>CM049428.1:122337028-123649823 GCA_026929855.1 Poa annua
TGACGGTGATGTATTTGTGTTCATCACTACTAGACAAAGCATAGGTTCAGCTCCGTGCCAAGAGGATATATACATGCAGAAAGCGTGGAACTTACTGCAGCAGAAACCCATTTGCAGGTCAGATCATGTAGCCGCCGTACACCGTTGGATGGTGTGTGGTCGGCAACGATCTGCTCTTAGAACTGCATGCGCCGCAACTTGCATTTCACCATCATGTGACGCAATACTAGACAACGGGCTGGCCATATGCTATTCCTTCTATTTATGAGCGGAGACCGTCGCCTTATATATATGCTAGCTAGGGACAAGGATAATGAGGACATCTGTTCTGCTCCAGAAAATTTTATGGAATCGTTCTGTGCGCCCACTTGCTGAATGCGTTCGCTGTTGACATGAAGTATGAACACATGCAAGATTCTATCCTAATTATCCGAGGAGCTGGGAAAAGATTTCGGGTATTCAGTCACCTGCTTATATTTTTGTGTACGGAACTACGAGTCTACAATACTTTTTATGCTTGAGAATTTGCAGTACTCATTTCTAGGACCTGTCAATTTTCTCCTCGGCAAGGACGTATATATGTTGCATCGTTGAAATTTGCAGTAGTCGCAAACATGCAGCTTTTGTCCTGGGTAGATTGAGAACGCTGATATTTTCTAGGAGCCTACTAGGGTAAAACAAGAACTAACTCTTTAATCGCTTGGTCCCCACGATTATTCAATAGCAAGGCTCATCACCTTGATTTTTTCTCTTTTCTTTTCACACCTTTTCCAGCACTGAAATAAGATTCAAAGGTTACCTGTGGTAGCCAGGGGCACAGTACTTTCTTTCTTTTTCTGAATTTTAAACAGTGTCTAGGAAATATCTAGGTGTTAATTGTTGAAGGGTGTATATGTGGATTGTACTACTCTTTTCAAAAGTTTAGAGTTTTGGGATAGTTGGCTAGTGCATGAAACAGGACATGGTATAAGACTCTCGCGTTCAAGTCCTGACTGTCCTAGTGTAGGCCTCTTGAGCCATATTGCGCATCGTCGCTCTCTTCTGGTTGCATGTATTGGCCTCTCAGTTCCCGAGTCACACGTGAGAGGGGGTGTTGAAATGCATAAGTGAATTGTACTTGCCATCTCCATCAGTTCGGAGTTTTGTGATAGTTGGCTAGTGCATGAAACTTGACATTTATATTTTATCAGATTCAGTATGCCCAAAATAATTTTGGGATTCGTTATTTTCAGGTACACAACATGTCGACCCCACCTCTACAGATGTATTTCTGGTACATTCTTCTATTTGCCAATGTTGTAATATCAATGTCTTCACCTCTGGAAAGGGATGCACTCCTCGACATCAAAAGCCATTTGAAGGATCCACTGAGTTACCTTGTCAGCTGGGATGAATCTCACTCACCGTGCCAATTTTACGGTGTAGTGTGCGATAAAAATTCTGGTGAGGTCACTGGAGTGTCACTCTCAAATGTCTCGCTATCAGGCAAAATATCACCATCATTTTCTGTTCTCCACCAATTACATACTTTGGACCTCAGTGCAAATTCCATCTCAGGCATTATTCCTGCCGCACTGACCAACTGCACCAATCTTCAAGTTCTGAATTTGTCAATGAATAGTTTGACTGGCCAATTGCCTGACCTTTCATCATTACTCAAACTGGAAGTTCTTGATTTATCAACAAATAGTTTTTCTGGTGCATTTCCTGCATGGATCAGCAAATTATCAGGCCTAACTGAACTAGGCCTAGGAGAAAATAATTTCGATGAAGGTGATGTTCCTGAAAGCATTGGAGCCCTGAAGAACCTGACATGGCTATTCTTGGGCCAATGCAACCTGAGAGGAGATATACCAGATTCAATCTTTGCATTGGAGTCACTTGGGACTTTAGACTTATCACGCAATCAGATGACCGATGTGTTCCCGAAGGCGATAGCAAACTTGAAAAAACTGTGGAAGATTGAGCTCTACCAAAATAACCTGACTGGTGAAATTCCTCCTGAGCTTGCACATCTGACTTCGTTATCTGAATTTGATGTGTCTCAGAATCAGCTTACTGGTGTACTTCCCAAGCAAATTTCTAGCCTGAAGAAGCTTAAGATCTTCCATATATACAGGAACAACTTCTATGGTGAGCTCCCTCAAGGAATTGGGAACTTGCAGTTTCTGGAGTCATTTTCAACCTATGGAAATCAGTTCACAGGAATGTTTCCTGCCAATCTTGGTCGGTTTTCACCACTCAATGCAATTGACATATCAGAGAACTATTTTTCCGGTGAATTTCCGAAATTCCTGTGCCAAGACAACAAACTGCAGTTCTTACTGGCTTTGAGCAACAACTTCTCAGGTGAATTCCCCAGCTCTTACTCTTCTTGCAAGACACTAGAGAGGTTTAGAGTAAGTCAAAATCAGTTCAGCGGGAGCATTCCTTATGGCTTATGGGGATTGCCTAATGCTGTGATCATTGATGTTGCTGACAACGGATTTGTTGGAGGTATATCTTCTGATATAGCCATTTCAGCCACTCTTACCCAGCTGCTTGTTCAGAACAATAACTTCTCTAGTGAACTTCCAATGGAGTTGGGATATCTTTCTCAGCTGCAGAAGCTGGTTGCTTCCAACAACAGCTTCTCTGGCCAGATCCCTACACAGATCGGTAATCTGAAGCAACTGTCATACCTGCGTTTGGAACACAATGCATTGGAAGGGTCAATACCACCAGAAATTGGTTTGTGCAACATCCTAGTTGACCTTAATCTTGCAGAAAATTCTTTTTCTGGCCAAATTCCAGACACTCTTAGCCCCCTTTTGGTGCTGAACTCACTCAACCTATCGCATAACATGATCTCTGGTGAAATCCCTGAAGGATTGCAGTCGTTGAATCTAAGTTACATTGATTTTTCTCACAACAATTTGTCTGGACCAGTCCCTCCACAGCTCCTCATGATTACTGGAGATGATGCATTCTCTGATAATTCTGACCTTTGTGTCAGCGACACTTCAGAAGGGCGGAGGCCATCTGGCACCAGTTTACCCTCTTGCCATCATAACTTCTCACGGAGACGGATGTTTGCTTTGCTGATCATGGTGTCATCTTTGGTTGTTCTCCTCTCTTCATTGGCATGTCTGAGATATGAAAATAACAGGCTTGAGGTTTTCAACAGAAAGCGAGACACTGAGAGTGGTTGTGACACTGACTCGAAGTGGACTGTGGAGTCCTTTCGCCCTCAAGAAGTCAATCCATCAGCTGCTTTGCCAGTACCCAAGGTTACATAGCTCCTTGTAAGTTCTCTACATCTTGTCACTTGCATTGATTTATCTGTACATATTTTTTGTTAATGCCATAATGGCTAGTAGTTAGTCTTCTGTAGTACTGTAGAAAATATATTGTCAGTGCTACTCAACTAATCTAGTATCCATCTTGGCCAGCCCTGGTAAATAACACTGCCAAATGAACGATGCACAAACTATTTAATTCGATTATTAAAGTGTATGATTTATGTAGTATTTGCCACTTCATATTAGTTTATGTTAATCGATGCAGTTTGCCTGGTGGATTCTTATTTTTCTTACACATGTTTGGTATCAGTTATTAAAGTTGACCTATCCATGTATATAGTTGATTGGTAAACTCGACAAATGACGCGTTATGTATTCTATATGAAATAATTCCCGGATGTTTGTGTGTATTACTCATACATGATACATATATATAGTCGTCAGATGCATATGTATTAGATTTGAGTCTTACACCAGCTTATATCTGAACTGCAGAGCTTGCGTATTCTCAGAGGAACAGAGAAGAGCAATGTTTAACAGCCTTCTGTTGTATTGCTAGAGTTGTTTACTGGGCTTAGCCCTGACAGAACAGCAGTTTGACACTGAACAGGACAGTGTGTCCTGGGTTTCACTGTATTTTACTGAACAAAATACTGCAGCTGTTCTTGATCCAGAAGTTATCTACTATATGCATCAGAAGACATGATAAAAGTGTTAGATTTAAATTTCCCATTAGAGGGGACATTAACATAATCTGATTGCACTTAGAACACCTAATAAGATCTTAACAGAGATATTAGGGGATGCACTTACGAATAATAGACGCGGACATGATTGCCTGCTTGATGCAGGCAGAAGTTGGTGTTGTTGGAGTCGAGTTTGAGGCAGCAGACATGTCGTGGACGAGAGGAAGGCCCATGGTTGCCGGCAGCACACCCTCCTGGTGGCTGGCGGTGGTGGTTGGTCTTCCCGTTGCTTCATCACACCCTCAGATCGGTAGGGGTCCTTTTTGGTTTCAGGGGCTAGAGAAACGTACGTAGGGAGAGCCTCGTAGGTATCCAGACCCCGCCTTATATGTGCCGGCAACGGGGGACCAAAACCAACAGTCGGTTAGGATGCCCCCGATCAGGACAATTCGGTTAGGATAAGATGGACAAGAACGTTGGTTCTTGACCCTGTCTCCTTAACACTCTTATTTACCCGGTCAGAGCCGAGATCAACCAACATTCTCCCCTTGATCGTTAGGCTCAACTTCATTCGTCCATTTTCCATAGGATTAATATATCAAAGTAAGGTGTTACAACAGCCAATAAAATGCCATTGAACCTCAATACTTATAATACATCAGCCTACTTCAAAATGGAAAACATATTACTTACTGGGAGTGGTTTATTTAGAAGGTCCTTACTTCCAGAATCAAAAAGGCTTTCCAGCAACCCGTGCTAGCAACATAATCTTAAAATTGGGTGGTAAGCCTTCAGTGACGGATCCGTAAAACATACAAAACTTATTTATATGCTTAACATCATAAGTTTGATTCTAGATTCTATCTTTCACAACACTAAACATATTGTCAATGGCTTTGGCAACGCAATTTGACTTGTTGTTACTCGCATAGAAAACTGCGATACATATTGCAGTAGGTGGTCTATAAATGCTGTCTACCACCATAATTTCGGGATTGTACTTTCTTGACATACAACCTGCTCTTTAGCCTTTTTAACATGCCACATGATAAATTGCACCATTACTCATGCAATTAAAATCATTCTCGAGCTTTCCACGATATAGCTCCATGTGCGAGGGTGAGGATGTAACTTAACGTGGAAACTTTAATATCCACACATCTCGCATAAACAATGTTCAGATAACCTACATTATCGAGGTTATTAGACTTCTTATTAGTGAGCATGTAAACTTTATTGCCTTGCATATTTGCAAGACTTTTAGCGACATTTCCAGTGGTCCACTTCTGGACTTTCTTATATATTTGCCAATTATCCCGTTCAAAAATATAGGGCATATTCATACTTGAATACTCATATTGTTTCTGACAGACGAAACATAAGGAACCGACATTATCTGATCAGCTCATAATGGTTCCTTGGACACTAAAATGTCCACCTTTATTGCCCTTAATTTCATTAGCAGGTGCGATAGAGTACTAGTACAAAATATTTTCTTTCGTACTCTATCGACGTATGTCGTCATAATAGAACTTATACTCCTTTTGGATCAACATCTTTGCAAAACCCGGTACAAACAAAGTATGAGGCATCACCAAGATCCTTTATGTCTTCAAGAAGATAATATTTCTTGGATAACCAAAAATATATCATCTTCATAAGGTAGTGAACTCACTCCCCCTCGTCTTATGGTATGAGTGTTATAATGCTCGTGTTATTTCATAATTGAAAATTCCTTAGGCAACATGCCTTATGTTGACTTCAACTATATGAAAAAACTTTACGGTTGAGTCATACATACATCTTTCACTTAGTCGTCAACATAACATCATGTTATAATAACATAAGAGTCATAACATCTCACGGAGGAAACTCTAATGAGTCAAATACATCATTAGAGCAAGAAGCCTCTAAGATGATCATTAACACACACACATTATCAATCATAAAGAAATAGTTGATTATCAACACCAAGTGTTGCATTAGGTATTTCTTCTCAACTTACCTGATGTATATGAACAAAGATCTAATGGAGTTATCCTTAAGATCCATGTTCATACACTTCAGATTCCAAGATGATCACTTTATTTAGAAGATGGAAAGATATCCAAAATCTTGATGACATTCAATATAGTTCAAAACCACAACACCGTTGGGCAGAAGATGGAAGAGAACTTTCTGAATTGTGACACATGATCATAAAACGATGTTGGTCAGAATTATAACCATGAGCCACATGATACTGACAAACTTGCCACTTGAGTTAAATATGTGACAAATGATTATAAACGACGTTGGTCAGAAGTATAACCATGAGCCACATCAACATTAGATTAGCAAGGTTGTCACTTTAACATTCATGTGTGCATCATAATACTCATAAGGGGTGTAAATCCACATTAACTCGATAAGAGGAGTCACAACATTCATGTGATTTTTCAATCACTATAATCAATCATTCTTCAAAGTAAGACTTCTCGTTGGTTCCATCATACTCAGAGAATTAAAATGTTCACGAATTCTCATATTCAATGAGACAATATACTCAGTCATTCTCCAAAGTAAGACTTCTCGTTGGTTCCATCATACTCGGAGAATTAAAAAACATTTAGGAACTCCCATGTTCAATGAGACAATTCCATTCTCCCCCTCGAAATGTGGTAAACATGACCACAATTTCGACGAGGTCTCATTACTTATTTAAGAATTAAGAGTGCAATGACACATCTTAATACACAATGCATTCGTTGAGGACATAAATTTTCTCACCACATGGTAAGACAACAACAAAAAGTTTATGAGAAAGAACAAATGGTTCATACAAATGAACAAATGTCTTGAAATTCTTTATTCTTTCCTGCCCTCTTAGCAAAACCCATTAAACCCCATATTAAATGGGTAGTCCTTAAAATATTTCCTTAATAGAGGACAAATATTCTTTGGCATATAGTGAGTCGGGAATTACATTCTTTATCTCAAAGGAGATGGTATGCTTCATCATAAGGAGTGAAAACATTTTAAACTTAATTTGTGTTCCATTGCTGAAACAAGAATACCATCTTTATGAGCATCAATAATCAAGCTTGAATTGATCTAAAAACAAGACAAGCTAAGCGTGTTCTAATCCGTATCACCGTTGGGTTGAAAACAAAAAAGAGCACTTTTCATACAGATATGGGACATGACAATAATCAACGTTGGTCAGATATTGTCATATACCATAATAACTTATGCTCATAAATGAATACTCAAATCAAAACGAGACTTCTCGTTTTGACTATAGAAACTTAAATCACGTAATTGATCAGCAAACTCATTTGCTAAATTAATAGCCATCACTAACATAGGCACCAATATATATGAATATATGATGCAATCCAGTATGTCATTAGACACATGGATTCATAATTTATCGCTGATCATTTCCATCAAACTTTGACACCATAATTTGAATAACTTAAATAGAACATGTCAAAGCTTATCATTAAAACATTCAATGACATGATAACAAAATATCATTCATTTCAAACATTCTCATCATGACATCTCACTTAGTAGCATTAGATTTACATCCTCAGTGGAAACAATGTTATAAACATTATCCAAATAAAATTTGGATATTACATCACAATCACTTAATAAATAACTTTAATAGTCAATAAATGACAACTGATGACCATGATATCACATTAAAATACTCTGAACATCTTTGTTCAGAGAACTTCATGATGAGCATCCATCACCTTCTGTCAGTGCATGTCAAAAGACATAATTGCATCCGACATAATACTTTAGCATTGTGGCTCACAATATTAGGCTCGCTGCGGAAAAAACGAACCACACAACCATTTACATTTTCCTTAAGGTGGCCTAAGCCCATTAGAGATGATCACATCATTAAAAAAATCTATAAACATGGCATCAATTTAACTTGATCTCATAAAAAATATAACTCAACATTAAAAAAAACTTATATTAATCTTACAATATTATATCCCCTTAAAATGCAGGCATTTTCTGATGAAAAATTAAAACTCAATAACTGCACCGAAAACTAGAAATATCTAAAAACTTTATCATACAAATGAGTCAACATTGTTCTCAGATTAAATATCAATTATAACTTAGTAATTGTTCTCAACATTCATTCATATTTAAAACGATACTTACCATTTAAACACATTGAATATTCCATATAAAAAATCTTCGTTGGTTCATTTTAACTAGAATGGCAATATTTCTCATTTTCTGGCACACATTTCTTTTTAAATCAGTGCAAAATCTTTGAACGTATTGCATAAAAGCAAACCTTAAATTACACTGACATAAAACAAGAAATGAACATGACCCATTTTCTGCCCAAAAGGACCCACGTTCGGCCAGCCTAACCAATTAATTTCTGAGAAAAAAAAGTAAACACCGGGCTAACCTAACCTGCGGTTGTAGCCCAGCTAAAAAAAAAATTGAGCACAACAGGCTCCTGAAGCCCAGCTAACTACCAGCGTAGCTCACAGCCGTTGGATGGCAACCAACGGCTGTCCACGAGTAGCGATCAATAAAAGCTGACTGAAGCCGGAAACCCTAGTCCATTTCTCATTCCTTCCCTGATTTTCATGCGCCCGTGAAGAAAAGCGATGGCGGCGACGACGCGCCGCTCCCCTTTGCTTCCTTGCCGACGTGGCCGCTGTGCTCCCGGAGAAGCGTGCGCTGGACTAGGTCCCGCGCGCTCCTCCATCGAACATGGCTGCTGGCGTCGTGTTCTTGCGGGGCTGAGCTAGAAGGTGGTGCACGCCGGCGTTCAGCGGCCATATAGTGACGACGGCGACTGGTGGCGTGGCGGCCAGCGACGCTTGCGTCCGTTCCGCGCCTCGCGGCGCGTCCATCCGCGCGTTCCTCCGTCGGTGACGAGGTGTTAACTCGACAAGTCCTAGGGTTGTGCACCCCGGGTTGATTGATGGGGAGAGAGATGAGTGCAGGTGGTCACGACGGCTGACAAGCAAGGATTTACCCAGGTTCAGGCTCCCGGAGGATAACACCCTACTCCTGCTTGTCTGGTTATTGATGCGAGTTGTGGTTACAATGGCGAGATTGCGATCTCGCTAGGGTTTGTGCCGTAGCTATGAGCGTGTCCTCTGGGACGAGCAACCCTCCTGGCTTTATAGTCAGCCAGGTCTCGTGTGGTTGGTGCCGATGGCAACTACAGATATGGCAAGTTATGCTTCCTAACCGACTTGGACTAGGTTACATGATACCCCGCATGGGCCTTCTGTGGGCCTTCTGTCCTTGGCGCGGCCCAGGTAGCCTTATCGTGGGCTACCCGAAAGGCAGCCCCACGTCAGTAGCCCCCGAGTGCTTGGTTGAAGCGCAGAGTCGAGCAAATGACTCCTTCCTCCTGGACGCGCCATTGGATTGCTTGATCTTGAGCTTGAACTTGATTTCTTCAGTCGAACTGGCCACTCCCGATGGGAGTAACGTTTGCAGTCGAATTACTTTGCCTTCATCTTCTTGCGAAACTTGCTTCTACTCAGCCTGTTTGGCTTACTTGTGGATGGATTCGGCTGCTCGAGCTTACTCTGTTGCCACCCGAATGGTTTCTTCGGGTTCTCGGATCATCTGCCGATCCTACCTTATTGATTTCAGCTTTGAAGCTTACTACTCTAATTACTCTGTCGAGTTGCTTCAATTGATTTTGGAGCCGTTGGCTTGATGACATCACTGGTGATGATCCGCTGCACGCCTCTGCGCTCGATGGGACGTGACTTGGCGGGCCCCGCTGTCAGAGCTGACCGCGGTGAACAGTTGTCACGTCTCCGAAGTGGGCGTGAAATTTGCGCGGCATGATGATGACGCCTCGGTTTTCGTGCGTAGTGGACGAAGTGGGCGGTGACGGTTGGTTTCCTCGTGCGACACGTGGACGGCTGGATGTGTCTGCTCGGAGCCCTTGTTCTGTGGACGGTCGAGATGAGATTTTTCGAGGCATAAGTACTGCGTTTTGACGCTTGGGATTTCATCTTCTCCAATCGCTCTGTGCTTCCTTTCCTCTGCGCTCTACCATTTTTGCCGCCATCCAGAGCTCCGTGCAATCTGTCCGTACACCTTGCGCTGCCTTGCGGCACCATGGGCAAGCCGAAGAGCGCCGCTGGCTCCTCCGCCGCCGCCGACGAAGCCGGGCTGATGAAGAAGCCCGACGGCGACTGGCAGAGATCGTCGGTGAATAAGGCCGAGGTGGAGCTCTTCCGCGCGCAGGGTCTGCTTCCACCTGCTGACCAAGTCCAGGTACGCGTACCTGGCAAGGAGGTTTTCCCCACTCCCCGCGATGGGGAACGTGTTTGTTTCGCGGATTTCCTTCCGCGGGGCTTCGGGTTCCCCATGCACGATTTCGTGCGCGGTCTCCTGTATGCCTATGGGGTTCAGATCCACGATCTGACCCCCAATGGCGTCTTGAGCATCGCGGGCTTCATCGTGCTCTGCGAGTGCTTCCTGGGTGTCGCGCCCCATTGGGCGTTGTGGAAGTCGCTCTTCCTCGTTCGCAAGAACGTTGGGAAGAGCGGGTTGACCTTCCCCGTGGGCGGCTTCGGAATCCAAGTGCGCGGTGACACCGCGTACTTTCAGATGAAGAAGTGCGACTCCGTTCAGGGATGGCGCAGGAGATGGTTCTACGTCCAGTCGAACCAGGACGGCCTGGATGCATTCGACAGCGGACGTGGACTGCGGAAGACCGGCGCCTGGGCGCACCCGCTGACTGCCGTAGAGAAGGAGGCCGTGCGGCCCTTGCTGAGCCTGCTGCGTGATCTGACCAAGACCCTTGGGCGCGAGGCGGGTGGCGTCTTTCTGATGGCCACCTTCTTCCGTCTTCGGGTGCAGCCGCTCAGCGCTCGGCCTCACCCGATGTGGGTCGCCGAGGGCGTCAGCACCGAGCCGCTTGACGATGAGGAGGTGGAAACCAAAGTAAGATCCATCACCAACCTCCGAGTCGCGGACACGTGCAACGTCAAGTGTCCGATTGCTGCTTATGGGGCCTCGAACCCCGTTCCTGAGGTAAGTCTTGGCTTGTTTTCCTTTTGTCTTTGCTCGACTTGCGTCTACTTTCGTTTTGATTCGACTTGTGTCTACTTGCTTCAGGGTCGGGCTCTGTTGATCAGCCTTCCTCCTCTTCCCGAGAACGGACCCGACGACGAGTCGAAGTTTGTCGAGGAGGAAGACGACGACGAAGAGATTCCCTCCGCACACTCTCCCCACGAAGAGGTGGAGGAAGAGGATGAAGTGGAGGAACCCGTGTGGAAGAGGCGGAAGCTCCCGAGTCGTGGCGACTCTGTCACTGCGTCGTCACCTGCTAAGGATGCCGACGTTACTCTGGAGGAGGTCGTCGCGACGTCGTCGGGTGCGCGGTCCTCGGGTGGCTGGGATGAGCCCCTGAATGTTCCTCCAGTCAGTTCTGCGGCTCCTCGTTCTTTCGCGCGGATGCCTTCGCCTTCCCTGGAGAGTTACGACGACCTTGGGACCCCCAGGTGAGTTTCTTGATGATGTGTTTCCTTCGAGTTACGTTTTGCAGTTGCAACGTTTGAGTTGTTGACAAGTGTGCTTGTTTTCGCTGCAGCCATCGTTCTGGCGATGTTAGCTCCCCCCTTCGGGACGTGGAGCATACATCCGCCCCTTCGACTGAACTGGGGACCCAGGCTGTAGTGGAGAAGGCGCGTGCTGAGCCTGCTGGCGTTGCATCGTCTAGCCGCGACCCTCCTTCGGCTTCAGAGGACCTTGACCTCCTGGACCACGTAAGTCCTCTATGCTTGTGCTTGCATTCTTGATTTTTCATCGGGTGCGCGATCAGCGCTCCCGATGGGAGTAGCCCCCGAAGGTGTGGGTGACTAGTATAGTCGCCCGCAACTTTATTAACATCTTGCTTTTGTTTCAGCCGTACTACCGCCAGCAGCTTGACGCAGACGCGGCTTATGTTCGCCTGGAGAAGGAGAGGGACCAGCTGCGTGCTTCTCTGGACCAGGCTACTGGGCGGGTTGATGAGCTTGAGAAGTCTCTACATGAGTCTCGAGAGCGGAGCTGGCGCGGGTCGCCCAGGAAAAGACTCAAGTCGGTCGTCTCCTTTCACTCGCCGGTGTTCTTGGGGGTAGGTTTCGGCTTGATGCCTACTGTGTCTTGATCTTTTTCTTTGTCTGACCTTGGATCCTTTGCGCAGAGACTTGCGGTGGGGCTCCTCCGGAAGACGCGTCGAGTGACACGGTTGACCTGGCGACTGTTGTTGGCTTCCTCGACCGGGTCTGTTCCTATGCCTCGGACGCGCTGAAGAAGTCCGCAGCCGCGTTGCAGAAATCGACTGGAGTCCTCGCTGTGGTGCACCAGAGTATCTTCCCGGGCGACCAGCCGCCGGCAGCCGTGGACGCCCTTTCTGCGTCGTTTGAGGACGCGACCACCATCGCCGATTTCACGCGGTCGCAGACGGTACGCGGCTCCGAGCTCACCTTCCAGCTCCTCTTAGGGCATCAGGTTCCCGGTGATTTTGAGAAGGTCGTCAGCGGCTTTCCCCGCAAACCTGATGGCCGAACCGCGTCGCTGAGTGGCGTGAAGGAGCGTGCTTCGCAGCTGACCGTGCAGCTTGTGGCACTCTTCGAGAGGGCCCTTGCTAAGGCGACTGAGGCGGCTGCCGCTCGGAAGGGTCGTTCCCGGTCGCAGTCCGCAGCCTTAGAGTAGGCGTAGCTTTAGGAATTTGGCAGTCGCCATGGTCTGTATTTTGAACTTCTTGCTCTGTAATGAATATTGTCCTGCCAGGTCTTTTGGCCTTCAATATTGTTTTTGCTGACTTTCTTTCTGCCGACTTTAACTGTGCTTCGCAGTCGTATGATTGTATTGACTCTGCGTATTCATGGCAGAATGTTGTGCGCGGTGATGCTTCGCTTTCTCCTGTGGCTGAGCCGAGTGGCGCGGCTTCTTCTTCGGGTGCTCGCCGTCGGCGGGCGGCGCCGGCTCCTCCACGTAGTGTAAATGATCAGCGGATAATCACATACCTGAAGAACAAGGTGGTTGAGCTTGAGGCGACCCTGAAGAATACTGAGCGGCTGCTGCACCGCTCCCAGTCGCATCCTACGGCGGAGTTCTCGCGACGTGAGGACTTTTTGCTTGGGGAGATCGATCTGATCAGTCGGCAGTTGCAAGGTTTGTATCCTTTTGGCGGCTGCTGTCTTTGCTGGCTTTCTTTCTTGTTCTGACTTGCATTTTATGCGTGCAGATGTTAATCCTGATTGGGAGGCCGAGCGGGCTCGCGTTGAGTAGCGAGTTACCCGAGAGGCGTCCGGCGACTCCTACGAAGCTCGGAAGTTCTGGGTGAACAAGTCGAGAGGGCGCGTCCTTGCCACCATGCTTGATCGTACGTGGCGCGCTAGTTTTCTTCTGGAGAACTGCCGGAAGACACTCTGGCACATCAATCGTGTGTATTTCCCGCATAGCGCGCAGCCGAACGGGTTGTCCGCCTTGCTGGAGAGGTTTCGCGATGGTGAAGGGCTGAAGGAGGTTGTCGACGCCCAACTTGTGGCTGGGGCGAACGCGGCGTTGGCATACGTCCGGATGCACCGGCCGCATCATCCGCTCGACAGGGTGCTTGATGGCCTGCCTGGTGATGACGACCCTCGACGAGACCTTAGCGGCTGCGCGCCGAATTATCAGGCAGGTTCAGGACCTGAGTGAGCGCCTTGTAGGTCCCCTCGATGCGCCAAAGGCCGAGCCTGCAGTTTAGAGTAGTTGTCGTCTGATGTACAGGGTTAGCTATAGAGGGAAAATGTGCCTGTGCAAGTCGTAATGTAATAGATTAAAATACTTCCGAGTCATGAGAATTGATCTGCTTGCTCGAAAGTGAAAATGCCTGTTTTGATTTGCAACCCGTTTGGCGCAGTCGCCTAGTATGTTAGGCAACGGCCTAGGTTTTTCAAGTGTGACCTGTATGTCGCAGTCTCTGCCTTTAACAGGTGGCGACTTAGGATTTTTGTAACTTGACCTGTATGGCGCAGCCCCCGAGTTGTTCGAGTGGTGGCCTAGGATTTTGGCTAAGACCTGTGTGGCGCAGCCCCCGAGTAAGTCGAGTGGCGGCCTAGGATTACAAGTGTTACTTGTTTGGCGCAGCCCCCGAGTATGTCGGGTGGCGACCTAGGATTTTGAACTTGACCTGTACAGCGCAGCCCCCGAGTGAGTTCGAGTGGCGGCTGAGGATTTTTCTGAGAAGGCCTGTTTGGCGTAGCCCCCGAGTAGGTCGAGTGGTAGCCTAGGATTACAAGTGTTACCTATGTGGCGCAGCCCCCGAGTGTGTCGGGTGGCGACCTAGGATTTTGAACTTGACCTGTATGGCGCAGCCCCCGAGTCGGTCAGGTGACGGCCTAGGATTTTTTGACTTATGCTTGTATGGCGCAGCCCCCGAGTAGTTCAGATAGCGGCCTAAGCTTTTCTTTCAACCTGTGTGGCGCAGCCCCCGAGTGGTTCGAGTGGCGGCCTAGGATTTTAGCTTCCTCTGTGTGACAGGTAAAGGAGACAGATTTTCTTCAAATCACTTTATTGATTCTTGCGAACAGGCCGCCTCATTAAAACCCTTCCAGTCCCCTCAGGTACCCTGGTAAGGGAAAGAGTGCGTCTGAAACCTGCCGCGCTGATTTTCTTGTACAATGATTGGGTTGAACTAGGCGTAGAACCGGCGGAGTTGTGCCACGTCCCACGGGTTGCTGCAGTCTGCTCCCGTCTTCGAGTCTTTCAGGCGGTAAGCTCCGTTGCCGATTGCTTCTGTCACGATGTACGGGCCCTCCCATGGGGAAGCGAGCTTGTGCACCTTCTTTTGCTTGAGTCGAAGGACCAGGTCGCCTGCAACGAACGCTCTTGGTCGTAGCCTCCGAGTGTGATAGTTGCGCAGGTCCTGTAGATACACGGCTGATCGTGCCAGGACGATGTCGCGTGCTTCATCAAGGGTGTCCCTGCTGTCTTCGAGTGCCTCCTCTGCATCCGACTCGTCGTAGGCGACTACTCTCGGTGCGTCGAACTTGATGTCGCAGGGGAGGACCGCTTCTGCACCATACACCATAAAGAATGGAGTGTACTAGGTAGATCTGTTTGGCGTTGTTCGCAGACTCCAAAGGACCGACGGTAGTTCTTCCACCCATGCGCCCGCTGCGCGTTTTAGGGGCACGCGCAGTCGCTTCTTGATGCCGTTGCAGACGAGGCCATTGGCTTTCTCCACTTGCCCATTGGATTGCGGGTGCGAGAGAGACGCATAGCTGAGCTTGATCCCCTGCTCTGAGCAGAAGTCCTTGAATTCTTCGGCTGTGAAGTTTGAGCCGTTGTCGGTGATGATCCTATTCGGTACTCCAAATCTGAAGATGATTGACCTGATGAAGTTGACTGCTGTGGATGCAGTCGAACTTGTGATGGGCACGGCTTCGATCCACTTTGTGAACTTATCGACTGCAACCAGGAGGTGAGTGTGACCTCCGGGTGAGGATTTCTTCAGCGGGCCCACCATGTCCAGACCCCATTGGGCGAAGGGCCAGGCTAATGGTATTGTCTTGAGTTCTGATGCTGGCGCGTGTGGCTTGTTGGCAAATTCTTGGCACCCTGTGCATTTCTTTACTAGCTCCTCGGCGTCCTGCATGGCTGTCAGCCAGTAGAACCCGGCTCGTAGCGCTTTGGCCACCAGTGCCCGACTGCTGGCGTGATGCCCGCAGATACCCGCGTGGATGTCGAGTAAGATGGCTTGGCCGTCGACTGGATCTATGCACCTTTGCAGGATTCCTGAGATGCTTCTTTTGTAGAGTTCTCCGTTGATGACGGTGAAACTTTTGGAGCGCCTGATGATGCGCTTTGCTTCGACTGGGTCGGCTGGCAGCTTCTGATGTAGTATGTACGCCAGGTACGGTCCTGTCCATGTGTCTTTGACTAGCATGACCTCCATGGGGACCTTGTCTTGGCTTGGCGTGTTGGCATCGCCTTTTGTTGTTGCAGTGCTTGCTGTATTCTGAGTCTTGATGGATCTCTGCGTGATGCACTCGAAGAAGAAGCCGGGTGGGACTGGCACCCTGTCTGAGCCCATGTTAGCAAGGACGTCGGCTTCCTCGTTGCTTTCACGGCCAATGTGGCGCAGCTCGCAGCCGTCGAAGTTGCCTTCCAATTGATTGTAGAGGTCTCTGTAGGCGATCATGTTGTCGGCGACGGCATCGCAGGACTTCATGGTTTGCTGTACCACCAGGTAGGAGTCGTCGTATATCATGAGGTGCGTGGCGCCGCAGTTCTTGGCCATCCGCATGCCGTGGATCAGGGCCTCGTACTCGGCTTCGTTGTTGGACGGCGTCGGAAAGTCCATCTGCAGGACATACTTGAGCTTGTCGCCTTTGGGGGAGATGAGCACGACTCCTACCCCGGCTGACTTGAATTTCTTGGAGCCATCAAAGTACATTGTCCATGCGTTGGACAAGTCGGGGATATTTGGTAGTTGGGCTTCTATCCACTCGGTGGTGAATTCCGGGAGGACTTGGGCCTTGATGGACTTCGGGTGAGCATACTTCAGCCCCCATGGTCCTAGCTCGACAACCCACTTGGCGACTCGTCCTGTCGCGCGTTGGTTTGTGAGAATGTCTGCTAGTCCAGAGGAGCTTACCACCGTGATCGGGTGCTCGGAGAAGTAGTGGACGACCTTTCTGGAGGTCATGAAGACTCCGTATGCCAGCTTCTGGTAATGAGGGTAGTTCTGCTTGGACAAGGTGAGTACTTCGCTAAGGTAGTAGACGGGTCTCTGCACCGGGTGACTGTGCCCTTCTTCTTCGCGTTCGACTACGAGCACCGTGCTCACCACCCTGTTTGTTGCTGAGACGTATAAGTACAACGGCTCGTTTTTCAGTGGTGCCACGAGGACTGGAGAGGTTGTCAGGGTTTTCTTGAGATGGTCGAATGCGTCCTGCGCCTCTTGTGTCCACTCGAACTTGTCCGTCTTCTTCATCAGTTGGTAGAAAGGTAAGGCTTTCTCTCCCAACTTACTAATGAACCGGCTAAGAGTTGCGACTCGGCCGGCTAATCGTTGCACCTCTCGGAGCTTGGTTGGTGCTGGCATTGTGAGTATGTTCTGCACCTTCTCGGGGTTTGCTTCGATTCCTCTTGCGGATACGAGGTATCCTAGTAACTCTCCGGCAGACACGCCGAACACACACTTCTCTGGGTTGAGCTTGATCTGGTACACATCGAGTGCGGCGAAGACCTTGCGGAGGTCGTTGACTAGGGTATCCTCCTTTCGGGTCGTGGCAACGATGTCATCGACGTAGACTTGGACGATCTGCCCGATTAGCCCCTTGAGACATGCTTGCATTGTCCGCTGGTACGTGGCACCTGCGTTTTTTAACCCGAACGGCATCGTCTGGTAGCAAAAGACGTCGTCGGGTGTGATGAAGGCCGTTTTTTCTTCGTCCTCGACTTTCAGCCTGATCTGCTGGTAACCTGAGTAGGCGTCCAGGAAGGACAGGCGCTTGCAACCTGCTGTCGAGTCGATGATCTGGTCTATCCGCGGGAGCGGGAAGTGGTCCTTGGGGCAGCACTTGTTGACTGCGGTGAAGTCAACGCACATGCGTAGTTTCTTCGTCTTCTTTTTCTCCACTAGAACCGGGTTGGCGACCCAGTCCGAATCCTTGATCTCTCGGATGAATTTGGCGTGCAGTAGTCTGTCGACTTCCATGGTGATCGCGTCTCGTTTGGGTCCTGAGAAGCGTCGCATGGATTGTTTGACTGGTCTTGCGTCCTTATGGACTTTCAGAGAGTGCTCGGCGAGTTCCCTGGGTATCCCTGGCATGTCAGAAGGTTGCCATGCAAAGATCTTCCAGTTCTCACGTAGGAACTCGACGAGCGCGCTTTCCTATGCGGGGGTCAGACTCGATGAGACCTTGACCGTCTTTCTGCTGTCAGTCGGATGGACTTGGTGGGTGACGGTGTCGTCGTTCGTGTTGAACGCTGCGTCCTTGGCGGGCTTCTTTCGAGCCGGGAAGACGGTCTTGTCGTTGTCGGCTGATATGGCCTTGAAGTGCTCTTCGACTCCGAAGAACTCAGAAATCTTGGCGAACTCACGGTCGCAGCTGTTGGAGAGCCCGAAGTCGCCGCGGACGGTGATTACTCCTTTCGGCCCGGGCAACTTTATCATCAGGTAGGCGTAGTGGGGTACTGCCATGAACCTGGCAAAGGTCGGGCGCCCGAGGATGGCGTGGTATTGTGACTTCCAGTCGACGACTTCGAAATCGATCGACTCCTTCCTGAAGTGCTCGGGTGTACCGAGGATGACGTCGAGTGTGATTGTTCCCATGGGCGTGATTGCTTGCCCTGGTACTATGCAGTGGAAGGTGGTTTCCGATTCCGGCAATTTCTCCGTCGACCTGTTCATTCTTCTCAGGGTGTCGGCGAATATGATGTTGATGCCGCTGCCTCCGTCCAGGAACACCTTCTTCAGGCTGTAGTCGCCGATCAAGGCCTCAATCACGAGTGCGGCGTGCCCGGGTCGGGTTACCTCTGATGGGTGATCTGCCCTGGAGAATGTGATTGGTGTCTCCGACCCGCGCAGATAGTCTGGTACCGCGCGCGGGCTGTGGATGGCTTGAAGTACTTGGCGTGTGATAATTTTCTGACGCCTGTTCGACGGGGGTCCCCTCTGGATCATGTTTAGCTGTCCCCGTGCGGCTGGGTACGTGTCGGCTGCTGCCGACTGACCTTGTTGCTGTTGCTGTTGCTGCGGCTGGGGGAACGCTCCTGCCGCCTGCACCTGGTTGTTGTTTGCGGGTGCTGCCTGGATGGCTAGCTGCGGTGCCGCCTGTATGGCCTATACCGGGACGATGATTTGCTGCATGGCATGGTATATCTTTCTTGCTTTGCGACAATCTTTCAACAGGTGGTTGGAACTCCATTTGCCTGTTTCCGGGTTGCGGAAGGAGTGATGCTTACAGGGTTGCATCAGCTCCTCTGCTGGGGTCAACGGGCGCTTCCTTTCTGACTTCCATCATTGTGGCTGATGCTGCTGCTGCCACGGTTGTACTGACTCGAGCTGGGCTGCCGACTTTGGTCGTAATGTCGGCTGCTGTCACGTTTGTCCTCACGGGGGGTTTCATAGCCCGCCGCTACTAATTCGATTGAATCGTGGGTGTAACGTGGCTTCTTCTTTTGACGTGCCTCGCGCCACTTGCTTGTTTCGCCCTCTTTTTTGGGAGAAGTTTCGCGGACGTAGTCCTCTCCTTTGGCCCATTGGTTGGCTGTCTTCATGAGTTCTATTGTGGTCTTCGGCTGGAGCCTACCAAATTCCTCCCGGAGGTCGCGGCGAGCGACGCCGTGCATGAAGGCGTCCATCACTCGATCTTCTGATACGGGTTCCATGGTATTGCGGAGGAGTGTCCACCGCTGGATGTAAGAGCGGAGCGACTCATCCTTTCCTTGCTTGCAGGCCTGCAACTCGATGTAGGTCGTTGGCCTTGCGAATGTTCCCGAGAAACTCTTGATGAAGTTATCCTGGAATTCTTCCCATGTTCAGAAAGAGTCTTTGGGTTGGCTTGTGAGCCACCCGCGTGTCGAGTCTGTCAACATGAGCTGGATGTACTGCATTGCCGTAGTCGACGTTCCGCCTTGGCAGGTGCAAGCGATGAGGTAGTCTTCGAGCCACAGTTTTGGGTCTTGCTTCCCGTCATACTTTGGTGTGCCAGCCGTCAACTTGAAGCCTTTAGGCATGCGGGTGTCGCGGATGTTGAAGCTAAAGTATGCCGCACCACACGGCTCAAAGTCGCGGTCAGCATGGTCATCCGCGTTTCCCGCACTAGCCGAGCGCTCTTTGCGGTTGCGGTCCACCGTCTTCTGTGTTAGGACGTCGCGAAGGTCCTTGACTGGCTGTCGCTGCGCCGCTGGGATGCCCGAGGTCGTTGGTTCGTGCGCTCGGTTGCTTGGCCCCTTGGCCGCCAGAGCTTCTTCGATTGCCCTTATGGAGGCAATTTGTTGCTTGTGGAGAAGGGACTGTGCGTCTCCCTCCGGTGGCTGCGTGAGCCGGAGGTATGTCTCGACTGAGATCAAGGCGGCATTCGCCGTCTTTGGGACGGGTATCCCGTTCTCATCTTCGGTGACGAAGGACGAGTCGAGGTTGCGGGTGAGCCTTGTTCGATCGGCTTCTGCCATGTGGGGAACGCGGGCTCTGGTTCGCCGTGCTCCTTGGTTAACCTCTGTAGAGGATGTGAAGGAGAGGGCGGCTCGCCTGGCACTCGATGCATCCGCGTCCCTTTTGCGCCTGAGCAGGTCGGCTTTTTCGGCGCGAATTCGTTCGCCTTCCTTGCGTAGCAAGTACTGGACCGCCAGGTGGTCTTCTCGAGGTGCGTTGGGTGGGGGGAACGTGCCCTCGTCCACATGTTTCATGGCTTGGATCGCCATGTCCCGCGTGATGACAAGTTTAGTCTGGTCCGGCATGTCCACCTCTACCGGATATGCAGGTTCTTCTTCGTCGTCATGCGGTGCTGTGCCGGCCATGAATACTTGCTTGGGGTAGGCTTGAGTCGGAGAGTTGGTGCTGCCGCTGCTGCTTCTGTCGCCCGCTTCTTGCTCGGGGTCGAAAATTGCTGCAACGTGGCGCGCGGCGCAGTCGTTGTCGCGTCTTCTCGCGATTGTCCATGTGCTCACGCTCGCCGGGGCGAGTGCGATAGGCTTGGGGTAGACTTGGGATTTCCACGAAGATGAGGGCGCGCCCGACAGTGCTCACGCTCGCCGGGGCGAGTGCGATAGGCTTGGGGTAGACTTGGGATTTCCACGAAGATGAGGGCGCGCGCGACATGGCTGTCGGGCGCGGGCTCCTGGTTGCCCGTGCGGGTGCGACAGTCGAGGTGGATCTTGACTTGGTCGACCGCACGACCGAGGTTGGGGTAGTAGACTCGATTCGCGCGGTCGTTGCCGAAATTGTCGATGTAGTCGATGTAGATGTCCTCTTCGCGGGTGCAGCGGGCGCTGCCCCCGCGGGTGCGGTAGATGCGATCTTCGCGGGTTCGGCGGGCGCGGCCTCCGCGGGTGCGGCAGATGCGATCTTCGCGGGTTCGGCGGGCGCGGGGGTTGCCGATTTAGGTGATGCTGTAGCGCGGTAGTCGTAGACCTGAGTATACCACGACTATCGATGCAACAGAATATGGAGCCGAAGGTGATGTGTATACCTTTGTCCAGATCGGCGTACACTGACTGGCGGGCTGGCGGGTGGATGACGTACTCGAAGGAGCCGAATCGGATCGACTCCCTGACGGTGGACACGCCGATCTTCATTGCGGATGGAGCCGGAGCGACCATGATCCTAGCACTTGTTTGACCTTCCCACAGACGGCGCCAATTGACGAGGTGTTAACTCGACAAGTCCCAGGGTTGTGTACCCCGGGTTGATTGATGGGGAGAGAGATGAGTGCAGGTGGTCACGACGGCTGACAAGCAAGGATTTACCCAGGTTCAGGCTCCCGGAGGATAACACCCTACTCCTGCTTGTCTGGATATTGATCCGAGTTGTGGTTACAATGGCGAGATTGCGATCTCGCTAGGGTTTGTGTCGTAGCTATGAGCGTGTCCTCTGGGACGAGCAACCCTCCTGGCTTTATAGGCAGCCAGGTCTCGGGTGGTTGGTGTCGATGGCAACTACAGATATGGCAAGTTATGCTTCCTAACCGACTTGGACTAGGTTACATGGTACCCCGCATGGGCCTTCTGTGGGCCTTCTGTCCTTGGCGCGGCCCAGGTAGCCTTATCGTGGGCTACCCGAAAGGCAGCCCCACGTCAGTCGGGAGGGAGCGGCGGCTTCAGCTGGCATACGTCGGTGCCTCGAAGGGCCATTAGGAGGCGCCGACGGCGCGCTTGGCACGGAGGCCGTGCGCGTCTCGTCCATTTCTTGCGGCCGCAGCTGAAGGTGTGGACTTCCGAACCCTAAACCTTCGAAATTTGTGCTTAATTTGCGTTCTTGGGTTCATCAACATTTGGGGAATTTCCGGCTAGGGGTAGGGTTTTGCTTATGGGGATTTACCTTCAATTTGATCACAAACTCCCCTCCTATTTGCTATTTTATATCGAGACGTGATCATAATGAAATCAATCACTGCCTACCCGAGATCATATTTAAATTAGCACCTTAAAACATGATCATTAGCACTGATACATAGCCAATTAGACTAAACCATCATCTTAATCTTGCTTATCACATTAGACCGAGGCTTAAAAATATTCCCTAATCATAATTAGGGTTCTAATGCAATCAGATCTGCTCTGATACCAATGTTAGATTTAAATTTCCCATTAGAGGGGACATTAACATAATCTGATTGCACTTAGAACACCTAATAAGATCTTAACAGAGATATTAGGGGATGCACTTACGAATAATAGACGTGGACATGATTGCCTGCTTGATGCAGGCAGAAGTTGGTGTTGTTGGAGTCGAGTTTGAGGCAGCAAACATGTCGTGGACGAGAGGAAGGCCCATGGTTGCCGGCAGCACACCCTCCTGGTGGCTGGCGGTGGTGGTTGGTCTTCCCGTTGCTTCAGCACACCCTCAGATCGGTAGGGGTCCTTTTTGGTTTCAGGGGCTAGAGAAACGTACGTAGGGAGAGCCTCGTAGGTATCCAGACCCCGCCTTATATGTGCCGGCAACGGGGGACCAAAACCAACAGTCGGTTAGGATGCCCCCGATCAGGACAATTCGGTTAGGATAAGATGGACAAGAACGTTGGTTCTTGACCCTGTCTCCTTAACACTCTTATTTACCCGGTCAGAGCCGAGATCAACCAACAAAAAGGTCTTGAACATTGCCATTGTTCCCATTGTTCGAGGGCCTTCTGAGCGAACAACAAGGAGAAAAGTGTGGAAATGCTTATCGACATTGATCCTACCATGGTAACAGGGAGGGCAAATAACAAGAATAATAAGCAAGTGCAGGCAACCTTTTCTTTGTAAGATGCCACAATCAACAAGATCAGGATCTTACGCACCGAGTTGCCCAATTTGGAGCAGCCAATTAGGACCTTAGAATGTTGCTATCTTACTGGTGAGGAGGAAGCCAGTAATTAGTAGGCTGTTAATAATTTATAGGTGTAGTAGCCCCTTATAGCTTGTCTGTTGGTCATATACCATGCAGTTTCTGTACAAAATTCAGTCATGTACCTTGCAGTATCCGAATTAATGTTATGCATCATGATCTAACGCAATGCACAGTAAGGTTTTGAAAGTAGCAGTGTAGTCGATCTTGACTACCATGAAATTTTGAATGCGCTCACCTTTTTTTTCTGCCAAAGGGGAACATGTCATGGAATCATTCTGACAACATTGTGCTGATCATTCAATAACACTCCTTTCTGTTCCATGTTAGTCATTCTTCTGAGTTTATTTAGAGAGGAAGTAGAAACAACCCAATGGGTCATTACAGCCGACCCAACTAAGCTGTGAACTCTTTTTGTGGAACTGATCGGCTCCCGGTGCGTGGACATCAGAGAAAAAATATACAGTACAGAGATCCAACCTACTGATTCAACCGCTATTCTACAACCCTCGTCCACCCTCTAACTGACAGTTTTGAAAGGGGCAGAGGCCTTCAGGCTATCCACAATGTCAGTCACAGAGCCTATACCCACTGCCACTGAGATCATCAGGCAGAGCATGCTCAAACCTTGCAGAAGATACCACTTAATCCCCCTGGTGATCTTCCCCTGGGCAATGTGCATGCTGATGGGGAAGTACACTGTTAGCGGCCAGAAGCTGAAAGCACCAAGGAGGCCCAGCACCGCGTTGAAGAACGGTATCATCATTGCCACCACAGTTGTCGCAACAACTATGACCGTCCGTAAGATGAGCTTGTAAGGCGCGACGGTCACCGAGCCTCGTTGCGTGAGCGGTATGGTGACGGTGTATGCGCTGCTGATGAACTTGGTGTCGGGCCACCGGGAGACAATCCACCTCTCTGCTGTAGCAAAAATGGGTTGTGCATATACCTGCAATATTGAGGAAGCATTTAGCTCAAAGCCCGATAAACAATATGGCTGTAAAGACTCAATTTATGCAGTCCAGCTTCTCAAATTCATGGCAAATGCAATTCTGAATTTCCAATTGAGTTGTACTGACCTGATATGCCCCAATGAGGTGGAGGATGAGGCACATGTTGGCGATGTCAACCAGCCAGAATGGCCCTAATCCGGAGGCCGTCAGTATGTTGCCGGGAGCATCTGAACCAAATGCGGCATATCCGGCACATCCAACAGAGATGTAGAACACGGTGGTGGCTCCAATCCCATACATCGCTGCCTTCTTCATGGTCTTGTGCTCAGATGGTGGTGACTTCAGTGTATCCTACAACCAAAACAAGTAGTGATAAGTTAGTGACAAAAATTCCTTTCCAGAGTTGTGTGTCAATCCTCCTTTCAGAGTTCTGAACAAACTACAGAAGTTACTAGTGTCTGAATCAGCATCATCAGGCGGGTCTACCTGAATCTCAATCAGCACTTCTGCAAAAGTGTAGGCAAAGGCAATGTTCCCGAGGGCAAGAAGCACATCCCACATCTTCTTGCTGGACGACGCGGCGTCAGCGCCCTGTATCCTCCCGCTGGGGTGGCCGCCGTGAGACACCCACTGTGCCACCGAGAGCGCGAGGCCGATGAAGGAGTAGGCGAAGGACATGACCGCCGCCACGATGGACAGCCACGTGATGTGCTCCAGGCCGGGGAACTGGGACAGCACCACCTGGACGAGGGTGAAGGCCAGCATGAGCACGGTGCCCGGCGTGTCGCAGCGCGCGGCCTCGCCGTTCTGGTGCACGCAGTCCGACCTCCTGATCGCACTTCGCGAAACAAAACAGAGCACCGAAAAAGAAAGAAAAACAGGATTCAGCAATCAGCGTGTCTCTGAATTCAGCATGAGGAACTGGACTGGACTGAATTTTTTGGTTGTTGTTGGTTTGTTACTCACACCATGCTGATGGTGGCGGTGATGGTGTAGCCGACCATGGTGCCCCACAGGTTGACGTACTGGGCGATTCCGCACATGAACACCTCCCTAGGACCTGAGGAGAAGATTTCGGCGTCGCCGCCGTTCTCTCAGTTAATTAACCGAACAGAACAGGGGGAGGACAAGGAGATGCATGTGGGCGGAGAATGAGATGGAGATGCACGGACGGACGTACTGAGGTATGATCTGACGGCGTCCATGTATGTGCGGTTCCTGGTTCCGGTGACGGGGTCGGGGGCGCGGTAGGCGTTGGCGAGCAGGGTGGAGGTGTAGAAGGTGACGCACGCGAAGCCCGCCAGCGCGAGGGGCCCCGCCACCCAGCCCAGCTGCGCCACGCTCCACGCCAGCGCCAGCACGCCGGAGCCGATCACCGCCGTCACAATGTGCGCCGTCGCCGTCCATACCGTCCCTGCAACAACAGCCAAACCAAAACCGCCGCCGCCGCCGCCAGTCAATTCGTCAAACCCCAGCAATCGAACGCGCCATGGTGATCAACCAAAGCCCCTGAACAAATTAATCCCCTAGACTAGAAATCGGGCCGCCGCGCGCACCTGTGCGCTCGTGCTCGCATGTCTCGACGTCTTCTGCGGCAGCGGCGGCGTGCTTGTCCATCTTCTCGCCGACTCCTCCTCCTCGGCTCCTCCTGGGTGGCGTGAGGGTGTGGGAGTTTGGGAGAGGGATGCGGCAATGAACTCCGCCGGGATGGGGGTTTGGTAGGTCGGTATTTATAGGAGCGCTGATAGGACCGGCGATCTGACCTCTAAAACGCCAGGTTTCCTGATCGGCACCGTCGGACTCCATTGGCCAGATTCCGTATCCAATGCTCCCAGTCCACTAATTAATCAATGCGCTAACAACATTGGTCATTACTTGATGGGTCGTAAAGTACTCCGCATACGGAAAATACAGGATTTAAATTCCGTATTCCGTATTCGGGGTGAGCGAGAAATATTGATGCAATTTCGAAATTTTAAAGAAAAATTAAAATGAGGTTTATACGTATTTAAAATTCCTATAAAATGTGGGGCACATGAATAGATCCAAGATCTTTGCCAAGCTCTCCTATATGATCTATAGGGTTTCATAAAAGATATTACAGTTCCTCCAAAATTCATGTGAAATCACTACAATTAAAAGAAGCCCTCAATTTTACGATGGGTACAAAGTCTTATCAATTTAGGACAAATTTCGTTTATTACCCGAGTTAACAAGTTCATTTCATTGTGTTCCCAATTTAAAGGAACCTCCTTTTCCGTGTTAGCCCTATGTCAAAGGTGACAAGTATGGCGTGTCACAAAATATGAAAATAATGGTGATATAAATTGTGTTTATATACTTTTTAAGTTATACGAATGAAAAAAACCGAGAAACTCCACCTAAAGGAATGCATGCATTATAAAGCATCCATAGAAACTAAGACTTTTTTCATGAGTTGAACCCAATTGCATTTGGAATTTGCATGCAAAGTGTACGATAGTAAAAAGTTCATATTTGCAAACCTACACACCAAATAAGACTTATAGAAAAAATATATAAAGAATAGTAGAATCATCCAAAAAAATTATAAAAATCTTTTGACTAAAAGTGGTGTTAAGTCCAAACACCCAGTGTTCTGAAGCGAATGTAAAAATGTTATTGAAAATATTATGAAATACTTCGGTGTCATGCTAATTGTTTTTCAGTTAACTCTAAACACATTAAGTTGAGACTGTGTGGAATGGAAAAGGTGGAACCTGTATGTGAGAAGAGAAAGGATATCCCTAGGCGAAAGCTAGGGTTTTCATCCCCTATGTCGATGTAGCCCTGCCTCTGATGGTCTTTCAGGCGTTAGAGAGGTTGTCCCGTCCTCTCACTGGCAGGAGTGTTCTTATTTCTTGTTTTAGTTAATCTTTGTGTCTTTGTCGAGATAATCATGCGGTCGGTCGTGACATTAGATGTCGGATTAACATCCTCCCCACCCTATCCTTACTCTAGTGGTGCATCAAGTGTTGGAGTTTTGTGTCCTATACGGATCTACTGGGACCTGATCCGTTTTCATTTTTGTTAGTGTCGATACACATCTAACTCATCTGATTAACAATTTTCATCTTTGTCGATGGTTTCTATTCTAGTGCTAGTCCTTTGAGATTTTAGCACGACGACTAACTGACTGATTACTACAAAAATGTCTACTACGACATGTTGTGTCCGGCTTCCATCAATCGGGCCAAGGATGAATGTGTGCTTTCGGCTTGCTCGAGTGATTGTAGTTGTAGTTAGGAGGAAGACCTGGTACCTATCATCGGCTTCGATTTCCAACAGGTTAGCAGATCGCAAGTGCAGAAGAACGACAAGTAAGGCGGCTACAACAACATCCTGAGACTATCCCCACTTCCCCGCGAGGTCCAGCAACACGTACATCCATGTCCTACAAGGCATAGTCCAGGTCCGCGTGGCCACGGTAGATTTGGCCCGCGCGTGCAAGCGTCGTCACCTCCCTCACCCCGACCTCATTATCATATCGCCGCGCTTCCCATGCTGCCACACCATTTTTTTGTCCTACAGAGCCACCACACGCTCTATGCATGGGGCCACGTGCATCTCTTTTTTCTCTACCCTCTCTCATCCTCCTGCTTTAGGGCCTTCCACTAGGGACATGTACGCCCTATAAACAAAAATCTGTGCGGACGACGTCTAAATGCAGTGGCGTATCCAGAGGGGTGTCATGGCACCACCTAAAAAAATGCACAATTACCATTCTAATAGTCAACTAGACTTATTCTAGGTGTATCAAATGTGTTAAACTAATTGAACATTTTGTGTTTTAAGCTAAGAACCGTGAGTTGACACCCCCTGATTTTTGGTTCTACATCCGCCACTGCCTAAATAACCTGTCTGTACGGCCTTTGGGCTATCGTTTGGACGCCGTGAGTGGAGATGCTCTAACATATCTGCCATTAACTCGTCGGTAGATAGTTCAAACAAATATTATTATCTACCTTCCCTTTCATCGCCGAAAAATGTATGCATGGCCTACGTATGGTTTTGCAGCTGCGCCATCGTCATTTCTGTTACGGAGACGTACGCGAGCAGAATGACGGGGTCGATCGTGGAGGCCGATGCGGAACGCAGCCTGGACACTTTTGTTCCTCCACATCTCAATCCGAAACTGACTCCACATCACGCTACCGCCCCCAGAAGCGCCATGCATGGCGGGCGCGCGCAGACGTATGTATACACACACATCGTCTCAGCAGTTACGTACTCCATAGCAGGAGTCTCTCGTCGACAGTGTGATCGAAGAGACTAAAACGCTTACGATACCCACGCAACAAGGACAAGAACCATCACGGGCGCTGCGGCCTGCGCCCTGCGTGCCCGGCCGAGCGGCGACACACCGGTGGTTGCGATGGGGTTATCACCGGAGAAAAAGCTCCGTCCGTCCGGCTGCTGCTCGCCACATCTTGCAACCCTTTTCTTCTTTCCTCTCCTCGCACTAGGAGCTAGGCACACATGGCCGGCCGCACGGGAGTCCGGTGTTCCATCAGGGCTGCCCTTGTGGACTTGGATGGTGGCTAATCAACTCACCATGGCCCTTGATTGCTTGTTGCTTCCTCTACTAATTCTAACCTATGGTGCGCCAGCTCGTGAGCTTTACATGGGATTGCGAAATATAAACGATATCTTGATCGTGGCTTGGTTGATGGGAACAGGATTCAGGATTGGGACGAAGCAAAATCATGCGCGTCGCCGTCGACCCGCCCCCGTAAACTAGTAATAAATTGGCGTTTGCCGTATCCTGATCCTCTCTAAAGATGGTCCGATCGTGATTAAAGGCTGATGAGAAAATGCAGTTATATATGTGGTCGTGCTTTGGCGGTACGAACTTTTTTGTTGCAAGTGTGCAGCTGGCTTTGCCTTTGGAGTTTAGAGTAGCTTGCATGCATCGCAATGCTCGATCTCCCTGTCTTAACAGGCACAGCACTGATCGTGCATTGCATTTGTCGCACAACGATTGACGAGTGTCTGTCAGATGTCTAGGAGCTCTGCTGGTATTCGTTGTCAGTGCTGCGTTGCAAAATTGTGAGCTATATGCAACTTCGGGGAATTCTACACAGATGATCATCACCAATGCCATTGCCAACAACCACCAGCACTTCTAATAAGGTGAGATTTTCCTTTCACAGTTCTGCATAGGCAGCTAATCGCGTACTCAACTCCCGTAGTCTGTCAAATGTCAAGAAGGTCTGCAAATTGTGACACTCTTAAGTCTTAACTCTGCAACTTCAGGGAATTCTGCCCAGATGATCATTACAGTACCAACGCCCAGCACTTCCAACTTCTAAGGTGAACACTTCTCGGTGAACATTTCCTTTCACAATTCCGCAATCACGGCTGAATTTCCGACTCCCCGATCTCCTTTTCACGCCAACGCAAATTCTACCAGAGACAACCAACCTTGCACGGTTTTACATGTGTCCGGCAAAATCCATCGCATCTAGACTCATTTTGGCAGCATCACGGATTTGCATCCGGCCCATGCATGGCCGGGCTAGCTAGTGCCTCTCGAGTAAGCGCATTACATGGACACTTGGACAGTGATGATCGATGCAGCTCTCGTAGTGTGCCAGGAACAAAAGGATGCCCGATCCTAGCTAGCTATGTTGCTGCTTTTGATTTTTGTTTGGCAAACCCTTAAGCCTATCAAGATTTCAAGGGTGTAACCACCTTTCTGCCAAAGAGGAACTTTAGCCGCCTTAAAGTTTCCGACCAAACGCTATGGCCACAGTACTCAAAATGTTCTATTATATTTTCGGTACAAAGGGTAACACACAAAGCAGGTGTAGAGCTTGCTATATATGGCAGAGATCAACATCAGTACTAATACAACTTTGGTAGAAATCTAAAAAAAAGGAGCTTTCAAACATACAATTATTGCACATATCACTGAACAAATATCTATCGAATATTAGCTTTGCCAAAGGTATTTCTAGCAAAGATGTCTGAACTTTGGAGTAAGACAAGTTTGAAGAACTCTCCCCCTTTATTTATGTGGTTACACATTAAGGCGGAGAAAATACGCAGAAACTTGAGTTACTCGAGTAGCTGACATAGCTTTCTCACCATCCGTTTTGCTTTCAGTTCGACATCAATTGCATATAAGGGACATCCTACTCAGTAGAGACACACTAACTCTACTCAGTAGGGAGTACTCGAAAAATGATTTCGCCCCGCCAAGCAGGTTCATACAAGTCTCGAAACATAAACAAAAAGCAAGAGAGGAGTTTGTTGGTGTTACATGAATTTATTCTAACACTATCTATTTGGACGGTGGATACGACCACCTTTACCTCAAAAACAAAATTCTAATACTTGAAGTTCTGATGGGTTGGTATTCCAAATAAGATAACACTATCAATATTTTTTTGTTGTTGCCCTAACAATCATCATATGCTCACTCACATACATCATATAGAAAAATGGTCAAATCGGCCAATCGACGACACATTCTAGATAGTTCTCGTTTGTTCATATTCCGTGTGACACACACATGTTGACAAGTGTATTTTTATTAGGAGCAGTTTCATATAAAAAGAAGGATATTATTAATCCTAGAGTTTTTCTTAACTGTGAACTTATGTAAACTATCACAAACAATTTTTTCACCATCTCGTGTCTATTGGAGATCACTAAAGATTTGAAAATCAAGAAGGCACTTATATCATGTTTTCTCTTATTTATGCGTTTATGCTAATATGTATACATATGAGAACAATTTCATGAACACATGCAAGTATTCACCATAGAGAGTATATAATGGTACCATGCCTTCCGATTGTACCATTCTTGTAACTAAAAACAAATTAACAACCTTCAATATTTTTGTTAGATTGTTTTGTAAATAATCACAATGTATATGTGTATACAACCCCAAAAAGTCAGATCGAATTCGTAATACATATTGACACTATTGACATATGTATTTGTACCTTTTGTTTCTCAATGTGCCTTCCAATTTTGTAACTGAAATAACTGGAGGCTATAGAAACCTTATTTGTGAATTTTCACACTTTTACTAGAGTTTTTTAAAACGATTTTTTTTTAAATATTAGCATGATACTCCCTCCGTTCTGAATTAATTGACACAGATTTAGTGCAATTAATTCAGAACGGAGGGAGTACCATCTAAAAGGTGATAGCACAAGATGTATCCTCCTATTCTCCAATACATCCATAGATATTCTTTACGTCTTGGCTCCACTTGGCCCATGCTATTTTTATTGATAGTGTGTTTGCGGGGTATTGAATCGATATACTAAATCAGTGCACTAATCAGTTCAGTAAAAAGTCCCGGTTCAAGAAAAAGGTAGAAAACATCATATTTTAATATAATTGTGGGCTTCTTTATTTTCATTCTTGATTGAAAGGGTGACAAATTTCAACGGTTTATAATGGTAAATTGCTAAGAATAATGGTGTTCATGAGTGTTCTTGAAAACTTGTGTAGTGATATATCATGTACAAGATCCATGGTTTTTGTGATTCTAGGGCTTCACTACCCAAATTGATTGGCTTAATTCTACAATATTAGTTGGTAGAATCTATGGTTGCATGATTTCAATAGTTAGGATCCGATCAAGAAATTAGTACTTTCATGTACAATATATGGGCACTGCGGAGGCGAGCTTGGAGAAGGAGATGAAGACGCCGAGCTACTGGTGGAGGCGAGCGCGGGCCTGAAAAGGAGATGATAGAGAATCACGGGAGCCGAAAAAGCTAGCGACATGGGCACATGGCACATCAACAGTTCCACACTTTTGTCGACAAACATTTTTTTTATTGTCTTTTGTTAGCTTATGAGCTCCCTTTCTGCATATGCAAACGGCTACGGCCCGAACTAGTGGAGTTAAACCCAAATCGTCCATGGGGCTCAGTCAACAACACATATAGAGACAATAACAAATTTGGAAGTGAATCAGACGACCATCAAGGGGTGAGCACACACCTCAGTAGCAACATGTCTCTCATCAAAATTATTTATTAGAGAAAATAATCCTAACATCCTATCTTAGTACTTGATTTTTTTATAGTTTATGATTTCTTTACAAGCACAAAAATGTTTATACAATGTTTTGATATGTCACAAAAGAAATTATCCCCAGTTCTGAATACAATTTTTTTAAAGTCAGCAACTACGGAAATATGTTTGGCTTTTTTGAAATATTTATTTAGGTATTAAAAACCCTACATTCAAAGGGACATGATCAAATTATTTGTGTTTTTATTTTTGTTTCATAACAACTAAGAAAATATTATTTTAAATCTATATATATTGTTAGGAAAATGCTAAGATTTCTCTAGAAATATAATCATAAATAAATGTACGTGAAAAATATAAAACAAATAGCAAAGAAAATAAAACATTTTCTGAGCTCAGTAAACATCTTTTTACGGATTCTTAACATGTACTTTATGTGATTTATTAAAATAAACATGGTATTTCTGTTAACGATGCGTTAGATAAAAAACTCGACCCTATAAACGCAAATAAGATCACCCAAAAAGAAAAATATACGTGCAATAAAAAAGTGCAAACTTCCTCGGCCATGGCCATAGATTAAGCCCAAACTAAGGGATGACTAAAAACCCCTAAATCTTTCTATGTGTTTTTGTTATACACCAGACAACGACGACAGTAAAGAAAATGATATGTAGATGAAAAGGGAAACAGAAACAAAAACAGAAAACGAAAATAAAAAAGAGAAAAGAAGAAAAACGTCTGATGGATCGGGTGATGTATTAGACAACCGGATGCAGATATCACTGTTCTTATTTATAGACGCGATCATGGACTCATGGTTCTTTGCTGGGCTCAAATGGTTGGGCTTATTGGAAAAATTGCTCCTTGAGTTTGCAGTACGGAAATCTTCAAGATGCAAAAATAATAATATGGCTTCGCCCGGGTTCGAACCGGAGACCTTCAGTGTGTTAGACTGACGTGATAACCAACTACACCACGAAACCGCTGGTGATTAAATTCACCAACGTGACTTACATAATACAACTGTGACTCTAGCCAATGAGGAGGCTTTTTTCTTTTTGTAGAAACTACCGACTTTATTAACTCAGAACCACAGAATTACAATCATCAAGAATGCTGTCTAATAAGAACTCTGGGCATACCCCCGTCCACCCTTGCGCGACATTGCTGGCACAAGCCAACCTTGCACAAGTACGAGCAACTCGGTTACCCTCTCTACCTAGGTGAACCAGCGAAAAACTCTTAAACATATCTTTTACAGAATTTATTTCTTCTAAAATGAGGAAGGTTTTGTCAAAGTTATATTTGCCTCTGATTGTCTCTTGTTGATCTAACGTCTCAATTCTCTGACGATGGACAGACCTTCTGTTGGCATCTTGGTTGGTTGCATCAAGGCTATGTCCTCTGTTTTTGCTTCAGTTTCTTTTATCCATCTCCATGTGAAACGTGTTCTGAATCAAGCTGCGCATATCTCAGCAAGGTCTTGTAGTTTTGTTAATTCTAATGAGGTTTTTCATTCTGTTTCGCATTGTCTCCGAGGAACCATTTATATATATTTTTTATTATTTGAAAGGAGAGGAACCATTTATATTGATGTGATTTAATCAATAAAGTTTTGTTTCAAAAAAAAATTTACAACATACCACATATAACATTTTGATCCCATCATGTTTGTTTCACATTTACAGCCAAGTACCCAACAATAGCTGCGGTACACGACGATCCTAACCATGACAATAAACATACACATAGCTCAACAATAACACGAGTACACGAACAATTTGTCCCAGGAAGTAGATTGTAGAAGATAGAGGACAGTGCAGCAAATGCAGAAACGACCAACGTTAATCGATGGATGAATCACAGCTGGGTCTTGAACATGGTGACGTGGCCGAGGCGCTGGACGATGTCGGCCACGGACCCCACGGCGGCGAGCAGCGACACGAGGAGCGCGCCGACGTTGAGCGCCTGCAGCGCCAGCCACTTGCGGCTGCCGCGCGGCACCTTCGCCTGCGTGATGTACATGGTCACCGGGAAGTACACGGTGAGCGGCCAGAACGCCGCGGCGCCGAGCAGGCCCAGCACGGCGTTGAAGAAGGGCAGCATCAGCGAGACGACCGTGGTGGTGGCCACGAACGCCGTGCGGAGCACCAGCTTCGCCATGGTGAACCGCAGCGCGCCCCGGCCGGCCGGCAGCCGCAGCGCGTACTCCCGGTGGAAGAAGGCCGACTCCGGGTACCGGCTCCGCAGCCACTTCTCGTAGCACGCGAACACGGGCTGCGCGTACACCTGGTACGCGCCGACCAGGTGGATGACCACGGCGACGTTGGCGAGGTCGACGAGCCAGTAGGGCTCGTCGAAGCCGGTCAGGATGTTCCCCGGCGCGTCGTTGCCGAACGCCGCGTACCCGATGCACCCAAGGGACACGTAGAAGACCGTCGTCACGCCGATGCCGTACATGCTCGCCCTCTTCATCGTCACGTTCTCGGATGGTGGAGACTTCACCGTGTCCTGCAAAAACACACGAGCCACGTCATTGCAGTCAGCATCATCGTCAGCTCAAGTGCGCACGCGCGTATTCAGGATCTACTACTCTGAAGACTCTTTAAGGCAATGTGTAACAAGCACGAAACTTAATGAATTACCTGGATCTCGATGAGAAGCATGGAGTAGGTGTAGGCGAAGGCGATGTTGCCGAGGGCCTGGAGAAAGTTCCACGTCCTGGTCGGCGCCGAGACGCCGCCGGGGCCGCCGATCTTGCTGCCGAGGATGGTGCCGTAGGCCCTGTGGTTGGCCGCGAACTTGGCGGCGCTGAGGAAGAGCGCGACGAAGGAGTAGGTGAAGGACATGACGGCGGCGACGATCGATATGAAGGTGACCTTCTCCAGGCTCGGGAGCTGGGAGAGCACCACCTCCACGAGGCCGAACAGCACGAGGTACATGGTCCCTTCCTGGCTGCAGTTCGCGCCGTGCCCCTTGTAATGGCGGCAGTTGCTGCGCACCACGGACCTGCACGACAAGGATCGAACATCTTCCAGTCTCATGACAAATCCTGAACAGAATGTTGAAGGAATTTCTGAAGCTTGCTTGAGCTTATTAGTTACATGATTCCCGTGGCGGCTGTGATGGTGTACCCCACTATTGCACCCCAGAGAATCGCGTACTGCGCAATGCCGCACACAGCCACATCTCTAGGCCCTGCACATCATCCAGAATCAGAAGGTCTTGTCAGAACCACAATCGTTCATATTCATGCTGCCAACACCGTGCATGTCAGGATAAGTTCGTTACGTACCGAGGCAGGAGCGGACGGCGTCCATGTAGGTGTAGTTCCGTTTGCCGTGGACGGGGTCCGGCGAGCGGTAGCAGTCGGACAGGAGAACGGCGGTGAAGTAGGTGATGTACGCGCAGCCGATGAGGGCGATGGGGCCGAGGATCCACCCCATCTGCGCCACGCTCCACGGCAGGGCCAGCACGCCGGACCCGATGATGGCCGTGATGGCGTGCGTCGTCGCCGTCCATACCGTTCCTGCCAGAGTTCAGGTCCATTGCAAATTCAGTACTGTATTTTTTTCGTTTGCCAACTAAATACAGTCTGACGCTGCAGCATGCATAACAACAGTGCAGCATGCATAATTTTTGCGAGATTTATGGCCTCTGAGGGTTACAGGCTACTACCATATGACGTGACAATATTGCAGTCTGTACACATTTTAAGGTAGGAAAAGTAGCATGTAGTCGCTGAACATTTTAAGGTAGGAGAAGCAACATGTAGTCTCTGAACATTTTCAGGCAGGAAAAGTAACATGGTGAAGTCTCAGTTAAGTCCCAGTTGCAGTAGTACTACTGTACTAGTGAAAAATATTGCTAACTGGCTAGTCAAACCTCCAACCCCATTTAGGGTGAGAGGGAATCATCATACTCTCAGAAGGATCTGCAACCACTGTTAGTGATGAATATACTGAGCAAAGGGGAAACCCATCAATTTGACGTAATGCCAGTGCGCTGGACACCATTATGCAAAGCGTATAAGCTACTGACCGAGCTTCAAAACTAGCAAACTTTGACAACTTGCCAATATAAGCACTGAATTTCAATCGGCAGGTCCTAAAGCAGCACCATCTCTGATGGCTTTGATCTAGTCACCCAGCAAAAGTAGCAAGTATTAAACACCTAAAGCGAGACCTCTTTGTTTTACTCGGGATATACTAACACAATAACTGAACTGTATAACAGCACAAGGAGGCTCTTTTGGAACAACGTAAGCATCCACTTGGAGAAAATGACTTTTTCGATCAGGAAGAAACCTGCGTCCGGTTGTCAATATATGTGGATTATGATGTGGTATCCATTATCCAGCAAGCATGAAGCATGATGCAGTTAGATATCAGGTGCTTCCTTTGTGATTAAAGATAATCAAATGCATATTTTGTGACGTGCACACATAGATTCTGTACTTAACAAGTTATCAGTGTAAAGGCAACTTAATTTTATGGTGCACTCTACACTCTTCACCATGGCCGATGACTAGACTCACAACAGTACTACACCAATAGATTTGATAATGGATTCAGTTATTGTACTTCAAAAAACCGGATCCATTTAGTATTCGAAGGATTCCTGATTGAAGTGGAGGGATCACAACTTGAAGGCTTGCAGGATGCCGCCATCCATCCACATCGAAGTCATGTTGGCATTCACTACAACAACTTCCATTAGATTTGACAATGAATCGATTCGACGATGAATAGTTTTCTCCACTCTTTCGGGGATTCTGATACTAAAACAGTATGACAATGACTTCTGCAGCAACAACATTCTCTGCCACGATCACGCGCATCACTAGACTGTATTTAGATTTGCAAGCAGTATGGTAGTAGTGCCTGCCTAGTCACCGGAATTAGCTACAAGTTCTGTGCTGTAAATAAGTGGGATGATAGGGCTTTTCGGACCTAATTCCAGCATCAATACTCTGCCACCAACCCGGTTCCCATGATTCGGGGTGTCATAAGAGGCTGGTGCTGAAGCTTCAGAAAATGGGTCACGTTTTCAGGAGAGTTCTTTTCCAGTTACGCAAGGTGTCTGTATTTCTCCCCGGTTTCATGGAGATGTAACAAAGTTGGAGATGGCCGTGTTGGAGAAACTAATATCTAAACTGGTTAGGCATGCATGCAGGCGAACACAAGATATGTAAAAGCGACAGCTGTGGCCTGTGGATCTTACGAAGGTGGCTACGTTGCTGACCTTAAGCAAATTTTGCCCTACTCGGCTGCAATGTATTTGTTCTGTCAGAGCAGCGTTCATAAGTCCTAGCCTTGAACTGATACTCATTTTCCCTAGTGTATGCTAACTTTTGTTTCCGAAAAAAAACAAATGTATGACGATTTCCTAACAGAAAGTTTCAGGATAGGTGTTTAATTTCTCTCTCGATGATTGTGAATGATTAACATGCTACATAGCTACTACTAGGTCGCAGTGTAACAGCCATTCTTTTTCTGAACTGCGCACATTCCAAAGCAAAACGGGAAGCATGCGACTTCAAGTCTTCAACCACCTAAAGATTCAGAGACGATCCATTTAGCAAATCGATCGCCACTACGTAGGACTGTAGGAGTACTTACGAAGCAAATGGGCAGAAACATGAACTGTTCTTCCCCGGGCGGCCTAGCTCCCTAATACTACATATGATCTGATACATGGACCAGGGCGGCGAGAATCAGTCCGGGCAAGATGTCTCCCCGGCACACCGAGACGGAGGGAAGAACTGAAACTGGAACAAAAAAAGCCAGAGCTCTAGGAAGGGGACGAGGTCAGTCGGGGGTGTCTTACCTGTTCTTACGCGGCCGTCGTCGTCCACCTCCGGCGCCACCTCCGTCACCTTCTCCACGTCCATCTCTCTCTTTCTCCTCTAGCTCGAACTCTGGGATGGAGTCTGTTGCACCTGCACGCGGCGGCTATATATGGAGCCGGCGAGCTTTTGCACCTGACCCGCCTTCCACTGTACGTTCATTCTTTTAATGCGGCAATCGCTCAATTTAATCCCCCTCACGCAATCCCACAAATACCTTCAGCGGCCGCTCGCAGGAAAGGAAATTATTTCCGCGTCGAGGCAAACAACAGACGAGCAAACGGTCATCTATGGCAAGTGACAGCTGTTGATAGCCTTCTTGTTCGACGAAAACCGACAAATGTGAGCTAATTTCGGGCAAATTTACTGTCCCGGTACATACGGCTAGGCGACAGTGGGTGGGTGTATCTGTTCATGTATTTTATTTTCGAAATGGAGAACGAAACCCCAAACTCTGCATCCACACGATGCATGGCCAACTATAAGAAGTGAAAAATGGCGGCTAGGGTGTTTGATTTATGGCTCATTCCCGTCCATCGCTAGTACTAACACTATTCAAAAAATGTCGAGTAGTACCTTACTTGATAAAAGTTATGAATGGGCGATCATTTATATGATTCGTTATTGCACAAAAGGCTCCTAAATTTCTTAATAATGATAACATGCTCTAGGATAACATGCTCTAGGATAGCTAGGAATGGGCCGCAGGTCCGCCAACAAGATGGCTTCTTCGGCTTCGCCGACCCGGCTGCCGTCGAGGTCACGCACACCGCCGCCGTCGCGCTCCTCTGCACCAACCTCACCTCCTCCTCTCTGTGCTCCCCGTCCTCTGCTCCTCCTCGGGACGAACCGCAAGCTCCGACTCAATTCTTTGCTCATTTTTCTTTGAATCGCTGGGGGTTTGGTCAATTTGCTTTGAAATCACAGGGATTTGTTCAATTTTGTAGTATGTTGGAATATACACGTCATGTTTACACGTTCCACTGAAAAACTCGGATGTGTAAAATTTAGCATGGTGTATATGGACGTGTATATGGAGATATACACGTCCAAATTTACACGTTTCACTGGAGATGCTCTAACCTTGTCAAATCTAACTCACCATTTGTACTTATGCATTCAGGTCCCCCCTCCCCCCCACACACACACCCTACGACTATTCAAGGTCCATTCACGCTTATGCATTCTCGCCATCGCATTATTTAGATTGTCATGGTCACCCTAATGCAGTCGTGTCATCTCTGGCTCATCAAGTCTGATGGTTAATCACCTGGTCAAGCATAGTATCGGACAACCTCACCTCCTAGCTTTCTCAGCTTTGTCACATGTTTCATCATGCTAATTTAACCATTCCAGCAGCTTCACCATGTTTCCCATAGTTTAACTCAATGTGAGAGGTTGAAGTTTACATCGTTTTTATCAAACGAGTCATGTATATCCCTAAAATTAGAGTGAGTATCTAGGGTTTCGTTGAACAGAAACTCAAAATACCACTGATTTTTGTGTGAACTATTAAAGTGAAATTAAAATACAAGCGCACAAACAATAGTACATATTGAAACAAAAAATAACCAAAACAATAAAAGTGGAAATATACTAAAAGTATATACTGTAATTTCTAAACGTAAAATGCAACGTTACCAAATAAAAGTGCAATTGCACAAAAATTGCAATGGCAACAAATGCAAAACTAATATAAAGAGATTAAAGAAACTGACCAAACTTTACAGATGTGGCTGAAATTTCATTCAAGTGACCACCGTCACTAAAAGCAAGGTGATTATTGTATACTTTCGTTTCTTTCGGTTTTTTTCATAGAGTTTGTAGTAGGTTGGTGAAGTTCCGCCGCAAGACATAGGACCTCGGTTCTTTCCCGTTTTGGGTCATCTTTTGATCAGTTTTGATGATAGACGTTGTCTAAGTTTAAGTAATGTACGACTCCATATCAATTGAAGCAAAGCCCAAGAGTTGGTCCTCATTTACAAATAGAAAAGGCGGCTGAAAACACAAAAAGTTAACGAAAGACAACTAAATCAACATCTACGCGTATGATTTAGCAGTTTTGGAAACTAAAACCACTATTGTGCTAATTTATTAATTTGTATGGTGCTAGGGGACACCCCAAAACAGGCAAAACTTTATCTCATTCCTGTTTGTTTAGAGCAACCGGCATGAACGCCGCCTTTCTATTACGTAAAAGAAATTTATTTATATAGAAATCTCATTCTTGTCCCATAAAACGGAGGAAAAAACATGTAATCCTTGAATATCTTGGTCTTGATGTTGCAAACGAGGCAAGTTACTTTTGGCTCATTACATGGATGGCACGTAGCTAGGCTAGCTATGGAAAACTGCAGAGTCCACATGAAGCGGCTGTCTGATCCATCATCGATGAAGTGTTTCTGCCGCCGGCCGGCAACGAAGAAATGGATCCGTTAGCGCAATCAGAATGAATTCTGGTCCAGACATGACATTCTTTCTGCTGATCGTCGCGACCGATGTCTCATGGAAGAAGCGGCCGCACACAGACACACGTCGTTATTATCCCGAAATCAACAATTTGTACGCACGCACCGTGTTTCATGGTATCCGCTGGTGTGAATATGACGAATACGGGGCGTGTCATGGGTGCAGTGCAGCTGTTATGGATAAGTTTTGGCTCGCTCCATGAGTTATACGATCGAGCAAAGGTGGGCGTCACGAGACATGAGGTAGCCATAGCCATGAGCCACCTCACAGATTTGTCTAGGTGTAGATCGTGTAGTGCAGCTCAAACTAGGCTCGATCACGTCGTCGCATCTCTAAAAGGTAGTTGCAGTTGGGAGGTGAAGCAGGTCAAGGCGTTTCACGAAACTGTGTTGACACGGATGTCACCAGTATGCCACATTGCCACCGAGTCCACAAAAAGGTGTTTTTTTGAATCGGTTCAATTTCTTATGGTAGTTTTTTTAACTGTTTTATGGGGCTAGAACAATGAAACAAGTCGATCTTTTGAGCTGGCGGGGATTCTCTGACTTACTCAAGCCTGACTTTGGGTCATTGACATGTGCGTTCCATAATTGGTGAGGTCCATGTTTCAGTCAGAAGCAGAAAGTCAAAAAATATGTGCCGTCCGCATCTAAGCCTCCATCGACGATTTCAGTATCGTCATTGGGCGCACCGATATGAAATCGCCCTCACCCCCACATGCACTCCCAAATCCCAATAGCCCAAAGTTGTAGAATGGGCTCCAATACAGCCGGTGGCGGAGGACGGAAAAAAATTAAGATGGGGTGCACTCTAGCGTAAGAAAAAATTGATGCAATTTTTCTGAAATAATCTAGACATACTAATGCTATATGATATTAAGCATAATCACTTAGAAAGGGAAAATCACTTATTTAATCATAATAGAACCTACGAAACATTAAAAACATGTCTAATTTGTCAATTTATCTATACACACTACAAAACCTCATCTAAATGATTGCAAAATCAAGAAATGTTATGTGCTCCCTTTGACACAGGGGACTGCAAGTCTGCAAACGAGAGAAAGCCAGTAGGCAGGAAGTCACTATCCAGCGAACCTTTTTTGGGAAGTCCAGCGAACCATTCGAGGCCTTCTGCTTCCCCTGCGCGCGGCGCAGCAAGGCCCATCTAGGGATCAGACAGCTCCTAACCAGCCCAATGGATCATCTTTTTGTATTCTTTTTATATACACTGGAAAAAGTCTACATGTATGCGACTTTTTTTGTCAAAAATCAAGGTAGGACGGGCTGTCCTACCTTGCCCTAAGAAGACTCCGCCTCTGAATACAGCGTTCGGCAACCCAGCTTCGTGCACTATTCCTAGAGATGTAAGCGGAACCACGGCAACACACGTCTTGTTGGATATAGTAGGACGAGCCCACAAGATGTTGGATTTATTGTTGATATGCCGGACACAAACGGCACAACGTACGTGTCGCGGACATCAATGTGTGACAGACAAGTCGGTGTGAACGGATAGACGTCGCCTAGAGGAGCCGGAATATCCGGTCCAAAAATGACCCGGAAATTCCGAGGAGCCGGAATATCCGGTCCAAAAATGACCCGGAAATTCCGGTATGCTTGATAAATGCGGAATAAAACTAGAGGTTTATTTTAACAAGCATACAACCTAGATATAAATACTAGGCTCACCTATGTGCACCAACAACTTATGCTAAGCAAAACAAGTAACAAGGTGATAGCAAGATATATGACTTTAAGCACGAAGGCTATCACAATGTAAAGTGCATAAGTAAAGAGCTCGGGTATAGAAATAACCGAGGCACGCGGAGACGAGGATGTATTCCCGGGTTCCACCCAAAGGGTGTACGTCTCGTTTGGAGAGGTGTGCGCAACCACAACAGGTTAGCCGCAACGCCACAAAGGCTCACCTTCTTCTCCTGATGAACTCAACCACAAAAGGTTGCGAGTTCACCTTCCACTATTGATCTCATTTGGGGCGGAGATCGAATCCCGTACAACTCTTGAGGCACACACCCACACTTAATTGGGGGCTCCCAAGTTTTGAGGCACACACCCACAACTTAATTGGGGGCTCTCAAGTGACCACAAAAGGTCTTGACCACAAAAGGTCTTGGCCACAAAAGGCGTCTAGGGTCCAAAGACCCAAGAGTAACAAGCTCACAAGTATCACCACCACGAATCCTCGTGGAGGGCATAAACCGATGCAAATGCAATGGCAAGAGCACACGAAGTGCTCAAGTCCTTCACTCTCAAATTCCAACACAACAATAAATGTTTATGGGGGAATAAGAGAGGAAGAACAAAGGAAACCACAAAGGAGCCAAATCCTTCACTCCCAAATCCCACCAAAAGCAACTAATGCTTATGGGGGGAGAAGAGAGGAAGAACAAAGAAGAAGAACCACAAAGGAACTCTAAGAACTAGATCCACTAAGTTCCCTTCACTTAGAGGAGAGATTGATTGGTAGGATTATAGATCTAGATCTCCTCTCAACTTTCCCTAAAGAATATGGAAGATTCAATGAAGGGATTGAGAGGGAAGTGAGCTTTCCAAGGTCAACAATGTAGTAGTGTAACATACCAACATTTTGGAATGTTCAAAAATCACTAAAATTTAAAACTTTTGTTTTGATTAAAATAAAATATTAAAATGCATAAGAAAACTAACTATAAAAGACTTCAACCAATTTGATATAGTCTATTATTTCAAAATTCCCAATGTGTCATTATTTTCAAAAGTTATTTCCAATTAAAACATTTAATTATCCATTGTATTTCAGAAACCTTAATATGTAAATTGACAAATGTTTTATTAAGTACAAACATTTTATTATAAGTAAATAGTTTACTTATAAGTAATTGTTTTCAACCACTTAGCCATATCTATTCCTAAATTCAAGACTATTAAAATGGTATAATTGCCAAATGGTTTTCACTCTTTTAACTAAGTTCAAAATATAGTTTGGATATTACATGTCTATAGTTATAACTTTAATAACTTCATATATTTAATGGAATATTCAAATAAACATTTCATCGGATTAAATGATTTTCATTTATTTTCAAAACATAAATGATGAACATATTCTAAATGAGAAATGAAGTAAATCTAAAATCTTTTCCAAAGTTGATATGAAGCTTTTCAAATGAATAAGCATAATATAAAACATAATGGTGTACAAACATTTAGAATTAAAAATGGAATTCATTATATTTCCCAATTCTTTCAAATTGGTTATATTTTGTTCTTTAATATCATGCCAAAATAAAGATGAATGATTTCAGCAAAACAAGTTTAAATAACTTAAATTCAAACATAATTGAATATGGGTATTTCATATAATTTATTTAGCCAAAATTAAAATTAATTAAACCCTAGTTTTAAATTAAATATAAAGTGTCAATTTTACATTTAATCAATATTTCAAAATTATTATTTTTGAAAAGTGTTCAAAACACTCCCACAATTGGTTTAACAGAAAGATAATAATTTTACAAATTTTTAGAAATTTGTTTGACCTCATTTCGACATTTAAATCAAAAGTTATGAATTAAATTGGAGAAATCAGAAAAAGGAAAATTGATGACGTCACTGCTGACATCACTCCATCTTCAACCTCCAGAGAAAATCTCGGCCGAACCTCCTTCCCCAATCCCGGATCAAATCGAGGGCGAAATCAGCGGGATTTGTTTCCTTCGAACGTTCCTATAAAATCCCCACGACCTCCTCCGTGTTTCCCCTCTCCTTTCCCCTTGAACCGTGCCCCCAGGCCGTCCAATTTCATCGCCGGAGTCGCCATTGCCGCCGCCGCGTTTTCTTCAACTTCCGGCGAGGTGAGCCACCCCCTCGCACTCGAGACCCTCTCCCTCCCCTCGCCATCTTCTTGCGCATCCTCCTGACCCTTTGCCCGCTCTCTTCTTGCAGCTAATCGAGAGGGAGCACGAACGGAAGGTCGCCGGCGTCCCGTACTCCTCCGTCGGCGGGTCCGCGCCGCCAGAGGATACTCCGCGAGACGCCATCGCCTCTGTAGTCTTCGCCGTGCCGAGCCGCACCCCGTGGTGGTCCTTCCCGCGCGAAGGAACCACCGGGACGTCGAGTCCGTCCGAAACCGAGTTCGCGCCGCCGTCTTCGTCGCCGCCGGTGACCGCAGCGCCGCCACTCTCAGGTCAACCCTCTCCTAGCCGTTCGATCTGCAACCAACGCACACGATTAGATCTTTAAAAACGAAGGGGTACGATTTGATCTAGACCGCCAGATCCAGATCTGACGGCCCAGATCTGATCACTTATCCACGTCAGCGTGCACAGTCAGCATCTAGTCAACAGCCACGTCAGATCCAGTCAGCGCCCAGTCAACAGATCTGGCATTTTTGTAGAAAAGCCCCTGCAGATTCAAATCTTCATAAATTTTTAAACACTTATCCAAATTTAACAAACTTTATATTTTTGGAAAGCCCTCGACATGTAGAATATTTTGGATCTGCCAAAAATTCAAATTTGACTTAGTTTAAAATATTCAAATTTCAAATGGTGAATTTGGGTATTTTTGTCATAACTTTAAACCTATAAATTCAAAAATTGCAAATAAAATTGTTTTAGAAACTTTAGAATATATGTAAATTAATGCCACTGCTATAAAATATTTTTGAGTAAATTTGAATGAATTCATAGTTATATATTTAATTTGAATGGTTTGAGTATTTTCAACATAACTATGAATAAAAATATTATTTTTGATTAAAGTAAATTGCTATAAATTTAATTAAAATACCCCTGTCTTTTAACACTATTTATTAAATTATATTATAAAAATTTAATCATAGAAAACTTTAATCTTATAATTATTACTTTTGTTATATTTTCCAAAAATAGAAATTTAATTAAATTGCATTTATAAATTCATGCATATTTATAAAGAAATCACAAAAGTTATTTTTATGTTACTTGTGATTTAAAATTTCATTTCATTCATAGCATATTTTATTTTGTAGATATAATTCTCATAGGAAAACCCCTCTTCATTAGTTTTCTCTAAGTTAGAAATAATTTCAACTTAGCATTTTTGTGAAGTGCTACACTTAGACACTTAGTAATTTTCAACATGGAGCTGGAAGACCAATGAAGGACTTACCAAACGAGACTCCAGAAGAATCTCCAAGGAGTGGAAGCACTTAGAAGAAAGATCAAGAAGAAGTTCATGAAGACTAACCAGAAATATTTTCTAAGTCTTTCTCCCTCTTTCTTCTTTCTCCCTCCTTCTTCTGTTAGACTTCATGATGACTAAGTAAATCAAAGACCAACCTCGAGGATACAAGAATCATCAAGTCTGAAGATTCATCAAGACTACCAAGAGCCCAATCAAGACATCATCCAGAAGAAAGTTACAAGTCTGGAGATGAAGCCTGGAGGACAACTACATCTTTCTTTCTATCTTTTCCCTCTTTCCTAATCTTGTCTTTCACATTTGACTTAAACAATTTTGATCATGATATTATCATCTTGAAGTTGTTGGATCCTAGCGGCATAGTGAGATGAAGCGGCCTGGAAACAAACCTTACATGTCCACGTACATGAGACCTGTTCCACAATTTAAGTGGCTGACCGGGTGTCTGTCTCTCTCACTTTAGTGAATATCCAATTTACAAATAGTTGATAATAATTGTTGATCACCTCGAAGAATAGAGCTAGTATTTTCTCTAAGTATTTTGCACATCAAGACTAAGCCATTAGATTGCTTATTCAAGATGATATAAAACATAATATTTTATTCAACTTATGACCTTAGCCCTTAGTCCTTTTGGACCAACCTATTTGCCTTGCATTAACTTAAAAGATTTTCATGGCATGAAAAAGCATTTCTAGCCCTTAGGAATATTTTGCACATCATGCATAAACATATTTTCCTTAGAAAGTTTTATTAAACTTATTTATTCATCTAGTATGTGTTTGTATGCATTGTGGACTTGTGCTTGCTGTTGATTGTTGTATTGTTGCTTGTCTATACTGTTAGATTGAACGGAGAGTCCCGAGTATCGTTGAAAAGAGTTGTGAACAACGACAACATTCAAAGGCAAGTGGCACACCTCATAAACTTCCTATTATTTCTATATGCATTACTTAGTGTATTTTATATGCATGAGTAGGATAGTATTGCTATGCTAAACCTGTGTAGAATACCTTATTCCTGTGTCTAGGTTCCTATGCGATACTTAGTAGAATTATTGATGCTATGCAAATGTTGTTTTGTGAAAATCTAAATTCTACTAAGTTAAGAATGAAACACCTGGGTGGTAAGTGGTTGTGTGGTTTATGTTGAGTGGCTACTCAGGTCCATGTCTATGGTTCCTGGAGTATGTACACTTGTGAATGGCCACCCAGGAACAGAGAAATCTGAAGAACTCCGAGTGACGATTGCTTCCAGTGCAGCCATTGCCATATGGGCTCTGGCTTGTGAAGGAGATATGCCCTAGAGGCAATTAATAAAGTGTATTCTTTATCATATCTCGTTTGTTCATAATAGGTTTTTGTGTCATGCTAGAACCGTATTAAGCGGAAACATTAATGCGGGTGTGATACGTAAACAACCAGGTCCCTAGTAGCCTCTACTAAGACTAGTTTCGTTGCGCGATTGATGATCGAGGTTTCCCGGTCATGGGGCATGGCGCCGGTCGGCAATGAGAGTCATATCGCTGGAGAGTGATGTGATGGACATACCCAGATTTGGAGAACATAGTCGTTACACCTTTGACCGTGAGATCAACTCTTATTGATATTCCCCGAAGATACTTTGATTGCACCAAACGTCGTATCTTATTTAGTATGACAATAACGGTGATACTTTTGGGTATTGGAAAGGAGTATTAAGACGAGGGGTCAAGAGCGGGATTTGCCAGTCCGCATAGCAGGATGGATACTCTCGGGCCCACTCGGTGAGATCATGTCTAATGAGCTTGCAAGCATGTGACTAGGTCACGGAGACATGAGATCATGAACGAGTAGAAGATAGCGTCGTCGGTAACGAGGTCGGGATTAGGTATGGAGATATCTATGGAGCGACGCTCGGATGTGCTAAGTATCGCTATGGCAAAAGGTCTAAGACTTCACGTTCAGGTTTGATAGATGAAAGTCATTCGTTATATCTCAGGGATTAATTCATGGGTTCCAGGCCTACAGATTAGTCGTTGATCATTGAGGATTCTTGATCATACCTGATATTATATCGAACCGCTAGGGTAACACACTTAAGGGGTTTCGACAAGACAACCGGAAAGGAAGGAGATCACCGGGAACGTCCCGGGAGAGGTCCGATGGAGATCGGGCAGCGCCGAAAGAGTTTTCGGAGCTAGGAAATATTATATATATTATGTTTGACATTAATTAGTGTTATTAATATGCAAATATGATTTTATATATTTATTTTCAAATTTATTAAGTCAGATTTCCCTAAATGGGCCTTCCGGACGAAAGAAGGCCCAAGAGGGGAAAATTCCCTAGGGGAATTCGGTGGGGGCCAGGAGGGCCGGCCTAGGTGGGCCACAAGGGGCCCACCAGGGGGCCGGCGCACCTCCCAAGCCGAACCAGGCTGTGGGGGGTTAGTCCCACATTGCCTAGCTGGCAAGGTTGGCTCCCCTTGGGAGCCTATATAAGAAGGGGCACCCCCAGCCTTTTAATTCACCAATTAATTCCTGATTTCTCTCTCGATCTCGTGGTTCCCAAGTTGGAGCCGCGTCGAGCAAGAGGAGTCGGGGATCTCCTCCACCATAGCCCGCTGCCGCGCTGCTGGTGTTCCGGTCCAAGTCTTCCGCTGCTCGTCCTGGACTGGAGCTTCGGAGGCGTCGTCTCCACCGTACGTGTGCGACTCCCTGCGAGGTGTTGCGCTAGCGGTACTCGGAGGCCTGCTTCCTCTACACGACCTTGAGGTCGGCTACGTCGGTCTTCATCGACAACGTTTGTGCGGGAACGTAATCCCCGCTTTCGGTCTACAAGGGTACGTATTCCGATCTCCGTTCGTACTACTATATCTGCATAGAATAGATCTTGGCTAGTTTAAGGATATCGTTGCTAGGAAATTTTTTGTTTTCTGCACACGATCCCCTTCAGTGGTATCAGAGCCGATCTATCGTAAGATATAGCTGTACGCTGTTAGAACCCGTGCTCTGCACGGGGGCACCGTTCCTGTTATTTGCTACCCTCTAGCGTGCACTTGTGTATTCCAGCGGCATTGAGTTGATGAAGCGGCCCGGACCGACTTTACGCGTACGCTTACGCGAGACTGGTTCCACTACTGACATACGGCTTGTACCGTATATGTGGCTGGCGGGTGACAGTTTCTCTCCCTTTAGTTGGTCTTCGCATTTTCAATGGAGGGCCCGAAAGGGATGCTTAAACATGCAATTATTGGATCGTTGTTGTGGTCATAAGATTCGTAGGTATGAAGCGGTTCTATTTACGAAAGCCCCAAGCCACGTAAAATATGCAAAAGATAAAGTAGAAGCGTCTAACTTTATTTTGCAGGGGGCTATGTGATATGGTCAAGGTAGGTTTATTAAATTGTTTATAAACTGCGGGCGCCAAGAAGACCATGGCGCGATGGACTATATCACATTGCATTACATTTGATGTTTTGTCTGCATCTTATTTTTGTGTGATTGTGTGTTACACGGCGGTAGCTGAATAAGATGATCCCTTCAAATACCACTAGTGTTCTCCCTCCAACGCGCACCACCAATAAAGTTCTACGTTATAAGGCAGGCCGTGATGATCGGGTGTCAGACATATCTTCGTTCGCATACGGTGGGTGTAAGCCATGTTGCACAAGCGTCAGCGTGGAGGTTTTTGGTGGCGAGCCTAGCATACTCAGAGGTATGGCCTCGGAACAGGAAGACCGAAAGGTCGAGCACGAGTCACAAAATTGGTGTGGCGGACGATTTTGTCTACTCCTGAAGTTGTGCCGCCGGCTTTGATGATGAGGGGTGGTGCAATGGATGGGGGTCGTGTAATCGCTTAAACGACCAGGAGGGATGTTCGTTTGAGTGGGAGTTATGTAAGTTATTTTCTAAAATACTATAACTCAAAATTATTATGAACAAAGTCTTATGTTGTTGCAAATTCCATTGTAGATGTCTCACCCCTCCTTTAACCTGAACCTGTTCATTGAGAAAGAGAAGCTTAAGACCGATGGGTCTAACTTCGTGTCCTGGTTCCGCGATCTGAAGTCCATCCTTGAAACCCACAAGGTGGCCTACATCCTTGATTCCTCCTTAGGTGATCTTCCCAGCACTGCCCCGGAAATCGAAAGGATTGTCCATGGGGTGAAAGCGGAGATTTCTTCTTATGTCCAGAGTGGCATGCTCTTTGCCATGGAGGCTGACCTGCAAAACCGCTTCATGAACAAGGGTGCTTATGAAATAATCACTGAACTCATGGTTGTTTTTGCACGACAAGTCAAGGCTGAGACGTACGAGGCAACTGTGCTTCTCTTCTCAGCCCAGATGGAGGAGCGCGGCAATATCAGTGAGCACTTGGCCAAGTTGTTTGGCTGCGCTCGACTTCTGAGTGATCTGGGAAGTGTGATCCCAGAGGAGTTGGTGATTGATAGGGCGCTGATTTCTCTGCCCCCTAGCTATAAGAACGCTATAGTGGACTACGGCATGAAAGGGACGTCAAAACCCCTGTCGAAAATCCTGAAGATGCTCGAAGTGGCCGAATTAGAAATCAAGCTGAAGAAGATGGAGGTAACCATCGGATCACCTGAGCGCAACTGCCCCAAGTATCTGGAGGATAGGAAGTCTGGCAAGACGGTCGACAAAGAGCAATATATATTTGATATACATGTTATAGATGTGTACCTTACATCCGCCCGGAGCAATACGTGGGTATTTGATACTGGTTCTGTTGCTCATATATGTAACTCTCAGGAGGAGTTACGGAATAGAAGGCGGCTGGCGAAGGATGAGGTGACGATGCGCGTCGGCAACGGATCGAGAGTCGACGTGGTGGCTGTCGGCACGCTCCCTCTGCATCTACCATCGGGATTAGTTTTGGTTTTAAATAAATGTTATTTTGTGCCATCCTTGAGTGTAAACATTATAAGTGGGTCTTGCCTGTTACAAGACGGTTATTCATTTAAATCAGTGTCAAGCAATTGTGCTATTTATATGAATGATATCTTTTATGTTGATGCTCCCGAGAGTAATGGTTTATTCTTGTTGAATCTCGATCGTAGTACTCACATCCATAACATAGAGGCCAAACGAATTAAGTGTAGTGACGATACCGTCATGTTTTTGTGGCATTGCCGTCTTGGTCATATTGGTATAAAGCGCATGAAGCGACTCCACTCCGATGGACTCTTGGACTCGTTGGATTTCGGATCCCTCGATACATGTGAACCATGCCTCATGGGCAAAATGACCAGGACACCGTTCAAAGGTTTCGTTGAACGGGCGTCGGATTTGTTGGGGATCATACATACAGACGTATGTGGACCAATGAGCGTTTCGACACGCAATGATTATCGTTACTTCGTCACCTTCACTGATGACTTGAGTAGATACGGTTATATCTACTTGATGAAACACAAGTCTGAAACGTTTGAAAAGTTCAAAGAATTCCAGAGTGAAGTTGAGAATCAGCTTAATACAAAAATCAAGCATCTCCGGTCCGATCGCGGTGGAGAGTACTTGAGTTTTGAGTTTGGCACACATCTGAAGAGTTGTGGCATAGTGCCCCAACTTACGCCCGCCGGAACTCCGCAGCGTAACGGTGTGTCCGAGCGACGTAATCGTACTCTACTGGATAGTGTCCGATCTATGATGTCTCTTACCAATCTGCCAGTGTCCTTCTGGGGTTATGCGTTAGAAACAGCCGCATTCATTTTAAATAGGGCTCCGTCCAAGTCCGTTGAAACGACACCGTATGAATTATGGTATGGCCACAAGCCTAAGTTATCGTTTCTGAAGGTTTGGGGTTGTGAGGCGTACGTTAAGAAACTGCAGCCCGACAAACTCGAACCGAAGTCGGAGAAAGTCGTCTTTGTAGGATATCCGCGGGAAACCGTTGGGTACACCTTCTACAACCAAGCTGAGGGCAAAAATTTTGTCGCGAAGACCGGTACCTTTCTAGAGAAGGAGTTTCTCGCGAAAGGAGTAAGTGGGAGGAAGGTAGACCTCGATGAAATCGTTGATCCTGAACTCGAGATTCCGAGTGGCGCAACGGAAGCAATTCCGGAAACGTCCTCCGTGGAAGGAGTGGGAGAAACTGTCGGGGAAGATGTTCTACCTCGTAGGTCTGGTAGATCTCGGATCGCACCAGAATGGTATGGCAATATGGTTTGCACCGTCATGCTAGTCGAGCAAGACGAACCTACGAACTACAAGGAGGCGATGGAGAGTCTAGAGTCCGAGAAATGGCTTGAAGCCATGAAATCCGAAATAGGATCCATGTATGATAACCAAGTGTGGACCTTGGTGGATATTCCCAAAGGGCGCAAGGCCGTCGAGAATAAGTGGATCTTTAAGAAGAAGACTGATGCTGATGGTAATGTGACCGTCTATAAAGCTCGGCTTGTCGCAAAGGGTTTCCGACAAGTTCATGGAATTGACTACGATGAAACTTTTTCACCGGTAGCGATGCTTAAGTCTATTCGGATTTTGTTAGCGGTAGCTGCCTACTATGATTATGAAATCTGGCAGATGGACGTCAAAACAGCCTTCCTGAATGGAAACATTGAGGAAGAGTTGTACATGGTACAGCCGGAAGGTTTTGTCGATCCAGGAAGTGCTAACAAGGTGTGCAAGCTTCAGCGATCCATCTATGGATTGAAGCAGGCATCTCGGAGCTGGAATCTTCGCTTTGATGAGGTAATCAAAGGTTTTGGATTTATCCAGAATGTGGAAGAGACCTGTATTTACAAGAAAATGAGTGGGAGCTCGGTTGTGTTCTTAGCACTGTATGTTGACGACATATTGCTAATAGGGAATGATGTGGAACTTCTGAATAGCGTGAAGGAATATTTAAACAGTAAGTTTTCCATGAAGGACTTAGGAGAAGCTGCGTATGTTTTAGGCATAAAAATCTACCGTGATAGATCAAGGCGCCTATTAGCACTAAGTCAGAGTACTTATCTTGATAAAATATTGAAGCGTTTTCATATGGAGAAGGCAAAGAAGGGTTCTCTGCCGGTTATCAAGAATAAGATATTGCGTAAGGCACAGTGTCCGGTGACGGAACTGGGTAAGGCCGAAATGACGAAACATCCTTATGCTTCAGCCATAGGATCGATCATGTATGCAATGTTGAGTACTAGACCAGATGTGGCATTAGCTCTAAGTTTGACAAGCCGGTTCCAGAGTAATCCTGGAATGCCGCATTGGGTAGCTGTTAAGAGCATTCTTAAGTATCTCAATAACACAAAGGAAATGTTCCTTGTGTATGGTGGCTGCGATGAGGAACTTGGCGTAACGGGTTACGTAGATGCAAGTTTCTGCTCAGACCCCGATGACTGTAAGTCACAGACAGGTTACGTGTTCAAGGTGAATGGAGGCGCCGTGTGCTGGAGAAGTGGGAAGCAACCCATAGTCGCACAATCTACAATGGAGTCGGAGTACATTGCTGCCTGCGAGGCCGCGAATGAAGCTGTGTGGCTGAGGAAGTTCGTCATCGAACTTGGAGTGTTCCCGAGCGTGCAAGACCCCGTGGTCCTCTTCTGCGACAATACGGGTGCCATTGCGAACGCCAAGGAGCCAAGGTCTCACTCCACCGCCAAACACATTCTCCGACGCTTCCACGTGATACGTCAGTACGTACAAGAAGGCGATGTGAAGATTTGCAAAGTGCATACGGATCTGAATGTGGCAGATCCGCTGACGAAGCCTCTTCCGCTTGATAAGCATGAACAGCACCAGTTAGCTATGGGTGTTAGGCTTTTACCAAGTTGTAATCTAGATTAAATTGTACTCTAGTGCAAGTGGGAGACTGAAGGAGATATGCCCTAGAGGAAATTAATAAAGTGTATTCTTTATCATATCTCGTTTGTTCATAATAGGTTTTTGTGTCATGCTAGAACCGTATTAAGCGGAAACATTAATGCGGGTGTGATACGTAAACAACCAGGTCCCTAGTAGCCTCTACTAAGACTAGTTTTGTTGCGCGATTGATGATTGAGGTTTCCCGGTCATGGGGCATGGCGCCGGTCGGCAATGAGAGTCATATCGCTGGAGAGTGATGTGATGGACATACCCAGATTTGGAGAACATAGTCGTTACACCTTTGACCGTGAGATCAACTCTTATTGATATTCCCCGAAGATACTTTGATTGCACCAAACGTCGTATCTTATTTAGTATGACAATAACGGTGATACTTTTGGGTATTGGAAAGGAGTATTAAGACGAGGGGTCAAGAGCGGGATTTGCCAGTCCGCATAGCAGGATAGATACTCTCGGGCCCACTCGGTGAGATCATGTCTAATGAGCTTGCAAGCATGTGAGTAGGTCACGGAGACATGAGATCATGAACGAGTAGAAGATAGCGTCGTCGGTAACGAGGTCGGGATTAGGTATGGAGATATCTATGGAGCGACGCTCGGACGTGCTAAGTATCGCTATGGCAAAAGGTCTAAGACTTCACGTTCAGGTTTGATAGATGAAAGTCATTCGTTATATCTCAGGGATTAATTCATGGGGTCCATACTTACGGATTAGTCGTTGATCATTGAGGAGTCTTGATCATACCTGATATTATATCGAACCGCTAGGGTAACACAATTAAGGGGTTTCGACAAGACAACCGGAAAGGAAGGAGATCACCGGGAACGTCCCGGGAGAGGTCCGATGGAGATCGGGCAGCGCCGAAAGAGTTTTCGGAGCTAGGAAATATTATATATATTATGTTTGATATTAATTAGTGTTATTAATATGCAAATATGATTTTATATATTTATTTTCGAATTTATTAAGGCAGATTTCCCTAAATGGACCTTCCGGACGAAAGAAGGCCCAAGAGGGGAAAATTCCCTAGGGGAATTCGGTGGGGGCCAGGAGGGCCGGCCTAGGTGGGCCACAAGGGGCCCACCAGGGGGCCGGCGCACCTCCCAAGCCGAACCAGGCTGTGGGGGGTTAGTCCCACATTGCCTGGCTGGCAAGGTTGGCTCCCCTTGGGAGCCTATATAAGAAGGGGCACCCCCAGCCTTTTAATTCACCAATTAATTCCTGATTTCTCTCTCGATCTCGTGGTTCCCAAGTTGGAGCCGCGTCGAGCAAGAGGAGTCGGGGATCTCCTCCACCATAGCCCGCTGCCGCGCTGCTGGTGTTCCGGTCCAAGTCTTCCGCTGCTCGTCCTGGACTGGAGCTTCGGAGGCGTCGTCTCCACCGTACGTGTGCGACTCCCTGCGAGGTGCTGCGCTAGCGGTACTCGGAGGCCTGCTTCCTCTACACGACCTTGAGGTCGGCTACGTCGGTCTTCATCGACAACGTTTGTGCGGGAACGTAATCCCCGCTTTCGGTCTACAAGGGTACGTATTCCGATCTCCGTTTGTACTACTATATCTGCATAGAATAGATCTTGGCTAGTTTAAGGGTATCGTTGCTAGGAAATTTTTTGTTTTCTGCACACGATCCCCTTCAGCTTGATTGCGAACGCCAAGGAGCCAAGGTCTCACTCCACCGCCAAACACATTCTCCGACGCTTCCACGTGATACGTCAGTACGTACAAGAAGGCGATGTGAAGATTTGCAAAGTGCATACGGATCTGAATGTCGCAGATCCGCTGACGAAGCCTCTTCCGCTTAATAAGCATGAACACCACCAGTTAGCTATGGGTGTTAGGCTTTTACCAAGTTGTAATCTAGATTAAATTGTACTCTAGTGCAAGTGGGAGACTGAAGGAGATATGCCCTAGAGGCAATTAATAAAGTGTATTCTTTATCATATCTCGTTTGTTCATAATAGGTTTTTGTGTCATGCTAGAACCGTATTAAGCGGAAACATTAATGCGGGTGTGATACGTAAACAACCAGGTCCCTAGTAGCCTCTACTAAGACTAGTTTCGTTGCGCGATTGATGATCGAGGTTTCCCGGTCATGGGGCATGGCGCCGGTCGGCAATGAGAGTCATATCGCTGGAGAGTGATGTGATGGACATACCCAGATTTGGAGAACATAGTCGTTACACCTTTGACCGTGAGATCAACTCTTATTGATATTCCCCGAAGATACTTTGATTGCACCAAACGTCGTATCTTATTTAGTATGACAATAACGGTGATACTTTTGGGTATTGGAAAGGAGTATTAAGACGAGGGGTCAAGAGCGGGATTTGCCAGTCCGCATAGCAGGATAGATACTCTCGGGCCCACTCGGGGAGATCATGTCTAATGAGCTTGCAAGCATGTGACTAGGTCACGGAGACATGAGATCACGAACGAGTAGAAGATAGCGTCGTCGGTAACGAGGTCGGGATTAGGTATGGAGATATCTATGGAGCGACGCTCGGACGTGCTAAGTATCGCTATGGCAAAAGGTCTAAGACTTCACGTTCAGGTTTGATAGATGAAAGTCATTCGTTATATCTCAGGGATTAATTCATGGGGTCCAGTCCTACGGATTAGTCGTTGATCATTGAGGAGTCTTGATCATACCTGATATTATATCGAACCGCTAGGGTAACACACTTAAGGGGTTTCGACAAGACAACCGGAAAGGAAGGAGATCACCGGGAACGTCTCGGGAGAGGTTCGATGGAGATCGGGCAGCGCCGAAAGAGTTTTCGGAGCTAGGAAATATTATATATATTATGTTTGACATTAATTAGTGTTATTAATATGCAAATATGATTTTATATATTTATTTTCGAATTTATTAAGGCAGATTTCCCTAAATGGGCCTTCCGGACGAAAGAAGGCCCAAGAGGGGAAAATTCCCTAGGGGAATTTGGTGGGGGCCAGGAGGGCCGGCCTAGGTGGGCCACAAGGGGCCCACCAGGGGGCCGGCGCACCTCCCAAGCCGAACCAGGCAGTTGGGGGTTAGTCCCACATTGCCTGGCTGGCAAGGTTGGCTCCCCTTGGGAGCCTATATAAGAAGGGGCACCCCCAGCCTTTTAATTCACCAATTAATTCCTGATTTCTCTCTCGATCTCGTGGTTCCCAAGTTGGAGCCGCGCCGAGCAAGAGGAGTCGGGGATCTCCTCCACCATAGACCGCTGTCGCGCTGCTGGTGTTCCGGTCCAAGTCTTCCGCTGCTCGTCCTGGACTGGAGCTTCGGAGGCGTCGTCTCCACCGTACGTGTGCGACTCCCTGCGAGGTGCTGCGCTAGCGGTACTCGGAGGCCTGCTTCCTCTACACGACCTTGAGGTCGGCTACGTCGGTCTTCATCGACAACGTTTGTGCGGGAACGTAATCCCCGCTTTCGGTCTACAAGGGTACGTATTCCGATCTCCGTTCGTACTACTATATCTGCATAGAACAGATCTTGGCTAGTTTAAGGATATCGTTGCTAGGAAATTTTTTGTTTTCTGCACACGATCCCCTTCAGCTTGATCAATTATGTTGCGTGGACTCTCTCCGGCTTGACAAGCAGATGTAGGGGGATGTTAGGTGGAACGGGTCAAGCCAGAGTGGGAGGGAAGATGCTTCTGAAAGATCTCGTCTCATTCTTCTCTTTTCCTTATCACAAATGGTGTGTAAAGGATAATCTGGGTTGAATGGGTACAATGGTGAACGTGCACAACCTCTACAGAGCGAAAAACTAAGTACTTAACCGTGTCCCCAGTACGGACAATTTGAGCAGCTGATCACAGACGTCTACGGGGGATTCCATCATTCCAACTTCAGAAATAAAACTTGATGGGTGAACAAGGGAAGATGAGATTTATGGTTTTCATGCCATACTCGTCTTGATTTCAAGAAAAGTGTTTTCAAAAGAGTAGGAAAAATTGGCTTTATGCAAATTAGCCTTGAACTCCACCAGCCAAATATGCATATAGGCTTTAGAGTTATTCCATTAAGTGTCCACCATAGTGTCACTTGCCAGACTCCATTTTTAATGGAATCTGACCCACTCTGTTGCAAAAATTTATTTGTTACAGGTTATTCAAATGACGAGTGAGGTTTCGTTAAGGGATTTCGAGTCTGCAACCAACATGTTTTCGCCTGTGGCAACATGAAGTTGTTGGAGACCCACTGCTATTGTATTTCCTCTATGTACTTTTTCAATGCTAGCTTTATGCTATGCAACTTGTATCAAATATTTTGTAATTCTGGATCATCGATGTAATAAAATTGACGCTTTGTTGTGATATTACATCGTAAACTGTGTGTGCAAATGAATCGATCCAGGGATTTGCACTATACACAGGTATCTGCCTTATTTAAAGTGCAGGTACGCTACAGATGGTATCAGAGCACTGTGTTGCCTGTAGGTTCGAAACCCTAGGTTTGGATAGAAATAGGTTTGACCATAGGATTGAAAATTTATTTTTCTTCACTTTTCTAAAAACAAATATTTTCACTATGTCTTCCTCATACTCTCATGTACTATCGACCTTCTGAAAAACTCTTATCTTTTTCTAGATGACCATGTTCTTATAGTCTAAGTCTGATTCTGCTGCCTCATATGGAAAAGCTACGATTAATCATGAAGTTCTGCATGCATGGAAGACCACTGAAGAACCAGGATTCGACCAACACTTCAAAGATATCCAAGAAAGTTGAACAAGACCTTGAAGCACTTGCGAAGGAGGTAGATTTGACCACCACCTAAATAGAATGACGATATCGTGTTAGTCATATCAACTTGACTATATGACAATACTAGATTGTTTGTTTGTTGTGAAGTTTGCTGCTTGATGTTTGTTAGATGTTGATTGATTATGATACGGATTGGTTGCCTTGTGTTGTTTTCTTGAACTAGGATTCCTCCATAGTACAAATAATTCAACTCATTGCTTTCTAAACCAAACAGATGTCTCACCCCAATACCAACACCAATGATTTGCATACATTTATGCGACTACTATTAGAGAACCAGAGTCAGCTGTTGAAGATGATCAATGAGCAACTGCCTAAGATTGATCAAAACCATAGATATTTTTAAGAGAACCTTATGACCAAACTAAAGGAATGCAAAACCTGTGGAGAGATAGTACATACGTCCCAAGAATGCAATGATGAGTGGCCCCATGGTCATACCAGACATCTAGTTAAAGGATGCCTCACAAGTCAGGTTACTTCCTTCTTGTGTGAAGGAACAAACCATGTCCCAACCCAGTGTCAACTTTATCCCTTGGTGCAACAAGTTATCCAACAAACCAAGCAAGGAATGCAACAGTCTCTCATGAAGACCCTGGAGGAACAAGGACAAAAGCTTAAATCCAAGAAAGTTCTTAGCCACATAAGTTGCTACAAGTGCAAAGATAAGGAACATTACGCTGATAAGTGCCCTCAGTGGAAGAAGGATAAATCTCTCCAAGGACCGAGTGGAAAACGTAAAGTACTATAACTTGCCGTATCACCACATACCATTACATTTTAAATAGTAGTACACTCTACACCAGAAAAATAAACAAGATTAAACAAAGTTCCTAGACTGACCACAAAAATTTCTTTTAAGTGTGGTAGCTACCCAGATAATTCTAACCCAGCTGCCTGAAACCCAGAGATCCCAAACCATCTTTCTTTCGAGCCTCCCCAATCAGAAAATTCATCCCCTACTAGTTTCCAGTTTCCATGTCAGAAATTTCATTTCCCAAAACATCCAGAGTTATCAGAATCATTCAAGCATTTGCTTTGTCTTCTAGCCTCTCCGAATCTCGGGGATGAGATTCCTTTTAAGGGTGGTAGTCTATAACATCCCAACATTTTGGAATGTTCAAAAATCACTAAAATTTAAAACTTTTGTTTTGATTAAAATAAAATATTAAAATGCATAAGAAAACTAACTATAAAAGACTTCAACCAATTTGATATAGTCTATTATTTCAAAATTCCCAATGTGTCATTATTTTCAAAACTTATTTCCAATTAAAACATTTAATTATCCATTGTATTTCAGAAAACTTAATATGTAAATTGACATATGTTTTATTAAGTACAAACCATTTTATTTTAAGTAAATAGTTTACTTATAAGTAATTGTTTTCAACCACTTAGCCATATCTATTCCTAAATTCAAGACTATTAAAATGGTATAATTGCCAAATGGTTTTCACTCTTTTAACTAAGTTCAAAATATAGTTTGGATATTACATGTCTATAGTTATAACTTTAATAACTTCATATATTTAATGGAATATTCAAATAAACATTTCATCAGATTAAATGATTTTCATTTATTTTCAAAACATAAAATGATGAACATATTCTAAATGAGAAATGAAGTAAATCTAAAATCTTTTCCAAAGTTGATATGAAGCTTTTCAAATGAATAAGCATAATATAAAACATAATGGTGTACAAACATTTAGAATTAAAAATGGAATTCATTATATTTCCCAATTCTTTCAAATTAGTTATATTTTGTTCTTTAATATCATGCCAAAATAAAGATGAATGATTTCAGCAAAACAAGTTTAAATAACTTAAATTCAAACATAATTGAATATGGGTATTTCATATAATTTATTTAGCCAAAATTAAAATTAATTAAACCCTAGTTTTAAATTAAACATAAAGTGTCAATTTTACATTTAATCAATATTTCGAAATTATTATTTTTGAAAAGTGTTCAAAACACTCCCACAATTGGTTTAACAGAAAGATAATAATTTTACAAATTTTTAGAAATTTCTTTGACCTCATTTGGACATTTAAATCAAAAGTTATGAATTAAATTGGAGAAATCAGAAAAAGGAAAATTGATGACGTCACTGCTGACATCACTCCATCTTCAACCTCCAGCGAAAATCTCGGCCGAACCTCCTTCCCCAATCCCGGATCAAATCGAGGGCGAAATCAGCGGGATTTGTTTCCTTCGAACGTTCCTATAAAATCCCCACGACCTCCTCCGTGTTTCCCCTCTCCTTTCCCCTTGAACCGTGCCCCCAGGCCGTCCAATTTCATCGCCGGAGTCGCCATTGCCGCCGCCGCGTTTTCTTCAACTTCCGGCGAGGTGAGCCACCCCCTCGCACCCGAGACCCTCTCCCTCCCCTCGTCATCTTCTTGCGCATCCTCCTGACCCTTTCCCCGCTCTCTTCTTGCAGCTAATCGAGAGGGAGCACGAACGGAAGGTCGCCGGCGTCCCGTACTCCTCCGTCGGCGGGTCCGCGCCGCCAGAGGATACTCCCCGAGACGCCATCGCCTCTGTAGTCTTCGCCGTGCCGAGCCGCACCCCGTGGTGGTCCTTCCCGCGCGAAGGAACCACCGGGACGTCGAGTCCGTCCGAAACCGAGTTCGCACCGCCGTCTTCGTCGCCGCCGGTGACCGCAGCGCCGCCACTCTCAGGTCAACCCTCTCCTAGCCGTTCGATCTGCAACCAACGCACACGATTAGATCTTTTAAAACGAAGGGGTACGATTTGATCTGGACCGCCAGATCCAGATCTGACGGCCCAGATCTGATCACTTTATCCACGTCAGCATGCACAGTCAGCATCTAGTCAGCAGCCACGTCAGATCCAGTCAGCGTCCAGTCAACAGATCTGGCATTTTTGCAGAAAAGCCCCTACAGATTCAAACCTTCATAACTTTTTAGCCACTTATCCAAATTTAACAAACTTTATATTTTTGGAAAGCCCTCGACATGTAGAAAATTTTGGATCTGCTAAAAATTCAAAGTTGACTTAGTTTAAAATATTCAAATTTCAAATGGTGAATTTGGGTATTTTTGTCATAACTTTAAATCTATAAATTCAAAAATTGCAAATAAAATTGTTTTAGAAACTTTAGAATATATGTAAATTAATGCCACTGCTATAAAATATTTTTGAGTAAATTTGAATGAATTCATAGTTATATATTTAATTTGAATGGTTTGAGTATTTTCAACATAACTATGAATAAAAATATTATTTTTGATTAAAGTAAATTGCTATAAATTTAATTAAAATACCCCTGTCTTTTAACACTATTTATTAAATTATATTATAAAAATTTAATCATAGAAAACTTTAATCTTATAATTATTCCTTTTGTTATATTTTCCAAAAATAGAAATTTAATTAAATTGCATTTATAAATTCATGCATATTTATAAAGAAATCACAAAAGTTATTTTTATGTTACTTGTGATTTAAAATTTCATTTCATTCATAGCATATTTTATTTTGTAGATATAATTCTCATAGGAAAACCCCTCTTCATTAGTTTTCTCTAAGTTAGAAATAATTTCAACTTAGCATTTTTGTGAAGTGCTACACTTAGACACTTAGTAATTTTCAACATGGAGCTGGAAGACCAATGCAGGACTTAGCCACACGAGACTCCAGAAGAATCTCCAAGGAGTGGAAGCACTTAGAAGAAAGATCAAGAAGAAGTTCATGAAGACTAACCAGAAATATTTTCTAAGTCTTTCTCCATCTTTCTTCTTTCTCCCTCCTTCTTCCTGTTAGACTTCATGATGACTAAGTAAATCAAAGACCAGCCTCGAGGATACAAGAATCATCAAGTCTGAAGATTCATCAACACTACCAAGAGCCCAATCAAGACATCATCCAGAAGAAAGTTACAAGTCTGGAGATGAAGCCTGGAGGCAACTACATCTTTCTTTCTATCTTTTCCCTCTTTACTAATCTTGTCTTTCACATTTGACTTAAACAATTTTGATCATGATATTATCATCTTGAAGTTGTTGGATCCTAGCGGCATAGTGAGATGAAGCGGCCTGGAAACAAACCTTACATGTCCACGTACATGAGACCTGTTCCACAATTTAAGTGGTTGGCCGGGTGTCTGTCTCTCTCTCTCACTTTAGTGAATATCCAATTTACAAAGAGTTGATAATAATTGTTGATCACCTCGAAGAATAGAGCTAGTATTTTCTCTAAGTATTTTGCACATCAAGACTAAGCCATTAGAGTGCTTATTCAAGATGATATAAAACATAATATTTTATTCAACTTATGACCTTAGCCCTTAGTCCTTTTGGACCAACCTATTTGCCTTGCATTAACTTAAAAGATTTTCATGGCATGAAAAAGCATTTCTAGCCCTTAGGAATATTTTGCACATCATGCATAAACATATTTTCCTTAGAAAGTTTTATAAAACTTATTTATTCATCTAGTATGTGTTTGTATGCATTGTGGAGTTGTGCTTGCTGTTGATTGTTGTATTGTTGCTTGTCTATACTGTTAGATTGAACGGAGAGTCCCGAGTATCGTTGAAAAGAGTTGTGAACAACGACAACATTCAAATGCAAGTGGCACACCTCATAAACTTCCTATTATTTCTATATGCATTACTTAGTGTATTTTATATGCATGAGTAGGATAGTATTGCTATGCTAAACCTGTGTAGAATACCTTATTCATGTGTCTAGGTTCCTATGCGATACTTAGTAGAATTATTGATGCTATGCAAATGTTGTTTTGTGAAAATCTAAATTCTACTAAGTTAAGAATGAAACACCTGGGTGGTAAGTGGTTGTGTGGTTTATGTTGAGTGGCTACTCAGGTCCATGTCTATGGTTCCTGGAGTATGTACACTTGTGAATGGCCACCCAGGAACAGAGGAATCTGAAGAACTCCGAGTGACGATTGCTTCCAGTGCAGCCATTGCCATATGGGCTCTGGCTTGATCAATTATGTTGCGTGGACTCTCTCCGGCTTGACAAGCAGATGTAGGGGGATGTTAGGTGGAACGGGTCAAGCCAGAGTGGGAGGGAAGATGCTTCTGAAAGATCTCGTCTCATTCTTCTCCTTTCCTTATCACAAATGGTGTGTAAAGGATAATCTGGGTTGAATGGGTACAATGGTGAACGTGCACAACCTCTACAGAGCGAAAAACTAAGTACTTAACCGTGTCCCCAGTACGGACAATTTGAGCAGCTGATCACAGACGTCTACGGGGGATTCCATCATTCCAACTTCAGAAATAAAACTTGATGGGTGAACAAGGGAAGATGAGATTTATGGTTTTCATGCCATACTCGTCTTGATTTCAAGAAAAGTGTTTTCAAAAGAGTAGGAAAAATTGGCTTTATGCAAATTAGCCTTGAACTCCACCAGCCAAATATGCATATAGGCTTTAGAGTTATTCCATTAAGTGTCCACCATAGTGTCACTTGCCAGACTCCATTTTTAATGGAATCTGACCCACTCTGTTGCAAAAATTTATTTGTTACAGGTTATTCAAATGACGAGTGAGGTTTCGTTAAGGGATTTCGAGTCTGCAACCAACATGTTTTCGCCTGTGGCAACATGAAGTTGTTGGAGACCCACTGCTATTGTATTTCCTCTATGTACTTTTTCAATGCTAGCTTTATGCTATGCAACTTGTATCAAATATTTTGTAATTCTGGATCATCGATGTAATAAAATTGACGCTTTGTTGTGATATTACATCGTAAACTGTGTGTGCAAATGAATCGATCCAGGGATTTGCACTATACACAGGTATCGGCCTTATTTAAAGTGCAGGTACGCTACAAGTAGGAGAGAGGGGAAAGTCGTGCTGCCTTAGATTGGCTGGGGAAGAAGAAGGGGAGGGGTATTTACCCCTCCAGGAAATATAGTCGTTGGCTGTTTCCACACTCGGAAATTCCGGTATAAGTGAGACTCGGAAATTCCGGTTACCCGGAAATTCCGAGTCCATGAAATTTCCGAGCTGAAATTCCGGCTGGAGTCAGAAGCAAAACCAAACTTTTCCTTAACCATTTCTGGAGGACTTTTCTGGGGGCACTCGGAAATTCCGGTAGACGGAAATTTCCGAGCATAATTTCCGGTTCGAGTCAGAACCAAAAAGTCCTTCTTTCCTTAGCCAAAACTGGAGGGCTTTCTGGGTGCACTCGGAAATTCCGGTAGACGGAAATTTCCGAGCACAATTTCCGACTGGAGTCAGAACCCTTTTTCTCCTTTCCTTAGCCGTTTTCTTGGATGAGCTGAGGAACCGGAAATTCCGGTAGAGCGGAATATCCGGCCCCAATAATCCGAATCAGCAAAACACCGAAACGAAAACTTCTACAACTTTTGCAAATGAACTCCAAATGAGGTGAGACCAATTTTGTTGGGAAGATAGCGACGATGAGCACCAATTTTGTTGGAAATATTGCATCCCATAAATAGAGTAAAATCACCACACATGGCAAGGTGTGGGACTTTCCTCACGGTAGAACCGGCAATATTTCCGTCACCGAAAACGCAACAAGTTGTCCAAAGTAAAACCGATTTCGATGAACAAGAGCTTGACACGGAGATGAACCAAGCTCTAACTCCTCACCAACATAAAAGCCAAATAAGAACCAAGAAATATGATATGCCAAGTATGCAAAGGTTTGAGCTCTCCACAACGATGCGATCAAGTTACTAACTTGAGAACCCCTCTTGATAGTACGCCTATCTATCCTATAGCCCTATCAAGATCATACCTCTGACTTGAGCATTCCATTTGAGTTGGATGATGACTATCTTGATCTCTTCAAGTGGATCATCTTTCTTGATTGCGCGTCCATTCAATTGCTTGATGAAGACTTCTCCAAATACTCCCCCATGCTCACAATGGGAGAGTCTCGCTTAGCTTCATCTTCATGTATCAATTGCAAGCACCAAGTATAGGATCTCTTCAAGAAGCTTCTCTTGGTCTTGGTCTTGGTCTTGCACATCTCACCTTGATGACGATCACCACATGGCGTCATCCTCCATGAGCTATATGAGATCTTCATTTGATGCAAGCACATGAGAAGATACCTAACCTCATATAATGATACCACACACATGTATATCATGGGTTAGTTTACAAAGCTATGCGGACAAGTGTTTACCATCCCAAGAGATACATGATCGCTCTTGGTACATCTTGTAACTTTGTGTGTTGATCAACATCTTGATCAACCTTGTATCTTGCAACATTTCTTCACTAATATGATGTCTTGAGTCCTTCAAGACATACTTGCAATATGCTCCACTCAACACATAAGCTTCAAGAGTCTAACACATGAACTCCACAATTACATGGACATGATCTATAATGATATCTCAATGCAAACATTAGTCCATAGAGACTGTCATTCAATTACCAAAACCACACATGAGGGAAAATGTTCTTTCACGGTGCCCGACGTTAATGCGGCGTCAGCTTCCTCCGCTCCCCGCCGGTTTTAATAAAACGGCACGCCTCTCTTCTCCACACAAATCTCTCCTCTCCTGTCCCACCAAGCCCTACCATATGTGGCCATTGCAAGCCGAGGCCACCAAGGTCAAATCAAGAGTGCGAGCGAATGCAGGTAGTCACTAGATCAAGCCCCACCCACGGCGGCGAAGCCTAAGCGATCGAAGCAAGCATGTTTGTAAAAACCCCGGGTCGATAATAGCCGATGACACTTCATCGTAACCATGCATGGTCAATCTTACCTCCTGTCCAGGAGCGAATCCTTGAGCCAATCGTCGAACTCGGAGGCCGACTGCGGCACCGGCTCATCGTGAGCGTGAGGCCCCATCTTCATCTCGCTGAGGTTGTGCGTGGCGGTGCCGGAGCCGAGGACGAGAAAGCCTTCGTCCCTGAGGGGCGCCAGCGCCTTGCCGAGGTTGTAATGGTAGGTGCCGTCGCGGCCGCTCTGCACGGAGAGCTGGCACACCGGGATGTCGGCGTCCGGGTACATGAGCATCAGCGGCACCCACGCGCCGTGGTCGAGCCCACGGCCGTGGTCCTCGCTCACCGGCCCGAACCCGGCGTCCTCCAGCAGCTTCTTGGTCCTCTCGGCCACGTCAGGCGCACCAGGCGCAGGGTATTTCAGCTGTTACGTGCGGCTGAACCATGTCAACTCTTGCAGGCAGTGGGTAAATGGATGTGTTAATGTGGAACTAAGAAATACCTTGTACATGGCCGCTGGGAAGCCGTCGAAGTCGTAGATGGTGTCGTTGGTGCCGTGGACGATGTTGACGGTCGGGGTATCCGTATCCCAGTGGCCGGACACGATGATGATAGCTCACGGCGTCTGCGTGTCCGCGATGGCCGCCGGCAGCCACGATCTAAAGAAGCTCCGCACCGGGATCCTCTCGTTGACGGAGACCGTGACTGGCTCATGTGACAGGAAGAAGGTGTCCATGGTTACCTCCGACGGTGGTGTCTGCAGGGTGCCGTCTGGTTTGGCTTTTGGATTCGTTCTCAGCAGTGAGCGCGGTTGTTGATGGCCTGGCTTCTTCTTTGACATTCTCGTGTGTCGTGTTGGATGGGATCAGACATAGAATTTTTTATTCCTAATGTCATGTTCTGATGCGATCTTCAATTGATCCATCGAAGACCAAGGGAAGAAATATCAGCAGTCCCTACGTGAGCTAAAAAAAAACAGGAGCACCGAGGAAAATGTAATAGACTATAATCATCCAGGAGTTGAACCTTATATGGCAGTGGCGGAGACAGGGGGACCAGCAGGGGCCTTGGCCCCCCCTAACACAAACGATTTGCTCCTAAATTTTTTATGAACAGTGTTTAGATTAGGAGTTTTAGGCTAACTGGCCCCCCTAATAGCAAAAATCTAGCAATCCTGCCTCCGCCCCTGTTATATGGTCTACGTAATCCATTGAAGAAAGTGTCAATGAAAAAATCACTAGATTGACTATGTGGGTTAAAACGAAGTCCTATATGAAGATTTTCTAGTGCATCTTCTGACCTCTTTGTTACTTGGTTGAGAAGGATTCACCAGCAGCCCTAAAGGGCCATTTATGGGAAAACAAAGTGGGGCTAAATGGCCATGGCGAGTAGCCGAGTAATAAGGAAACAAATCATCTTTATAAAACTAGATGATTCCCCGCACGTTGATGCGGGAACATGTGTGTATAAATTGTTGTCAAAATTTCTTTTTACCACGGAAAATCAAATAGCTACGACTCACGGTTTATTTATTTTAAATTTATTTTTTGTGAAAAGCTAAATTCGAAGTAATATCTTTGAAAGAGGGACTATACTAACATCACAAAGACAAATATTGAGAGTTTTCATCAGGAAGGATAATGATAGCCTGATGGATGCCTAAGCAAAAAAAAATTATGGAGAAAATTTAACCCGAATCGCATCGACATTTATTTTGTCCAAATTATCCATATTACATCCGGATAATTCAAGATATGGCCAGTTGTTCATATCGTTGATAGATGAACATGATTTTTTAGACAAAAGTCATAGAAAGAAAAGATCAATAAGAGGTGATATTAGTTCAGCTCAGCCGGTGAACCCAAGATATGCTTCAGGTACACCCAACAACAAAAAGTCCAGACCTGCATAAAAGGTACTTGTTTTAAAATATATGAGCACACTTGCTGGGAATTAACTATGGATTCAAGAAATTCAAATAGTATGAAAAATCTGAGGATGTTCAGATAATTGTACCGGTGGGTCCGGAGGTATATAGACCAAACTAATTCACCTCATTGTGCAATAGGCTCTTGAGTCCACTTTTCACTGCACAATCAGATTAAAATGACAAAACACATAAAGATTGCATTAAAAAAATTACCCATGGTGTGAGAGATATAAACTCTTGTCTAAGGTACTACTTATAAGATATCTTGTTATGTGTATGACCGAGATTGTGTTGAAACAAAATATTTAGAATCCCTCTAAAAAATGATTGTCAGTATTTCCCAGTATCCACTCACCATTTGTAAATTGAATACACTTATTGCCTCTGAAATCTGACCATGTTTAAGCTTGCTAGGGCAGGCCCCTGGTTGTAAATCACAAAGAAACAATGCGATGCAGCAGGTGCAAAGAAAAATGAAGCATGTAAGCAGGTAGGGGATATAAATTTTATAAATAGATACAAAGGAACTAATTCTTGAGGTTATATATGCGGTCCTCATATCGATGTCGGTAATGAACCAGCGGACCAGCCATCATTCTGCACTTCTGCAAGAACAAATCAGAGAATAAACCAATGAACAACGACGCAAACTTTGTGTGCATAGCCAAATAGAACTGCTACATCAAAGACACTGCCAAAGAGAAGAGCTCACAAACCGTGTGATCTTTGATACCAAAGCCCAAGCAGGTACTGCGGTACTGTTGTCGAGCGTCTGTGGGCAGAATACGTGACGATAGCGGTTTTCTTCTAACTTCAGCGTGCAGCACACAAAATTCAAACATATCAGGGGGATGGGGGAGTAGCCTTGGGCGATTGGGCGAGCAGCTCACAGAATCCAATCAAATCATGTGGCGGGGCAAATTGCCGAGCAGCTTTCAAGCCTGCACCATATGTTTGGAGGAAGAACAAAAATTATGTGCTATGACGCTCAATGCACCTCAAAATCGTGAAAGAACATGGTTTTTAGAAAACAATATTTTTATTTATTAGTCGTGATACAACTATAAAACACATTAATTATGTCATACCCTCAGCATCTGCGACATACATAACCAATTTATTACAACCCAAATAACTTAAACTCGAGGTCATCATTTCTTGGCGGTGAAACGGTAGGAGGCGTAGGAGATGCTTGCGTTGGTCCAGCTGTGGTGAATCAGCTCCGCCCTGGATTCGTCCCCAGCAGCGCCGAGCGCGACGAGCAGCGGGTAGAAATGATCCGGCGAAGGGTGTGCCACCTTGCCGTAGGGCGCCTTCTCCTCGTAGTGCTTCACGTCGTCGTATCTGGTCATACCAATAGCTAATGACAGTTCGAAAATGAAAACCTCTCACAGCGCGATCGATCTTGCAATTAACTTCCTGATAGCAGCAGTCAGTCTTACCTCCCGTTGAGGAGCGAATCCTTGAGCCAGACGTCAAACTCGGAGGCCCACAGCGGCACCGGCGCGTCGTGAGGCCCCATCTTGCTGAGGTTGTGCGTGGCGGTGCCGGTGCCGAGGACGAGAACGCCTTCGTCCTTGAGCGGCGCCAGCGCCTTGCCGAGGTTGTAGTGGTAGGTGCCGTCGCGGCCGCTCTGCACGGAGAGCTGGCACACCGGGATGTCGGCGTCCGGGTACATGAGCATCAGCGGCACCCACGCGCCATGGTCGAGCCCACGGTCGTGGTCCTCGCTCACCGGCCCAAACCCGGCGTCCTCCAGCAGCTTCTTGGTCCTCTCGGCCACGTCAGGCGCGCCCGGCGCAGGGTATTTCAGCTGCATATATAATCATGTCACCCTGTGTTCGTCACAAACTTGCAGTGAATAAACACATATGCTGATGTGAAAATTAGGACATCACCTTGTACATGGCTTCTGGGAAGCCGTGGAAATCGTAGATGGTATCGTTGGTGCCGTGGACGATGTTGACGGTTGCTGTGGCCGTATCCCAGTGGGCGGACACGATGAGGATAGCGCGTGGTGGATGTGTGCCCGTCATGGCCGCCGGCTTCCACGACTTGAGGAAGCTCCGCGCCGGGACCGTCTCGTCGACGGTCATCGTGACGGCGCCATGCGAAAGGAAGAAGGTGTCCATGGCCATGTCCGACGGTGGTGCTGGCACTTGGCAGGGCGCCGCCTCTGGTTTGGTCCTTGCTGGCTTTGGTGCTGCCCATCGGCATCAGCAGCGGCACTACTTATGGGCATGGGCGAGCGACCGAACGTACGTGGTCGTTGATGCATGGGTCATGGGCCACTTTTTCGTTTGACATTCTCGTGTGATGGATTGGAGCAGACCCAAAACCTAAGTCCTGTTCTAATTAGATCTTCACGTGATCCATCCAAGACAAATTTGTTTTAAGGGGATGAAATGTTTACTAGATTTGTACGTCATGTGAGCTATAAAGAAAAATACTAAAAAATAAGTAAGAACACTGAAAAGTGTAATAAAGTGACACTTCAAGAGTTCAACCCCCTATGTTCTACGTAATCTAGTAAACAAAAGTATAGGTGAAAGAATCACTAGATTGACTATTTACTAAAGAAAATGTAGCCTTATATAAGGATTTGCTAATATATCTTGTGACCTTCTCGTTACTTGGTTGAGAAGAATTCACCAGCAAACTAAAGGGACATGCATCACAAGAAAGAAAGAAAAGCCTCAAAGGACCATGCATGGTGACAAACAAGGAAGCATAACCATCTTTGTCAAATTAGTTTACCAGTGTATGTTTACATGGCTAATTTTAATTTTGAAAAAAAAGAGTCTCCCCTCCGATTTCTATTAATAGAAACCAGGGAACAAGTTGTTCATACATGAAAGTAAAAGAAAGCACTAAAACTACAGATCTAAATCGCTCCGTAATTTCTCACACCCGAGAAAAGAGAGCTAGGCATAACCTACATTACCAGGGGAAAGAAACGACCCAACAAAAACATTAGCGTTACAAGAGGAGAGTCAAGCATACAGACTCCAAATGAAACCTCTAAAATAACTTCCAGCCTTCTCAACTTCACACATTTGTCTTCATTAATCACCAATTCTTAGCACTCATGGGCGCCATCCTTGCGCAGCATGAAAGGCTTCACTTGCCACCCGCTCTACTAGTCTTGCTCCCCACCGCAGCGCCTCTCGGCTTCCATGTTTTGTTTGTAAATCGCCCAAGAATCAATTAATCTTGTCACATAGTGTACTAGAGCCAAAGGATCATGTATCCTTTTTCTCTCGAAACAAATTGCATTTCGGGCATTCCAAATAGCCCAGAAAACAGCTACTACTCCAACTAAAACCATTTTCATGCTCTCTTTATCAAATTTATGCAACCAAACTCCAAAAAACCCCTGAATTGAATCAGGCGGGGATTGAAAATTAAAGGCACATCGGAGTATACTCCAGATCAACCTAGCTGTTGAACAAGACAAAAAAAGATGTTCAATAGTCTCCGATTGATCACAAAAATAACATTTCGAATTCCCTATCCATCCTCTCTTCAAGAGGTTATCCTTAGTCAGGATACTATTTTTAAGGACAAGCGGGAGGAATATCTTGATCTTGTGTGGTATTTTCGCTTTCCACATAAATTTTGCGGAAAGCCAATTTCATTCACATTCATCTTCCTATACAAAGATTTGACTAAGAACACACCGTCCTTAGTCAAAGTCCATTTTATTTTATCTTCTCCTCCCCTCACAGGCACCTCATAGCATGCCTGCTTGACATTCTCCCACAAAGGGAGTGTGTCACCCATCAAAGTTCTCCTAAAAGTTAGGCATCCCCAGCCATTTTTTAACACAAACACCATTGTGATGTTTTTCTCTCTTCAAAGGTTATAAATTCTCGGACATGGATCTTTAAGTGGTTTATCATCCACCCACCAGTCCTCCCAGAACCTGGTGTACTCACCATTACCCACATACTTTTTACAATACTTGTAAAAAATGTTTTTAACACCAAGCACGCCAGACCAAAATTGAGAATCTCCAGGTTTGCTTCTTATTCCAGAAATACACCTTCCTTTTATATATTTATTCCTAATAACCGTCTGCCATAATCCATTCTCTGTTTCTAGCTTCCATAACCATTTAGCTAGAAGAGATTGATTCATGAGATCAATATTAAGTATGCCCAGTCCACCCTGTTCTTTGGGCTGGCAAACCACACCCCATTTAACCAAATGATATTTTCTCTTGTTCTCCTCCTCTTGCCACACCAATCTAGCCCTATAATAATCAATCCTTTTTTTAACCCCAACCGGCATTTTGTAAAAGGACATCATAGAAATAGACATACTAGATAGACAGGACTGAACCAATGTAGTTCTCCCGCTATGTTCAACATTCTTCCGTGACAACCACCGCATTTCTTTTCCACCTTCTTTTCTACATGGTTCCAATCACTATTTCTAATTCTAACCTTATGAACCGGGAACCCAGGTATTTCATAGGCAGAGATCCATTAGGACAAGTAAAAATTTCCTTGTATAAATCACTTTTGTCTTGAGCTTTACCGAAAAGAAAAATTTCGCTTTTATGAAAATTAATCTTTAAACCAGACATTTGTTCAAAAGCACATAGAATAAATTTCAAATTCTTGGCGCTCTCGATGTCATCCGGCAAAAGGAACACAGTTTCATCCGCATATTGTAACATGTTAATCCCCCCATTACTTTCTTCAATCAGGACCCCTTTCACAAAACCAATGTTTTTTGCATTATGAAGCACAATGGCTAAGGCATCAGCCGCCTGATCAAACATCAATGGAGACAAAGCATCTCCCTGCCGCAATCCTTTCTGTTTTGATGAAATATTTCCCTATAGAGTCATTCACCCGAATGGCAACATGTCCTCCCCGCATTGTTTTCATGATCCATTCAATCCATATGTCTGGATACCCTTTCATTTTAAGCATTTTACAATCAAAAGTCCATTTAACTTTGTCATATGCTTTTTCGAAGTCTACCTTAAACATAACAACGTCTTGCTTTTCCTTATGAATACTATTAAGCGCTTCATGTAAAATCATCACACCCTCCATAGTGAACCTACCTTTAATAAAGGCAGTTTGGACCGGCGAAATAACTTTATCTACAGTAATTTCAAGCCTTTTCATCAAGGTTTTTGTGAAAATTTTAAAACTTACATTAAGCAAACAGATTGGCCTAAAATTTTGAATTTGTTTAGCATCTTGGCATTTTGGAACCAGTGTAATAATACCATAATTTAGTGTGGCTAAATTAAGCTGCCCACATGAAAATCATCAAGCATTGCTTTTAGATCCCAGTTGACCAATTCCCAGAAAAATTGATAAAACTCAGCAGTAAACCCATCAGGGCAAGGGGATTTATTGTGTTCCATTGAGAAGACAACTTCTTTGATTTCCTCCAAAGTAAACGGTTTAATCATTTCCATAGCCTCCTCTTCCCCAATTTTAGCATTATTCTCTATATTGACTTTGGGGCAAAATATAGTTACCTATATTGACTTTGGGGCAAAATGTCTGAAATTAAAATGTTAGGTTTTTCATCCATGCGATGTGTCTAGATTGTACAGTTTGTTCAAGGAGGAAGTGTGTGAAATAACGTCAATGAAGACATTGTGCACTACTTTGTAACGAGAAATGGTATGAATCAAGGAGATCCTATGTCTCTTATCCTTTTTAATCAACTACTTCTGCTGATATGCTCGTCATCCTTATACTACATGTCAAAGAGGACATACAAGTCAACGGGCTCAATCACTATAGGTCAATTGAGTAGTCTTTATTTTTCAACACCCGGATAAAAACATCATTTTCTATGCATTTGTTTAGCAATTATCTAACCTAGAAAAATAATTTCCATGAGAGTGACTTGTTTGTTTTTGTAAACCAAAAGAAGAGGGCCATCGATAATAAACAACTATATGGTTGTGAGGCTGGCGATGTATCCTTATGTTATTTGAGTATTCTGATTAACTATCATAAGTACCCACAAAAAAGCTGATTTTATGGGGTACGAATTAAGGACAACAATCGCTGCTCCAACAACTTTTCAATCCCTCTCCCATGATCAATCTCAAGAGTCTGCCTCGATATGGGTCATACCATGCGGGGTCACTTTATTTGTTTCAATAAATATATGATTTTGTGTAAGGAAAAATCGGTAAATGTAGGATGGACGAAAATTTGGAAGAAGTTCCTTTATTATTATTAGGTCGTAAAGATACACTGTTAGGACCCTCGCCCTAACTGAAAAGTACTTTGACAACACAAACCACAACCCCAACACCGAGAAGTTAGAACAAATAATCTAGTACCCCCTCCGATCAGTATTGATTGTCGTGAGCACTTTAGAAATTTGTACTAACACTATAATGCTTCCGTGACAACCATTTCAGATCGGAGATGGTAGTACAAACGAGTACACAGAGGCGTGAGTGTCAAGCAGCTGCAATCCAGCAGCCACCGTGGACCGAGCGGACCAACACAGCCCGATCGATTCCGTCAGTTCTTCGCGGTGAAACGGTACGAGGCGTAGGAGAGGGATGCATTGCTCCAGCTATGGTGGATCTGCTCGGCCTTGGACTCGTCCCCGGAGGCGCCGAGGGCGACGTGCAGCGGGTAGATATGTTCCGGCCGTGGGTGAGCCATCTTGCCGTTGGGCGCCTTCTCCTCGAAGTGGTTCACATCGTCGTACCTGGCCATGCCAACAAAGAAACAAGAACACATGATTCTCAGACATAACAAAAATTGTAGGTCTACTGGCCATGATTCTCAGACATCGAGACGGGGCTACTGCGGCCTACTGGCATTCTAGGTCTTGTAGCAACCGTGGTTAACATTACCTCCCGCCGACAAGCGAGTCCTTGAGCCAGGTGTCGAACTCCGCGGCCCACTCTGCCACCGGCGAGTGGGTAGACCCCATCTTGCGGAGGTTGTGCGTGGCGCTGCCGGAGCCGAGGATGAGGACGCCTTCGTTCCTGAGGGGCGCCAGCGCCTTGCCGAGGTTGTAGTGGTAGGTGCCGTCACGGTCGGGCTGCACGGAGAGCTGGCACACCGGGATGTCGGCGTCTGGGTACATGAGCATCAGCGGCACCCATGCGCCATGGTCGAGCCCGCGGCTGCGGTCCTCCTTGACAGGCCCGAACCCACCTTGCTCCAAGAGCTCTTTCGTCCTCTTGGCCAGATCAGGGGCGCCGGGTGCAGGGTACTTCAGCTGCATGGTTCAAAGTAGTATATAGTCCTAGTTAGTTCAAGAAGAGGCCCCTGAAATCTCAAGGTACTCCAAAGAACAATGTGCTCATGTTAAATGAGCAGACAGCAGATGTGGTCATGTGTACTGTAACCAAAGACCAAAGTCACTGCAATGAACCTAAAGGATTCAGACATCATTCTATGAGATACTGAACTCAAGCCGATGCCAATCACTAAATTCAGTATGAGCATATTGTTTGCATATGTTATATATGCTTCCTTTTGCGACGAGACACGAGACATTGAAATATTTCTGGCCTTTCCCATATATATGTATACACATGTATCTAGACATGTTTTAGTGTATACATCCACTCGTTTTAGTTCGAATCTAGATAAATTTTGAAACACCTTAAACATCTTATATTGCGGGTATTTGACAATTGCTTGGCTGGTACAGACAAATTACAGTACTGCAGGAAGGTTGGCAATAGTCCCTGAATCTCAGTTGCGAAAGGCCTCAAAGGGCTGTAGCAAACTTACTAACAGCTAATTATGATCCCGACTGGTTCCTGTTGAACGAAAATGGCAAAGTAAACTAAATCGAGTCCATCGAGACACGGACTGCCCAACTAAGACTGTGCTTACACGCCAGCTACATTATTGGATAGTGGCCCTGACAATGGGAGGATGTCAATTAGCTGAAAGTAGACCAATCACCTAAATAACTTCTAAAATGGATCACTTAATCAGAGATGCATCTATCCACGCACGTTATCAAAGCCAATCCAAGACAGATTTCAGACCTAACAAAGTAGTAGGTGTGGGACATTCTTTTGCCTACTCAATCGACCACAACTGTATCTGTATGTAGTGGTTTTTAAAATGGAAAGTCAATAGACACGCCTCTCAGAGCAAGAGTGCGCAGAAGCAGCAATAGCATACAAGGATCATGTTATCGATCAATCATGAAAACGATAGTGACAAGCCCACCTTGCCTATGCCTTCTTCTAGAGGGCCAGACGGAGCCACGGGGTTGGTGATAATCGGAAATTCGGAATTGGTAGAGGTGTTGCATACTACCACATTTTGCTGCGACAGACTACCAAGTGACCAAATCTCAGGACTCTGTACGTGCCGATGCCGGGCACTTTTCAACCATTTTAGTCTATCGTAAGTGGTGTTCTCATATCTTTGTATTTGCACGGATCACGATCCTAAGATTGAATGGCTGTTACTCGAAAAAAAGAAAGATTGAATGGCTGTTCGCGTCTACTTAGAAACAGCCTGCTAACTGCAAACTGTAACCATACTACGGTTGATGTGCAATGTACAGCAAAACTCATCATTGGACAATTTCAGCAGCTAACCATGTCGTAGTTCGAGATTCAAGTTATCGAGCACAAAATGGTGTCCGGTTTCCTTTAGAGCACCATCCAATTTAGTGTAGTTCGAGATTCAGGTCAATAGACCATCTTATTGATACAATCATGAAAATGATAGTGACAAGCCACCTTGTGTGTGCCTTATTGCAGGCAGACGAGGTCGATGCAACATGCATGGCCACAGGGAGCCACAGGGTTGGTGATAATCGGATTTGGTAGAGGTGTTTAATACTATCACATTTTGGTGCGACAGACTAGCAAGTGACCAAATCTCAGGACCAGTACATACCGATGCCGGACACTTTTCAACCACTTTAGACCCTGTTTGGAACACATGTAGGAATAGGATAAACGCAGTAATCAAGGTGGCATGTTTCCTACATTTATTTATTTTTAGGTAATGTTTCCTACACTTTTATAGGAACCAAATTCACAGAAAATGTTTGAAAGTGTTGTTTGGATGATACGTAGGAAAAAACCACGGATTGTAGACATAGAAAGATTAAAACATGAGGTGATCTCATGTTTATTTTCCAAAATTCCTATGTTATAGCCTATCTCATAGGAATTTCGAAAAAAATCATATTTCCTATTCCTTTGTTTCAACGGTACCATAGGGAATTTTTTCTGTAAAATTCATATCCCCAAAATTCCTACCATTTTCTTTTGTTCCAAACGGGTCCTTAGTCTATCGTAAGTGGTGTTCTCACATCTTTGTATTTGCACGGATCACGATCCTAAGATTGAATGGTTTGTTTGCGTCGACTTAGAAACAGCCTGCTAACTGCAAACTGTAACCATACTGTCGATGTGCAATGTACAGCAAAACTCAGCATCGGACTATTTTAGCAGCTAACCATGTCGTAGTTCGAAATTCAAGTTATGGAGCACAGAATGGGGTCGGGTTTCCTGTTTGGTACTTGTCTGCCCGTGTGTCCACGCCATCCAATCCCCAACCCAAATCAAGAACTCAGAGCCTAAACCAGACAACGGCGCAATCCTGATCGACAGACATTTTGGGGATAAAAGACAGCGAACGCGCAGAAAGGTCCGATTTTGACGGACCCAGCCAGCTAGCACCTCATATGAATCGAACCAAAACGAGGAAAGCAAGAGGGGCGCGCGGAGGACGGACCTGGTACATGGATTTGGGGAAGCCGTAGAAGTCGTAGATGGTGTCGTTGCTTCCGCGGATGACGTTGACTTGCGGCGTGGCCGTCTCCCAGTGGCCCGACACCATGAGGATGGCGCGCGGCGGCTCCGTGCCGGCGACGGCCGCGGGCAGCCACGACTTGAAGAAGTTCCGCGCCGGGATGGTCTCGTCGATGGAGAGCGTGGGCGATCCGTGGGACAGGAAGAAGGTGTCCATGGCGGCGGCCGTGGTCGTCGCTGTGGTGGTGGTGGTGGTGGTGGCTTCTGGCTTCTCTCGGTCGTCTCCGCTCGCGTGCGATCTATGCTTGCCCTGGGTCTGCCCCATCAACGGCAGGGCTTCTTATGCTCGCGGGCAGCAGCGATCGTGGTTGGTGTCACCGGTGACGCAGCCTTGTATCGTGTGCCTGGTGAGGCGGGAGCAGAGGATTATGCCATTTGGATTGGGCGTGTTGACTGTTGAGGATTTTGCCCAGACGCGTACTTCCTTCTCTTCTAATCTTCCCTGATTTGACCGCCGACATATAGGGCGTCAGCAATGAGCCAATGCCATTTTCTTTCATCCATGACGGTCTTCAGAAGGCCTACTTGGATCTACACACATGTTAGAGGCGAAAAAAGCGGATCAACTGTACTGGGAGCACTAAGAAATGACTCTTAAAAAAACAATGTGTCTGCCCATTGACTTTCGTTGGAGAAATCGCCAATATATATGTCTTATTACACAGAAATGAAGTGAAAATGAAAACAAGAGTGGAAGATGAAGGCTTCGCCTTGTCGCGGCATTTAGGTTAACTTTTACAAGAAAATGTATCTTAGCGGAAAAGAAACCGGATTTAGCTTGATATCCTCCTTCCTACTCGTATCCATTAATAACTTGTTGCATATACGACCTAGGCACTTTGAGTAACAAAAGTGATACGATCGCTGAGGTGTTAGAAACATCCCCCACCGAACGCGTCATTGAGGCGGGATCTCGTGTGGGTGTGATTGGTATAATGGCAAGCGTTGCAAGAGCATTTAGGTGTCAATGAATTGTCACATGGATACGATGAATTTTGATGGAATTTAGGTGACAATGATATATTTTCTCAGAATCCATATAGAAGCATTAGTGCATTCCAATGCACAGGTTATAAATAACAAATACATTGTGTGTCGCTTAAAATAAATAACTATGCGGTACTTTGCCTGGGTGTTGTTTTAACAAAAGATACCCCGATAAAGAGTAACTGGTAAGGCAGTGCAAAGTGTTGCCTTTTTCAATCATGAAAAAAAAATCTAAATCATTAGTTTTTTCGGTGTCATTCGCGTGTTCTATATGGTCATCCATGCAAGTGGCTTCAAACTTGTATCCATCCAGCATTCTTGCCAATATTTTTGGCAAATTGTTGAATGGTATAGACCACAAAGATAAAAAGCACATTATATGGGTGATAGGGGCGATTGCATTACTATGGTCTTATTGGCTATATAGGAATGACATGTTTTTCACTGCAAATTGTTCTTCTCAAATGCAGGTTATTAACCGATGTGCTCACTAGCTATCTACGAGGGGCGCTACTCTTCAAATATTGAAATACCGATTCATGTCTGTGGAGGAATTCTCGAGGTTGGAGCGAAAAATCAGCATAATATGCGGGTCCTCCTTCACCATATGGTTTTTCATCTTCACGTCTGACATTTATTTTATTTTATGAGTTTCCCTCTTTTTTTCTCTTGCTTATCTTCTACATTTTCATCGATTGTATGCATCCTAATTATACAGAGGCCGGGATAAATACTAGCGTTGTATCATTTTGACGTAAAACCTACAAGTATAATAAACTGCGCCCTTTATAAAAACATTAGGCACTTCGGGTATGAGAAGATAGTCCCATAATTAAGCCTCTCAGAATCTTATTTGTCAGCATGGAAAGTATCAAAGAGATTTCCATTGTCCTACCTTAATGTCTTGTTAGGAAGCTTGATAAATCTCAGGGCATGTTGGCCTATTGTGCTTGATTAAAAAAAACTTGTTTGTTCCATTCAGTATTTCTAATCAATCTTCCTACTGTCGGGAACTCCCATCCTGGCACATACGCAAATTTATCAATCCTGGTTAACATTTTTTTTTGAATTCTGGAAAAAGAAATTCTCAGCTTAGACATAAAGCTTGCATGATGAATAGATTATCCTCTATAGTGCGTATCTCTTTTCTTCATGGGCGAAGCACTTTTTTCTTCTTCTTTGACAAGGGCCATGCTAGACAACATATTGGTCCAACAAGACTAGTGCGGGTAGCCCTGTCGGAAACATGTTACTCCCTCTGTTTTTAGCCAAATGCAAGTCATCTAATTTGAAACGGAAGGAGTAGATGCTTAAAAAATTCTTGGTCCCCAACTATTTCATTTTCTATTATGATGCAAAGCAGCGATATAATTTTCTTACTTTATCGTCTTTGTTCTCAAATGATAATATTTGGTATCAGATTCCCTCCCTTTTTATTTTATTTTGCTACGCTTTTCCACTTGAGCGGCCAACTTCTGATGTCTTCCTGTCTGTTGAGATGTCTCACTCTTTTTATCTAAAACATCAAACTATTCTAGAATAGTTCTTTTTCCTTCCTTTCTACACCTAACATAGCAACTTATATGCCTTTTCTCACGAATGCCCTAGCTTTCATTTGCCATTTATCAGTATCATACCTGCAATATATTGGAGCATTGCAAATTTTGCTTGGACGTGACTATTCAACATTTGATCAAAATAATTTTGGTCACGGTTATTTTTTACAAGAAGCAAATGCCGCGCATTAGCTGCATCTACACAGCTTCAGACTCGAGAGACGCAGCTCGAGGTCGTCAGTTCTTGGTGATGAAACGATACGAGGAGTAGGAATGGTTGGCGTCAGTCCAGCTACTGTGGATCAGCTCGGCTTTGGAGTCGTCTCCCGCGGCGCCGAGCGCGATGTGCAGCGGGAAGAAATGTTCCGGTGTCGGATGCGCCATCTTGGCATAGGGCGCCTTCTCATCGTAACGGTTCACATCGTCATACCTGCGGCCCAATGTGCCCATACAAATATGGATTCAAACAGGAACAAAAATCAGCAAGAGGCATATGCTTTTTTGAAGTTTGTCATCACCGTGGTTTAAAGTTCAGTTACCTCCCATGGAGGAGCGAATCAGTGAGCCAGGTGTCGAAGTCGGAGGCCCATTGTGGCACCGGCGTCGAACGCGCGCCAATGTCCATCTTGCTGATGTTGTGCGTCGCGCTGCCGGAGCCGAGGACGAGGACGCCTTCGGCTCTGAGGGGAGCCAGCGTCTTGCCGAGGTTGTAATGGTAGGTGCCGTCGCGGCTGGTCTGCACGGAGAGCTGGCACACCGGGATGTCAGCCTCCGGGTACATGAGCATCAGCGGCAGCCAGGCGCCGTGGTCGAGCCCGCGTCCATGGTCCTCCTTCACGGGGCCGTGCCCGGCTTGCTCTAGGAGCTCTTTTGTCCTCTTGGCCAGATCAGGGGCACCAGGTGCTGGATACTTCACCTGGATCGTTCCAAATACTATAAGATCGATAGGCTATCTTGGCAAAAAGAGAACGCGCAACAAAGACCAGATGACGGCCGGGTACGTAGTTCCAAGGCTGACTTGGCTACTGGAATCAAGGAGACAAACCCAAGACATCGACAAGGAAAAACGAAGAGAGGAGACCTGGTACATGGCCTCGGGAAAGGGAATGTCGTCATAGTCGTAGATGGTGTCGTTGGTGCCGTGGACGACGTTGACGGTCGGGACGTCCGTCTCCCAGTGGCCGGAGACGATGAGGATGGCGCGCGGCGCCTGCGTGCCCGCCATCCCCGACTGCAGCCACGACTGGAAGAAGCTCCGCGCCGGGATGGTCTCGTCGATGCTGAGCGTCGGCGCGCCGTGCGACAGGAAGAAGGTGTCCATTGATGGCAGCAAACTCAGAAGCTGGTTTGGTCCGTCTGCCCCGTCGACAGCGCCGGGGCTTCCATTATAGGCGCCGTCGTTGACACTGTTCAAGGTTTTTTTTTAGTCGACGCCCGGCCCAGACCATTTTTTAAAACAGCGCTGGGCCTTCCATTATAGGCGCCGTGCGTCGCGTGGGATGTGACCATAGAAGCAATGCAGCCCAAATGATTGATGTTTTCTGAACTCTTAACGAAAGGGGTTCAGTAGGTCGATGGCTGAACCCGCACTTCTGTTCTTCTATAGTGCACTCCTGAACTGATTGCAGACTTTGCAGTATCTCGGCGACGTCAGTTTCGCTGTTTAGTGATGATCCGATAAGATGTTTACAGCTCAACCTCCACGGACGGCGCCTTCTTCTTGTAACCCTTCTGATCGTTTTCGTCGTTCCATCCATCGAGCATGGGCGAGCCAAGGAATATGCATGCAGAGCGGGCATGTCCACGGCATCCTGACGGATGCTCGATCTTGTCTCATCAATCCGTTCATGCATATGTCATTGGGATTGTGTTTTCACCTCCTAGTCCTACCATGTAATGCACATCTACTAAGAAGAACCAAATCAACAAATCATAGAAACCAGTCAACTACGTAAATCATCTGTTTGAATGGTTAGTAGTTTTACTGTAGGAGTAGATGTTGAATGTCGGAGTCAAATTAGGAGCTGCGTTCACAAAAGTACCCCTTTAACTTTTGAAAAAAAACTTGTGTAAAATTTATAAATCACATATACAACAAGGTACAAAATAAATTCGCAGAAAATCGAGTGAAGTTTTGAGTGGAACACGTACACTCATTGTTTACATGTCGGCTTCACCACACTTTTGCAACACACATATTTTGTATTTGGTATATGGGTAAGAGGGTCATGATAGACCTTTTTTTTTAAATTAACTTGCGACAATAATATGCTAATGTGGAATTTCAGTATGAGACATTTAAATTTTATTTCATTAGGAAGTGTATAAGAAATATATGTTGCACCGTAATAAGTTGCATGCCATATACACACCTTGAATTACAATAATAATTTGGTCAATGCATGTCTCCATTTTTCTGTCGCACGTTAGCTGCGTCCACCCAGGCTCTGGCCTCTCTTGCAGTCAAGAGACCCAGCTCGAGGTCGTCAGTTCTTGGAGATAAAACGGTACGAGGAGTAGGAATGGTTGGCGTGCGTCCAGCTACTGTGGATCAGCTCGGCCTTGGAGTCGTCCCCTGCGGCGCCGAGCGCGACGTGCAACGGGTAGAAATGTTCAGGTGTTGGGTGCGCCACCTTGGCGCATGGTGCCCTCTCATCGTAGCGGTTCACATCATCGTACCTCCCATGGAGGAGCGAATCCGTGAGCCAGGTGTCGAAGTCGGAGGCCCATTGTGGCGCCGATGCTGCTGAGTTGCTGTTGATCTCCATCATCTTGCTGATGTTGTGCGTCGCGCTGCCGGAGCCGAGGACGAGGACGCCTTCAGCCCTAAGCGGAGCCAGCGCCTTGCCGAGGCTGTAATGGTAGGTGCCGTCGCGGGCGGTCTGCACGGAGAGCTGGCACACCGGGACGTCGGCTTCCGGGTACATGAGCATCAGCGGCAACCAGGCGCCGTGGTCGAGCCCGCGTCCATGGTCCTCCTTCACGGGGCCGTGCCCGGCTTGCTCTAGGAGCTCTTTGATCCTCTTGGCCACATCAGGGGCACCAGGTGCTGGATAATTCACCTGTGATCCACGAACAAAAATACGCATTCTCTGTCAGAAATATCACATATTTTTGATTTGGGACGTGAGGAAACACGAAAGATGAGATTGCAAGGGGAGTAAGTAGGGGACGGACCTGGTACATGGTCTCCGGAAATTCCCCGAGGCCATCGTAGTCGTAGATGGTGTCATTGGTGCCGTGGACGACGTTGACGGTCGGGACGTCCGTCTCCCAGTGGCCGGAGACGATGAGGATGGCGCGCGGCGCCTCCGTGCCCGCCATCCCGGACTGCAGCCACGACTGGAAGAAGCTCCGCGCCGGGATGGTCTCGTCGATGCAGAGCGTGGGCGGGCCGTGCGACAGGAAGAAGGTGTCCATCGATGGCAGCTCCAGCCTCCAGAGTGCGGGACGTTTCTGGTTTGTGGTTTCGTCTTTGGCTTCGCTCTGCCCCATCGGCAGCGTCGGGCCTTCAGTTATACCGCGCCGCCAATCGTGGTTGAAGCTGGTCACTTGGTCGGTGACCCGAACCCGCACGTCTATTCTTCTGGTACTCCTGAATTAGTTGCAGTAGGTGTAGTGCAGGCACATCTATGTGTAGGAGTAGTATCTTTCCCTTCCAGCCAGCCATCCTTTTATTCACTTCCTTTATTCCACTTTGTCTCCCGCTGGTTTCCATTGAGCATTATTCAGTCCCTTGACATGAATGGTCATCTTCAAATAGTCCATAGAAGTACCATTGTTACATATAGATAGATATCTCATCGTCCTGGTCATCGTGCTGCTCCCATGCTCCGTATGCACCGAGAGCTGGCACATTCGCTTTGATAAACAACGTGCTCATGATGTTTATAACTGAAATAGTTAGCATCTAAATATCTAATCTCCTGGTACATGTGCATCAGCAGCACCAACGCACTGAACATGGCAGTGTGTCGTCAATGTAGATCAATCGTGGGCAGAGTTCTTGAAGATGAACATGTCAGTGGGAGTTGTCACGGATGCTCAACATCCGTTCTCTTGCATTGCTGTTGGGTTGGACGCCGTGCAATGCAGATCAACTAAAAAGAACAAAAATCAACAAAACCTTCCAGCAAGGTAATTAAATCACAAACTTACATGCCCAGGACACATAGGTAAGCATCAGTAACGCTGCTTTTACGACTGAAACTCTGAATGTGCATCTTAAAATGATGCCAACTTTAGAAGATGAATAAGAGTGACAAGGGATTACAATTCACAACATTACAGGAAGAACGACCAAAATGACTGGCCTAAATTCAACTGGCGATCTAAACATTACAGGAGCTCAAAATTACACCTTCACCATGGTGATTGCAAAATGACACTAGAGATGCTTCCTCTTCTTAGTCTTTGACCAACTAGAGGCATGTTTCCGCAGTCTGCCCAGTATCTTCCTCTCGCTCACCCGCAGCACCAGAGAATGATACTGATTCCTTTCGCTGACAGGGGAGCATGCCTGTAGCTGTTCCTTGTCATCTTTCAAAGTGTCGGAACCATAGAGGCTCTCCCTAATGTCAGCAAGGGATGCAAGCACGGAGCAAATGGTCTCACTATGCAGTAGCTTCTTCACGTCAGGAAGTTTTTCAACCCCATTAAGTTCTGAATCTTTGGCGGGTCTTGTTACTCTGACAACCTTAACAAAACTGTTGATAGTATCCTCCTCATCGTCCTGGCCATCATCGTCAATCAGATCGTGAGCTACGCAGACCAACTTGTCATAGGCATCGGGTTTCAAAGAGATGATGTAAAGGAGGATTAAGAGCTCAAGCTGGGGCTCTCCATCGTATGAGATCTCGAAGTACTCAGCATCTTCACCGGTGCAGCCTGAATAGCCCAGCTTACGCCATAATGATACCCTCTCTCTAGCATATTGACGGGAGTACTTTGATGAGCACCACTTAGTAACTAGTGCTAAGTCGATGTTGACGATGTCATATCGGTTGTCAGGTTCTGTAAAACCATATCGATGAAGCAAAGCCGCATTTCCCATGGTACCATACGTGTTATAAACCTGGAATGTAAAGTGAGAAGAGCTCAAGCTAAAATATCATTATGAATTTGTGTCCCCAAGAAAAATAAAGCTGATGGACAATGATATATATGAACCTAAATGAGATCCAAAACAGCAAATCAAGCAATAGTGGACCTCAAAATCAATGTAAATTGCTAGCTGTGCATTACCTCCTCCTCTGGATTGGCATCTCTCACAATAATCATTTCTAAATCTTCACCGTTATGTCCTTCACCTTAAGTGCAACCAATAATCATGAGTGAAACTCTCCATCAGTCAACCAAAAGTCTCGGTAAGTTCCAGCCATGTACATGGACAAGTTAATGAAAATAACCTGAAGGCTTGCTGGTAGAATTTTCTACAGCTGACTGTTCATCAGCAGAAGAATTGCTCTGATCATCGTCATCTTCTTGATCTGAGGCAGCATTGCTCTCATCATCGTTATCTTCTTCTTGGTCTGAGTCATCATTGCTTTGATCATCGTCCTCTTCTTCATCTGAGTCTGAGTCCTCTGACTTAGTGAAGTGTACATGTTCACAGTCAGTCTTGTGATTAAATCTGATAACCAAATATGGTGAAGGGCATATTTCCGTGTTAATAGTCACACCACTATACAATCACAAGTCACTACAAATAGCTGACCTAATAATGATGCAGCATTTGCAAGACAAGCAGGTAAAATGATGATATCACATAAGTAGAACATAGCTTACAGGTCAGCCAGGGGAACCATTCCAGATCCATGATATCTATCTATACGGAAGGACCTTGATGAAAGAAGACTCTTAGCAGCAAAATATTTTTCCAAGCTAAAATCATCAGGCTCAACCCCCAGTTCTCCGGACGAAATGAGTGGCTCGATGCATTCTTTCCAATCCTCACGAAGGAATTCCCTGTCTTGCTTCACTGTCTGCCTAGAAATTTGCCTTTTTTAGAGAAATCTCTATGCTTACACAAGAAGAGCAATATAATGGCACAGGATATGATGAAATTAGCTCATATGATTCCATAGCTAGGTGGAATGCATCATTAGACACGGTGTATTTGGTTCGTGTACAAATAATTTGGGCAAACTAGCCCCATTTTCTGGCAACTCAAACTAATCGAACAGTTGCTAGATATATCATAGATTAATCCACTCTCCAAGTTAAACAGGGACTCTGCTTCACCGAAACACAATGAGAGACCAAGATACATACGCATCGCAAGCTCGCAACGGCAACAACTTATTACAGGAGGAGGTTTCACCTTATCGAGCTCAGTGCCGGCGAGGAGGCGGTCAGCCTCGTCGTCGGGCCAGACGAGCGGCACGGGCTCGCGGTCCGGGATCAGGCGGAGGTAGTCGCTCCACGGCGAGTCGGCGCCCCGGGACCGCTCGTACATGACGGCGACGGCGAGGGCGAGGGTGCCGCCGAGCTGCGCGGCCTCGATGGCCGCCGCGGCCCCCGACGTGCGCGGCGTCAGGCACGCGCGGCGCGGGATGGTGGCCACCACGTCTCCCTCCCGGAGCGCGGCGACGGCGCGCACGTAGACGCCGCCGGCCTCGGAGGCGTCGAGGCGGAGCGCGTCGCTGCAGACGACGCCGTGCTCGCGCATCCAGCGCTGGAAGGCGAGGATGCGGCGGCTGCGCGGACAAGGGGGACCGGCGTTAGGGGGGTTCGTGGTCGTAGGCCGGAGGGTGCTGAGTAGAGCAGAGGATCCTTACCGTGCCGTCGCAACTTCCATGGCGGCCGGCGGCGCGGGGGTTTTGGTAGACGAGCAAAAGGGAGTTCGATGTGTATATGGGAAGGCCAGCTTAGGTTATGCCATTTTCAACTGTTATGCGTATAGATAATATATAAAGTCGTGCAATCTTAGGCTAATAGGTCGATATGTCCGAGTGGTTAAGGAGACAGACTCGAAATCTGTTGGGCTTTGCCTGCGCAGGTTCGAATCCTGCTGTCGACGGTTTGTTTTTCTTTTCATTTTTGAGTGGAGAAAAATCAGGTTCGAATTCTGCAGTCGATGATTCATTTATCCCTTTTTCTGAGTGAAGAATAATGACAGCCCTCTCCCTATTATCGATGTTTTTAATGTTGATTTTGTCGATGATTGGAGCATCTTACGATTTGGACATGCCTTAAAGGCTTAAACCGATGGGCAAAAAATCAGAATGTACCTGACGGCTGTTTTTAAACCAAGATCATGGCTGCAGTTCATACATAAGATTGTTCATCAAATAACACAATAATTCAGACAGATATGTGAATAGCTCCACACTGATGCTAAGCAAAATTGGCTACCACGATACTTCATCAAGCCTTCCGACACGACAACACGATGAGCTCACTCGTCGTGGGAGGAAGAATAAAAAAGATGAATGGCTGGCGGCCCCTCTATGTGCATTTGCCACAAGCCCCTAAGAAGCCTTTGGAGCGGCGGGTCGTGCGCGGTTGCTCTGACCGTGCCACGCGGGGGAGAGAGTTGCACGGGTGCGAGTGATAGGAGGCCGAGCGGTGATTCAAACATCTTCTAGCACGGGTCGCTCACGGCGACACAATGATCCATTCGGGCCGAGTTCTCGCGCGAAAGGTAAAGGAGGTCCTTGTGGCTCAAGAACGATCGGTGGTAGCAAGCCTAAGCACAATGGCCTGGCCCAGAGCTCCACGCGCATCCATGGTAGGCGGAAAGAAAGGATGTCCCTGAGCTCCAAATAAAAAGGAAATTGTGCGACGTGTGACAAATTAAGGTATGACTCAAATTAGATATGGGAGGTGGTTGTGGTGGCGACCGCAGTTGCACCCAAAATATTCACGTGCATCGAGCCCATTTCAATATGCGCTAGAATTAAATATGTACCGGATATTGATGTAATGGCGTGTGAACGGGATGGTTTTCCAATTTCCCTAATAAGATTACGAGATTTTGTTGAGGAGGTTTATCTGCCCAAAACAAGAACAAAAAGTTTTTTGCGAGTCATTTGAGGGATCTGCTAGAGTTGATGTAAGCGCAAACACGTCAGCCAAACACAACACGTTCACGACTCAATACGTGCACCAGCCTAGCCCTCACTCCCTTCATTCACTCATGGTAAGGTGAAGCAAATTTTCATAAGTTTAAAGTTTGCACGTTTTGTTTTAGAAAACCGTGAAAAAAACATATATGTAAATATTGTAGAGATCTACAAGCGTACAAAATGTAAACTTGAAATCGGACTAAAAATGATTAGTGCATAGTACACAATTTTATTTTATTTTGAAAAGTTGCCCTATTTATCATTTTTTTTTCGAAGCCTAAAATATAACAAAAATTGTGTTTAAATTTTACACGCTTATAGATCTTGACACTATCGGCATCTAGGAACTTTCTCTCAATATTTCAAATTAAAAAGTTGAGGTTTGAAATTTTGAAAAAATAACGAGCAACATGGAGGGTCGAGCTCTATTTGCACTTTTTGTATTCTTCTTCCGTTTCTAGAGTCAGTTGAGGCGACTAACTTTTATTACTGCCGCTGGAAAATTGGAATCGCAATGATGTCCAGAATTGAAGATCGCCTCTGTCCAGTTCATGGCGCACCTACAAATTATGTCAGGCGGCCGTCCACGACAACACGGCAAATACAGAGTTAAGTATTTGGTCAGCTGTCTTGCATTTGATGCCTTGCTGGTTGGTAGTGGCACCGATTTGGGAATTAACCTAGGTAGTTTTACGGCATTGTGTGTGCGAGTGAAACAAACAGGAGATGGTGAAGCACGGCTGGTCAAGTCAACTGCTTTGCTGTTTCTCGAACCGAAGACTCTCAGTGTTTTTTTTTAATATAAAATCTATATAATATCACGGAGATATCAATGCAGCAAGACAATATTAAATGATATTATAGATACACATCATCACAGATGTTCCTTGAAACAGGTATTATTGTACATTCAGTTCAATGAGTAATTTAGAAGTTTGAAGATTTTTTCCAGATGTGTGTTCTATGCATATCATAAGTTAGTTACATAATTCTACATTTATAGCTTATAGTCTGCATAAAACATTAATTCAGTCCAAAAGTAAAAAAAAACTACTTTAATTTGTGTATTTATCTTTTTAGTACACAACCGTTAATTTATTTGCCTAAATTCAACCATACATATCATATTTCTGTTTGTACAAGCTTAGGCCCTCTTTGGTTAGGCTTATTTTGGTTTTCCATATTATTTTTCTTATAAGGCATAAAAGCACATAAATATGTGTTTTTGTTTTTTAGCTTATAATAAATATGTGTTTTTGGCTTTAGCTTTTAGCTTTTAATTTAAATTCTTATTATTATTACATGATGGTATAAGCTAAAAGCCAAAAACTGAAAGCATCTATTTATTTACTTTTGTGACTTATAAGGAAAAAGCCCATAGTCAAATTTTAAGCCTAACCAAGCATGATCTGAGATCGTCGTAAAATAATATATTGCTTTTTTTAAACCGGGTAGGCTGGGCTCTATTTTTATATTTTATTTGAAATTTTCATGAAATTAATTAATGATATGACTAGCAATTTTCCAATGTTCCATGCAACAATAAGCAGTCCAAAGATGTCTGGTAAATGCTTAACATAACCCGTGTGTCTTAAGTCTATTTTTAGAAACATAAGCGAAAATCATGTGTTTTAAGTTTACAAAAAAAATCATGTATGTATGTATGTATTTATTTGGTAGAAAAAATATAACCATTTATGACCACGAAAATAAAATAAAGCTCATTTTTTTTTGGTCTACTTATCTATTTTTATTATTATTGTAGAAATGTCAAATTAGTCATTATTTGAAACACATACATGATACATGACAAACTTTCTATCTAGTAGCCCTAAAAGAACTTTCTAGCTAATGCCTATGTGCGTGATTTTTTTCGTAATTTTATAAAACGTAGAAATGTGATTTTATTAAGTTTCAAAGAAAGGGCTCTGAAAATTCACTCAATGAAGCATTGACCAAACGAAAGCCTGGTACTGTATTAAAGGAGGAGAGAAACACCAACATGTACCAGCTTCTTTGAGCGCAGCAACTGCAGCAGATTTATGCACTCCGTGCATGTAGACGCCCGTGCAGGCATTAACCATTCAAGACAAGAAGAGGACCCGCACTAGAAAGAAGAGAAAGATATTTAAGGCTTTCGAGCAAAGGGTACGCCACAATTCAGAACCCAAGCGCATTGCAACGGTGGCAAAAGACTTGGCTCAACAATTAAGAAAGAGAGTTTTGATATTACAAGGGAGCAGGAAGAGAGCTCAGGATCACAACTCACTAAATAAAGAAACAACTCTCGCGACATTACATGACTCAAATGTTTTGTACCTCGCCGCCCAAAGCTTAGCATCATTGTTGATAGCCGCTAGAAGAGTTGAAGTCGGGACCGATTTAGAGTGAAAAATCCTAAAATTCCGATGATTCCAAGTCTCTCAAGGTTTTTTTTTTTCTGATAAAGGGTGTTTTATTATTTAAAAGAATTAAGTAGCATACACCCGGCCTCTGTCCAAAGGACACTTGATTTAAACTTGAAAGGTCGGCCGTTCAACATGGGGGTGGATCATGGATGGATGGGAGCCCTATCTACCCCCTCCATCACATGAGTTTATTTGGCAATGAGAAGGCTCTGCACAGAGAACGACTTCCTTTTTTTGTCTTCGCCACTGACAACAACGAAAAATTCAAGCTCTATGTTAGATCGTTGCATCCCAAGCACATTTGCATGCCGATATCCACGAGGCATCCGGCACGAAGTACATCTGGACATCTATCGAAGGGTTAGACCAGCTATCGGCTGGCATCTCTATCTATCTATTCATCCATCTATCCACCCCGTACGTAGCATTTACGCTTGATTAACTAGGGTTCATCCATCACCGGGTAGCTCGTTACAGCGGCTGAATAGCTAGCTAGCTACAGTCATCGTCGTCGTCGCAGTGCTGATGGTCAGGGATAAGAATAGTTGGCGTATCAGATGCCTAAACTTCTCGAGTGGAACTCTTCTTCCGATGCTTAGGCAGGGGCTGCACGGAACTAGCTCCAGGTTTCTGCGGCAGCTGTAAAGATGGAAGAGCCGCCTGTTCTGTTCAGCAGCTGACATGCCCGAGCCCAGCCCGTTGCAGGGGGGGCACTGAGTAATGGACCAGCAACAGTAGGATAAAACCATTTGGTTACGGTTTTTAATTAGTTTCTCAACTCAAGCGTATGAGTGTATAATGGAAAACCTGGAGTAGTAGAGAATAAACGACCCGACTTTGGGACATGCTAGCAGTATTTTTCTTCTTCAGTTGAGCAAACTTTAAAAAGAGTAAGAGATTTGCATGCATTGCAAAATGGATGGTTCGCCTCTGAATATTCTCAGTCAGTCTATTCGATGCCCAATGCTTACACACAAAGAAGAAAAATACTACTAGTATCTATATTCCAGGAAGCCTGCCGCTAGGCCATGCCTGCTTCCACTGTCCTCACATCTCATCAGTTCAATCCACAAGTCTGGCTCCATCACCATGTCATCTCCAATAAATTTGCCCTTACCCTTCTCAAAGCTTTCAATTTCCACGCAAAAGATGGCATCCAGCTCCAACCCACATTTACACATTTGCTTGCAGCAGCAGTACTAGTAGTACTACACCTATTGCCCACTAGATAAATGCAAAAGCCTCCATGAGTGAGGCTCTCCGTCCGTCCACAGAAAGCTCAAGAACACTTTGCACTACAGTATCCGCATTGCATCCAAAGATCGTATCATGAGCACTAGCTCGGAGGAGAGAATGTTTGAGATGGATGCTGAGCCACCATCGCCACCGGAGGCCATGCCTATGCAGCATCAAACTACTTGCCACATCATTGAGGTGCGTGAATCAAATGGTCACCCCATTATTTTGCCGGTGATTCAAAGGCACGCTGAATCTTTGTTCCTTCACTTACCTTCTTCTCTGGGAAATGCCATTCATTCAGGGCATCCTTGGGAGGTGCACACAAGTTGAGATGGAGATATATGAGAGGGCCATGGAGCATGTGAGGGAGATGGGGGAGGAGAGGAATACGAGCAGCTTGAAGAAGAGGCTCGTGGTGAGGCTAAGGAAAGATGGCTATGATGCGTCTCTCTGCAGGTCGTCTTGGGTTGCCACCACCAAGCATCCGGGAGGTAAAGTCGTCGTCTCATAATCGCTCCACTGTTGTCTCGTCTCCAATGTTGGCTACAAAGCAATTACTTGTATTTGACAATGCGTCTTTTTTACCATTTCTGTGTGTGCCTCTCTTTCTGTCACCACCCAAAACTGGGAAAGTGACCATCCAAAACTGGGCTGTGTTGCCTGGAGAAAATGCTGCATTTGGAACAGCATGTTTCTTCTTTTGGTATGGAAAACAGATCCCGAAATTACCATCTTTTGCATGAACTGCCATGTGATTTATCTGACTGATATCCTTATTTCATCCCACTTATTTCAACAACCACCAAAATCTTCTCTCTACTCTTGCCGCCGGCATACTGATACAACAACAGTGCTACCAAGCTAGGATTACTGACTAATCTTTATTAACCTGCTAAATAAGTATGTGCAAATCTCACTTAGCAACAAACCTGAACTTCTTGCTCCCTGAGAAGAAACAATGAGCTGCCTGGGATATATTTTAAGCAGCTAGCCCATGCCCCTTGCAGGTGAGCACGAGTACATCGACGTCCACGTGGCAGACGAAGGCGGGGCCACCCGGACCAGGCTAATCGTAGACATAGATTTCAGGTCCCATTTCGTGCTGGCTAGACCGGCGCCATGGTACGCCCACCTCTCGAGCCGGCTGCCGGCCGTGTTCGTCGGCCCACAGGATAAGCTGCGCAAGGCCGTGGCGCTGCTCTGCTCCGCCTCGCACAGGTCGCTCCGGGAGAGCGGCCTACACGTCCCGCCGTGGAGGCGGTCCAGCTACATGCAGGCCAAGTGGTTCCCGTCTCCCGCGGTGCCGGTGCCGGTGGCGCTGCCTGGCGGGGACGACGGCGCCGTCGCCCAGTGGTCGCTGGTCGGTGACCAAGGAGAGCGGCGACGAGCTCCGCATGTCGGGCATTTCTATGGAGCTGGACGGCACTGATGAATCTAAGTGGACGCAGTGACTCTTTTTTTCTCCTAGCTCCTCTTTGCTGTTTGGATAGGGTAGAGTTGTTCAGGCTCCAGCAGTTCAGGTTGGAGGTGTGGTGGTGCCGTCCATGGTGGTAGCCATTAGCCAAGTCAGTGGTCACTGCTCTGTAGGAGCAGTAACCTGTTGAAGTTTTGCTTGCGCGATCAACAGTCTGCTCTGACAGCCTGGGCACCATATTTTGGGGTCGATTATATCTCCATGTTAGGAATCTAGCAGCATCCAGATTGCAACTTTCATTTTAGGAACGTGGCATTTGACAATATTCGCAGTGAAGCTATCAAAATCACACTCTTGCATATTCTTTTTTTCGAGAATAAGTCCCTCTCTCACATTATCTGCACCTCAAGCGGTGTTTCCGATAGTTCTTCTGATCGGTCCAACTGGGGTTCTCACAGGAAAATCACCTCTAGAGGGGCTCTCATCAAGTTTTTTTTTTAAATAATACGATTTTTAAAAGAAATTTGGATTCTAGCGCGTGGAATTAAATTTGTACAACCATTATCCGCCCTTAACTTTCGGGCTCGGTTTGGAGGTGTCGGACACGCCCGTCACATAGACTTCGTTAGGCGGACACCATATGACGGTGACTCGACCATTCTCATCCGCCTCCTTCTCTATCATGTGTCCAATCTTCCTCTCTTTGTACCTCTTTTCATCGCAGACCATTCACCCAGAGTTCTAAGCGACCACCTTTGGTTAGACCCCATCATCGCTACCGTTGTCTTATCGTGTTGTAGTTTGCGATCTGGCGGTTCATATCTCGGGCTCGCCCTGCATGCAGGATGTTTGGCCATTTCCAAGATTAGATAAAAAAAGGTAGTATTTTATTGCTGCATTGTTTGATTCATAGACTGTGAATAGCAACGATGATTCCATGTTCCATGAAATGATGGAAGACTACGCCAATGTTGTAGCGATGCCGATGAACAGAAGACGATCCTCGATTGACTTATAGATTTGCATGGCCAACAGCAACAATGAAAGATTATGGGTCATATCATGATGTACCAATACTATTTTGGTTACAATCCAGTACATGGTCTAGGATGAGAAAGTATGTGCTCATACACATCATTCACGGTGTGATAGATTTCGATGACTATTTCGAGCTAAGGGAAGGTTGCACCCGATAAGTTTCTTATCTATCGAGAAATGTGTTGTTGATACCGTAGGCGACTATTTTCGTATGGCTGAAATCACGTGCATTTAAACTATGTACAAGTTTTGTGCAATGTTGATGCAAATGTTTGGGCCGACCTATTGGAGAACAACAAACGCACTAGAGAATAGTCAGCTCATGACACAGGGTGTAGTGATAGTCAGCTCATGACACAGGGTGTAGTGATAGGATTTTCTAAAATGTTGAAAGTAAAGACCGCATATATTGAGAATGTAAAATTTGATCATTTGTCTGGTAAAGGTTGTATATAACTCGTGTGTGAGTGGAGTGTCGTACTTAAATCTGTGCCAGACAAGCTAGATGTATGCACCGGCCCTTAGAAAAGGGGGGGGGGGCACACTGCCCGCAGCACATGATTAGGGGCGACACATCCTCATTGGTCGACATTTGTAGTGAAGATAATTTTATACTCCACATATAACGATCCATATTTACTACTTCCTCTGTTCTAATTTAGATGACTCAGATTTATACATTAATTGCTCGGAAAAATATGGCCATCTGTAGGGCGTCGCAGTGATCGCACACTGATACGGTCAAGTGTTCGGACACCTTCAAAAGGCCTCCGTTTGGGTGTGCCCGACATTTTATCGATGACACCTGTGGAGAGATACTTATATATATTTACCCGTAATATATGTGTGAACAATTCCAAGGACGATACACAAGCACCCCCACAAATACTGTACGGGCGGTCCGTAGTCGTACGCCTATAGTTTTAGCGTGACCCTGGTTCACTGCTCGAACAGTGAGCTCCTTTCAGGCGTCAGACGCCTGGACCTGTGCGGCGAGGCCAAGCCGTTCTTATCGTTTCACCGGTCGGTGACTCCTCGTAAATACGGAGGCAGTACGCCGTGTTCGCCGCCGGTGCCATGGCTCGCGTCCCATCAAGGTGTTCCACTTCCACGAAGCATGGATGGATTTATTCACTTTGCGAGTTTGAACGGAGGCGGATCGTGAGCTGTACAGCGTCGTGGTAAGTCTGCAGCTTTTGTCACCAGCACTGTCCGTGTCTTCGCTTCGACGTGCTGTTCCCATGCGTGTGTGATGGCTTATCAGTTTGGTGTCACTTCCGGAAGCGGTAGACGGGAGCCAAGAATCTCACCTCAAGCAGATGATCAGAGACAGAGAGTTGCCACTGGTTACCAGTAAACCCGAACGGGAAAATCACGGTCATTATAGCAAACTGCGTGCTACACTGCTGGTAGCGTATTTTAAAGACTGACGCTATTCTCTAACAGAGCTCTTAAACCGCACGGAACTATAAAATAATCGTGATTCGAAAATCTTAAAAACAGAAATAGCAGGGCACTGGACTCATAAAATTTTTTGAGCACGACCAGAAAATCGGCAAAAATGTGGTTTTCGTGACCAAACTGAAGGATCCCCATATAATGAAAAAGCAGTTGACGGGAGGGAATATTTAGAACGAGCCGGTGAACTTCCACCACAGAACTTGTTAGAATCAGTCGAAGGACCGCAGGAATCAGCCGAAATTGAGGTTGCTCACTTGCTAGCTTGCTCGTTGGCCGCCGCAGCTCGCTACCTCTTGCTGCACATGCTCATTGGTTGGCTAGCTCGCTAGCGAGCAAGAGCTCCACCAAGCTAGCTCGTGCTGCACCTGCTCGTTGGTTACCTAGCTAGCTTGAGGTGTGTACAAGACTGGAGGATACGGCGAGAGGCTTTTTATCCCAATATGGATGACAACATAATTTACGGATCGGCCCTCCAACACCTTAGACGTTTACACTTTCTCATCTTTATATGTAATACGTCTACTATGTTTACTTTTTTAAATTTCGAATCTTTTGGCTATGTGCATCTTCGTTATGTAGAAGCCGGGTGTAATGTTTAAAACTATTTAAAGTAATAAAGCTCCGTTTATCTAAAAAAACTAGCTCGATGGCCGACGCAGCTGCTAGCTTGCTCGCCCGGTCGGCTCGCTGGGCATTTCTGGCTGCTCGATCGCCGCGTCGCCACCGTGGCTGGCCCGCCTCCGCTCGTTTAGGTGATAGTGATTTTTCGGGAGCTACCTACTACTTCACGCACTAGCAGAGAAAGATGAGGGAGGAAGATGATGGAATATTTTGTGAAATATTTTGTTTTACGGTTTAAGTTTAAGTGTTCTGCTATTTGTCGCACGTATTTTTTAACATAAACGTAGATAACGCAAACCTTAAAATATGAACCATTTTCAAAATAAACATTTTTTAATATGAACATTTAAAAAAAACTAAAATATGGATGAAATAAAAAATAGCGAACAGAATATACCGATGAGCCAAAAGTAGTATTAAAGTGAATAAGACCTACAATTCGGGTGAACCCGAAATGCCGGTGAAACCAAAATAAAAGAAATAGAGAAATCTTGAAGAGGCATCACATAACGCGGGCCCATGGGTACATAGCCCACGGTATAGCCCATGGCTTAATCTGCTGCCGCTACCTGTTAATACTGAATTTTGCTAGAAAAAAATCGACACACAAGCTACTCACATGAACATGCATCCAGCAGGTTACGGTGCGATCGACAGCCTCGGATAGTCCGCGTGTGCCGTGCCGACGCAAACCAAATCAAGCTTAGGCCCCGATTGGTTCGTCGTTTTAGAGTCGTACCTGGACCGACAAAAATTACGAGAAATACGTGCGGGCTCCGGATATCTAAATCGGAGGTGTAATTTAAAACGTTATTCCAATCAGGGCCCTAGTGCTTGGAGACGTGCCACGGATTGGGTGTGGTTCTCTATAGACTGTAGATTGTCTGATAGAGACCATAGCTCCCGAGTCAGGATGGGAATGGGCCGGGTCGCCGACCCGACCCAAAAATTCAGGGCCAATGGGCCGTGCGGGTCGGCCTCAATTAAGATTTGGTCCAGTAGGGCCGGCACCGCGTGACCCATTGGATCAGCCGGGTCGGCCCATTTATAGTATCATATTTAATATTGGCTGTGATATTTTACACTTAGATGTTGTTGTAGGTTCTGATCTTACGATGCATTCCCCCGAATAATGCTCAGTTATAACAATAGCAAAGCTGATCAATTTGTCTCAACCATATGCGCACATAAAAGCACACAATGAGCTGGCGCCTTGATTATTTCCGTTAGCTAGCTACCTCAAATACGAACGTAGTTTTTTTTGCCAAGGCAAAACACACAAGCATGCCACGTATGGCTTAGACACATATTATTAATCTACATCCACAATTAAGATACATACACGGATTTTTTCTTTATTTATTTGCTACTTTGATTACTTTATGCATTTATCTTGTCTAATTCTTACAATAATTAAGGACTAGTTACCTTAAATTTTTTTATATTTTTGAGAATAGTCCGGTTGTATCAATTAGTGTACAACTTTAACATCTCGTTTGTCTAAAAGGAAAAATAAATCTCACTTTTGGGTCGACCCAAATTACCCATTGGGCCAGCCAGGCCACTTACAATTTTTTATGGGTCGACCCATGGCCTCGCAAATTGGCCTCAGGGCCATAGGGGCCGGGTCCAAGGCCAGGTCCGGGTCGGCCCATTCCCATCCTGACTCCCGAGCTCAACTGCTCCCATTATCCGATACCTGCATTCACGTCGAGATCTGCATCCATCGTCTCCTTAAGAAAGTACAGATCATTTTTTACCGCGGTAAAGTGAACGTGCATGCTGCCATTTCGTGCCTAACATACACGCTTGAGTTATGACGGGGCCGTCACTTTGTGCCTCGTCAGTTGTCGTTGTCAAGACATAGTAGACCATCGGCCTATGTACCAGTGGCGAAGGACGGAGAAAAACCGAGGTCGGGCGAATTTTTTAAGAAACTAACAATGTACTAAACTAGCAAATCGGCGTATAAAAAATCTTCTAGTCACCTTAGTTATGCTAGTATAGAAAAGAGTGCGTCTAAAACTTACTAGCACGTGGTACAAAATAGATCGTCAAATCTCAATTGCCAATTCACAAATTCATCAAATAAGACATAATCTAGTGTTTTACCTATATGCAAAATTCAGAAAAATTATACCTTTTCTTCCACTTTGTTGTCTCCTTCCCCCTTCTGTCCATCTTCTCTTGAATTAGATTCTCAGTTCAAAACCAGTGGGCCGATCACCTGAACCTAATGCTGCCGTGTATTTGCCGGCTGCCGTAGTTGTTGTTTAATCTTACTGACTACCTGTTGTCTTCCCTTCGAGCCGGAGGCAGGAGCGATCAACTGGACGATAGAGGTCAGGTCGCCGTCGGCCGATTCTGCACGATCGGGCGCCTGTAACTGCTAGGGCAATTGCGTGAAGATTGGTCAGGAATTTTGGATGCAGGATGTACTATGAGATAGGAGGACGTGCGTTGATGGCCCAACCAAGCAGCTTGGACTGCACGGCCCAATAGTAGGCTCTTTTTTCTCTTATTTTCGTAAACGAATCAATCCATGCCAGCATCGTACGTAACCATACATGTATGCGATTTTGTGTCTGGAGGGTAGGTAGGGCGAGCGCCCGACCTCGCCCTACCGAGTCCTTCGCCACTGAGCTGCCCGACCGCTTTGATAATTTCCAAGCTAATACTACAATCCTGGGGCCACATCACTGTATCTACCACTGTCACAGTGGGTGCTTCACTGTGGCTGCCTCTGCGATTAACTGATTAATAATAGGCACGATTTTCAGAATACTAATTGAGTTTGTAGGCACACCTGGCCGGCCGGTTGGCCATTTTGGAGTGGTCTAGTCATGTTACCGTTAGGGATTTGGAAGCCATCCTCTGTGCCAATGATAGGTAAGTTTTTGTTTCATACTATTAATGTATATAGGTACAAGTATTTTAATTGGTGGATAAAAATGGAGATGTCAGTTTTTTTTACAGGAAAAGGTAAGATAATTATTCAGATAATGCAAGATTACTACCAGCATCATGCAACTACTTTCTAAGCTAGAGTTGTCACCGATTGTCTCGATGACATTACTAATAGGACCATAAAAACCCTAGAGAAAGTAAAATACTAACCATGGTTCCTCAGTATTATAGAAATCAAGATGAATTTATATGAAGTGCCTCTAATTTCGCCAGAGCTACTTTCGCCGGAGCAACAACAGCTCGAACCACTACTGCGCTTCACTATGCTGAGAACAAAAGTACAAAACACATAACACCAATAACGCCACAAACTCAATTGGAGTTTGAAAAAGGAGCATCCATTTTTGAATTCAAGGAAATTCAATAGTTGGTCTTCTTGGTCAGACGAGCAAAGCCGGTTCAGTAAAAAATTGGATAATATCAGATACTCCTACAATATAACAATAATTTGTGCAACATATAGCACTAAGAGTTTGGTGTAATACATACATCTTCTAAGATGTGTTTAAGATTACTCCAGTGTTCAGAATCGTCAAACCCACAAGAAAAAGATAAGACAGGATTTTTGCAGGCAAAAGGAGAAAACTATTGCATCAGATTATCTCTATGCGTTTATCTCTATGTGTTCACCAGATTGGGTGATACTCTACATTTTCAGATGTATGTATTATTACCTAGTCAGGGCTGGCTCCAAAGATACCGCATTTACAGGTCTTTCAGGAATCAGAATCTCGTATCCTTGGACCCTAGAGATTCGTCGAAATTCTGATCCATTGGTATCCATTTAATTTGTACTAAACTTTTATACTTATTTGGGTCTTATTTTTATCACATTATAGTATTATATGTATATATTTTGTTGGTTCTGAGTTTAGCCACATAATCAAAAATATTACTTACTCTTTTACATTCTATAAGATGCTATAGCTATTCTTCATAGGGAGCAAATGAGTTAATTTACACACTAAAATACGTCTACTTATAACATCTTATATTATAGAACAAAGGGTATAGTTCGTGTGTGTTTTTATAGTGAATTAATCGAAATATTCTATGCTGCATTTCTGAAGAAAAAAATAGTCTAAACTATGTTTTCTGCAATGCATAATCTTAGAATTTATATATATATATATGTAAGTGTATGATGGCAAAAGTCTCAATAGGAGTTTCTAGTGCATGATGAAATATGACCTGATCCAGTGACACTAATTTTTCATGATTAAAATTATCTAGAAAATCAAAATTTAATAACGTGTGCATGCCTTGCACATGGTATTGAAACAACATTGCTTTGAGCAACCATTAATGAAAATAATTATGTGAACTCTAATATCTTCGCATATATAGTAAATTTTATCATTTGAGATGCTTTTATACAATGTGCTAGTTATCAACAGGTGCACACAAGGCTCTGCCAATATCTGAAATAAATATTTGCTGGACGAAAATAAATATAAAAATCTAGTTTTTTAGATTTACAAAACCAACATGATTAACCCGAAAGAGAATAGCATGGTACATAATATTTTCTTCCACAAAAATCATTTTATTTATTAAGGTACTCCATCCATCTCAAAATGTAAGTAGCGCATGATTTTTCACCACCTTTTCATTCACATCTTTGACCAATAATAATACCAAAGTGTGGGTATCGTTGCATTTGGTATTGTGAAATATTTAACATATGCATTTATACTATTTTTAGACATATTTTAAGTGAAAATTATAACTAAAATTGTGGATTGTTGATCAGAAAAAGTCATAATCCAAGTTGCGCATTGCCGTTAGGATTTGGAGACCATTCCCAGTGCCAACGACCGGGCTAAAATTTCTGATATACTCATGCTTCCACTTCAAGTTAACACGTATAGCAAAATTAACGTCCAAACTTTTGACCCTTGCCAGACGTTATGACCAACCTAAGTCAAAGACAACTGTTGTTTATTCCCTGTACTTTGGGTGGGCAATAACATACACAGCCTACAGCCATTTCCTCGTGCACACTCGAGACATCTGCCTAATCATGCATTCAGATTGGAAACTAGTGCAGCAACCCAGTTAAGCTATGGTTTGATCCATGCTCATGGCAAAGTTAGTTAAATTAGGTACTAGTGGCATCCAGGAGGTCTAACTGAACAGGAGACTCAACAACCGTCCGTTGGAACTTCGAACTCTTGTGGATTGGATCATTGGACTCATCACCGGTACATGCGGATTATACTTGTTGGAGTTCAAAAGAAACATTAACCTAAGACGTCAAGGAGAATGCAGCCATTGGACGCTTTAAACTAGCCATATCTCTTCTTGTTCTTGATCGCCTAAAAGTTGCCCACGGCCAACTGAACAACTACCGGCGAACCCCATTTCATCAATGTAGTCTGCAATGTCATGCCAAACCTTTCGGCTTGCGAGGAGACTCACACGACGAACTTATTTGCTTCTGAGATGTTTGTAGATACGGAATTTATTGATATCAGGAAAGTTGCTTCTAAGATGTATATGGACATACTCATATGAGCAAATGCGTATCAGATTTTGGGGGTAAGAGTGTTTCCCAGGGTACACCTTTTGGGTAAGCTGATCTGGTGTTCATAAAAGAACAATCCAAGCGCAAGCTGCTACTCGTATCACTGTTGACGCGTTTTTTATTTGTGTTGTGGAACTTGGACACGAGAGGCCACTACCTATTTCTTGTTTGTCTTCTCCCCTTTTCTGTGTGTGTTTCCTTTTGTTCTTCGCTGTTTCTTGGTAGATCACACGTTTTGAGGGTGTTTTACTTACTCCAAGATTATGTCCGGCTTCTAATTGTGGTAGTTTTACATTAATATTAGGTTTGTCTGTTTGGTCTAAAATTTCATTTCACTTTTTCTTTCATGATTTGTGTTGAGGTAATAACATCTTTTCCAGTTAGTCCAAATACACTACTCTATCTTCCTTATCTAGGCAAATCAGACGCCGCATATAAACTCGTTATATTTTTTTTTTGAAAATAAGAACACTTCCTTAATAGTAAACAAGCAGCCTCATTAAAAATCTCCCAGCCCCCGTAGGTACCCTGGTGAGAAAAAGAGTGCGTCAGAAACTTGTTGTCCCCGCTGAGTACAAACACCGATAGGTGGATCCATCAGGTGGACTAATAAACCAAACATGCCTCCCTACTCCATAATGGATCGAACCTCTAGCTAGGTTGTGAGCATCAAAGTTCGAGCGTCATCCCTCGTGGATGAATTTCACGGATCAGAAGCCCTGTGCTGCTGAATCCCTATCTCTCTTATGACCTGGTCGTAAGCCCCTAGCTTGTCTCCCGCTAGTATCCGTCTGATCACGTTGGCGCAATCACTCGCCATTCGTACTTGCCTCAAATTTAGATCAGATGCAAGAGCCAATTCCTCTCTGCAAGCCGTAGCTTCCAAAGTCTATGGGTCTTTACATCCGATTATAGTCACAGCCGACGCCCCTAGAAACAGCCCCTGTGCATCCCAAGCCACTGACGCTATCGAAGCACTCTCGCCATGCTTTCAAACTGCAGCGTCCACATTCACCTTCGCGACCCCCGCTGGCGGTGGAATCCAGCGAGGTACCCCTCCTCCAGTGCTGGCCTTTGGTTGTGTCCCAGGCTTTACAACCTCCAAGTCACAAATGAACCTGGTGATGAAAGCGAAGGTCGACAACGAGCTCTGAAAGATCTCCTCGTACACAGCTTTCCTCCACGCATGCCAAATGGCCCAAAGAGACACCACGGTAAGTGTGAGTTCATCATGTGATAGTACCTTTATCAGTGCTACAAGCCAACTCCTCGCGTCCGGACCCTGGATATTGATGATCGCCTCCACCAGCGCTTCCGACAGCAAGGCCCACACACACCTCTCGCCATATTGCACTCTATGAGCGCATGTCGCCAAGAATCTGGCTGCCCACATATCACACACGAACTAGCAGCAGCCATATGACGATGGTGCAATAAATCTGCAGATGGTAGAGATTGCTCGGCTAGTCTCCATAGGAAAATTCGCAGTTTAGACGGCAGCCGAACTTGCCACAGGGCTGTCCATTCCTTTTCCTCGCCCCTTGTATCCGATCTCCCAGCACTTTCCTCCAACCACGCTGTCCGAGTTTCCCACGTAGTAACCAGCATCGGATATGCGGACCGCACCGAGAACACTCCTTTCTTCTCGTAGTGCCATGCCCAACAGTCCTCTTGTCTCTGCATCGCTAAATGTATATTTAGCACCATGTCTGCGTCCATTGGAGCAAAAAATATCCAAACTTTTGTTGCATCCCATGTCTTGGATGTGGACTCACCAGCTGGGTGGATCATCATGGTTGCAGCATGCTGGTCGGAGCAGACCCTCCCAAGGAATCCAATTTGTATTCCAAATAATAAACTCGTTATAAATGCTAAGACCGTTAAGGAGCCTGGTTGCAAAAATGGCCCAACCAGTCTATCTGAAATTAGAGAATGGTCCGAGTGGTAGGGTTGTACCTATTTGACGACTATAGCGCACGACCACCTATCCGGGGCGAGTGGGTCGGCCCAATAGCGCACGACCTGGTTTTTTAATCTTTTTCCGGGTTTTTTTTTCGTTTATATTTTTTTGTTTTATTATTTTTTGGATGTTTCTTTTTTGGTTTTATTTTCTGTTTTTTAGTTTTAAAATATTTTCTCTTTTTCTAAAAAAATCAACTATAATTACTTTTTCGATTTTTTCTTTTTCCTCTATTATTTTTTATGTTCATAGATTTTTTTCGTTCATTGGATATTTTGTGTTAACATAAAAAATATAAATTTAAAATTGTTATAATTCAAAAAAAATCAAATGCAATAATTGTTCAAGTTCGAAAATTGTTCACATATAAAAATTATTCAAATTTATAAAGGTTTTAAATTTTAAAAAATGTTCAAACTCGAAATTGTTCACATTTAAAAATTATTAAAATAAAAAGGTTTTATATTTTGGAAAATTGTTCAAATTCGAAAAAACAATCATACACAAATATCTTTCGTATTATACTTTTTTCTGTAAAAACTGAAATGAAAACAAAAATAGAAAAGAAAAGAAGAAGTGCTATTGGGCCGACCCATTTCGTGATGTGTGATCGTGCACTAATAGCGCACGACCATGTCGGAGAATAGGCGCTCCCGAATGGTAGCGAGGAGGGTGCGATTAGGAAAAGGATTCCCTTCGCGAAGGGCAAATACAGAGCGTAGCAGTACACCATGTGGTTGCCGGGCAGACATCCAAGTAGCAAAAACGAATTTGGCTTCCACACGCTGGTCCCTGCGTGATGTGGCCGCGCTGATCGTACGCGGAGTTGCTGCTCGCATGCTCGTACGAACGTAAACGCACACCCGCGGGCAGGCTGACTCGTACGATCTAGATTATTATCTTTATACAAAACATAAAATTAGATAGTATAGCGACCGGGTAGTACAGCAACACAGACCCGGTTGTACAGCAACGCAGAACGGGTTGTACAGCAACACATATTACGTACAGCAACCCGGATCGGGTTGTACAGCAACGGAGACCGCGTTATACAGCAACGGAGACCGCGTTGTACAGCAACAAAAACCGAGTTGTACAGCAACACACAGACCGGGTTGTACACCAACACAGGACATGTTGTACGTAGAAATACATTCGGGTTGTACAAACAACTACACGTAGCAAGTTGTACGTACAACTACAAAATCCAGTTTGTACGTACGACTACACTTAGGGTTATAAAACATACACAATCCGAAGTACAAAAAAAAGTTTATCAAAACTTATGAATATGGGATCTAGTTTTGAAGATCTCGACGCGAGGAGTTCAAAAGTGAAAACGGTTCGTAAATCGGATAAACGGTTCTCAAGATATTTTGTTTTTAAAAAACGAATCTCAAAATAAATGCATGTACAACCCTCTGCCCACCACCAGGGAGCTGCCACTTGTCACCACGTAGAGAAAAGGTGGGAGCAGAAACGAATGAAATTGCGACACTTGTCAGCACCGGAGCGCACGCGCGTAGACCTTTGCGAAGGAACCCTTTTTCTAAGGATTTCCTAGCGAGGAGGGCTTCGATTGAACTTCTCCCGAGTTTGTTGGGCCGGACATTCAGTCTGGTACATAGCAGTGGCGAAGGACTCGGTAGGGCGAGGTCGGGCGCTCGCCCTACCTACCCTCCAGACACAAAATCGCATACATGTATGGTTACGTACGATGCTGGCATGGATTGATTCGTTTGCGAAAATAAGAGAAAAAAGAGCCTACTATTGGGCCGTGCAGTCCAAGCTGCTTGGTTGGGCCATCAACGCACGTCCTCCTATCTCATAGTACATCCTGCATCCAAAATTCCTGACCAATCTTCACGCAATTGCCCTAGCAGTTACGGACGCCCGATCGTGCAGAATCGGCCGACGGCGACCTGACCTCTATCGTCCAGTTGATCGCTCATGCCTCCGGCTCGAAGGGAAGACAGCAGGTAATCAGTAAGATTAAACAACAACTACGGCAGCTGGCAAATACACGGCAGCATTAGGTTCAGGTGATCGGCCCACTGGTTTTGAACTGAGAATCTAATTCAAGAGAAGATGGACAGAAGGGGGAAGGGGACAACAAAGTGGAAGAAAAGGTATAATTTTTCTGAGTTTTGCATATAGGTAAAACACTAGATTATGTCTTATTTGATGAATTTGTGAATTGGCAATTGAGATTTGACGATCTATTTTGTACCACGTGCTAGTAAGTTTTAGACGCACTCTTTTCTATACTAGCATAACTAAGGTGACTAGAAGATTTTTTATACGCCGATTTGCTAGTTTAGTACATTGTTAGTTTCTTAAAAAATTCGGCCGACTTCGGTTTTTCTCCGTCCTTCGCCACTGGGGCAGCTGAAGTAGAGTGTGCGGCACTTCATGAGAGGCGAGCGGCGGACTGTTTCCGCAGCACGTGAGCTCTTCAAACGGGAGGTCTCTCCTAAACCTCAACCCAAACGCAAATGATGCATGCATGCTTGCTAGCTCTTCGTTAAGCTCTCTCATCAGTCTAGAGCATCAGCATCTAAGATGGGAGTGCATGTCGGTCGTAGTGATCGGCTAATCACAGGTTGGCACCGCGTGGGAGTGTTCTTCGTTCAACAGACAGAATCTGGATGCTTTTCTCCATGACCTGACCGTGTTTACATTTGTTGCTTAGCTAAGCGCGCGCGGTGCTTAGTTGGTTTAGATTAGCTCGCGGCTGCAGCTGATCGACAGTGGTCACTAGCTAGGCCATCGGACAAAACCTTAATTTCATGAGTGGAAGTAGCCTGCACAGGGAAATGTTCAAACAGGGCCCTTCCACGCTACTTTGAGATAGACTGGTTGGGCCGTCCAACCGGGCTCGTCTTGGAGCATTTGACACTTACCAAATAGTGTTCCCCAGGGGAAAACTTAGCCCCAAAGACCTGATATACATTTGCTCACGTGTGTATACTGTACCTGATATACATCTCTAGCTAACAAGTTGGGTCTCTTTGCAAGTTGAAAGGTTTGGCGTGACATAGGAGATTATATTGATCAAATGTGGTTCGCCGGTGGTTGTCCAAATTTTAGTTCATCAAGAACAGATAGGGTTAGTTTAAAGCGCGGAGTGGCCACATTCTCCTTGCCGTCTTAAGTTAGTGTTTCTTTTGAACTCCAACGAATATAATCCGCATGCACGGCCGATGAGGTCAATCCACAAGAGTTTAAAGTTCCAACGGATGGTTGATTGGTTGTTGAGCCCCAAGAGGATTGCTTCAGTGCTACCCCCTTATGAAAATTGAAAAGGAAAATTTTGGTTCGGCTCGTCTCATTAATGAAGTGGTCTACTTCGTGGGATCGGTATATGGGTCGTGTCTGAAACCGTCGCACCATATAGTGTATACACGCGGGCCGTACGGGCTTCTACAGGGACTATACGTACTTGTCAGATTGCCCGTTCAAGTTAGAATATTTGGCAGGGGTAGCACCGGAACAGAACCCAACTAACTAGCTTTCGCATGACGCGTGGATAAAATGAAAACTCAATTGGATTGCTGTGTTAGTTGCCCATCTGAATGCATGATTAGGCGGACGTCTGGACTCTGGAGTACGCACGAGGAAATGGCTATATGCGGTGTATGGTGTGGATGTTATTGCGTTATTGCCCACCCAAAGTATGTACAAGGAATACACATGAGTTGTCTTTGACTTAGTTGGTCTTAGCGTCTGGCGAGGGTCAAAAGTTTTGACGTTAATTTCGTCACCCGTCTTAACTGGAAGCATGACTGTATCAAACTTGACGACATTCATTCTCGTTACGCCAAGGGAACATCAGAAATATTAACCTAGTCGTCTGTTCGACTAGACTGTAGAGTTACATCAGCTCCGTCTAAACAATCAGCGTAGTTTTTTTCCCGCCGGCAGACAACTCTAGTTTCACTATGTAGTTAAAATATTTCTATCTATGCATTAATAAAACCATTTAAAAACTACTCTATTATAGGGAATGGTTTCCAAATCCTTGCGGTAATGCACAACTTTGATTAAGTATGACTTTATTGGATCAACAAAGCCTTTTTTAACCATGATTTTCACTTATAATATGTCTAAAAATAGTATAAGTAGTTATGAAAAAGTACTCCACTAGACAAAATGCAATGACACCGTTTATACAATCTCAATCTATACACTTTGATATTATTTAGCGGTTAAAGTGTGAATGAAAGATGTTGAAAAATCATGTGCGTCTTGTATTTTGAAACTGAGGGAGTATCTTAATAAAGAAGGAGATTAATTTGCGGAAAAATACACACCAGCCTCTTGGGACATAAGAACAAACTACCAAGGACAACACATTTAGGTAGCATAAGCGAAGTGAGCCTATCTCAACTGGTTTGGTTTCTTGTGGTGGAACCAGACCACCCAGGTTCAAGTTCCATACTTGGCATGGGTGCTCGCATTTTCCTGGATTTTCCAGAAGACTGGCGCTATGCTTTCAGTGGTAGGTGACGTGCCCGTCAACAGCGAGACGCCAGTGGTCATTAAACTCAAGATACGCCGGACCAGTCTCTCGGAGGTGCTCATAGGGGTCTGTGTATGTACTATGTATCTCAAAAAAAAGGTAGCATGATATTCTCTTTAAGGTAACTTCTGCGGGTTTACGTAAATTTACGTAACAAGACTTTCATGTCTAATTCTGCGCTTTTTATTTAGTAAACGGACGGGGACTCGTGTGCAACATTTGATAACAAGCACATTGCATTAAACCATTTCAAAATAATAAAATTTGCATATAGGACATATTAGAATCCACTTAACTTTTTCATTAATAATTACTCTAAACAATCTTGTTTAAATACCATGTACAACGCTTTTGCACACTTTGATAAATTTTAATTGCTAGAAAATTTTGATCATGAAAAAGTAGCTTGTCTGGTTCAGGTTATGCTTTATCACACACTAGAAACTCCTATTGAGACATGTGTTAGATTGTACTCTTTAAATCTTTACAGATCTTTTCCAATATTATTTATGAAATCTAAATAAATATTATGCATTGAATAAAACAAAGTTTTAGAAGAAATATTGAACAAAAGCAACTTAGTATATTTCCATGAATTTGCTACAAAAATAACACACTCCATTTGAGCCAAGATATAAGATTTTTTAGGTATTTCAATACGGGTTAGATACATATGTGTGTAGGCATATTTTAATGTGTGGGTTCACCCATTTTGCTCCATATATATTCCATACTGAAGGAGCTAAAACATCATACAGTATGGAACAAAGGGAGTAATGTTTAGTAATATTATAATTATGTAATTAAAATATGCGAACAAACGAAAAATATAGTTGTAATACTATAACTTGATAAAAATAAGACTCGTATATGTATAAAATTTCAGTATAAATTGAATACGTTTTTCATAATTTTTCCTTAAGGCTAGATTTTGATGTACAAGGTCTTGTGTGTAGCTAAGAGCAGTAGCGGACCCAAGAATACATCAAAGTCTGGGAAAACCATTTGATTTAGTCTTAAAATGTTTTTTTTTCACTCTAATTTTGATGAACATTAGGCGTGTCGGACGGCCGGAAGCCTGGGACAGCGCCCGAACTGTCGGGATGCTAGGTCCGCCTAAGAGAATTGGTTGGATCTTTATGACGCAATTGACAGTGTCAAGTGTTTTCTGTCAATGATATCGGTGATTTAGATGGCAGATTGAGATCGCGTTACTCCGACTAATGGATCATTGTGTTTTTCACATTTTTTGTAAAGTGTTTTATGTAAAAGTGAGAAACTATACATTAATCTTTTTATTGGAATCCTATTGTAATTTGAACCTACGCCGCTGATTATGAATGGCATCGAGGTTATTCACGGGGCGGCTCTAGGTTAAAAACATAATTGTGTAGGCGATAGATAGATAGTAATTATGATGTATCTGAATAAGGGTAGCTTTTTCTCCAACAAACGGTTGTTGCCAATGGAAATACATGTACCTCTATGCATTTATAGAACCAAACAAAAAACTTGCCTATCATTGGTACATGGGACGATGGTTTTCAACTCCGTAACGGTAACAGATGTACAACACTCCAAAATCGCCAACCGGCCCGCCAGGTGTGCCTACAAATTCCATCAGCATTCCGAAATTGTGTCTATAAATATATAATCAGTAATGAGAGAGCGACTGTGGCATGCATGACAGTGCTAGCTACACTGAAGTACCCCACTGTAACAGTGGTAGATACAGTTCAGACCCCCCGTGGAAATTAGCAAGTGGTCGTGCCAGATGAAGTAGAGTGTGCGGCCCTTGACGAGAGCGCGCGTCCAGAGCCGAGCGGCGGCCTGTTTCCGCACATGCATGGACGCGCGTAACGGGCGTCACGTGATCGCACGACACTAAACCGGAGTTCTGTCTTAAACCCAACCCAAACCTAGAGCCAGGGTCCAGATGATGCTTGCCAGCTCTTCGTTAAGCTCCCTCATCAGTCCAGAGCATGAGCATCTGAGATGAGAGTGCATGTCGGTCGTAGAGATCAGCAAATCACAGGTTGGCACCGCGTGGGAGGGTTCTTATCCCTGCGTTTGATCGCAACAGATGGAATCTGATCGGGATGCTTTTCTTGATGGCCGTGTTTACATTTTGTTGTCTAGCTAAGCGCGGTGGCTTAGTTAATTTTAGGTTAGCTCGGCGCCGCTGCTGATCTGGGAGGTAGTACGATCCGCGCAGTACACTATCAGATCTCGTGATCGATCGACGACAGTGGTCACTGACCAGGGTGATCGTTGCCACCGGCGGTGGACAGAACCTTTCATGATCCTGTGCATCGATCGGTGTCAGATCATGAAATCTCATCAGCTTACCACATGGCCACATATACTCGATTTGTGTCGAGGAGTTGATGAACTAAATAGATACTTTCCTGAGTCATTTAGTGCGATCCTGATTTTGCTGATATATACTCACGCTCTACCAGCGATTCCACATCTACGGTCCCATATATTCTTGCAAGCTGTTGTATGGACTGATCGATGGTCCTCTCCAAATGATGGCAATCGATGATGGAACAAAACAAAGATCAATCAATCATAATAACACGATACAGACCCGAACAAAAACGAAATATATACTTGCGTGGTGGAGAATCATCGGTCTCGTCCGTGGACACGTCGGACAGCTATCCTGGCGATGCCATTATTCCATTCCATGACAGAGTAAACAGCAACCGGTGAGAGCCCTAGTGCATCTGATCATTCAAACTGAAACATATGCAGTGGATCAGCAAGTTGTGGTTGGATGCTTGGATCGCGTTCTCCAGCCGTGTCTGTGTGTGTTGTCTACATGCATGTGACGCACAGTTATATATCAAGGCCGATATGATATGATCAAGGCCAAAGGCCGCATTACAGTCCTCGGTGGCGAAATCGCATCCTAATTCCGTAGTACGATCTCCGCTAGCTCCACATGAAGAAGAACATGCAGCACGAGATGCGTGATGATAGGGAGCTCGATCGGAAAGTGATTTGTCACCACCCTGGGCATTGAAAACCAACTGCGATCTGCGGTGCCCAATTGATTAATTGTGCTACATTGTCGCGGTTCGCGGATGGGCCGCGTTAAACAAACAACTCGATCCTCGATCCTTATCGTGTGTATGTTTATTATTCGGCGAGTGACCTAGCTTGTGGCATGATTTTCAGTCTGTGAGCCGTCGATTTAGACATGCATGCACATGCGAGTAGAGAGTTTTATAAAGAGAAGACACTCAAAGGGATCAAACAGCGTGGGCATCGAATAGGAGCCGTGCTACGTGGTACGTCGTCAGAGTGTGTGTGAGTCTTGAGTTAAGCTCGTAGAAAAACATGGGTGTATGTATCATGCGTACGGATGAACGGAATATACTTACGGTGAACGAGGCTGTAGCCGGCCGGCGGTACGGAGGAGCGCGTCGATCTTTCGTTAACATTTCTTCTTCGTTGTCCATGCGTCGACGCCGCGTGGGCCGGCCGAGAAGCGACGGCGTTGACGGGACTGAAGAATCGATCCCGCGTGGAGTGCGTGCGTGCACCGACGGCCATGCATGAGAATATATCGGACTCGGAGGTGCCAGCCGCGTTTGGTGCGGCGTTGCATTCTCCGGCGGGCTCCATATCCATCCATTGCCACGCCGGCCGGTCAGAAGCTTCGGACGTTGATCGGCTGTCCTCGGCCGGCCGGGCCTAGCTACGACGTCGATTTCAACCTCGATCGATCTTCCGCTGGTCGCTCGCGAGTGTCCATCATCCGTTGGATCTGTACCTTGCTTGCCGCAACGGAGGGGTATTGGTATTGCCATATATATGTTTGTCTGCTTGGAGAGAAGGTACAGTTCGCTTGATTGAAAAACGAGCAGCAGATTGATTCTCAGCTCGAATCTCATATGCCGTGCAATGCAACGCTGCTTCACGACGATGACAGCCACGGTTAATTAAACGACGACCTTGATTAGCGGCATGCATTACCCTCGGTCTCGGACGGACTGGTACGAATTTCATGTTCCTTATTTGTTTGGGAAACATAGCCGTGGCGTGCCGAAGCAAACGATTAGTTTGCGTTGTTGTTGGCTGCCGCCCACCCGTCCGTGAGTCTCCGATCACCAAACTTTATGTGTGATGATGTCCATTGCGCATAGTTAGTCAACTCAATCGCGCGCCCCTCCTTTTTTCCGCGCCATGCGTTGTAACCTTGGACCTAACTCATACAGGACGACCTAAGTCAGACCTTGCGCCTAACCATTGTTCCCTCCTTGCGCGTCTCGCGCTGGGATGGGACACCATATATGCACAACATAGTCCATGTGCCAGCAAGAGTTCCAGCATAAAAAGAAATGCTCGATCGTGTGTGACATTTATGCAGAGGTAGCCAAACATCTTCATTGCGTCTTGGTTCTGCCTCGAAACAAGTCGTGCTTCGTCTGGAAGCGAAATTAAGATTTGTTTGATGCTAGTTGACCCTTGTTTCGTTCCTAGCACAGTACAAAACGATCGAGCTCGTGGGATCGATGTAGAAAGTAGAAACCCATCTAGCTAGCCATTCATCCCTTGAGCTGGATGGGAGTGGGCGCATACCTAAACACATTTCTTTATCCGCAGTTGACAGTTCCACGCTACTTCTCCATGTGGCACGCCAAACATCCGTCTCCTGCTAGCTGCAACCTCTCCTACGTCTCAGCTGTGACGTTAGCACTCACTTTATCTCTTTTTTCCGAAAGTTTTGGATTTGTGGTTTCATAAATGTTCATTTCAGATTTCAATTAAAGTTTCAAAAATTAATCATGAAAGATTTCATCAAACCGAGAACTGAGATTGTGACCATCGGCTAGTCGAGCTAATTAAACCGAGAACTGAGATTAATCATATATAGACAGACAGCTATTCAATTCGCTATCTGACTTTTGAGTCACATACTTCCCAACAAAAAGAAATGCATGCTTTGTAAGGTTAGCTAGTCTGGTGAGCGACGGCGAGTCGACAACATTGCATAGCTTCCTGATGCACAAACCCATCTAGTCATCCATTAGTTCAGCTAGGAGTGGGCTCATACCTAAACACATTTCTTTATGACACATTTCCACACTACTCCATGTGGACGCCAAGCATCGATCTGCCTTTTCCTACAACTTCTAGTGTCAGCGGCGGTGAGCCAGTATGACGTTAACAGCAGCTTATTAAACTAAGCACCATTGATCTGTTTCGAACCAGACAAGCTGAACCCGAATTCCAAAACCGAACCAAATGTTGCCTTCATGGTTGGCCGAACGTTAGGCATGTAGCAAGGGTGCTAGTCCCTTGCAAATCAAACACCAGCTCGGTCGCCAGGTGACAATTGCGATGTGACTATCTAAAACCACGGCATTACAAAATATGAGAAATATAGATAAATAAATTATGTTGAGCATTCGACTGTCTGACTTTTGAGTCACATGCTTCTCGACGAAAGAAACGCATGCTGCGCGACGTTGGCTAGGCCGGTGATCGACCGTAGGTCCTGCTACTGTGTGGCATGGCATGTGAACTTCTGTTCGGTCTCGCAGCCGTACGTCGCCGTCGTCGGTCGGCACAGGGCGGTTTGCTTCGCCCCCATGGATTCACCAAACTTCGTTCCATTTTGTACACACGTACAAGCTAGGAGTGAATCCAAAATCAAGTCTCCGCGCGCGGTAGATTTGGATTCGAGTTACCTTAAAGTCTTGTACTGCAACCAACACCAGCCTACCCTGCAGTAAGAGTAACCCAATGCAATGAGATCGTCGAGATGCCATGAAAATATATGTTGGTTGACTTGTAAGGCGAAACGATTTGCAAGGGGTGGTTGCTTCAAAAATCTGATATGCTCTAGAAGACTAGCACATCGAATGACCGAATTCAGCAATATGCGGCAGCTAGAAGTAGGAGGAATTCCCCCAACTAGGATCGCGATCATACGCTGCAGTGTAGTGGTTGCGGCTTTGCTTTGAGTGTTCATGCACTGTAGATAGCTTACGCTACATTTTGTGGCAGGCGGCAGGTATATATCTAGACAGTGAAAAAATCTGTCCGAACAACGGCATTCACAGGTATATGGGGGTCCTGTTCCGTGGCCACTAGTGCACGCATGGTCACTTTGTGGATAAGATTTCCGATTACTTCTACACTCAGCGACAGTGAAAAATACCACTTCACATGCTAGAACCCCCTTCTGAATTTAGAGTGACTAGCACGATTTACTGCTGGATCTATCTTTTTTCTTCAAGTTAGAAGTCACATTTGAATTTTAAATAAATATATAAATCTGTAGTATCGTAAGCACACATGATTTTTCAATGTTGAAAATCTTCCGGTGACACTTTGCCACTTATAGGGGTGATATAGTTGAGTTGAAATCATGGCTTGACTAAATAACGATATCTCCCTCTATGTCAGGGACGGAGGAAGGGGGCCCCCATGATTTTGATTTTATTCATAATTCTACTACTAATTCTACTTATATTTAGCAAATTTTAGTGATTCTAGTCTATTTCGCCCCTCCAACATAATTTCACCCCATCCAATCCCTGTAGAAAGAACGCGTGTGGGCCGCAGATCCACGAGATGAGGACAAGTTAAAACTAAGCGGTTGGACTGCGGCCCCTGACGCGGGGCTACCTTTCGACTAGCCCACCGTAAAACTACCTGGGCCGCGCCAAAAGGCCCACAGAAGTCCCACTCGGGGTGCCATATCTGTACCAACCGCCCGAGACCTGGCTACCTATAAAGCCAGGAGGGTTGCCCGTCCTAGAGGACACGCTCATAGACACCACCACAAACCCTAGCGAGATCGCAATCTCGCCATTGTAATCGCTACTCGCATCAATAATCAGACAAGCAGGAGTAGGGTGTTATCCTCCGGGAGCCTGAACCTAGGTAAAACCTTGCTTGTCAGCCGTCGTGATCACCAACACCTCTCTCTCTCCCCATCAATCAACCCGGTATGCACAACCCTGGGATTTGCCGAGTTACCACCTCGTCATCCCCATTGGTCAGGCAGAACTACGATGCAGCGTGGGCGTTGCTCCTCTCGGAGGTATCAACTCTCCCGACGACACTACAATGCAGGTGGCGTTGTTGTGTGTTGTTGCTTTTCTCTCCCTCGTGGTGGAGTGGCCGATATAGTATAACACCTGACCGAGTGTGGATGTTTAATATCGGATGTTGCAAATGTCAGCGTTGAGGTGTGGTAGTTACGACAAATACTGGCCGAGGTCCACCGACATGTTAAACGTGGTACAATGGTTTACCACGACAACATCTCCGTCGCCAATCTTTCGACGAACCCGGTTCAACATGTGCGTACCAAATGTGTGGAGATTGATCTAAACTTTGTTTGTGAGCATGTAGATTTTGGAGATGCATGACACGATTTATTCAGCTCAGCGGAAATCAAGAAGCATTGGAGTTAGTTCAGATTGTTTCTGAAGGATTCTGCTCTGGTGCTCCTCTCGTGCCAAAAATTCGAACTCGACGTCAATCTGTTCTTCATGAGCCTAGCGGAAAAAGAGCGACAAACTTTTCCCTTTAAGTTTCGGTAGGGACGAAACACTGAAACAAACCTCGTTTGTAAATTGTATATTTTTTACTTAGCAAATTGGTCACCTCCTTGTGGTTTATACCATCGCATCAATGGAACTAATCAATTTAAACGTAGCAATTGCAGTTGCTTTCAATTAATTTTCAATCGCACTTATGCGCTACGTTGGTATCTGAGGTTAGTTAATTCGTGATAAGACTTCTCCAGGATATCTCGAGTTAATTGAAGAAAACCACCACAATTGTGCCTCGGGTTTCAAAAAACCACCATGTGTTCAATTTTTATCAAAAAACACTCTTTTTCGGTCTGACGCTCGCAAAAATCACTGATTGGTCGGTTGACACAATCTTAAACGAGTTTCTGACTGATGGGTCCCAGTGTCATGCTTACGTGGCAAGGAGAAGTGGTCAATGAGAACACTGGGTTTTCATTAAATTTGCGGGGTCTTGTTTGTAAAGTGTCGGCTTATGTTAGGAATCCCGTGACCCATCCTAGCACCGCCGGCTCACTCGCGGCCGCGGCCCGCACTGCTCCGGCCGCTGGATGCTCTCCAGGAGAGGCGACGCACCGTGCGAAGGGAGAAGGGCGTTTGGCAGAGCTCGGAGCAGGCTTGGGCGACCATGGAGGGCGAGTTTGCCTGCCCTAGCCCTGCTAGATGTGCTTGCCGCGAGTTACAGGAGCTCGTCCAGATGGAGCACTTGTGTGAGAGGAGAGCTTGATGTGCTCTTTAGGTTGATATGCCTCACTCTGCTCCATCTCTCCCAAAATACTTGGAAGATATCGTGCACTGTGCACCGAGAACGCGACCGGCATTCGGTTCACGCCCCCCGGCCTGCAACACGCTCCCACCTCTATGGTCATCAGCAAGATTTTAGACCTTGCCAAATATACTCACATACTCCCCTTTATTCTCTTGGTCAAAGGAATCGAGTTGGGTCTCACCCAATCGTCGAATATGGAGTCGTCATCTTTGACTCCTCCGTCGAGCCATCGCAGGTCGAGGACGCCCGTTTCCGGGTCCGTAGCCACGCCATGCAGTCTTCCGTACCGCGCACCTCAGTCTGCAGGTTCGCGTAGCTGTCCGAGCAGGCCGTGGATGCAGGCAGTGGAGCGCGCCGCGCGGGAGCTGAGGACGACGCGGCGTCTGCGGAATCGGAGATGGAGGCCGCGGCTGTGGCATCCGTCAGCGACGAGCGTGTCGGGGATGTCGTTGAGCGTGCCGAGGCGCTGACGACGTGCGCTGGAGGACGGCCTCGCCCCGCTCGAGCGGCAGGTACAACGAGTCGTCATGTTCCGCCGCGTCGTCGCCAGCCGCTCCTAGGTCGTGCGGTGCATCGAGCACGGCGCGCGTAGGGGCGCCGGGTCCGCCTCCACCGGCGCGCCGCCACTGCAGCCATATTCGTTCTGATCAGGCGCAAGGCCACGGCCGCCGACGAGGTCCCGTGATGGGGAATGATTTGTTTTCTTTGAAGATGGGCACTGACAACTCTTGTGCACCGTAGTTTTACAAAATAACCCAGATTTATAATTTATACATCACAAGCGTTCCTTGACATTTCTTCGTTGTGCCACGTTAGCCTGAAAGTGGGGTCCACTATTCAGTTTCCTTATTACAACGAGCTGACTGACATATTAGTGTTTTTTGCAACCGTCAGACCGGAAAAGAGTGTTTTTTGATAGAAATTGAAAACATGGTGGTTTTTTGAAACCCTAGACACAATTGTGGTGGGTTTTTGCAATTTTCTCCATTGGTCAGGCAGAACTTACGATGCGGCGTGGGCGTTGCTCTTCACGAAGGTATCAACTCTCCCGACGACACTACAATGCAGGTGGCGTTGTTGTGTGTTGTTGCTTTTCTCACCCTCGTGGTGGAGTGGCCGATATAGTACATCACCCGACCGAGTGTGGATGTTAAATATCGGGTGTCGCAAATGTCGGCGTTGAGGTGTGGTAGTTACGACAGATACTAGCCGAGCTCCACCGACATGTTAAACGTGGTACAATGGTTTACCACGACAACATCTCCGTCGCCAATCTTTCGACGAACCTGGTTCAACATGAGTGTACCAAATTTGTGGAGATTGATCTAAATTTTGTTTCTGAGAATTCAGATTTTGGAGATGCATGACACTATTTATTCAGCTCAGCGGAAATCGATAAGCATTGGAGTTAGTTCATACTGTTTCTGAAGGCTTCTGCTCCAGTGCTCCTCCCGTGCCAAAAATTCGGACTCCACGGCAATCTGTTCTTCATGAGCCTAGCGGAAAAAAGAGGGACAAACTTTTCCCTTTAAGTTTAAGTTTCGGTAGGGGCAAAACACTGAAGCAAACCTCGTTTCTTAATTGTAATTTTTTTACTTAGCAAATCGGTCACCTCCTTGTGGTTTATACCATCGCATCAATGGAACCAACCAATTTGAACGTAGCAATTGCAATTGCTTTCAATTTAATTTGCAACGCACCTATGCGCTACGTTGGTATCTGAGGTTAGCAACCCCTGACGTTAATTCGTGATAAGACTTCTCCAGGTTATATACCTTACGTGTGTGAGCCAGGAATTGAGAAGAGCCTATCCGTTCGTCTCAAAATGTGAAGAAGGAGATGCAGGACCACGACCGATATACAGCTTGGAGACTATGCTTGCTGCTTGGGACTGCGTGATTTGTCCGGGAGATAGGATCCTTGAGAAAACAAGCAATACATAACGAAACGTATAGGAATGTGCGTCACTATCTCCATCCATCTGCATGCGCGCACTTCCACCACCACAGGGGAAGGATAAGAAGAACTTGCTCACACTGCATTCCGTAGTGCTGTTCATCCATCCAATAATTAATTTACGAGTGCCCTAGAATGGGATCTGGGCACGGAGCCAAAAGAGTCGACAAAGACAGCGCCGCGGCCACGACCCGCTGCCTGGCTTTCAATTTCAAGAGAGGAGAGGAGATCCAAACGAAACGAAAGAGAATTCACCCCAGGGGTGGCGGCTACAACTACGGGCTCCCATGCATGTTGTGAACCTGTGACGCTGGACCTGCGTCGTCGTCGATACCATTCTTTCTTTCCCTCGTTGTTTTCTACTGGAAGAAACCAAAAGGCTAGACCCCCCGGCCTGTGAGTTTTGTCTCACGAGAGCAACCCCCAGTCGGCCAGGTGTGCGTCGCAGTCGATCGCATGGTCCCGGCCGTCTCCGACCGCATCCCATCGGCGTCTCCGGCAAGGGCTCGTCGTTGCATTGCATGTAGGCATGTCGCCGTCGTGGTGGTGGTGGGCGGGGGGACCTGCTTGCCATGCGCCCATGCTCGTCGGCCGTGTCCGATTGATTCTTGCGGCGAGGCGAGCACATTGAAACCGAGCGAGCGTGAGGCAGCACGCGAGCGAGTGAAGAGCAGCTCGGCCAGGGCAGACAGGCAAGCACCCACCCACGCGGCACCAAAGTAAATGGTGTGAGCTTCAACGGAGAGTGAAGAGTGCCGTTAATTAACTGAGCTCACTGCAGAGACCCTCAGTTCATCAAGAGGAGCGCGCGCGCACATGACACACCCATTGGCCATTAGTGTGGCAGCCAGCTGTGCAATGGCAGGTGTAAATACAATGCAGGAGGCCTAGCTTGGTCGGGTTACTACTACTACTGACTGCGATGTAGGGACTTGGGTCTTCGATCTTCACTTGTCGTGGATCTTCACTTCCGGTTGCGGTTGGTTGGTGTGTTTGAGCAGCAAATGTAGGAGAACGTGGGCGCACAAAAGTAAACAAGCGTGGATCGAATCGATCGATCGATCGATCGCCAGCTCAGCCTCAGGCTCGAGCTACATGCATCACGCTCACGCCATACGGCGGCATACGAATAGATGACGCTCTCAGTCAGATGGAGCTACCACCACTAGCACCTCCGCTAACTAATTAAAGAACTGGCTAGTCATCATCATCAACTGCTGGGGCTGTACCCGTATATATAAGCCGAAAGCTTGTCATCGTTCTACGTACGTCGCGTTCGTCCATCGGAACTCATGCGCTCCTGCCTGTGGAGTGGTGAGTGGAGCGCTCGGAGTTTAAAAAGAGAGGCGCCTTGCTCGACCGGGGAGTTAAGATACTAGCTAGGCCATTGCATTGCACACCCCAACCGCCACCTGCAATATGGCACGCAATAACTAGCTAGGACTGGTGCTGCGTGCACTTTTGGTTAGCACCAAGAACAGGCACTGGCTTCTGCATTTTAGATGTTGTTGTTGCGATGATGTGCGCGCTGCTAATCATTGTACGTACGGGTCCGGGCCGGCCATATGTGTCATTCTGGGAGGATACCGGCCGGCCGGAGTGTGCGTGGAAAGAGAATGCGACCTGGTCGACCTTCCTCTTGATGATCAGATGAGATGAGAAGCACGTAGCCGGCCAAAGTAACGGAGAAAGCAAAAGGCAGGAGGGGGAAAGGGTGAGATGCATGAGAACGCGAGATCGGGGAGAGTCGGTGCGTTAAACGGGAGGGAGGGCGATGGAGAGACGTTCCTCTTCTCGGCGTTGCTTGTTTGCGCTTTCGTTTCTTCTTTCTGTTTGCCTTTATTAGCAGCTGATCCAGCTAGACCCGGCCAAGGAAAGAGAGCGAGTTCTTGCAACAGGATCGATCCACACTCCCCTTATGTTCGCCTGAAAAATGCATGAGCGTAACGGAAATTGTCCTAGATATTATGATGGTTGGAATAGGTTACCGGATCCTAGGTCGCCATCGAACTAGGAAGACGGGAACATAGCACTACCGTACTCCCGTTCGTGGCGCGAATGGCACACAGGCCGCCGCCCTACAGTCCATCCGTAATTCGTTCCCATTTTCCCACGGCCGGCGACCTTTGAGTTTGAGACGGCAAATATAACCATTTTGCTGGCCCGATCGATGGAGAGCCCTGATGAGACGAGGGTGCTCTGTAGCACCGACTGAAGGTGCTAGTTAGCTGGCCGCCTTTTCTCCCGCGTACGTTGCGATGCGTTGCGATGCATGTGGACTGAAAGCGGCCGTGAATCACTCCATGCTCGTCAAAGCGTGTGTGTGTGTGTCGTGTCACGGAGGAACTCCACTTCACCTGGCAATCTGGCATGCATGGCTTCAGTTTCATACCGGCCAGCTCCTCCGTCGAAAGGACCAGACAAGCGATGGAGAGGGTTTAAAAACGGTCACGCGGAGAACCGTACGTTCACCCCAAGCTACTACCGCAGAGCAGAATGGATCCGATGCAGCGAGTGACGCGTCCACGAACGCACGCACCGTGCATGCATGCACGCGCGAGAGAAGTCTGCCAGCTTCCACGGAAGAAACGCCTCCATCGCCTAAACCTAACCTAACCTAACCTGCCTAGGAGGAAAACGGGACGGGTTCCGTTCTTCTTCTCCGTCAATCTCCCTACGGTAATCACGGCCACAGTACCGTACGTCCAGCCAGGAATGTCCGCGCCAGGTGGCCGCGTCTGGATCAGCTCTCACTCTCATCAGCCGCACCCAACCAAAGACTAAATAAACCGGCCGTCCAATAAAAACCATTGTGTGATGGATGCTGGACCAGTACTAGTACTCTACTGGCACGGACATCATTTTTTTCTTGGAGCTAGCTTTCGACGCTTATTTGTACGCTCGAGAAATGAGGGAAAAGGAAAACTTGAAGTGAATGCTTTGGGCCTCGATCGGAGGAAGGGATCTCCGACACCTCCCACGCTCTCCATCCCAGGGACAGCGAGACAACCCGCTGCGACCAACGCCCCGACCCCATTCATCATGCATCTCCACAATTTCTTTCTTTACACATGCCCATGCGTACGTTCCATTGCAGACCCAAAAGAAAGAGAGAAACTATAGATCAGGAGACCCACCCGAATTGATTCCCATCTGGTTCCTGCCCGCCCATCGTTTTCCTGCTCTCATGATGCCACATATACTTCTCCCTCTACCTCAAACACGGGGGTTTCGAACGTCGGTGGAGGTGTTTAAGAAATTTTAAGGGAAGCATGCAATGGTGAATTCAGACACCTGCAGGAAGAGCTAGTTATCAGAACAGTGGTCGCGTTTTCAGTACGGCCGGGCCGGGCCGGGTATCAAATTCAAGGACCCGGCCGGCGCTCAACTGCAGACAGCTCTACTAGTATCTAGCAAAACCAAACAGTGCACAACTTTTTTGAGGCACAACAGTTCCTACTAGGAGGAGGAGCACCCACAAAAGCTCACGTACAACTAGAAGTACAAGGCCATTTTTATACAGCCCTACAGACGGGAAGGTTCCTAATGACTTACCATTAGGCCGGCTTTAGGTCTCGCTCACGCGTTCAATTCAGCCATGCCATTGTCATGCCTTCACACGGCACCTTTTCTACCTCACTTTAAAAAAAAAATAGCCCTTCGCGGTGACCACGGCCAGAGACCAAACACGTCAACCTCATCTAATCTACGTTGCTCTGAGTCAAAGGTAGGTCAAATCGGACAACTTCTTAGACTAATACACACTTGCGTGTACAGTACTGTACATCCGATCCGCTGCAGCGTGCATGTGGATGGATATTCACCACAGCGGAGGAGGTTGCCATCTCCGCTCCTCATTTTTTTTACCGTCGACGTGCTCACAAAGAAATGTGTAATACGGAGACAAGCGAAATTACTAATGAAGCCCGAGTTTCGTAGTAGTACACTTTGCTTTGAAGAATTCATAAAGCATATTCCATTGTCTAAAGATAATTCTAAAAAAAACTTGAATGTCGAAAATGATGTATTCTAACAATGTGTAAAATCTCAAACCAAAATATACGAAAATAAAGACTGCCACCCCGACGGCCACCCAAGGCCCCGCCAACGAAATTCCTGTCTCCACCCCGAGCAAACGAGTTTATCTAGGACACTTCCTCCAAATTTGTCACAAGCGATCCCTGTCCACCATGGACATCATCAAAGTAGCAGGATCTCTATCCGTCTATGGGGGATGCTGACGTGGGGCTGCCTTTCGGGTAGCCCACGATAAGCCTACCTGGGCCGCGCCAAGGACGGAAAGGTCCACAGAAGGACCACGCGGGGCAACCTAGTCCAAGTCGGTTAGGAAGCATAACCTGCCATATCTGTAGTTGCCATCGGCACCAACCACCCGAGAACTGGCTGCCTATAAAGACAGGAGGGTTGCTCGTCCCAGGACACACGCAAATAGCTACGGCACAAACCCTAGCGAGATCGCAATCTCGCCATTGTAACCACAACTCGCATCAATAACCAGACGAGCAGGAGTAGGGTGTTATCCTCCGGGAGCCTGAACCTGGGTAAATCCTTGCTTGTCAGCCGTCGTGACCACCTGCACTCATCTCTCTCCCCATCAATCAACCCGGGGTGCACAACCCTGAGACTTGTCGAGTTAACACCTCGTCAGATGCCTAGGTTGAGTGGCAATGGTATATCACATGAGATATCGGTAGGACACAAAACCTAACTCTATTATACATACGAGGGAAGCCAACACCACCACTCAGCCATCTCCGGAGAAGGCCTCGCCCAGACATTGGCGTAGGAGGCGAGAGTCGTCCCTTGCATCTCGTCCCTCATCTCACTACACTTCAGCACACTCTTCTGTTTCTCAAGCTTCGTATGCTCATTGTCCCGTTGTCCAACAATGTTGACGTTGACCCTCCCTCGACGTACCTCCTTCATTGTCCTCTCCACACCGTACAACAATTACATTGTCGCAACCGAAGTATAAGAACATAAGTTTAATATAATGATTATTTAAGGTACATGGATCGCATATACTCCGATCTCCATTTCTAATTATATGATGGTCTAGGTGTTTCAAACGTTTACGAGATGCATACTAAAGTGAGTGAACATACACACTTAAATGTGTCAAGATACATGTAGATATGCATGGATCTAGAAAAAGGCAAATCATCTTATTATATTTAGAATCGAAGGGAGTAGTTATTAGTTTCATATAAAGTACTCAAAATATTTCGAAGTTTCCAAAATAATATCTACCAAGTTCTAATACAAGAGATATTTTTTCCATTCCTTATCGGGCGCCGTGTTTTACCACGTTTTTTTAATAAATTCTAAGCACACAGTATTTCTCATAAATATGTAGTCCGATTATGTGCATATAAACTACTCCAAAATAAATTGAAGTTTCCAAAGTAATTTTTACCATGTTGTAATACTGGAGGCAATTTTTCATTCCTTATAAAAACACGCCGTGTTTTCACAACTTTTTTTTAACAAATTCTAAGCACGCAGTAATTCTCATCATTATTCATCCCGATTATATTCCAGAGATCGTTTTAACCAGTTTCCCGTTTTCTCCCACACGTAATGTAATAATCATCATTATCCCCTTTCTTTATCTCTTCTCTTATAGGCGGCCTAACAATTCTCACCGACCCCCCTAATGACCCTGGTGGGCTCTCCCCCAAAAAGATTTGGCCCTTGACGTGCACGACGGACTGCAATTTTTCGGGATAAATTGCCGCGCCCGCGTCTCCAATCCAGTTTCATCTGCTGCTTTGCTTAACCGGCTCTACTCTCGCCGCCGCCCGCTTTTGCGCTAAGCTTCCCGTAACAATTTTCCCCCGTTCTCTCTATAAAAGTCTGCCGCCGCTTCTCATCCCCTCCGTGAGAGCTTTGCAGAGAGAGAGAGAGAGAGAGAGCCACACAAACACAGCTCACCGCCACCGACTGCCGTTCTTGCCATTGCCGCACCCAAGTCCTCCGCCGCCGCTGCGCTCTGGGTAAGCGGCTGCCTCGTCCGCGGGTTCTGTTCCTGCTCGTTCTTGGCTCGCTTCGTTTCTTGCTGGATGCGTGTTCTGTTCTTCTTCCCCTGGGTGGTTCTACCTGATCTGTTCCGGGTTCCTCGGGGTTCGTTCGTTTCCCAGGGGCTGTTTGCCTGCTCGTCGCCACCATTTGCTCGATTTGGTCTCTCGGTTCTTGCTCTCTACTAGTCCCTCCCCGCGCAGCAGAGCAGATTCGCCCTTTTCTCTCTACCTTTTCTTCTACTTTTATTTCCATGGTGCCTTGATTTGGGGGGAGCTTCAGATTTGGTTTGCGGCTTCGCGTTGCATTGCTCCTCCAAATTTTACTGCTTTTTAACTCTTAAGTTTACCCCACCTCCGTCACTGTTCATCCCCACACTTGTTCACATGCTTGCCTGTCCATCTGCTTGTCCCCTTCCTGTGTGGCATTGGGGCGCTTCTTTGCTTCACTGAACTCCATGCTCACACGAATCCTCCTCCCTTGCTCTGGTTTCAGATGAGAAGCGGCGCAACCGGGGCGGCGACAGTGCGGCGGTCCTGACTGAGGCTGCAGAGGCAGGGCAGCTATAGTCCACCCGAGAAGGCTTCCGGCAGGGAGAGGGAGAGTGGAAGGTAGCCCCAATGGGTTCCCTGGAGGCGCGGTACCGGCCGGCCGGAGCAGCGTAAGATCTCTCTCCCCAAACACCCTCTTCTCGATCCAAAGAAAAATTACTCTTTTTTTGTGTGTGCGTTGCGTAGCTTTTTAGCTGGGTATGCTCGCTCGAGGAGATGCCGCTCGCGTGCTAATCCCATCTGCAGATGTGCGCTTTGTCATGTGCCGCCATGTGCTAATTAAGCTATTCCTGTGGCGCTGGTAGAGGGTGGGTGGTGGTGGCGTGGCCATATCATCACCATCATGATATAATCTTAGGATTACTGCCTTGTGCCCTGTACAAGATGCCGTTCTTCCCTTTCCGCTGCCGTAATTCGTTCATCCTGCCCTTAACTGCCCTGATCTTGTAGGTGGTGTGGTTGTTGGTTGCTGTGCCTTTATGGTGTATCCACCTATCTATCAATCCACATGCTACCACTCCTGGGTAGAGACGCAGCAAAGATATGCTCCCTCTTGCCTTGTTAAGACGATATTGTGCTGGAATTACTCCCACTATGGATCGGTCGGTGGATTTGTTCTTCTACTGAAATCTGGGGGTTGGTATTACATGTTTGGACGACGGTTTTAACCCCATATTTAGTTAAGCTCTAGCAAATTCCGGTAAACTTGTTTCGCTGTTGTATGGTGGGGCCAGGTGTCGGTGGTCATGTGCTTCTCACTGCAAAATTGACCCCAAAGACCGCTCCTTGTCACCAAATGCTATTAATTCCCTCCTGATGTCCATGTGCGGTGGACACTGCCGAGCTTGGCACGTTGAGTAGGTCAGCAGCAGTACAGTTTCTTCCTGCCCCTGGCCTCAAGGAGTGACAAATGGGGATCATGGCGTGTAGGATATTCCAGGTTTTGCTGCGTTTGACTCTTCTATGCGCGGCGAACCGAGTGAATTCAGCAAACTTTGGCGTCCGTCCTCAAGTCTTCTTGATGTTGATGGCATTGCCATTACTAGTACAAAGTTTTCGTTTCTACGCCTGGGATTACTTACCTGTGCAGTTTTTTTGTGTGCTTGAAAATAAGGTTTTAAAATTGCTAAGCGTGCTCTCGATTGAAGACCAAGAAACATGGAGGGTTAGGTGCCGGGAATCTTTGTGATTAGTGGTGCTTTTCTTTTCTAAAAGATGTGATCAGTAAAGCAGAGGTCTGGAGGTATAGAAGAGTGCGCTGATTTCCATTTTGTTATCTTTTTAAGCTCTCGGTGCGGAGAAACGTGTGCACTTTTTGTTTCCCTTAGCCTTTCTTCTTCAACACAGTAGCCAAATAACTTTAGCCTGTTCACTTCCCAATATGAGAGGCTGGAGGTTCTCCTTTTGACATGGTGTGTGAGTATTTTAGTTTTGTTAGTTTTGCAAGGTATGTTACCCCCTGGAGGCCAGTGCCCTGAACCTTCTGGGCATAAGCTATCTCTGTGGTGGTAAGCAATGGGGGAAAGCAAATTAAGGGGGCAGGGTATGCTAACTTCTAGGCTTTGTCCTTTGTCATTTTGGTGCAACGGTTATTCAGATAAGGACATTGCTAAAAATACCATTGAGCATAAATTTAGGGAAGACATACTCCGTTATTTCTTCAGGAGTTCTCCTGTCCACTTTTTTATCGATGATAACTTCCTTCAGCTTCCTATTGCAAAACGATTACCTACACCGAACTTCCAACCTTACAGTTTTCCTGCATAAACGAAGGGTTGTGATATACACAAAAGTAAAGAGGGAAAACGAGTCATGCTCCTACTTCATGAAATGAAAGCTGAAAACAGAACTCATATTTTCTCGTAGGGTCAGTGTGTAGGGTTATTTATACCAACACAATACGCCTTATTTTTTCTTGGGAAGATTTAATATTTGATGTCCAAATACCAGGTTGCTTAATTTACCTAAACTGAGCTTTCAGTGCCTGATGGTTGTCTAGCATCCACCAATGGATCTTGTATCTATAGAAAGAGTCAAAACAAGTCATCTTCGCACATAATGAAATGAAAGCTATATAAACAACTCATCTATTTTTGGATGGAATGAGTCGATAATGAAATGAATACCCTTTTATTTCAGCTCCATCTTTATTTATTTCTGGCAAAATTAATACTTGATATTCAAATAAGTCCCTTTCTCTGACAGTTTCCTCTTTTGCTTCTTCAGTGATGACACGGCTAAGAGAAGGACACAGAAAAGCAAGAGTTTCAAAGAGGTTGAGAAATTTGATGTCTTCGTCCTAGAGAAAAGCTCTGGCTGCAAGTTCCGTTCTCTGCAGCTTTTGCTATTCGCTATCATGTCTGCTGCATTTTTGACACTCCTATACACTCCATCCGTGTACGAGCATCATTCGCAGTCCAGTTCTCGGTGAGTATACTAATCAAGAAACATAGTGTTGCAATTTTCAGTACGTGAAGATATTATGTATATCTTGAGCTGGCTCATGATGTTCATATGATTTGCAGGTTTGTCAATGTTGGATGGATATGGGACAAGACTATCCCTGATCCGCGTTATGTATCTTCTATGGGTGTTCAGTGGGAGGATGTGTATAAAACTATCGAAAATCTGAATGGTGGTGAACATAAGCTCAAGGTCGGACTCTTAAATTTTAACAGCACTGAGTTTGGGTCTTGGACACAACTGCTACCAGAAAGCGAGTTCTCGATCATACGTCTGGAGCATGCTAAGGAAAGCATTACCTGGCAAACTCTGTATCCCGAATGGATTGATGAGGAGGAAGAAACAGATATTCCATCTTGTCCATCGCTTCCAGAGCCTAATTTTCCAAGAGGGACACACTTTGATGTTATTGCTGTGAAGCTTCCCTGTACCCGAGTTGGGGGGTGGTCAAGAGACGTCGCAAGGTTGCATCTGCAGCTGTCAGCGGCAAAATTGGCCGTGACTGCCGCAAGAGGCAATCGTGGGGTCCATGTGATGTTTGTAACTGATTGCTTCCCTCTTCCGAATCTCTTCTCTTGCAAGAATCTCAAGAAACATGAAGGCAATGCCTGGCTATACAAGCCTGACTTGAAGGCATTAAGGGAGAAGCTTAGACTTCCAATTGGATCCTGTGAGCTTGCTGTTCCACTCAAAGCAAAATGTGAGTTGGTTGCTGTTCGCTCTTTTCATTGCTTTTCTTTGGATATAAATATACTGTTTAGTCCCTATTATCTGGCTCACATGCTCTCCATCTAGTTCATTGTCTGATGTTTTTTTGCCGCTTTATCATTGACACGCTTGAGCAACTTTGTTAGGAAATTGTCATAATGTAAGTGGTGTCCTGTATTACTGTGCATTATATGATGAATAACACCTATCCTTTCTTTTACAGCAAGGCTTTACTCGGTAGACAGACGCAGAGAAGCGTATGCTACCATACTGCATTCAGCAAGTGAATATGTCTGTGGTGCGATCGCAGCTGCTCAAAGCATTCGTCAAGCTGGATCAACAAGGGACTTTGTTATTCTAGTCGACGATACCATAAGTGATCACCACAGGAAGGGCCTGGAATCTGCAGGGTGGAAGGTCAGGATAATCGAGAGGATCCGGAATCCCAAGGCTGAGCGTGATGCTTACAATGAGTGGAACTACAGCAAGTTCCGGTTGTGGCAACTCACAGACTATGACAAGATCATATTCATCGACGCCGATCTTCTCATCCTGAGGAATATTGATTTTCTGTTTGCAATGCCAGAGATCACTGCAACTGGCAACAATGCAACACTCTTCAACTCTGGTGTCATGGTCATTGAACCTTCAAACTGCACATTCCAGCTGTTGATGAACCACATCAACGAGATAACATCATACAATGGTGGTGACCAGGGATACTTGAATGAGATATTCACATGGTGGCATCGGATTCCGAAGCATATGAATTTCCTGAAGCATTTCTGGGAGGGTGATGAAGATTCAGTGAAGGCAAAGAAGACACAGCTGTTTGGTGCTGACCCGCCGATGCTCTACGTCCTTCACTATCTGGGTCGCAAACCATGGCTGTGCTTCCGGGACTACGACTGCAACTGGAACGTCCCGATCCTGCGGGAGTTTGCCAGCGACATTGCGCACACCCGGTGGTGGAAGGTGCACGACAAGATGCCCAAGAAGCTCCAGAGCTACTGCCTGTTGAGATCGAGGCTGAAGGCCGGGCTGGAGTGGGAGCGGCGGCAGGCGGAGAAGGCGAACTTCATCGACGGGCACTGGAAGCGCAACATAACCGACAAGAGGCTGAAGATATGCTTCGAGAAGTTCTGCTTCTGGGAGAGCATGTTGTGGCACTGGGGCGAGGCCCCCAACTCGACGACGAAGAAGATCTCGGCGCCCAACCCGACGAAGAAAATCAAGACGCAGGCGTTGCCTGCCGCGAGCCTGTCAACCTCATGAGATGTGTAGATAACCCCCCTTCCGACACCGAGAGATTAGTAATACCAGATACAGACCCCCCCAAGCTCCTCCATACATACATAGCAGCAGCTTGTAAAGGTAGCTATGCATTGCTCTTAGGCCCTTCCCCAACAGCTGTCATGCCTTGTGTTTGCTGTCATGATGCCTCTCACAGCGGCGCACTCTCAGCTGCGGCTGCTGCTCCCCGACGGCTAACGATTTTTTGGTTTGTGGCTAATAATTCGTCAGTATAGGTAAATTTCCTGGGCAAAAGAACAACTGCTGGTCGAGTTACTTGAGTTGGCTTAGCTTAGTATGATGTATGTATGGATGTCTCTATGTATGGTGGTTGAACTGAAGTGTTCCAGCAGTGGTGGTCTTCTGGGGTGATGCAACCAACATTACTGATTGCTGACCAGTAGACACCTGCTGCTTCGTTTTGGTATGAACTACGTATGATGATGATGCGCATCTTGTTTTTGCTGCAATGTGCAATGGAATTGGATTGGTTGAACCACTCAGCATCAGCATATGGTTGGGCAGCTGAAACTCGTTTTGTTTACGCTTATCTGTTTGAGCATGTAATGTACTTACGGTACGGCGACAGCTAACATGGCGGTAAGCATTGAATCGCCGTGCTGCTGGAGCTGGGTGCAGATGGAGAAACACATGGGCGCATGGAGAGCCGAGCAGGGTGACCTGATGAGGAGGGACATGAGCGCATCATTGCGAGGATCCATTATTTCGTCGTGCTCCGTTGGGTTTTGTGTTATCTTTCTTCCTTCCAGCTGGTGGGTCTTTTCTTTCAGATTCAGAGGTTGGCCGCTGAGCGAGCGAGCTCGCTTTTCCGACAGCAAACACGAGCTAGAAAAGCAACGAGGATGATTAGGCTGTACAAGCACTAGTGATGCTGGTACCGTTTGTCCATGGCTCCAAGTTCGGGGAGTGGTTGGAACTGCTGCATTTGTTGCATCGTTTATTAACCGATGAGTAATTCTCTTAAATATACTTAAGTAATCGATTAAGGAGTGTATCTATTAACTTTTTTGTTGTGAAACACAGTACAAGCACCCTTATACATATGAACACACACGCACACCATATCCCTTTAAGCACCTCTGAATTACTAAGTTAGTGAACTGAGTCTTGAGATTGACGAACTCACCGCATGGACGTCCCGATATCGACCTCATCTTCCACAAAAAATATGTTCCATCTAAATTTAATATATAGACGTCAAATCTAGAATTTGAACATTTAAAAAGAAAACCTAAAACGGGCACACGGAGGCGTGTACATCCACGTGGTAGCCTCGGCGTATCGCGGTGTCCATCCGTTGGCTATCGAGTGCCGTCTTCCCGGCAGCTGCCGTCGCTTTGTCTGTCAGAGACCGCATGGCATGGCACTCGGCTCGGTACCCTAGGCCTAGGTCGAGGCGCGGCCACACGCGTCCGTGCAGCGTACATGTGTCGGCGAGAGGCCGACTTTTGATGGCTTTGACCGGAGGGAGAAAGAAAACAAGGGAAGAAAGGAAGGACAGTCCTTGGCCGGCGCGGCTTGTACTGCTGTCTGCTGGGAGCTCTTGTCGCCGCGCTGCGCCTTGCCGTTGGGCCGGCCGGCGCCGACGTCGAGGCTGCTTTGCTTCCACGGCGGCGGCAAGTATGATCAGGTGTGGTCAGGGGCTACGACTCCGACTCCCGAGCGCCGCCCTCGCCGGCATCGTGGGCCGGGGGTCTCGACTGTGCTGTGCAGTCTTGAGATAAATGGGCTACAGGGGATGACAGATATGCCGTGGGCTTGGGTCGAGTTCCGGCTATTCAAGCCCAAGTCCACGGCCCACGGGTGAGGTTTGACAGTTCGATTTCTGCATTTGCGTTGCGTCACGCATGCTGAATTGGTGACTAGAAAAACAACACGCCGGCTGAGCATATCCGTTTTTTTTCTCCGTGTTCTGGCATTCTTTCAGGTCACATACATCGATCTTGGCCTACGTTTGGCAGCCATCGTGGTCGATCGTGCTTAAAGAGGCTAGTCGATGAGTGGAGTTCCCGCCAATCACCACTTACGAAGATCGGTTTCCACTCTCTCGTTCACGTTAGGTACCATTGCAATTGCATGACTCTAGTCCCTCTACGACGCCGTCTCAGCCGTCATAGTAGAACGTCGGTCAAGATGCTCGAGCACGGTGTTTCCACCTGTTAACGAAAATATATGTAGATAATTTTTAAAATGTCAAAAAATAATCAGATACACACCTGCATATTCTATGATCATACGTTAAAATGACATTTTTTATGGTTTAGGTAAAAAGACAAATAAGTGTTTCATGAAAATTAATTTGGTGCACCGGAATTTGTCTTGTTGACACATGCAACAAAAAAACGTTACTTTTTAACGAAACCGTTTGTGCTAACATAAAATATGAGGGCGTAAACCCGAAGTTTTTGCTTAGAACTGTTTTGACATTTTAAATGCCATTTCTGAACGGTGGGTGCATCTACACCTATAACTCAAAGATGATTTCCCCGAGATGCTCTAACTTCTTTCTCTCAAGTTTGCATATACATATTTTTCATCAAAGCTATGTTATTCAAGAATAAAAAAAAATCACCCAACGATGTGCTCTAAGATTTTCTCTTAATTACACGTTATCTAAAAATTGTACTCTAGATAACTCCATTAATATTTTTGTGATATCCACACACCGCAAAATAAATGAACCTAAACATATATATGGACACAATATCATACACCTAAGTAGCACAAATCTTCCACATGTGAAGGTGATTTGTTATCTTTTATGTGTTCCTACATTTAGACGAAATTCAACTAGAGAAAACAGTTCAATAATATTCAAATATTTCTCACTCTACCAGTTTGCTCTAAAAAATCTAGGAGTCTCAGTCGCATGTATATTGAACTTATTCACACACTTGTTGTTTGTGCTGTGAAACACAACGATAAAATATCAATTAAACCTTAGTTGACAAAGGTGCACATAAATATTTAAGATGTCAAAAAATGAGATATAAGGAAGTAAAAATGTTTAATATAAATTGTTAATTCATAAAAACATTTTCTTTATATATTTTTATTATTGCAATAATTGAGAATTTTGTATGTGAATATGTGATTCAAAGTAAGACAAAAATTATAATATGACTATGTACTTATGAAAATTAAACTATAAAAAACAATAAAAAAATAAGTTATATATTAGCAGGTGTCGAGCCCGCCACTGTAGCCCCACGATGGCAACATTATCTAAATAGGAAAAGTAGATATAGTCTTATGTAATATTGTTTTAGTTCATTTGTAGGTTGAAGTGTAATTGCATCAATTTTTATATAATGAAATTTTTTCTTTAATTTTTATCTCAATTTAGTTTTAAATTTTTATTTGCAAGCATCACTAGCTGCATCCCATTGTTCAGTTTGGAGTGTGTCGACAATATTACAGGGTTGTGATGGACATGCTCTAGCGAAAGGATATAGCTCGTCAGTTCGATTGCTTCTGCTAGAATTAGCAGCCATCGTGTTTGTGCTTAAAGTCACTAGTTCGCTACAGGAGTGTCCGCCAATCACCATTTATGAAGACTGGTTTCCACTCTCTCTCATTTGAGTTAGGCACCATTGCATTTGCATAACTGCAGGCTCTCTACGACAATGGCAGTATGGCACCATCTCAGTCGACCGGCCCAATAGCTCAAACGCACTCTCGTTTATATGCTTATTACTATACTACCAAACCTAGCTACTGTACTACACCTTGGGTATCCACTGGTCTCCCTGTATGAAGCTAGCGACGCTGTAGACGTCGACGTGCTCCTTGGGCACCTGGCTGCTCCACGCCACCCTGCTGCCGCTGCGCTCGCCGCCGCCAGGCCCGGCGCTATCGTACTCCCCGTAATAGAGCGTCTTGAGCGCGAAGTCGCCGCTCCACGGCATCCACCCCTGCGGCTGCACGATCTCGGCCAGCGTACACGCAACAAAGACCGTGCGGGAATACTCCTTCCATGGCCGGCCGAGGTACACACGGTGCTTATCGGGCTTCTCCTTATACATCGCCATGTACTCCTCGCTGCCGTTGACGCGGCACCTCCGGAGCACGATCCCCGTGGGCTGCGCCGGGTCGGTGCGGCCCTGCGCCGTGAGCGCGTCGCTCTCGCCCTTCTCCGGGTGCAGCTGCCGCGGCAGGACGGTGATGGCGCTGTCGTGGAGCACGGCGGCGGAGTTGCCGAAGATGAAGTCCACGGTGCCGGAGACGCGGCACCGGGTGTAGAACTGCCGCATCGCGTGCACGTAGAGCGTGTCCTGGTGGCCCAGCAGCTCCACGGTGTCGAGCACCGTCCGGTCGCCCGTCGAGCGGAACGACACCGCCTGGTGCGCGTCGGGGCCCGCGGTGTTCGCGATCGTCAGGTCGCGCGCCATGAAACCGTCCGCCAGCACACCTGAAAATAGAACGGATTGTTTGATTACGACCAGATTTTAGATCGAGGAAAACCACGTCCCGCGACATTTCCTTGTGATCAAATTAACCCTTCGAGCAGACCTTGTCTGGTCTGCTATACTGTGTGCATGAGGGGGCATCATTTGTCTAAGCGACATGTGTTTGGCAGAGAGCACGGGGAAGTTCGGTGTGCCATGGTCATGGCGGCACGTACGTCGCAGCGTCGCTTCCGCCATCGCCGGTCATGTTTGCATTTTCAGTACTCGGCCCAGCTGTTGTTGGTATTGGGTCTACACTCTACAGAACGCTGAAATCATCATAAAAAGCTCGGCAGGTTTTTCCCTACCAAATTTGGAACACTAGGGTGAAATTTGGCAAGGTCAGGTTTTTGTTCGGCCCTAGATCAAAAATTTCAGGGAGTGATCCTATCAAGCTTAACTCAGGTACAACTCTCCCAGACAAAGTGCATTTGAACACATCCTGGCAAAGAATAGTGTCTTCACGTTGAAACTGAGTTGGTTTCCAATATAGGGACCCGGAGAGGCGGAGGCTAATCTTAGCTTCGCACCATTTTGATTTTTGCCATTGTCAAGACGTTTTACATGCATCCTGGGTGCCATTCATGCTGGACCCAAACGCAGAAAAGCTAAGAATTGATGCATGGTCCACGTCACGACATGCTTCACGGAAAAGCGTTTTAAGTGCGGACAAAGCGCTAAATGGGCCGGTCGATCACGAGCGGCGTCTTTAACGCACACCGCATTCATTTCGTGTATAGTACTTCAATGGTAAATACGGGAAGAGTGGGATTTTATACGCACCTACGGTGGCCGTGTTGAACGTGGAGATGCCGGGCGTGTCGGCGTTGAGGTCGCCGGTGATGACCGTCTTCCCCATGCCGTCGCCGACGAGCACCAGGTTGGCCTTCTCCCACGGCACGCTCACCGTCTCCCTGTACACCCCCTCCTTCACGTGCACCACGAACCACGACCCTTCCCCCGCGCCGTCGGGCGCCGCGGCCACCGCCTCCCCGACCGTCCCGTAGTCACACCTGCCGCCGCCGCCGCCGGCGCACACCGTCGCGTTCGCGGGGAGCCCCCTTGGCACGCCGAGCGCGTCCACGTCGGCCTCCGTCTGTGCCGCGGGCGGCGGCCAGTACCCGTCGCGCTCCGTCTGCGGCGGCGCCCAGCGGGAGGTGTCCTCGCCGTACCGCTGCAGGGCCGCGAGCATGGAGATGTAGTTGCTGCTGACGGCGACGGTGTCGTTGAGGTAGGCCATGGCGTCGGAGACGGCCCTGGAGGAGTTGACGTACTTGTAGGCGGACCAGCAGTCGTAGAGGTGGAGCAGCGCGGCGGAGGCCGGGAGGAGCGACGGCGGCGCGGGTGGCGGCGAGAGGCGGTGGGAGGCGAGGGAGAGGAGGGTCAGGCAGTTGGTGGCGGCGCCGGTGAGGTTGACGTTCGACGATGAGGCGAGGACGGAGCGCGCGGTGGAGACGGCGGGCGGGATGCGGCCCCGCAGCGCGGAGAGCGTGGCGGCGAGGAGGTCTGAGGTGGATGACTCGGCGGTGGCGTTGGCGGCGGAGAGCGTGGCGACGCAGGCGGGCTGGAAGCGGGTGGCGTTGCAGGCGAGGAGGACCGGGAGCGGCGCCGCGTAATTGGCGTTGGCGGCCGGAGGGGTGGTTGGCCTCCCCGACGGCGCCGGAGCGCGGTGGTTGTGGTGGGAGGAGAGGGAGAAGGGGAGGTGGAAGAGGAAGAGGAGGACGGCGAGGAGGCGAAGGGGAGGAGGCATTGCTGATGGTTGAATTGTAGGCAGTGGGAGTGTGTGGATGATGATCGGAGATTTGGGGAGTGCGGTTGGTTATAACGGCGACGGACTTCGTTGGGGAAGAAGGGTCAAAACTCGGAAGGAAATATTTGATGACCATGGAAATGTATTTACTGGTGCTCAAACTTTCATGGAATTAGAGTAACCGTTAATTGATATACTCCCTCCGTTCCCAAAATAAGTGTATTAGATTTGGTCAAATATGATGTGTTAGAGAAAATTATGGGAACGACGGCTTTTTGGACTTACCGCTGAATTGTGATGTTTTTTTTTGAAATTTTATCATATCTAGACATGAAGCAAATGTAGATACATCTATATTTAGACAAATCAATAACACTTCTGAGGGAGTACATGCAATCAATGTTCTCTATCTACATTTAAATTGCAATCTTTGACTTATTTTGGTAAGGCTGAGTTAATTGAGATTCTTTTAGATCTTACATTTTCTCTGAATTCCACGGTGAAATTAAGATCTATTCAGACATAGGCGACCCGCATTATTTTTCAAAATGTGCCCCCCTTTGTAAAAAGAAACATATTTCAGCGGGAGTGGGAGGCGACATTTTGTTCATAGCGAGGTGCCTATAGGTAATTACATCAATCTTATCTACTGGTAAATTCATCAATCTCAAAACCTGATCCAACAGGGTGTGAGTTTATGTGCGTACATGTAAGTGCATTTATATTGTTTAACAGAAAATGGTAAGTCAAGTACACGCCGGTAAGCGAAAGTGCCGGTTATCGACAGGAACCTTTTGAGTTTCAAATGTTTTGGGCTAAAAGTTGTCAAGTTTGCATTAAAGTAAGTCAAACGAGTATTTTGTTTTCCTCTCCTCTACTAGAATTTACAGCTTTTTCAACCGTGATGAAAGCGGTATGTCCATTTGTTTTTCTCCATCCAAGCAGCCACTAGGGTGTAGGTGCACTTGAAATTGCGGAACCGTGCACGGCAGAGGACGCTTTCCACTTGAGTTGCCTTGCTTCTTCACTCAAACTGGTTCACTCATCTGCTCGTTTGGCATGATAGCTGCTGGCTAGGAGAAACACGAGTGGATCGTCATGCCGGGCAGATAAGCATGCATGCGTGCATACTTCATCATACGTTAATTATGGAGAACTAGCTATCTGCTATCACAGGCTCAGAAGGTAATTCACGTGAAATTGGACTTATCCCGCACAGGCACAGCCGCTGGAATGGGGCAGATGGTTCACGGGTCACAGTGGAGAGGTCGGCGGCTAGCCGGCCAGTGTCCACCGAACAGATGAAAGTGGCCAGGGCACCGGCGCAGTTCGACAGACCTATCCTTATCCACAATTTTTAACTTTCGGAAAAGATATTATATTTAATCCAGTTCTTATGCGAGAGAAATGAATTCCAAAATTGCGATTCAGTTGTTGTTACATGCAGTATGCAGACTGTGATATTCACTATATCTAAAGCACAAAGGAGACAGCAACGAAATATCTATATATGACAGGGGATATGCACTCTTACTCGAGCAATCCGGAAACCAGACGAGGATATCTAACAATTTGTACAAATGATGCTGTCTGTGAAACTTCATGCCTTGGCTCCATGCGGTACACAAAATTGCAAGGAGCAAACATGATGCTTGAGCAGAAAAAACCAAAAGTTGAGTGTACAATGTCAATAGTCAGGTAGCCAGCTTCCGCCAACCTGAGGAATTGGACATGAGGCAGCATCAGAAGCTATTATTCAACTTCAAAATTAGTAAGTCATCATCAAGTTAAATGGCAGATCTTGGCAATATTAATATATTCCCTTTTATCAAAAAAAGAAGTTAAATGGCAGTTTGCCATTTAAAATTTATATAATTGCAGAACTATATAGATAAGTGCAGCAAATTACACTATGGAGTGAAAAAAATCAGGAATCGGATGGAATTTGTTAAAATCTACATTTTTCCACATTCGAGGCGCATTCTGAACAACTTCGAATGAGTTACTCGAGTACATGAGCATATGTATCACGAATTCATTCATTCTTGTACACTGTACGTGCCAGTTTCATCTATTTGCATTCTAATCAATTCTGACCCTACAGTCATACACAATTACTATCAAGTACAGGCTGAAAGCAGAGATACTGAATGATTTATACAACTATCTATGCATGGTATATATACCAAGTTAAAAAATTCCAGTTTGGCTTGCAGGATGAAACAATATATAAGAAGCAATATTTTAGTTCGTTAGTATAGAGTACTCTGTTAACATTAATAACATCAAGAAAAAATGTTCCATAAATAAGGAACTCACCATTAGTCAAAAGGTGAGAAAATATTAGTTCGTTCCAAGTATCTGGAACTCCAGGAAGGCACCAGTGGCTGCAATCAAGTATGGTAGAAGGATGACTCCAAATACCAATATGCGCATCACTCCTGAAGGCCCCCATCAAAGTCACATTTAGTATAGTGACAGGAACGCTCATGTTTGCAACAACATCAGCAAGTATATCCCGAAATTCGCTCCTATCAGTTCCTTTGGCCTCAGTTGTAGGTTTTTCTGTTACTTCGCATACCTTTTGGTTTAAGCCACTGAAAAAAAAAGAATTTAATGTATGTTTTCAAATGATAAATTGCACAAGGTGTGTACTCCACAACGTTAGCAGGATTACACCAGTTCAAACTGTGATTACTGGCCAGTCTAATGATGCAGTAACGAAGGAAATACAATGAGATAGCAAAAACAATTATGTGAGAAACGCACCTCCAGTGAGATGGCTCATATGTCCGGAAGAAGACGCGTGTTCGTTCTAAATCCACTCTTTCCTTAACCCATAAAGCCCATGTTTCCAGTGCCATTTTGAAAGCAGAATTAACAGATGTTCCCAGTTTAAGCAGGCCTCCAGCCTCAAAATAGCAACCCCTGTTGTAAAGACCAAGCTAGAATCTCTAAGAATTATGAAACAAAGGTTCATACTACTTCAGTATTAAAGGAAGACATACACATAACAAGTATGAAGTTAGCTATCCATGTGCCAGAACCATGACCTGGTTTCGAGATCTTATGGGTTTCAACTCTAGCCTACCCCAACTTGTTTGGGAAAAAAGGCTTTGTTGTTGTTGTTGTTGTTGTTGTTGTTGTTGTTGTTGTTGTTGTTGTTGTTGTATACACATAACAAGTAAATAGCACGGTACAATGTACTGAGCTCACGAGTAGAAGGACTATTGAATAGTCATAATGGTATACAAGCTGCCACAAGCTTCCATTACCAGCAATATAACATCCACATTAGTGGAACACTTCTAAGTAGCATGCTAATGTTCATTGAGAAGTAGGCAGTAGACATTAAGACTATGTATTCAAAGGACGAATTATCTCAACAAAATAAACAATTACCATCAAACAGAGTTTCATTGGCAAGTACAACTTACTATTCCAAGATTTTACAAACATGTAAAACAGGGCATTTTTGGACACCAGAGAAGGAATAACCCATATAGAAGAAGCATGAAACTTGTCATCCTAAAAACATACTAAGTACCAGTAATCATTTCTCAGGCAAGGTCATCTATCAACATCAGCCTCACTATGTTGTGACATATGAACCTAACACCCTTTAATGTCGCTTCAACCTAGAGAAATAACTATAAATGGAACGGCGCCAAATTTGCAGTACAATCCGGTGTTTTGTTTTGTCTATTTGGGATGATTGGAAGTTTAGTCCTTATCAATGATTCATCACAAAGGGATAGTCTGGTGCCTTATTAGCTTATAGCTAATATATACAGTGTTGGTTACTAAGGATCATACTGAAATGCAGATATACTGAACCAAAACATACAATTACTAATGAACAAACGATGTTCGGAACTAAGGCAAGATCACTCACATGTCAAATAATTTGCTGGGAGTCCACCAATGCCCTGAATTGAAAATAAGCACATCAGCATTCTCCCATTTCCTGCTAGCATCATCCATCTTATCAAGCTTGAGGATTGCACGGACCCTTTTGCTCCCATGGAACGGAGGGGCAGGGGTCTGCTGCACAAGGAACACCGACCGAAAGAACTCCACACTGAGGTTGAACGACTCAAACCTCACTCCTAAGAACCGGATGGTCTTGGAGATCTGGTTACCATTCACCTCATAAACCTTCATGGGATCGTCCACCCCGGTCATGAGCATGCAGATGAAGGACTCCCACTGCGTCCGGCTCATCGAGTCCCCCACAAACACGACCCTCTTCCCTCTCAGCCACTCCAGCACGCTCCGGGCGCTGAACCGCGGCACGTCGCAGCGCCGCGGCTTCCACCGCCACTTGAGGTACTCGGTGCTCGTCCTCCCATTGGCGAGGCAGTTGAAGCCCCTCTCCGCAAACGGGCACTCGGAGCTATTGTACAGCGGGTACCTCTCGTCCCGCACCCAGCTGCCGTCGAACACGTTGCAGGCGTCCAGGTGGTTCTCCCGAGACGCGGCGAACTCGGCGGCGACCGCGCGGTCCCGGCCGCCGAGGTACCGGAACACGGACAGGTACAGGCCGCCGGAGAGCACGAGCGCGCAGCAGGCCAGGAAACAGGCCAGCGCGATGCACTCGAACGACGGCGCCGCCCACCACCTGCGGTGCGCGGCGGCGGACGAGGATACCCGCGGGCTCCCCGCGCCCCCGACCCTCGCTGTGAGCCGCGCCGACGTGCTCCGGCTGAAGCTCCCGGTCACCATCGTCGCTCCGCCGCCGATGCGCCCCGATCTCCCATTCCACAACTCGCCGGTTGTGGTTTGGGGATCGGTTCGGATCGATTCTCACGGGCAAGAGCTACGTATCGTAGAACGGCTTCAGATGTTCCCCGTGCCGGATATCAAATTTGCCCGGTGAAAATCGATCGGATGATAGAGGTGTGCTGCTCCGAGGCTTGCAGATCAGAGAGCTCCGGGGTGGTGATTGCCGGAGCGGATGAGTGAGAAAGAGCTAGCGCTAGGTGGATGACCGGCGTGTCCCGCCGGCGAAGTATGCTAGCTCTTGCGGGAGGAAGGAGACGAGTCTGAGAATCAGAATGAGAGTGGGTGCGGGGTGGGTGGATGGCTGTTCATGTCGTGTTGACCAGACGTGCGGAAGGATGTGACGTCGCTGCCAACGTTGGCACAAGGATCGTGAAGTCGGTCGGAACACGTAGGATGTTGACGGAATGTTGGGACATTTCTCCGCTTTTATCATTCAAATCTCTGTCTCCCCTGCGGTTATCTCTTTCATTAATTTTAGGAGAACCATGATAATTTTGAAATTCCAGAGGCCAAGTTGCTGGTACATCCAAGTTAGCTACACAAATTAGGTGAGATGCGTAGTTACTTTGTAGAGAAAATCGATATAAGCAAAATGAACATTTTTCATGTTACAGATGTTTGAATTCTCATTCATTTCATTCATTTCATGTCACATGTGTTGATGACTAATACCTCTCTTTTTTTTAATAAAAAACGTTTTAGTCTTTTTTCATATCCACATATACTAACTTGTACCTAGACACGTTTAGTGTCCATATTCGTTTATTTTTTTGTGTATCTAGACAACGTGAGCAATAGCTAAAACAACTTATATTAAAAAAACGAAAGGAGTAGGTACTAATCCTCTGGGAGAACGATATTAATTTGACAATGAAACGACCGCGAACGAGCAAGAGAAAAAAAAGTATTACGAGGACAAACTACTTGATGCACCATACACACCCTAGAATTCTCTACTTATGGACATCTATGGACATCTAATCTCGATGTTTCACTGCCATGGAAATCTTATTAATTTATTTGTAAGATTCACATGTTGTGAAACACTCACTCTAGTGTTTGTAGATATCATTATTGGGGACGCACATATATAAATACACTGAACTTCAAGATTTCCTTACTTCTACAATACTTTTGGTTAACATTTTCTCAAACATCCTATGCTAAATTAAAAAATGGTAATTTAAAAGAGTTTCAAATTAGCATATGTAATAAATGAATATTAGAAACGATGTCATGCTTTGATATATAAGTGTGTGATGACATTGTTGATCTTGTGAGAGAACTCGTGAACTTGTTATATGGTAAGATGTTTAATCAGATAACATGTAGCACAAAATCATTTATGCAAAAGTACAAAAGATCAATAAAAATATTTGAAAATGTAACAATACATTAGTTCAAAATCATTTTTTAAAGACTATTATGGACAGTTGAAGAAGTAAATAGTTTGAAATCCAAACTGAATGTACACCAAACTATGTACGTGAACGTTCAGAGATCAAACTAAACTATACCAAAATATATGCTAAGAAACCCAAACCAAATCAAACCGTATATGTTTTTCAGCCCGGTCCAGTCCAAACCATTCCACACGGCATATTTAACCTACCATTTAAAACCGTGAACATGATAAAAGACGGTGCGTCATAATCGTGTTGTCACTAGCTCTTCGGTCGCTCGATCATGGACACTAAATTAATGACTTGGAAAATTAAGAGCAATTTTGCATTCTATTTTAAAACATATCCATCTAATTTAACTAGCAAATAAGATATCATTTAGTTATATTGATTTAGAATTTGAACCAGAACTTTAAGACACATATTACTAAATTCATTTGATGGATATTAATGAGTAAAGTGCAATGACATAATGTTAAGTTCCACTTAGCTACGACTAAGATGAGAATCAGAGATCAAGAAATTCAGAATAGATGACGCAAAAATTCACTTGTAGCTGTACAACTGTACAAGGCAAACATTTTCCTTTACTCCTTATTTAGGCATGTTGATGATGTTCCGCGTCAGGTGCAATTAAAGTAGGATGATGTTACACATATTCAAACTGGCGTGGCTATAGCCTCAAGGGGCGTAGCCATGGACAAGTTGACCCCAAGCCTTTCAGCCATGTCCAGCCCCTTCTTCTCGACGTCCACGGGAAGCTTCCACCGAAAACGGTACAGCAAGGACGTGAGCATGAGATGAACCATGCGAACGGCTAGCTTCCACCCCGGACACGTCCTCCTCCCGGACCCAAAGTGAAGGGGTTACGGTGCAGAAAACAATAATTTTCTAGCGAACGAAACCCTAACTAGCCAGGATCTATCTATCTAGTACATGCGATAACGGTGGCGGAACGGGTTACATTACCTCCATGTAGACCGATAGCGGGGATTACGCTCCCGCACAAGCGTTGACGATGAAGTCGTACGTAGCCGACCTCGAGGTCGCGGAGAACTTGCCGCGATGACGAAGACGATGATGCCGGGGTGTCGACGATGATCTGCGTCGATGGGCGTCGGGCGGAAGAAGGCGGGGCGCCGGCACCAGGGGGGGTGCGCCGGCGGAAGAGGGGGAGGCGGCGCGGCGGCTGCAAGGGGGGGAGGCGACGTCGCCCAGGCTCCTCAAAAGAGTTACCTCCGAGCACTCACAAACATACGGAGCTTAGCGACAACCCCCGTTCATTCAGATCCAGCTGAAATCGCAGGGGTAGATCTTATCTGGAATCCCGCAGGGCAACGGTGCCCGGCGGTATAGCTTAGGTGGAGAGAGGGGGCAAAACGGGCGAAGAAACAGCTCGGCCGGCCTGCAATACAATTAATTGTATTTTCCAATGAATTAATCCAATTAATATGCCTTGGTATATAAAGGGGGAAGGGGGTGTGCAAACCCCCTGGCTCCCCCATGTGGGACTAAAGGAGGAGAGGGGAGGGGGGGTTCGGCCGAACCCCCCATGGGCCTTGCCCTCTCCTAGTCCAACTCGGACTAGGGGGGGTTCAAGCCCCCCTTGCTTGGTGCGGCTCCCCCTCTTGGGCCCTCTTAGGGCCCATGTAGGTGGGAGCTCCCTTTTTCCTTTATTTAATTAATATTAAATTAATATAAAAATCCCATTAATTCATAATTAATATATTTATATATAATTCAATATCCCGTGACTCCGAAACTATTTCGGAACCACCCGAACAACTTTCGGACATTCCTGGAACCATTCCAGACCTCCCCGGAACTCCTTTCGGACCACCGGAACTCTTTCCGGATCATTTCTCTCTCTCCAACAAATTCCTATAATATTCCAGAACCTATCTCCTGGTGTCGCTAAGACCTTAAGTTTGTTACGCTACGGTTCGAGAACACTCCAGACATGGTCGAGACACTCCGCTCACCAATGACCGTTAGGGATACCTGGATGTATATGACGGCCCCTGTGCATTCTACGAATATCGTCGTTGAACCATAAACATGATATTCATTCCCTTTATTTCTGCGATACTACCTTGTCCGAGATATGATCGTAGACATACCGATGTCTTTGTTGTATCTCGTTACCGACGAAGGTTATTAACTCGTCTGTGATATTACATCTCCATGACCTAGTCACAAGCTGCACAGCTATATAGATGTAACCTCACCGAGTGGGCACAGAGTATCTTTCCATTACAAGAATGAACAAATACCGCTCTTGATCCTTACGTCTCGATGCTCTTTCGGAATACCCAAGATGGACACCGTTATTGTCATGCTATATAAGACACAACGTTTGATGCTCTCAAAGCACCCCTACGAAGTATCAATAAGTACGGTCTCACGGTCTAAGGAATAAGCTGTCATATTCTCATCTATTGCAAATGACAAACATCGTAATACGATCTTATTGCAATACTTTGCGTATGTCCATCACCTTATTCAACTAACAAGATGACCCCATTGTCAACCGACGTCATTGTCCTTGATCGGGAATCTCGATCAACTGTTGTCCAATGGACTAGCTCATATAGAGGCTTGCTAGGGACCTGGTTGTCTATGTATCACACGTGTATCAATAATTCCGATTAATAAAGTTATAGCACAATACACAGACCTATTATAAACTTATGAGATAATGCAATAAATACTACTTATTTATTTGCCTCTAGGGCATGTCTCCTTCACAAAGGGCAGCAGCTCGAAGTCTCGACCCTTGAACTCCACCTCCTTCTCGAGGAACCTCTCCGACCTGAACGTTTCCGGTTCCGGCCATACCTTGTCGTCGTGCCCTATGGCCCAGACGTTCACCAGAAGGCGCGTGCCCTTGGGAACTGTGTATCCCCGGACATGTGTCGTCGTCTCCGCCACGTGTTATTTGTACAAAAAATCAATAGTTTAAGCAAAATGAACACTTTTCATGTTACAAATGTTTGAATTTGAGCGACGTGATTATGGGAGCATGTACATATCACACATGTGTTGGTGAAAACTAGGTACTAATACCATGGGATAACGATATTAATTTGACAATGAAACGACTGCGGACGAGCAAGAGAAAAAAAAGGATTATGAGGACAAACTACTTGTTTCTTGTTGACACCATATACACTCCGGAATTCTCTACTTATTGACATCTAAACGTAATGTTTCTCTACCATGGAAGTCTTTTTTTTAGATGTCTACCATGGAAGTCTTTATCAAGTTAGTTGCAAGATTCGCATGTTGTAAAAGACTCTCTCTAGTTTTCTAGATAGCATAATTGGGGGGATATACACACATATAAATACACCAAACTAAAGGATTTTCCTTACTTGTACGATACTTTTGGTTAACATTTCTCAAACATCCTAAACTAAACTAAAAATGGTAATGTAAAAGAGTTTTGAATTAGTGCGAACAATGTATTTGTAATTAATGAGTATTAGAAACGATGCCATGCTTTGATACATAATAGTTTGAAGAACTCATGAAATTGTTATATGGTAGGATGTTTTATCAAACAACAATGTATTTATTAGCAAAATCATTTGTCCATCGTCCATCGTCTGTGTTGAGTCCTTAGTTGATGATTGAATACCACTGGATTCTTGGCTCTATGCGGTACCACAAAATCTGTCGCTTGACTAACGATAGTCATTTTCTACGCCAGAGGCTAGAGATGAAAATTTTCAAGCATTGCTCTTTCGAAAATTTGACACACCTATTGTCGAGAAGAACTGAACCTCTGTTGGCTGTATATTTTTTTACGTACACTGTTGGCTGTAATCATCATGAACGAAAATTGCTAATCTGCTGGCTTATTTTTCCTGCCCCAAACATCATGTAGCTTCACTTCTCTCTTTTTTATGTAAGGACAAATATATCTTATAGCCTGCTGAGACATTATTATACTTGCTCTTTGGCATGTTGATGATGTTCCCATGCATGCGTCAGGTGCAATTAAAGTAGGATGATGTTACACATATTCAAACCGGCGTGGCTATAGCCTCAAGGGGCGTAGCCATGGACAAGTTGACCCCAAGCCTTTCAGCCATGTCCAGCCCCTTCTTCTCCACGTCCACGGGAAGCTTCCACTGAAAACGATGCAGCAAGGACGCGAGCATGAGATGAACCATGCGAACGGCCAGCGGCCACCCCGGACACATCCTCCTCCCGGACCCAAAGGGCAGCAGCTCGAAGTCTCGGCCCTTGAACTCCACCTCCTTCTCCAGGAACCTCTCCGGCCTGAACGTTTCCGGTTCCGGCCACACCTTGCCGTCGTGCCCTATGGCCCAGACGTTCACCAGAAGGCGCGTGCCCTTGGGAACTGTGTATCCCCGGATCTGTGTCGTCGTCTCCGCCACGTGCGGCAGCAGGAACGGCGCCGGAGGATGGAGCCGGAACGTCTCCTTCACGATGGCTTGAAGGTACTTGAGCTGTGCAATGTCGGACTCCTCAACCTGCTCTTTAGAGCCTATCACTCGGTCGAGCTCTTCACGAGCTCTGGACATGCATGATGGATTCAGTAGCAGCTCGGCCATCGCCCATTCTACGGTGGCTGAACTTGTATCCGTCCCGGCGCTGAACAAGTCCTGACCACCAAACAACAACAACCATGCATATATATGTACACATACGTGAGGTATTTGTCGCCATATATCGGTATAGGTTATAGATGCATATGTGTATATTGCAAAAGAGCTCAATAAAGTACTTATAAGATACCGAAGTCAATGAGAGGAGCGTTTGCCGCTCGAAGCCCTGGCCATCGTCGGTATTGCGGTAGTCGAGGAGCACGTCCAAGAAGTTTTTCTTGGTCGGCTCACCTGCGGCGGCGTGGTCCCGAATCTGACGCTCGATCTGCTCACCGATGATGGCATGCAACCGCTGGAACAAGCCCTCGATGCGTCTCCTCAAGCCCTGCGGGTCAAGCCACGCCACTTCAGGGAAGAAGTCCGACAGGTTTGGCAATCCGACGGTCACGTTTAGCTCTGCGAGCATGGCCTTGAACTCCCAAGGCTTGACATGACGGTCGTCGAGGTCGGCCAAGTCGGCGGAGAAGATGGTGGAGGAGAGCAGGTTAAGCGCCGTCGTGAATCCCAGGCGGCCGACGCGAACCGGGGTGCCCTCCCGTGCCAGCGTCCTCACCTGGGAGACGAGTTGCTGCACCTTCTCCCGGCGCAGTGACTGGTGCATGTCGAGGCGGTGCGGCGCGAAGAGCTCACCCGAGCACACCTTGCGTAGGGCGCGCCACCGGGGGCTGCTGGCCGGGAGCCAGACCATGGAGTGTCTGTTGTGCGTGAACACGTGGGTGCCGTCTAGGACGAAGCGCCCCGAGAAAGCTGCGTCATGGCGCTGGAGGATGTCGCGGGCGGCGTCTGGGGAGGAGGCGACTACGGTGGTGACCGTGCCTAGGCGGAGCGCCATGATCGGGCCATGGCGCTCCGCAAGGCGCGCGAGGGAGCGGTGTGGTAGTGCGCCCAGGGAGAGGAGGTTCCCGACGAGTGGAAGCGGGCGAGGACCGGGGGGGAGGTTGCGACATCTGTCGGCTAAGAGGCCCAAGAGGTACACAGAGGAGACGATGAGGATGAGAACTGTTGTGCAAAACAGGAGGAGCTCCATTGTTGGTGATCACTTGGTGAGCTGATGAGCTTTATTTCATTTGGAGCACGTTATATAGCAGGCAGCCTGATTTATGCATCCATGTCTGATCGCACTAGTGCCTCCTCCTACTAGCTAGTTGCCTAGAGTAATTCCCGTTTTCTAGAAAAATGACGTACTATGTGTAATCGCACTATAAAAGTGATAAGGCTGATTCACAAAAAGTCGGTAAAGGTTCAACATTGCTGTTGGAATGGTGATGCTTGTGTACTACTCCGTATCTTCTATAGCACTTAATGAGATGGTAGAACGTCCCGTTGCTTTCTAGCCTCTGATTTATGAGCATCACTTTTATTTCTTTCTTCTTGCAATCATGCATGACATGATGGTAATTGCAGAGGAAAAGGATGGCTGATAATATCATGAGCAGTGCGCAGTGTTTACTACCAATACTCCCTCATCCAGTATTTCTACTAGATCATGTAGGCAACACCGCGCCCGTCCACTGGTGTATTAGATTTCCAGGGATTGACGGAAATAGTTGTGGAATTAAAAATAAGGAAGCAAATCTCACACTCAAAGCTTAACTGAAGTAGATATAATTAAGTCCTGCACTAAAACCAACCTGGGAAATTAAGCTTTCTACAATTTATAAGTAAAGTGGCTAGCCATGACCACATGGCATTATCAGAGTTGAAGACCTCGTCAAATGAATCTTTACTCATTAAGGAATCCATGGTAAAAAAATTGAAGGAAAATCCATGGTAATTTTAATTACAATACCAGATAAAATAGCATGAACATTCACAATAGAAGTCATGAAAGTTCTAGCAGTTCGGTGTTTTAAGAAGCTACATAAAAGTGTGATAGTTGAATCTTGCAGTGATTTGGAGAGGGGGCAAGCTAGAAAAGATGAACAATAGTACCTACTCTTGGAAGACCCTGGCCCTCAAGGTGAGCTTCCACTGGAAGTTTTTTTTGCAATTTATCCATCCTGCCAAAACAAAGACAATATTTTTTACCTAGCCAAAAGGATACGCAAAATACAAAGAGTCGCAGATAATTAAACATGAAGCAAGTAGTTTGAAGAAATGCATACCACATCCCTTCATCGTCTTATGTTCTCAGCTTTATGCTTGTTGCAGACCAACCTTCCAAAGTACGATGTACTTGCAATGTTGAGCACAGAAAGACACAAAATATTCAAGTTAAGTCTGATGTTAGTAGGTTGCATGATCATAAATATAAAAATCTGGCAATCTGATATATAGCTTTTTCTATTTTCTGCAGACGAAATAGATTTTAACTTGTTATCGTAACTCTATTGAATTTACATGACTACATATATGGCAACATAAGTAATGCTACAATTGCTGAAAACAATTGTGATCAAAGTGGACATATAAATTAAGCAAGATTTTTATATTAGAAAAGCAAGCGATACAGACTGTGTTACAACATACTCTAGCAGCAAAACTAAAAACACAATTTGCGCTACAATGTTCTCCATAAAACAAGGCAAAAATGAAATGTTGGTTCAAGAAATTTCCTTCAAAGTCCCCTTTTATATGTGTGATAAATAAATAAAATATATGTAATCCATGTAGAAGATAGAGAGAGCCCACAATTGGCAGTCTCAAATTATAAATGATGACACCACCAATCAAGTAGCAACTGAATATAAGACCCCATCTTTTTGCATTTCCAAGATTCTAATACCAATACAACCATTCAAGTTAAGTAACTCACCGACCACAATGCAAAGATAATAGTGAGCCTTTCTTCTCATACATAGCAGATAGTCAGCATCATTCGATCCAACACTTGGTTTACAATATAACTATGCATAGATTACTCACAGTATTGTACAATATAGTCTTGACTCTTGAGACATATATAAATGGTTTGTTGAACGTTGTCCTATGTTGCCTTGACCTGCCACTATCGTCCTCCTTCCTTGACTAATGTGTGTCCATAAGCAAAAATCTGAACACACCTTGATTGTGATTCTTTTTTCCATTTCAAGGCACTCGTCGTCCTCCTTCCTTGACTAATGTGGTCCATAAGCAAAAATCTGAACACACATTGATTGTGATTCTTTTTTCCATTTCAACGCACTCGTCGTCATCCTTCCTTGACTAATGTGTCCATAAGCAAAAATCTGAACACACCTTGATTGTGATTCTTTTTTCCATTTCAAGGCACTCGTCGTCCTCCTTCCTTGACTAATGTGGTCCATAAGAAAAAATCTGAACACACCTTGATTGTGATTCTTTTTTCCATTGCAACGCACTCGTCGTCCTCCTTCCTTGACTAATGTGGTCCATAAGCAAAAATCTGAACACACCTTGATTGTGATTCTTTTTTCCATTGCAAAAGGAAAAAAAGTAATCCAATAGAAACTGACACACTAACCAAATTTATATTAGTCAACAAAAAGGGCGACATATTTTTTGAACAAAGGTTCAGTTGGAAGAATACAATACCAACTTGCAATGCAGAATCTACAAGAAAAACGTAAGACTGCACATATCACATATGAGTCATCTAAATAATAACCAACGTATCCTAAATATATTCAGCACACATAATGTAATTTCTTCTATAACCTCTTTAGTTTGCTCGATAGATAAGATATTTAACAAGCATCTGATGTGCGAGATATAGAAAGTTATAGCCTCAATAGTGCAACAAGAACATATTATTTTATAGATTTGTTGAATAAAGCAGTAAATAAATATCCCTATTTGGTACATACTTGCACTGAATGATCAAAAAAGAAACGGAATGAGTCATCTAAATAATAACCAAAGTATCCTAAATGTATTCAGCACATATAATGTAATTTCTTCTAGAACCTCTTTAGTTTGCTCGATAGATAAGATATTTAGCAAGCATCTGATGTGCGATATAGAAAGCTATAGCCTAAATAGTGCAACAAGAACATATTATTTTATAGATTTGCTGAATAAAACACTATAAATATCCCTATTTGGTACATACGTGCATTGAATGATCAAAAAAGAAACGGAATGAGACAATCATCTCTTCTTTTTCATGATCATTGAGGGGTGGTAAAACAACTAAATTCATCTACAACGGAAAGGAAAACTAAGAATCAATATCAACTATCGGGGGGGGGGGGGGGGGGGGGGGGACGATCTTTGGCCGGACAAGAGGAGGAAAGGGAGAAATCTTGCTCGTCTGCGGTCATCACGGCGAGCTTCTGAAAGGGCATGTGCCCTCATGTATGGTTTTGGTAATTAATGACAATACCTAAGGACTAATGTGTGTTTTGAGCATATTGCAAGTATGGTTTGAAGTTATCAAGGCATCACCTATATGAAGAAAGATGGTATCTTCCATGGGCTTGCAACAAGAAGATCCATTAATTTAGCCCATGGAGGATGATGTCATGCCATGATCGTCATCATGGTTGACAAGTGCAAGACCAAGGGAAGCATGTTAGAGACATGAAGACGAAGCTAAGCGAGACTCTCCCATGATGGAGTATGGGGGAGTATATGGAGGATTTTTCATGAAGCATGTGCTAGCAAGCGCAATCAAGAAAGGTGGTCCACTTGAAGAGATCAAGATCGTCATCATCTACATCAAGTGGAATGCTCAAGGGAAAGGTATGATCTTGATAGGGCTATAGGATAGATAGGCGTACTATCAAGAGGGGCTCTCGAGTGAGTAACTTGATCGAATCTTTATGGAGAGCTCAAACTTTTGCATACTTAGCATATCATCTTTCTTGTTTCTTATTTGGCTTTTCTCCTTGTGAGGTTTTGGAGCTTGTCGTGATCTTGAGAACAAGCTCAAGTTCATCAAATACAAAGTTCGTTTGAAAAGCTTCTTGGTTTTTTATGTTGGAGGTTTTACCGGTTGTTCCTTTTTCGAGAGGTTTTATGTTTCACCATTTGGTTTTAACCTCCTATCTTGGAATATGATGTTTCTCTTCATTATCTTGTAGAGTTCTTTGTTGTTATTACAACGCGCCAAAAATCATCGAAAACGGAGTTCGGATGGTCAAGATATTGTCGTTTTCATGTTGGTATTTCTACAGTTTTCGGGTGCTCGGAAATCTCCGAACCGGGCTCGGAGATTTCCAGATCGGGCGGATTTCAGTACTGATGTCGCCCAGAAAACTTCGGAGATCTTTCCGGAAATCTCCGGGGGTCGGAAATCTCCGGCCCTAGGCCTGAAATCTCCGGTCTGAGCTGCTGTAACGGCTAGATTTGTGGGACCTTCTTCTTCCTTGAGTAAGCATGACTTTCCCCTCTCTCTCTTGCCATTGTTGACCTTGGAAAAGCTTGCCCCATCTCAAATCCTCCCATGATTCTTGCATATCTTTGAGGGAAAAATGAGAGGAGATCTAGATTTACAATTCTACCAATCCATCTCTCCTCTAAGTGAGGGGAACTAGTGGATCTGGATCTTTGAGTTCCTTTGTGGTTCTCCCCCTTTGTTCTTGCTCTCTCCTATAAGCATTAGTTGCTTGTGGTGGGATTTAGGAGTGTAGGATTTGTCTCCTTTGTGGTTTCTTGGTTCTTCCTCTCTTATTCCCCCATAAGCATTTGTTGCTTTGTTGGAATTTGAGAGTGAAGGACTTGAGCACTTTGTGTGTTCTTGCCATTGCATCTTGCATCGGTTTGAGCCCTCCACGAGTATTCGTGGTGGTGAAATTCGTGAGCTTGTTACTCTTAGGTCTTGGACCCTAGACGCCTTACTGGCCGCCTTTGTGGCATAGGACCTTTTTGTGGTCAAGGCCTTTGTGGCTAGTTGTGACCTTTGTGGTCAAGACCTCTTGTGGTCATTTGGGAGCCCCCAATTCGGTTGTGGGTGTGTGCCCCAAGGTTGTTGTACGGGATTGTTCTCCGCCCAAAGGAGTTCATAGTGGAAGGTGGACTCGGACCTTTGTGGTCGAGTTCATCGGAGAAGAAGGTGAAGCCTTTGTGAAAGGACAATGATGTCGCCTAGAGGGGGGTGAATAGGCGGTTTAAAACTTTTCCGGTTTAGGCTTGATAATTGCGGAATAAAACTAGATGTTTAAATTAACAAGCCGACAACCTAAATAAACTAGGCTCACCTATGTGCACCAACAACTTATGCTAAGCAAGACAAACAACAAGATGATAGCAATATAGAATACTTCAAGCATGAAGGCTATCACAATGTAAAGTGCATAAGTAAAAGCTCGGGTATAGAAATAACCGAGGCACGCGGAGACGAGGATATATTCCCGAGTTCCTCCTTGTTAAGGGAGTACGTCTCGTTGGAGAGGTGTGAACCGACACAACGGTTCAACAACCACAAAGGTTTCACCTTCTTCTCCGATGAACTGCACCACAAAGGCTTGGTTCACCTTCCACTATCGGAATTTCTTCGAGGCGGAATCCGGAGCCTTTCAACAACAATCCGGGGCACAACCCACAATGGGATTGGGGGCTCCCGAACGGCTTTCCACAACAACAATCCGGGGCACAACCCACAATGGGATTGGGGGCTACCGAACAGCTTCAAGTGACCACACAAGGGTCCAACCACCACAAAGGCGTCTTGGGTCCAAAGACCCAAGAGTAACAAGCTCACAAACTTTCAACTTCCACGAATCCTCGTGGAGACCACACCGATGCACCAAATGCAAAAGGCAAGAGCACTTCACTCTCGAATTCCAACAAAGCAACAAATGCTTATGGGGGGATAAGAGAGGAAGAACAAAGAGGAGATGCACCAAGAACTCCAAGATCAAGATCTACTAGGTTCCCCTCACTTAGAGGAGAGATGGATCGGTGGAAATGTAGATCTAGATCTCCTCTCTCAAATCCCTCAAAGATACGCAAGAATCATAGGAGGAAATGAGAGAGGGGCAAGCTTTCCAAGGTCAACAATGGAGGAAAGAGAGGGGAAAATTCGTGCTTAGAAAAGCTACTCTCTCTGGGGAAGAAGGGGCCTTTTTATAGGTCCCACGAAAAAGAGCCGTTGCAGGAAAACTTCACACCGGAGTTTCCGGTCACTAGGGCCGGAAACTCCGGCCAGGGGCGGAAACTCCGGCCTACTGGGACCGGAAACTCCGGCCCCCACCAGGGGCTGAACACTGTCAACACCGCCGAGGCTTGGGCAAACTCTCCGGTGCCCTGGGCCGGAAAGTTCATCCAGGGGCGGAAACTCCGGCCTCTAGGGCCGGAAACTCCGCCCCCCACCAGGGGCTGAACAACGTTTGGAGAAAAACGTTGAGTCCGGAGACTCCGGTCCTGCACAAACCGGACACTCCGGTCTAGGACCGGAGACTCCGGCCTAGGAAAAACTGCAGCAAAACCGATAACGAAAACGTCAATATCTTTTTCATCCGGACTCCGTTTTCGATGATTTTTGGCTCGTTGGAATCACAACGAAGAGCTTTACAAGATCATGCAGATAAACCTCATAGTCCAACAATGGAAGATAAAACCAAATGGCGGAGGTTAAAATCTCTCTAAAAAGGAATGATCGGCAAACCTCCAAAACCGAAAACGCAACAAGTTTTCCATATGAAATTCGTTTTCGGTGAACTTGGTCTTGTCGTGAAGATCACAACAAGCACCAAAACTCAACAAGGAGAAAAACCAAGTAAGAACCAAGAAAGATGAAATGGCAAGTATGCAAAGGTTTGAGCTCTCCACAAAGATGCGATCAAGTTACTCAATCGAGAGCCCCTCTTGATAGTACGCCATCTATCCTAAAACCCGGTCTCCCACTAACACCATGAGACCGGTAAAATAGAAAACCTATCAAGATCATACCTTTGCCTTGCGCATTCCACTTGAGCTCGATGATGACGATCTTGACTCTCTCAAGTTGAAACACCTTTCTTGATTGTGCTTGCTAGCACATGCTTAATGAGGATTTCTCCAAATGCTCCCCCATACTCCATTATGGGAGGGATGATGACGATCTTGACTCTCTCAAGTTGAAACACCTTTCTTGATTGTGCTTGCTAGCACTTGCTTAATGAGGACTTCTCCAAATGCTCCCCCATACTCCATTATGGGAGGGCCTCGCTAAGCTTCGTCTTCATGTCTTCTTTGCAAGCTTCAATCAAAAGATATCTTCCGAGATGCATCATATTGAACTTGCACTTCATCTTCTTCTCTTGATATGTAAGATGGCTTGGGGGTAAACATGATTGTTCACTCAATCTTCTATTCCAAGCCATACTTGCGATGAGCTCAACTCTATACATGACCATTCTTCATATTAACCCTTGAATAGAGCATTGGTCATTATGTCATCTTGAAGAGTCCAACACATGAACTCCTATATTTTCCCATGGACAAGATCTATAAGAATATCTCAATGTAAACATTAGTCCATAAGGATTGTCATTAATTACCAAAACCACGCATGGGGGCAACCATGCACTTTCAATCTCCCCCATTTTGGTAATTGATGACAATCCCTTTTACGAGGGTTTATATAATGAATTTAAGCAGCCATGCAACACAAAGATCAAGGATGCAAGATAACCGCAAGAGAACAAACCCATATTCCCTTAAACCCTCTAAATTTCTCCCCCATTGGCATTGATTGCCGAAATGGGTGAAAAGTAAGAAGGCTAATATAGTAAGAGCTCCCCCATAAAGTGTGCATTTCTCATAATGTGAGTGAAATCAAATGCACATATCCAATGAAGAATAGATGGAGGGAGATCAAACTATATTGAGGATCCAAAGATTGCAAGAGAATATCAAATAGAAAGATACTTCAACGAAAGATGCAATCAATCCTTTGTTTTGAATATCATGAGGGAACTCCCCAAGGTACGTGCACAAATAGGATTTGTATTTCAATATAGTGTGCACAACATGGAATCCTCACTCCCTCCTAGATAAAATCGAACACAAGCACATGCAAGAGAATATAAGTGAGAAAAGAAACAAAACAATTTGCAACAAATAAAATGTTTTGCAACATGAGCAAGGAGCGGCAAATAAAAGGATGGGTGTGAGATATAAAGACATTTTAGGAGACTAATACAAGGATGAGCAAACACATCAACATAGTCTTTCAAAAGGAGTTCCACATGGTGCATATGATGTCTTACCCATACTCACACACCAAAGGAGATATATCAAGTAGCTCCACAAGCTTATTAAAACTCAACAAGCATAACACATGAAAATAAAGGTTGTGCCTTTAATTAGAAACCACCAAAGATACAAAAGCAATAAGAGGTGGTCACTAAGGAATTGGAATACCAAATAAAGATGTACTATTTTCATGTGTATAAGTTTCTAATTAGACACGAATCACTAAGATATGGGTCTACAAATAAACATGTACACACAAGATAGATACAAAGGTAGAGGTCATGATATCCAAGAGGAAGTCATAAATACACCAATAAGATCTTTGCTTAAAAGCATAGCACAAAGCTCACTTTTATCTTAAAGGGTTATAGATGAACTTCAAACACACACTCATCATAGCATCAAACGTATCCACAAGGGATAAGGTGATAAACGGGATGCTCCGAGTAGGATAACAAGTCTCACAAAAGGCAAATGATTTTGAAACACATCAATATTACATATACGAGACATAGATTAGAAAGTGCTAGATTAACATATTTGGGATTGGTGAATCATGAAAATGATTATATATATTCCTCCTTTGATATGTAATCATCCCGGCTTACTCACATTTGCAATAAAGACGTTTTACAAGAATCAAAAGAATTGCAACCAAAGAGATTCATGCCATGAAATCAACCTACACAAGGTTGAAAGCTAGAAAAGTATGCATGAGGTAGATACTTGTTACCGAGATATAGAAGATAAGAGCTCATGATCATCCAAGCTTGGCTCCAATAAGCACATGGTGACAACACATTCCTTTTAGATGAGACAAGCTTCCAATGCATCTCCAATATACCTAAAACAAATTCAAGTACAAAAAGGTACCCAAACTCATTGGGTCCAAAGTAGTTAGAGCAACTACAATACATAGGACAAACTCCACATAAATATGTGCATATTAATGTGAAACTGAATTTTATGCACATCTTAGCCATATAGGATTTGATGGAGTTTATCCTATATATTGGATCAACGAAAGTAAGCATGCCATAAGATATACATATAATAAAAATGCATGCACATGACTTTCAAGAACCAAACGAGATATAATTTAGACAAAACACCAAGTAAACCAACAAGGCACACACAAGTGTGACAATAAAACAAATTGTCCACATTATATCAAATACCCAAATCAACACATGAGTGAAGATACCACTTTGAAAAGATGCTAATGAAATCAAGAAACCAATTGATGAACATATCATCAAGGAATAAACCAAAACCTCTACACTTTTCATGATGGCACAAAGTACCAAGACGAAAAATGTTTGTCTTCCAAGGAGACATGTCATCGGGATCAAATATCATATGAAGACAACTAATGTTCTAAAGCATATAGGATTGCTCTCCCAAGATGTGTACATTATTTATGATTTTGCATTTGAATACAAAATGCACACAAATGAGATCATCACTCTTCATATATATATTCAAACACTAGTCATGTTCAAGAAAGGCAAGAAATTGCAATACCAATTTAAAGAACGGTGTTTTACTCAAAGTAGGATAGCTTACCAAAGAATAGTGCATTGTTAAGAAGTATGACTCTTGAAGGTCAATGCACAAGAATTGGTTCATTGCAAGTCCCAACTCAAGAAAGCACAAAACAAATTTCAAGTAGAGCAATAAAGGATCCAAAAGATACAAGGAAGACAAAAGAAAGTTAGATCAAACTAAATTCTTGGCAATCAAATAAGGCAATTCAAAGCAAGAGTCAAAGTGAATATGATCAATATATATACCACAAGTTATGATTATCACTTGTCACGACAAGTAATGTATGGAGATATTTCTCGGGCGTGGATTGCAAAGATATATTCAAGACGTTGTTGCTCAAACAAGTTCCCAACGAGACGTGACAACTTTACTTTGTGATAGCCATCGTGCTTGAAGTCCTTTACCTTGCTATCCCTTTGTTGTTTGTCTTGCATAGCATAAGTTGTTGGTGCACATAGGCGAACCTATTATATTTAGGTTGTGTCATTGATAAGTTAAACACTAAGTTTTATTCCGCATTTATCAAGCCTAAATTGTAAAAAGTGTTCCTCGCCTATTCACCCCCCCCCCCCCCCCACACACACACACTCTAGGCGACGTCTTTCCTTTCAGCTTCATCTGGCCGCTGGCCATTGGAATCGAAGTCCTATGCCAGTGCCACGGCTGTAGAAGGAGAGGGAATGGATAGAGGGAGATGAGGCGCATGCCTTACCTGTTTGCTGCGGACTAGCGCGAGGCGAGGCCGTCGGCTGCTCATGTTCGCCGTCCTGGTGCTGCACTGATCCTCATCTCGCCCCTCGCCTCGAGAGGAATTGGGAGAGGGAGAGGCGGAGACCTCGGTCGCCCACTCGCCCCTCGCTTGAGCATATCCCCTGAATCCTGCTCCTCAGGACAGTAGCTTCGCGGGTATCACTAGGTAAAGGTTTCCCTTCACGAACACGAAGTTCTCTTTCACGGTCCCGCGCGCGAGCTGCTGCCGCCACGTGCAAACTGAGCGAGCGGACCCGCATCTGTCCCTCCAAATACCCAAATTCAGATCTAGATCTGTGAATAGAATTGTACAAACAACACACAACACCGTGTACAAACACAAAATTAGGTTGTACAAACACACATACCGTGTTGTACGTACAAGTACACATATCAGATTATACAACTACACAGAACAGATTGTACATATTAGGTTGAACGTACAACTACACAAAACAGGTTGTACAGATCAGATCGTACAACTACACAGATCAGGTTATACTGATCAGGTTTTACGTATATGTACAACTATAAACACGTTGTACAAATTATACACACTCCAGAGTACAAAAAAAAAGTTCGATGAAACCTATCAACATAAGATCTACTTTGGAAGATCTCGACGCGAGGAGTTCAAAAGTGAAAACGGTTCGTAATTCGGATAAACGGTTATTAAGATATTTCATTTTGAAAAAAAAACTAATCTCAAAATAAATACGTAAACAACCTTCTGCGCATCACCAAGCAACCACCACTTGTCACACATGTAGAGGAAGTGGGAGCGAGAGCGAACGAAAATTTGACACTTGTCAGCTAAGAAGCACGCGCGGAGAGACCTTTGAGAAGGGAAGACTTTTTTAAGAAACTTGTAGCTTCGCCCGTTTTTTCCTTTCCCATACGGGATGGTTCACCTAGTTGGGCTTTAGCAGGTGTTTTGAAGCCTAGTTAACTAGAAGGTTCCGATTTGTTTTTCGGAGCAGCTGCCCTCAGGACATGTGGCCCACTAACAGCTTAATGAAAATCGAACAATAAGAAAAGACCATTGCAAAAGATTCGATGGCTCTGGATGCTGATGGCGTGAGAGGTCTCGTTTTTGTGTCAGTTTTAATGTCACTAATTTAAGTCTAATGACTATTTAGTTACGCTTGACCATTAATCATGTTTTATAAAAATCTAGTAAATATCATATATTTTATAATGTTTTAATCACTACAATTATTTGGTGTGCCTGACTTCAAATTTATACATTTGAACCAATTTGTTGAATAAAACAAATGACGCTAAAAGTCAACTGCCTCAAATAAAAAATAAATGACAATAATACCTTTAAACAATAATAAATATCTTTAAAAAATAGTGGGTTAAAAGACGATTTTTTTGGTAATAAAGCGATCCATCCATGCATGGTTCGATGACGATGTCGTGTCTCATAAATTGTAAGCTTGTACTCCCTCAGCCATGTCATTGTTCAAAGAGTAGTAACTAGTAAGAAGAACTGAGAAGTAAGAAGAACTCTTTTGAGAGTCAACCCCCGTGGGCTGGGTCCCTCTGATGCTTCCCTCGGAGGAGACGCCAGATCTTGTGTATATAGTAGGTTTGGTAGTGGCAGTAGTAGGTGTGAGTTTCGACCTCGCGTTGGTTGTCGGATTTATGTTGGTTGGGAGGTTGATGTCGGGTCCCCTGGGTTGTACGTGGTGCTACCTGGTGGTTGGCGGTTGGCTTGCTTGTTGTGGTGCGCCGGTGGTCGGTGTTGGATGCGGAGAAGAAGCGATGCACCACTGGGGACTCCGTAAATAAGGCCTTTGTGTATGTTTGCTACTTCATCTTAGTTTGTGGCTGGTCCTGCTTCTTTCGGCTTGCCATGGTGGTTTGAGGAAGAAGAAGGATGGTGTAGAGGACTACATCGTTGGGTGGCGGCGAGGAAGACCATGCGCGGCAGCGAATTGGAGTTCAATCTCGGTTGCTTTGATTTGGCCATTGACTCAGCTAGCCGAGCGGGGGCTGCTCCAGGTGCCGGTATTACAGCATCTCATCTTCAACCTCCATATTGGAGGCCTTTGCGGGATTCTTGTCAGCATCCTCCGTTCTCCTTGCCCCAAGTGGTATTGTCCCCGGTGGCAATGAGAGAGGCCGACGATGGACTCCCAGTCCTAGTGGTGGAGAAGAAGGACTTGATCGCTTTTCATATGTATGTTTTAGGTCCTTTTGTGCTAATTTTCTTGACTGTACTATAATTTTCGTTCTTTCTTGGTCCTATGCACGCAATTAAAGAGGTGCATGATCAGACCCAGCCTGAAGCAAACTAAAAGCCTTCCCGCGCGCCGCCCCTCGCTGTGAGCCGCGTCGACGTGCTCTGGCTGAACCTCCCGGTCCCCATCGCTCCGCCACCGACGGCCCCGATCTCCCAATCCACAACTCCCCAGTTGTGGTTTGGGAATCGGTTCAGGTCGATTCTCAGTTCTCACAGGCAAGAGCTACAGATCCTAGAACGGCTTCCAATGTTCTCAAATTTGCCCCGTAAATCGAGCAGATGATAGAGATGTGGTTGATCCGAGGCTTGCATCTCTCGAGATCAGAGAGCTCTGGTGTGGTGATTGTCGGAGCAGACGAGTGAGATAGAGCTAGCGCTAGGTGGATGACCGGCGGGTCCTGCCGGCGAAGTGTGCGAGCCTCTCATAATCGAGGAAGGAGTGACTCTGAGAATCAGAGTGGGTGCAGGGTGGGTGGTGTTCATGTCGTGTTGATCAGACGTGCCGAAGGATTGTGAACAAGCAGGATTTTGACAGAATTTTGACAATTTCTCCGCTTTTACCTTCGAATCTCTGTCTCCCCTTTAGTTATATTTTTGACTCTTTCATTAATTTTAGGAGAACCATGATGGTTTTGAAAGTGTAGATGCCAAGTTGCTGGTACATCCGAGTTAGCTATACAAATTAGGTACGATACGTAATTATTTTGTAGAGAAAATTGATATAAGCAAAATGAACATGTTTCATGTTACAGATGTTTGAATTCTCATTCATTTCATGAGCGACTTGATTTTGGGAGCATGTACATATCACACAGATGTTGATGACTAAATACTAATCCCACATGAGAAAGATATTAATTAGGGATATTATAACTGCATAAAAAACAAGCTCTCTCAGGCTATCACCATTTTAACCGTCCGATTACTGTCCTTATTCAATTAAGACCGTTCATTTTCTCTCAACCTAAAATCCCTATGGGACGCTGCTCCCGGCGTCAAATCGGCCCGCTGTGGTTGATTTGGGCCCAACACGTGGAAACACACCGTCTCTCTCCTTGGATGTCCCCTTTCGCCTCCTATTCCTCCTCCTCTCATTGTCGCTCTGTCTCAAAGGCTCTCAGCGCCTCCCGAGAACCCATGGTGTTCTTCTTCAAGGTATGGTTCCCTAGAACCCAAACCAAAGCTTCGATTTTCCCTGTCTCTCCGCTGAAACGGCTTGGATCTTTGTTGTTCCAGGATCTAAGTGTAGTTACTACACATGGTGACATGGATAGGCAGATCCCTGGATGAAGGAGGGGTTCGAAGGGCCCTTCTCGGTATCTTTAACGGTGTATGTTCTTCTACAAGGACCAGCAGGCGTACGAGCTATTCTCCCACGTTGGTGAGATCTGAAGGGAATATGCCCTAGAGGCACTTAATAAACATAGTTTATTGGCAATATCCCAATTGTTCATTATATGTTTTACACCATGCTATAACTGTATTAAGCGGAAACATTAATACAAGTGTGGTAGATAAACAACCAGGTCCCTAGTAGCCTCTACTAAGACTAGTTTCGCTGCGCGATTGATGATCGAGGTTTCCCGATCATAGGGCATGGCGCCGGTCGGCAATGGAAGTCATATCGTTAGGTGTAACGATGTGATGGACATACCCAGTATTTATAGGACATAGTCATTACGCCTTAAGACCGTGAGACCAGCTCTTATTGTTGTCCCTGGAAGATACTTTGATCGCACCAAACGTCATATCTTATATAGTGTGACAATGATAGGTGATACTTTTGGGTATCGGAAGGGGGTAGTTGAGACGAGGGGTCAACAACGGGATTTGTCAGTCCGCATAGCCGAATAGATACTCTAGGGCCCACTCGGTGAGATTATGTCAAATGAGTTTGCAAACATGTGACTAGGTCACCAGCTGACATAATATCATAGACGAGTAGAAGATAGCGATGTCGGTAACGAGATCATGCTAGGTATGGAGATATCTGAGAATGATGCTCGGACAGGCTAAGTATCGCCATGACAAAGGGTTTAAGACTATACGTCCAGGTTTGATAGATGAAAGTCATTCGTTATATCACAGGGATTAATTCATGGGGTCCAGGCCTACGAGTTAGTCGTTGATCATAAAAGAGTCTTGATCGTACCTGTTATTATATCGAACCGCTAGGGTAACACACTTAAGGGGTTTCGATAAGACAACCGGAAAGGAAAGAGATCACCGGGAATGTCCCGGGAATGGTCCGATGGAGATCGGGCAGCCACAAAAGATTTTTCGGAGCTAAGATAAATTATATATAATATGTTTGATATTAATTAGTGTAATTAATGTATAAATATGATTTTATATATTTATTTTCGAATTTATTTAGGCTGATTTCCCTAAATGGGCCTTCTGGTCGAAAGAAGGCACATGTGGGGAAAAACCCTCAAGGGAATTTTGTGGGGAGGCTTGGCCGGCCTAGGTGGGCCAAATGGGGCCCACCTAGGGCCGGCGCACCATGGCTGGCCGCACCAGGCAATGGGGGATAGTCCCACATTGCCTGGCTGGCAAGGTTGGCTCCCCCTGGGAGCCTATATAACAAGGGGCACCCCTGGCCTTTTAATTCACCAATTAATTCCCTAATTCTCTCTCGATCTCGTGATTCCCTTTGTCGGAGTCGCGCCGAGTAGAGGAGTGGGATCTCTTCCACCATAGCCCGATGCCGCGCTGCTGGTGTTCCGGTCCAAGTCTTCCGCTGCTCGTTCTGGACTGGAGCTTCGGAGGCCGTCGTCTCCACTGTATGTGTGTGACGCCCTGGGAGGTGCTGCGCTAGCGGTACTCGGAGGCCTACTTCCTCCACCCGTCCTCGGGGTCATCTTTGTCGTCTTCGTCGCGCCGAGTTCTCAGCGACCTAGAGGTCGGCTACGTCGTCTTCGTCATCAACGCTTGTGCGGGAGCGTAATCCCCGCTATTCGGTCTACGAGGGTATGTATTCCGATCTCCGGCGTACTTCTATATCTGCATAGTGTAGATCTTGGCTAGTTTAAGGATATCGTTGCTAGGAATTTTTTTGTTTTCTGCACACGATCCCCTTCAAGATCCAAGCGACAACTCGCCCCACCGAGCGGCAAGCGAGCTGATTCAGATCGAGAAAAAAGGCAACAAAGGAGGAACGATGCGGCAGGGTAGGAGAAGAGACGATTTGGCAAGCAAGGGCGTCCACTGCCCCTTGTCGCCGTCCACCCTCCACACGGGACGTCGGCTCTTTCCCTTGACCTCGAGCGGCGGCCCTTACCGTGATTAGCCAGTTTGCCCGGTCGCGGCGCAAGATGCAGCGTCCCTGAGCTCGCTGCCACCAAGATGGCTGCAACCCTTCTCCGCTCCCCAACCGCCATATCCTACGTATGTCTTCCCTAGGTTGTTTTCTATTTTCTATGTGTCTATATCATCTATGAACAACAGATGGCTTACATGATTAGTGTTGATAACCCTATGGTTTATTTTCTTATGGACCATGTTAGGTATGGACTGTGATGTAAAGATTCATCGACCTTCAACGGAAAGGACTCCACTGCGGTGTCTTTTCCAGGATCACTAGCCACCTCAGCCATGCTACATCGTCCACTAGGCCTGGTCCGATGTTGTGAAATGCAGCTCCCTTGTGTGCAAGGATATACTAGACAACGAGTTCAAAGGGTAGGTACTGAAGCCTAAACTTTACTCGCTTTTTGGATGGTATGGACGTTTAGCATTGTCTGGTTGCTACATCTATTGTATGCAATGAGCGACAAATTGGAATGTGTTATGAAATTATTTACCTACACACTAATCTGATCAAAGAGAACATCCAGAGTTACACCGGCCTGATTTCCGCTATGCTCAACGGCCACCTTTTCAAGCGCCGAGGAGCTATATCAGGAGGCGTGATTACTGCGCTACCTCAAAGCATGTCATTCATATTATCCGTGTATGAATGCAATTTTATTGTTGCCAAGTTGAGAGATGATGCTGGATCAGCCTAAATGGAGATCAGCCTGGAAGGTTAGTGCACTATATTTTCAGTTCCTCGCTACCTTAGAATTTTGCCTTGCTAAATCGACTATCAGGGATTCATGACTCATGAGACATGATCCATAAGTCTGCTGGAACTTGGTAGTGTTCTCTTTATTTTGTTTGAATAACTGACGTGTTGTGTCTATTTTACTTTTAGAGGTTTCAGCAACAATATTGCTCTAGCCAATGAATGAAACCCAATGGAGGAATCTAGTAATTTTATTGGTCTACTGTACACCTATTTTGTAGTTAGATATATCAATTTCTATTTTGGGCTAGACATAATTAAATGGCATGCTAACATTGAAAGCATGTCCACTTCTGAAGTTAAAAAAGACAAGATCAAATCTAAGGAGCAACTATTCTGAAGACATATCTCCATAAGATGTTAAAGTTCAGGGAACCTTTATGGACACATGTTTACTTCTCTGCGTTAGTAGAGTGAGTTGTTGATAATTGAAACATGAAGGAATTGAAGTATATCCACCTGTAATTAAAGCTCCATTGGAAGGGTAAGATCAGAAGATAAAAACTCTTAACTTACAAATCATGCAGGTTGGATTTGAAATGAAAGGAAGTGAAGCCTATTAACTAAGAGTTTGTCAGTCAAATCCTTTGCCTAAATGGAGCTAGGTGGAAGGAGAAAGTTATGCATATCATCGTGGGAAAAATGTGTTATCTATCTCTCAGATTCAAGAAACACGATTGTCCTTCTAAGCACATGGTAAGTCTCTAATCTATAAAACGAGGAGTTTATGTGCGACATTAGTCCATGGTTGGAGCTACATAAATTTAACTTTGACATGCATTTCAGTTTAGTTGGTCTAGAAAAGTAAACCTGGAGTTTTAATGATAGCTAGTCATTTCCACATCTATGAGCTATTTGTGTTAACTAACCGTCTAAGATACCAGACGACCGGGTGTCCCATCTGTTGTCAGCCCGTAGAGCGGCTGTTGAAGATAAAAAATCAAAGAAAAAAATCGAAGGAGAAACTCTAGCAGACATGCTGTCTCTCATCTTCGCCTCTTCAAAAACAAGAGATGTAGCATAGAACATTATGTACTTAGAGATTGCGGCCTTCATGTCTTCTTTTCCTGTATTACACTAACTTCTTCCTAACAATCTATTTACCTAATGAACGGGCGCGGCAACCCCACCCTGCCGTGTTTGATTCTACTCGGGTAAAACCTAGGCACGCCTCCTACGCCGCCACCAACGAGCAATCCTTCTTCCCTGTTTCCAAAACTTCCTGTCTCATCCAAGATAACTTGGCCCGGTACTGCCGTCGCTGATGCGGGCTCGACTTCACGGGACGGCACCCACCACGATTAGCCAGTTCGTCGTCTGGCGGAAACGGGGCTATATCCGGCGTCCCCAGGTGCGCTGCCGACAATGACCGACACCCTTCCACACTCCTTAATTGATGGTTTTGATTCCGTCTATGTTCCGAAGGTTTTTCCACATCGTCTACATCTCCTACAAATAACAAATATCCATGATTAGTGCTTTTCGTGTAGCTGATAACTTTATGGCTTTGATTTTCTTCTGATGTTAGCTAATAACTATGGATTATGATGTGCAGGTTCATCCGCCTCCAAGTGATGGACTGATGGTTACCCGTAAAATTTAGCAGAGTGTGACAAAAGAGAACACTTTTTTTTAGAATTGTAAGCCAGATCGATTCACCTTCTTTTAGTGCAAGCGTATCTATTTGTGTATATTTGTGTACTCCTGTTGACTGTGGCTTTGATATCAGCGTAATTGATTGGTCTACAACAAGTACATCTAAGGAAAGAATTTAGAGAGTGGTGCCCCAATAGGACATGGCATATGCTAGGAAGCTCAACTGCAAATTGTATGTCAGATAGACCCTTTCAAGTATTTACAACTACACTGCCTAAGTAGGATATCTTATTTAAAATAATAAGAATTGAATATGAGCCTTCACCATCAAAAGTTCTTTATTTTGCAGAAGTATTATACAAGCAAAAGATTAGGACATATGTGCAACAACTGGAAATCTATTGGAAGATTGGTGATATCACTTACTTCCAAAGATTACAAACATTATAACTGAGCCACATTGGAGGCATCTCACGACACCTCACGTTTCAGACTTTTTACCGTCTGATCTCTTTACAAAACAAAATGGGCCAAATGTCTGTAAGGGAATAACTGAGCTCAATTAGAGACATCTCACATCACATCACCTTTTAGTCGTCCTATCTTATCAAATTGGACTTATATGGTGCATTCGGCCCCGTTTAGTGTTGAAATCCACGGAAGATCACTGCTATGCGCTGGATGACAACGAGGGAAAGATTTTGGTACTGTAAAGACAGGAAGCGAGTGACCCATCAGAGTAACAGAGGGTTGGATCAGATCGTATTGTCCTGAAAAAAATGGGTCAAAATTATTGGGCATATCTATGCTTCACGCAAGCCTAATATACATTTCATTTCCATATGCTCTAATATACAAAGGCAAAATCCATCCACACTTGTATCATATAAATACAATGTATCAGATAAGTTACAGCTCTAAATTCATTATCGTTTTTAAATTATTTCAAAAAAATCTAATTTCTTATAAATATATATTTATAATGGACGGACGCAGCAATGCTCGTCTACATGATCTAGTTTGGCTTTGAAACGAGCACCGCTTAGAGCAAGAAAAAAAGAAGGATTATGAGAACAAACTACTTGTTGACGCCCCATATACTCTAGAAGTCTCCACTTATTGACATCTAAACTTGATGTTTCTCTACCATGGAAGGTTTATCAAGTTATTTGTAAGATTAACATGTTGTAAAACACTCTCTCTAATTTTGTAAATATCGTTATTGAGGATGTACACACATATAAATACACTGAACTTAAGGATTTTCCTTACTTCCACAATACTTTTGATTAATATTTTTCAAGCATCCTAAATTAAAATAAACTAAAAATGGTAATGTAAAAGAATTTCAAATTAGCACAATAATGTATTTGTAATAAATGAGTATTAGAAACGATGTCATGCTTTGATATATAAGAGTCCGATGACATTGTTAACCTTGTGAGAGAACTCATGAAATTGTTATATGGTAGAATGTTTTATCAAACAATATGTATTTACTAGCAAAATCATTTATGCAAAAGTACAAAAGTTTAATATAAATATTTGAAAATGCTTCACAGCATAGGCTGATCTCTTCATGGGTCGTCTGTGCATACAAATTTACCATTATTTTCTTAAGTGCGCCAACAAACTTTGGCCTGAGAAAGTAAGCGGTTATCTTTATTAATAAATCATACAAACATTTCCAAACAAGATAATGCGTACAATTAGCTGGCTACACAAATCTTATGAGTATAATTCTGGCGGCATACAACATGCAAAGAAATGCATGTTTAACATGAAGCGTAGGGCATAACAATTAACAACAATATGTCAGCATTATTCTAACTGGTCTATTCTTACCTTTACGTACAAATAATGCTCAACAAATTTATTGAATAAGTCTTGAATATCATTGATTAATTCCTTGTTAGCCTCTGAGCTAGTCATGATATAGATGTCATTTTGATCCTTTCTAGGGACCTCTCTTATGACTAATGAGACCAAGAAGTCGTGGCTTGGTCAAATCAATCAAATTTGGTAAGAGTTTGAGTCAAGCACGTCAAAATCTTCAGTAGCTAGTTATTTTTTCTTCACCAAAATGGGTCTCTTGCTGCATACGAACTCGGATTGGGCTGATATTAGACTAGTTAAAAAGCTATGCAAAATTACAACAACTTTGTAGTTATTTTGTTTTTCACTAGACATCGTCTTCGATGATGTACGTTGTAATCTTTAAAAACTGGTCTGCACATACAAATTTAAGAAACTCCAAATTTCACCATAATGAGTGGTTTCCTTCCATATTTGTGTGTTTCCTACATAATAAAGTGTAAAACAAGAATGTATGCACTTCTACAACTATGAGTAGGTTAATACAAATAATTTTAATAAATGTTGCAAAATGATAAGGAAATTAGCACAATAAATACAAAGTTCATGATGCATTTTACATGCATCAGGTGGCCAATTTTATTTTTTCGACTTGCAATCAAAAAGGCTCGAGGTTGAGGAGGAGAATAACCGAACAAGTGCCAACGGGACGGAGGCAAGATCAAAGGACGCCGACACTAGAGCACATGAGGCCGATGTCAAGGTCAGAGAACTCGAGTTCTCCGTACAATAAGAGGAGGCTTAGATCATGGCCATGGATCTCTCCCAATTCACACCCAAGAAGAAATACGAGAAGAAGCAAAGGTGCTATATGGAGAGAGAGTGATCACATTTCAGTCATTTTGTAGTGTTTTAATGTCGGTGTTGTGAACTAAGGTCGAAAGAACATGGCCAAGAGATGACCCGGATATTGTTGGTTATTTTGAGACGTATGCTGGCATGGTTCTATGATTTATTATGTTTTGATTGATTTGATCAAGCTGTGCAAAGTTGTGTTCAATATGGCCTAAACCCGGACAAGGGAAAAAATATATCAAACTAGCCAAAACCCTGAACATGCGGACTCGATGCGTCTGACCCGTTGGAGGCAGTGGCCAGAAAGGGACAGACATGGACACCTTTATCCGTTCGGCGACCCAAACGGACAAATATCAAACAGAGGCATGTCCGTTTAGGTCGGCCCCGTTGAGGTCATCCTTATTCTTCACAAGTCATGACTCCATTCTCTAGCATCCTCATACACACCCTCACATGCGCACCAATGAGACCAAACCAACTCGACTAGTATAGTTCATATGTGAAAGAATATTTTTGGAAACCATCCCCCATTTGATGCCCTAAATCAAGACTATTGAAATTCAAACACTATTTACTATTTTTTTTTAAAGTAACCTCATAACTTATAATCAAACAGTGGCCCACAAGCCACAATACCCTTTCACGGGGTATGGTCACTGGCGGATCTAACCGGCCCTATGCCCGGGCACCGGCCGGCCGACAAGACTAAGTACATTGTTCATTAAAGGCATAATTAGCATAATTAGTTTTTAAATTAAGAGTTATCAAACAGTGGCCCACAAGCCACAATACCCTTTCACGGGGTATGGTCACTGGCGGATCTAACCGGCCCTATGCCCGGGCACCGGCCGGCCGACAAGACTAAGTACATTGTTCATTAAAGGCATAATTAGCATAATTAGTTTTTAAATTAAGAGTTTGTTCGGGTTTTAAAATTTTCTTGGGTCCGCCTATGGGCATGGTGGAGGTTTTTCGACGTTAAGGTTTCTGAGTTGTGAGATTGGTTTTCTTTTGCGAGTTGGGCTTGCTGTTGTTGAAGATAGAGAACCTTGCGATCTGAGGACAGCTACAGTACTCAATTTGTTTTAAAATTTTAAGCATTTTTGTCCTACACGATCTTTAATTTCAGTGTTCCAGTATGGAGATTCATGTCCATTTTGAAAATGCCCATTTCATATTAAAACACGTTAGATGCGTCTCAGCCAAACGAGACCAGCAGTTCCGGTTTACTTCCATTCACGCACTTGCTCGAGCTACTCCGTACATGGCAAAGCCAATTCTCTAGTCAACTGCTGCTACCACTGTGCTACAGACAAGCTCGTCGAGACTCCAGCTCTTCGCCCTATCTCTACATCCTCGGATCTCTCTCGTCCACTGCCGTACGTCGCCGGCTCGCCGCCTCATACACATGGATGTCGTGGGCGCAGCGTCCTGGCTAGTCCAGGTCGTCCTGGAGAAGCTCGTCAGCGACGGCATCGACTCCGCCTGGGCCGTCGCGCGAGCCGCCGACCCGGATCCCGACCCCGGAGGCGACGTCCAGCGCCTCCGCTCCCGCCTGCACGGCCTCCACCTCGTCCTCTCCGCTGCTCAAGAGCGCGCACCCAGGGCGCGCAGCGAGGCCCTGCTCGGCTCCCTCCGCCGCCTCCACAGTCTCGCCAGCCACGCCGACAACCTGCTCGACGAAATGCTGTACTACCAGATCCACCGCCAGCTCCATCCGGAAGAGGCCACTGACACTTCCTCCCCGTTGTCAGCCGTCCAGTCAGTGGTCTCCATGATCCGTGGTGCCAAAAGGGCGCGACTTGGTCAAGATGAGGATTCTGCTTCTGCCGGTCGAATTGATGAGATCCTAAAGCGAATGTGTGAAGCTGGAGACGATGTCCGTGAGGCAATCAAGATGGAGAAGTTGGACGCTGTTGTCACTCTGGGAGGTCAGGATGCTGGTGGTATGGATCGCCGGGCCACGACTACAGCTTATGTTACCGAGCCAAAGGTATTTGGGAGGGACGCTGTGAAGGAACGCATTGTGGGGATGCTAGTGAGCGCAGAGGCTGGTGCTATCAGTTTGTCAGTCCTCCCGATCGTGGGTAATGGCGGTGTTGGGAAAACTACTCTAGCGCAGCTTGTTTATAACGATGTGAGAGTGCAAGGCTGCTTCAGCAAGCGGATATGGATCTCGGTGTCCGTCGACTTCGATGAAGTAAGGCTCACTCGCGAGATGCTGGACTACGTGTCAAACAGTGTGAGCAAGCACCAAGGGATCACAAACCTGAATAAACTCCAAGAGATTCTCGAGGAGGATTTGAAGGCGAAGCGTCTGCTCCTTGTTTTGGATGATTTGTGGGAAAGCAATGATAAAAGCCGCTGGGACAAGCTATTAGCACCACTTAGATGTTCAATGAAGGGCAATGTTATTTTGGTTACAACAAGAAATCACTCCGTCGTAAAAATGACTTCGACCATGGACCCGATCCATTTGGATGGTTTGGAAGATGACGATTTTTGGCTTATGTTCAAAGCATGTGCATTCGGTGATGAGAAATATGAAGGACATCCAAGTTTGCAGGTTATTGGACAGCGAATAGCCCACAAGTTGAAGGGTTACCCCTTGGCTGCCAAAAGTGTTGGTGCACTGTTGAAAAGAGACCTTGATGGTGGACATTGGATGTCAGTTTTGCAAAGTGATGAATGGAAGCTGCAGCAAGGGCCAGATGATATCATTCCAGCATTGAAACTTAGTTTCATACATTTGCCTTTCCATCTCCAAAGGTGCTTTTCGTATTCTTCACTATTTCCTAAGGGTAACAGGTTTGATGGGTTGGACTTGGTTCGCATTTGGATATCACAAGGTTTAGTTTCTTCTGGAAGCAAGCAAATGGAGGAGACTGGGTATCATTATTTGAATGATTTAGTGGACCGAGGTTTTTTCCAAAGAAGTACATACTATTATATGCATGATCTGATTCATGATCTGGCACATATTGTTTCTATAGCTGAATGCCACATGATTGACAATTTTGATTCAGGAAGTGGAACAGATCATCTAACTATTCAACACCTATCTATCAATACAAGATCTGTTTATACGTGGAACACAAGTGTCCGGAATTTTTATCCCAATGATAACTTTCAAAGAAAACTAGCTTACATCGGTGGAAAAGTACAAACCAAAAATTTGAGGACGTTAATGTTATTCGGCAAGTATGATGCAGGGTTTTCTGAAACTTTTTCCGAGGTATTCAAACAGGCGCAGCATCTTCGTGTTTTGAGGTTACCCGTACTAAGTTACAGCATAGACTCTCTTCTTAGTAACTTCGGCAAACTGATCCATCTTCGCTATCTTGAACTAATATCCAGTGGTCCTGGTGGGCCCTTGCCAGAGGTTATATGTCGACTTTATCATCTCCAGGTTCTCGATGTAGAATATTGGGTGGATCTTTCTACTTTACCACATGGCATGAACAATCTTGTGAACTTGAGGCATTTTGTTGCTCGAGGTGAATTGCATGCAATGATTGCTGGAGTTGGGAGGCTAAAGTTCCTCCAGGAGTTAAAGGAATTCCATGTGGGCAAGACCGGTGACTTTCAGATTGGTCAGTTAAATGGGTTAAAAGAATTAAGAGGAACACTTGCAATCCATAATCTGGAGAATGTGGGAAGCAGGGAGGAGTCAAATACAGCTGGATTAAGGGACAAAGGGTACGTCCATGATTTGTTGCTCTCATGGTGTAAGAACCAGTTTGATGTGTGTTCTGTTACTGAGGCACAGGTTCTTGAGGGTCTTCATCCGCATTATGGGCTCAAGCGCCTTCATATAACTGGTTATGGAGGTATTTGTTCGCCGATATGGTTGAGCTCCACTTTTCCGCTAGTCAGCTTAGAGTCTATCCATCTGGATAATTGCACAAAATGGGAGGTACTTCCACCACTTGGGCAATTTCCACTCCTTAAAACACTACATTTGACTCAGTTGCCTGCTGCAGCAGAAGTACCAATTGTGTCCTGTGACAATTGGAATGGATCTGAAAAGCATATCCTTTTTCCATGTCTAGAAGAACTTGTAATTAGAGATTGCCCTAAACTAAGGGAATTTGCATTATCCCAATTTTCTTTTGAAGACAAAGACTTTCATACATTTGGTTGTCTCCGTCGTGTTAACATCTACAACTGTCCTCAGCTGATTCATTTACCCCAGTTTGGTGAGATGAAATCTTTATCTACGATGTATATTGAGGGAGTAGGATCATTTCCTCACATCAGATTATTTGTGCGAGCATTACATATCAAAGGGAGTGCTAGTGTGAGAACCTTGGATGGGGTCTTAGCATTACTTTTGACTTACTGTAGACTTAATGGCCTTGTGAAATTAACAATTGCAAGCTTCCTGGATCTTGCATATTTGCCATGGGAAATTTTCAGCCAACTTCTCTCCTTAGAAATGCTGGTAATTGTGGATTGCCCACGGTTTTTCCTGCCTGCATATTCATATGATCGAGGAGGTAAATGTCTCGTCCCATCTTTGCTCAAGAAGCTTGTAATCCAAGAATGTGGTATCACCGGGAAGCAGTTATCTGACTTGCTGTTGCAGCTTCCCTTCCTTTATTTCTTGACTATTGGAAGCTGTCCAAATATAACATCATTGGCAGTTGGTGGTGTGATTACTGGGAATGTTAGCTCATCAACATCTGACAAGCACCACTGGAAAATTGATGGCTTGTTGCAGTTCCCATCTGACCTCATAAACCGACTTCAGTATTTGTGCATAGAAGATTTCCCAGATCTGGTTCTCCTGTGTAATGAAGGCTTTCTTGGATTTGTCTCACTGAAAACACTGCACATAACAGGATGCCCTTGGTTTTTCTTCTCCATATCGACTGAAAAGGAGTCATCTAGTGACAGCTGGTCCCTCCTATCACCATCGCTACAAGACCTTAAGGTTACTCACATGGATAACAAGTTGCTGTCATTCATGCTTTGCAATCTCACTTCATTGTCCATTTTGGCAATATCACGGAGTCCAGAGCTGACGTCTATTGTTCTTCATTCTTGCACATCTTTAGAAACATTTATTATCGAGAAATGTGCTAGGTTATCTGCTCTTGACGGCATGGGGTCCCTCTGCAGTATCAAGCATATGCGGGTCTTTGAATGTCCCAGTTTGGCTATACCTTGCGGCCCTTCATCAGCAGATGGGCAGAACAAGGATCTGTACTTCTTAATGCATCTGCAGAAGCTTGAGATCGATAACACTTCATTCTTTAACACAGCAATTTGCAAGAGCCTCCCCTCTCTCCAACATGTAGTGTTTTTCATGGTAATAGTACTTATAATAGTTGCATTTATGTGGTGAATTGTCTTGGTATATATTGTTTTCTCATGCCGTCATTCTCTGCAGGCAGAGAATGTGAGATCCTTCACAGAAGAACAAGACAAAGCACTTTGTCACCTAACATCTCTTCATATTCTTGAATTTTGCTATTGCTCTGACCTCATATCGCTGCCTAAGGAACTGCATCTTCTTTCCTCCGTCAAGAGATTATCTATCAAGGCTTGTCCAGGAATTCTATCATTGCCAGAAAAGGGCCTGCCAGCTTCCCTACAGGAGTTCTATGTGAGTAACTGTAGTAAAGAATTAAAGGAACAATGTACGAAGAAAAAAAACATTAGATGTGTTTATGTCGATAGACATGCAAGCAAGTTCATAAGTATATGCAAGATGTTACGGCTGTACTTTAGGTACTATTTCTATTTCTATTTTATTGTATTATTGTTTTCTACATACATAGTATCTTAATTCTCATTGGATAACCAGTAATACTGACCTGCATTTAATTTTTGCTGGCTCGCTTAATTCACAGGAACCAGAAACGTTGAGGATTCAATGTGACGTAAATTGCAAATTTTCGAGCTATAAATCCATGTGGTCATTTATCGTCTATTCCATGCCAAGAAATGGCAGAAACACCTCTTTGGTGAAGTCCCAAAGTGCAGGTGGTTCCAAGCATACCTTTCTCTGTTCAGTGGTTCTCCTGTGACAGCTGTACTTGGGATGGACCTTTGGATGAAGTAAGCAACTACAAAAACAGCAGATCACTTCTCCTCGGTAGATTATGCAGTTCCCTTCCTTCACTTATGGCGTGCAGTTACTTGTTGATAACACTTTACACAATGATTTATCTTTGAAGTCATCTCCAGCAATTTTATACTTTATCCATGTTATTTTCTTTGTTTGAGAGGTTTGCGTGTTGTTCTAGTGCTGTTCAAATTGCTACCAGTAAATGTTGAGAAAGATTAAGCCACAACAGTAGATCGAGCCTCACCTGGAGCTTGAGTTTGATCCTAGCTAGTAGGACATTTGGCCGCGATATTTGTTGCATAGAAGATTTGCCATGCTGACTATGCTAATTGATTCTACCCACCACAGGCCGCACGTGATAGGAGAAAGGTAACTAAACTGGATACATCTACATTAATGCTCTTAAATTCGCTTACAAAATTCGCTTACAAAAGAAAGAAAAAAAAAAAGCCGCAACGTTCATCTACTGAGCTCCAATCTAGTACATGGAGGTAAAAAAGATGTTGCATACTACTGAGCAGGTCGACGCGTACATCCATCCTGAGCGTGCTGACTGCGGATATCACCTCATCGTTCAAGATTCGTCAAACTTAAACAAAATGTTTGGGTTTGCCGCTGCGGACATCACCTCATCGTGCCGGACACTTTTCGGGGTGCCGATGGAGATCGATGGTCCGGCCTTTTGCCGTGACCAGCATCATGCACGTCCCGTTGTAGTCGGAGTGCCTCGGAATGATCGACCACAAAATTAATAAGTCTGAACAAGAACAGCGTCGCTGGGGAGTTGCGACTTGCGACATGGCATGATCTGTAGCTGAAGAAGCTGAACCCGGGGGCGGACCACGGTCTGTAGCTCAACCCGCCCACATGGCAGTCCACAGAATCACCCTACGCCACGCTGCCCCCCACAAAACCACGACTGCACCCACTGGTTTTCTGGCCTCCAGCCAGTCACCCGCACTGCAATTTATATACCCACTCGGCCACTCCGAGCACCACCACTACTCACATCACTTTCATTAGAGTCAGTCGCTCACTGTCAGTCGCAGAGCCACAGCCATGCAGACCCAGGGCATCCTCCGCGTCCCCGGCCACCTCCCGGCGGCGCTGCCCCTCTCGCGCCGACAATGCCGGGTGTCCGCCGTAGCCATGGCGCCGCCGCCGTCGGTGGCGCAGCGCCGGGTGACGCACTCGATGCCGCCAGAGAAGGAGGAGGTGTTCCGCTCGCTGCGGGGCTGGGCGGCGGGGTCGCTGCTGCCGCTGCTCAAGCCCGTGGCCGACTGCTGGCAGCCGGCGGACTTCCTGCCGGACCCCTCCTCGGAGGCGTTCGAGCACGACGTCCGCGAGCTGCGCGCCCGCGCCGCGGCGCTGCCCGACGACTACTTCGTGGTGCTGGTGGGCGACATGGTCACCGAGGAGGCGCTGCCCACGTACCAGACCATGATCAACACCCTCGACGGCGTCCGTGACGACACCGGCGCCAGCGCCTGCCCCTGGGCCGTCTGGACCCGCGCCTGGACCGCCGAGGAGAACCGCCACGGCGACGTCCTCAACAAGTACATGTACCTCTCCGGCCGCGTCGACATGCGCGCCGTCGAGACCACCGTCCAGTACCTCATCGGCTCCGGCATGGACCCCAGGACGGAGAACAACCCGTACCTCGGCTTCGTCTACACCAGCTTCCAGGAGCGCGCCACCGCCGTGTCTCACGGCAACACCGCCCGCCTCGCAAAGGCGCACGGCGACCACGTCCTCGCGCGCACCTGCGGCACCATCGCCGCCGACGAGAAGCGACACGAGACCGCCTACAGCCGCATCGTGGAGCAGCTGCTGGAGCTCGACCCGGACGGCGCCATGATCGCCATCGCCGACATGATGCGCAAGAGGATCACCATGCCCGCGCACCTCATGCACGACGGCAACGACATCGACCTGTTCGAGCATTTTGCCTCAGTTGCACAGCGACTCGGCGTGTACACTGCGCGGGATTACACCGACATTGTCGAGTTCCTCGTCAAGCGATGGAAGCTGGAGACGCTGGAGGGAGGGCTCTCCGGCGAGGGAAGAAGCGCACGGGACTTCGTCTGTGGCCTTGCGCCAAGGATGCGGCGCGCTGCAGAGAGGGCGGCCGACAGGGCCAAGAAGGATGAGCCCAGGAAGGTCAAATTCAGCTGGATATATGACAGGGAAGTGGTATTTTAGTGGACGGTTTGACTTCAGTGTAAGGACTGAGATGATCATGGTGTGTCGCTCTATGTGTTCTTCTGTTCTTTTATTTGCAAAGTAGGTTTATATAGTGTCTTTTGGATTTGGGGAAACATGGTGTAACTGGTGTATTCAGAACCTTTACAGAGATGGTTTTGTTTTGAACAACTGAATCTCGCGAATGCGTAACGGAAATGCATAAGATCGACCTCCAAAATAACGGATGATATAGCCTATAAAAATGGGCATGAAATGTGTATTTTTTCGGTGGAAGCACAATGCCTAGTTGAAAACAAACATCTATTTATCAGCTTCGATGGAGTTTTCATATTTTCCCAGAAATTTGAAATGAAGGTAAGAGACTGCATGTCATATATGCTCATTTGCACATGATGTATTCAACTTGTAACTTGAAACTCCCTTGAGATATATTTGAGTAAACAGATATGATATGGTATGTTCTTCATTTCACTGAAGTTACTTTCTAGCTGAACTTTCTAAAACTAAGTTTTTGTGGCTAAACTTTCAGAAGCAAATTTATCAAGTCCAAGTGTATAACCCACAACCAACTTTTCGAACAAGAACCCACAAATTATTGATCAGTTAAATTGAGAACCCGACTTAGTGAATTTGCTATTAAATGCAAAGTGATTTTTCACCAGAACATCTGAGACGAAATGAAATGAGCTTTCAGTGTACTAAGTTCAACTGGTTCTTTAAATACTTAAGTGGTTTTCTAGTGTATGGTCTGACATGTGAGACTGAGATGATCATGGCATGTCCTTGTCTATGCTGTCATGCTTTGTCTTCTCTGCAATTCTGGTTTATAGTGGCTTTTGGATTTGGAAACATGGGGAAAATTATATTTTAGAATCTTTAGAAACATGGTTTGGGGTTTTGAATAACTGAACCTCATGAACCTGTAGTGGAATACAATGCCTAGTTGCACAGAAAACAATAAGCACCAACAAGCATGAACTGATCATGGAACATCAGAGACGAAATGAATTGAACTTACAGTTGTCGTAGCTGGAATAATGTAGTATCACATTCTGCAATACAGTTTGTTTTCACGAATGTCAAGCTCAACTGAACTGCACCCCGGAGTCTTCTCAACCCCATGGCTTGCCATCCTTCTCCTAATGCGCTCTGCCTGCTGCCACCTCTCCGACGCGGCCAAGATATTGGACAACGTGATGTACTCTGCATCATTGGTTGATGCAAGACCAGAGCGCAATTTGTTGATCTCATCAGATACTCGTTCAGACATCTCTCTATTGGCATGCACTCTGCAAGCTCCAAGAAGAGCGCCCCAGATGACCTCGTTGGATTCCACCACCATGTTCTTGACAATCGCAAAAGCTTCCTCAAGTCTTCCAGCACGGCCTAAGAGATCGACCAGGCAACCGTAATGCTCCACACCAGCAGCAACTCCATACAGGCTGAAACTGTTGAAAATTCTAAGACCTTCCTCCACAAACCCTCCGTGCGTGCAAGCTCCAAGCACGGCGAGAAGTGTGATGTCACTAGGCTTATGCTCGGAGCACTCCATCTGGGAGAAGAGCTTTATCGCCTCATCGCTCCGGCCATGGCTGGCAAGAGCAGAGATCATCGTGTTCCAGCACTCTGTATTCCTCCGTTGCATGTTGTCGAAAACCTTCTGCGCATATGCGAGGTCACCACACTTGGCATACATATCAACCAGGCCATTCAAGACGAAGGGGTTCTTCCGGATATGCTTCTGGTTGATGAACTCATGAACCTTTCTCGCTTGCTCCAGTGACCCGAGCTGCGCACAGGCAGACAGCAGGCTGGACATGGTGAACTCGTCCGGCTGGACCCTGTCCTCCAACATGGAGTGAAATGCTTGCAACGCCTCCTCGGAGCACCCGATTTGCGCGTACCCAGCGATCAGCGCGTTCCAGTTCACCAAGTTCCGGACAGGGATTCTGTCGAACACCGCTCGCGCCTCGTCAACACTGCCAGCCTTGAAGTAGCCGGTGACCATGGACGACCACACGAACGCGTTCCTTGCGGGCATCGCGTCGAACAGCTCCCTCGCGGTCTCCATGTCCCCGGCGGCCACATAACCTTGCACGAGCACGGTCCACGTGACGACGGTCCGCATGCCCGGCGGCGTCGCTTTGAACCACCTCCGTGCACCCTCCATGTCGCCCTTGTCGGCGAACCCGCGGATCAGCGTCGCCCACGTGACGGGCGTCCGGGAGCCCATGCGGACGAACAGTGCTTCCGCCTGTACCATGTCGCCCGCGGCGGCGTACCCGTCGAGCATGGCGTTGCACGTGATGACGTTCCTGTCGGGCATTCCGTCGAACACGCGGCGCGCGTCGGCGAGGAGGCCGCCGCGCTTGCAGTACATGGAGACCAGCGTGGTGCCGACGAGCAGGTCGCGGGCGAAGGCGACCTTGATGGCCTCGGCGTGGAGGGACCTGCCGAGAGCCGGGCCGGGCCACCGGGGGCTGGAGGCGGCGGCGGCCTTGAGGAGGACGGGTATGACGGGCAGGCGGTGCGTTCGCCGGGGCAGGTTCTTGGCGTAGAGGAGGGCGGCGTGCCGGAGGAAGGAATTGCCGGCGTACTCCTTGACGAGGTGAGCCCATTTGTCAGGGTCGCCGCAGCCGGCTGTAAGGTAGTGCGCGTGGAGCTGCTTCGCTCGGGCGGCCATGAACGGTGCTGCCGTCGCTCATCAGGAGCTTGGAGCGACCAGGCCTAATAAAGCTGATGTGTTTTTTTTTCTTTGAGAGACAGAGATGTACGCCTGTACCTGTATAAACATTGGTGGCTTGGTGAGACGGAATGGTCTGTTAAATCCACAAACCCCTTTGGCAAAATAAGAAGGAAAACTCTCTATGTTATCAGAAAAGTGCAGGTTTCGACTGTAGTGTTAGCAAGTAGCAGCATCTCATAATTACGAATGCAAATTGTAACAAGGTTCCAAAAGCTGAACAGAAACACAGCCATATAGCTACATCCATGCCGTCATCGTTCATTACCTAAACCTGGGAGTTCGGTGCCATAAGTTTTCACCATACGTCACCAGATGCCACAAAATAAGCTGGTCATATAAATCAGCCAACATATTACTACCTAAGACATAATGCCATATACAAAAGGGCTTCTCTACTTCCTAGATGACTAGACAGTTTCTGCACCAACTGTCATGTGCTTCAGGCTTCACAGTCATCGTCATCAGAGGAGGAAGACGACTGACTGTCACGTACGGGAGCAGCTTCCACGCTCACCACTTCAGCCTTTACAGCCGCTTCAGGGTCCATGCTTTGGACTTCAGGACTTCCTTGCTCTCTTTCATCATCAGAGGAAGAGCTACTTGATTGCGGGGAACCTTCAGGAGCATACATGTCATCGCTGTCTTCATTATCAGACTGGTCATATTTCACCACATTCCTTTGCCGTCTCCCACGACCAAGTAGTTCCACCTTGGGAGTAGCAGGCTTGTAAACTCTCAGATCATCTGCCTTGGGGGAGAGAGGTCCTTGCTCCGCGCCGCCATGAGCAAAGCTCACTATGCTCCCGAGATAACCGTTGTCATCTGAAGAGCACATCTCGCCACGAGCAGGATCCAACTTGAGGAGATTCTCGATGGCCTCGTCATCATAATGGATTGACGTAGCGTGTATCTTCTTCTTGTCCACAATTGTCTTGGCTCCATGCAGTAGTATAGACTGCAGCTCATCTGCACTTGGCTTTTTGGAAGAAGAGTTAATGAACATGTTTTCAATGGCCAGCTTCTGCTTAGACTTCTGCAGTATTTTCTCTTCAACAGAACATTTTGTGATAAGTTGGTAAACAACCACCGGTCGGGTCTGGCCAATACGGTGAGCCCTGGACTGTGCTTGCAAGTCCATAAATGGGTTGAAGTCAGGATCTGAACACAGGGGTGGAAGAATCAGTGTGAAGAAGATTTAAGGCAAATGAGCAGCACACACATTAATAGAAAAGATCTTTAAAACCACTCACCATAGATAATTACACGATCTGCACCAGGCTGCCATAATAGGGAGTAATATTAGTTCGATGCATAAATGCAAAACAGAAACGAATCTGCAAGGATTAGGATTCATACCAGGTCAATACCAAGACCACCAGCACGCGTTGACATCAAGAAAATAAATGTTTCACTTTCAAGGCTGTTGTATTCTTTTATGCTCTCCTGCCTTGCGAGAGTGACGTATTTCCATCAATGCTGTGTTGCCCAAACAAGTATAAAGTGGAAAGAACAAAGAGAAAAATTGTCAGATGTACTCAGTGGAATGAGAAGAAATTATTAAGAGCATCACTGTAAGATATAAGACCGGTGGAGTCATCTATGCATCAGAAAAGCATGACAAATGCAGGGTTGATTAATGAACCATACCGTGCATATTTGTATCCGAGGGTAAAAAGAAAGTCCTCGAGAATATCAAGCATCTTGGTCATCTGGGAGAAAATCAGTACACGGTTTCCCCTTTCCTTCAATTTTGGCAGCAGCTGCAGGCCAACAATGATCAATCGTTAAGTCCAACAACGAGTTGAGACAGAAAGAGAAAATAATTCATGGAAGTATTGCCTACATAGGATGTAATATTAGGTGAAGGTACCTTGTGTAATAGTTGAAGTTTCCCAGATGCAGAAACAAGCGATAGGAAAACATCTTCTTCTGCATGTTGTTTAACTTCCAGTCCTGGAAACAGATACTTGAAAAGGAGAAACAAATTAGCTCGAAGAGCAAGACTAATATTTATTAATGAGAATAAACTATAGAATGTATCAATCAAATGGATAAGAAATAATGCAAAGAACACTGTTTAGGCTTCTCTTATGCATTACACATAGTCACCACCAAACACAAATCATTGTCAAAATGTTTATTATCAAATATCAATTCTAAAAAAATGTTTACTATCATAAAAATATCCAGTTGCGCTGAATTCCGTATGTTCACAAGTTGAGAAAGATTTAGTTCAAGTGAAGAAAATGTAGCAAAGTTCATGAACTAAAATGAAAGAAAAAGCTACCGGGTGATTGCAGCATTTTCTCAATTCCATAAGTACATTGTTCAGAGAAAGTTTTCTGCCTGCGAAAGTAGAAGCAAGCTCTGTCAGCTAGCATAAGTATAAGGCCAATTATATAGACATAGTATCATTTTCGATATTGCATAAAGTTGTACTTCATGCCTTCTCCACGTGTTCTTCTAATACAAAATGGCACGCATGTAGATGCATGTCCAAGAGAAAATATTTGGATGAAGACAAAGTGGTAAAGTCTATGCCAACAATAATGCAAGAGAATAAATCTTGAACTGACCATGTTGAATTACGCTGTTCAGCTTTGAGTAGTTCTTCTCTAAAATATTAATGTATAGGTCTCTCTGAGAATCTGTAAGTGTACATGGAACTTCTACCCACTTCTTAATTGGCATAGAATCTTTTAGCACATCTGATTTCATCCTCCTCAACATCCTAGTGAATCAAACATGAAATAATTAAGAGCAACATCTAAATTATGCAACACATGAAGTAGATAGCAAAATAATCACCTAGGCTTTAAAATATCATGAATGCGACCAATTTTTTCATCTATTGTCAAATCCCGTCCAGATTCAATTGGTAAGAACAACCCATCGGCCTTTGGGTCGGAGAACTCATCTGGATCAATATAATGAAGCAATGAAAACAATTCCAGGGTGTTGTTTTGCAACGGTGTTCCCTGTACAATGACAAGAAAAAGGAGGAACAAGGTCCAAGCATATGATTAGATTAGTAGAAAAAAAGGACATTTTGCACTTCGGTGATATTTATATTCTATCAACCCATAGGTCACTTCCAAAGCAAATAGCTACCACACCTACGCGTTCCTCGGTGTCAACAAGAAACACGGCTATTCTGGAAGGCTATACCAGTATTTTTCACTAAAAATGGCCTTTTAGTAAAACTAATGGTGCATATGGCCGTTCCGTGAAACTATTTTTAAATCTGGCCTTTTGAGGTCGGCGCCACCTTGTACATGTCGGCGCCAACCGCTTTGGCGCCGACATGTACAAGGTCGGCGCCAACCTCTTTGGCGCCGACCTCGAGAGGCCAGATTTGAAAATAGTTTTACCTAGGGGGCATATACATCATTAGTTTAGCCAAGAGGCCATTTTTGATGAAAAATACGCTATACCATGGGAGGGGGATCTTATTTCTTGTTGTTGCAAACAAGTGGGGGGAAATGATGTCATGCCCCCAAAAGTCAGTAAACCTCATTGGATTTATTTTATTGGAAAGAGATCTCTCATAAAACAAATAAAACGATGATACCATGCTAGTATGATTCCAAATCAATGTTTTCACACATCTCATGATGAGCCTTTATGATGAACAATATATATAATAAGTGAAGTATGATTTTGAAGTATTTGGGTTAAATATAGTTTTTAATACCAAGTGTTTTGCAGTACACAAATGGAATGTCCAGAATCAGTCTGGCTCGTCTCCAAATCTACCTTCAGTTCAGAATCATTATCAGGGTGGACAGACTATCCACAACTACTGAGCATGAACCAGTCTAGTCTTGGGATTACCAACAGCATTTAATTGTAACAGATGCAACATACAAAAAAACATAGATGGAACAAAGAATTATCTTCTCAAAATTGGCAGAAACATTGGTATGCAAGGCTTACTGTAAGTAGCAGACGGAACTCTGAGTTATATCGTTTTAGGCATGATGCAAGGTTGCAATCAAGATTCTTCAGTCTGTGTGCCTCATCAACTGAAATGGGAAGGAGGTGATGAACAGCAACAGAAGTGTTAACTTGCATGCAATAAAGAGAGATGATTAAGAAACAGATGGCCCCAATACAACGTCTCAGAAAAACTTACTGACAATCGCCGACCACTTAATTTTTTGTAGGACTGCTTTATCCAGTTGTACAAACTCGTAACTTGTCACAAGAGCATCAAACAAAGTATTCCCTTCAGAGGAGTACATTTCATGAGCTTGGATACATTTCCTGGAGTCCTTATCTCCTTGATAAACAACAATATTCAGATCGCTTGCCCAGCGACCAAATTCCTAGCACAGAACATGCATTGAGAAATTACAGCGTGCCCAGCTTACATAATAAATAAATTTGACAAAGCATGAAGATTTTAATAATGAAGGCAAGGATTAACGACTATGTTTTGAGTTCCCCTACAAGAATATTTTTTTTCGAGAGTAGGTTCCCTTACGACAACATTCAGAATAATATGGCAGAAGAACATGAAAAGTTATACAAACCTTTTTCCATTGTAGTAGGATGCTCTTGGGAGCAAGAACCAATGCAGGATATGTCGTGAAACTTCCTTTGATTATGTGGCTGAGAAAGGAGACTACTTGGACAGTTTTACCAAGACCCATTTCATCTGGCAATGGAAGAGGAAAAGAATAATTCCCATTATTGTCTTTGCACGATATAAATAAAAAAGAACAATTAAGCATATTGGATATGCCAAGAAGCTGCTACTAGCAAGACTTGAATGCGATAACTCAAAAGTAACATCCTACATCAATGAGGAGTACTGTTAGAAGTATATTTAAAACCATGTATTTTAGAAGAAAAAAAATCTTAGTCTAGTGAATAAAGTTGCAACGATTAGTCAGTGTACACAAAAATTCTTATCTATCAATGAAGAGACAGCGCTTTTCATTTTTTAAAATAAAATTATAAAGATACCGCTGAAGGAATGCTTCAATAATTCTGACATGATGTACTAAAATATTAGATAAAATCCAAGTGCATGAATTGTCTTTAGAGTTCAATGGGCATACCGGCAAGAATAACACTCCTCCTAGTTTTGAAATTATCAAACATCCATTGTAATCCTTGAAGCTGATAGTCATATAAAGCACCACCGTGTACATCTTCTGGTATCATTTCATCAATGTACATTTGGCTGACACAGTCAGCCCTTTTTAATGTATTTCGATGCCTTTTGACAAGCATAGAAACAGCTGATTGCACGCCTTCAGTCGAATATGACTCCCATGTAGCATCACAGTAATTGAGGCCTTTCCATTTGACAAGGAACTCATATCCCTCAAAGTCTTCATTCTCCTGAAAACTAGCCAAGATGTCACATAAACCATCAGGGTCAAACTGCCGACGACATGCAATGGCACGATCTACTTCAAACCATTCTGGTTTCCTTTCATCCTCCGAGTAGACCTCCTTAGGCAAGCTGTTGGATAAGTTTGAAAGATCATTAGTAACAGTAATCAAAATGAGCCGTACCAATTAAGAACACAACACATAAGTTAAAAGCAAATGGCGAGCATAAATTCATTATTGTTCGACATTCCTATTGGTGTATGCAAATATCATAGGAGTCTTATGTGGTATTGAGAAGGACCAAACAACTCAGTAGATAGCAGATTAAAACTGCAAAAGAAACACTGCCGAAAAGGCTGAGCCTGTCACTCTATTCATAAGAGTTCACTAAAGCAGCCGTTAGAGTGTTCAGATTACAAACTGTGGTTCAGATGGGACAGCAAAAGAATATGAGAAATTATAAATATAATAAAAACAGAGGGCTTACGTATTATTCCTGATGGATTTCCAAATTGTGGTTCAGATGGGACAGCAAAAGAACATGAGCAATTATATATAAAATAAAAACAGAGGGCTTACGTATTATTCCTGATGTAGCCTTGTACCCGTAGACGATGAAAAGCCAAAAGCCAATCAAGTGGAACCTAGAGCATGTAAATTTCGAATTTTCGGTAAAATAATTACAATCTTACATTCATAATAGTAACCACATATTAATGTCTTTGCTAAATGCAGCAGAACGTCAATTTAACAAAGGGAATCTCTACGCAGCTATAGCCATGCATGAATTTATGGTAGAAAAGTCCAATAGATGCTATCAAGATTGGTCCAGAAGTGTGATATTTCATTCAAGAGCGCAAGCTCCACTTTTAGTCATACCAATAGAAACTAATTCAGGGTGCTGTTAAAGTGCAGGACGCAAATGAAGGATGTCCATACAAAGAAAAAACACTCAATAACCTACTTTGATTTTTGAATAAAAGTATCATCTATAGAGCTTGAGGCAATATAGGGAAACTGCAATGCCAATGAAGTACATTAAACAAGAATGGCAAGAGCAAAACATACCCAGCAGTCGTGATGATGAGAAAGTAAGTGCCATTTCACTAGCAACTGATATTGGAAATCCGACTCCTCAATAATCACCCGTCTGCAACCTACAAACCTTTGGATCTTTCTTGAGGGATTCACTTCTGTCCCCTTAGCCAAGGAAGCTTGATTGATTTTGCACACCGGACATTCGAAGATGCTTTCACTGTTTTGCATAGGAGGATCAACACAGAACATATGGAAGCTATGGGAACAGCTAGAATTCTGACACTTGATTATAAGACAGCTACCAGTTCCACTCTGCGCACAAATAAACAAAATAAGATTGCACATATGGCTAAGAGGGAATGAAAACAGCGAGCCTGAGCAAACCATACAAATTTCCCCGAAAATAATTTACCTTACATATTGAGCACATAGGTCCGGCCAAAGCGCTTTTGCAAGGTTTTACAGTATTGCGCAATAATTCATCATCTGGTAGAAATATATGTACAGCACAAAGGTCATGTTAGAAGATCAAACTCTAACAATGACCAGGTATCTAACAGGCCACGAAAAGGCAGAAAATTATGACTGAATCTAAACACTATTGCAACAACAAGCACAGCGAAGGCTTGTTGCTGCAACATCCACTGATAAAATATCACTTGAGAACATCAGTGCATGCATATGCATGATACATGTAAAGCAGTTCTACACGAGTTTTTGAATTTCCTGTGCACGACATTGGCACAGAAAACCATTGTCCTCAAGGGTATTATTATACTGAAGGTTCTCAACAAATTGGTTACTTATTACCTGATCCTGATGATGAAGAATCTGACAGCATACACGATGAAGCTTCAGTACAATTATCCTAAAATGAACAGGAAACATTATCAGCTCATGAAAAGCAGGTGTTAATGAACCATTTCTTTTTGAGAATTTACATCTGAAATATGACCAGCCTTCCGTTTCTCTTCTAGGCGCTTTGACACTCTGCATGGAATTTCCTTTCTATGATCTGTGGTGATTTCAGAGCACAGTTCAATTATGTCAAATCATCTGCATAGCATATCATCACCCAATTATCACAAAATAAATACAAGTTAGGGAGTTTAAGATGTGTATTGCTTAATCCATGTATGGGTGTGTTAACAAAAATATTTAGCTATTAATGAGGAGACATCTGATCAAATTATACTGAGAGCTTAAGAGAAGGTTGCAAGTTTGACCCAGCACAAAAACAAAACATGGAATATAGTGTGCAATGAAACCAAAAAAAACTCTTAATCACATATTCGGTTATTCTATCCAGTCATTTTAAAGAAAAAAGGGCTTCCAAATAACCTCAGAAAATGCATATGACAAGTTTATTAAGAAAAAACATGGTGAGCAACAGAAGAGAATCATGGTAACAACATGTAGATTAAAATATTCATCTCAAAGGATGCCCACTTACTATCCAATGTGTCGCTATCACCATCGTCATCATATTCAGTAGTTCTAGTTCGCACTGTTTGCCGAAGGCGCTTTGATCTTCGTTGAGGAGGTAGATGATCATCATCTACACAAAAAGTTATTTGAGAATTTATATACCAGGAATAGTAAACATACAGTAAACTGAACATTGCAAGCATACCATCAGAGCTACTTGAGCAGGTGTCTTTATCGTGAGAGACTTCACCACTGAAAAATTCAGATAAAAGTTTCTTTCTGAGTCGTTTTGGCCTTCTTTGCTGGACCATCTTCCAGGACTCTGTGAAACAGCATTAAGAATTTACAAAGCAAGACATGGATAACAACATGACTCTAATTTGTAAATCTTCCAAGTCAAAAATCTAAAACAGCTCACTCTTACCATCCTCACTATCAACCAAATTCAGCTTGCTGATTGGTTTTTGCAGTAGGCGTTTGGACTTCGTACCTGGAGGCAACATTTGTCCACCTGCTGGGTGAACAAGTTCAAACTAATATTGTGAGTCCAAATTCCAATACGAACTGTAACATTGCGTAATTACTCTAAATCTATGTGAAACAACATCCAGAGTCAAAGAAAACAAGACATATACAACAATTCATTTTTTCATACATCATCAAGTTTCAAAACTGTAAGACTACTCTTACCATGCTTGTTGTTCACAAATACATCATCTTCACTTTCACTGTCAATCAAATCTTGCTTTCCAGTTAGTTTTCTCTGAAGGCGATTGGACCTTCGAGGCAACATCTTGCCATCTGCTGTAAAGGAAGTTCAAACTAATATTGTGGGTCAAATTATTAAACAATTCATAACTTTCTGTAACTATACTACATCACTTATCTTATAATAGAAACAGGTTTAAATAAACGAAGTCTACATGGTCACTCTTAAGAGGTTAGAAAGTTTCCATATTAATTGAGGTAGAAGATCTATACTCAGATGTCGATATGTGTACAAATAATAACAATACAGACTGCAGCTTAAGCATTAGTCAAAGCATAAAAAACAATCAAGCATTTGCATGACAAATTTAACTCGTTTATAAACAAAAAAATGTATGTTTACTTTCTAGTCAAACAATTGTGCAGACAATTTGACTGATTATGTACATCAAGTCATTTATGGTACTTATCGTCATCGGAAATTAGATGGTCTACTCCACAAGCTCAACATTACACTATACCATACCATTAAATCATCCTCTGCTTAATGGCAGCTATTCATTTTTCACCAGATATGCAAAGTTTAAAGCATCTAATTCCAAATAAATGAACATTATGGCATCAAACACCATAACCAGTTAGCAGTACAGGAAACAGGAAAATTCAGAGCAGTCGGCTTTCCTCCATCACACAAACACACACCTTCATCATCGCCTGCACCAACATCAGGAACATCTGCAGTTGCAGCAACGCTAGCCGCTGTTCGCTTCCTGAGACGCCCCAGGTTCCTTGTGGAAGCTACCATTCGGTCATCAACGTACAAAGACAGACAATTAGTTTAAGTATAGAATGTGAATGGGTTTCCTCATTGACGTATCATTCACGAGGAGTGGGTGCAATTTTCCGAACTCACCTTCATCAGGTGAATCGCACTTGCGCGCTTCAGTGGCATCTGCCGCACTGACAATTTCTCTGTGTAGCGGCTTCGCTTGAGCTGACCCTACATCATCTGCAAAATGAAATTGCAAGATTAATTACATTGCTTCTTAGATCCATTGAGGAAAGCGTGAGCACGCGAACTGAATTCTGCATTGACGCAGTGATCGGCAGTCAGCGCAGCGGACTGAGCAGCGAGACTGACGTCGGCACATAAAAATACTATTAAAGAATATAAACCGCATCCTGACAGAATCCGTCCACGAAAATGGAGGATTGTTTGTTTCCGAAACTTGTTTAAACAGATCGGTGCACTCTCCGAAAACAAAATCAATTGTTCCGCGCATATGGCAAATGCCGGAGCCTGGAGTAATCCCCAGCCCGGCCGAAAAATGCAAAATCGATCGGTGTGCGCACATGGCAAATGCTGGTCAATTCCAGCCCCTTCCGAATAAACACAAGATCCATGGCAAATGCCGGTATTTTCTAGCACAGATCCAGCGAAAACCCCAGCAGAAATAGTCGCATAAACCCGTATCCATCACTAAACCAGATGGTAAGAAAAAAAAAACGACATGCGCGCGCGCACCTATGAAACCCAATCCAGTCTACTCACCGTCGCTCAGCTCGATCGCGCCGACGTCCACGGCACGCTCGTCCGGCGCCCGCGGGCGAGCGGCGGCGCCTCCTCGCCGTCCTCTCCGCGGCATCGCCGATCTGTGGCGGAGATTCGCCGCGTGGGCTAGGGTTTTGCGACTTCGGAACGGCGCCCGCCAGTGAGGTGGGGAATGGGGCGTTCACACGAGAGAGGGGTGAGTTTTATGGGCTCGCCGCTGGTTGAGTAGAGGACTGGCGGGAAATTCTATGGGCGCGGTTCGGTCCGTGGGACCGGTGTACGGAGCTGTGACACGGCTTGTGGGTCCCGCGTGGCGGGATCTGCTGTGTTTTGCCGTGGGACGGGTCCATGGGTGTGGGAGGTGGGCGGGAAGAGGAGGAGGCGGGGCGACGTGCGAGCGGGACGGAGTGAGATTGGGGGTGATCGTGGCGGCGCTCCTTCTGATATACTCTACTTACTCTACCCATGGAGATTTCTTTTTGTTTCGGTAAATCTATCCATGCCGCAGATTATTGGGCTATTGTTCTGTGGGAGATGTTCATAGATCTAGATCCACCCATTTATCATTTTTGTTCAACGTGAAATACAACAATTTTTGAACTGTGTTTTTTACTATGTTATAATATTACGTACATCTAAGAATTTTTTAAAAATTGTAATCAATACTTAACTTCGTGGAGCTCTGCCTCCCAAATGTCTATGTTACTTTATAATCTAAAAATATGTGGATGTTACTATAGGTTTCATGTCTCTGGCATTCTCAAATCCATGTGTCTCGATCAACCCTCTGCTCAATTATGGAATTTCATGTTTCTTTTTATATTCTCTTTGTTTCGAAATAAGTGGTGTGGTTATAGTTCATTGTTTTTAGTTAAAGTCTTTTGTCTACATCACTTGTGCCACGTGCCGAGCACCAGTCCCTTCCATCGCATGAGTCACCTCCCACTAACATCACCTCTATATGGTCGGGACGTCATCACGCATCTTCGCCTCTCTCGTTGTTGTATGCTCTTCACCGAGCTATATTTGTCAGGATCAAAATAACAAAGCATTGATGGCTATGTTTTTATGAATATTACTACATTGCTCTGACCGGAAAGTGTTTTTTGGTATGCTGAGGTCATAATACACACATGTCTAACGAGCTTAAGGGTGTGTTTGTTTAGTGTTTTGGGGGCTTTCCACGAAAAAAAGTCCCCGACTACGCGGTTGGCTTCGACCGAAGCACCTCCGTTTCCTTCATACTGAAAAAAGCACCCGAGGGACGTGCTTCCCGAGCTTTTTAGAGTTTAGTCAAACCGTTCCGCCGATTTACCGACGCAAATTACAACTAGTATGCCACCGAGGCCACTCGGCCCCGTAGCGAATAAGGACTCTCGTCCCAAAAATAAAAAGGAAATCCCAGGCCCGTCTCGAACAGAACAACTCATCCTATCGTGAGAAGGCGATCGAACCCTATCTTGCGCCGCCGCCCCACATCCGTTTCTTCCCGTCCGCGATCGTCCCCAACGGACGCTGCGGTCACCGTCTCGTCCTCACGTCAGGTGAGCTGCCGCTGGTCCTCTTTTTCTTTTGGTGCTTGTTTCCGTGCGGCCGTTGATTCCTTTTGGTGAGCTGCCGCTTATTCTTGTTTCCTGCTCCGGATCGAGTGAGCGGCCGTGTTGTTCTCCGTGCGGCTGTAGCTCACATATTACTTGCAATGCTTGTTTCCTTGCAGCGATTGATTTTATTTTAATGCCTACCGATGATGGTCTAGTGCATAGATGGTACCGTACCAACTGATTTTATTTTCCTGTACACTGATGCTTGTAGTCATGATGCTACTGTATTGATTGATTTTATTTAGCTGCTGTACCAATTGATTTTGTTTTTTTGTATATCGATGTATAGATTGTCCTGTACTGCTAATTTCCAATGAGTAGCTGCCCCTTCTTTCTAATTTTCTTTCACTGACGCTTGTATATACATGTATATTATTATTGAAATGAAATGCTGAGTGTAGTATTGTGTAGTCTTATTGATTAAGCTTGTTATCAGTTAGCAATGGAGAAGGCTGTTTGGGATGCATACAACACTCGAATTTACCGTGACCTATGCATGGATGAGGTCAATGCAAACAATAGAGATGGGGGTTGTTTGAGCAAAAAGGGGTATAAGAATCTTGGTGACAAATTTGCCGATAAAACTGAAAAAAGGCTAACAAAGAAGCAATTTAAAAACAAATGGGATGCTTTGAAAAAGGATTATACCGGTTGGATGGAGTTGCAAAATGCAACCGGGCTAGGATGGGATCCGGAAACAAAAACTATGGATGCTGATGATGATTGGTGGAAGACTCATCTAGCTATAAGTTATATTTTTATGCCTTGTTTCATTTTTTGTCTATTGTGTTCATAATAGTTGATCTAATTTCTCTATTGTGTCTCTATTGCAGTACCGCCCAAATCATGCAAAGTTTAGAAACGGACCGCCGACCAACTTGACACAACTAGATGTCATGTTTAGGAAGGCTCATGTCACCGGAGAATCATCGTCCATTCCGGGAGAAGAAAGAGGAGATGACAATGAAGGTGCAATATTGTTGGATGACGAAGGTGATGGCATGAAGAAAACATCATTGGGGAAGCGCGACGTGGGTGGTGGACTGAAGGAAAAAGAGAGTCCCTTTTTTAAAGTTTATAGCAATGCAATGAACTCTCTAGTCTCAAGGGCCGCAGAAGTTGGAGGTTCAAGTGACAAGGATGACCCCGTCCCAAATATGAAGGAATTTTTAGCGATGGTTCGACAGACAGGAGTTAAGGAAGGAACAATGCTTATGTTCACAGCATGCAAGCTTGCCGTGAAAAGGGAGCATAGAGAGTTGTTCGCTGCCTTGGAAACATCTGAAGGGAGGCTTCACTGAAGGAGATATGCCCTAGAGGCAATTAATAAAGTGTATTCTTTATCATATCTCGTTTGTTCATAATAGGTTTTTGTGTCATGCTAGAACCGTATTAAGCGGAAACATTAATGCGGGTGTGATACGTAAACAACAAGGTCTTTAGTAGCCTCTACTAAGACTAGTTTCGTTGCGCGATTGATGATCGAGGTTTCCCGGTCATGGGGCATGGCGCCGGTCGGCAATGAGAGTCATATCGCTGGAGAGTGATGTGATGGACATACCCAGATTTGGAGAACATAGTCGTTACACCTTTGACCGTGAGATCAACTCTTATTGATATTCCCCGAAGATACTTTGATTGCACCAAACGTCGTATCTTATTTAGTATGACAATAACGGTGATACTTTTGGGTATTGGAAAGGAGTATTGAGACGAGGGGTCAAGAGCGGGATTTGCCAGTCCGCATAGCAGGTTAGATACTCTCGGGCCCACTCGGTGAGATCATGTCTAATGAGCTTGCAAGCATGTGACTAGGTCACGGAGACATGAGATCATGAACGAGTAGAAGATAGTGTCGTCGGTAACGAGGTCGGGATTAGGTATGGAGATATCTATGGAGCGACGCTCGGACGTGCTAAGTATCGCTATGGCAAAAGGTCTAAGACTTCACATTCAGGTTTGATAGATGAAAGTCATTCGTTATATCTCAGGGATTAATTCATGGGGTCCAGGCCTACGGATTAGTCGTTGATCATTGAGGAGTCTTGATCATACCTGATATTACATCGAACCGCTAGGGTAACACACTTAAGGGGTTTCGACAAGACAACCGGAAAGGAAGGAGATCACCGGGAATGTCCCGGGAGAGGTCCGATGGAGATCGGGCAGCGCCGAAAGAGTTTTCGGAGCTAGGAAATATTATATATATTATGTTTGATATTAATTAGTGTTATTAATATGCAAATATGATTTTATATATTTATTTTCGAATTTGTTAAGGCAGATTTTCCTAAATGGGTCTTCCGGACGAAAGAAGGCCCAAGAGGGGAAAATTCCCTAGGGGAATTCGGTGGGGGCCAGGAGGGCCGGCCTAGGTGGGCCACAAGGGGCCCACCAGGGGGGCCGGCGCACTCCCTAGCCGAACCAGGCTGTGGGGGGTTAGTCCCACATTGCCTGGCTGGCAAGGTTGGCTCCCCTTGGGAGCCTATATAAGAAGGGGCACCCCCAGCCTTTTAATTCACCAATTAATTCCTGATTTCTCTCTCGATCTCGTGGTTCCCAAGTTGGAGCCGCGCCGAGCAAGAGGAGTCGGGGATCTCCTCCACCATAGCCCGCTGCCGCGCTGCTGGTGTTCCGGTCCAAGTCTTCCGCTGCTCGTCCTGGACTGGAGCTTCGGAGGCGTCGTCTCCACCGTACGTGTGCGACTCCCTGCGAGGTGCTGCGCTAGCGGTACTCGGAGGCCTGCTTCCTCTACACGACCTTGAGGTCGGCTACGTCGGTCTTCATCGACAATGTTTGTGCCGGAACGTAATCCCCGCTTTCGGTCTACAGGGGTACGTATTCCGATCTCCGTTCGTACTACTATATCTGCATAGAATAGATCTTGGCTAGTTTAAGGATATCGTTGCTAGGAAAATTATTGTTTTCTGCCCACGATCCCCTTCATTCACTATCTCCAGATGATGCACGATGAGATGAGCAAGTAGATATGTGTCACAACATATATACTATTTATTTGGCACTCCATGTAGACTTTTTGTGATCAGTTTAGAACCTGTGAACCATTATGTGTTTTATTTCTGATGATTTGCTACATTGGGGAATTAGTACGTGTGAATTTTTGGATCGTCTTGTATGTCATGTTCAAGTTATTGACATGTTCTTATATCAAATTTGTAGGATGGATGGTGGTGGTGACAATGGAAGTGATGAAAAAAGGAGTCGACACCTTCTTGGTGTTGCGCATGACATGGCTGTGTTGGGCTACATTGGTAATCTTTATCATGAGAAGTATTTGAGTAAGGCACCTAGGAGGATTCCACAACAAACATGACTAGAATGGGTGAATGAACAACTAGTTGATAGAAAAAGATGCTACAAAATGTTTAGAATGTACCCGGATGTGTTTGAAAGGTTGCACAACGTTCTAGTTGCTAGCTATGGGTTAGAATCAACTAGAGACATGGGTTCGGTTGAATGTCTAGCTATGTTTCTATGGATGGTTGGAGGACCACAATCATTTAGACAAGCAGAGAACAAATTTAGTCGGTCTCTTGAAACAATTCATAGAAAGTTTCAGATGGTGTTGAACAGTTTGTATAGATTGGGTAGAGACAACATAAAACCTGTGGATCGAAACTTTAAGGATGTGCACCCAAGACTTCAAGATGCACGCTTTTGGTCTCATTTGAAAGGTGCCATTGGCGCCATAGATGGCTCACACATTCCCGTTGAAGTTCCTGAAGAAGAAAGGGTTAACCATACTGGAAGACATGGTTACACATCACAGAATCTGCTAGCGATATGTGATTTTGATCTTAGATTCACATTTGTTGTTGCTAGATGGCCTGGTTCGGCACATGATAACCGCATTCTCCTACGCAGCATTGAGAAGTATCCACTTCAGTTCCCAACCCCCCCTGATGGTAATATTTATTTGCATTGTTCACATGTGTAACATATGCATCATTATTGTTTTCATTATTAATATTTTTTCTCACGTGCGCAAGTACATACTATCTTGTTGATTCCGGTTATCCAAATAGAAAGGGGTTTCTAGCTCCTTATAAAAACAACACGTACCATTTACCGGATTTCCGTCGAGAAGGTGTACCAACAAAGAAGGAAGAAATCTTCAACCATGCACACTCATCACTTTGGAATTGCATCGAGCGTATTTTTGGAGTCTTGAAAAATAAGTGGCGCATTCTGAAGGGCATCCCTTCTTATGGATTGGTGGTACAGAAGAAAATTATCCTTACTTGCATTGCGTTTCATAATTTCATCAGAGACTCCAACCTACGTGATAAGCAGTTTGACCGATGTGATTTAGATGAGAATTACATTCGTAAGGTCCAAAGGCAAGCAATTACCTTGCCCGGTGACGTTCTTCTAGGGGCATTACACACGAGAAGCATGAACACAACACGGGCCGACATTGCTGACGCGTTATTCAACGCAAGACAACGTTAGGACTATATGAGTTGCTAGTGAAAATGTATTTTCAGACTATTTGTTTTTTCTCGACTGATGTGACGAAATTATATTTTGGATATATATATATATATATATATATATGATGGATATATACTTTATTACTGGTAAATCGGTTACACTATCCGTTTTCAGAACTCTAAGGGTGTTCCTGACAATTCCACAAATTACAGCCAGACAGCCAGCTAATTGTCAGACACTAACACTCAGAAGAGCAGCTTTTCGTGCACATCAGCTTTCCACAGACAGCCCCACAGCCAGCCGCAACCAGCCACAGACAGCCCAAACAAACACACCCTAACACACATGACCATTGTCTCATTCCTCAAGACATTGACGATGTCACTAGGCTCACTGTTAAAAGAGTATAACTAATAGGTACAAACAATTCTTTAATGATAAATATGAAAAATATCTTCCGTATGATGGCTTGTTGATTTCATCGTTCGATGAATGCACACGGTTGGGAGCTTATTAGTGTGACGCTGCCTCTTCCAACTCGAGTAATTAACACCGTTGTCGAGGTAACTTGTTTCATTGTCAATAGCAAATAATTACTATATACATGGTTTAGATGTAGTAGTACACTGATGTAGTGATGCATTAAATATCATGATATAACCATATAATATCTTCACAACATAACGGAACAAAGATATACATAAAATGTGTTCAAGTCTATTAAATATTGAGTACATTAGTACCACATGTTCAATCTATCTCATGAACACCAGAGCAATAAGTTATTGTTGCTATTTGTGTAAGTCTTGCTATAATTCATGAAGGTTACACGAGGGACCATTCTTCTTGACGTAGGATACATTAGAGATGGATTGTTGTTCTGGTAGCTCTATTGTTTGTGGTATGGATCTGAGAGTAATGATAGTGGCGGAAACATGCAAAGGGAAGGGGTGGGATGCGGTATGGAAGAGGAGGAACCATCCATGGTTATGGAGGGGATTGAGGACACAGGGGGTGAAGGCTGGACACAGTAACTTTTGTTAGACAAACAGGGACCCCCGGTTCCATTTATCAATGAACCCATCAAGTTACATAGGCAAAAGCGATTTACAAACCCATAAGATAGTGGCTAAACTCAACTTAGACAACAATTTTCAAGCAGTAGGAGCACAAAAGTAAAGAGGTCAAACTAGCTATTACAAGAGAGGTACCCGTTTTGACAAAAAAGAATACACTTGTAGAGCTACTTTTTGTATTTCTTAGGATATTATGGGTTTGAATAAAAAAATTAAAATAATATAGCAGGAAGTACAACTACACATAAAACGAAATACACATAAATGTAACATAAAAATACATATAACATGAAGTACAAAAAAACATAAAAATGGGTGTACAAAGTACACAAAACAAAATATACAAATAATACATAACCAGGAGTATAAAAAAATCGACAAAAACGTATCAACATGAGATCTAGTTTTAAAGATTCGACTCGAGGAGTTTCAAAATTGAAAACGTCTCGTAATTTTGATAATTGGTTCGTAAGATATTTCATTTTAAAAATTCAGTTTAGAAAATTAAAAGAGAAAAAACTGTACTTCCATCACAACCAACATCCCTTTCCATCTCCTCCTCACCACATTCAACCCGTCATCGATACTTAGCGGACATACAAAGAACCATGTGGATTGAAACAAAGAGAAGGCGACACTTATCATGACAAGAGCGAGTGTAAATTTCTAATGATTACCGCAACTTCTCTATTTTTCATGCTAGCAACCAAATCTTTTTTTTAGGTATGCTAGCAACCAAATCTTAGTACAGGGGTATTGGTGATTAGTTTCGTCGTGTTGGTAACATGTGAGTACGTGACTGCTCCTACATTTTCCAAAACAAAAGGGCTACATGCGTGTACGTTTGGGAAAGGAAATACCCTTTGCTCCAAATTCAGGCCTCAGTTGAGAAAAAAAAGAAATTAGGCCTGCTGCACCGCATCGCGTCTTGGACGGACTCTTGGGCCTGCGTGTATTGCGTGCCGGCCAGATCGAGGCCTTTGCCACTCTTGCGACAAACATCCGCTCAAGCTCGCTTCCACCGTCTCAGGTCAGCCGCGCCGCTCGTCTCCGCCACTCTCCGGCCACCGCGACCAGAGGCGCCGGGTCTCCAGGCACGCACGCTTCCCCTTCCCCGTGCTCCTCTCGCTTCCCTCATCCTTCCATTAATTCCAAGGTTCTGAAACCATAGTTTCTGATGTGACTCTAGGGTTCCTCCCCTCTCCGTCTCCTCAGCCGCTACGCCTCCGCCGAATCGATGGAGATCAGGGCGACGCCGACGAGCCTCAGGCTCGCGACTCCCCCGGCCTCCGCCAGCTTCCGCCCGGCCGCCCTCAGGACCTCCTTCGTCACCGGGAGAGGTGCGTTTCTCGAGCTTGAATTCTATTAGTAATTCCCCTTCTAGTTCCTGTGCTTTATGTGGGAATTGCGTTGACGTAGTTGTAGCTGTGGATTCGGTGAAGTTAGCGGGTGCGCCTCTGTCACGTCACCATAGAGATTTTTTGTTTTCGAATTAAAGGAGCTCCAGGCTCCCAATTTGCACTCATCATGAAAACTGATAAAAAACCAAACCTGTTCTAGAAAGTCAGGTCATGCCCGGCAACATGTGTTACCATAGCGATGCAAAGGCTGAGAAGGTTTGGGAGACCTTTGCTATTGGCTCCTTATAGTTGTCAACGACTGCTGCTCTAGAGACCATACCGTACCTAGTGTAACCTGTTGTGAAACGAACTGGACTGTCATTCCGATAACATGCTCATCATTATTCATCGCTGACTATGAAGTCACTGCAATACCTTTATTTGTTTGTCTACAACCACAAACGATGGATTGTGTTATTAGAGCGTGTCAGACTGTTTACGTTTCATCATGCCTCTTATTCTTCTTGATGTACATTCTCAGACAGCGACTGATGCTGGCACTATCAATTAGTATGTTTGCAATGTAGAGCGTAGTGAAGTGCTTACCGTAGTTAGTCATCTGCAGTTTCACTACGCTCTACATTGCAAACATCAGTCGTTTCACTTCGGGCATTACTCAGCGAGCGATGGTCTAGTGACCATGTTGATGACCTCTAATTTATCACCTCATCTGCAGTTTCACTTCGGGCCGTGCAAGTGCGCCAATCAAATGTTAACCGATTTAAGTGCAATGCCATTCGGAGCAACCTCTTTGATAGATTAACTAGGGTTTTCAGGGTGAGTAATGCCGTTTCAATAATTACATCATTACGCTGTAGAAGAATTTTGTGTTTATTTAACCAAGAACTGTGGCTTGATGGTTTCCATAGTCATATGCCAATGCAATTTTGAGTTCATTTGAAGACCCTGAGAAGATCCTGGACCAGGCGGTTTTGGAGATGAATGACGATTTAACAAAGATGCGGCAAGCCACTGCACAGGTTTGTGTTTATTGCTAAATCATAAAAAAATCATCTAATTTTTTCCACTTATACTTGATTTGCTGCCGCTTTTATTAGTGAAAATTCATCTTTATTAATTGGTAATAATCTGTTGTGTTGATGCTAGTTCTTTTCTCTGTTTGAGGTTGTTGCTATTTCTGATTAGCTGCTTCTTGTTTGTTTGGATCTCTATGCAAATGGAAAATAAGAGCCTATTGTATGTACACATTCCATTACGTTCTGTCTGCTAACTTGGATTTTGGTTTTGGAAGGTCTTGGCATCCCAGAAGCGGCTTGAGAACAAGTACAAAGCTGCAGAACAAGCTGATGCTGATTGGTAATGTTATGGGCAACTGTAAACTTTCTCCAGTCATCAGTTTGGTTTACATTCAAATTCATTTTTGTTAAAAGTGTAGGTATCGAAGAGCTCAACTTGCTCTTCAGAAGGGTGAGGAGGATCTTGCTCGTGAAGCCCTTAAACGGCGTAAATCATATGCTGTATGTGTCATTTATGCCTTCTTATTACTTTGATTGACAATAACATGCGTGTGGTATATGTCTTACATGAATATATTCAACTTCCGTTATAACATCATTATGTCTTTGTGTGCTTAGGACAATGCAAGCTCCCTGAGGGCCCAGCTTGATCAACAAAAGGGTGTTGTTGAAAATCTTGTTTCAAATACCAGGGTGAGCTTATTATTTTCAAGTGCTGGAATGCCTTTTCCCTTATCTGCATGGTACCTGTCAATACAAATTTATATTTCTCTGTGACCATATGCATCACGGGGTGAACACTACCGATCTTCTATTTTTAAACCTTTGTTAACATGGATATTTGTCAATCTGTAGCTTCTTGAGAGCAAAATAGCAGAGGCCAAGCAGAAAAAGGATACTCTGAAAGCTCGTGCTCAATCAGCCAAGTATGCATCTTCCTTTTGTTCGTTATGTTTTGTCACCTATTACTTTGATTGTTTGTATATAATGTGATAGCTGGCCTTTTTCTTCAGGACTGCAACAAAAGTGAGTGAGATGCTGGGAAATGTAAATACAAGTGGTGCCCTGTCAGCATTTGAGAAGATGGAGGAAAAAGGTACTTCCGCACTGCTGATTTTCTCCAACTAGTGTTATTTACTATGTTAGGTAAAGTACCCTCATACTTTGTTGTAAAAATGTGCCTTCATACTTATTTGCATACTCATTTTGAATATTAGATCACTCATACTTTGAAGGACACACATGCTCTATTTCAGATGCAATAAATTTTCCTTTGTTGCGAGGAGAACAGATATAGCTTCAACTTTTAAGCCATGAAGTAATGGAAGTATTGTTATAACTTATAAGCACCCTGCTATGGTTTAAGTTAATGTGTGTGCAAGATGTAGCTATAAGCTGCTGTATTTTAAGCAATCAAAAGATGCTAGAGTACTTGATCAGCCACCTTAATGACCCAGTATAGGCTTGAACCTCAAAACTGTCTTCAAATATGAGTGATCTAATATTCAAAATGCAGCAGGTAGCAACTATACCTAGGTGGTGATGATTTCTTTCTTCCATAACTTGTAAACATTGCTGGCTGGTGTAGTATTAAACTGCATCTGGATGTGTTCTGTTGTTGCCAACTTTTGAATGAGTCACGTATGTAATTTTCGAGCAGTGAATAGTTTGGCCACTTGCACAAAGGCTGATAACTTCAAACAGAGCCCCACGTTTTTATAATTAAGGTTTTGATTGGTATATGTGGGATTTCACTCCTGTTTTGTTATTAGTAGTATGAAATTGGCAGATTATGTTTCCATCTTGCTTGTCTAGTGAAGCTCATGTGTCTTCTACTGGGTGAGAAATGACATGGGCTACTAACCTCTCTTGCTGGCTGTACTCATGAGTGGCCAATGATATCTCGTGATAAATTATTTAAATGTTTGATTCTTACAAATAGCTCATGTTCTGTGCTGTCAGTTATGACGATGGAATCCCAAGCTGAGGCACTCGGTCAACTAGGAGCTGATGATCTTGAAGGAAAGGTATGTTGGGCGATTTATAATAATTTCTAACTATGAATAATATCTGAGCAGCGACCATGAGTATTTATCTGTCCACAGTTTGCAATGCTCGAGACCACATCGGTTGATGATGATCTTGCACAAATGAGGAAAGAACTGTCTGGGAGCTCTTTGGTATGTGTAATTGTTTGGTCTCAAAACTGTAATGCTTTTCAAATTTAAAGTATGTGTACTTCCGATTCTGTCCCCAGATGAGTGTACCATTTCTTTTCTTATTGCAGTATTTCCATATACATGACTATAGTTTAATGTCACCTACAGAAAGGTGAACTTCCTCCAGGCAGAACCATGGCGAGCAAATCAGGTAGCCCTTTTCGAGACACAGAGATTGAGAACGAGTTAAATGAGCTGCGGAAGAAGGCGAAAGAGTATTAGATTTTGCGTGTGCCAGGCTTGAGAAATCTTCTAACTGAAGAACCCCAGAAGTTTAGACTTGCATACTTGTTTGATGTGCATCTGAACCAAGGCCATGCTTATCTTTTTTGGGTAAAGATATGGATGGGTGAAAAGTTCTCTCCGCATTTTTGTGTGAATGACACTGTACAGTACCTGCTACCATAATGTAAATCATTACTCATTTTGAGCTTAGCCAAGAAGAGCCTCAGTTTTCTGTTTGTGGGTATTGTAATGTCAGCTTGGCATAAAATGCTATAAAATTCTTAAAAATATATAGATAAAAAATTAGGAATATCTAATTTCGCAGCTTGCTAAAATCTACACAAAAGACTCCATGTGTCACTAAATAGGTGTCTTAGATTTGTTCAAATACAAATTTATCTAGACATGAAACAAGTTTAGATACATATATATTTGAACAAATCAAAGACATCTATTTTAGGATGGAGGGAGTAACAATATTTATATAATATAAATCACAGGAATAAGTAACAGTTAAAGACTTCTCAGATCATGTGGAACTAGTGTTTTGTACGCAGCAATAGATACGTAATTTTCACATCAGATAGTTTATATGTTTGGATAGTTTGTTGGACTACAATGTGCTATATGTGTACATTAATATTTACATATACCAACTATATATCTATGTATATCTCACATGGGCCACCGAGGAGTAGAGCGAGGCTTTGTTCAGCAATCAGCACACCATCAATGCACGATCGACGCTACTTGTGAAGCACCGGCCGGCAGTCTACGTACATTATACTGTGTATATCTATATCTTCGAGACCTTCTCTTTTTGAGATATATCTTCTAGACCTTCGAGGTATAGATAGACGGACGACCGTGTGAGAAGCAGTACGTCTGCGCTGTCCTGTTCAGAAAAACCGTATCTCGTTTCAGCCGCGATGGACGCGCGCGTTCGTCATAGTACATGTTGTAAACCTTGACTGCAACGGACGATCGGATCGGATTGGATTGGATCACCTTGAGGCCTTGTTCGGCAGGCTAGTTTCGGCCGGGTTTCCAGTGTAAATTCCCGGCCCATCTTAAAACACCACAAAACACCCTATTCATGTTCGGCGGGCTGGGTTTGGTCGGGCTGGCCCGGTAGAAACCGGTCGATCCACGTCGGGTAGGATGGGATCGAAGACGCGAGGGGAGGGTCGCGTTTCCTCGTGTCTTGACTCTTGAGCTCTGGCGGCGCAGCGCGCCTCCGCCCTCCGCCGTCGCTCGCCGCCCCCGCCGTCTCTCGTCGCCTCCGCCCTCGTCGACGTGCAAGCCTTCGTCCTCCCCGAGATCAAGACCTTCCCCATATCCTGGATCCTTCCTCCCTCGCGCCGCCGACGGGTTCTTTGATCCCTCCGCCGCCGGAGCTCCTCAGGCCGCCGCAGGAATCGTTCTCCGTCGGACTTCTTCGGGAATTTTATCAGGTACGTCTTCCACTCCTGCTCTTGATTTTGTTCTAGGTTATCAGGAGTAATTTTGGGCATGCATCCCATGAACCTCACCACCATCGTAGCCATGGACAGGAAGGGTCTGTCGTTGGCTTGATCTGCTAGTGTTCAATACATTTTTGTTTCCCAGTACTACGATGTGCTAGCTCTCTTCCCACAAAAAAGAAAGAAAAATTTCGAAATGTCTTGTGCATCAGCTGTTCCCGTGATTTGGGGTTTGTTGTAGGTGAGGTAGTAGATGCGGTGCTTCAGATTTGGATATGTTTTGCACACAAGTTAGCCTTGGGGAGGAGGACTTGGATCATTGCTTAACAGGGCTGCATACGGCCAATCTGCTGTGTTGTTATGTGATAACCATCTAGTCTGTTACTACAACACATGCACATGGATATTGTATGAAAACAGAAAATTAACATTTGTGTGCTCTATAGAACAGAGCACAAGAAGCCTCTTAACATAAGCAACCACTAGATCTCTTCTTGATGATGTACTAGCACAGCAGGTAGTAGAAGCTGTGTAGTCTAGTCGCTGCTACTAAATTATTTCCTTTTTGTATCCTTGTTACGGCTGTTAGGTATTACCATGTTATATTGCTTGATGATTGTTGGCATGGAGTGGGCTTAGCTTCCCATGTGTTTTGAACCTCTCGGATTGAGTAATAAACTAGCTGAAAAACATAGACTGTCATGTTTACATTGTTCAAATTGCCTTGTTCATAGACTGCCATGTTTAAATTGTTGTTGCAATGATTTATTGCTTTATTAACATATATGTGTACATTGTGTGCAGCGACAAGTTTTCACGAAGCAACTTGTTGCAGCGATTGCCTTCTTGCCGTGATGATCTTGCTATAATCATCTGTCTACATTGTTGCTGCAGTGATCTTCTCTTGCTGCAAGCTTCTTTCTTCTTGTTTATGTGATCAACTTGTCAAATAATCTGGGATAAACCTGGCAAGCTAAATTATGTTTGTCAGTTCGTGAGAAGAATTTGATGACTTTTGATCAAATTTTGTTGTAATAACCTGGAAAGCATGAGTTATTGTTCCTTTTTTTTTTGCCTAAACTGTGTGTTCTATGTGCTGTGAGAAAATATCATTTTTTTTGTTGATAAACTGTGTTTAAACATTATTAGATTTTTATTGATGACAAAAACATGTCAATTTCGTAATTATGTGCACTAGGTGTGAAAAAACACCTCTTTGCAAAACACTTGTACCAAACAACTAATTTTGTGGAGTGTTTTGGTGGAGAAGGGGGTTGGGAGGGATTGGGGTGTTTTGGGTGGAGGAAGTGTATTCACCAAAAACACTAGGTAATATACACAGAAAAACACTCCAATACTCTACTCCAGAACAAGGCCTGAATGATACCGCTAGCTATGTAAATGTAGCCGGCCGGTGCTTCACAAGTTCCCACAGGCGTACGTGCCAATCTGCCACCGCGGCATGCATGCACTATCCATCCGACCGCCGGCGCCGCGTGCATGACTCGCGTTATCCATTTTTTCGGATGGAACCTGGCTTGAACGTACAGTACGAAGGAACGCATTCATATACGTACGTACGCAGTTTGCTGACCCAATCAATCAGTGATCGATGATGATCCAATCCAATTCCGACGACCACACTTTTGGCCATCACTGCAATTTTGGTATGGGCGTTGCGATGTGGATCTTGATCTGCCTGCCCTACCCTAGCTAGCTAGTCTCGAGGGCGATCAATCAGAGTGAAATACAACAACGATATTCAAAGTTGTTGACCATGTTGAAAAATATACGTCAGTAACTTTGAGCATCACAATGAGCCTCCTCTACATTGGCATGTTAGCGTTATACGCTATTTATTCGTATTTGAGACCGTAGATGAACATACGGAGCAACTTTCTAACTATATTGAGGTAAATCTTGAGTTTGGAGACTGTTTTAGACATGGACGGCAACTTTAAAAACTGTAGATGCATTTTTACTCGATCGATCACCACCTACACGATTTAGTCCTCTTCATATGATTCCTCACTCGTTATCAGGAGTACAAAATTTCGGAAGGCATCCATACACTCAACTTACGACACAAACCTTTTCAGAGGATATGGGCATATAAAACGCCAAATCAAAGGCAGGTTATCTGAACCCTTCAAGCTAGGCATGGCATGTGAAGGATAGATAGATAAGACGCTCAATCACTGGACCGGCCAATTCGTAGCCCTGACTATAACCCATGCGTTTCTGCTGTATCGAGCAGCTCATGTATACCCGCGTTCGAGCGTCCCTCGTCCTACCTAACTAACCCTCTGGCCTTTTCAAATGTACGTTACCTGACCCTTTGCTGCTGCATTGCTGCGTGCAAGCAGATCGGGCAGTAGGTACCCAGGCACCGGTGCACGTATATAGCCCTCTCTAGTCTCTACCGTGTGGGTCCCATACACATACTCCATCCATTTTAAATTACTTGAGACTAGTCATAGTGGGTGGGGGTATCATAGGTAGTAACATAAGTGCCACATAGTAAAAAATGATGATGTGACAAGTATTTAATGAGGAAAGAAGTGGTGGTGGTATCATAGGTAAATACCGTAGCATAGCGGATTTTGAGATAAGATGAGTTTATAGCCTAATAAATGCATGGTTATATGATACTACATCTATGTTACTACCCATTATTGACATAGTAACATAGAGGAGTATCATATGCATGATACCACTATATGATACTTCCCACTAGGACTAGTCTGACACACATTTGTTTAAATATGGTTATGTAGACACTAGCTAAGTATAGATATATCCACTGAAAGAGCTAGGTGGGACCAGGAAGGCCTTCCTGTATAAGCCTGGTTTATCTAGTTTGCTAATGAAAATTTTCTTGCTAGGCCCCCTTCATGCTTGCATTATACTGCCCCTGTCCCTAGAAATATCTATATTTAGAATAGAATTCACTGGCACATTTCGATAATACGGACTGCAGTGCACAACAACCATTTGCCTATATAGCTACAAGAAAACACTTTTGCCTTCCGAACTCCAGTGCTCCCTCTACTTAATTAATTCAAAAAACATATTTATAAATTTTAAAAATCCGAAAAAACATCCTGCATATTATCAATGATGTATACTATAAACATACAAAATCTCGATTTCATATACTACATGCTCTAAATTAAAAATGACGAATATTGTATATTTTGAGGATTTAAAATGTGTACATTTAAATCCACACATATATCATTTTTATGTAGATCCAAATATAAAGTTTTTGAAATCAAGATTTAGAACATTTGTGGAATATATTGTTGACAGCATGCATAATTCTTTTCATGTTTTTTTTTAAACTTATATATAAGGTTTTTTGTTTTTTAAGTAAAGACCACCGAAATTTACAAGTTTAGGAGCAAGAAATCTCTAGTCGCTAGCTACTCAGTATATTGTACACATGCCATTTTCGAACTAGTGACCATTCTCACATGCACGGCAGCACGGGCACGATGGCATGAAGCCATTAGCCATGGGTCTCACTCCCACTCGTCACCATCTGGCCAAGATACCTCTGATTTCTTTTTTTAATTGTCGTCGCAAAGCAACTGATCAGTACAAGTCCATAGTATAACTACAAGACTTTTTATGGATTCGGAGTGTGGATTATTCCGTGATTCCATCCTTCTCCAGTGATACATGTGGCCAATCCTACTTTCAGGACGTACGCTTTGTTTCTTGCGTGACCGAACCAGAATAGGACTAGTAGCACGTAGACGTGCATGCTGTTGTTTCTTCCCGAGATGATAGATTATGAGTGAGGTTTAAACCTTTAATTTTTACGTGCTTCTTGAGCCTGTGCTTGTTGATTGTAAACCGTAGACGGTTGCTTCATTTATAAAGCGTGGTGAAAGCCTGTTTCGAGTAGGTTTAGGGCATCTCCAGTCGTTGCGCCCCCCAGTGCCCAAAACTACCTTTCTTTCATAAAAAGGAATGGAATGAATAGCTCGGCTAGATGGAATAACCGAGCCACCAGACTTTGACGTCCGTCGCGGCGCGAAACGTCACGAATCCGGAACCGGGGGGGGGGGGGGGGAGGGGGCGTTTACCAGTCGTGTCTAGCCCAGGTTTCGGCCCATGGGATAAAAAAAACGCCGAGCATGAAAGAGGCGAAATTTCATTCAAAGCCAGGCGATTTCATTTAAATTTCATTGAAACTCGCCGATTACAGAGATTTAGACATAAAAGTGAACTAAAAACTACTGGAACATGCCGAGGCTGGCGGCGATCGTCTGGCTGTAGTCGGGGTCGCCACCGTCGTCGTCGGATCTGTCGTCGTCCTTGTGCCACCCGCTCGGGACTTCGTCGTCGTCGCGGTACCACCTGCTCTGCTGCAGGGTCTGATGTGGCTCCTCTTCCTCGCTGTCGGGGTCGAGGATTACGTAGGGGACCGGCGCGGTGGGGCGGCGCGGGAGGTGGGGAGGGGGGGAGGAATGCCGCTGCGAGGCGCAGGGCGCCCGGAGTTCAGGAGTGGAGGGGTGAGCGAGGCGTACCTCCTCCCCGCCGGTGGAGGAGAGAGTGGGGCGTACCTGGTGCCCGCCAGCATCGGCACGGTCGTGGCGCCGGAGGAGGAGGAGGATGAGAAGCCCACGCCCATTCGGCCTGACATGCACGAGCGCGGCGACATCGTTAGCCGGGGCTCGTTGTCGCGCTCGATGTAGTCGAGCACCCACGGCAGGGTGCGGTGCTCGCCGCCAACCGCTTGCACCCGGTGGAGTTGCAGCGGCCCTCCACTGGTCCGTTATTGCCGCGGTTGGCGATGTCCTCGTCGTGGCGGCGCTAGAAGTACTCGGACCAAAACCCATCATTGCCGTCCGCCCTCCAGGGGCGTTCGGCGGCCTGGTGCGGAGTGAGGGTGGCGCGGACCTCAGCGATCGCCGCCCTGAACTGCTCGCCGACTGGAACAGGGGCACGGGGATGCCTCCCGCGCTGAGCTGCCACCCCCTTTGCCCGGTGGATGCGCTGGGGACGCGCATGTCCGGCGGGCATGGGTAGCCTGCACGGTACAGCGCCCAGGCCTCCTCTTTGTGGAGGTGGTGGCGGCCCCAGCCGTTCAAGGCGGCGGCGTCAGCGGGGCTGTAGGCCATGGCTAGGTCGAGGTGGTGGAGGAGAGGAGAGAGGTGTGAGGCAGAAGCGGCGAGAGAGGAATGACGATGGACGGCGAGGCTCGGGGGGATTTTATAGTGCCGCGTGGCCGGGCGAAGGGGCGGCGGTGGGTGGCCATTACTGTGCGCCGCGTGAACGCGCCACACCATTAACTCTGGCAGCTTTTGACTGGGGGAGCTCACTGGCCGCCCGCCACACCATTACTCCCGCATCATTGCATCATTTGACCGACGCGGGAGCCGAAAAGACGAACACAGGCGGTTTCTGTTGGCGCCATTTTCTATCGTGTCGCTGACAGCACTGGCCCGCGTCGCGTTTCGCGCCATTTCGCCCCCCCCCCCCCCCCCCCCCCGGCCGAACCCAGTGAGCTGGGTTTCGCCTGGGGGTGCCGGCGCTATTTTCCGCCGAAACGGCGCTAACTGGGTTTCTTGGGGGGCGGCTGGTGGAAAAACGACGTTTTTGGCTTCCGCCGGCGCCAAAAAAGCCTCCTGAGGCGCTGTGGGGGTGGTGGTGGTGGGGGGGGAGATGCCCTTACTCTGTACTGAATTACTCCCTCCATTTTTAAATACATACTATTTTAACCTTTTTGTGTTTCATTTTAGTATTTCTTGGTCCACACGTATTTAGTGCAAGATTTAATCTTGTACCAAAACACGTTTACAACTTTACATACGGGTGATAAAAATTACTAAAACATCTTACATATTTCAGGACAGATGATGTATTTAGTTCGTGAGAATCTACTGATACAGTATGCATATTGACTCGAAGTATCGAACTGTGGAAGCTGCAATGGATGGCTTTATCACGCGGGGCCACGCGAGAATCATACAAGGACGCGTGCTCGTTCACGCCAGTTTTGCTGTTCCCGTCAGAAGGATTTGGCCGTTGGTACGGTGCTTCACAGAATCACCCATGTTTTTGTTGTTGTTCCGAGACTGGCTAGTACCTGTTCGGAAAAGGTAAAAGGAAAGATCAAGCAAGCTTATTTTAGGTTAACAAATGCACAAATCTGAGTATATGAGTATACTAATTGATGATACATAGTTTAAAAGCCCAAAATTGTTATTTGTGTGTAGCCCACAATAGAAATAATTGTACTGTGATTATTCAGACTTATGGTATACATAATTGAGAACATGCGGATTTTTGTCCGGATTTTATAAAAACTTTCAAATTTCTTAATTCTGTGTTGGAAAAAGTCTATTTTGAACCCTGAACTGGTAGAGGTTCGCCGAGATGGACCCCAAACTACAAATCCCTGTCGTATGTACCCTAAACTATCCAATCCCGGTCTAAATAGGACCCTGGTGTGCTATCCAAACTGGGATTGCAGACGTGGCTGTGGGTGGCGGGGAATGAGTCGTTTGACTGGGCTGGACGGAGTACGAGTAATGGGAAATTGTTGGGCCGGCCCTTCTGTGGTGACAAATCCACCTCGTGTATGCCGAGAGAGGGCCTGGTAATCCATTCGTCCCCTCCGTTCACCTGGTATCCTTGTTTCCTTCTCTGACGACGACAATGGTGGGGGGCGGATGATCACGACGACGGCTATGATCAAGACGAGGCGAAGACGCGTCGTCCAGTAAGGTTCGTCCGTGGACCCTCGCCTCCTTTGATTGTCGTCAATTGTTCGAGTTCGTGGCTGTAGGGTTAGGGTTTACGGGTAGAATTTAGGGATGTTACTGTCTGCGTAAAAGATTGCCTTTTACTTGTGATTTTGTTGGTATTGAAGATGGAAATAACTTTTCTTGTGTTAATTTTATGCGCATTGTTTTTATTGTAGCGATTATGGACCCAACTGAGATTCTAGTTGTGCGATTTCACTACGGCGGAGAGCATCCGCCTAGGCCGCACTCTGCATTACGTTGGAGGAGATGAAGGCATGTCTGAGATTGAGAGGGATAAGCTGTCTCTGCAGGAGGTCAAAGGATTTCTCAGAAATCATATGGAGCCGAAGGAATCAATGAAGTACTTTTTTCACCTTCCAGGGACAGAGCTTGTGGATGGGCTGATGTTTCTGACTGATGACATGAGCTGTGTGAGGATGGCTGATTATATCTGTGTAGCAGACATCTACATTGAGTACCATGGTGAAGAGGACAGTGCAGACAACAGTAGTGGCAGTGATTTTGAAGAAGATGAGTTGTTTGCTTTGAGTGATAGAGATGAACCTGATTATGTGATCACTGCAGCTGAACCTGCTGAGTCAGACACAAATGTGTACATTACTGATCCTGCAGGAGTGGTTACTCAGATTGTTAGCAGTCCAGTAAAGCAGATGAGATCAAGCAAGAAGAGGCCAGTTTTGCTTGACAGTGATGAAGAAATTGAACATCAAGTGCTAACTGAACCTGCACTGTTAACTGAACCTGCAGTGCTAACTGAACCTGCAGTGTTAACTGAACCTCAAGTTCAGAATCCTACTCAATCTGTAGATGTGGTTCCTCTCTTACTCACTGATGGCAAACAAAGCTCAGACAGTGAAGGATCTGACAGTGATGTCGAGTACATTGCACACAGTGATGATAGTGGTGAAGATTCAGAGGTTGTTGAGTTAAGGAGGCATGCAAGGAAGTTCAAGAAAAGAATGAAGGACTCCAAGAGCTGGACTGGAAGTGATGCTACAGGACCTGTGCCAATATAATTAATTGCTAATATGGAGGAGCAAATAGAAGGAGAAAAAGATGACTGGAATTATGATTCTAGTGATGAAGACTACAGTTATGATGAAGACAGTGATGGTGAATTAGTGAAGAAGAAGAGCAAGTATCCCAGGTATAACAATACCACAGAAATACCTCACTTTTCTCTCAGCATGGTCTTTAGAAGCAAAAATCAGTTGGTTAAAGCATTGAAGAGGTATGGTTTGGTTACTAAAAGGAGCATAAGGTTCAAGAAATCAGAGGCTGACGGAGTTATGGCAATTTGTGATTGGGATGGGTGTCCATGGCTTATATATGCAGCCAAGAGGTCAAAGACATCTAGGTTTCAAGTAATTACATTGAATGATGAACACAACTGTGCCCAGAACAGAGTTAACAAACTTGTGACTGCAAAGCTAATTGCACAGAGGTATGAGCATTTCATTCTTGCAAACCCTATGTGGAAGATAGAAAGCATGAAAGCAACAATTCTGAAGGATATGTTTGTTGATGTTTCCACATCAAAGTGCAAGCATGCCAAGTGCATTGTTATGGAAAAATTGATGTGTGGGCTGAAGAATGAGTATACTAGGGTTTTTGATTATCAGTTAGAGCTGCTTAGGAGCAACCCAGGAAGCACACTGGCAGCGTGTTTAAATCCCAAAATAAGGGTTCAAATATATTCCAAAGCTTCTATGTGTGTTTCAATGCACTGAAGGAGGGATTCAAGGCAGGTTGTAGAAAAGTTATTGGACTGGATGGATGCTTCTTCAAAGGAGCTATAAAAGGTGAACTTATGTGCAATTGCAAGAGATGCAAATAACCAAATGTACCCTGTGGCTTGGGCTGTTGTTGAGCAAGCAACCAATGCAACATGGGCATGGTTTGTTGGATTGTTGATTAAAGACCTGGACATCAACAACAATGGAGATGGCTGGGTATTTATCTCTGATCAGCAAAAAGGTATAATTAAGGCAATGAAAAGACTACCTTCCAGCTGCTGAACACAGGATGTGTGCCAGGCACATTTATGCCAATTGGAGAAAGAAGCATAGGGCTCATGACTGGCAGAAGAAGTTCTGGGCTGTAGCTAAGGCTTCTAACCAACAAGACTTCAACTACTATAGAGCCAAGCTTGCCCAGGAGACACCTGATGGTGCTAAAGACATGATGAGGACAGCTCTGAGCACTGGGCCAGAGCATATTTCCCTACTGGTTCCAAATGTGAGTCTGTCGACAACAACCTGTGTGAATCATTTAACCATGCCATTGTTGATGCAAGGTTCTATCCCATCATCTCTATGATGGAGAAGATCAGAAAGAAAATATTAGTGAGAATTCAAGAACAGAGAGCAAAAGGAAAAAAAATGACAGAAGTGATATGTCCTGGTATATTTAAGAAGCGGAAGAAAAGTATTGCAAGAACCCAATATCTAGAAGTATTGTGGAATGGAGAAGATGGATTTGAGGTGAAGCAAATCAATGGTAGAGGGAGGCAATATACTGTAAATTTGCAGAACAAGACATGCTCATGTGGATACTTCCAACTGGCAGGCCTACCTTGCCACCATGCCATAAGTGCTATATACAAATGTAAGAAAAAGATTGACGACTATGTGGATCCTTGTTACTCTGCTGATGTGTTCAAAAAAAATATGCACACTGCTTGCAGCCAGTAGAGGGGGAAGAGATGTGGCTAGTGAAGCAGATATGCCCTAGAGGCAATTAATAAAGTGTATTCTTTATCATATCTCGTTTGTTCATAATAGGTTTTTGTGTCATGTTGTAACCGTATTAAGTGGAAACATTAATACGAGTGTGATGCGTAAACAACCAGGTCCCTAGTAGCCTCTACTAAGACTAGTTTTGTTGCGCGATTGATGATCGAGGTTTCCCGATCATGGGGCATGGCGCCGGTCGGCAATGGAAGTCATGTCGTTGGAGAATGATGTGATGGACATACCCAGATTTAGAGGACGTAGTCGTTACGCCTTTGACCGTGAGATCAACTCTTACTGTTATTCCTGGAAGATGCTTTGATCGCACCAAACGTTGTATCTTATATTGTATGACAATAACGGTGATACTTTTGGGTATCGAAAAGGAGTAGTTGAGACGAGGGGTCAAGAGCGGGATTTGCCAGTCCGCATAGCAGGATAGATACTCTAGGGCCCACTCGGTGAGAACATGTCTAATGAGCTTGCAAGCATGTGACTAGGTCACGGAGACATGAGATCATAGACGAGTAGAAGATAGCGTTGTCGGTAAAGAGGTCAAGCTAGGTATGGAGATATCTATGGAACGATACTCGGACACGCTAAGTATCGCTATGGCAAAAGGTTTAAGACTTTGCGTTCAGGTTTGATAGATGAAAGTCATTCGTTATATCACAAGGATTAATTCATGGGGTCCAGGCCTACGAGTTAGTCGTTGATCATAGAGGAGTCTTTATCATACCTGTTATTATATCGAACCGCTAGGGTAACACACTTAAGGGGTTTCGACAAGACAACCGAAAAGGAAAGAGATCACCGGGAATGTCCCGAGAGGGGTCCGATGGAGATCGGGCAGCGACGAAAGAGTTTTCGAAGCTAGAATAAATTATATATAATATTTTTGATATTAAATAGTGTAATTAATATGCAAATATGATTTTATCTATTTATTTTCGAATTTATTTAGGCTGATTTCCCTAAATGGGCCTTCTGGTCGAAAGAAAGCCCAAGAGGGGGAAAATCCCCAAGGGGATTCGGTGGGGGGCATGGAGGCCGGCCTAGGTGGGCCAAATGGGGCTCACTAGGGCCGGCGCACCAGCCATGCCGCACCAGGCAATGTGGGGATAGTCCCACATTGCCTGGTGAGGAGGTTGGCTCCCCCCTGGGAGCCTACATAAGAAGGTGCACCCCTGGCCTTTTAATTCACCAATTAATTCCCCAATTCTCTCTCGATTTTGTGATTTCCATTGTTGGAGTTGCGCCGAGTTGAGAGGGGGATCTCTTCCACCATAGCCCGCTGTCGCGCTACTGGTGTTCCGGTCCAAGTATTCCGCTGCTCGTCCTAGACTGGAGCTTTGGAGGCCGTTGTTTCCACCGTACGTGTGTAACGCCCTGCGAGGTGCTGCGCTAGCGGTACTCGGAGGTCTGCTTCCTCTACACGACCTTGAGGTCGGCTCCGTCGGTCTTCATCGACAACGTTTGTGCGGGAACGTAATCCCCGCTTTCGGTCTACAAGGGTATGTATTCCGATCTTCGTTCGTACTACTATATCTGCATAGAATAGATCTTGGAATGTTTTAGAGATATCGTTGCTAGGATTTTTTTTGTTTTCTGCACCCGATCCCCTTCAGCCAATGTTTCAAAATCCAAGGCCTCAAGCTCCTGGATATGTGAGAATGCAAGGAAGGCCTAAGAAAAATGACAGAAAAAGAGAAGAAACAGAGCAGCCTAAAGGTAAGAAGATGAGCAAGCATGGAACTATAATTAAATGTTCTTTGTGTGGAAATTCTGGTCACAACAAGTCAGGTTGTGCTTCAAATCCTGAGAGAGGCATCAGGAAAAATGCACATCTCAAGAAAACAAAGAAGACATCTGAGGTTTCCATTTATCTAGTTGTCTTTGTGTCCATTTAAATTATCTATATGCAATCTTACTATATTTCTTTGTGTCCATTTCACAGCAAGGACAAACAAGCACTGCTGGTGCTGGATCATCTGCTGGTGCTGGATCGTCTACTCCAGCAAGTGCTCCTCCAGCTAGACCTGCAACAGCTCCTAGAGGTAGAACTGCAAATGCTGCAGCTGCTACTTTTAAACCACCAAGGAACAGAGCACCATCTGCTGCACCTGGATCATCTTCTGGTGCTGGATCATCTACTGCTAGAGGAGGTAGAACTGGAGCAAAAAGAGGAAGAAGTGCATCTTCACTGCCAAGCTACAAATACTTCAATTGTAGTGGAAACAACTAGTTAGCAGTGCAACTAGTGAGCACATCTTTTGTTAATGATCCAATATTGCTGTAATATTGGAAACATGGTTCAGTTAGATGTTTTTATTTTGCTGAACAGTGGAAACAAGTAGTTAGCAGTGCAACTACTTAGCCCATCATTTGGTAATGATCCAATGTTGCTGTAATATTGGAAACATGGTTCAGTTAGATGCTTTTATTTTGCTGTATATTGGAAACTGAAGGAGATATGCCCTAGAGGCAAATAAATAAGTAGTATTTATTGCATTATCTCATAAGTTTATAATAGGTTTGTGTATTATGCTATAACTGTATTAATCGGAATTATTGATACACGTGTGATACATAGACAACCAGGTCCCTAGCAAGCCTCTATATGAGCTAGTCCATTGGGCAACAGTTGATCGAGATTCCCGATCAAGGACAATGACGTCGGTTGACAATGGGGTCATCTTGTTAGTTGAATAAGGTGATGGACATACGCAAAGTATTGCAATAAGATCGTATTACGATGTTTGTCATTTGCAATAGATAAGATTATGATAGCTTATTCCTTAGACCGTGAGACCGTACTTATTGATGCTTCGTAGGGGTGCTTTGAGAGCATCAAACGTTGTGTCTTATATAGCATGACAATAACGGTGTCCATCTTGGGTACTCCGAAAGAGCATCGAGACGTAAGGATCAAGAGCGGGATTTGTCCATTCTTGTAATGGAAAGATACTCTGGGCCCATTCGGTGATATTGCATCTATATAGCCGCGCAGCTTATGACTAGGTCATGGAGATGTAATATCGCAGACGAGTTAATAACCTTCGTCGGTAACGAGATACAACAAAGACATCGGTGTGTCTACGATCATATCTCGGACAAGGTAGTATCGCAGAGACAAAGGAAATGAATATCATATTTATGGTTCAACGACGATATTCGTAGAATGCACAGGGGCTGTCATATACATCCAGGTATCCCTGACGGTCATTGGTGAGCGGAGTGTCTCAACCATGTCTGGAGTGTTCTCGAACCGTAGCGTAACAAACTTAAGGTCTTAGCGACACTAGGAGATAAGTTCTGGAATAATATAGGTGTTTGTTGGAGAGAGAGAAATGATCCGGAAAGAGTTCCGGTGGTCCGGAAGGAGTTCCGGGTAGGTCTGGAATGGTTCCAGGGATGTCCGAAAGTTGTTCGGGTGGTTCCGAAATTGTTTCGGAGTCACGGGATATTGAATTATATATAAATATATTAATTATGAATTAATGTGATTTTTATATTAATTTAATATTAATTAAATAAAGGAAATGGGGGCTCCCACCTACATGGGCCCTAAGAGGGCCCAAGAGGGGGAGCCGCACCAAGCAAGGAAAGGGGGGGCTTGGGCCCCTAGTCCGAGTTGGACTAGGAGGGTGCGCCGGCCTCCCCCCCCTCTCCTCCTTTAGTCCCACATGGGGGAGCCAAGGGGTTTGCACACCCCCTTTCCCCTTTATATAGCAAGGCATATTAATTGGATTAATTGATTGAAAAATACAATTAATTGTATTGTAGGCCGGCCGAGCTGTTTCTCCGCCCGTTTTGCCCCCTCTCTCCACCTAAGCTATACCGCTGGGCACCGTTGCCCTGCGGGATTCCAGATAAGATCTACCCCTGCGATTTCAGCTGGATCTGAATGACCGGGGGTTGTCGCTAAGCTCCGTATGTTTGTGAGTGCTCGGAGGTAACTCTTTTTAGGAGCCTGGGCGACGTCGTCTCCCCCCTGCAGCCGCCGCGCCGCCTCCCCCTCTGCCACCGACGCACCACCCCTGGTGCCGGCGCCCCGCCTTCTTCCGCCCGACGCCCGTCGACGCAGATCATCGTCGACACCCCGGCGTCATCGTCTTCGTCATCGCGGCAAGTTCTCCGCGACCTCGAGGTCGGCTACGTACGACTTCATCGTCAACGCTTGTGCGGGAGCGTAATCCCCGCTATCGGTCTACATGGAGGTAATGTAACCCGTTCCGCCACTGTTATCACATGTACTAGATAGATAGATCCTGACTAGTTAGGGTTTCCTTCGCTAGAAAAATTATTGCTTTCTGCACCGTAACCCCTTCAGTGGTATCAGAGCGGATCTATGCGTAGTACTGCTGGTACGGTTAGAACTCATGTTGAATGAGGGTGTCTTTCTTATATTTGCTACCCTCTAGCGTGCACTTGCAATGCCTTCGGTATTGAGTTGATAAAGCGCCCCGGACCGACTTTACGCGTACGCTTACGCGAGACTGGTTCCACTACTGACATACGCCTTGCACCGTATCTGTGGCTGGCGGGTGTCTGTTTCTCTCTCTCTAGTCGGCAAAGTATTTTCAATGGAGGGCCCGAAAGGGATGCTTAAACATGCAATTATACGATCGACGTTGTGGTACAAAGTTCGTAGGTAGGGAAGCGATTCTCTTACGAATAAGCCTATATGCCACGTAAAACTTGCAAAACTAAATAAAGCTAGAGGCGTCTAACTTTGTTTTGCAGAGGCGTTATTTTATGTGACATGGTTACGGTAAGTTTTGATATTACTCGTACCGTCGGAGGCAATGGAGGGCTCTATAGACTCGGGGCCATGCCGGGGCGCCGGGGGCCAGGCACATGGCGCCATGAAGGTCCAGGTGCATCGACCATGTCACATCGCACTTCATTGCATCATTATTGTGTGTTGTTGTGTGTGCATCCTATTGATTGCTTATATGCTAGATATACAACAGTAGCATCATAAATAGGATGATCCCTAACAAATACCAAAATTGTGTTCTCCCTCGTTGCGCACCACCAAGAAAGTTCTACGTTATGAGGCAGGCCGTGATGATCGGGTGTCACACATCTCGCCGTTCGCATACAGTGGGTGTAAGCCATGTTGCACGCGCAGGGTCTTCGAGGTTTGATTGGCGAGCCTAGCATATCCAGAAATATGGCCTCGGAACACGGGAAGATCGAAAGATCGAGCACGAGTCACAGAGTTGTTGTGATCGAAATTTTATGTCCACCTTTGAAGCTATGCTGCCGGCCGTGATGATCGGGGGTGGTGTGGTGGATGAGGGTCGTGTAATCGCCATTATTATTTTAGGGATAATAGTCTTGGTGTGGTGTGTTTTAGATAATGAGATTATAAAACTAAAACTCACCTACGTATTATAAACTTTACCTTACCTCTTTTGCATCACATCTGTAGACTACGCAACTATACTTCGGTTACTTCCTCAAGAGCCCGGATGCTACCTTAGAAGCCGACGGGTCCAACTTCATCAGGTGGTACAAGGGTTTTAGAAACATCCTCGAACACAACAACATTCTATATGTTCTCGATGAACCGTTAGGAGAAGGACCAGGAGATTCTGCTAGCGAGGAGGAGGAAGATGATTTCCGTAGGCGTCGAGACATATTCATTGAAGTGGAGATCACCATGAACGTATGCCTGGCACCTGAGTTGAAAGAGTTATTTCGACGCAAGGAGCCAAGCGTCATGATTGATGCGATAAAGACACACTTCGGGGATGAATTAAAGCGTGAGCAATTCAGGCAGCTTAGAATGTTCCAGACCATTCACATGGAGGAGCATACCTGTCTGAAGACACATTTGAAGAGATTGTATGACATCTACTTCCAGCTGACAATGGTCTTCGATTACTGTATGGCAGATTCTTGTGCCATTCGGACTGTCCTGATATCTCTACCTCCTAGCTATGAGAAGCATGTGCGCAAGTACATTTTGAAGGCCGATGATATGAACTTCTACAAGTTTGTGTCTGAATTCAAATCTCTGAAAGTTGATTCCATCGAAGGAGAGATCTTCGATTCTACAGGTATATATTTGATATATACAGATTATGAATTCGCCTCTTGATATATGATGAAGTATTTGATACTTGTTCTGTTTGTGAAACAGGTCCTAATTATCACATATATGCGGCGCAGTTTGATATGACCTGGCGCTGAAGCTGGTGATCAAGGAGTTGATGGCCATTTGGTGTTCACGTCCTCAAGTTATCATAGTTATCATTAATAGTTTTTGATAAGATCTTTTGTAATAGTGAGCGAGTGTGTGTGTCTTGATTGTTGCAAGACAAAGTTATTCATGTAATAAGACAAGTTCAGTTGTTTTATATTATGAATAAAGATTCCACATCTCAGTTACATTGATTGTATGACAAGTATTCATAATTGTAGAAATGATGAAAATAGCATGTCCTATGAATAAGAGTTCTATTACTAGAACAAACACCGTCGAGTTTAGTCATGAAAGCAATGAAAGAAGTAATGGATGTTTTTGGTCCATTTAAGTATTTCGAGTGCCGAGTTGATTAAGCTTGAAATCAAGTATTGAAGTTGCAATACCAGAGGAAATTAATTGAGTGTCATTTTAAATGATTAATTAATGGTGTTTATTGCTTGATCTGAATTCTTCTATGATTACTGGTAAATAGGAGTATTTGCCTGATAAATCATAAGTAAAATTAATTTGACAAGAGATCAAATGGGTTTTTCAGAGGAAAGAATGGTGAATGTTATATTCACAGGATTCGATCAAAGGACAATATTTTTGAATTATGGTTTCAACACAAAAGACTTGTGGAAGTTTGTTTCACAAAATTATAATGTCTTATATGGTGATATGTGGGGAATTATAATCATGCTCTATTTTAAATAAAGTGTGGTCTGTCAGAATCAGTCTTAGAAACTCCTAATATGTTCGAAACATTATAGTCGATGTCCACTTTAGAAAATAGATGTTTTTCTCAACAAGAATTCATGAGATCGACAGTAGTGTCGACTTGTATATGATTATACGATAATTCGGAATATACATGAATAGTTCTTTGTAGGATACTCGCATTGAATGGGAGTGTATTCCAAAACCAAGTAGAAACAAAGCTCAGTTTGTTGTCTATGAAATTCCGAGGAAAAGATGATTTTTCGAATTATGGTTTATGGATTGGAATTAGAAGCTTGAAATAAGGTGTCAGACTTATGTTGGAAGGTGTTCCAAAGAGTATATTTCTGCCAATGAAAAATTTGGTGATTAAGAGTGAGGGAGACTAGAAAATTGTTTTCTGCTTGCAATCCTCTTCATAAAGATCATAACACTTTCATGAAAGAAACTTCTAAATAAAGTGTTGTTATATTTAATATTGCTGTCAGGTCACATCACTGTATTAAGTGTTTCAGATCTTGTTGACAGATCAAGGTGCACTATATGAATACAAAGAAAGTTGAGAAAATATCCGAGTACGAACAAAGGCTTTTTTGAGCCTGGAAATCCAAGTTACATTTGAAAGGATTAATAGAGTAATTGTTGCTGCAATTCTTATTAGAGGAATAAGATTGTTTAATCGTCATATAAAGTGTTATATGAGAAATGTGACTATAAGAAAGACGCGGTAGCATGTCTTGTCAAGAAATGTGTCTTGGACAAGATCAAATTTGTTGACTACATTTGTGTAGACATGCTTGAAGTCTGAGGGATTTGTATTAATGTAATACTATAGTTTGTATTAAAATCAAATTGATAATAGATCAATGATTTTGGTTTGACCAAAATGTCGATTTAAGTGGGACTCAATGTTAGTTTACTCAGGTAGAATATGTAAAGAACATATTTTTGAGTGGGAGCTTAGGAACTCAAATATGTGGATAACATGTTTTTGAGTGGGAGCTCGTGTTCTCAAATATGTGGAAACATGTTTTGAGTGGGAGTCGAATTCATCTTGTGTAATTAACACATTGTGAAACTGTACCAATAGAATAGGATGAAGTTGTGAAACTATTTGAAAGTTAGTGTCTATTTTGAAATAGAACGGGAATTTTAAATAGTTAGTCGAGTTGTTTTGGATTATATCTGAGGAGTTAGAATAGAATCAAAAGGATGGTCCTTTGAAATCCAATTGATCATTAAGAGTAATGATGCATGAAAGTAATGGTTGTATGACATATGGATCTATTATGTAATATTAGACATCATACAGAAACCATATTATCTGCTCGATGAAATATAACCGATGTTCTTGGAAGAAGAGCAGTTATAAAAGTAAATTTAGAATTTACTGAAAGTAGAGGTGTGTTAGTTGTTGGATTGACATTGGAATGTCAAGTTTTCTACATTGGTGTGAAAGTATGTAGATATCGCGAGTTTGTAATTGTTACAAGGGGCTCTCTATGGCTGAGTGTGTTTTTCAGGGCAGTTATCTGGTTAGTATAATCAGAGTAAGCGCTGGGAAACAGAAGTCTCACTTAGTTACGGTATTTGCATATATGTTGTTGGACAACATAGTGATATCAAGCAAGTTGATATCAGTGAATCACAAAAGCATGTACAATCATGGATTGTGCAGTAACACTCTTCCACAAGCAAGCATTATCAAATGATTCTTATTTTGATAAGGGATTCTGATAAAGTAAAATGCAGCTAGTTTATTTGTACTCTAGTGCAAGTGGGAGACTGAAGGAGATATGCCCTAGAGGCAAATAAATAAGTAGTATTTATTGCATTATCTCATAAGTTTATAATAGGTTTGTGTATTATGCTATAACCGTATTAATTGGAATTATTGATACACGTGTGATACATAGACAACCAGGTCCCTAGCAAGCCTCTATATGAGCTAGTCCATTGGGAACAGTTGATCGAGATTCCCGATCAAGGACAATGACGTCGGTTGACAATGGGGTCATCTTGTTAGTTGAATAAGGTGATGGACATACGCAAAATATTGCAATAAGATCATATTACGATATTTGTCATTTGCAATAGATAAGATTATGATAGCTTATTCCTTAGACCGTGAGACCGTACTTATTGATGCTTCTTAGGGGTGCTTTGAGAGCATCAAACGTTGTGTCTTATATAGCATGACAATAACGGTGTCCATCTTGGGTACTCCGAAAGAGCATCGAGACGTAAGGATCAAGAGCGGGATTTGTCCATTCTTGTAATGGAAAGATACTCTGGGCCCATTCGGTGATATTGCATCTATATAGCCGCGCAGCTTATGACTAGGTCATGGAGATGTAATATCGCAGACGAGTTAATAACCTTCGTCGGTAACGAGATACAACAAAGACATCGGTGTGTCTACGATCATATCTCGGACAAGGTAGTATCGCAGAGACAAAGGAAATGAATATCATATTTATGGTTCAACGACGATATTCGTAGAATGCACAGGGGCTGTCATATACATCCAGGTATCCCTGACGGTCATTGGTGAGCGGAGTGTCTCAACCATGTCTGGAGTGTTCTCGAACCGTAGCGTAACAAACTTAAGGTCTTAGCGACACTAGGAGATAAGTTCTGGAATAATATAGGTGTTTGTTGGAGAGAGAGAAATGATCCGGAAAGAGTTCCGGTGGTCCGGAAGGAGTTCCGGGTAGGTGTGGAATGGTTCCAGGGATGTACGGAAGTTGTTAGGGTGGTTCCGAAATTATTTCGGAGTCACGGGATATTGAATTATATATAAATATATTAATTATGAATTAATGAGATTTTTATATTAATTTAATATTAATTAAATAAAGGAAAAAAGTGGGCTCCCACCTACATGGGCCCTAAGAGGGCCCAAGAGGGGGAGCCGCACCAAGCAAGGAAAGGGGGGGCTTGGGCCCCTAGTCCGAGTTGGACTAGGAGGGTGCGCCGGCCTCCCCCCCCCTCTCCTCCTTTAGTCCCACATGGGGGAGCCAAGGGGTTTGCACACCCCCTTTCCCCTTTATATAGCAAGGCATATTAATTGGATTAATTGATTGGAAAATACAATTAATTGTATTGCAGGCCGGCCGAGCTGTTTCTCCGCCCGTTTTGCCCCCTCTCTCCACGTAAGCTATACCGCTGGGCACCATTGCCCTGCGGGATTCCAGATAAGATCTACCCCTGCGATTTCAGCTGGATCTGAATGACCGGGGGTTGTCGCTAAGCTCCGTATGTTTGTGAGTGCTCGGAGGTAACTCTTTTGAGGAGCCTGGGCGACGTCGTCTCCCCTCCTGCAGCCGCCGCGCCGCCTCCCCCTCTGCCGCCGGCGCCCCGCCTTCTTCCGCCCGACGCCCGTCGACGCAGATCATCGTTGACACCCCGGCGTCATCGTCTTCGTCATCGCGGCAAGTTCTCCGCGACCTCGAGGTCGGCTACGTACGACTTCATCGTCAACTCTTGTGCGGGAGCGTAATCCCCGCTATCGGTCTACATGGAGGTAATGTAACCCGTTCCGCCACCGTTATCACATGTACTAGATAGATAGATCCTGGCTAGTTAGGGTTTCGTTCGCTAGAAAAATTATTGTTTTCTGCACCGTAACCCCTTCAGAAACATGGTCAGTTATGGAACAAAGTTATTCCAGTCAATTTGTTTATCTATGTTTGTGCAGTATGTGTGTTTCTAGTTATTTTGTCAACTATATGTGTATTGAACAAAGAAAATGGACACATTTACTCCACCATATTGCATTGCATAATCATGTTCACTCATAACCTCAATGAATTACACAAACTGGTTCACTGCATCAGTACATAAGTGCAGATACATTGCATTGCATCATTACAACAGTTCTGCATAATATCCACTAGACATAAACCTAAACCTATAGATAATCTGACAAGTACTTGCCATCAACTACACCTAAAACGAACAGAGCTGCAGCAAACACAAATCCCTGGAATTTTCCCTTCAGTGTAGCTAATTCTGCATTCTTCATCCTCGGTTCTGCTTCGAGAAACATAACCCTTTCATCTCCGGTTCCTTCTTCAGCACACCGAGGTCCATTCTCCAGCGCCCGAAGCCTCCAAACCTCATCCCGCAGATCTCCAAGTAAATCAGAGAAGAACTTGGGCAATGCTGCATCATGCCACTCCACATAACCACATCCACGACCATTCTAGTGCAATGTACAACACAAAATCAATCAGAAAAGGGGAGAACATAAGGAAACAGAACAAAACGAAATCAAGGCGCAGAGAACTCACCATTGCATCGACGCACGCGTAATACCTCCTGCCTGGGTTCAGAACACTCCACGAGATCCATCTGGGCGCTTTTCGTCGCGGATTGCAGTTGCACATCTTCTCCGGCTCGTAGTCCATCGGGTTCTCCCGATACACCACCGGCGACGCCCTCGAATCATTCTGGCCGCATCTTCTTCCGCTGGCTACACGAAAACCCGGCGTGGACGAAGCACCTGACGACATCTCCGCCGCGGCTTCTTCTGATTTCTCCTCTCTGCCGCCTCCGTGCTCCACCGGCGACGAACCCTAATTTTGTTCCCCACTCCTCTGTTCTGTTCGTGTTGTGCGGTTCGCTCCTGCTGCCTACGGCTGCTCCTAGGCCCACATCTGACATGAATCCCGGCTCATATTTGCCACGTCACCGTTTCTAGCTCTAATCCGAGTCTAGGGTCCTATTTAGACCGGGATTGGATAGTTTAGGGGACAGACGACAGGGATTTGTAGTTCGGGGTCCATCTCGGCGAACCTCTACCAGTTCGGGGTTCAAAATAGACCTTTTCCTTCTGTGTTCCTATGCCTACACCTTAGGCAAGACGGGTCGTGTTCTTGTTGCTGGACTAGACACTTTTTACTTGCTCCTCCTCCTCGTCGTTTTCGGTGGTCTTCATAAAAAAACCTTGTGGTGGACATCTACAACGGGTATGTCTTCTAGCGGGCTGCAGAGTTTGAAGGAGCTCTTCCTTGTGGCTATTGTGGGCCATAGTGTTTGGTACTAATTATGTGTCGAGCGATTTTCGCACTAGGTTGGAGCTTGATTACCGTAATCATGCATGGCAGTGCGTTTGCGGTGACTTGTCGCGGGTTTGATGGCTGCTTGAGGCACCATCTGTCAGCAAAGGTGCAACACATAAGCAGTCTTGATGGTCGGGATGGCTGTGTGGCATGGCTGACTTGCAGCTTAGTGGCAGATGCCATAACCGTGTCGTTTTTGGTTATATATATGCGGGACATATCCCATCCATTCCAAAACTAACGCTACTCCCCATCTTCCTCGCCGCCGATAATGACAATGGGGCTTTCCAACGTTGGAGGCGGCTGGGTCAACGACTCTATGGTGTGCATGCTCCATATGTGGATGTGATGATCAGAACCAATTTGATGTATGTTTGTGAGGATTTCAGAGTTGACTCAAATATATGCTATCTTCGTTCCGGTGGTTTGGGTTGAAGTTCTAGGTGATAAAATTCGGAAAGATTTGCCATTAAGATAGGTGACTAGAACGCTTCATGTCCGAATGAAAATTAGCGGTAGGCTTACTAGTTAGGCAGTCAATGTAGTCTATATGTGTCAATGGTTTTGGCTCGGTTGGTTTGACCGAACGTCCAGGACAACTTGACATTTACTTGCTAAATGCACATATAATGTTTGATAAAACAGTCTCAACATAAATTTGCCATGTAATTTTAGACAATATATATATACAGTGTATAATGAATTATTTTTTAGTGCTATTCTAATAATAAGATATTTCTAAATTTATGGTGAGAGTATTGTTGTTAAGCGATCATCTTAGTTAAGAGATGACAAACCTCTTTATGTTTGTTTATCTCTCCCCCAACTCAGTGATCATGTTACGTGACATTGCTAAGATAAAACGCCCTAACCCTACAATGTGGCTTTCTTGATAGACTCAACGTGCTTGTCCTACCTTTATTGAACCCACTGAAATATATTGCATAGCTATTTCTCGAGAGACTGAATTTGGTATTAGGCCATGTTTTTTGATTGAATGCATGCCTAGTGCATGCAATTCGATATGACCTAGTGCTGGTGATGTATACGGTCTTATACAGTATACGTGCGTTCCAGGGTTTGCTGAATTATAGTACTGCCGGTGCCGGAACGTATTTGACACCGAACGAACATTCTTTCGTCAGTCAGGCAGGAATTCGTGAGGATAAGACCGTAATGAATAGGCTCCATCATACTCCGGAGTAGCCCCCAATAATCCAAGATCATCTCTCTCTCTCTGTTCCCTATATATTTCGGCCCACGCCCATCGGTCCAGAGTCGAGTCGAGACACACACATGACATATACGCACAGAAAGACACCGCATTGGTACGCTAGCCCCCGTGTTGCGTAGCGCACTACTGAAAGCTCAACCGCTGGGAGCTGCACCTGCGCTGCTCCTGTCCTCTCCTCCCTCCCCTCCCTCCCACCCGAGGAAGAAGATAGGCATCTCTCTCTTTCTTCTTAAAATTAGGTGATACTTGGGGGCGGATACAGCGGTCGAGATGGAGCACATCGCTAGGTTCTTCTTCGGGGTCTCAGGTGAGCTCCATGGCTTGTGTTCTTCTTACACTGATGGTCTCTGTATCTTTGTTTCTTCTTCTTTTCATGGATTGAAAATTGCTGTTTTCTTCTGGTCAGGCAATGTCATCGCTCTGTTCCTCTTCCTGTCGCCGGTGTAAGTATTCTGCGGCTGAGTCCCCTCCTTGATGTATCCGGTTTTGTTTCCGCGTTGCAGTTGCTGTGAGTGTACAAAGATGGAAGCAGAGCTAAAAAAAACTGTAGAACCTGTTAGTATTTCCAAGGAGTAGGTCGGAGAAATCGTGGGTCTCTCCCTGTATAAATTACAGATTCGTTGGTGCTCGACTGCTCGAGATTAGCTAACTCATGCCTCACTCCACTGTTATTTTTTTACTGAAAGCTTTGAACTCCATCTGCATTTTCCTGCGTGCTAAATTCTTCTGACGGGTGAGAAATTCCGCTTCTGCTCTACATGCAGGGTCACCTTCTGGAGGATCATCAAGAGGAAATCGACGGAGGACTTCTCCGGCGTCCCATACAACATGACGCTGCTCAACTGCCTCCTATCCGCATGGTAGCTAACCCACTCTCAAGCTTCACACTCTCGCACTCGAGCAACACAGCGTCCGCATGACTGGTTCTTCTCGCATGCCGTTCGCGCCTCTTCTTATTTAGCTCAGCATCATGGTGCATCTCGATCGTTTCATGTCTTTTGACACACGGTGTTGCTCAAATAGTAAAAAAAAAGCAGCTTAATTTAGAGTAGAACTTCATGCTTACTTGCAACTTCCAACGCATCACAGGGCACTACCGCACTAGGATTTGCTTTGCTGAGAATGAGATTCTCAGTATAGTCAAATTAGGTTGGCGAACAAATCATGGTGCCTGAGTACGTACACTTTAGTGATGTTCGGACATGTGACTATATATACATGCGATCGGGAGTGAAGAGCGAAAATCAACTTCTCGTGTAGGTAGTTTTAGGTGGCACTAGAGAGATACTGCAGCTGATGGAACCGGGCGTCAGTTGGCTCCTAGCGTAGCAGCCTCTGTCAGGCGGCTAGTCCTGGACCCACTCGCCAGCACCGTGACCATGACTGCTACGAGCCCAGCAAAAAAAGTTGGGTCACTGTGTACGTGCACATCCACCCTGGACTGTCGGCACTGCCAGCAGGGCAATGACATGTCTTCACGTTCAAGTGTTTCTACTTTCCAAATTCAAAAAAAAGTGTTTCTACTTTCCATCTCCTGCGAAAATAGCAGCACTAGCAGTCTTTTCGGCTATGATTTAGGTGTGTTTGGAAATTGGCAGGCAGGTAAGAAACACATTGTTGGCATGTTGTTAGTTTACCCTGTTAGGACTTACTCAAGTCAAGACTACTAAGCAAAAGCACACACTTTCAGCAACTTATTTGATTGTTGTTGGATAAATCAATCAAGGTACGGTCTGCCGTTCGTGTCCCCGAACAACATCCTGGTGACGACGATCAACGGGACGGGGTCGGCGATCGAGGCCATCTACGTGGTGATCTTCCTCATCTACGCGGGCCGCCAGTCGAGGCTCCGGATGCTGGGCCTCCTGGGCGTGGTGGTCACCATCTTCACCACCGTGGTGCTCGTCTCCCTGCTGGCGCTCCACGGCAACGGCCGCAAGGTCTTCTGCGGCCTCGCCGCCACCATCTTCTCCATCTGCATGTACGCCTCGCCGCTCTCCATCATGGTACGAACGAACGAGTCGACCTAGCAATCCTGATCTATGAATGAGAGGCTAGCTTGTTTTCATTTTTTGGTGCCATGGATCGATGATGATCTCCACTGGTCAATCGGCCGGAGTCATATGTATATACTATGATCTGTGCGTGCAGAAGCTGGTGATCAAGACCAAGAGCGTGGAGTTCATGCCGTTCCTGCTGTCCCTGGCCGTCTTCCTCTGCGGCACCTCCTGGTTCATCTACGGCCTGCTCGGCATGGACCCATTCATCTACGTACGTACCTATTTTCTGAAAGCCATTTCTGAATGCTGTTGAGTTCTGATCCATTCAACCAGATCATATCGTCGTGCGCTGGCCGATGGGTACATGTAAGCCACTGCACGGCCGCTGCATGGCTGTAGCCATTGAATGCACCTTGGAGGCGTGCCCACCGGCCGGCCACATGCACCCACACCGCGACATGCCGATGCCGGCATGCCGCTAGTAGCAGGAGTTTACTAGCTTGGTTAAAGTGAACCTGACGACATGTACACTTGTTCTTTTCACGTGCGTACGTGCAGATCCCCAACGGGTGCGGGAGCTTCCTTGGCTTGGTGCAGCTGATCCTCTACGCCATCTACCGTAAGAACAAGGGCCCCGCCGCCGCGCCGGCCGGCAAGGGCGACCCAGCCACCGCCGTCGACGAGGTGGAGGACGGCAAGAAGGCGGCTACCGCAGTGGAGATGGCCGAGGACAAGGTTAAGGTCGCCGACACCGCCGCCGTCGACGAGTCCGCCGTCGCGGCCCAGGTGTAGCCGCGCCCCGCATAAGCAATGCATGGGCCGGCCGGCGCATGCATGGGAGGGTAGCAGCATAAGGGCGCTGCTCAGTTAATCAAGTAGTTTTTCAGTTGTTGTTAATTCAGCAGAATGTTTGGTCTTGCTTTTGTTAATTTTTTATTGTTGCCTTGGTACATTTGCCACATACTGGTCCGGATCTCTCTGTCTCACGTGAGTCCAAACTAAGATGTAGTGCATGATGGGTCATGGGAGCGAGAATGGAGCATGAACAACACGCTCGAGTTGTCTTTGTAAGTGTGAAGTCCTTGATTTTCTTCTTCTGCTCTGGTGTTTCAGTGTTGTTCTTTCATCTCACATATTCAGTGGATTGCTTTTGTGGGTCTGACATCGGCGGCCACCTTTCAGGTTGGGCATGTTTTCCGATCCCAAATCCAGAATCCCGATTTTTTCGAACCCGACAATCAATGTTTTCGCGGTGTTCTAAAATCCCGTCTTCGAATGTTTTCGAACCCAACAAGTTTGTTTTCGAGAATGTAGTGTTGAATCCCGTATATACCGAAAAATATAAAAAAAAGTCCAAAGGCCTAGGTGAAACGCTAGTCTTTTTCAGTCCAAAGTCTATATATGTTATGTCCGGCGAATTTGTGACTAGTCTCGATCTTTTTTCCTTAGTGGCCCAACAAGTCAACCACAACGCTGGTCTCTCATGCACACCCCACCCCACTCGGCCAACAAGCCGTGTTTGAACTTTGAAAAATTCAGGATTTCCTGATCCTGATTTCAAATAATCCGAAAGCTAAATTGTCGAGAATCAAATTTACTTATGTAAAATCAGGAGTTAATTTATAAATTTCGAGTTTTCTTTTTCTGAATTTCTGTCCGAAATTTCAGAAAATCCCGAAAAAAAATGAAAGGAAGGAACTACAGTACTTAGTATTGGGCCAAATTGTATGGATCTTACACCCCAAGCGTCATGGGTGGGGCTGAGGGTATTTTGACAAACAGAAATGAAGGCCCAACCAATCCTAGTGGGGACAATGTGGTGTGCCCCACATGGTTATTGCCATGTGTAGGCGGGCATGTGTAAACTCGGAGCAGCAATCCTAGCTATACAATCCATTTATTTAACTGTAGGCAGGTATGTGTAGTTTGTTTCTCCGTCGGAAGGGCATTCCTGTAACTTATGCATCTGTAAACTTGGAGCAACAAGTTTGTACACATTTTTTCCTCAACAGGGTTTTGAAAGGGGTTGGAAGATTTTTAATGAGGCGGCTTGTGAACTATAAATAAAATTTAAAGTGTGTTATTCTAAAAAAAACATGGTTATTGCCACGTTAGACAAACGAACTTCCAAAATAACCAAAGGCGGCAAATTTCCGGGTCCAGCTGAACCCGAACAGCACCCACGAGCCCGTTACTAGTCTTCGTTCCTTCCTGCGGAAGGCGCCACTTTCCTTCCCCAGCCATATAAAACCGTCACGCAACCAACTGCCAACAACGCGCGCGCGTCCGAGGAACTCGAGGGGCTCGGTTGTAATTTTGACAAAGTTCAGGGGAGGGAGGGGAGAAAATGCCGATAGAGATGCCGCGGGGGCTCCCCTTCGCCGTGGACACGTGGGGCCCCTCCTCCCGCCGCCGGCGCCACCGCTTCCTCACGCACGCGCACCGCGACCACCTCGTCGGCGCCGGGGCCGCGGACGATGGTGGCGGCGTCGTCTACGCCACCCGACTCACCATGTCCCTCGCCCTGCGCCACTTTCCCCAGGTGAAATAATTCCCCTCTCCGGCCCTGAAGAGTCTCTGTTCATTTGTTTCTTGGGTCCGGTGAAATTGATGTGCTGATCGAGATCCCTCGCGCGCAGCTGGATCAGGGGGAGTTCGTGGAGGTGGAGGTCGGGAAGACCTTGGCGGTGGATGACCCCGCCGGCGCCTTCTCCGTCACCGCCTACGACGCCAACCACTGCCCTGGTAAATTTCGTTTTCGCCTCCTCAGTTCTATTCTACCTATGTTCTTGACTTCTTGTAGCTGAAGCTAGCGTCTTTTTTTTTAAAACTTCGCGGGTAGAAATACACCAAACCAGTAATTTGGGTGCAGTTCGATGTTGTTGCTCCCCTGATTTGATATGATGGTACATTGATCATGAGTTTTATTCAGGATGACATGACACCATAGAATACTTGCTGGAAATGAAGTACTAATGGTTGCCATTCCCTGTTATTCCAGGGGCGGTCATGTTCTTGTTCCAGGGAGAATTCGGTACCATCCTGCACACGGGGGACTGCCGGCTCACACCAGACTGCGCGCAGAACTTGCCACTCAAGTACATAGCGAAGAAAGGGAAGGAGAACATCTGCCGATTAGACTTTGTGTTCCTGGACTGCACGTTCTCCAAATGTTTCCTCAAGCTACCCAGCAAGGAGTCGGCGATTCAGCAGGTTTTTTCCTATGCGCCGAGGATTTTTCATGTGCTTGCTGTTACTTGTAGTTGTAGGACCCTCGTTATGTTATGACAACAGGGAAGTCACCGATGAGAAGCGATTCAGTGATTGCAGGTCATAGCTTGCATCTGGAAGCATCCGGATGCACCCTTTGTTTATCTTGCTTGTGATCTTCTCGGTCACGAGGAGATCCTGGTTGAGGTGTCGAGGGCGTTTGGATCAAAGATTTATGTTGACATGAGAAGGAACTCGGATTGCTATAAAGCACTGTCGCTCACAACGCGTGAGATCATCACTGATGATCCATCTAGTCGCTTTCAGGTGTGTTACACCATGGCTTTCACCCTACTTTAATTCCATATATATATACTGGAGGCTTGCATTATGTTCATTGTCAAACCCTCTCCATATGGAAATGATTTGATAGTGTAATCAGAAGTCATCGTGGATTTCGCATTACACATGGAACCTTGACTGTTTGAACGCTTATATGACTGAATAAATGCCAGTACCAAAATCTGTTATTAAAAACAATAAGCACACGATTCAGCATTAAACGATTTTGTATGCTATAATTCTTACAGCGTATCACAGTCCATATGTGTATTTCACAGATAGTAGCTTCTTATTTTTGTTTTTACATTTTTGTCTGCAACTTTGTTAACTCTGCAGATATTTGGATTCCACCAGTTATTCTGATGTGTATTAGAAGAGCTCCTTCTTTTCTATCTACATTGTCATCTATAACTTTTTGTAACTGCGCAGATAGTTGGATTCCATCAATTATATGATAGTGCAAGTAAGAAGCTTGAAGGAGCAAGGGCTAGTAATCAGCCGGAGCCTTTATTTATCCGTCCGTCAACACAGTGGTATGCCTGTGGTCGAAACCAGAAACCTAGCCTAACAGAAGCGGATCAGGATGATTTTGGGATCTGGCATGTCTGTTTCTCCATTCACTCCTCGCGTGACGAGTTAGAGCAGGCGCTGCAACTTCTCCAGCCTCAGTGGGTCATCTCAACAACTCCACCATGTTTTGCCATGGAGCTGAGCTATGTAAAGAAACGTTGTTTCAAGACCCACTTGACAACTGATGATCCATTGTGGAAGATATTCAGAGATCCTCTCCGAAAGTCTGTATCCTCGCCCTCGTCGGTGCTTGATTCTTTCAGGCAGACAGATGAAGATCCCTCAACTTCTGGTGAAAACAATTATCAAACCTTTTCCAGTGAAGAATGCACAGATTTCGATGTCAGCACACTTGAACTGCAATTTGTGTCATCCCCTCTGGTTCAAGAACCAAATATTACATTGTTTGGAAGAGCAAGGTTTGGTTCCCAAGAGATTGACATAATGAAAGAAGAGCTGTGCCACCGGTATATTGCTGCTGAAGAAACAGGATTATGTGTACCGGAAGATTTGCTTCAAGATAGCAGCCAAGATGTTGAAACATATTCTGAGATGGATTTTATCACAACGCAAGCATCAGCGTCCCAACAGGATTGTGTAGAAGCTGGACATGAGGTCCTATCCGGTAACTGCGTAGCATCCCCGGCCTTACCAGAATCATTTGCAGTTCAACCATTGCCTCCTGTTCAACGGAATACATTAGTAGTGCCTGATAAACCTGAAAAGTCTGAAACTACAATAGAGTCAGAATCTGTAATTGCTGCTGAAAGTTCAACCCCTTGCATTGTCAGAAATGCACAAATAACAGATTGTCAAGGAGACCATTTGTTAGTCATTGGATCATCGAAATCTTTGAATGCAAGTGTGAAGAGGCTGTACAGATCGAGGAATCTCCCTGTTCCGCGTCCTCTCCCATCACTTGTTAGACTTTTGGAATCCTCTAAACGGGTCAAAGTGCGATCCAGCTCTGATAATAGTTCGTTGAATTCACGGCACAACTTACCTTGAAGATAAGATTAGCTTTATACCTTACCTTTAGTATATAGAACATGTTGTGGTTGCGTCATTTTCAGATTCTTACGATTATAGGTGTGTTGTCAAAAAAGTTACCTCATTGTAAGATTAAAATATAGCTCGAGCATACATATACCCCTGTGTGTGGTTTTCAAAATGTTGTACAGAAAACTGGTGTAATTTCCACTATGTCAAATAAATGAAAGTGACTTTGTTGTACCATTTTTGGAATAAATCTGTGGCCAAATGCTGTGAGCTTCTTTATTGCATATATCAGGAAAACATGGGCAAAACATTTTGCAAAGTAATTTCGGACCGTTTTTATGTTCCAACTCCTCAATAGACAACATAATATATTCTAGCAATATAGATAATTTCTCAATAGACAACATAATATATTCTAGCAATATAGATAATTTTATACATGGAGCAGAGTCGACATGTCATGATTCTATTCCAGAATACAACACAAATCATTGAACAGTTGCTACATACAATGCAGCATAGTTCACCTGGGGGACCAGCCAAACTCAATTATTCTGACAAGCAGACTCCTAAAATTAGATAAGATCAGTCAGAACTCAGCAATTCACTTCCTTTTTACAATCGCTGCACCAGAAGCTCCTAAAATACAGCAATGCTAATGCAACTCAAGTCAGCGAGCTCTATTGCCACGCAGAGGCGACGATCAGCGTTTTCTCTCCCCAGCCGAAGTGAAGACCCCCGTGGTCCTCCTCAAACTTGTACCTGTTGCAATATGAGCTCAGTAGAGATCTTATTCCACCGATGACACTGCTGCTAAATGGGCACGGCGCAAAGCCAGCCATCGTCATTCTCGCCCTCCATTTCCCAGCAACTTCGTATCTGGAGCATAACAACTTCTCTGTCAGGTACATGGAGTTTGCAGTACGCATATTGTAAAAGAAGAATGCGAAGAATTTGCAAAGAGAGCAGCACTGGGAATTACCTCTCCACACGATCAGGACCTTCACAAGCCAAGATGTTAACAATTTCTCTTGCAAGGCATTGCCTCTCCACATTCATTCTATCGGGACTTTCCCTTGGGAGTGTTGCATCCAGTGAATCGAAAAGAGCGGAGTAGTAGTCATAAACCTCACGGAATCTGTGAAATTCAGGAGTTAAGGTTATATTTAGGATCTCAGACGTGGAAATAGAAACACGAAGGTCAACACACATAGTCTACAAAGGAACATAATTACTATTTATAAAGGATTGGGAGGAACTATCCCAATCCACAAAGAACCATAATTACTACCACAATGGATTTGGACAATGAGATCACTAACCTTGTCTGAAATGGAGCAGTATTAGTATTTGCATCCTGCTCAACCAGGGTCACAAGCTTTGGCTCAAGGCCCTTGACCATACGGAGGAGCTGGTCCCGTTCGTTCATGATCGAAACACTTTCATCAGGAAGGTGGTGCAGCTGGAACGCAAAATTCACAACTAGTGCTTCCCCAGGACGACAATCTAGCATTGCAGGTGTAACATCACCGATGTTAGCACCCACTGCCCTGAACTCAAAAGATATCCCACAATCCTCCGCAAGCTTCTCCAGGCGTTGACCAATGACCTTCAGACCACCAATTGTCCTCTGCACAGTCTCGTGATCATCCACACCAGTTATTCTCAAATGTCGAGGTTTGTTTGCATCATTTTTCATAAACTGCATCAGTGTAATGTACTGGCTGCCTTGATTGATGTCAAAGTCTACAATATGCAGCCTTTCTTCACCTTTACAGGCTTCTAGTATAGCATAATTAGCAGCCATGAAACCAAATCGATAGCATGGACAGATTTCAAAGAGGATTTGCATTGCTGACAACTGATACAGAGTTGGAGGATCCTTGCATGTCAATGCCTTGTAAATGCCTTTCCCTGAAGCTACTATTCTTGCAGCAAGGCCCTCCACTAAATAAGCTGCAATCCTGTGAGAAGGATCTCCTTGAATTGAGACCATCTGCCGGAGGTCTGTTATGATTGCCTGTGCTTCATCTACGTTATATTCAGATAATGCGGCAGCACAGTCAAAGAGCAACTGCTTTGAGGTCCGTGCTTCTCCGTTGTTGCTCTCTGCGCAACTAATGCTTGATTCTGATTCTTTTGGAGAGTTTGAAAGCAAGACATCCTTCATGGGATCGGCCCATTCATCATTAATGGAACCCTCCTGGGAAATTTCGAACAAAATGTCATCTCCATCATCAAGTAAAGCATGCTCCAGCTCTTGAAGCTTCAGTCTGATATCATCATCAAAGTCTACTTCAAGTTCAGAACTATGATTATCTGATATAGACTGAGAGTTCTGCTGAGATACATTGGAGACAACCGGTGAGTCTTTTGCTGCATCAGAGCAGGAGTTGGAGTGATTATCTGCAACAACTGGAGATAGGCCATCACCCGTTACATGGTACGGTGTTAGTGAGGCTTGCTGATTGTAAAAGGAGTTCTGAAATGTAGCAGATGGTGCTTCAGTGAAACCCATACGTCCATAGTCCTCGGAACTGAATGGTTCAGGGCCATAACTGAACAACTGCGTATCGGAGCCAAATCTTCTTGCAGCAAAGTTTGAGTTTGGTGCACCAAATTTACGTACGTAAATATTATCTGTGTATGTTGTTGACGGGTCTACTCGCCCGACAAAAGACATAGTGTCTTCTCAAGCACCTCTGGGTCTGCCAAGCTAAATACTTTGTTGCTTTTCTCAGAATCTCAGATTAAATCTGATCCAATGCACTTTCTGTGGTGCCTGCAGTAAGAAAAGGAAGTATCAGCAACATATTAGAATACTGGACTGAAATACATAGGGCTACTTGTTCCTCGTCAGAACATTGTGAAGGTAAACGTGTTTGATAACCTTGTCAGTTTTTTAAAATGGACTTTGCCGATACTATTCTACTCGTATGAAAAAAAATCCTACCAAAAAACGCAAGTAGTATCCTCTAACAGTGGTATTTCTTGGAAAACTACCAATACCAATAGTGGGCATTACTAGACGAAAATACACAGAAAACAATACAGAACACATGTAATCTAAACTAATACTAACAGAAAGTCCTTTGATGCTTCTATTGTAGTGTAGCAGAATCCCTAGCTACATACCTAACTTGTCCAAACTAAGCTCATAGTCATACCTAATAAGTAATTCAGCCAAAATCACTAGTACGAGACTTATGGAGCTTTTTAAAAAAGCTGAACTGATGGAGCTTAAATTCTGTATATCTAGTTGTGCACAAAGTATACTTTTGTTAAAGTTATTTAGCTGCTAGCAAGTAGCTTGGAGGGCATGGCAAGCAACAAAGCACGACTAGAAACTAATCCTGACATGAGTATAGTAGTGGTTGGGCCGGTTAACTTCCAACAAAGACTTGACCAGCAACTGCCGGACAGGTCTTTAAGAAAACCTAGGCAATGATAGTCATTACCTAACACTAGCTGATTTACAGATTTACAATATAAGCATATTCCAGATTACTGATACAAGAAACGCGTAGATAAAAAAAATCATCAGAATACAGCTCACCCGGACCACAAATAGAGTACAGTATAAATCTTTTTGGTGAAAATTCGCCAGAGCTTAGCTGAAGGCTGAAGCCCCAACCAGAGAGTGCTGAAATTCGTTCACGATCAGAACACGTGGCATGGCAAATCGCACAAAAATTCAGTAAATTATGCACCAATTAAACAAGGCGCTCCCCTTCCCCTATTGACATCACCGTGGCAGTACGGCACCCCAAGGCCCAAACAGGAGGGCGGCTTCCTCAGAGGCACAGAAACATATCAACCAAGAACTCAGAACAGACGAAAACTCCCAACAGGTAAGGTAAGGTAATCAGACGTACGCGAGCAAGAACTGAGTAGAGCAACAGCATACAAGGAGACAACAAGTGCTCACGGGGTAACTAACCAGCCGCGCGGCGGGAGCAGAAGCGGAGACCGGAGGGAGGGACGGAAAGGGAGAGGAGCGGCAGCAATGAGGAGGAGGAGGAGGAGGAGGAGGAGGAAGAGGAGGGGAAGAGAGGGAAGGAAGAACGGATGGGTGGGTGGGTGGGCTGGTGGATAGGGAGTGGGGGCAGCAAAGTCCGAGATGTCATACCGTGGGACGCGGTCACGGCGACGACCGGCGGCCGTGTCTGCCCCGGGATCCTCTGCGCCGCCCAGTCGCCCACGCGGAACACAAGCTCTGTTTTTTTTGTAGAGACCCTCGACGCGCGACTTTGACGAAGCGCATACATGGCTCCATCGATCGCGGCTAATTACGTGTGTTAGGAACTACAGTAGGTAGTCAACGCTCGTGCCATTGCAAAACGTTTGGTTTCTCCATTTCCATTTCGGAGAACTGTCCGTGTGTGTGTGTGTGTTAGCATGGAAGTATTTGTGGAAGTCTCTCCACTACGCACCATTTTTTTCTTTTTTTGAAAGATCAAGCAACGTTGGCTTTTCAACGGAGGCTCCGATTCATAAAAAAGTGTCGGAAGGAAATAACCTTGTACGTACAGCTTTCATGCGTAGCTGACGACATTTTATTCGGCTCGGAGGGAGTAGAATATGTACGTAGAGACCTAGAGGTCAAGGTTTTAATCAGGAAAGAAATTCAGAGAAAGAAAGTAATATGACCAAGATGGCCAATGCAAAACAAAATCCTCGTAGGAGTGTCTGTGATGAACAACTGGTTCATATTTAGCTTCATGCGGATGCATGGACCCACTTTTCTTTCATGTTCTTGCTTCCGCTGATTTCATATACCTGGAATCCAACCACTTTGATCTTGATAATGTACTGTTGACTAAACTAGCTAAGGTGTGAATGAGACTTGCTAGTACAAAATATACGAGAATATACAAATTTCAAGTATGAAAAAACTCAACAACAAAGAAGGTATGAACCAACACTAGGTCGTGTGGTTAGGAGGTGGTGATACGGTCCGTTTGGGGTGGTCACATAAGTATTATCCATGTTGTTTATAAGTTTGTTGAATTATTTCATTTGGGAATTCACGTGCAACAGTTGAAAAAAATCCATGTAGCTCTCATACTACCTCCTTCCCGCTTTACTTACCGCGGACAGAGATTTTGGATAGTACAAATGTGGTATATATGAGACTACGATAACAAATTTAGAACGTAGGAGTATTTGTTTTCCATTTTCAGTATTGGCTTAGAACAGGGGCGGATACCGGGGGGGACCAGCAGAGGCCCTAGCCCCCCCTAGTAACATTGATTTACTCCTAATAATCTTATGAACAGTGCAAATTTTATTTAGTTTATACTAACCGGACCCCCTTAACATCTAGATTTAGTCAATCCTGCCTCCGCCACTGGTTTAGAAGACATGGTCACTGAGACTAGCGTAGTACGTAGGTTTAGTACCACATAGTCAAATCATTGTGGAGAAAGGAGGAGAAAATACGTGGTGTTATATTCGTTTCTTAATCCAATGGAAGGTGGCATCGTGATCCATTTGGTTATTTCGAACGTGAACGAGCCACTTATATGAGCTAGTGTAGTTCCAAGGAAAGCCCCATGCACTTACTTTCAGCATCAAACAACTGCAAATGGGCACATTTTCAGAATTTTTCATAGGTCAACCCGAACATGTCCCGTATTATATATGGACTTTGATAGTATTTGCATTGACCCTTGGACTCGGTCTGGTCTAATTAAGCACACCACTAAACGTTGAATGGAGATGGTTGATCACAGAGGATCCTAACCATCTGGTGAGACAGTTTCGCAATCACAAGTTCACATTTCACAACATATCCTACCAAACCAAACCCTAAAGCTAGGTAATGATCATTTCAAGGGTCTGGAAATGAAATGATGGAACGGTTTAACGAAATAACGAGTTTGCTGTACCCCCAGGTAATTAACCCAAGTAGTTCTAGAAGCCACACGACACTCTAGAAATGAAATGAATAATTGTGCAACCGATCGACGACCTTAACCCTCCAAGACTTGAAATGGTAGTACTAGTACAAATTATTTGACGCTGCATGTTCACGTACAATAAGGCGAGAGATGCGAGTCTAATCATAAAATTACCCTATTGTATTATATGTTTCTTATTTCCCATGACCTTCGGTTGGAAGATTTGTTTAGGGAAAATAGTACTCCACATAAATTTCTTCGTAGGTTCCCCGCAAAAGAAACGTCCCTGTAGGTAGGTACTGGTTTTCAATCTCTTGCCGAAAAGATGGTCTCAATGAATAGAAAAAGGTTATATTCCAACGGTGCCTAAATGAGCTCCGATTGTGATTTTTATAGATGAGATCTGATTGTGATTGCTGACTGTATTTGGAGCATATCACAATCACCATGTCTGTCTGAGAGGCACATCTCAGCGACCTTAGAATTCTGGAAGATAACTCATCAAGTAAATATACTCGTCCATGCATAGTTTACTTCAACTTCTAGCGAAAAACACATTACAAATATTTAAGATGAACTTTAATTATTAAATAGTACAAGATGTTAATATTGCATAATGCAACAGGTAAATACTTAGGATATTATGTAGGTACTACTTAGGACATGTACAGTGGTTGATGAGATAGTCTTATCATGATATTCGTCGTCTAGGGCAGGCACAATTGTGGTATACAATGGATTATCTTCTAGGCAAGTGCTAAGTGTCAGTCGGCTGTAGCAATGGATTGCTACAGCCACCTTCTGCACTGTCCGATCAAGTTAAATGAATCGATCTCGTGCGTCCGATCGATGTAACAAAAACGTTTCGCGCGTAGCACTTTGTATCTAGATATGTAACATCGCTATGTAGCAACCCAAAATCAGAAAAAAAAAAAATGTATCGATAAATGTAGCAAGAAGAAGTCAAACACAACATTTTTTGCGTCGCACGTAACACCGTGTGTAGCAAAAATTTCAGATGTGCAAAATGTACGAACGTGTAGCAAATAATGGTGTATCATTTTAACCACAACCATGTAGCAAAACTCTAAAGGTTATGTAACAAAAATCCTCAATTAGTTGTAGCAAAACGTCACCAAAATAACTGAGTGTAGCACTTTACCCATATCCACGAAACAAAAATGCTACATTCATATAGCAAAAACACACGTTGTATGCACACTGAAAAATCTCCAGAAAAGCTAACCTCAACCGTCGGTGATGGAGGCAACGTCATGGTTGATTCGACCTCGTCGGACATGAATCTAGCACACCGGAGGTCGTGAAGAGCAAGATCGAGAGAATCCCCGCCATCTGACCGCCAAAAATCGTTCTCCAGTGTGTCCATGGCGAGCGGCGGAGGGAAAATCCATGACCGGTGGCAAGATAGAGGAAGTGGCGATAGGAGCCACGGGCCACGGCCGGCCACGGGCAGCGTGTGGCAGCGACGGGAGCCACTGCTGGCCAGGGGCGGCGTGTATGGGTGGAGGGGCTGCTACGGCTCGCCGGCCGGCGGCGGTAGGTTTGAGGGCAGCGCGACTTACGGCCTGGCGACGGGAGCCACGGCCGTCCAATGAGAGCGTGTATGGGCGGAGGGGCGAATACGGATCGCCGGCAGGCAGCGCGACCTATGGTCTGGAGCATGACGTACAGCCATGGCGGGCAGGAGCTGTGCGATGTGTTGCGTGTTGCGGGACTGCGCGAGTTGCTCTGTGCGCTGCGCTGGACGGGGGAAAACGGGACTGCGGGATTTGCTCTCTGAGTTGGACCCGGCTGTAGCTACAGCCGGGTGAAGAATAGTGTTTTCCTATCTTCTAACGTTATCTTCAACACTAAATGTTTACATGGCCCTAAGCTATGTCATGATTAAAATTATACTCGAACATATGACCAAGAGAAGGCATATCGTGCGATTGAAAAATGTTATATAATTCTTATGAAGAGAGAATCTCTTAGATAAGATAAGGCTAACTTTTTTCTTATATTTATGAACATTTATGAACGGAGGGAGTATCGATGAGTAAATATTTCATCGCAGCCTCATTATACCGTAGATCTCTCTCAGAGTTTACTACCACGGTAAAAAAAAACTCAATATATATAACACACTGTCGATCTGCTGTCGCTCTCCCCCGGTGTGAACGGCAGTTTATTCCGCCGATTCCCGGCAAATTAGCCACTCTCCTATCATCCCGTGTGCTCCTACTTTCCAGCAAAACATCGGCCGGGCACTAAATTATGCGTAGTTCCGTGTGATGTGTGCTGCCGCGCCCGCCTGGAATGTCGTTTCGTCGGTCTGTCGAGGGCCTTTTTGACTACGGCGTCCTCCTCCTCCTCCATCGATCCTTTGCGCGGCAGATAACGCCGATCCATCGAGTAGCCGTGCGTTGGTTCGTGATGTTGCCGTGTGTGTGACCGACCTTGTTCGTACGTCAAACGCATGCATGCAGGTGCAGCTTTGCCAGCTTCAGACTGAAGCCTCCGTTCTTCCTTTTTGCTTGAATTCTTCCCTTCTTTTTTTCTCCGCCGATCGAGACATCGAGCTAGCCCTTGGGTTTCTGCTACAGCATGGATGAGAGACTTTGAGCCACGACTAGTGTTAGCATGCGCGCTGATGTTACCGCTTGCGTTGCGCGGCATGGGTCTCCATGATCAATCCTGCTGCGTCGATTATTGCTCTCTGTTTCGTGCGTGCAAGAATGAAAGAACGAACGAACGGCGGCGGCGCAAGCACGCCGACGACGGCGGCAGCGCCTTCTTAATTGGCAGCACGTAAACAAAAAACAAATTTGCTAGGCAATGATCAGGACAAGTGGCGCCGGCCCCATCTTTCTTTGTCGTCGATCGTCAGGCTTCGATCGGCTGGTTGAGTGAGTCTCTCGGGTGGTAGCGATCGATGGATAAGGTTTTCTCCTGGATCGTCACCCGATCGAACTCATCGAAGCGAAGCTGACGGCGACGGAGAAGCAGATAAGATCGATCAACGTACGGCGCCGTAAGAAACATGTCGCCGCGCGCGCCGGGAATTTTTCGTCGCTCTTGTTCCCGTGGACGGTGGACCGGAAGGAATCAGCTACTTGCTATACGTACTCACATCGTTCAGGCACAGAAACGATCTCCATTGACTTATCTCACAGCTTTCAGAGATGGTGCGAAGACCATGAAACAACCCACGGAGTTCAGTTCCATCTCGACCGGGTGCAGCCTTTTTTTTTTAAGGGTCAGAGCTTTTTTTCACGAGATGAAGACCTCGGGAGTTTCTAGAAGAGAAGAACGGACGATGCTTGTGTGCGAGCGATATCTGGGCTGGGCTGGGCTGGGCCTGGCATCAAACAAGACCGGTTAAGCATCGCGTAAAGAGAAAAGGCCCAACCGAGAACGAGCCACGCGCAGCCCAGCGTCAAAACGTGGACATCTTTTTTGTTTTTGATTTTTTTCACATATATTAAACCAACAAATAGTACATGATTACATCGATTATAAAAATAAATCTAAAATAGACTAGCAAATCTATGAGTTTTTAAGGCCTTTCTTCATCCATCATCCATGACACAATCTTGTGGCCATCCTTGGTTTGGAGTGGGGCAGCCAAAACTAGGGGTCATCCTTCACTGAAAGTCCATGCCCCCCCCCCCCTCCCCCGACTTTGCCTACGCTCCGCCAGGCAATGACTACAAAATTGTCCGATACAGGCCGGATTAGAGGCAGTTTTCTCCCCCTTCACAACGTGACACGGCACCAGAAGTTTAAAACCGTCTGCCAAAAAGGAAAGTTTAAGACGAGACTTTGCAAGACGTGTTGTTGTATCGCTCTTGCGAAAACACTCAAACCCCTCTTTGTCCATGGATTACTCTCGGACCCAAACTCACTTCTTCCAATTCAGTTTACTATGTGGGGTCTCAACAATGACATACAGCATTAACACATGTGTCATTCCACGAAACCAAAAGGTTGAATGCTCACTTCTAGTTCTAGATTCGATACAGATTAACATTAACACCCGTGAGCAATCACAATTAGGGGCGGAGGAAAGATTCAAGATTAAAGGAGGCGGACATGGCAGCTCTCATTTAAGGGGAGCCAACAAAGGTAACTTTACCTAAAAAATATATTTTGAAGGGGTTACGGTGCAGAAAACAATAATTTTTCTAGCGAACGGAACCCTAACTAGTCAGGATCTATCTATCTAGTACATGCGATAACGGTGGCAGAACGGGTTACATTACCTCCATGTAGACCGATAGCGGGGATTACGCTCCCGCACAAGCGTTGACGATGAATTCGTACGTAGCCGACCTCGAGGTCGCGGAGAACTTGCCGCGATGTCGTAGTCGATGACGCCGGGGTGTCGATAATGATCTGCGTCGACGGGCGTCGGGCGGAAGAAGGCAGAGAGCCAGCACCGGGGCTGGTGCACCAACAGTAGAGGGGGAGGTGGCGCGGCGGCTGCAGGGGGCGAGACGACGTCGCCCAAGCTTCTCAAAAGAGTAGCCTCCGAGCACTCGCAAACATACGGAGCTTAGCGACAACTCCCGGTCATTCAGATCCAGCTAAATCGCAGGAGTAGATCTTATCTGGAATCCCGCAGAGCAACGGCGCTCTGCGGTATGGCTTAGGTGGAGAGAGACCTCCTTCCTCAGCTCGGCGCGGCTCCAACTTGGGAACCACGAGATCGAGAGAGAAATCGGGAATTAATTGGATTTTTCTATGAATTAAATGAATTAATATGCCTTGGTATATAAAGGGGGAAGGGGGTGTGCCAACCCCCTTGGCTCCCCCATGTGGGACTAAAGGAGGAGAGGGGAGGGGGGGTTCGGCCGAACCCCCCTTGGGCTCTCCCACTCCTAGTCCAACTCGGACTAGGAGGCCCAAGCCTTCCCCTTCCTTGTGGGGTGCGGTTTCCCCCTCTTGGGCCCTCTTAGGGCCCATATAGGTGGGAGCCCCCTTTTCCTTTATTTAATTAATATTAAATTAATATAAAAATCTCATTAATTCATAATTAATATATTTATATATAATTCAATATCCCATGACTCCGAAACTATTTCGGAACCACCCGAACAACTTTCGGACATTCCCGGAACCATTCCATACCTCCCCGGAACTCATTCCGGACCACCGGAACTCTTTCCGGATCATTTCTCTCTCTCCAACAAAAACCTATAAAATTCCAGAACCTATCTCCTAGCGTCGCCAAGACCTTAAGTTTGTTACGCTACGGTTCGGAAACACTCCAGACATGGTCGAGACACTCCGCTCACCAATGATCGTCAGGGATACCTGGAAATATATGACGACCCCTGTGCATTCCACGAATATCGTCGTTGAACCATAAGTATGATATTCATTCCCTTTGTCTCTGCGATACTACCTTGTCCGAGATATGATCGTAGACACACCGATGCCTTTGTTGTATCTCGTTACCGACGAAGGTTATTAACTCGTCTACGATATTACATCTCCATGACCTAGTCATAAGCTGCGCAGCTATATAGATGTAATATCACCGAGTGGGCCCAGAGTATCTTTCCATTACAAGAATGAACAAATCCCGCTCTTGATCCTTACGTCTTGATGCTCTTTCGGAATACCCAATATGGACACCGTTATTGTCATGCTATATAAGACACAACGTTTGATGCTCTCAAAGTATTCCTACGAAGCATTAATAAGTACGGTCTCACGGTCTAAGGAATAAGCTATCATACTCTTATCTATTGCAAATGACAAACATCGTAATACGATCTTTATTGCAATACTTTGCGTATCTCCACCACCTTATTCAACCAACAAGATGACTCCATTGTCAACCGACGTCATTGTCCTTGATCGGGAATCTCGATCAAATGTTGCCCAATGGACTAGCTCATATAGAGGCTTGCTAGGGACCTGGTTGTCTATGTATCACACGTGTATTAATAATTCCGATTAATACAGTTATAGCATAATACACAAACCTATTATAAACTTATGAGATAATGCAATAAATACTACTTATTTATTTGCCTCTAGGACATATCTCTTTCAGTCTCCCACTTGCACTAGAGTACAAATAAACCAGCTGCATTTTACTTTATCAAAATCCCTTATCAAATAAGAATCATTCGATGATGCTTGCTTGTGGAAAAGTGTTACCGCACAATCCATGATTGTGCATGCTTTTGCGATCCACTGACATCAACTTGCTTGATATCATTATGTTGTCCAACAACATATATGAAAATACCGTAACTAAGTGAGACTTTCGTTTCCCAGCGCTTACTCTGATTATACTAACCAGATAACTGCCCTGAAAAACACACTCAGCCATGCAGAGCCCCTTGTAACAATTACAAACTCGCGATATCTGCAAATTTTCACACCAATGTAGAAAATTTGACATTCAAATGTCAATCCCTTAACTATCGCACTTCTACTTCCAGTAAATTCCAAATTTACTTTCATAACTGCTCTTATTCCAAGAACATCGGTTATATTTCATATAGCAGATAATATGATTTCTGTATGACGTCTAATATTGCATAATAGACCCACATGTCATACAACCATTACTTTCACGCATCATTACTCTTAATGATCAATTGGATTCCAAAGGACCATCCTTTTGATTCTATTCTGACTCCTCAGATATAATCCAAAACAACTCGACTAACTATTTAAAATTCCCGTTCTATTTCCAAATAGACACTAGCTTTTAAAATAGTTTCACAACTTCATCCTATTCTATTGATACAGTTTCACAATGTGTCAGCTACATAAGATGAATTCGACTCCCACTCAAATTATGTTTCCACATATTTGACAACACGAGCTCCCACTCAAAAACGTGTCATCCACATATTTGAGTTCCTGAGCTCCCACTCAAAAATATGTTCTTCACATATTTCACCTGAGTGAACCAATTATGACTCCCACTTAAATCGATATTTTGGTCAAACCAAAATCATTGATCTGCTATCAATTCGAATTTAATACAAACTTCAGTATTACATTAATACAAATCCCTCAGACTTCAAGCATGTCTACATAAATGTAGTCAACAAATTTGATCTTGTCCAAGACACATTTCTTGACAAGACATGCTACCGCGTCTTTCTTATAGTCACATTTATCATATAACACCTTATATGACGATTAAACAATCTTATTCCTCTAATAAGAATTGCAGCAACAATTACTCTCTTAATTCTTTAAAATGTAACTTTGGATTTCCAGACTCAAAAAGCCTTTATTCGTATTCCGATATTTTCTCAACTTTCTTTGTATTCATAAAGTGCACCTTGATCTGTCAACAAGATCTGCAACACTTAATACAGTGCTGTGACCCGACAGCAATATTAAATATAACAGCACTTTATTTAGAAGTTTCTTTCATGAAAATATTAAGATCTTTATGAAGAGGATTGCAAGCAGAAAACAATTTTCTAGTCTCCCTCACTCTTAATCACTAAACTTTCATTAGCAGACATATACTCTTTGGAACATCTTCTAACATAAGTCTGACACTTTATTCCAAACTTCTAATTTCAATCCATAAACCGTAATTCGGAAATCACATTTTCCTCGGAATTACATAGACAACAAACTGAACTTCGTTTCTAATTGATTTTAGAATACACTCTCATCCAATGTGAGCAATCTACAAAGAACCACTCATGTATATTCCGAATTATCGCATAATCATATACATGTCGACACTACTGTCGATCCTACGATTTCTTGTTGAGAAAAATATCTATTTTCTAAAGTGGACATCGACTAGTTTCAAACATATTAGGAGATTCTAAGACTGATTCTGACGACCATACTTTATTTAAAATAGAGTATGATTATAATTCCCCACATATCAATATATATGACATTATAATTTTATGAAGCAAATTTCCACAAGTCTCTTGCGCTGAAATCATAATTCAAAAATACTGTCCTTTGATCGAATTCTGTGAATCCAATGTTCACTAATCTTTCTTCTGAAAAACCCCATTTAATCTATTATCAAATTAATCTCAGACTCCATAATTTATCGTGCAAATACTCCTATTTACCAAAGTCATGGAGGAATTCGGATCAATTAGTAAAACCATTAATTAATCATTAAAAATGACACTCAATTAATTTCCGCCAGTATTGCAGCTTCAATACTTGATTTCAAACTTAATCAACTAAGCACTTGAAATACTTAAATGGATTAAGACACCCATTACTTCTTTCATTGCTTTTATGACTAAACTTGACAGTGTTTGTTCTAGTAATAGAACTCTTATTCATAGGACACGCTATTTTATCATTTCTACAATTATGAATACTTATCATACAATCAATGTAACTGAGATGTGGAATCTTCATTCATAAGATAAAACAACTGACTTGTTCCATAACATAAAACAACTGAACTTGTCTTATTACATGAATAACTTTGTCTTGCAACAATCAAGACACACACACTCGCTCACTATTGAAGGGAATCGTGTGCAGAAAACAAAATTTTTCCTAGCAACGATATCCTTAAACTAGCCAAGATCTACACTATGCAGATATAGTAGTACGGCGGAGATCGGAATACATACCCTCGTAGACCGAATAGCGGGGATTACGCTCCCGCACAAGCGTTGACGATGAAGACGCCGTAGCCGACCTCTAGGTCGCGGAGAACTCGGCGCGACGAAGATGACGAAGATGACCCCGAGGTCGGGTGGAGGAAGTAGGCCTCCGAGTACCGCTAGCGCAGCACCTCGCAGGGAGTCGCACACATACGGTGGAGACGACGGCCTCCGAAGCTCCAGTCCAGGACGAGCAGCGGAAGACTTGGACCGGAACACCAGCAGCGCGGCAGCGGGCTATGGTGGAAGAGATCCCCCTCCTCTACTCGGCGCGGCTCCGACAAGGGAACCACGAGATCGAGAGAGAAATTGGAAATTAATTGGTGAATTAAAAGGCCAGGGGTGCCCCTTCTTATATAGGCTCCCAGGGGGAGCCAACCTTGCCAGCCAGGCAATGTGGGACTATCCCCCATTGCCTGGTTCGGCCAAACCAGGTGCGCCGGCCCTAGGTGGGCCCCATTTGGCCCACCTAGGCCGGCCAAGCCTCCCCCACAAAGTTCCCTCGAGGGTTTTCCCCCCCATGGGCCTTCTTTTGACCAGAAGGCCCATTTAGGGAAATCAGCCTAAATAAATTCGAAAATAAATATGTAAAATCATATTTGCATATTAATTACACTAATTAATATCAAACATAATATATATAATTTTTCCTAGCTCCGAAAACTCTTTCGATGCTGCCCGATCTCCATCGGACCCCTCCCGGGACGCTCCCGGTGATCTCTTTCCTTTCCGGTTGTCTTGTCGAAACCCCTTAAGTGTGTTACCCTAGCGGTTCGATATAATATCAGGTATGATCAAGACTCCTCAATGATCAACGACTAACTCGTAGGCCTGGACCCCATGAATTAACCCCTGAGATATAACGAATGACTTTCATCTATCAAACCTGGACGTATAGTCTTAAACCCTTTGTCATGGCGATACTTAGCGTGTCCGAGCATCATTCTCAGATATCTCCATACCTAGCATGATCTCGTTACCGACATCGCTATCTTCTACTCGTCTATGATATTATGTCAGCTGGTGACCTAGTCACATGTTTGCAAACTCATTTGACATAATCACCGAGTGGGCCCTAGAGTATCTATCCGGCTATGCGGACTGACAAATCCCGATGTTGACCCCTCGTCTCAACTACTCCTTTCTGATACCCAAAAGTATCACCGTTATTGTCATACTAAATAAGATACGACGTTTGGTGCGATCAAAGTATCTTCCAGAAATAATAATAAGAGTTGGTCTCACGGTCTTAAGGCGTAATGACTATGTCCTATAAATACTGGGTATGTCCATCACATCGTTACACCTAACAATATGACTCCCATTGCCGACCGGCGTCATGCCCTATGATCGGAAAACCTCGATCATCAATCGCGCAACGAAACTAGTCTTAGTAGAGGCTACTAGGGACCTGGTTGTTTATCTACCACACCTGTATTAATGTTTCCGCTTAATACAGTTATAGCATGGTGTAAAACATATAATGAACGATTGGGATATTGCCAATAAACTATGTTTATTAAGTGCCTCTAGGGCATATTCCCTTCACTCTCCCACTTGCACTAGAGTAACACTTAATCTAGTTTACAACCTGGTAAAAGCTCAACACCCATAGCATCTTGGTGCCTGCTCGCCTCGTGGAAGAGGAATACAGTAAATAGAACTCACACATTGAGATCTATATGTGCTTTGCAACACTTCTATGTCACCTAGTTTGACATCAACCCGTATCTTACGATGACGGTGAAATATATCCCAGTGGATGGAGTGAGACTCGAGCATTCGCGTAGCATGCGCCTTAAAAGTCTGAAAGATCTATTAAGGGACCACCTACGCTCGGAAAACTGCTCAGTCCAATCACACTTGCTACTTCTAAAGTCGCGATATATTTCTATACCTATGTAGATTGTGCGACGGTGCATTCACATGCCACTTCGCAAACTAACCATGTCTATCTTCAAAATAAAGGACATCTCCTATATGAGATTTCTAGTCGTATGGGTCAGTGTAATAACTTGCATCATCGTAACCGCTTTACGGCAAGTTGCCATTCCACTCTTACCCTTTACTAGAAAACCTATCTTCAGTTCTCATAGACACTGAAGAATAAACTTAACGTTTGTTCATTGATCCACACAAGGATCACTCTAGAACCTGTTCTTGAACCAAGAACTCGGGTCACACCAAGTCGAGCTTTCAGCCTGATAGACTCTATGTGTGATACATAGAGAATGTCGAACATCATTTTCTATCACTGAAAAAGCCAAGATTAACTTAATCTTTTACCTAGTCATACAAGCAAGAACCTCTTTCTTCGCTTGTCCTTTTCTGAAACACTTCAGAATCCTGACTTAGGAAATACTCCGACTTAATGTTATTAAGCCCCCTCTGATCTATACAATTATAAATCGGATGCCTAATACTCCTAACTTCATTTCATAGAAAATTTAATCACTTAAATAATCCTTTACACTCTTCTAGAGGATCTGTGTCATTCAATATGTGGTTACATACCAAATCACGAATGACACCTAGCTCCCACTCAAATATGCCTTCCGCATATAAGATCAAGGAAAAGCTACTTAGCTCCCACTCAAATATGCCTTCCGCATATAAGATCAAGGAAAGCTACTTTGCTCCCACTCACTTCTTAGCAAATGTAGGTTTCTTCAACTATTTTGGACAACTCCAAAATCCTTTGATCACATTATCGAAGTGAAGATTCCAGCTCCGATATGCTTACTTCTGCCCATGAATGGACAACCGAAGTTTGCATACATGTTTAGCATCCTCAGGATTACAAACCATTCTTAATTACACTATTAAGAACCATGGTTTTCTCATCCATCTATCAATTTCTCATTCGAAATTATAGTTATTGCTAAACGACCCAGAATAGATTTAGTCTTCGCCACTTGAGACAAACTCTCATGTGGTCTGTCGGAACTGTTTCACGACAAATCGAATCTGCTTAATATCTACTCTCTCATAAAACTCCATATACTATCAACATCCTAGATGCCATCAAGAAGATCTCCCAAGTCATTACCTGGTAATCGTATATGGATTTTATTTCGGATCATAAATGACTCATAGCCATTTCTCGGACTTAGGTCCACCATCTCTTCTTCGTAGTTCGTAGGTCTATCATATTCCATTAATATGACCTTCATAACAAGATTGTCGTAACACACAGTGTGGAACACAACCTCGTATGCCTACGCTCTTAGTATGAGCTTAGAACATCATGATTTTGAATCATCAGCTTTTTCAAGCTGTGGAGCCTGACACCGAAAACACATTCGATTGCGCCACTCTGATGTTTGGAGAGGAAGTTCACCAACTTCGTCTTGCTCTACTTTCTTTCTCACTTATACCCTCGGACAAGAAACTATTTCTTTCGCATGTTATATCCCGGCAAAGATTTTGCCTATGTCGTGAGACATGTACCCAACTAACTCTTTAGGTAGGGTATACTACAAAGATTAATCCATTTTAGGTTCGATTACATCGAAACACTAAATTGCTGAAACGATAATCCAGGCTAAAAGCCACACCATTACTCATATGGCATTGTCTCCATGGATTCAAATGGTTTCCCTATTTGCTAACGTGAGTGTTTACGTTTCTACCATATGACTCTAATGATTACAATAATTTGGTAAGAGATTTATTTACCACACACTATCCGATAGGGTGCAATTACGACGCCCTAACACACCATAACACTATGGTGTTCCATGCGACGTAATTTGTGGAACTCTTCTCACTGATCTTCCAATGATGTGCCAACATTATAACTCAAATCTTCATTCCTCGATTTGCATCGCGGGAATTTGATTTTCTTGTTAAGTTTATTTCCTACTTCATTCTGAACTTCGTTTGATCGAATCAAAAATTCAGACTAACATTCCCCGGAGTGGATATCCATATATCTACTCGGAATATTCATGGAGTCTATGAAATAAAGACTTCCACTACACGTTAAAGTACTTCATTGATTCACATACACCCATATGCATGATTCTCAACAAGCTATACTCAAAACGTTCAGTGAAGTTAACGAAATAAAGGTCTCCACTACCCGTCAATTACTTCATTGAACCACATACATCTCCATGTATGACTATCAATAAGTTATATGCCCGTTTTCCGAAAACGGTGTCACAGTTATTTTGCAAGTGTCAAAAGATCAAATCTTAGGACTTGTAGGTCCATCCAGTGTGGAGCTAATGCATATAACATTGACATGACTAAACGGTAGTGCCACACATATGTGGTGTCTTTATTAAGTTTGTATCCTTTGGCATTAATATTATGAATGTGGGAGATTCTACCATCTAAATTCAAATCGGCATATGATCATTACTCCATAAATATAGGACACAAATTTGTCACTATCATGTATGAACACGTGTCTCGCTAGAGGAGACACACTCGTAACGATCATACCAACACCCGATCATAAAGAATTTATTCAAATGGTAGATCTAGAGGGAGAGTGTCTATGGCCGTCACAACAACTTGAATGCCGTTATCAACACGCAATGTCGCCTCATCCTTTCAAGCTACTCAAGCAGTAAACCTGGTTTTTCACAAAACATGACTAGTTCAAGACTTAGTCACTACTGCGAGTACTTGCTTAGCTAAAACATTCATAACATGTGTATCATATACACACCATCATCATTGATGACTTCCGGCGATCTGTTTCATCTTCTTGATACTTCCACCGTAATCAAGAACCATGAAGGTGAACGATTCCCCTTGCATGACATAGTCTATGACAGAGGATTTGCACTTGGCAACGATGTCTGTCATTCAGTGATTGAGCTGAGCGAGGCGTCTCAATGTTCATTAATCATGAACATACGTCATTAAGTATGACCGCCACGTGCTCCCTCAATGTGTGTATTCTCTTCCATCTTGGTTGAGAAGACAATCAGTCAACGTACTGATAAACTTCATCAACCCAACGTTTGGGGTACCCCGAGTTCAGCGACCATATCATATGTTCGCGATCTAAAAACTTGTACCCACCGTTGGTTCTTTATGGCAGAGATCATACCATACTCTGGACTATGATGATATCATCCGCACAAAATCCGATAATCAAAATTATCTTTTGTTAGCGGAATCTCCGGGTTTATCTCCTAGCGGGTATTGTAACACAAAGAGCTAACGGTTTAAACAAGGAGTATCCTCAAGCTAAAGTATAAAACTATGAAGTTTGGACCCAACCTTTTAAGTTTCTCAATCGCAGGAATGCGCCTAATTTGAAAAGATGCTATTACTATGGTTAATATCTACAAAGGTTTGCAAAACAGACTCTGTTCATTATGTTCTGAGTTCTAGTATTTTAGAAAATAACTATCCGAACTCCCACTCAAACGAACATCCCTCCTGGTCGTTTAAGCGATTACACGACCCCCATCCATTGCACCACCCCTCATCATCAGAGCCGGCGGCACAACTTCAAGAGTAGACAAAATCGTCCGCCACACCAATTTTGTGACTCGTGCTCGACCTTTCGGTCTTCCTGTTCCGAGGCCATATTTCTGAATATGCTAGGCTTGCTGCCAAAGACCTCCACGCTGACGCTTGTGCAACATGGCTTACACCCACTGTATGCGAACGACGAGATGTCTGACACCCGATCATCACGGCCTGCCTCATAACGTAGAACTTTCTTGGTGGTGCGCGTTGGAGGGAGAACACTAGTGGTATTTTGAATGGATCATCTCATATAGCTACCGCCGTGTAACTAATGTATACTATACACACAATCACACAATATAAGTTGCACACAAAACATCAAATATAATGCAATGTGATATAGTCCATTGCGCCATGGTCTTCTTGGCGCCCGCAGTTTATAAACAATTTAATAACCTACCTTGACCATATCACATAGCCCCTGCAAAATAAAGTTAGACGCTTCTACTTTATCTTTTGCATATTTTACGTGGCTCGAGTCTTTCGTAAATAGAACCGCTTCATACCTACGAACCTTATGACCACAACAACGATCCAATAATTGCATGTTTAAGCATCCCTTTCGGGCCCTCCATTGAAAATGTAAAGCCAACTAAAGAGAGAGAAACAGGCACCCGCCAGCCACAGATACGGTACAAGCCGTATGTCAGTAGTGGAACCAGTCTCGCGTAAGCGTACGCGTAAAGTCGGTCTGGGCCGCTTCATCAACTCGATGCCGCTGGAATCACAAGTGCACGCTAGAGGGTAGCAAAATAACAGGAACGGTGCCCCCGTGCAGAACACGGGTTCTAACAGCGTACAACAATATCTACGATAGATCGGCTCTGATACCACTGAAGGGAATCGTGTGCAGAAAACAAAAATTTTCCTAGCAACGATATCCTTAAACTAGCCAAGATCTACACTATGCAGATATAGTAGTACGGCGGAGATCGGAATACATACCCTCGTAGACCGAATAGCGGGGATTACGCTCCCGCACAAGCGTTGACGATGAAGACGCCGTAGCCGACCTCTAGGTCGCGGAGAACTCGGTGCGACGAAGATGACGAAGATGACCCCGAGGTCGGGTGGAGGAAGTAGGCCTCCGAGTACCGCTAGCGCAGCACCTCGCAGGGAGTCGCACACATACGGTGGAGACGACGGGCTCCGAAGCTCCAGTCCAGGACGAGCAGCGGAAGACTTGGACCGGAACACCAGCAGCGCGGCAGCGGGCTATGGTGGAAGAGATCCCCCTCCTCTACTCGGCGCGGCTCCGACAAGGGAACCACGAGATCGAGAGAGAAATTGGGAATTAATTGGTGAATTAAAAGGCCAGGGGTGCCCCTTCTTATATAGGCTCCCAGGGGGAGCCAACCTTGCCAGCCAGGCAATGTGGGACTATCCCCCATTGCCTGGTTCGGCCAAACCAGGTGCGCCGGCCCTAGGTGGGCCCCATTTGGCCCACCTAGGCCGGCCAAGCCTCCCCCACAAAGTTCCCTTGAGGGGTTTCCCCCCATGGGTCTTCTTTCGACCAGAAGGCCCATTTAGGGAAATCAGCCTAAATAAATTCGAAAATAAATATGTAAAATCATATTTGCATATTAATTACACTAATTAATATCAAACATAATATATATAATTTTTCCTAGCTCCGAAAACTCTTTCGGCGCTGCCCGATCTCCATCGGACCCCTCTCGGGACGCTCCCGGTGATCTCTTTCCTTTCCGGTTGTCTTGTCGAAACCCCTTAAGTGTGTTACCCTAGCGGTTCGATATAATATCAGGTATGATCAAGACTCCTCAATGATCAACGACTAACTCGTAGGCCTGGACCCCATGAATTAACCCCTGAGATATAACGAATTACTTTCATCTATCAAACCTGGACGTATAGTCTTAAACCCTTTGTCATGGCGATACTTAGCGTGTCCGAGCATCATTCTCAGATATCTCCATACCTAGCATGATCTCGTTACCGACATCGCTATCTTCTACTCGTCTATGATATTATGTCAGCTGGTGACCTAGTCACATGTTTGCAAACTCATTTGACATAATCTCACCGAGTGGGCCCTAGAGTATCTATCCGGCTATGCGGACTGACAAATCCCGATGTTGACCCCTCGTCTCAACTACTCCTTTCCGATACCCAAAAGTATCACCGTTATTGTCATACTAAATAAGATACGACGTTTGGTGCGATCAAAGTATCTTCCAGAAATAATAATAAGAGTTGGTCTCACGGTTTTAAGGCGTAATGACTATGTCCTATAAATACTGGGTATGTCCATCACATCGTTACACCTAACAATATGACTCCCATTGCCGACCGGCGTCATGCCCTATGATCGGAAAACCTCGATCATCAATCGCGCAACGAAACTAGTCTTAGTAGAGGCTACTAGGGACCTGGTTGTTTATCTACCACACATGTATTAATGTTTCCGCTTAATACAGTTATAGCATGGTGTAAAACATATAATGAACGATTGGGATATTGCCAATAAACTATGTTTATTAAGTGCCTCTAGGGCATATTCCCTTCAACTATTACAAAAGATCGTATCAAAAACTATTAATGATAACTATGATAACTTGAGGACGTGAACACCAAAAGGCCATCAACTCCTTGACTACCAGCTTCAGCGCCAGGTAAAATCAAACTGCGCCGCATATATGTGATAATCAGGACCTGTTTCACAAACAGAACAAGTATCAAATACTTCATCATATACCAAGGGCGAATTCATAATTTTGCATATATCAAATATATACCTGTAGCATCGAAGATCTCTCCTTCGATGGAATCAACCTTCAGAGACTGGAACTCACGTACAAACTTGTAGAAGTTCATATCGTCGGCTTTCAAAATGTACTTGCGCACATGCTTCTCATAGCTAGGAGGCGGAGATATCAGGACAGTCCGAATGGCACAAGAATCTGCCATCCAGTAATCGAAGACCATCGTCAGCTGGAAGTAGATGTCATACAATCTCTTCAAATGTGTATTCAGACAGGTATGCTCCTCCATATGAATGGTCTGGAACATTCTAAGCTGCCTGAATTGCTCACGCTTTAATTCATCTCCGAAGTGAGTCTTTATCGCATCCATCATGACGCTTGGCTCCTTGCGTCGAAACATCTCTTTCAACTCGGGTGCCAGGCATACGGTCATGGTGATCTCCACTTCAATGAATATGTCTCGACGCCTACGGAAATCATCTTCCTCCTCCTCGCTTGCAGAATCTCCTGGTCCTCCTCCTAACGGTTCATCGAGAACATATAGAATGTTGTTGTGTTCGAGGATGTTTCTAAAACCCCTGTACCATCTGATGAAGTTGGACCCGTCGGCTTCTAATGTAGCATCCAGGCTCTTGAGGAAGTAACCGAAGTATAGTTGCGTAGTCTACAGATGTGATCGCAAAAGAGGTAAGGTTAAGTTTACAATATGTAGGTGAGTTTTAGTTCTATAATCTCATTATCAAAAACACACCTCACCAAGATTATTATCCCTAAATTAATAATGGCGATGACACGACCCTCATCCACTACACCACCCCCGATCATCACGGCCGGCAGCACAGCTTCAAAGGTGGACATAAAATGTCGATCATAACAACTCTATGACTCGTGCTCGATCTTTCGATCTTCCCGTGTTCCGAGACCATACCTCTGAGTATGCTAGGCTCGCCAATCAAACCTCGAAGACCCTGCGCGTGCAACATGGCTTACACCCACTGTATGCGAACGACGAGATGTGTGACACCCGATCATCACGGCCTGCCTCATAACGTAGAACTTTCTTGGTGGTGCGCAACGAGGGAGAACACAATTTTGGTATTTGTTAGGGATCATCCTATTTATGACGCTACCGTTGTATATCTAGCATATAAGCAATCAATAGGATGCACACACAACAACACACAATAATGATGCAATGAAGTGCGATGTGACATGGTCGATGCGTCTGGACCTTCATGGCGCCATGTGCCTGGCCCCCGGCGCCCCGGCATGGCTCCGAGTCTACAGAGCCCTCCATTGCCTCCGACAGTACGAGTAATATCAAAACTTACCGTAACCATGTCACATAAAATAACGCCTCTGCAAAACAAAGTTAGACGCCTCTAGCTTTATTTAGTTTTGCAAGTTTTACGTGGCAAATTGGCTTATTCGTAAGAGAATCGCTTCCCTACCTACAAACTTTGTACCACAACGTCGATTGTATAATTGCATGTTTAAGCATCCCTTTCGGGCCCTCCATTGAAAATGCTTTGCCGACTAGAGAGAGAGAAACAGACACCCGCCAGGCACAGATACGGTGCAAGCCGTATGTCAGTAGTGGAACCAGTCTCGCGTAAGCGTACGTGTAAAGTCGGTCCGGGCCGCTTCATCAACACAATACCGAAGGCATCGCAAGTGCACGCTAGAGGGTAGCAAATATAAGAAAGACGCCCTCATTCAACATGAGTTCTAACCGTACCAGCAGTACTACGCATAGATCGGCTCTGATACCACTGAACGGGTTACGGTGCAGAAAACGATAATTTTTCTAGCGAACGGAACCCTAACTAGCCAGGATCTATCTATCTAGTACATGCGATAACGGTGGCGGAACGGGTTACATTACCTCCATGTAGACCGATAGCGGGGATTACGCTCCCGCACAAGCGTTGACGGTGAAGTCGTACGTAGCCGACCTCGAGGTCGCGGAGAACTTGCCGCGATGTCGTAGTCGATGACGCCGGGGTGTCGATGATGATCTGCGTCGACGGGCGTCGGGCGGAAGAAGGCAGAGCGCCAGCACCGGGGCTGGTGCGCCGACAGCAGAGGGGGAGGTGGCGCGGAGGCTGCAGGGGGCGAGACGACGTCGCCCAAGCTTCTCAAAAGAGTAGCCTCCGAGCACTCGCAAACATACAGAGCTTAGCGACAACTCCCGGTCATTCAGATCCAGCTGAAATCGCAGGAGTAGATCTTATCTGGAATTCCGCAGAGCAACGGCGCTCTACGGTATGGCTTAGGTGGAGAGAGACCTCCTTCCTCAGCTCGGCGTGGCTCCAACTTGGGAACCACGAGATCGAGAGAGAAATCGGGAATTAATTGGTTTTCCTATGAATTAAATCAATTAATATGCCTTGGTATATAAAGGGGGAAGGGGGTGTGCCAACCCCCTTGGCTCCCCCATGTGGGACTAAAGGAGGAGAGGGGAGGGGGGGTTCGGCCGAACCCCCCTTGGGCTCTCCCACTCCTAGTCCAACTTGGACTAGGAGGCCCAAGCCTTCCCCTTCCTTGTGGGGTGCGGTTTCCCCCTCTTGGGCCCTCTTAGGGCCCATATAGGTGGGAGCCCCCTTTTTCCTTTATTTAATTAATATTAAATTAATATAAAAATCCCATTAATTCATAATTAATATATTTATATATAATTCAATATCCAATGACTCCGAAACTATTTCGGAACCACCCGAACAACTATCGGACATTCCCGGAACCATTCCATACCTCCCCGGAACTCATTCCGGACCACCGGAACTCTTTCCGGATCATTTCTCTCTCTCCAACAAAAACCTATAAAATTCCAGAACCTATCTCCTAGCGTCGCCAAGACCTTTAGTTTGTTACGCTACGGTTCGGGAACACTCCAGACATGGTCGAGACACTCCGCTCACCAATGATCGTCAGGGATACCTGGAAATATATGACGACCCCTGTGCATTCCACGAATATCGTCGTTGAACCATAAGTATCATATTCATTCCCTTTGTCTCTGCGATACTACCTTGTCCGAGATATGATCATAGACACACCGATGACTTTGTTGTATCTCGTTACCGACGAAGGTTATTAACTCGTTTGCGATATTACATCTCCATGACCTAGTCATAAGCTGCGCAGCTATATAGATGCAATATCACCGAGTGGGCCTAGAGTATCTTTCCATTACAAGAATGAACAAATCCCGCTCTTGATCCTTACGTCTTGATGCTCTTTCGGAATACCCAAGATGGACACCGTTATTGTCATGCTATATAAGACACAACGTTTGATGCTCTCAAAGTATTCCTACGAAGCATTAATAAGTACGGTCTCACGGTCTAAGGAATAAGCTATCATACTCTTATCTATTGCAAATGACAAACATCGTAATACGATCTTTATTGCAATACTTTGCGTATGTCCACCACCTTATTCAACCAACAAGATGACTCCATTGTCAACCGACGTCATTGTCCTTGATCGGGAATCTCGATCAACTATTGCCCAATGGACTAGCTCATATAGAGGCTTGCTAGGGACCTGGTTGTCTATGTATCACACGTGTATTAATAATTCCGATTAATACAGTTATAGCATAATACACAAACCTATTATAAACTTATGAGATAATGCAATAAATACTACTTATTTATTTGCCTCTAGGGCATATCTCCTTCATATTTATGTTAGTATTAGGTACATAATTCTTCACGGTGTAAACTGCCATAGGGAGCGAGGGCACCTGGTGGCCTCTAGCTCCGGCACTGATCACAGACACAATCCCCGTGTGTACATATGCAAAGAAAATCTGTGTGCATAATCCTCTCACTATGTTATGGGTATACACCAATCGCTATGTAACAATCGCTTTGTCTAGATAGTGATGCTAACATGATCATAATCAATCCTCTTAAAGAAGTGAGCCTAACTTAATTAGTTAGAGAAGTGGATGTACAACCCAACCACTCAGGTTCAAGTCCTCATGTACGCAAATTTAAGTTCTTATTGTTATAAAAATAAAAACCCGTGGTAGGGGCCCTACCGCATTCCTTAAAAAAATCAATTCTCTTAGTGTTCATATGAGTTGCTTAATATAATTATGACATTGTATCTTGATGATGGTTATCTCTTGAGATTTTATTAAATTATAAGAAAATGTATGCAACCATATTTGTAGTTTTGCATTGTATTTCTTCTGGAGACTAATCATGATTGAATGGTTTTGGCACCACGTACAAAAAAGTATGTGCATTATTTGGAATGTCAAAATTTAGGGCCGAGTTGTGATGCCAATAAAATATCCTACGTGATAGAGGCTTTAATTCAAATTTGATATAATTTTTTTAACCTGAATTTCGTTACAATCACATGCAAGGTTTCTTTAAAAATGCATTTTAGCTAGGACACACTTAAGGAGCCAAGGAGGGTCCAAGAAAGAGTGTATCGATATGCAAGATTAACAATTTATAGTTTAGGGTTAGATAGTACTACGCTGAGAGATGGAAACCAACCTAGAAAATTTTGTCCTCTTTATTTTATTAATGAAAAATAATACATTGCTATAAGGAGAAGAGACTCACGTCCGCGTTAGATATTTTTTCTGTTTCAAGACAAGGACTCTTCAATTGACTATTGACAGTTATCTGAGGCTAAAACTAGTAAAAATAATTTTGTCAAAGTAATTTTATTTTCTAAATGGTTAAGAGACACGTTATACATTCAAACCCCAACAAACTATGTTTTTAATTATTGGAGATGAGGAAGCAAAGTCACTTTAAGTTTCATATTCATTACAAATATCTCTTTTATATTGAATTTTTTTTATTTTCAAAACCTTCAAAACGAGAAAATTATTTGCAGAACAATTATGATCAACAAAAAAACATATTTATCTGTCCAAGTTTGAAATAATAATTACGAATTATGTAAAAGCATGATTACCCATAGTATGGGTTTTCATGTGAACAATCCTAGACAGTAATGCTCCAACAATTAGTTATGCTTTGTATTGTGGTTGTAACATTTGAAACTAAAGGTAAACCCGGACTTGCGAGAGTGCAAATGTGTGATTGGATAAATATATAATTGCAATACCATATTAAATGTGTACCATGATGAAAAGATTATTTTGTTAGTTGCAATTTCGGTACATTTCGATCTCGCAAAATTACATATTACTTAATCTATACTGAACAAGCCGAATGTCTAGTCTTCCACACATTATTTATAGTGTGAGATGTGAGTAACAAAGTTATTTCTAGAGTAAGCTGGATGTGTGAAAGGTTGAACTGAGAACGGTTGGATGTTCACGCTGAAGGAAGTAACAGATACTGCTTAAATTTTGGGTTACTCGTGTCATCCACACTACACGGCTTCGTGTTTGATGCAGGTCCACTTTCAGCTTGGCTGACACTTGGCAGCTCCAAATTCTTATCGTATTAGTTGAATGCTCGTGCGTTGTCATGTTCATTATTTATTTTAACTCTTACAAAGATATTAAATAAAGCAAATGTATCATTATTTATCACATTTATCAGTAATTTTACGAGGGACAGTTTGGATTTAATCGAATTTTTAGTTTTTTCTTATGAATTTTCCCCATTTTATGTGGTTGGATGAGGTGGGGGAGAGATAGGAACACAGGGTGTTGTCTACAAATGTGTAATGTGAAATGTGTAATGTGAGTGTTCCTGTTCGTTAGATATAAATCAAATGATCCTAAATGAAAGATGACAGACACACCATCATCACCAACTGTGGTTTTTATATGAGTAGATATGAGTAGAGATAGAGAAAATCAAAGAGATCAGAAACCTCCCTCACTCAGCAGTTTTTTTACTGACGAACATAATGGCTCGCAGATATTCTAGATAACTGACCTTTTTTCATTCATATAGACATTTGAACACTCCCTTGGTTCAACATCACATGTTCTCAGTTCAAAAGAAAAAACACATTACACTCTGTTACAACACGATCAAACATCGGCATACTGTGATCTCAGAACCCTGCCATATCTGAAGAGTTCTCAGTAAGCATGGTTGGACAGGATGGCTCCCCCAGCACGGTGCCGGTGGAGAGCACAGGCGCAGTGGACGGCGGTGAGACTCAGGCAGCCGCTGATGATGAGCGAGTGCCTCTCTGAGCACGTGTGGAGCGCCGGGAAGGAGTCGCACACCGCCTGGACGGCCGGGGGCGTCAGCGCGGTGCACTGGCTGATGTTCAGGTTTGCGAGCCCGTCCTTGTCGTCACGGCGGCGCCTGCTGCCGCTCTCACTCTCAGCGGTGTCCCAGCTCACGCCCTTGCTCTTGATGCGGCTGTTTGCTGCCAGCGAGTACATTGCCCGGTCGGTGATGTTCTGGCAGTAGTACAGCCCCAGGGAGCGCAGGTGAAGGCATCCGTTTGCAAGAGCGACCACACTCTCATCTGGCGATGCAGAGTTGGGCAGAAGTTAAGTTTCAGAAAATGAGCATCACTAATCTCCAGAAAATGTGATATTGGAATCCTTGTATCGTTTGTTTCAGCAACCAAGCAGGATACCAAGGTTGTGTATACTGCAGCACATCAGAAATTTAGACAAGTTACCTGTTATAAGAACACAGCCACACAGGTCCACAGCCCTAAGTTCAGGGCATCCATATGCTAAGCAAGTCACTCCCCTGTCAGTGACAGTATCACACCAACCTAGGTTTAGAGATTGCAGCTGACCACAGTTACGGGCGATGGCCTGCATTAAAACAACAGAAATTAGAAACAAGTTTAAGCAAACTATGCTATAGCAGTGGAAGTACCTGCAATGCTCTGTCAGAAACTGCCCTAACACACCCGCACAGATTCAGGCACTTGAGGTTCCTGCACTGACTAGTGAGGTAGACCAAAGCAGCATCGCTAAAATTGGAACATCCGCTGATATTTAGCCTAGTAAGATGAAGGCACCCATGTGCCAAAGCATACAAGGACCTATCACTAAGCCTAAAGCTTCTGCTCAGATCCAACTCGCTCAAATCATGACAATAATTTGCTACAGACTCCACTGCACTGTCTTCAAGCTGAGGCTTGATTTGCCGTAGAGAAAGGACTTGAAGCTTTGTAAATTTGTGAGCTAGTGACATTACTAACTCATTCATGTGGTCCTGGCACCTGAAAATGATACTTTGATCAATCAATGAAATTTTCTCTGAGATGCATAAGCACTTGATTGTTAGTCATCACATAAGGTCCTAACAACCCATTTATTTTATTTCGTAACATGCTTGGGGAAAATATATCATCTAAGTGAGCAGTTTAGCAGTTGTACAACATATACAAGCTCAACTGTCACAGCATTGCCTCTTCTATAATTAATGGTAAAGAACAAAATTAACTGACTAGATTTTTTTTAAGCCATGTCGTCAACTGAAGAATCTAATATTTAGTCATATTTCACATATGAGAGAGATACAGATCGCTCACCACGAGAATGATAGGCTAGTGACTCCCCATCCTAGTGCATCACGCCATCCAGTGCAAACACCGGTGGCCACAATGACCATCCTGTCATCTCCAGCTACTGATATGATCCTCAGAAGTAGCTCCATGGGAAGGTCCTTCCAACCTAACAAGGTGGTGCCTGTGCCACCATTCTGTGCTTGTCCATCGTCACCGCCACCGGAAACCATGAGTGCATTGAACGAATTGTCCAAGTTCCCACTCATCGGCTGTGCACTGACCATTTTTCAGAGATTCCAACTGAACCTAGACCTGCATTTAGAAGAGCAGCTATTAGGAAACCTACCGAGTCAATATGGTAGCTTAAGTATATGCAACAATTAATCTCCCGGGAATGCGCTAAACCATGTTGGTACTTCTTTTTGTTTTTTTTCTTCTGCTTTTAGTTCTCTTTTTGGTTGGCTAATATGTGCTTGCCGTAACCATGGCACTCGCTTTCGCTACTGAGTTCCTTCTAATACAAAATGTCACGCATTGGATGAGTGTTTGAGAAGTAAGTTCATCAAGAAGCGATAGTACTAAACTCTGAAAGTCAAGCGAAGCATTCAAAACGACCCAAAAGTCATCAAAAAGTGGCGTAAGAAAACGCCTATGAGGCTATGAATGACCCCTACCCCCTAGGATTCAAGATCCCAATCTATCCCCTCCCAAGGCGCGAGATCAAGCAAAAATAAAACTTATTTGCTGCACTTCTCAATTTCCAACAGAGGAACTTGTGTGCAACCACGCCGAGACTGAAATCTGCACAGCACAGAGCTCGTCAAAAGGAGGTCTAGAACGGTGGAATCCATTTGGTCAAATTTGGAAGGACACGGCATGAATTACTGAATAAGAGAGACGGCCATTTCTTTTGGAAGGTACCAGCACTTCCAGCCCCTTCTAGTCTAGTTGTAGAGCTCGACGGAACCAGCAGAGACGTGCCAGCAACGGAACCTTGAATGAATAAACCAAAAGTAACAAAGCTAATTAATCGGCTAAATGGCTAATCCAGCACAATCTCCACCATTAATCGGCTAATCCGGTGGAATCAACACGGAAACCAGCTCAAATCGTCGAATGCTAACACGGGGCAGAAGTGAGCTCCACGGCAGCTAGCATCGGCTCGAGATAAGGACCCGTGCAAATAACAGGACGGGAGGAACATCCTAGAGAACAACCACACGCTTTGCCTAGGAAGGATCGCAGTAGCTTTCGCACACACGCAAGACGCAAGCTCAAGAGATTGTAAGGCTGACCACTAGGAAAATCCAGTGATCTCCTCCCGGAGCCGATCCGGCTGCTTCTCCGCACCAACAGCAGACAACAAATCCTAAAATCGTACAACGATCCCAGCAAAAATCACACAGGAAGGACAAAAAAAGCTATGAGCTTTGTACTCACCGAGCCCGAGATAGGCGAGGCTGCGCCGCCGATACCCGAGAGACAATCGATTTTTCTAACTAACTGGTGGGAAAATTTTGAGCTGCCGCAGCTGTGAACTGGCGGCTGCCTGTGGAGGCGCCCAGGCCGGGTTCTAAATAGCCGGCGAGGGGAGGAGGAGGAGGGGATCAGGACGGGAGGCCCGTGAGGGCGGCGCGTGGCGTGTTGAGCGGGTGCACACGTGAGCAGGGCGTGCGGATGGCGACGGGCGAGGGGGAGTCGTCGTCTTCTTCGTCGGCGGTGATTATTTCGTTTCCCGGGAAATTTTATCCCTTTCCGCTGTTTGTTTTGTGTTTCCCAGACGCGGGGACGGGAGAACGGGAGGCGTACGTCTGTCTGTCGCTGTCGACACACCGCGAAACTTCTCGAAACGCCGGGAGTAGGACTCAAAGCTAGCCGTCCAATTTTATGTTGACGTCCATATTTTACACTTTGGATTATTTTTTTAAAAACAGAACGCCGAACGCCCAACGTAAAATTAGTAATGCCAAATTACGAAGATGCAAGATTGCCAATCCAGAAAAGGATTAATAATACCGTATTTTGTGATTAATAATGCCGGATTTTGATTGTAATCTCCCAAGAGTCGAGCAAGGGAAACTCAATGCCTTGCGGTTGGTGGGCAGAGCCATCCATCATCTTTCTAGATTAGCAAAACATGCTAGGGCCACATTGTGCCTTGCGTGCAACGACAATTGAAATCACAAAATCTTCTGCCACTTAAAGTTCATCATGAATGTTAATGTTTGCACCATTCATGAGAATTGTATTTCTAGATGACATCAATTTACAGACCATCTTGATCCGAACACTTGACACGTCTTTGTATTGGTATTGGATAAGCTAATGTAGTTGTTCGCAAAAATGTTGTTTCAGAACAAAACATTAAGTACTTAGAACCGGCAAACCAACATCAAGCAGTTAGAATATTTTATCTCTAATCATGGGTTGGCTACTAATCCGAAAGATATATAGTCAATGGATGGCATTAACCATGTCTCTCAGTGAAAACCTTTCTGTGTGGATTGAATACGTATCTACATTACTCTACCTTTTATTTCGGATTTGCCTGGTGTGGTGTTACTCTCGTTCAAGTTGAAATTCTGCAACACCGCATGGTGTGCGGGGCAATGTTGTGGCTGATTTTGTAATTCTTTTTCTTTAAGTTGACATGCATATTTTATACACTTTACATTTTATCAAAACATCGAGGAAGTATTTACCTTTCAACTACATATTGTATAAAAATATGAAGTCCAATTAACAAGAAACTTGTTCATCATTTCTCTTCATAGATCATGTTATGACATTGTTAAAAACAATAGTTGAAGTGTACATTTTATACGTCTTGTTCCCACACGTAGATATTTATCTTCGACTGAACCAATGTTTTTGTACACTTTAGAGAATGAACACTAACAGTAATTGTACAACTAAAAAGATCTATAAAACCTAACAAACACCATCAAACAAGCTGTACATGTTCAATGAGCTATAACGTGTCACTTTTAGGAATTTTATTAGTGTTAACTTTATAAAGGAACACTAACACCACTCTTAGGTCAACGCACATGCATTGTACCCTTATATTTGTGTACCCTATTTAAGCATGTTCTCTCATATAAGCTTTTAGTTTTGTTCGAGAAAAACAAAGCTTTGTTATTCCTGACCAACTATGTATAATACTCCCTCCATTCATCTGTTCCACAATATGATGTTTTATGTATTTTTCACATTCACATGTATACACACGGACTGAGACATGTTTAGAGTATATATCTACTCTTTTACTCTGAATTTTGACAAGATGTGTAACATCGAAAACGTCTTATATCGTGAAACAGAGAGATTACATGACACGCGTATTTGACTTTTAAGGTGTAGCTTTGACCATCAAAATATGTGTTATGGAGATTATACCATTATATTCTTATTTAAAAAAATCAAAGAATAGTTTTTACCAAAAAGGGAACCCAATGTGATCATGACATTGTAGGTGTTTATTACTGACCAAATTTATTGTTAAAATTAGACCGATTAAATCTTCGCCACACCATTATATTTTGCATTATTATTAACTCTTTTCTACAGTATGGAGTATGCTATCCTCGATCACGGTTTCATCAATTTTAATGACAGATTATGTATTCTCGGCGCCACCATAATGGTACACCTCTATAATGGTACACCTTGATAAAAAAGAGAGAGAGAGAGCCGTCCAAGTTCAATGAACCATAAACCTACGGAACCAAACCAATCATACCTCGATTGATTGATTGCAAACTCCAAACGGCAAACACTTTCGATCTGGTATATCCTGCTCCCTGGTGGACAGTGGTAGTGGGCAGCGGTGTGTCACTCCCCATTTAGTCACTGGTCACTGCTATGAAGTAGAGTTATTTCCGTCCTTGCTACTGCCGCTGGGTGATAATCATTTACCAGCCCCTTTAGGCCTTGTTCTGGAGTAGAGTATTGGAGTGTTTTTCTGTGTATATTACCTAGTGTTTTTGGTGAATACACTTCCTCCACCCAAAACACCCCAATCCCTCCCAACCCCCTTCTCCACCAAAACACTCCACAAAATTAGTTGTTTGGTACAAGTGTTTTGCAAAGAGGTGTTTTTTCACACCTAGTGCACATAATTACGAAATTGACATGTTTTTGTCATCAATAAAAATCTAATAATGTTTAAACACAGTTTATCAACAAAAAAAATGATATTTTCTCACAGCACATAGAACACACAGTTTAGGCAAAAAAAAAAGGAACAATAACTCATGCTTTCCAGGTTATTACAACAAAATTTGATCAAAAGTCATCAAATTCTTCTCACGAACTGACAAACATAATTTAGCTTGCCAGGTTTATCCCAGATTATTTGACAAGTTGATCACATAAACAAGAAGAAAGAAGCTTGCAGCAAGAGAAGATCACTGCAGCAACAATGTAGACAGATGATTATAGCAAGATCATCACGGCAAGAAGGCAATCGCTGCAACAAGTTGCTTCGTGAAAACTTGTCGCTGCACACAATGTACACATATATGTTAATAAAGCAATAAATCATTGCAACAACAATTTAAACATGGCAGTCTATGAACAAGGCAATTTGAACAATGTAAACATGACAGTCTATGTTTTTCAGCTAGTTTATTACTCAATCCGAGAGGTTCAAAACACATGGGAAGCTAAGCCCACTCCATGCCAACAATCATCAAGCAATATAACATGGTAATACCTAACAGCCGTAACAAGGATACAAAAAGGAAATAATTTAGTAGCAGCGACTAGACTACACAGCTTCTACTACCTGCTGTGCTAGTACATCATCAAGAAGAGATCTAGTGGTTGCTTATGTTAAGAGGCTTCTTGTGCTCTGTTCTATAGAGCACACAAATGTTAATTTTCTGTTTTCATACAATATCCATGTGCATGTGTTGTAGTAACAGACTAGATGGTTATCTGTGATGTCTGATGAACTGATGGCATAGACAGCCTACATCCTCTTAACATAAGCCTCTTAACATCACAAAACCTAGACAGTACCACTAGACAATACTTATAATGCTAAATAAATAGTATCACACAACAACATGATAAAAAAGGAAGCAACGCTTACTGCACTAGAGCAATGAATCTTCAGTTCATAATGCTAAATAAATAGTATCACATAACAACACAGCAGATTGGCCGTATGCAGCCCTGTTAAGCAATGATCCAAGTCCTCCTCCCCAAGGCTAACTTGTGTGCAAAACATATCCAAATCTGAAGCACCGCATCTACTACCTCACCTACAACAAACCCCAAATCACGGGAACAGCTGATGCACAAGACATTTCGAAATTTTTCTTTCTTTTTTGTGGGAAGAGAGCTAGCACATCGTAGTACTGGGAAACAAAAATGTATTGAACACTAGCAGATCAAGCCAACGACAGACCCTTCCTGTCCATGGCTACGATGGTGGTGAGGTTCATGGGATGCATGCCCAAAATTACTCCTGATAACCTAGAACAAAATCAAGAGCAGGAGTGGAAGACGTACCTGATAAAATTCCCGAAGAAGTCCGACGGAGAACGATTCCTGCGGCGGCCTGAGGAGCTCCGGCGGCGGAGGGATCAAAGAACCCGTCGGCGGCGCGAGGGAGGAAGGATCCAGGATATGGGGAAGGTCTTGATCTCGGGGAGGACGAAGGCTTGCACGTCGACGAGGGCGGAGGCGACGAGAGACGGCGGGGGCGGCGAGCGACGGCGGAGGGCGGAGGCGCGCTGCGCCGCCAGAGCTCAAGAGTCAAGACACGAGGAAACGCGACCCTCCCCTCGCGTCTTCGATCCCATCCTACCCGACGTGGATCGACCGGTTTCTACCGGGCCAGCCCGACCAAACCCAGCCCGCCGAACATGAATAGGGTGTTTTGTGGTGTTTTAAGATGGGCCGGGAATTTACACTGGAAACCCGGCCGAAACTAGCCTGCCGAACAAGGCCTTATCGTTTTGCAGTCGCAATGAACCTAGCCACGAATGCTGTCCACATAGGCACCTCCTCAATTAGAACGACACTTGAACGCATGAAATTCTAAATTGACGGTAGAAATATGCAAGAAATTTTTTGATCTAATTGACACCTAATTTTAATTTTACAATTACATAGGGGACGAATTGATCTTATTATTAGAACGACAAAAAAGATGGACTGGACAATTTAATGGCTCAAGGGAAATATGGTGTGGATACTTGCATGTTCTTATGCTGGATAGACGATAAATAATGAATTAAAGAGATGATGCACACACTTGGTTGGCTAAAAGAGAAAGCAAGATAAATAGTTTGCATGTTAAGATAAAAATATTAATTACAGTTAGTGAAATCTTGTTTATAAAAAATATGATAAGCTTGTCCACAAAGTAATCAGGAGCATGAGAGAAAATGCATTGTGATGATGAGACCACTAGCGTCGATCGCATTGCTGAAGACCAGCTGTGAACTAATCAGCAGTTGACAAAGACAGATTGCGTGGAATCCAGGCATGTCGATGTGCTGAAGGCAAACGTTGGACCTTGGACGGTCCGTCAAGCAAAGAAAGTCTTCGACTGCGAATTGGTACTAGTACAACAAATCCAGTGTGCTTATCTAGCCACGCACACTTCAAGAAATTTTATTTGATATCCTCCTAAAACCTTATTGATACAAGACCTCGATCGGGTAAAGAATTTCTCAGCATGACACATGCCAGTCACTTGCATTTACAATGAAACTTGCGTGTCAATGCAAGTTTCATTTACATTGAAGTTCTTCAAGAACTCCTATAATGTACTGCTGGGGTTTAGTTTATCATGGCTGCTTGGACTAGCGTAATCACCAGGAACCAAAGGTACAAAGCCAGTTGGATCTCCCTGGGCTAAGTCTAAATGTCTAATACTAATTAGTTCCTCTCTCTAATAATTAAATAATAGTACTCCGTAATAGATAATGCCCTGAAGATGACACGCTTGTATTACTCTGCAGCTGACGTGAACGCAAGCTCCTCATCTTAAATCTTAATCCCTCGGTCGTCTGTACACAGCCACTGATGATCGGTTGCCCACAAGACAAGATGGAAACTACGATGCCGCCTGCTGCACTGCACAATTTGCTTGGCCTGATTCGCTTTGCGTAAAGGTCTTTTCTACGCGTGTAATAACAGTGAAAGGAGAATGGTGATCTATACAAAACAAAAGGCAAAATCCTTATATATTAATAAAGAAGGAGCAAACATCGAAGACATAAGCAAAAATGAAAAAAGATTAGCCAAGCATATCGGCGAGCTTTTATTAGCTCCAACAAGGATCCAACTATTGCTCTCGTTTTTTATGCGTTGGACGAGGGTGGATCGCATCAAGAATTTATTATTGAAGACCCTCACGTTTTATCTCCTGCCAAATCTACGCATACTCGTGGACTTTGGGCCCAAACAGAAGGCGTGGCAGGCCTTCCAGTAGTAGCATACCGCATGATGACTTTCGCTACAGTTCTAGAGCATGCCCCTCCTCGAAATAGGGTTGTGTCGCGCTATATAAATATATCAACCACACCGATACAACAGACTGAGACCACCGCTGGGGCCTAGAGCATGCCCCTACAAAACTTGTCGAAAGTTTTGAGGGTCTACTTATTGGTTATGATGTCCGTCGGAAGGAATATGGGCATAGAAGAGAGGACGGATTTCACCAGCTCATTGCATCCCGCCACATTGAAGTTATCGTTTAGCCTTTTACGAATCGTGATCTATATGTGCGAATCCCAAACACTGGAGGAAAGGAATCCTCGTGAAGTTATCGTTCAGTCGATCAATCCATATGTCAATATGTCATCATAGTAAAGCTTCCTCTCATTATCTAAAAACGACGGCATTGGATGGCAGCGTATATTTTATTTTGCCCATCTGATTCCCCGGCTAAAAATTATAGTAAGCCTTCCATTATCTGAAAACGGATGTCTTGTGCCTCTCATGCAATTTTACTGGATATCCTTCTAAAACCTTTAATCAGATCCATCTGTTCTATAATTATTTTCGGTTCTAGTTTCACTAAGCTTCAGATTCACACAGCATCATTCTCTGCTAAAGTTTTCCATGGCCTTCTTAAACACAGCCTGCTCATGCCAATATTGTTTGATCATAGTACAAAACAATTAACTTGGGACCAACATATCACTTTTCCGTTTTGTAAGAGTTTTTAAAGTAAAGTAAGTATGTCACCTTTTTCCAGTAGTGAAGATTGTTAGAGGCACCTTTTCCAGTAAATGCAATCACATATGTATACATGCTTTGCAGGTTCTGAGGGAAAAGCGATATGATTTGCTTCATTTTCTGAAATTGCCTCCTGGGTACAGGCATTTATTTAGTCACATGGCATCTTATTCCTCCCAAACCCAAATTATGGGAACAGTTCGGTCGCCTAAGATGATGGTCCAGAACTATCGGACTTTCCACTCAACAGAGCGATTGGTTACCTTGCCAATTTGCAGAGCTTGGAAAGGATGGCCGATAGCAGCCCACATGTCTATTCATTGCTTTTGAGCATGATCTCATTTTCATTCATGTTTATTTAATCAGAAAGTTGTCCAAAACCAACGGAGAAATGGCAGAACTATCCATAGCACCATCAGCCAAATTCCGGCAGAAACTCGGATCAAAACAGCAAGTACTATTCAATACCTTATCATATCCAAATGAATTTTCTGTTTCAGATATTGGTCTGCCCATACAGTTTTCTGAACTAGTAGCCATCATTTTCGCCTGAAAGGACAACTTGATGGAGAAAGTGAACGATAACAGTTGCCTAAATTGCAGCTCTAGCTTCATTTCGGTGGAGTCTGTAGATTTCTTCTGTTAGCCTGGCTGAGCGAACACTTCATTGGAGAGGTCATCGCATGACGGGTCACTGTCGACCTGTCGTATTGCATCCTGCAGATGAAACTCTTTAACAGCCACACATACATATAGATGCTAGGTAATAATCCCTTGACTTCTATTGATATATAAAGTGGATATATATAGACTTGTAACATGTCTAAATACATCCACACTTTTGGAAAAACATAAGTCATCTAATATAGAGCGGAGGGAGTATATGCTGGCAAAGCTGAAGGCCAGGGAACACAACTGCGAAAATACCATGAAAAGACAACTTTCATTTACAAAAGATAAGCACGAAGTACTCAAAAGGGAACTAGTAATTCCCCCAAATACACCTCCTTATATGTGTGGAAGAACAAAACTAAAGAAGAGGAAGATATTAACGAGATATTTCTTCACTTCGTAAAGTGCGGGATGAATTGTCGGGACAGATCTCTGATATGCTCATTCTCTGTCTCGATGAGACGAACAACCTCTCCCATAGAAGGCCGCTGTTCCGGGTTTGTCCTGACACAAAGATATGCTGCTCTGGCTAGATGATACAGACCATATGTATCGTATGTATCTGAAATGCGCTCATCAATCAAATCGTGCAGTGCCAGACTCTCAACCAAAGGCTCTGCCTGAAAAATTAGAGGTGCAAGAAAATGAATGGTGCAAGTCTATTGTATGCAAGTTTGCAAAAATAAGAAGAATGCACTGGAGAAGATACCCATTGTAATATGTGTGCACACTGTCCTTCATGCTCCTCGAGCACCTTGCGACCAGATATCAGCTGGAAAAGAACAATTCCAAAGGCATACACATCTGTTCTGACAGAAACTATGCCATATTCAGCATACTCAGGTGCCAAGTATCTGACGGACATGACAAGAAAATATTGTCATTTTCAGAAAGACAGGATCAAATGGTAGCATAGAATTGAAGATTGAGTTAATAACAGTGCAAGAATTTGAGTTTGTCCTAACCCTGATTGCCCCAGGATCCTCGTGTGAATAGAAGTATTGACAGCCTTCCATTTCGCAAGACCAAAGTCCCCAAGCTGTGGAAGACATGATGTAAAATCACAGCAGGGCACATAAGGCATTTGCATCTTCAAATTTACCAGTAAGAAGTGAGGTCTAGTACCATCTAGCTTACCATGGGAACAAAGTCATGTGTCAACAGTACATTGCTTGGGCGCAAATCCCGGTGAATTATTGGACCGGCACGGCACTCTTCGTGCAGAAAGCGCAACCCTTTAGCTATACCAAGAGCTATAGCATGCCTCTTGTGCCACTCCAGTAAGCCCGCCGCCTGGTCTATTTCACCATGTAACAAGATCAACGAGTAAGGTAATAATAAGTTTGTCACCATTTTCATATTACGAATTCATTATTCATACTATCTAATAACGTACCAAATAAATGCCACTCGAGAGATTTGTTGCATATATACTCATACACCAAGATATTGTAGCTTTCTTTGCAGCAATACCCAAGTAGCATGACAATATTTCGGTGTCGGGCAAAGCTCAGCACTTGCACTTCAGAGAAGAACTCAGTATAACCCTGTGCACTAGCTTCTTTACGCAATTTAGCTGCAATGAGCTGACCATCCTTGAGCTGTCCTTTATATACATGCCCAAATCCGCCCTCGCCTACCAAATTCTCTCTTGAGAAGTCAGACGTTGCAGACTGAATCTCTGAGAAAGGATATTTCATTGACTCCTTGATGTAAAGCACTGATCTTAGCCCGCAACCAGCACATAGAACTGGTCTTTCCGATGAATCGTAGTTAACGATCATGTTATCTTCAATAAATTTCCCTGTAAGGATCAGAGGAGCATGCATACTATGACTAAATATGACACTGTATATGTCTTCTGTAACATAAAAAAATCAGCCAAGTATAAATCTAGTTGCATTTTTATGATTTTGCTTTATTTAAGAAACATATCTTACCATTAGTCTCATCAATCATCGTGATTGACGCAATGCTCATTGACGGTGTGAAGTCTTGCATGCTGTTACCAACCACACTGGGGGTGTAGTGGATCTCATGGTTGCTTAGAGAAGCAAAGTAACTTACAGGCGATGACTTGATCGACACACGAACCTTGTCAGTATCTAGCGTCTTGGAGCTCAGATCTAGTGACTTTACTAGGTGTGCTAGGTCGTTCACTTCTCCCATGCTTTTGCTTGACAGATTTGTTCTAATTGACTTCATGGTCTGCACTGATAGGTTGTCCTGAAATGCTGCAACCTTGCAGACTATGTGCTTTTCTAGGTGCTTGAAATCTCGTCTGAAGTGCCTATAAAGTCGTTATAAACTGATACAAGTTTAAGTACTGAACCAGCAATGCTCCGTCAGGCAGTTGGTCTCCATTTGGTTAGTATGCCAGCAATGATTAAACAAGAAATACACACATACCTATCCAATACAACCCAAGCAGCTTTACTTGAATTCACTTCATGGATAATGACAGCCTTCGCTGGTGATCCAGGAGATACTTTGAGGGTTACACTTATCTGAAGTAGAAGAAAACGAGCATCAGAATTTAACAAAAAAACATCAAGAATGTCACAAATCTTACTGGTAAAGAAGCATTTTACCCTAACAAATATTTATATGGAAATGCGGGAACATCTACCCCTCTCGAGGCATTACTCGAAAAAAAAATGAACAGTTACTATTTATTTTTCTGAAATTAGAATCCATTTCTATTTGAAAGATGTAGGCAATATTACCCCGACTTTCCGGAGCTCCTCCACATCCTGGAGGAGCTTGGTTCTGTAGTATTCAGCTTTCTTGGCAACCTGATCACGCAGGTATTGTGTGTTCGTCCCACCAAAAGAATCATTAGATGCTTTGGTTTGGTATCCCACTGATCACAAAAACAATAATTCAAAATATGAGTCATGGCATAGGAGTCAAAAACATTAATTCAAGATAGGATTCATGATATACACCGTATAAAGGGAACACTAACTCATTTTTTCTGTAAAACACCAGCTAGAGGGAAGACTAGATTGCGTCATCCGCTAAAATTCATTGGCGGATTAAACGAATGAATAGACATTGCATTACTGTATTATCTTGTGACTAGGAATATATGCTAAAGTTAAACTTAGTTGCGACTATATGAAAATCATTTCAATTTTGACTCCAGCAGTTGTTGAACACAAGACATTCAAATATTTTTGTCATATTCTTAGCTTATTTTCCTTGAAGTTGCACCATTTCTGAAGCTCAGCAATGCCGTCCTTCCATATGACTTAGGCGATTTTAACTGTGATGATACTCCATATTTTTTAGCTAAATTGTGCACCTAAGTAGGATCAATCGCTTAATGCGGGGATGTGACACATTGACACCTGAAATCTACTATTGAGTTATGTGAGGCGCAACTAGATACTAACATTTTGGGAAGATTTAAGAAGCAAGAGTGGGTTAGGTTGAGCAAAGGGGCTAAAGAGATCGTTAACCCGAACGGGAAAGAGAGACCTAAAGGGGGAGCTCGGCCCTCACTCGGATTGGTGACAGCGTGCAGCACGCCGAGTACGACGAGGGAGTCGCCGCCGCGCAGAATGTCACCCCGGGCGACCAGCGCCCTGAGCGCCATCCTGACTTCCACCTCCCGGTGGTCGCGGGTCGCGTCGAGCGCCACCACGACGAGCTGCGGCGGCGGCAGCAGCGGCGACAGGGCCACAGGCACCGCGGCCGCCGGATCGGCGGACATCGCGGGGAGCGCGGCGGCCTGCAGGTGGTGGTCCCCCGGGCTGAGGGCGGAGTACATCGAGACGGGCGTGCTGAGGGGGGTGCTGGTAGCGCTGCTCCTGCTCCGCTCGTCCCGGCGCCGGCGGCGCATGTACCTGCTGCCATTGCCGCCACCGGGCACCGAAGGTATTAGTAGTACCTCGAGCCGGCGGCGCGCGGCGGCGAATATGCGAGAGAACAGGGAGATCATTCGGTGTTGCTGCGCTTTCCCGGCGCGGCCGCGGGGGGAATCTCGAAGGAACCTTGAGCGAATATATGGTGGGATGCCATGGACAGTGAGGCGGACGGAGGAGGTCCCGAGGACGCGAGCGGCGGCGATCCGCAGCAGCTTGCGGTTGTCGCGTCGCTGGCGGCGGAGTCGACGAGGGGAGGTTTGCTGGAGACAGGGGCGCGGGGACGCTTGGTTTTGACGAACTGGTCATTTCATATTAGTTGCTCCATTCAACTTGATAACCTTTGGCTAATTTTTTCCACAATTTTCTGCTTTCTGATCACCATTTTTAGTCCGTCTTTGATGGCTCCGATTGTGTAAACATATACAGTATATCATACATGGTTAAACCAAGGTTTACAAGGTACCGTATGTCTCAATCCCTGATCGAATACATGCTGTTATAGAATTCAAATTTAATTGGCTCTGAAATACATAGTATACTACCAGTCTGAAATGACTTCACAACTATTTGCCATTCGTATAATTCACTCATTGGTCGTCGTCCACGACATAGATCCTCAGAGGTACCTTACCTTATAGTGGGGGTGTATGACATGTGGATCCTCCATCTTTTGCGGGGTCTCAAAGTAATCTTGGTTATGTTAGAGGTTCTACATATCGTAGCCGAAGTATTTATACGTACTGCTCCTCTAAATCTAGGATCTATTTGCAAGAAAAATTCTAGGATAATTTTTTCTTAGTATTTCCATCTTAATCTAAAATAAAAGGTTCACTACACTCTCAATGCACTTTTTTTATGTTACATGTACTTAGGCCCTCATGCACTGATTCACATTCACTAGAATTGGGCTCCTACGTCAGCCACTTAAAGTATTTATGAGAAAGCATGAGGATAGAAATAAATAAATAACTCACATTGAGAGTTTGATTTGTCTATCGAGACACTCAATTTTATGTCAAAATGGATTTTCATTTCTATGGGCTGTTTTGGAACAAGAAGAGCTTTTAAAAATAATAAAAAGTGGCATAACCAAGTGATAGTAAAATAGAAAACAAAATAAAAATCTATTTGGAACGAAATGCAAGATAAGAATATGAGTCTTGGTTGAAACAAACATTTCTAGATGGGGCCTTGCAAAAAGAGAGTATGTTCTGGTTGCACCCAACTCATAAGAATGCGCAAAAGTTTTGTATTAATACAAAGTACAATGATCTGTCTCAGTTAACGTTTATTTATAAGATTGGTAAGTTTTTATTTGTAAAATAATCAAATATCCATTTAAGTCGCTACAACAAACACAACCAATATCTCTACAAAGTACTCGCTCCATATCAAAATATAAGAATATAAAGTTCATATGTGGACATATCTTATATCTTATATGATAAAACATCTTCTATTTTAATATGGAGGGAGTATCTTGTAAGGAGCTTCAGATGGAGCAGAATCCCAGCTTCCTAGCTTAAAGTATCTTGCAAGGAGCTTCAGATGGAGCGGAATCCAAGCTTCCTAACTCGTGTGTTCGTTTCTAGCCATGTGTCCATGCTCTCCATTCACCTCACAATATGGTTGCCACGCCTTGCCTCCTCCTCTATGCACATGGTGTCACTAGATTTGCAAGCGGGCATCCAGTAACATGAGTTCAGTTCAAAAAGAGCTCAATCTCATCTTTGGAGGGTTATTACACACTACTGATTAACATAGCCTATTCAACACCGTCCTGCATCCCTAGTTAGTAGATTGCATCGTTTGATCCCGGACGAGCGGAAGAGGGTGTGGTACGGGCATGGTGCTGCCTGCTGGGCTGCTGTCGTTTGATCCCGGCGCCCGATACGCCTCGGGTTTTTAAAGCGAGCTGGGCGATTCCTTAACAGGGTATCTAAGAGGATTGAAAGGTTTTTAATAAGACGGCCCGCTTTCTCTTTAATATATGGTAATTGTAAATAAAAAAAAGACATGCGCAACCTTTGAGTCCCAGACAAGGAGTGGCGCGTGTTGTGTTCGTCCTTTGACTCCTAGTGATATGTGGGCCTGGATGCCAGCTTGGTGTAGTAGTGTGTGTGCGTTGAGCGTAAGGCCATATTCATGTATTGTGATCGGCATGACTGAAATGAGAAGGAGAAATCTAAATTCTTCTTTCTACTTCTCTCTCATTCCTTTCCTCTCCGTCACAGAAGTCGTTATGGTGTTCTAGATCTCCCGCTACCAATTATAGTAGCAAGGGGATAGTGACCCTTCCTTTTCTCTCCCTCACGGAATTCATCACGGTGTTCTAGATCTCCCGCTACCAATTATAGTAGCAACTAGCAAGGGGGTAGTGACATGACTGAAATGAGAAGGAGAAATCTAAATTCTTCATCCTACTTATCTCCTCTTCCTTTCCTCTCCCTCACGGAAGTCATCACGGTGTTCTAGATCTCCCGCTACCAATTATAGTAGCAGGGGGTAGTGACATGACTGAAATAAGAAGGAGAAATCTAATTTTTTTCATCCTACTTATCTCCCTTTTCTTTCCTCTCCCTCACGGAAGTCATCACGGTGTTCTAGATCTCACGCTACCAATCATAGTAGCAAGGGGATAGTACATTCCCTTGCCGGACTGATATATAGTATGTGCATCATTGTATGGTATGTGTTGTGTACCAACTAGTGTGAGAGTTAGCAGTGTTGACCGGGTGAGGTCGACCAGCTAGCAGCTAGCACTTGTGCACGGCGATCGGCCGATGGCAAGGCGGGAAGGCGGCAATAATGACAACGACGACGTCGATGATGCGATGAGGGAGTGGCATGAGCGGGGCGTCGGTACCAGGCTGTACGACGCCTTCACAGTCGCCGGCCTCCGTGTTGACGCCATCGAGCCTGGTCGAGCCCTCTTCTCCTTCACCGTCCCTCCTCGTCTCACGGTATGTCTGGATAACACGACCCTTATGAACACATGCTAACTCATGCTCAGATCTGTGTTGTATGTACCGCAGAAATTGACCACACAAAAACTAAACAATAAACCTTCAAATTAACATGTATACTAGGGTAGTAATTTGTTTTAAACGTTGCACATCTTCCTACAACCAGTACACTACTTCTTTGTAGACACGCGTCACCCACCTGTTTGATACGTACAATATTTCCTCTTTTAGAGCAATTATAACAAAATTATTTATGTCCGCTAAAGTGGTATTTTGTCTATGTAAAAGAGAGAGACAGTAAAGCTGAAACAATGAGGGAAGTGAGTACTCAGCCTATTCATCAAGAAACAACAATTATCCATGCTCAGAAGTCAGATCAAAGATTCACATAGAGATATAGTATAGCGTTTTTTTCTTACATGTGGAACGTAGTAATGGTGTCGTCAGATTTTTTCTTCATGGCGAAATCAGATATCTAATATTTTATTGATAAACAAATAGTTACAGACCAAATGAAACCAACCTTGCCTCAAAACAAAGCAAATAAAGCTTACGGTGGTTACTACAAGAAATCAGTCCGGGAAGGAATTATACAAGAAACTGAATGCACCAGATTAAAATCTAGTTTGCTTTATAACTAATATTGAAATACTAGTGGCCTAGTGGGAGTAAATGTTTGCTACTCCCTCCGCTCCCATGAGTAGGGCACTTTTTTTTCTTCAAATTTTCACCACTAAGTAACACAGATGCAAGCTAAGCAGAAATCTTCGTGACATGTAACTAATAAAGAAAAATAGAGACTTGCCATCACATCACACTTGTAAAAGAAAACGAGTCTATAAAATTATAAATGAGACCATCTATAACACTATGTATGGTAGTCTATATATGGAATAGTAACATTAAGTAGAATTATGTGACACATGCCAAGCAACCAATGGATGCCTTGTTCCAACAAAAATGAGGACGATGCTCTCCCTGGTTGATCAAGAGTGAACTCATTTGTGGACTTTGTAATAAACAAGACCATCTATGAGATTGCGTGTATGTTACTTTCTAGTATAAAGTTATGTCATTTTTAGATTTGATTGCGTGTGTGGACCCATTTTCATGTCCTAACTTAAACTTGCCCATAACCTTAAACCCAACAAACCTTAAACTTGCGCATAACCTTAAACCCAACAAACAGTCGTACGAGGTGGGCCATACATAGCATACAGGTCATGGTCATACAAGGACTAGGTAACTACTCATGTACGACATTTGATTGTGAATAACTTATCGACGGCTCATATACGCCATGTTTACACGTACCTACTGCTATCCTACACGCCAAAAATCTTGAAGAACTCAAGGAAGCACATGCATGGAGGGGCAGTGGCATCCCTGGTGGACCTGGTGGGGTCAGCGGTGATCTTCGCTGGCGGCTCACCGACGACTGGGGTCTCCCTGGATATCACCGTCTCCTACCTCAGCGTCGCCCGTGAAAACGTGCGTGAGTTTTTTATCGCCAATTCCTCTCGGTCGGGATTCACTTTGAAATGATTACTTAAGCAGGTGGATAAATTCATAAACGACTTGAAACGACACTAATACAGGAGGAGATCGAGATCGAGGCGAAGGTGTTGGGCATCGGGGAGACGACGGGGTGTGTGACCGTGGAGGTGAGGAGGAAGGCCACCGGCGAGGTGCTCGCGCACGGTCGACACACCAAGTATCTCAACGCCATCTCCAGCAAAATGTGAAGAGCTTGCCTGGCATGTATAGTTGCGGATCAAGACTTGTATAAAGAAGTACGGTGCAAACATCAGGAAGTGCACGCTGTGTGCCATTGTTGCGCCACAAATATATAAATATAAATATACTTGAGTTACTATGTATGTTATACTCCCTTCGTTCTATTGAATTTCTGCCTCTCCATGTGTGGCTTTATACTATTTTGGTTGATATTTGAATGTTTCTCTATGTTAATTAGGAGCTATGCTTGTTCTTACTTTCAAAAAAAGCCTGTGTTCAACAAAATCGTAGCTCGTACAATAAAGTTTCGAGAAGCAAGTCAGCGGTTGGCTTGAGTACACTAAAGTTATGCATCTTCATGTATATGTTGTTCTTGCATTACGGGCCATGCCCGGCTGAGATATCAGTCATCATGAGCCGCGCCTTATGATTTGGGTCTGAGGCAACCTCCATATCGCTTTAGTCGTACCTCGAGTAATAGCCCTGAGGGGCCCATATATATGGGTCCAAAACCTTCGGTGGCCAATCTAAATCATTGGGTTTTTTCGTGAATTATGTCTACCGGTACTATATATTTCTAACCTTTAAAATTATTCTATCCCTAAAAAAGACCATGTTTTTGTTCATAAAATTGCGCTACCATTATTGGCCTCATAAAATCTTCATTCCTCTCGTTCGTCCACTCAAACTTGTTATCTTCGAGGGAAAAGTAAGAGAAAATATAGTACATGTTTGGTTTAGATCATATTCATGCCGCACTCCCCATAAGTTAGGCAACTTTTAACAAGTTAAATTAAAAACTTGTAACGAACCAAACCTAAGCCCTATCTCTATCTACTATATAATATGTCCTGAGGTGAGGCCTCGTACGTCGTGCAACTTTTACAAATTAACCCTGCAGTTTTAGTGAAAATAACCCGCCGTCCAGATATAGGGCCTAATTATAAAATTGCCAAAGGGATAAGAATTAAGAAACCTCGCCCTCTGGCCGCGTACTCGCAGGCGGCGGCGCCTACCCCGCACAAACCTGCCACGCCGGCGAAGAAGAAGACCAGGAGGTAGGCGGTGGAGGGCGACGGTGCGTCTGGGGAGAAGATCAAGGGAGGCGGCGCGCATACATTCGTGGCCACAATCAGGTTCCGTCCGATCAACTCCGCGGCTTCGCGCATACATCGGAATGTCCCCAGCACCGGCAGCCACGACCGCGTCGGGAACAGGACGTAGAAGCTCCTCAATGCCCGCCTCTCTCGCGAGCGTCGAGCTCCCCAGTCGTGAAAGGATTCGGTTCCGTACACCCATGGAAAAGAAAGAAGAAATCCCCAATCGTGTCAATCCCCAAGCATCACCTCGCCGCCGTCCTCCAACCCGACCCACTCATCCAGTCGGTCGACTACCTCCAGCCCGAGCTCCTCCACCAGTTGTACCACCTGCTCAAGTGCTAAACTGGAAGAGTTGCTCCTCCACGCTGTTGACCGCGTCGGCCGCTCGGGATACCGCCTTGATGCCCCAGAGCAGGTTGTGTTTGCACGGTTGTTTCAGGCAAATTACTTGTTTTATAGGACTATCAGTTTTCAGCGATGATGGGATGGTGATTCATTCCGTGTTGCCTGATTCGGAATCACAAAATCCTTGCTTGCGAGAAGCCCCTGTTAGCTAATCTGCCAATTGGAGGCTTGGAGCGATATTGCATGAAGCAGCAAGCTGAGCACCAGTGAGTACCCTCTCGCTCTTATGTTCTTCTGATGAATTTTCTTTTGCATAGCCTATTCTGACAATGCAGATAAGAAGTATAGAAGAGTGTGGCGTTTAGAAATTCCTGAGGTTATTCTTTTAGGCTTTCAGCATTGGTACCTTGGTCTTAGGCTGTGATATGCTTGTTTTAGTTAAATGGTTGTCTGTCATAGATGCATGGTAGTGGTCAGCCATGCGCCTATGCTCCCCGTGATAGCTTCTGTTGGTGTTGTGGAGAAATAGGTGATATTGTTTTTACTGTTGGTGATCCCCTTTATTCATTCTTTTAGGGATTAATGAACTGTTAGTAGCAGAGTCCCTCCTGATGTGAAAATTAATACATTCCTATGATCTTCTATTTATGAAATGATGAAATTCGTAGTATGTCACCCCAATCTGAATCTTGCAGAAAAGGACTGTTGCTGGACGTTGACTTTGCGGATGCCAACGTCATCCACCAGTTGAGCACGGCATGGTTTGCCCCAGCCCTTCCCACCGCGATGACAAATGCTTCAGACTGATGCTACTCCATTTTGGATGAACTGACGCAAGGCTGCTCCGTTGCGCACTGAACTTGAGAAGAACAGCGATAGGGGCTTAGCCCGCGGGTGTCCGCAAAGGCGCATAGCGGTGGCAGCGATGAAATTGATGGAGTTGTGTATACCTGAAGATTGACAGAATTTCTCGAGGGAGGAGAGCGGGGGAGCATGATGTGTCAAGCGATTTTGCTGGGCATGCAGCTTGGCTACATCAGTGGTTGGTGCGTTGCCCCTACTTCTCGTTTTTTTCACACGGACCATTACTATGATGCACAATAAACGCCAGAGTATGCTTAAGCTCATGTTAAGGCCAAATTGATGTTGGACTTTGTATAGTGTTGGACTAAATGACCACGATGGTATACAGGTAATGTGAACTGGGAACCTGAGTTTGATCTATTAGAGGTAGGTTTAGCTCACCTACTGTTTGCCTCAATGTATGGACGTGATAAACGCAAAGATATTTCTCCTACCAGCTTAGTTTTCTTAAGACTTGAGCCAATAGAGATTTAGAGTCAATTGGTACATTGTTTTATACAAATAGTGGTCAGTTGTTCCCTTATAACTTTACTTATGTAATTTCTTTAGGTGTGAAACACAAATTATGAAAGTTAATTTCATTGCTCCATTCTTTTGTTACTATGATATGTGAGAAATACAAATAGGGTTGGTCCTCCGAAACTTCCTTTTAGTAGAAGTGGGCTCTGGATATTTTGATACTATCCCCAACGAGTTCCTTGATCCAGTCAACTATGTCAACTTACATATGGGTATAGTTCGGCGTGTAAATGATCCGTAGATGAGATACAAGTCTATGGAATTACAAGTCATAATTACATGTAAGTGTAGGAGGACCTCGCGAATGATAACCAAACTCAGAACCCAAGGATGGATCATGTGGACAACAAAGTGACCACATCGCCATTGGCCCGAGGGAGAGTTGGCAACACAGATGGATCGATAGGATGGGTTAGAATTTGTTTCTCCCATTACAACACACAAACATGTGATAATAAAGGATGGATCATATCATGACCTGCACTCGCACGTGGATCTCAAAGTTATATGTACTACACATGTGTGAAGGTGTGCCAATATTTGGATATGAGGGGTGTTTGTAAATTAGTAGTATAATGACCGCAATATGTACTCAGTGCCTCAGTGGAGTTCAAGGTTGTCGACATGGTCCCCGACGAGTTCTACTTCATCTACCTATGCTACATATAAGCTTTTCTCTTTTGTAACAAGGCAAATTATATGCGAAGTGAAATATTAACACGTTTCAAGTGGTCTACTTTAAAAAAACATGTTATTTTCAGAGTCTGTATTGATTCATTGTGAACCCGTAGCAACGCAAATTCAAAGACGAGAAAAAGAAACAAGTCCTTAGTAACAACTACAAAGAACATACTTCCTCCGTCTTAAAATAAGTGTCACAACTTTGATAGAAAATGGATGTATCTAGACGTAACACATGTCTTCATACTTTCACTTTTTATCAAAGTAATGACACTTATTTTAGAATTGAGGGAGTAGTTTATAAGGATGTGCTTACCATTTAAACTACGATTAGTACATGATTAGTTATGCAATAAGGTCGATTGTTAAGTAAGAGACTTGGATTTCTTTATAAAAAATAAATTTCTACCCGTAGCAACGCACGGGTATTTTATTAGTAGTCTATAGACTTTTCCAAATTTTGATAAAAAAACAAAAGAGGATCAAATTTGTTTCGGATAAATTAAATTTGCACCGAATCAAGCAGATGCCGCTTAACTAGACGCTAAGCAAGACCGGAACTAGGGACCAGACCAGGTAGCTAGCCAAGTCTAACCGAAACATATCCTCGCCGCGTGGACTCGCGAATCCTTCCCCTTCCTTCCTCATCGCCGGCGCCGCCGTCGCCGTCAGCTCCGTTCAAGGTTTCCATCCCTTCTCCTTTCTCCCGCCCACAGTCTAAACCACCCGCGAATGCAGACCGTCGGCGCGAGCCGGTCGTGACCCGGCCAGAGTCGGGATCTCGCGCGATCCGGCGGCCGGAGGAGAAGGATTCCGGGAATTCGTGCGACGCTAGGGAGACGCCATGGCGACGGAGACGTCCACCTCGTCGGCCGCTGGCTCCGGGGGCGGGAGCTGGACGGAGGGGATGTCCGCGGACAACATCAAAGGGCTGGTCCTCGCGCTCTCCTCCAGCCTCTTCATCGGCACCAGCTTCATCGTCAAGAAGAAGGGGCTCAGGAAGGCCGGCGCGTCCGGTGTCCGCGCAGGTGACCTGACCTAATTGCGTTTCTTCTTACCGTAGAGGCGTCATTGCTCTGTCTGTTGGTTAGTCAGCTGTAGTTTTTTTACCTGTGTGTTCTGCTGCTGCCGCTGCTCTGGTCTGAAGTCGCCTACGCTTGCGTAACGATTATGTTTGGGATCCCCGGTTGAACTCGATGTGGGAACTCCGGGCCTGAAATGGAGTGTATAAGGGACATGGGGAATGCGCCAGGGATTTGGTTGATACTGGCATGGATTTAGATGATCGAGGTTTTCACTTATTTTTTTATTTTATTGTCAATGGTGCCATAGATGATGTATCCTTATCGCTCATTCCACGTTGTTTGTTCCAATATGCATTACACTTCAGTTGTCATATCATTGCTGATCCAGTTAACTGAATTGAGCACATTAAATTTGGATGTAGCAGTTCAATTTTGTGGAGAATCCTTGGTAGTTAATTTTTCAAACACGGTTGAAATCTGTCGTTCTTCTTTTTGACTTTTGGAGAGTCTATTCTTGGCTGCAAGTATGTGTGGAGCAATTATCAAAATTGGCCCTTGGATGCCTAATTGTTCTCGTTATTTAGTTGCTCTCAGTTAGGTGATTTTATTAGCAGAGGACGTTCTTGCTGACATGCTATATGCATATTGGGATTCATGGCAGGGGTTGGTGGTTACTCTTACTTGTACGAACCGTTATGGTGGGCAGGGATGATTACAAGTAAGTGCACCTCTATGATACAACTGGGTCTTCCTGTTCTGCTTCTACAGAACAATATGATCTTGACGATATTCAGTGCTGTTTCCCAGTGATTGTTGGAGAAATTGCTAACTTCGCGGCATATGCATTCGCTCCTGCTATCTTGGTCACACCACTTGGTGCACTTAGCATCATCATTAGGTAAGAACCAGTAGCACGGTCCTTGATGATAGATATTGAGGTTTTCTGCTGCTTACCATTCTGGAAGTGTCTGTGTTTATTCTTCGTTCTAACATATTTCTCTCACAGTGCTGCTCTTGCACACATTATGTTAAAGGAAAGGCTACATATATTTGGTGTACTTGGGTGTGTTCTTTGTGTCGTGGGATCGACAACTATTGTGCTTCATGCCCCTCAGGAGCGTGAAATCGAGTCTGTCGCGGAAGTGTGGAATCTTGCTACAGAACCAGGTACCCTCCTTTCTTTCCCTGGTAAGCGACATTTCTCTTATCAAGGTCTAAGGTTGTTTTATTTGCATTGTAGCCTTTCTATGTTACGCAACCGCCGTGCTTGCTGCAACTTTTGTGCTCATATTCCGCTGCATCCCAAAGTATGGTCAGACGCACATCATGGTGTATATTGGTGTCTGTTCACTTGTTGGATCTCTGTCGGTATGTGTTCACATGTTATTTAGTAGCTCAGTGTCTATTCATGTGGTAGTGTTGATTAATTATGATCGAATTATGTTGATTTTTTCATGTGCTTGGCAGGTCATGAGTGTGAAAGCTCTTGGAATAGCATTAAAACTGACATTTTCTGGGATGAATCAGCTAATCTATCCACAGACATGGCTGTTCACAATTGTTGTTGTTGCATGTATCTTAACGCAGATGAACTATCTGAACAAGGTAATAATAATTTCCGTGTATCCATTGCTTGTTTGGTAATCATAATTCAATATCTGCTAAGTTACTTTAGAATCACACATTCGTACATGTTAATCTCAGGAGAGGCATGGGCACTAGCATGCTATTAATATTAGTATTTTCAGTACCTGACTGTGTCTGTTATTAACTTAGGCTTGGTGTTTGGTAAATCATTCGATCTACTATGTTTGCTTTTGCAGGCTCTTGACACATTCAATACTGCAGTTGTTTCACCAATATACTATACAATGTTTACATCACTAACCATCCTGGCTAGTGTCATAATGTTCAAGGTAACATATTTGGGCTTTTACTTCTTTGATGGGGCTCTGTGTGCGGGATTTCCTGGTCTATTCGTTAAAATTACAAGTTTAATGGAGTATGAAATAAAGTAATGTTTCCTTGTTGATTCGTTGCTTATTAAAGTAATGCCCTTTTGGCAGTCGTCTTGCCTTATCTTACTAAAGTTTGACATAATGATTATGAGATCTGTGGGTAGAGGGCAACAATGTTTTCCAAACCTATCACTGCCAACCAGTTATCTGTGAGAAAATTGTGGAGTGTTAATTTGATTACCTGAAACTGTGCTCTTGAAACCAAGGGCACCTAGCATGATCTATATCAGAGTTACTGCTTTTAAATCTAGGTCAATCCAGTTATCAATTATAGTCCTCTTGACATGACTGCTTAACTTGATTATCTTTTCGGTTGATATGCCTGCTGTCCATTTGGCTATGTTTGTAAATTATATCTACTCAATTTTACATCTTGTTTCGAGTGTTAGTCAATGGTCCATCATCTAGTTTCGAGCATGGTCTCATGTCATCTAGCTTCAAGCCTTCCAGTCTTCTAGTCTGTCCAAATTATCTAACATATGTTTGTGCTCAACAAAGGGGAAATTTTGTTTTTGCAACAGTAGTTTTTTCCCCTTTCTGTTCTGTTGAACTTGAATAATTGCTGGTCTTATCGTATAACTATACATAGAGGCTCGAAGGGTTAGCGACACTGTACCAGTGCTCTCAAATATTTATGAACTACTAATCTACTTGCTGGCAGGACTGGGATCGTCAAAATCCAACTCAAATTGTGACAGAGGTGTGTGGTTTTGTTACCATCCTATCTGGGACATTTCTTCTACACAAGACCAAAGATATGGTTGATGGTATGCTTTTGTTCTGCCTTGTTTTCGTATGCACATAAGTTGTATGCTGGTAAAAGCCCTAACTTCTCTGGCATCATAGGTCTCCCACCGACTCTACCCATCAGGATTCCTAGACATACAGATGAAAATGGCTACGCGGCTGAAGGAATTCCTCTAAGATCTTCTGCTGAAGGCCTTCCTCTGAGGTCACCAAGGGCAGCCGAATAATCTTGACCAACGTGACTCCATGAGATGCTTGGCGATCCTGGTTACCATGGTGAGGATTCTTTCGTTCCATCCATTTTGTAGATTGTACTGTAGGTCTCCAAACAGGAAAAGGCTTGTTTCCCTTTGTAATTTACGAAGAACCGATAGCGATAGAGTATTGGGAACTAGTCTTATAACATCTCCAGATGCGCCAAAATCAGAAGCTTTTCATGTGAACCATGTCGATTGATACAGGCCGTCATCTCTGTGACTACTGTGTCTGGAAAAGAGGGAAAGAATCTGAAGCACATACACTCAAGAACCATTGCCTCCCATTCACTTGTTGGATCTGCACATTATTTATTCAGATGCTGTGGCTATGTTCTTTGCTTTTGTGTGATGGTAATGCTCTGTTCGCCTCTCCGCACTTGCGAAGGCAATCCTTTCTTCCGTGTCCAAAGCCATGAATACCGAAAGCCAGATTCTTTTCCGCTCTTGTTCATTTTAGGACTCCCTTTAACTAACCCTGTCCGCTCCTCCCAGCATCCCAACCATTGCACACGCTCTTGCACACGGACTATTATTGTCAATGGCTGAAGGAGAAGAATACAAGGTGCTCATCGAGCAAGCCAGCAAAGACGCGGGAGAATCACACCAAACCGATGATGACGACGCAGACGATGCCTCGAGCTTCATCATAGTCATGAACCTGGTCCTCAGTGGCACCGCCCGGCTCAATGTCCTCCTGCCCACGGCGACCATCCTGACCTTCGCCATCTTCGCCCCTCTCGTCACCGACGACGGCAAGTGTGCCCGCATCAACTGCGTCCTCACCGCCACGTTCGTGCTCCTGTGCGCCACCTCCTGCGTCTTCTTCACGCTCACCGACAGCTTCCGGTCCGCCACAGGCCGCCTCCGCTACGGTGTCGCCACCTTGACGGGCATCAAGACGTTCTGCGGTGGTCGGAAGGCACCGAGGGAGCCCGAGAAGTACAGGCTGCGGTGGTCGGACCTGTTCCACACCGCCCTGTCGCTGGTGGCTTTCGTGACCTTCGCCGCCTCGCACCACGACATCGTCCGGTGCTACTACCCCGGGGTGCCCAGGAAGGTGGTGAACACCGTGCCGCTTGTGGTCGGCTTCGTCGTCAGCCTCCTCTTTGTGCTGTTCCCTTCCAGGCGGAGAGGGATCGGCTACCCTTTCCTGCTCAGGACCGACCTCGTGTACCTACGGCGCTGAACATTTTGGCTATTCTGTGCTGCGCATGTAAAATATGCAATGGTTCTGAATATCCTGAAGTCAAGGCATATCTGACACCGTACCAGGATGTATGTGTCCCTGCATATATGATTGTTGGATCCGTATCTTTCAAAGGTTTTTACATGACTGATGATCCTCTTGTGGAATTGGAGCCGAAATGCCAAATGTATACGTGTGTATGTACATCATTTCAGTTCTTTGCCCTCCATAGATGGTACAAAGCTGGAAGGAAACAGAGTGTGAGTCGAGAGATGAAACGAAGAGTAGCCTGGCAGCTGGATGAGGGTTTGCTCATTGCTCCGCGTCCGGATCAGGCTCGAGGCCTGATATTTGCTTCAGTGGTTTCCAAACGAATTTTCTCCTGCACCAAAAATGGGATGAATAGTTAGTTATACCGAGGAGAGCACGTAGACCAAGTTCTGCTGTAGTATTTCAGGTTCTTACCAGTTGCCACATTCCGCGATCACCCTGACTTTGGGGCGCAGGTCGGGGAGCATGGCCAGGAACTGCAGCTCAGCCTTGGACAGCACCTGAAAAATGAAATGGAAACCCGAGGCAGATGCCACGGTACTGAGGTCAATGGCAGGAACAAATTGTAGCAGAGCTGAATATCTTCAGTGTGAGAAGCTGAGATGGGCTCCAGACCGACCTTGGCTTCGAGGACCCAGACGACGAGCCCTTTGGCGTCAGGGTGCAGCAGGCTGAGCCTGTAGTCCACCTCCGGCGGGAAGTACCACCTCGCCACCGGCTGCCGCCCGAGGCTAGGCTGCACGTACGCCATTGCCATTGCCAGCAGCACGGAGTCCGGTCAGAGATTAGAGGAGACATGGATGGACTCGGGATCTGATGATCTGCAGCAGACGGATGGAAGTACGTACCGGGCATACGGGGTGGATCTTGGTGAGGGTGGACTCGGGGTCGCCGAGGCCGCGCGCGGACATGTCGAGGAAGTAGTACCCCTCGTAGCGGAGGCGGTTCAGGTAGCGGCCCTCGTAGCCGCCCTCGTGCGGCGGGTAGATGGCCAGCGCCTTGTGCTCCTCCACGTCCGCCAGCCACCGCCCCAGGTCAGGCTTCACCAGGTCGCCGCCCACGAAGTCCATCAGCCCGCCGGCGCCGCCCGCGCGCACCGACACCGGCGTCGATGAAGAAGGGCGTCCCGCGCCCACGCCGCCGCGCCGCCCGGAGGGTGATGTCGGCGCGTGGAGCGGCGGGGACACCGCGCGCGCCGCCGCTGCTCCCGACCACATGCTGGATTCCGCCGCTGCCGGGGTGTGCGTTGGGTGCGGAGGGCGAAGCTGTGGCGGGAACGTAACCGCGAGGGGATAAGTGCTGGCGCTGCCGTTTGTGACTTTGTGAGGATGTTTTTTTTTGCCGTTGGTGGGTTGTAAATGGGCCCTTTGGTGCGGGCTATGTTGTGGGCTCGACTGGTTTGGGCCCAAACTGCGAAATGGAGCGGGTTAGTATCGGAAAAAAATCACAGAAACGGGCCAAATTGCGAGACGCCCCCCCAATCCCCATGGCCGCCGCGCGCCAGCACCTCTACCGCCGCCTCCATGTAGCACCTCCCAGAGCCGGCCGGCCGGCCTCGGACACACGCTGACACGCAGCCACGACGCCCTTCACTCTAGGGTTTCTTGCAGCGCCGCCGCCGCCCGCCCTGCAGGCCTCCTCAGGCAAGGCGGCAAGCCCACCGCTCCTTCCTCGGCACCGGCAAGTCGGCAAAAGCTCACCGTATCGTACTCCCTCTGCCTTTCTCAGCAAGGTAAGCCATGAACAGAAACTCATCAGCATGTGGACAGTCCAATAGTGGTAGATGATAATGTTACATTAAAATTACATGGATTAGTTGCTTGTACCTTGTAAATCGGAGCTCTTTGATTTGTCTTCGTGGTGTCAGAATGGAACTTGCTTGGTTTGTTGTTAGATTGCCAAACTGGATTCACTGCCCTTCTCTCCAAGGTGAGCAGTGAGCCGCAGCATGTGGTCCAATAGTAGTTGTTAATGTTACATTAAAATTACATGGATTAGTTGCTTGTATCTTGTAAATCGGAGCTCTTTGATTTGTGTCTGGGTGTCAGAATGGAACCTGCTTGGTTTTCTGTTAGATTGCCAAACTGGATACCATTATATTGCGTGTCAGGATGAGCTCGTCATTGTGACTTAAGAACCAATAACAACATTCTTTCAGGATTTTACAATACGTATAATGTACTTTCTTAGCATAGCTTTGTAATTCATGATTTCGATTGATTTCAGCTTGTTACTAGCCAGCTTCCACCGCCGGCCGCCGCCTGCACCGTCCTTTGCGGAAAAGACTAGCTTTGGGTTCCACGGGTGTCGCAAAACTGAGGAAGTGAGGATGTGGGTGGCCACCGTGTGAGTCCATTCTGCTGTCACCACTCTCAGGCAGCACTACTGCTCTTATTCCTCCCAGGATCAGGAGGATCTCCAAGCCGGCGGTCATGGCGCAGACTGCTAGAGCACAAGCGGCGCCTCTCCACCGCGGCCTCCCTGATGAGATCTCTATTTGGGATATACTCGTCCGGCTGCCCCCCAAAGCTCTGCTCCGCTGCCGCGCCGTCTGCCGCGGTTGGCGCCGAGCCACCTCCACCCGCGACTTTCTCCTTGCCCATCACGGCCACCAGCCCGCTCTCCCACTCCTACACAGGCTTAACAACAGCCCGCCCATCGACATCATATTCTTGGACCTACATGCATCTGAAGGCGTCCTGCGATGGTCTCCTCATCCTCGCCACAGAAACTAACCCCAGTGTCATTACTCCATTGCACTTCTCCGTCTGCAACCCGGCCACTCATCAGTATGCTCCCCTCCCGCTGCTTCGTGGCTTCGACCTCGCCGGAATGTACTTGCACCCTCCCACCGGAGAGTACCGGCTACTGCTGTACCCTGACTCACCGTTGATGTATGGTGAACGCCCCCCTGGCGTTGAAGATGCCTGCTACGTTTACGCATTGGGATCCTGTCAGCCACCGAGGCACATCGGTTGGCCGGAGGTGGAGCTAGTGATTGCTGGAATTGTATCTGCCCTTTTTCGTGGTAGCCTGCACTGGCACATAGAGAGAGAGGAGTACCAAAGCAACAGGATAATGGTATTTGACATCACAACCGAGGTTTTCAGGCAGATGCATGCTGTGGCTGTTCCTGAAGGTGCTGACTTGTTTGAGATTGATGGAGTGCTCGGCATGGCCAGCTTCAGTGGTGGAAACATTGATGTGTGGACGACACAAGACTATGACAGTGAGGTATGGACCTTCAAATACCGGGTTGAATTACCGGTTGTAGAGCTCACCGTGCAATCTGGATTTGACAAACACTATTCGGATGTGGTGGTTCTGTCTTGGGATGACGATCTGCTCATTCTGGCCAAATATGGCGAGTGGCTACTTCAGATCGACGTCGCTGGCAAGTTGGTTGCAAGTTTCCATCGCAAATCACTTGGTACCACTCAATTTCGTCTCAAACAAACACTTGTTCAACATACCTTCTTTCCGACAATAGAGGGCTATGTTGTGAAAACTTGGCCTTTCATCTCACTAGATGATTCTGTTGTCAACACTGAGACTTCCGTCTGAAGGTTGTTCAGTGTGATGGTTCTTCTTAAAGGCCTAGCTTTTTTATCGCCATGAGCTGAGATATGTATCAACTGTATCCACCTTTAACTTATTGATGCATAAAAAGTTATGATACAGAAGCTCCAGCTGTTACATGCCTGCGTTATATTTATTTAAATATTCTTTTGGGGGGAAGTGTCCCTTGTGTTCAGGATGAAATTACAAAGTCATTTTTTGTCTGCATTTGAAATGTTTGCCAATTGATCCGACTCATGCCTCTGTTTTGTTGAACTGAAAACAAATTTCCGATTTTGCTTTATTTCCTCTATCTAGTTATATCTTAGTTGTCAATAGTTAGCATTCTAGCTGCCTCATGTTTTACCGAAGAATTGGCTTGGGCTTTTCTCACTGGCATCTTAGTTCTTCGTGTTATTTTTAATGCACTAAATATATAGCAAATATGTGTTTCATCCTTTTGTTTGTCTGTTGTAACTGATGATGAAGCGAGGCAGATTATCCACCTGTTGTCTGTTGACTAGCAAGTAGCACCTGAATGATTTGCTGCAATTTGTTATCTTCCTGAATCCATTGCATCTGGTTAGATGTGGAAATATTCTGTTATATTTACAGCTTTCTGTTGCATCATATGGAATTATCCTTTGACTTTAGTTGCTGACCAGTTTAAGGATTAATACTTGATGTCATGTTCGATCTTAAGTCTTAACATAACCTCAAGAAAGTAAGAAACAGAACTTGTATTAACCTGAATAATTTACCTGGCATTTGATTTTACTTGGTCGTGACCTGATGGTGAAAAGTACGTATGATGTGGGGAGTTGGAAATGGCGAACTGATTAATTTCTTGATGACAGTTGGATCCCTGAGTTCCCGGTTGGAACCTTCAGTCCGCTATAGAACCCCTTCCAGAAAGTTTCAGGTTGGCGCCCCGAGGGGAACGGTCTATTTCGTTTTTTACAGCCTATATCATAAAATCCAAGTACACGATGAAATGAAGATATGGAGGATGCCACATCCACATCCTTGCCTACCCACGGGTCAGCTTCAACATCGACACATCCCAGCTGGAGTGTCCATTTGCTAGATCAGTATGTACCTAGAGTTACACCCTTGCGTCTATGCATGAGCTCTCTCGTTAATGCACATCAAAATGGTTTTCTTGGAGTGTCCGTTTGCTAGATCTGTTCCTACACCTGAACTTGTTCAAGTCTTGGAGACTCGGCGAGCGCCGAGATCACGGCTTTCAGAGGATCCTTTTGTTAACGACTGCTCCGAGATCGAGCGCATGTCCTCCTCAGTTCAGAACAGATCATCGACAAGCCCTATTATTGGTGCTAGCAAGGTCATGGAGGCAAGGACCTTGTAGCAGTTCGAATGTGGAGGCACATGTCTCAACTCAAGATCTTTATGTTCAGTTTTTGTACTAGTAATATTCTTTTCGTTTTGTCCCTGGATTCTATCCGGAAAGGACCTTGTAATGATGTTGCTTATCAGGGAAGGACTCTGATCGATAAATTGCCGACATTCTCACAAAACTAAGTTAAAGACGACAAAAGATGTTTCCCAAATGTGTGTTGGTTTCCAGTTCTCCGGGGTGGTTGGTTGCTTGACTGGATGCACGGGGATGAGACAGCTAAGGTCTTGCTGGTTTTATTTAAGAATGTCCGAGGAGACCACCATCATTTCATACGGAGAACAAGGAGCAACCACCTCCACTTATCTGTTCTCTTCCTCCCACTCTCCTCAAGCAGCAAGCTACTCCGGCGCGTCGGTGAAAGCAAAGGTATTTCCATGGCAATGCTTTGCCCTCTTCTTGTCGTTGGTCAGATCGCATTCGCATCCCATGCTTGCTTGCTTGCTTCACGCATCACATCTCTGTTCATCTTTCACGTCTGACGCACACACATCTCTGCCCTGTTTTGTAGTGAGGCGATCATCGGGGAGAGATGGCCGACGGTGCAGGGCGGGAGCTGCCGGCGGCATCGGCGAAGATGGGAAGGTAAAGCTACTTGTCTCGCCTGCTATAGACTTCATTAGTCAATTTTTTGGATGATCCACAGATTTCTGGCTTTTCGATTAAGTAGGTAGAAAAACAGCAAGAGAAATGCTTCAGGGAGGCTCGAACAACAGCTTGCATATGCCTATTCTCTCGCCTCGTCACGTATGAAATTGAGCAGCTGCTGCGTCGGCGTTCCAAGCTACAGTAGTCACTTAACCGTTAATTTGTAAGCTTGATTGCATCTGCTGGGGAGCCGACGCGCGCACACACACACACACACACAAAAGACTCATCCTTATCATCAAGTGTAGTCTAAAATAGAGATGGCATCTAGAACTCTAGAAGATGATAGATGCGCTGCTTCGTTGGGGGCATGTGCATGTTTTCTAGTGAGCTGGTAGATTCCAAGCAGCAGGATCAGTTCAATTATTTCCTCCAACGTTGAATCCCACGAAAAGAAAGGGTTTTATATCCTCAGCCCACTAGAGTTTTAACTTCATGTTTCATGATGATGTTTCGATAGTGAGGCTTCGGTGGTAACATTGTGAATCTTAAGAAATAATCCACCAGTTAGTCTCTCACAAGTTCATAGGAGTAGGATCAACTTAGTGCTAAGTAAATATGTCTTTGTGACCGATTGTGTTGTACTATGTTTCATAAAAAAAGAATCCACCGCCATGCAACCATGCACCCCCTCTGCATGCTAAGCGGAGACCCTCACCTCGCCTGGCTCACCGGAATCACGAAGGCTTAATTTGCCTCGCCTTGCTTGGGCGGCTTGCACTATTCTCTGCAGCGTTGTTGACATAACTGGCCTCTTCGAATATGATTAACAAAACTGTCTCTGTGCTGTGAAATAGACATGCTAGTATGCTACATGTGTCACAATCATGGAGTCAATGCGTGAAACATGTTATCTTTGCAGAAATTTGCTTTGCCTAATAGGTTTTAGATGCGCCCAATAATTAAAAAATGTAGTGTCAAATTTCTATAAAGAAATTTCACACATCCAGACATTCCATGTTCATCGTCGGTAAAAGAGACAATTTTCAGGGTCACTACTCCAAAACAACATTTCACAAACATTTTTAAATCTTTTTGCACAATCCACAAAAAAGCTTTTTTCCAGCAAAACTTTGTGTGGGAACATAGAATGCCCTAATTTACACCGTGGATTTTTTTCAGATTCTTTTACACCTTAAAATGCATTTTTCATAACATGTGCCTATGAGACAAATGATAATAGCAGTTTGTTGAACACACGGAGAACTCAGAAAGTGCAAAGCCTGTTTGTTGAATCGCCACCCATGTTGGAACATAATAGTTTGTTGCGCAAATATTTGTTCCTAATTAGCTCCTACCACCCTCCTTGCTAAGCAAAGTAATGTCTGACAGAGGATAACTATATAATTTTGCAGACTCGAGGGTAAGATTGCGCTAATAACCGGAGGAGCAAGTGGGCCAGGGAAGGCCACGGCTCACGAGTTCATCCAGGAGGGCGCGTCCGTAGTGATCGCAGACGTCAACTCCGCACTGGGCCTCCAGACCGCCCAGGAGCTCGGTCCGCAAGCGCATTTCGTGCACTGCGACGTCACCGTCGAGGACAGCGTCGCCGGGGCCGTGGACGTCGCCGTCGCGAGGCACGGCCGGCTCGACGTCATGTTCAACAACGCCGGCATAGTGGGCTCTCTTTCCGGCACGTCGGAGATGGCCAGCCTGGACCTGGGCGAGTTCGACCGCGTCATGGCCGTGAACGTGCGGGGCGCCCTGGCGGGGATCAAGCACGCGATGCGCGTCATGGCGCCGGCGGGCTCCGGCTCCATCCTGTGCATGGCGAGCATCAGCGGCATCCTCGGAGGCCTCGGCACGTACCCGTACGCCATGTCCAAGCTCGCCGTCGCCGGGCTCGTCAAGACCGCCGCCGCGGAGCTGTCGCGCCACGGCGTCAGGATCAACTGCATATCGCCGCACGCCGTGCCGACGCCGATGGTGGTGGAGCAGTTCTCCCAGATGTTCGGCGGCGCGGACGAGGCGCAGCTGGAAGGGATCATCAGGGGCCTCGGTGAGCTCAAGGGCGCGGCGTGCGAGGAGGTGGATGTGGCCAGGGCGGCCGTGTACCTCGCGTCCGACGATGCCAAGTACGTGTCCGGGCAGAACCTGGTGGTGGACGGCGGGTTCACCACCTACAAGTACATGAACCTGCCGTCCCGCAAGCCGCTGGACAGGACTGAGTGACTGCCTTGGCCACAGCTGATGCATGTGATTGCACTTGTGCTCATGTTCGTTGGGCCGGTTTGTACAGAACTGCATATGCACGGAAGGCGGAATTGACCAAGATGAAGAATAATACTGTATCAGTTTTCTGTTTCATGGAAGATGATGCCTTCTAGTATTGATTATTGGTTTGAAAACTGTGAACAGAGTAGAGGAAAAGCAGCTATCTGGACGTAACACTCTCGGCTCTACGCTGCATCACGTCCTACAATAGGAGAGGCACTATATAGTGCCTCAACTAGTCAAAATAAATAATAGCTTAAGACGAAAAGAAAACCCACCCCGCGTCGCCCTCCTTTGGCGCGGCTCGGGGAAACCTAGAATCCCGCCGCGGGAGGCCAAACCACCCACGACCGACGCTGCGCCGCCGCCGGAGGGGAGGACGGCAAGGCCGCGCACACCCCAAGGAAGGTGGCGGCGGGCGGTTTTCGTCCAAGCAGTGCTCTCCTGCGCGTGGATCTGGAGGTGCGAGGTGGCGGCAGCGGTTGCCGGCGTCGGGCCCGGCGACGCGGAAGGATGAAGCCGTCATGGGGGTGCGCTGCCGTGCGGGGCGGCGCAGTGCAGGCGGCGCGGCCGGCTTCTAGAGGCGCATGGCGGCGGGGAGCAGTCGGGCTGGGGTTGGGCCTCGCGGCCCGACCCTAGGCGCGGTTGGCTTGGTGACAGCGTGGACGGGGCTACGGTGTTGCTCGCTCGCGTCGAGCGGTGGGCGGGGTGGTGTGTTGCGGTGCAGCAGTGCAGCGGCGGAGGTCCGAGCGTGGCAGGAAGGAGTTGATTGAAGGAGATATGCCATAGAGGCAAATAAATAAGTAGTTTATTACATTATCTTATAAGTTTGTAATAGATTTGTGTATTATGCTATAACTGTATTAATTGGAATTATTAATACATGTGTGATACATAGACAACCAGTTCCCTAGTAAGCCTCTATACGAACTAGTCCATTGGGCAACAATTGATCGAGATTCCCGACCAAGGACAATGACGTCGGTTGACAATGGGTCATCTTATTAGTTGAATAAGGTGATGGACATACGCAAAATATTGCAATAAAATCGTATTACGATGTTTCTCATTTGCAATAAATAAGAATATGATAGCTTATTCCTTAAACCGTGAGACCATACTTATTGATGCTTCGTAGTGGTGCTTTGAGAGCATCAAAGGTTGTGTCTTATATAGCATGACAATAACGGTGTTCATCTTGGGTATCCCGAAAGAGCATCGAGACGTAAGGATCAAGAGCGGGATTTGTTCATTCTTGTAATGGAAATATACTTTGGGCCCACTCGGTGAGATTACATCTATATAGCTGCGCAGCTTATGACTAGGTCATGGAGATGTAATAGCACAGACGAGTTAATAACCTTTGTCGGTAACGAGATACAACAAAGACATCAGATGTCTACGATCATATCTCAGACAAGGTAGTATCGTAGAAACAAAGAGAATGAATATCATATTTATGGTTTAACAACGATATTCGTAGAATGCACAGGGGCCGTCATATACATCCAGGTATCCCTGACGGTCATTGGTGAGCGGAGTGTCTCGACCATGTCTGGAGTGTTCTCGAACCGTAGTGTACCAAACTTAAGGTCTTAACGACACCAGGAGATAGGTTCTGCAATAATATTGGATTTTGTTGGAGAGAGAAAATGATCCGGAAAGAGTTCTGGTGGTCCGGAAGGAGTTCCGGAAAGGTCTGGAAGGGTTCCAGGAATGTCCGAAAGTTGTTCGGGTGGTTCGGAAAATGTTTCGGAGTCACGGGATATTAAATAGTATTTAAATATATTAATTATATTTTATATTAATTTAATATTAATTAAATAAAGGAAAAAAGGAGCATCTCACCTAAATGGGCCAAGAGAGGCCCATGTAGGGTGTGTGTGTGTGGGGGGGGGGGGGGGGGGGGGGGGAACCGCACCATGGAGGCAAAGGAGCCCATGGTGGGTTCGGCCCTTGCATGGTTCGGCCGAACTCCCCCTCCTCCTCCTTTGTTTAGTCCCACATGGGGGAGGCAAGGTGTTTGCACACCCCCTCCCCATTTATATAGCAAGGCATATTAATTGGATTAATTACAGAAAATATAATTAATTGTATAGCAGGCTGGCCGAGTTATTTCTCCGCCCGTTTTTCCCCCTCTCTCAACCTAAACTATACCGCCGGGCGCCGTTGCCCTGCGGGATTCCAGATAAGTTCTACCCCTGCGATTTCAGCTGGATCTGAATGACCGGGGGTTGTTGTTAAGGTTTGTATGTTTGCGAGTGCTCGGAGGCGACTCTTTTGAGGAGTCTGGATGACGTCGTCTCGCCCACCAGCAGCCCAGCAGCTGCGCCTCCCCCTGCCGCCGGCGCCACGCCATCTTCCGCCCGACGCCCGTCGACGCAGGTCATCGTCCACACCCGGCGTCATCGTCTACATCATCGCGGCAAGTTCTCCGTGAACTCGAGGTCGGCTACGTACGACTTCATCGTCAACGCTTGTGCGGGAGCGTAATCCCCGCTACCGGTCTACATGGAGGTAATGTAACCCGTTCCGTCACCGTTATCACATGTACTAGATAGATAGATCCTAGCTAGTTAGGGTTTCATGCGCTAGAAAAATTATTGTTTTCTACACCAGAACCCCTTCATTGATGTTCTGGCTCGGCTTGCGGGGGCGCTCGGCCACGGATTCGTTGCGGCCGGTGCGAGGTGCGGTGCAGCGGCGGAGGTTCCGGCGCGGCAGGAGCGGCTGCTGTGGCTCGACATGCAGAGGAGCTCGGCGAGCGGCCACGGATCCGGTCTCCCTTTTCGCTTCTCCTCAAGCTTCATGGGCGGCTCGAGCTTCGGGCAAAAGTCTTGTACCGACTCTGGTCGGTACCGACGATGGCGCCGTCCTTGGACGTCGTTCCCCTTCTTGTTGGCATCATCGTGGAGTTTCAACAACCGGCCCGACGGGAGTGGTCCGGTGGTCTCCGGGTGAAAGTCTATGCTCCGTCGAGGGGCGGGCGACGGTGACAGACGCGTCACATCCTTGTTGAAGGTGTCGTCTTGGAGTAACCGGCCCTCCTGGTGCAGCGGGTCCGCGGTTGGTGGGTTGATTGGCGAGGTGGTCAGGGAGGTGGATGTCGGGGCGGCGGCCCCGGACGGTGGTGGTACGCCGAGACGGCGGCCTCTATCCCCCACGCTATTACGGTTTATAAGAGGCAGAGTCGTTGTTTGGCGTGTGTTTGGGCAGAGAGTTCGTTGACCTGACTGGATCATCTTCGGGCAATGCGAAGGTCGATCTGGTTGCTACACCGGGGCGGCGGCCCCGGCAAAAGTGGTTTTGGTGGCAACCTGGATAAAGACTGTGTGGGCAGAGGGTTCGTCGACCATGACTGGATCACTTTCGGCCGATGCGAAAGTTGATCTGGTTGTTGTACCGGGGCGGCGGCCCCGAAACAGGTGGTGTGTGTGATGGCGTTTGTCGACTTGGGTCGTATGGGCGGCATGTCGCTTCGTTTGTGTCATTCTTTTTGTACAGATTGTATGGTTTTTGGATCCGGTTTTCCTTATAAACTGGGTCAATCTTTCTATCTATTCAGGCGGTGGATACGACCACCTTATACCTAAAAAAAAACTTAAAAGCTTTTTGTAAGCCTGGGCATTCACGGTTTAACATGGTTTGAGCAAACTGCTCAAACCAAACCGTAGGTCACGGTGTTAGCTGACTCGGTTCGGTGTAAACTGATCACTTACAAGTACATACGGCGGTGCGGTCTGGATTGGTTTCTCGGTTTGAGCGGTTTCACACCGCGCTGCGGACTGGACATGCACATGCGCGCTGCTGGGCACTAATCGTTCAGCAAGCACTGTATCCGGCAAGGAAGAAGACTGACACGACGACACCGTATCCGTCCACGGGCTCCTCCACGGCTGCGCTCGTCTCGCCGGCGGCCTCCTTGTCGACCTCCGCCGCCACCAGCTCCAACACTACGCCCACGGCGGACCAGGGAAGCGCCTGCAGGCCCCAGACTCCGTCTCTGCAAGTCCGGCAGCAAGTCCTTCAGGGTACAACCCCACGTAGCGTGCGCGCTCGCGAACCTCCTAGCACGCCTCGGCCACGGCCCCTCCAGCCACCGCCTGCTCGCCGAGGGAGACGCGGAGGACAAGGACACCGTGCTCTGGAACAAGAAGGTTGCGATGCTCGCGGAGGCCGAGGACTAGGGCGGCGCGATCGCCGTCTTCTGTGAGATGCAGGCGCCCGGAGTTGCCGCGGCCGGATACGCGTGCGCGCTGGTGCCCCACGCCTGTGGCCGCGCCGCCGGAGAACCACGCCTTCTCCAGCGTGAGGGGCGCGCCCTGCACGCGCACGCGCTCAAGGCCGGGCTCGTCGACGCGCACCCGCTCGTGCCCGGGTTCCTCGCCGAGGGAGCGGATGTGGCGGCGGCGGCCACGGTGCTACTCCGGGCGGACGGCGCCTCCAGAAAAACCTCGACGTCAGGGTCTTCCATGGCCGCCACAACCTTGGCGCGCTCAGCCTCCGCTGGCCGTCGTGCCTTCGCCTCCGCCTCCGCCAACCGCCATGCGGCCCGTTCCGTCGCCTCCGCTATGCCTTAGCGTGGGATGCGAATGCGGTTTGGTCGGTTTGAACGGGTCGAACCCAGCACAAACCAGGAAAATAATTTTTATCTCGGTTTGAACAGTTTCCTTGCTTGAACCCGTCATAAACCGCTGATGCGGTGCGGTGCGGGTTGGTCTGTCGGTTTGGACGGGTTGACACCGAATTATGCCCAGGATTAGCTTTTTGAAAGGAAAAAGTGCAGTTTTTGCATTTGTAGGGAAAGGTTTTTTGTGTCACTTCTAAACCTCAAAGAGGGAGTATGTTTGATAGTGGATTCTGAAGGGGTTACGGTGCAGAAAACAATAATTTTCTAGCGAGCGAAACCCTAACTAGCCAGGATCTATCTATCTAGTACATGCGATAACGGTGGCGGAACGGGTTACATTACCTCCATGTAGACCGATAGCGGGGATTACGCTCCCGCACAAGCGTTGACGATGAAGTCGTACGTAGCCGACCTCAAGGTCACGGAGAACTTGCCGCGATGTCGGAGTCGATGACGCCGGGGTGTCGACGATGATCTGCGTCGACGGGCGTCGGACAGAAGAAGGCAGAGCGCCAGCACCGGGGCTGGTGCGCCGGCAGCAGAGGGGGGAGGCGCGGCGGCTGCAGGGGGCGAGACGACGTCGCCCAAGCTCCTCAATAGAGTAGCCTCCGAGCACTCGCAAACATATGGAGCCTAGCGACAACTCCCGGTCATTCAGATCCAGCTGAAATTGCAGGAGTAGATCTTATATGGAATCCCGCAGAGCAACATCGCTCTGCGGTATGGCTTATGTGGAGAGAGACCCCCTTCCTCAGCTTGGCGCGGCTCCGACTTGGGAACCACGAGATCGAGAGAGAAATTGGGAATTAATTGAATTTCCTATGAATTAAATCAATTAATATGCCTTGCTATATAAAGGGGGAAGGGGGTGTGCAAACCCCTTGGCTCCCCCATGTGGGACTAAACAAAGGACATGGGAGGGGGGGTTCGGCCCCCACATGGGCTGGCCGAACCAGCCAATGGGGCCCACCCCCTTTGAGGTGAGGCTCCCCCTCTTGGGCCCTCTTAGGGCCCATATAGGTGGGAGCCCCCTTTTTCCTTTGTTTAATTAATATTAAATTAATATAAAAATCCCATTAATTCATAATTAATATATTTATATATAATTCAATATCTCGTGACTCCGAAAACTCTTTCGGACCACCCGAACAACTTTCGGACATTTCTGGAACCATTCCAGACCTCTCCGGAACTCCTTCCGGACCACCGGAACTCTTTTCGGATCATTTCTCTCTCTCCAACAAAAACCTATAAAATTCCAGAACCTATCTCCTAGCGTCGCTAAGACCTTAAGTTTGTTACGCTACGGTTCGGGAACACTCCAGACATGGTCGAGACACTCCGCTCACCAATGATCGTCAGGGATACCTGGAAATATATGACGACCCCTGTGCATTCCACGAATATCGTCGTTGAACCATAAGTAAGATATTCATTCCCTTTGTCTTTGCGATACTACCTTGTCCGAGATATGATCGTAGACACACCGATGCCTTTGCTGTATCTCGTTACCGACGAAGGTTATTAACTCGTCTGCGATATTACACCTCCATGACCTAGTCATAAGCTGCAGCTATATAGATGCAGTATCACCGAGTGGGCCCAGAGTATCTTTCCATTACAAGAATGAACAAATCCCGCTCTTGATCCTTACGTCTCGATGCTCTTTCGGAATACCCAAGATGGACACCGTTATTGTCATGCTATATAAGACACAACGTTTGATGCTCTCAAAGCACTCCTACGAAGCAACAATAAGTACGGTCTCACGGTCTAAGGAATAAGCTATCATACTCTTATCTATTGCAAATGACAAACATCGTAATACGATCTTATTGCAATACTCTGCGTATGTCCACCATCTTATTCAACATAAAGATGACCCCATTGTCAACCGACGTCATTGTCCTTGATCGGGAATCTCGATCAACTGTTACCCAATGGACTAGCTCATATAGAGGCTTGCTAGGGACCTGGTTGTCTATGTATCACACGTGTATTAACAATTCCGATTAATACAGTTATAGCATAATACACAAACCTATTATAAACTTATGAGATAACGCAAGAAATACTACTTATTTATATGCCTCTAGGGCATATCTCCTTCAGTCTCCCACTTACACTAGAGTACAAATAAACTAGCTGCATTTTACTTTATCAGAATCCCTTATCAAATAAGAATCATTTGATAATGCTTGCTCGTGGAAAAGTGTTACTGCACAATATATGATTGTACATGCTTTTGCGATTCACTGGCATCAACTTGTTTGATATCACCATGTTGTCTAACAACATATATTCAAATACCGTAACTAAGTGAGACTTCTGCTTCCCAACGCTTACTCTGATTATACTAACCAGATAACTGCCCTGAAAAACACACTCAGCCATGCAGGGCCCCTTGTAACAATTACAAACTCGCGATATCTACATACTTTCACACCAATGTAGAAAACTTGACATTCAAAAGTCAATCCCTTAACTAACGCACTTCTACTTCCAGTAAATTCCAAATTTACTTTCATAACTGTTCTTTACTCCAAGAACATCGGTTATATTTTATCGAGCAGATAATATGGTTTCTGTATGATGTCTAATATATACACAATAGACCCACATGTCATACAACCATTACCTTCATGCATCATTACTCTTAATGACCAATTGGATTCCAAAGGACCACCCTTTTGATTCTATTCTGACTCCTCAGATATAATCCAACACAACTCGACTAACTATTTAAAATTCCCGTTCTATTTCAAAATAGACACTAACTTTTAAATAGTTTTACAACTTCATCCTATTCTATTGGTACAGTTTCACAATGTGTTAACTACACAAGATGAATTCGACTCCCACTCAAATTATGTCTCCACATATTTGATAACACGAGCTCCCACTCAAAAACATGTTATCCACATATTTGAGTTCCCAAGCTCCCATTCAAGAATATGTTCTTCACATATTTCTCCTCAGTGAACTAACTATGACTCCCACTTAAATCAACATCTTGGTTAAACCAAAATCATTGATCTACTATCAATTCGAATTTAATACAAACTACAGTATTACATTAATACAAATCCCTCAGACTTCAAGCATGTCTACATAAATGTAGTCAACAAATTTGATCTTGTCCAAGACACATTTCTCGACAAGACATGCCACCGCGTCTTTCTTATAGTCACATTTCTCATATAACACCTTATATGACGATTAAACAATCTTATTCCTCTAATAAGAATTGCAGCAACAATTACTCTCTTAATTCTTTCAAATGCAACTTTGGATTTCCAGGCTCAAAAAGCCTTTGTTCGTATTCCGATATTTTCTCAACTTTCTTTGTATTCATAAAGTGCACATTGATCTGTCAACAAGATCTGAAATACTTAATACAGTGTTGTGACCCGACAGCAATATTAAATATAACAACACTTTATTTAGAAGTTTCTTTCATGAAAATATTATGATCTTTATGAAGAGGATTGCAAGCAGAAAACAATTTTCTAGTCTCCCTCACTCTTAATCACTAAACTTTCATTAGCAGACATATACTCTTTGGAACATCTTCCAACATAAGTCTGACACTTTATTCCAAACTTTTAATTTCAATCCATAAACCATAATTCGAAAAGTCATCTTTTCTCGGAATTACATAGACAACAAACTGAACTTTGTTTCTGATTGATTCTGGAATACACTCTCGTCCAATGCGAGCAATCTACAAAGAACTACTCATGTATATTCCGAATTATCGCATAATCATATACACGTCGACATTACTGTCGATCCTATGAATTCTTGTTGAGAAAAATATCTATTTTCTAAAGTGGACATCGACTATAATGTTTCGAACATATTAGGAGATTCTAAGACTGATTCTGACAGACCACACTTTATTTATTTAAAATAGTGCATAATTATAATTCCCCACATATCACCATATATGACATTATAATATTGTGAAAACAAATTTCCACAAGTCTTTTGTGTTGAAACCATGATTCAAAAATATTGTCCTTTGATCGAATCTTGTGAATACGATATTCACTAATCTTTCTTCTGAAAAACCCCATTTGATCTATTATCAAATTAATTTCAGACTCCATAATTTATCGGGCAAATACTCCTATTTACCAAAATCATAGAAGAATTCGGATCAAGCAAAACACCATTGATTAATCATTAAAAATGACTCTCAATCAATTTCCTCTAGTATTGCAATTTCAATACTGCATTTCAAACTTAATCAATTTTGGCACTCGAAATACTTAAATGGACAAAAAATATCCATTACTTCTTTCATTGCCTTTATGACTAAATTCGATGGTGTTTGTTCTTTGGACACACAATTTTATCATTCCCGCTATTATAAATGTATATCATACGCATAATGTAATTGAGATGTGATGCAAATTACTCATAACATGAAACAACTGCTTTGTTTCATAACATAAAACAACTGATGTGTTCTGTATGAATAATTATGTCTTGTTACATTCAAGACACCAAACTAGATCACATTCTCACTATTACAAAATGTCTTATCAAAAACTATTGATGATAACTAATATGATATCTCGAGGGCGTGAGCACCACTGGCCATGAACTTGCCATCACTCGTGCACTGTCACGTCACCCTTCGCCACATACTTGTGATAATCAGGGACTGTTTCACAAATTATCAAACACTTTTCATCAAGTATGATAAGAATACATTTATATCTTCGTATATCAAATATACCCATAGCGTCGAAGAACTCTTCTTCGATGAATCAACTTTTAGAGATTTGAACCTGTTCACGAACGTGAAGAAGCTCACCGTGTCTCTATAGCATATTCACGCACATGCTATTCACAGCTAGGAGGTAAAGCGCAATCTCTATTGCACTGGAGTTCGCTATCTAGAAATCGTAGATATCCGTAAGCCTGAAGTAGATGTCACACAACTTCTTCAACTGAGTCTCCAGACAGGTATGCTCCCCATGTGAATGGTCCGGAACTTGCTAAGCTGTCTGAACTTCTCAAGACTCAATTCATTTTTGAAGTGACCTTTGATCGCATCAATCACAACATATGGCTCCAGGTGTTGAATACAACTTTCAACTCTGGTGCTAGGCATACGCTCATGACGACCTTCACTTCCATGAAAATATCATGATGCTTACGGAACTCATCATCTTTCTCCTTGCTATCAGAATCATCTGGTCTAATTCCTAACTAATGTTCTAGCACATATAGGATGTTTGTTGTGTTTGGAGAATGTTTCTAAAACCAATGCACCAGCTGATGAAGTTGGACCCGTCGGCTTCCAAGGTAGAATCCGAGCTCTTGAAGAAGTAACCGAAGCGTAGTTCCGCAGTCTCCAGATGTGATCGCAAAAGAGGTAAGATAAGTTTATAATATATAGGTGAGTTTTAGTTTTATAATCTCATTATCAAAAACACACCACACCAAGATTATTATCCCTAAAATAATAATGGCGATTACACGACCCTCATCCACCACACTACCCCCGATCATCACGGCTGGCAGCACGGCTTTAAAGGTGGACATAAAATGTCGATCATAACAACTCTATGACTCGTTCTCGATCTTTCGATCTTCCCGTGTTCCGAGGCCATACCTCTGAGTATGCTAGGCTCGCCAATCAAACCTCGAAGACCTGCGCGTGCAACATGGCTTACACCCACTGTATGCGAACGACGAGATGTGTGACACCCGATCATCACGGCCTGCCTCATAACGTAGAACTTTCTTGGTGGTGCGCAACGAGGGAGAACACAATTTTGGTATTTGTTAGGGATCATCCTATTTATGATGCTACCGTTGTATATCTAGCATATAAGCAATCAATAGGATGCACACACAACAGCACACAATAATGATGCAATGAAGTGCGATGTGACATGGTCGATGCGCCTGGACCTTCATGGCGCCATGTGCCTGGCCCCCGGCGCCCCGGCATGGCTCTGAGTCTACAGAGCCCTCCATTGCCTCCGACAGTACGAGTAATATCAAAACTTACCGTAACCATGTCACATAAAATAACGCCTCTGCAAAACAAAGTTAGACGCCTCTAGCTTTATCTAGTTTTGCAAGTTTTACGTGGCATATAGGCTTATTCGTAGGAGAACCGCTTCCCTACCTACGAACTTTGTACCACAATGTCGATCGTATAATTGCATGTTTAAGCATCCCTTTCGGGCCCTCCATTGAAAATGCTTTGCCGACTAGAGAGAGAGAAACAGACACCCGCCAGCCACAGATACGGTGCAAGCCGTATGTCAGTAGTGGAACCAGTCTCGCGTAAGCGTACGCGTAAAGTCGGTCCGGGCCGCTTCATCAACTCAATACCGAAGGCATCGCAAGTACACGCTAGAGGGTAGCAAATATAATAAAGACGCCCTCATTCAACATGAGTTCTAACCGTACCAGCAGTATTACGCATAGATCGGCTCTGATACCACTGACGGGGTTACGGTGCAGAAAACAATAATTTTCTAGCGAGCGAAACCCTAACTAGCCAGGATCTATCTATCTAGTACATGCGATAACAGTGGCGGAACGGGTTACATTACCTCCATGTAGACCGATAGCGGGGATTACGCTCCCGCACAAGCGTTGACGATGAAGTCGTACGTAGCCGACCTCGAGGTCGCGGAGAACTTGCCGCGATGTCGGAGTCGATGACGCCGGGGTGTCGACGATGATCTGCGTCGACGGGCGTCGGGCAGAAGAAGGCAGAGCGCCAGCACCGGGGCTGGTGCGCCGGCAGCAGAGGGGGGAGGCGCGGCGGCTGCAGGGGGCGAGACGACGTCGCCCAAGCTCCTCAATAGAGTAGCCTCCGAGCACTCGCAAACATACGGAGCCTAGCGACAACTCCCGGTCATTCAGATCCAGCTGAAGTCGCAGGAGTAGATCTTATCTGGAATCCCGCAGAGCAACGGCGCTCTGCGGTATGGCTTAGGTGGAGAGAGACCCCCTTCCTCAGCTCGGCGCGGCTCCGACTTGGGAACCACGAGATCGAGAGAGAAATTGGGAATTAATTGAATTTCCTATGAATTAAATCAATTAATATGCCTTGCTATATAAAGGGGGAAGGGGGTGTGCAAACCCCTTGGCTCCCCCATGTGGGACTAAACAAAGGACATGGGAGGGGGGGTTCGGCCCCCACATGGGCTGGCCGAACCAGCCAATGGGGCCCACCCCCTTTGAGGTGAGGCTCCCCCTCTTGGGCCCTCTTAGGGCCAATATAGGTGGGAGCCCCCTTTTTCCTTTGTTTAATTAATATTAAATTAATATAAAAATCCCATTAATTCATAATTAATATATTTATATATAATTCAATATCCCGTGACTCCGAAAACTCTTTCGGACCACCCGAACAACTTTCGGACATTCCTGGAACCATTCCAGACCTCTCTGGAACTCCTTCCGGACCACCGGAACTCTTTCCGGATCATTTCTCTCTCTCCAACAAAAACCTATAAAATTCCAGAACCTATCTCCTAGCGTCGCTAAGACCTTAAGTTTGTTACGCTACGGTTCGGGAACACTCCAGACATGGTCGAGACACTCCGCTCACCAATGATCGTCAGGGATACCTGGAAATATATGACGACCCCTGTGCATTCCACGAATATCGTCGTTGAACCATAAGTTTGATATTCATTCCCTTTGTCTCTGCGATACTACCTTGTCCGAGATATGATCGTAGACACACCGATGCCTTTGCTGTATCTCGTTACCGACGAAGGTTATTAACTCGTCTGCGATATTACACCTCCATGACCTAGTCATAAGCTGCAGCTATATAGATGCAATATCACCGAGTGGGCCCAGAGTATCTTTCCATTACAAGAATGAACAAATCCCGCTCTTGATCCTTACGTCTCGATGCTCTTTCGGAATACCCAAGATGGACACCGTTATTGTCATGCTATATAAGACACAACGTTTGATGCTCTCAAAGCACTCCTACGAAGCAACAATAAGTACGGTCTCACGGTCTAAGGAATAAGCTATCATACTCTTACCTATTGCAAATGACAAACATCGTAATACGATCTTATTGCAATACTCTGCGTATGTCCACCACCTTATTCAACTAACAAGATGACCCCATTGTCAACCGACGTCATTGTCCTTGATCTGGAATCTCGATCAACTGTTGCCCAATGGACTAACTCATATAGAGGCTTGCTAGGGACCTGGTTGTCTATGTATCACACGTGTATTAACAATTCCGATTAATACAGTTATAGCATAATACACAAACCTATTATAAACTTATGAGATAACACAATAAATACTACTTATTTATTTGCCTCTAGGGCATATCTCCTTCAGATTCATGTCTTCTTTATCTCTGGGCTCGAGTTGAAAAACAACAACTAAGGGTAGTGATGTGCTTATTTCTATTTATTGATATCAAATGTTGTTTACATCATGTACCAAGTTCAAAGCAATACTCTAAAACTTAATTTTAGAGAGGTAAGCATAGAAGAATGTTTTTCCCAATTTGACATATTAATTTCATTTCTTTCCTAATACAACCCTGTAGTGTATTTTGAGCTTTAAAATGACTCTTTTCCCCTGATTATTTTCACATGGACATTATTGACGTTGATATCGGTGTTTTTTTTTGAATAAAAGGGTCTCCCCCGATTTCCATTAATAGAAACCACATGCTACAAATCCTCCAAAACACAGCCACCACCATCGCTTTTTTGCAGCGTTTACAGAGAAGTTTTTAACCACCAGGACTAGTAGCAGGAGAAACATGTAGCAGCTAAAGAACAGTTTTCGCTATACTAGCAGAAGAAGCTAAACTTAGAGCCCATCATTCTCCTAGCCTTGTCCTCCATGTCGCCCATCCTTTGGTGCTTCTGAAAGCTTCATCAGCGACTCGCACCAGTAGCATTACGCCCAGCTGTAGTTCCGTTCTTGCGTCCTCCGATACCTGCATTTTTTACCACCAATCAATCCAATCCAATACCCAATTCTATTTGATATCGGTGTTGATGTCAAATAGACTCAATAATGCCACTTGATAGCGGAACCATAGTTAGTAATTGGTGACGTTGATGAGGACGATGATGGACTTGTAGGTGTATATGATATGAGTGCTTATATCTCAGCTGACTGATTTTTTCGTAAGTCTCAGTCACCTCAGAAAAATACAACTACATTTAACAAAAAAATGCAATTGCACGTTTCTATGAACTGCGATTGTACTTTTATGAAAAGTGTCTGAGACTAAGCAAATCTGAAGTAATAAATGAATGCATGTACCACACATAGAAATCCTACTATAGAGGTAGTAACATAAACTCGTTAAACATGTATGCTACTCCTGCAATCCCCATTGTGATTAGTCTAAGTGGGCACCAACCGCAGAATCTTCCCCGAGGCTGCAATGGTCGAGGGGTGGCCATTTACCATTAAGCCAGCACGAACCCACCCAGAGTGTCGATGAGACTTGGCATCTCATCCAGCAAAAGCTAGAATCTGGCCGAGAAAGCGAGGATCACCATTGCCCAAAGTCACTCCCGAGATCTTTGAATGTTACGACGTCGCCGAGAACCTCCGAGATTCTCCAAGAAAATGAATCAACTCCGTGGGTTCGACGGTTCTCCAACCACTTCGGAAAGGAACACGGTGGATCGATTTTGGCGTTGTTTCAACATGAGTACGACAGTCGGAGCTCAGAGTGACGAGAGACACTTCGATTAATTTATTCCCAATCTTAATTTTGTGCGTACTGTTAAATTAGTTTATACTACTGATGGTGACGTACACTTCTTGTCACATTAATTGTTGCTCGGTATATATTCATCCTATCAACTGGATTTGATCGGACGTCATATCATATCATCTTAGTTTGTTCTTCCGTACGTGCGTTCGTGCGTGTCAATCATGTCTTGAACGGGTGGTACACCTTGAGGTCGGACTTGATTCCGGCGATGGAGCCCGCGGCGGCGGCCAGCGAGATGGCGAGGCATCCGACGCTGAGCATCTGCAGGCACACCCACTTGGTGCTCCACCTGGGCACCTTCTTCTGCACCACGTACATCTCCACGGGGAAGTACACGGTGAGCGGCCAGAAGCCGAGCGCGCCCAGGAAGCCCACCACGTCGTTGAAGAAGGGCAGCATCATGGACACCACCGTCGTCGCCGTCACGAACGCCGTCCTCCACGTCGCCCTGAACATGTTCACCTTGCACCTCAGCAGCGGGACGTCCACCTCGCCCTTGACGAACGCGGACTCCGGCCACCTCTGCGCCGCCCACTTCTCGACGAAGGCGAATAAGGGCTGGCAGTAGACCTGGTAGGCGCCGACGAGGTGGACGACGATGGCGGCGTTGGCCACGTCGAGGAGCCAGAAGGGCTCGTAGAAGCCGAACCCCGTGAGGAGGTTCCCCGGCGCGGCGTCGCCGAAGGCCGCGTAGCCCATGCAGCCGCAGAGCATGTAGAAGAGCGTGGTGACCGCGACGCTGACGCCCGTGGCGCGCTTCATGACCGTTGACTCGGAGGGTGGCGGCGCCCGGATGGTGTCCTGGATCTCGATGAGGATGAGGGAGTAGGAGTAGGCGAAGGCGATGTCCCCGAACGCCTGCGTGCTGCGCCACACCTTCTGCATCGGCGTCACCGCGCCGATGCTGATGCCGGTCATGCTGCCCTTGAAGCCTCCGTTCGCTGCATGCATGCACGTTCATTGGTTAGTCACCATCGAGACGTTCGTTCCCTGCAGGTTCAGTGTGTGTGTGCGTGGACGCCGACGTACGTACCGATGACTTGGACGATGCCGAGGCCGAGTCCGATGGATGAGTAGGTGAAGGACATGGCGGCGGCGAGCATGGAGAGCCAGGATATCTGGTCGAAGTCGGGGATCTGCGAGAAGAAGACCTGGGCGACGCCGAAGATGATCATGTATGGCGCGCTGGAGATCTTGCATGGGTTCGCGTGGCCCTTGCCGTGGAAGCAGTTGGCCCGCTTGATGGCGAGCATGCTGATGGATGCGGCGATGGTGTAGCCGATGGCCACCCCGACGATGTTGGCGTACTGCAGCACCCCGCAGATCTTGACCTTGACGCCGCTGAGGTTGGCGTTGACGGCGTCCATGTAGGTGTAGTTGCGCTTCCCCGTGCTCTGGTCGCCGGAGCGGTAGCAGTCGGCGAGGAGCGAGGAGGTGTAGTAGGTGACGAGGGAGAAGAGGAGCATGACGGCGGGGCCGGCCACCCAGCCGAGCTGCGCGATGGCCCAGCCCAGCGACAGCACCCCCGACCCGATGACCGCCGTGATTATGTGCGAGCTCGCCGTCCACATCGTGCCGGTGCGCTTGTTGCGGCCGTCGTCGTCGTAGCACTGCTTGGACAGGCCGAGCTCGGCGCCGGACGACACCTCCATCGCCCCCGCCGACGGGTAGTAGAAGGTGGCCACGACGTTGTCAGCCATCTCGATCGTCATCTCTCGCTCGACTTGACTGCTGCCAACAGAGAGTACGTGTGCAGGTAAGAACTAATGAAGACGAGACCAGCTGCAGGCGGACCACAGTACTAAGTGACTAGAGGTGCATCTGCATGGATCGATCTGATCTGCAGACAGAGTCGAGTCGACCGAGTAAATATCTGCCGGCCGGCGATGGAGCGGGAGACGGTGTGTGGCTGGGTGGTTCGGACTACGGTGCAATTTATAGGAGCAAATTAAGTGGGAGTGGCGGCCAGACCTGCCGGCATTCTTGCCTGCATAACTCAGTGCGTGCTGGCACTGCCCGGTGGATGGCGGGAAGCTGCTGCTGCTAGTGGTAGGACTGGAAATTCAAAAGCTAGGGTTGACATGGATGTTATCTACATGTGTTTTCGATGGTCGATCCAGGGTAGTTCTTCCGGGAAGGAGCCAACTAGCCCCTTTCTCCCTGCCTACTACCACTGTCACTGACTAAAAATGAGCATGCAAGCTCAGTTCACTACGCAGTCAACAGAGTATACCTACTTTGCACACTGCTCTACACTGTATGCCCATCCGTAAACGCTAGCTACGATAAGATCGCAGCAGTACTCCCACCGAGTACGTGCTAGTTCACTAATCAGTAGTGCTACCACTGCTAGATCTCTGAATTTCGAGTCAGTTACCTTAATTTCTCTGCAGAAGCTGGTCGATCGAGCTCTCAGTGCCCCTGCTCTTCCAGGGGCACAGCTGCACCTGTCGATGGAAGGAGAGACACTTGCTGTGGTGGTGCTTCGTCTGCAGCGATCGGCTGGATCTTATATAGGGAAGGCTGGACGTGCTGGGGCTATCGTCCATCCTTTTTGCTGCTCCCATGGAGGCCTGGAATAGGGTTCGTTCAGTGTCCCTCTTCCTTTTCTCGCCCACTTGGGGCCGTCGTAAAGGCGCCGATCTGTGTTCGATGGCTCTCGATCATCGTATCATGAATTGATAATTGTCTACGGAATGAGATGGCTGTCATCTTAGCTTAGATGATTTTTCGGTGCACACATATAAAACTTGATTCTGGGTTCATGGTGGAATCACTCATTGCGTCCTGGATCGATCGATCCCCGTTTGACCGATCCTGCTGTGTCCTCGACCTCTGGAGAAAAGGCAACGAGCATTTGCATCCAGCTGGGACTAATCTTTCTCGAGGGAGCCCGGAGAGCCATCCTTTTTCGCCGGAGATGTTCGCCGGCCTGTATATGAGTTAATTAGCTAATCCCCGTCAGAACGTGAATATGCTACATTTTGTAGACTGAAAACTATTTAACACGAGCAGATGCACATGCATGCACGGTCTAGCTAAGAATCATGTGACATGATGATAACCTAACAAGCAGCGTTTAAACTACTGTAGTTAGCTAGGAATCATCTATATCTTAGACATCATTTCTGGATCGATAATGGCTTTTTTTGTGCGGGGAAAGAAAAGCAGCGGCTGGAACTGCCCGCTCCATGGCCTCTTTTTGTCCTGACCAGCGTTTGTGCTTCTTAGCGCTGCTGTACGTACTCAAACTCAAGTGGCATGATTCGATTTCGAAATAACAAAGCAAGGTGAAGGTTAGTTTAAACTGGTAGAGAGCGGCCTGCTAGCCTTGTAGTTTTAGTATCCACTACCACTAGTGAGGTATCCGCTAGTTTCGCTTTGCGTTAACTTGTCGGCATGTCCTGAATCAAGGAGAGGGCCTTCATTTGCAGGGAGCCAAGGAACATGACACGATGTGTTCCTACGTACATTTAGAAACTATTTGATTGTTAATGATAAGAATTAATATCCTTTGAAGGTCATTTACTTGTGTACCAACAATTAGAAACATGCCCTATAGAATGTGATAATCATACTTCTTAAATGTATTTATAAGTTGTGTAACTATCCTTGTGTACCATAGAATGTGTGATTTGTTGTGACTATATATTGTATGACGTCCGTTCTAATGGGTCCTTAATAAATAAGGTCGTGGGACACATATCCTGAGCTCGTTTGTACAACCCGGGGTTCATGACTTGGTTGAATAAGTCACAGGCATGGTGGTTTCGATCCGACAATACCGACTTTGGTAAGGACGTTTACTGAGTCGGACAAACATATTTCGAGAGGCAACAACAAGCAATTCATCATTTGTAGCCTCACATGATGTACAAGTCATGTCCTTAGAGCTAAGGTTCTCGCATGAACTGAATTGTGGATCAACTACAGACGTTACTGGTCACTGGGTAGTTAAAAAAGTAGACACTAGCTGGTTGGGTATGAAGGAAGTTGCTTGGCATGGTGGACCAAGATGAATTCCCCCCTCCAACTCGGAGTAATTTTCTATGGGCCCTCTCGAGTGATTCGATTCACAAAGTATTGCAATAGGACGGTAAAGAGTTAACCGAGGACTCGGACTAAGGACTAATCCAGTGAATCCACACCACCAGACCGAGAAGAGCGGTCAATTATTAAAAGGACGACCAAGTACACGCTTGTAAATCTACTTCTCGTCAAAGAAAACACTAGAAGTAATAACTTTTCATCATTTGGGAGTTGGCACATTTTTTAGAAGCCGGTACCAATACTATGGACTTGAAGCCAATTCATCATCGAAGTGAGTAGCTGTTAAGAGCATTCTTAAGTATCTCAATAAGACAAAAAAAATGTTCCTTGTGTATGGTGGTTGCGATGAAGAACTTGGCGTAACGGGTTACGTAGATGCAAGTTTCTGCTCAAACCCCGATGACTGTAAGTCACAGACAGGTTACGTGTTCAAGGTGAATGGAGGCGCCGTGTCGTGGAGAAGTGGGAAACAACACATAGTCGCACAATCTACAATGGAGTCGGAGTACATTGCTGCCTGCGAGACCGCGAATGAAGCTGTGTGGCTGAGGAAGTTCGTCATCGAACTTGGAGTGTTCCCGAGCGTGCAAGACCCCGTGATCCTCTTCTGCGACAATACGGGTGCCATTGCGAACGCCAAGGAGCCAAGGTCTCACTTCACCGCCAAACACATTCTCCGACGCTTCCATGTGATACGTCAGTACGTACAAGGAGGCGATGTGAAGATTTGCAAAGTGCATACGGATCTGAATGTGGCAGATCCGCTGACGAAGCCTCTCCCGCTTGATAAGAAGAACATCACCAGTCAGCTATGGGTGTTAAGCTTTTACCAAGTTGTAATCTAGATTAAGTTGTACTCTAGTGCAAGTGGGAGACTGAAGGAGATATGCCCTAGAGGCAATTAATAAAGTGTATTCTTTATCATATCTCGTTTGTTCATAATAGGTTTTTGTGTCATGCTAGAACCGTATTAAGCGGAAACATTAATGCGGGTGTGATACGTAAACAACCAGGTCCCTAGTAGCCTCTACTAAGACTAGTTTTGTTGCGCGATTGATGATCGAGGTTTCCCGGTCATGGGGCATGGCGCCGGTCGGCAATGAGAGTCATATCGCTAGAGAGCGATGTGATGGACATACCCAGATTTGGAGAACGTAGTCGTTACGCCTTTGACCGTGAGATCAACTCTTATTGATATTCCCGGAAGATACTTTGATTGCACCAAACGTCGTATCTTATTTAGTATGACAATAACGGTGATACTTTTGGGTATTGGAAAGGAGTAGTTGATACGAGGGGTCAAGAGCGGGATTTGCCAGTCCGCATAGCAGGATAGATACTCTCGGGCCCACTCGGTGAGATCATGTCTAATGAGCTTGCAAGCATGTGACTAGGTCACGGAGACATGAGATCATGAACGAGTAGAAGATAGCGTCGTCGGTAACGAGGTTAGGATTAGGTATGGAGATATCTATGGAACGACGCTCGGACATGCTAAGTATCGCTATGGCAAAAGGTCTAAGACTTTACGTTCAGGTTTGATAGATGAAAGTCATTCGTTATATCTCAGGGATTAATTCATGGTGTCCAGGCCTACGAGTTAGTCGTTGATCATTGAGGAGTTTTGGTCATACCTGATATTATATCGAACCGCTAGGGTAACACACTTAAGGGGTTTCGACAAGACAACCGGAAAGGAAGGAGATCACCGGGAGCGTCCCGGGCGAAAGAGTTTTCGGAGCTAGGAAAAATTATATATATTATGTTTGATATTAATTAGTGTTATTAATATGCAAATATGATTTTATATATTTATTTTCGAATTTATTAAGGCAGATTTCCCTAAATGGGCCTTCCGGACGAAAGAAGGCCCAAGAGGGGGGGAACCCCCTTGGGAATTCGGTGGGGGCTTGGAGGCCGGCCTAGGTGGGCCAGATGGGGCCCACCAGGGGGGCGGCGCACCTCCTTGGCCGAACCAGGCTGTGTGGGATAGTCCCACATTGCCTGGCTGGCAAGGTAGGCTCCCCCTGGGAGCCTATATAAGAAGGGGCACCCCCAGCCTTTTAATTCACCAATTAATTCCCGATTTCTCTCTCGATCTCGTGGTTCCCAAGTCGGAGCCGCGCCGAGCTGAGGAAGAGGGGATCTCCTCCACCATAGCCCGCTGCCGCGCTGCTGGTGTTCCGGTCCAAGTCTTCCGCTGCTCGTCCTGGACTGGAGCTTCGGAGGCGTCGTCTCCACCGTACGTGTGCGACTCCCTGCGAGGTGCTGCGCTAGCGGTACTCGGAGGCCTGCTTCCTCTACACGACCTTGAGGCCGGCTTCGTCGGTCTGCATCGACAACGTTTGTGCGGGAACGTAATCCCCGCTTTCGGTCTACAAGGGTACGTATTCCGATCTCCGTTCGTACTACTATATCTGCATAGAATAGATCTTGGTATGCTTTTAGGATATCCTAGGTAGGAATTTTTTTGTTTTCTGCACACGATCCCCTTCAGTGGTATCAGAGCCGATCTATCGTAGATATAGCTTACGCTGTTAGAACCCGTGCTCTGCACGGGGGCACCGTTCCTGTTATTTGCTACCCTCTAGCGTGCACTTGTGTATTCCAGCGGCATTGAGTTGATGAAGCGGCCGGGACCAACTTTACGTGTACGCTTACGCGAGACTGGTTCCACTACTGACATACGGCTTGTACCGTATATGTGGCTGGCGGGTGTCAGTTTCTCTCTCTTTAGTTGGTCTTCGCATTTTCAATGGAGGGCCCGAAAGGGATGCTTAAACATGCAATTATTGGATCGTTGTTGTGGTCATAAGATTCATAGGTATGAAGCGGTTCTATTTACGAAAGCCCCAAGCCACGTAAAATATGCAAAAGATAAAGTAGAAGCGTCTAACTTTATTTTGCAGGGGCTATGTGATATGGTCAAGGTAGGTTTATTAAATTGTTTATAAACTGCGGGCGCCAAGAAGACCATGGCGCAATGGACTATATCACATTGCATTACATTTGATGTTTTATGTGCATCTTATTTTTGTGTGATTGTGTGTTACACGGCGGTAGCTGAATAAGATGATCCCTTCAAAATACCACTAGTGTTCTCCCTCCAACGCGCACCACCAAGAAAGTTCTACGTTATGAGGCAGGCCGTGATGATCGGGTGTCATACATCTCGTCGTTCGCATACAGTGGGTGTAAGCCTTGTTGCACAAGCGTCAGCGTGGAGGTCTTTGGTGGCGAGCCTAGCATACTCAGAGGCATGGCCTCGGAACAGGAAGACCGAAAGGTCGAGCACGAGTCACAAATTTGGTGTGGCGGACGATTTTGTCTACTCCTGAAGTTGTGCCGCCGGCTTTGATGATGAGGGGTGGTGCAATGGATGGGGGTCGTGTAATCGCTTAAACGACCAGGAGGGATGTTCGTTTGAGTGGGAGTTATGTTAGTTATTTTCTAAAATACTATAACTCAAAATTATTATGAACAAAGTCTTATGTTGTTGCAAATTCCATTGTAGATGTCTCACCCCTCCTTTAACCTGAACCTGTTCATTGAGAAAGAGAAGCTTAAGACCGATGGGTCTAACTTCGTGTCCTGATTCCGCGATCTGAAGTCCATCCTTGAAACCCACAAGGTGGCCTACATCCTTGATGCCCCCTTAGGTGATCTTCCAAGCACCGCCCCGGAAATCGAAAGGATTGTCCATGGGGTCAAGGCGGAGATTTCTTCTAATGTCCAGAGTGGCATGCTCTTTGCCATGGAGACTGACCTGCAAAACCGCTTCATGAACAAGGGTGCTTATGATATAATCACTGAACTCATGGTTGTTTTTGCACGACAAGTCAATGCTGAGACGTACGAGGCATATGTGCTTTTCTTCTCAGCCCAGATGGAAGAGCACGGCAATATCAGTGAGCACTTGGCCAAGTTGTTTGGCTGCGCTCGACTTCTGAGTGATCTGGGAAGTGTGATCCCAGAGGAGGTGGTTATTGATAGGGCGCTGATTTCTCTGCCCCCTAGCTATAAGAACGCCATCGTGGACTACGGCATGAAAGGGACGTCAAAACCCCTGTCGGAAATCCTGAAGATGCTCGAAGTGGCCAAATTAGAAATCAAGCTGAAGAAGATGGTGGTGACCATCGGATCACCTGAGCGCAACTGCCCCAAGTATCTGGAGGATAAGAAGTCTGGCAAGACGGTCGACAAAGAGCAAGGTATATTTGATATACATGTTATATATGTGTACCTTACATCCGCCCGGAGCAATACGTGGGTATTTGATACTGGTTCTGTTGCTCATATATGTAACTCTCAGGAGGAGTTACGGAATAGAAGGCGGCTGGCGAAGGATGAGGTGACGATGCGCGTCGGCAACGGATAGAGAGTCGACGTGGTGGCTGTCGGCACGCTCCCTCTGCATCTACCATCGGGATTAGTTTTGGTTTTAAATAAATGTTATTTTGTGCCATCCTTGAGTGTAAACATTATAAGTGGGTCTTGCCTGTTACAAGACGGTTATTCATTTAAATCAGTGTCAAGCAATTGTGCTATTTATATGAATGATATCTTTTATGTTGATGCTCCCGTGAATAACGGTTTATTCTTGTTGAATCTCGATCGTAGTACTCACATCCATAACATAGAAGCCAAACGAATTAAGTGTAGTGACGATACCGCCATGTTTTTGTGTCATTGCCGTCTTGGTCATATTGGTATAAAGCGCATGAAGCGACTCCACTCCGATGGACTCTTGGACTCGTCTGATTTCGGATCCCTCGATACATGCGAACCATGCCTCATGGGCAAAATGACCAGGACACAGTTCAAAGGTTTCGTTGAACGGGCGTCGGATTTGTTGGGGATCATACATACAGATGTGTGTGGACCGATGAGCGTTTCGACACGCTATGGTTATCGTTACTTCGTCACCTTCACTGATGACTTGAGTAGATACGGTTATATCTATTTGATGAAACACAAGTCTGAAGCGTTTGAAAAGTTCAAAGAATTTCAGAGTGAAGTTGAGAATCAGCTTAATAGGAAAATCAAGCATCTCCGATCCGATCGCGGTGGAGAGTACTTGAGTTTTGAGTTTGGCACACATCTGAAGAGTTGTGGCATAGTGCCCCAACTTACGCCCGCCGCAACGCCGCAGCGTAACGGTGTGTCCGAGCGGCGTAATCGTACTCTACTGGATAGTGTCCGATCTATGATGTCTCTTACCGATCTGCCAGTGTCCTTCTGGGGTTATGCGTTAGAAACAGCCGCATTCATTTAAATAGGGCTCCATCCAAGTCCGTTGAAACGACGCCGTATGAATTATGGTATGGCCAAAAGCCTAAGTTATCGTTTCTGAAGGTTTGGGGTTGTGAGGCGTACGTTAAGAAACTACAGCCCGACAAACTCGAACCGAAGTCGGAGAAAGTCGTCTTTGTAGGATATCCGCGGGAAACCGTTGGGTACACCTTCTACAACCAAGCTGAGGGCAAAACTTTTGTCGCGAAGACCGGTACCTTTCTAGAGAAGGAGTTTCTCGCGAAAGGAGTAAGTGGGAGGAAGGTAGACCTCGATGAAATCGTTGATCCTGAACTCGAGATTCCGAGTGGCGCAACGGAAGCAATTCCGGAAACGTCCTCCGTGGAAGGAGTGGGAGAAACTGTCGAGGAAGATGGTCTACCTCGTAGGTCTGGTAGATCTCGGATCGCACCAGAATGGTATGGCAACATGGTTTGCACCGTCATGCTAGTCGAGCAAGACGAACCTACGAACTACAAGGAGGCGATGGAGAGTCTAGAGTCCGAGAAATGGCTTGAAGCCATGAAATCCGAAATAGGATCCATGTATGATAACAAAGTGTGGACTTTGATGGATATTCCCGAAGGGCGCAAGGCCGTCGAGAATAAGTGGATCTTTAAGAAGAAGACTGATGCTGATGGTAATGTGACCGTCTATAAGGCTCGGCTTGTCGCAAAGGGTTTCCGACAAGTTCATGGAATTGACTACGATGAAACTTTTTCACCGGTAGCGATGCTTAAGTCTATTCGGATTTTGTTAGCGGTAGCTGCCTACTATGATTATGAAATCTGGCAGATGGACGTCAAAACGGCCTTCCTAAATGGAAACATTGAGTAAGAGTTGTACATGGTACAGCCGGAAGGTTTTGTCGATCCAGGAAATGCTAACAAGGTGTGCAAGCTTCAGCGATCCATCTATGGATTGAAGCAGGCATCTCGGAGCTGGAATCTTCGCTTTGATGAGGTAATCAAAGGTTTTGGATTTATCCAGAATGTGGAAGAGACCTGTATTTACAAGAAAATGAGTGGGAGCTCGGTTGTGTTCTTAGCACTGTATGTTGACGACATATTGCTAATAGGGAATGATGTGGAGTTTCTGAATAGCGTGAAGGAATATTTAAACAGTAAGTTTTCCATGAAGGACTTAGGAGAAGCTGCGTATGTTTTAGGCATAAAAATCTATCGTGATAGATCAAGGCGCCTATTAGCACTAAGTCAGAGTACTTATCTTGATAAAATACTGAAGCGTTTTCATATGGAGAAGGCAAAGAAGGGTTCTCTGCCGGTTATCAAGAATAAGATATTGCGTAAGGCGCAGTGTCCGATGACGGAACCGGGTAAGGCCGAAATGACGAAACATCCTTATGCTTCAGCCATAGGATCGATCATGTATGCAATGTTGAGTACTAGACCGGATGTGGCATTAGCTCTAAGTTTGACAAGCCGGTTCCAGAGTAATCCTGAAATGCCGCATTGGGTGGTTGTTAAGAGCATTCTTAAGTATCTCAATAAGACAAAGGAAATGTTCCTTGCGTATGGTGGTTGCGATGAAGAACTTGGTGTAACGGGTTACGTAGATGCAAGTTTCTGCTCAAACCCCGATGATTGTAAGTCACAGACAGGTTACGTGTTCAAGGTGAATGGAGGCGCCGTGTCGTGGAGAAGTGGGAAACAACCCATAGTCGCACAATCTACAATGGAGACGGAGTACATTGCTGCCTGCGAGGCCGCGAATGAAGCTGTGTGGCTGAGGAAGTTCGTCATCGAACTTGGAGTGTTCCCGAGCGTGCAAGACCCCGTGATCCTCTTCTGCGACAATACGGGTGCCATTGCGAACGCCAAGGAGCCAAGGTCTCACTCCACCGCCAAACACATTCTCCGACGCTTCCATGTGATACGTCAGTACGTACAAGGAGGCGATGTGAAGATTTGCAAAGTGCATACGGATCTGAATGTGGCAGATCCGCTGACGAAGCCTCTCCCGCTTGATAAGCATGAACAGCACCAGTCAGCTATGGGTGTTAAGCTTTTACCAAGTTGTAATCTAGATTAAGTTCTACTCTAGTGCAAGTGGGAGACTGAAGGAGATATGGCCTAGAGGCAATTAATAAAGTGTATTCTTTATCATATCTCGTTTGTTCATAATAGGTTTTTGTGTCATGCTAGAACCGTATTAAGCGGAAACATTAATGCGGGTGTGATACGTAAACAACCAGGTCCCTAGTAGCCTCTACTAAGACTAGTTTTGTTGCGCGATTGATGATCGAGGTTTCCCGGTCATGGGGCATGGCGCCGGTCGGCAATGAGAGTCATATCGCTAGAGAGCGATGTGATGGACATACCCAGATTTGGAGAACGTAGTCGTTACGCCTTTGACCGTGAGATCAACTCTTATTGATATTCCCGGAAGATACTTTGATTGCACCAAACGTCGTATCTTATTTAGTATGACAATAACGGTGATACTTTTGGGTATTGGAAAGGAGTAGTTGAGACGAGGGGTCAAGAGCGGGATTTGCCAGTCCGCATAGCAGGATAGATACTCTCGGGCCCACTCGGTGAGATCATGTCTAATGAGCTTGCAAACATGTGACTAGGTCACGGAGACATGAGATCATGAACGAGTAGAAGATAGCGTCGTCGGTAACGAGGTCGGGATTAGGTATGGAGATATCTATGGAACGACGCTCGGACATGCTAAGTATCGCTATGGCAAAAGGTCTAAGACTTTACGTTCAGGTTTGATAGATGAAAGTCATTCGTTATATCTCAGGGATTAATTCATGGGGTCCAGGCCTACGAGTTAGTCGTTGATCATTGAGGAGTCTTGGTCATACCTGATATTATATCAAACCGCTAGGGTAACACACTTAAGGGGTTTCGACAAGACAACCGGAAAGGAAGGAGATCACCGGGAGCGTCCCGGGAGAGGTCCGATGGAGATCGGGCAGCGCCGAAAGAGTTTTCGGAGCTAGAAAAAATTATATATATTATGTTTGATATTAATTAGTGTTATTAATATGCAAATATGATTTTATATATTTATTTTCGAATTTATTAAGGCAGATTTCCCTAAATGGGCCTTCCGGACGAAAGAAGGCCCAAGAGGGGGGGGAACCCCCTTGGGAATTCGGTGGGGGCTTGGAGGCCGGCCTAGGTGGGCCAGATGGGGCCCACCAGGGGGGCGGCGCACCTCCTTGGCCGAACCAGGCTGTGTGGGATAGTCCCACATTGCCTGGCTGGCAAGGTAGGCTCCCCCTGGGAGCCTATATAAGAAGGGACACCCCCAGCCTTTTAATTCACCAATTAATTCCCGATTTCTCTCTCGATCTCGTGGTTCCCAAGTCGGAGCCGCGCCGAGCTGAGGAAGAGGGGATCTCCTCCACCATAGCCCGCTGCCGCGCTGCTGGTGTTCCGGTCCAAGTCTTCCGCAGCTCGTCCTGGACTGGAGCTTCGGAGGCGTCGTCTCCACCGTACGTGTGCGACTCCCTGCGAGGTGCTGCGCTAGCGGTACTCGGAGGCCTGCTTCCTCTACACGACTTTGAGGTCGGCTTCGTTGGTCTGCATCGACAACGTTTGTGCGGGAACGTAATCCCCGCTTTCGGTCTACAAGGGTACGTATTCCGATCTCCGTTCGTACTACTATATCTGCATAGAATAGATCTTGGCATGCTTTTAGGATATCGTCAGTAGGAATTTTTTTGTTTTCTGCACACGATCCCCTTCACTTGTCGTCGATCCCATTGTCGACAACTTCAGACTCACAAAGGTACTTATGGATGGCGGCAGCAGCCTCAACATCATGTACTATGACACACTAAGCCGCATGAACCTATCAGAGGATCAGCTGGACCACAGCAACCTCACTTTTCATGGCATAGTGCCCGGCAGGCAAGCAAAGTCAATGGGGAGCATCAGGCTGAAGGTAACTTTCGGACCAAAAGAGAACTACCGCTCAGAGTTCCTCCGGTTCGAAGTTGTCCTCTTCAAAAGCGCCTATCATGCAATCTTCGGACGACCGGCTTTCGCCAAGTTCATGGCAAGGCCGTGCTACATATACAGCAAGCTTAAAATGCCGGGGGAAAACGGAACCATCACGATTTCTGGCAACTTCAAGAAAGCCAAGGAGTGCGAGCGTGGCATGGCCGCCTTCGCAGAAGCCGTCATCCACAAGGAAGAACTCGCGCTGCTCGGGGCGGATTCAGACAACTCCATGCCAAGGCCAAAGATTGATGTCAAGAAGACCTTCGAAGCTTCAGAAGACACCAAAAAGGCGGACCTCATCCCAGGTGACAAGTCTAAGCAAGTTGTCATAGGCTCCTCACACCAAATAGGAAGGCGCGCTCGTCGAGTTCCTCCGTGAGAATCGTGACATATTTGCATGGTCGCCTTCCGACATTCCTAGTGTACCGAGGGAACTTGCCGAGCACTCGCTCAACGTCATAAAAGGATCCAAGCCGGTGAATCAAGCAACAAGACGCTTTGGAGATGAGAGACGCAAGGCTATAGGAAAGGAGATAAATAGGCTGAAGGCCGCCAATTTCATAAAAGAAGTTGTACACACTGATTGGGTGGCAAATCATGTACTTGTTCCAAAGAAGAATAAAGAGTTGAGGATGTGTATTGACTATACCGGTGTTAACAAGTGCTGCCCAAAGGATCCCTTTGCGCTGCCTAGAATTGACCAAGTCGTAGACTCCACAGCAGGCTCCGAGCTGCTTTGTTTTCTGGACGCCTACTCAGGATACCACCAAATCAAGATGAGAGAGTCAGATCAGCTGAAAACATCTTTCACCACTCCATACGGGATTTTCTGCTACATTACAATGCCTTTTGGCCTGAAGAATGCAGGGGCAACATACCAGCGCTGTATGCAAAATTGCCTGCACGAACAGATCGGCCGCAATGTTCACGTCTATGTAGACGACATCGCGGTAATGTCAAAAAAGAAGGGAGATCTCCTAGAGGATTTGGAAGAAACGTTTCAGAATCTCCAGAGGTATCAGATGAAACTCAATCCCGCCAAGTGCGTTTTCGGCATTCCAGCCGGCAAACTGCTCGGGTTTATCGTCTCAGAACGAGGGATCGAGGTTAACCCGGAGAAGATCAAGGCCATCCAAAACATATCTAGACCTACTTGTCTGAAGGACGTGCAGCGCCTAGCCGGATCGGCGGCAGCCGTCAGTCGTTTCATAAGCCGCCTAGGGGAAAAGGCAACGCCTCTCTACCGGCTATTGAAGAAATCCGACAACTTCGAGTGGACAGCAGAGGCAGATGCCGCCTTGCAACAACTTAAGGAGGCCCTCACATCCGCTCCGATATTGGCAGCACCTCGATCACAGGAACCAATGCTGCTGTACATCACGGCAACAGGATCTGTTGTCAGCGTTGTCTTGGCTGTGGAAAGAAAGGAGAACGAAGCCGCGACGTGTGAGCAGCGACCGGTCTACTTCATCAGTGAAGTATTCTCCGCCTCCAAGCATAGGTATCCGCATTACCAAAAGCTGGCTTATGGTGTATTCTTCGCCGCCAGAAAGCTTAGGCATTACTTCCAGGAACACACAGTGACAGTAGTCAGCAAGGCACCGTTGGGAGACATAATCAACAATGCAGAGGCAACAGGTCGAGTTGCCAAATGGGGCATCGAACTTGCCGCCTTTGATATAGTCTATAAACCACGGACCGCCATCAAGTCTCAAGCGCTTGCAGACTTTGTCGCCGACTGGACAGAGGCCATGGAGGAAACAACACTCCCCGAATCAGAATATTGGGTCATGCACTTTGACGGATCAAAGATGCTCAAAGGCTCGGGGGCTGGAGTCGTTCTACGCACGCCTAAAGGTGACAAGCTTAGCTACGTGTTACAAATCCACTTCACAGCAACCAACAACGTTGCCGAGTACGAAGCCTTGCTTCATGTGTTACACGTAGCAAACGACCTAGGCGTCAAAAGAATCCTCTGTTATGGCGACTCAGATTTGGTCGCGCAACAAGTAAGCGGAACATGGGATGCGAAAAGCGCAACAATGGCGGCTTACAGAGCCAAAGTTGACGAATTCACAAAAAACTTCACGGGCTACGAAGTCCGGCATGTTCCAAGAGCTGAGAACGAGGCGGCGGACACACTTGTAAGACTAGGATCGGAACGCAAAAAGGTACCAAAAGATATTTTCCTGGAGCATTTGCACAAGCCATCCATTAAAGGCACCGATTTGATGGACCCCGATGCAGAAGAACCGGTAGAAGCGGCAAGTCTCGCTGTCTACTTGACACAGCCGGATTGGACGGTCCCATATCTCGATTTTCTAATCGACAGAAAGTTGTCGGAGGACGATGAGGTGCTAAAAAGGCAGATCATAAGGCGAGCCAAGGCATTCACGATAATAAAAGGCGAGCTATATAAGCGATGAACGTGCGGCATCTATCAGCGGTGCATACAGCCGGAAGAAGGCCGGGAAATTCTGAGGGACATACATATTGGCACCTGCGGGCATCATGCTTCCGCCAGGTCCATTGTATCCAAAGCTTTCCGCCAAGGTTTCTACTGGCTCACCGCCAAAGAAGACGCCGAGAACATCGTAAAGACATGCAAAGGCTGCCAGTTGTACGCTCGTCAACCTCACTTGCCGGCACAGGAACTAAGGACGGTCCCAATCACCTGGCCGTTCGCGGTCTGGGGCTTAGACATGGTGGGTCCCTTCAAAAAGGCGCGTGGTGGGTACACCCACCTATTGGTCGTTGTCGACAAGTTCACCAAATGGGTCGAGGCTAAACCGATCAGCAAACTTGACGCACGAACAACCACCAATTTTCTCTGGGGAATTATCTCTCGGTTTGGAGTTCCACACAACATTATCACCGATAATGGCAGCAACCTGTCTCAAGGCGACATAGAAGAATACTGCAGCGATCTGGGTATCCGGCTTGATTTGGCATCCGTGTCACACCCTCAATCCAATGGACAAGTAGAGCGTACAAACGGCCTAGTCTTATCAGGACTTAAGCCTCGTCTTGAAGCTCCATTACACAGGGCAGCCGGCGCTTGGGCAGATGAGTTACAGTCGGTACTATGGAGTTTGCGCACAACGCCAAACAAGTCTACCGGCTACACTCCTTTCTTCTTAGTATATGGCGCTGAGGCAGTGCTACCTACCGACATGAAGTACGATTCCCCAAGAGTTCAAGCCTACATCGAGCAAGACGTAGAAGGTGCAAGACAGGATAGCCTAGACCTGCTAGACGAAGAAAGAGACGTCGCTCTCCATCGCTCCGCCTTGTACCAGCAACAACTTCGCCGCTATCATAGCCGGAGAGTGCGGAAGCGAAGCTTCAGAACAGGTGACCTGGTTCTCCGCCTAATTCAAGACAGAAAAGGCCTGCACAAGTTATCCCCGCCATGGGAAGGACCGTTTATAGTCACAAGGGCGCTGCTCAATGGTTCCTACTACCAGGCCGACATCCGCGACGAAGACGAAAAGAAAATGCGCAAGAAGGCGGCAGGAAAAAGGGGAACCAAGCGCAAAAAAGGCATTGACGATCCGTTCGAGCAAACAAGACGGCCTTGGAATATTGAGCAGTTACGTCCTTTCTACACTTAGCAATTTATAATTGTCATAAGTTAAATATGATTATGAAATAAAAGTCTATGGTTCCTCATCTGTGTTGAGAAGCATGCCATCTTTTGTCCTTTCTTGCAATCATATTTCCCCTATCTATCTAAGTTACCTATTTTCTAGCTCCGTGCAAAGGTTCAAACTGGTAGATACTTGCAGCTTTCGAGCCAACCCAAAGCAAAAATAAACTTTTTTGCGCCGCCTAATTCCTTTACCTCTGATTACTTATATGTGGTTCGCCTAGTAGTATGTCTTTGACACCAACATGTTGGATTTGGTCTCTGATTCTAAACGCATGGTTTAGCCCTGGTTGTTTCAGCTAAAGTTACCGGCTGAGGTTTCGTCAACATACAAAAAGTCAAACATATAAGTCAGGGTAAAATTAAGGCGGGCCATATAAATAAAGACAAAATAAAACTTTTCAGCTAGTTTCCGTCTAACAAAGCAGCAACAAAAGTATATACAAATAGTACAAGTCAATGTTGCATTGTTTCAGGAGCCGACAAGTAAGGCTAATAGGAGGCAAGGACAGAAAAGATATGGCTCGGGGGAGCGTCTACATCAGGCTTGGGGGCTGACAACTTCAGCCCCGGAACTATCACTCCCCTCCGCCTCGGCCGCGCCGGCAGCTTCAGCTCTCTCTCCGCCGGGCACAGGATGGCGCCGATAGAAGATTTAAGTGTCGACCATATCGGCAACACGCGTGGCGTAGCCGGCAACGCTGTCCAGAACAGCGGCCGGCTCAACCTCGCTGCCGTCTTCATATGTTGACGGCATGCCTTCAGTGACGGCTTCTATCTCCGCCTCGGGGTAGTGCGCCATGAATAACCCAAGTGCGGTCTTGGCACCACCCCGCGCCGCCGACTTCAGCGAGCTCTTGTGCAGTTTGGTCGCCTGCTCCAAGATAGCAGGCACGTCGCTGAACTCGGTCGGTTCCTGGCTGCCGGAGGAGGTGAAGAACTTGGCGGCAAACCGCTTGGACGCCGCCAAAGTCTCGGTGATCAGTTCACCTAAACGCGCAAGGCGATCCAGGCGGGGGCTGACAACCTTGTCATCGCCTAAACCGGCGGGAACTGAATCAAAAATGAAGCCATTAGTCTGGCTCAGGCTAAAGCAAAATGGCAACATCAAATAAGGAGTAAGAAATTACCAAGGGCCGAGTTATGGAAAGCGGACAGCTCAATCATATGAGTTGCCAGCGCATCCTCCGCAGTCTGGGCGCGAGAAGTCTGCTTGGAGATTTCCTCGGCAGCCGTCTTCTCCGCCTCCGCCAACTTATTGCGCAGGCTTTCCAGCTCACCAGTGAGCTGGCTAGATTCCTGCGTAAATTTGAGTTGCTGGGCCTCCATCTCCTTCTGGTGAGCCTCCTTCAACTCCAAGTTGGCGGCCGCCAAATCAGAAGCTTCATTCATAAGAGCTTGCATATCAGTGGACGCCTTCAGAATATCCTGGGCGTGGTCTAGCAGTTCTACAAATATGGATTCGCTAACTAAATGATTGACGGCAACATAAGTCGAAAGTATAGCTGAAGGCGAATACGATTAACCCTACCTTCATATTTTTTGCGGGCCGCCTCCAACTCGGCAATCTGCAGGTCCTTAGCCTCGCACTCCTTCTTCAGGTCGCGACAGCGCCGGTTTATCTCGACTCGGGAGGAGACAAGCTCGACGTTGGCGGACACAAGGCCCTGCAGGACAAAACAAAGGCATAAAACATATTGTCAAATAACCACTAAGCCGGCAGTCAAAATTTCTTTTATTTTTGACTTGCCATCTAAGTGCTCGGGGGAAAGGCTATGTATATGCCGGAGTGGTAAAAACTTACAGATAGGTCGCCCTCCAAGTCGGCGAATGCCTGCGAGGCGAAGTTGGCGAAAGCCAAAGTTGACTCCTTGGCCTCCTTAAAGGTGGACCAAGGGTCCCTGACCTTGCTGCCTCCCGCAGTCGGGGCTGCCCTCCGAGACCCGCCGGCAGTCGACTCCAGCAACCCATCATTGGCGGCGCGCGATTGAGCGGCTTCATCGGCCGTAGCCTCAGCCAGCAGTAGGGGAGTCTTGGGCGCGCGATCGGTGGAAGAGGCCCTTGGCGGAGCGCCAGAACCCGGAGCCGGGGGCTGACGACGAACGTCGCCCATAAAGCTGTCGGCTTGGAGTTGAGGAGTTGGCGGCACGGTAGCCGGCGAGCTGCCTTGTGGCCGCTTACCCTTGCCAAGAAGCCTGGTCGTCAACCGGGAAGTTGCGACCCTTTCCCTGTCAATAAAAAGCAAGCACAGTCAATTGGGTGGCAGTATTAAAGAGGTTTGTCGTCTATTAAAGGCAAAATTGAGTACCTTCGGGGGATATTAATCCCCGTGTTCTCGCCAAGGTTGGCGAGAGCCGGCTCGGTAGCCGATGTGATCCGTTTCTTCCTCTCGACATTCACCGTAGAGGAAGCGGCGCCGGATGCCTTGCGCTTCTTCGTCTTCCCGGCTTCCGACTCGTAGAAGTCGGGAGCCAGGTCATCCTCCCCCAAGGCGGAGAGCTGAGAAAGAAGACAAGCTTAATGGAGCTCAATTTTAGCCGGCGAAGCTATCAAACAAGGGGCAAGGAAGAAGATATTTACCTCGAGGGGAGGGTTGTCGTGGGTGTGCATAGGCACGCCCTCCACCGCCTTCACCAGCCCCGCCTTGACAAGGCTGCGAAGCCGGAACGCCAGGTCGGCAACTGGCAACAGCTCTTCGCTCACGCGGAGAGAGGCCGTGTCAGTAGGCGAATACTGACACATTTTGTGCGGGCTGTACCGCAGGGGGAGGATCTGCCGGCCGAGCCAGCAGATGACGGTGTCGACCCCATCCAGCAGAGGGGGAGCCATCGTTCGCGTGAGGAATTCAATCTGCCTTTGAATAAGGCGGAGTTCCTCCGTCAGCTTGGGCACCGCCTCGTCCCAGCAGGGCCAGGGCATAGGTGGCGTGTTGACGAATTCCGGGATGCCAACTTGGCGGCCCGGAGCTGCCATATCTTGGCAGTAGAAGAAGGTGGAGGTCCAGTCCTTGACGGACTCAAGGTATGGTATATTAGGATACCATTGGCGGCCCTGACGGCAGTTGAAGGTGACGCTGCCGCAGGTTGCCAGCCCGCCGTCCGGCACCATTTGTCACCGGCAACGGAAGCAATATCTGAAGAAGTCTAAACTAGGCCTAATACCTAGGTAGCCTTCGAACAGAGCTGTGAAGCCGGCTAGGACTAATATGCTATTGGGTGCTATGTTGTGGGGCTGGAGCCCATAATGATCTAGAACCTCGCTAAAGAAGGCGGAAGGCGGAAGCGCCATTCCCCTAACCAAATGGGAGGTGAGGATTAGCCGCTCCCCGGCTCACGGGGCCGGGATGACGTCTCCATAGGCGGCCCTCCACCGGCAATCTTCCCGAGTGGGGAGGTAGCCGACGGCCTCCAAATCTTGGAGGGCGTCTTCGTCAACTATGGAGGGTAGCCAGTAGCGGGACCCAAGGTCCGCCGCTTCCTCTTCCTCGTCGATGGGGGCGCCCGCCGTCGTCATCGCCGCGGTGGTTGGTGGAGGAGCCGAAGGACCCGCCGCTGGCGCGCGCGCGGTGGAAGTCCGGGGGGCGACGGTGGCGACATTGCCCGTCGCCGCCGTCGCGGGACGAGTTATCGCGCCGCCCATCGCCGTCGCGGGCGCGGTCTCAGTCGCCGGACCGCTCGACGCCGTGGAAAGAGTCTGGCCGGTGGACATCGCCGCGCGGAGAGGTCGTCGGAGGAGAGGAGTTCGCCGGAGCTCGCTCGGAAGCAAGAAGCGGAGAAGTGGAAAGGGCAAGAGGGCACGGAGAGCAAACGCAGGATGGTGAAAATGGACCGTTTGGCTACCTATTTATAGGGCCAGGCGTTGCTCCCTGTGCAACGGCGCTTTTAGTCGGACACGTGTCCAGCATCCGTTGCAGCACACGATTGCACGATCTCCACGCCTCCTCTTTTCCCGCAATTTGTGATCATGGCGAGATTCCCGCCTAGACTGTTTTCAAACTGTCGTGAGCTGGCTAGGTGGAAACCGTCAAGAAGAATGCTCGGCAAGATTGCCGAGTAGCCGTCTTTTCCCATGATGGATAAAGGCGGCCGCATGTCAATGTCAAGACACGCATGCTTCGTTGATTTTCAGAATGGTTCAAATCCTGCAGCCGTCAACTTTGGCAGATGAAGAATCAAGAAGAAGTCGGCGCCTGGAGAACTTCAACCTTTCTGGGGGCTAATGTTGGGGATATATCAACTAGGGGTATAACCAACATGGATCAATCCGGCTAGTCCAGGGTGGCCCAAGGGTGGTAAGGCCGAAGCCTGCCGGGCGGCCCAGATAGCTGACGTACAAGGAAGTAGGCGGATGGTCCAAGGAAGGCGGAAGGCCGAAGCCCATCCAGCCACCAAGCACAAGACGGAAGGCGGCAACTAAGCCGGCTAGGTCTAGGACTCTGTTTACTTGCCGGACAAGTACTTACCTTGTACCCTGGGGTCTGGCCGCCTATATAAGCCGGCCACCAGGGAGCCTTTAGGGCAGACGCTTCAATAGGCATCATACACATTGCAACCTGTTCACGGCTATTGCCTCATAGTGAATTATAGCAGCACGTAGGATCTCGCCACCGCCGTGGGATCCGAAGCTGGGTAAACTCGCCGTGTTCAATCCCGTCCTCGACGACACCAACCTTCTTCCCCACAATCCATACGTAGGCTAGAGGACCCCCGTCTCCTATCAATTATGCCGATACCACGACATTCATAGGGGGTGAGTGTATGCGCGTTTATATGGGCGCTTGCGTTGTACTGTGTTTCTCAAAAAAGAATAGGAAAAGTATTCTAATCGGTAGTACGATCGTGACGAAGCGTCGGACGACCTGTGCTTCATTGATCTGTTCGTATCGCATGGCTAGCAGGCCTACCCATATCTCAGTCCGCCCGGTAATTAACATCGAAGAGTAATCTCCAGAAATTAATACAAAAATTAATGCACCTAATTTAGCGTTGAGCCCCACATCCATGGCTGCAATCCCGTAGACCAAATTCACGCGCTGCATCCCAGGAGCCCCCACCCGCTGCCGCCGACGCATGCCGTCACCGCGTCCTCCGCCGCATCCACTCGCGCCGGCTGCCATCGCCCCATCCACGCATGCAGCCGTCAGCCAGCTCTGTCGGATCCACCGCCTAATCCATGTGTGCCGCCGCCGTGGCGCGCGCCGCTGCTGGCCTCCACCGCCGCATCCATGTGTGCAACCCCGCATCCACACGCGCCGCTGTAGGCTACCAACGCTGCATCCACACCTACCGACGTTGGTTGCCACTCGCATGTGCATCCACGTGCGCCGCTGACACCCGCGGGCCGCCGCCACATGAGTATCGACAACACGTACCTCCGTCAATTTCCTTCCTACGTTAGTATCGAATTTTGCTTCCTACCATATGTACTTGTGTTGTTCTTCACTATATGTAACCATTATATGCTTCAAAGGTGGTGGTGGCCCTAGCACGGCGTAGCGGCACACAAGGCGCTCAACTCTGCAACGTCACCTGCGACGGCGTGGACCAGGTGCTCCTCTGGGGTCGGCTCGCCGGCATCGCGGCGTCCGTGCTGCTTGCGCACGAGGAGATCCACAGGGCCAGCTCTGCGGCACTGGCGACTTTCCTGGATACGCGGTACCTCTCTGAGCTCTGCCCGGCCCAGGTGGAACGTGGAAGCATATTTTTGATTCGACTAGAGCAATCTTTATTTTTGTGGAAGCACAGTTCCAACTTGTTAGAAGCACGGTTTTGTATTCAATGATTCATGTTGTGTAAGACCCAGATTTTACATGCCCTCGAAGCATGTTCATTAGCTATGGAAGCATAGTTTCAAATTGTTAGAAGCACGGCTTTATATTCAATGATTCATGTTGTGTAAGAGCCAAAATATACATGCCCTTGAAACATGTTCATTGGCTATGGAAGCAAATTGTCCGGTTGAAAGAAATATAACCTTGCCACGTTGAAATAAATCAATAAACTACTTATTTGTATTTGATGTAAGTTTTCGCTGCATGGGTAGCATTTTTTGTTATCTCAGAAATATAACTATTGCTTTTGAACACCTAGAAAATGATGCTTCCATGCATTAAGAATAATGTTTGTTGCCTTGTTCTTAGAATTGCTAATCAGGTTAGTAATTGCTTCAGTAGCAGAAAATGACGCTTCCATGCATTTAAATAATATATTATTTAGAGATATTTGCTGGCCGGATTAAACACAATAGTTTGGCGCTAATTTAATGATCAAATTTAACGTCGAGCAGTTTGGGGCTGCATTTAATCCTGCATGCAGGGAATTTATTGGCTGGGCTGCTTCATGCGCACGGGCAAAATATTTTTGATCCGACGACCAAGTGCTAGTCCGATGGGAAGCATGGATCAGTCGTCTGATGCCTAGTGGTTCCAAAAGAATATGGAGAGCAAGAGACACCGTGAGGCTTCAAGTCTTGCCGGAAGATATCAGCGAATGTAATTAATATGCACTAAGGATAGAGGAAATAATTTAGGTCCATGAAGTGCTTCCGTTACCTGGTAGGAAGAAGAATGTGCTAGCAGCATGAAACCAGGCGTCGTGAAATAAGCACACCGAGAGACTGTGCGGGTTGTTTGCAAAAATAAATTGCGGATATATTCCTCAAGGAAGATTTATGGTGGAGAACGGTTGGTATTTTCTTTTATCATGGTGAAGAATTGTTTAGGTGGTACCGTGGTAGGCTGATGACATGCATGGCATTTGATGGTTAAATTTGTGTGACATTGTGGAGCTGCTGATGTGACATGCTTGCATGTTGAGATAAATACTCTTAGTGGGTTGCTCCCATTTATATATTATAGATGACTATCTTCATCGTATGTATCAAAACGGTAACATTCCCCATCTCGAAGATATCAATGGATTTATAGTTGAAGAGTAGCAGTTGTAGAGATGGAAGTTCCTTTTCTTATTTTTTGCAACCCGATTGGATTAGATACATGATCATTTTGCAATGTCATCAGGTTGGATAGTCGTGTGACACCGGACATGATGAATCTCATCTGCTTCTGCTTCCAAGAAATCAGGTCCACGGTCTTAATTACCAATTATCCTACATTGCGAGAAGGAAAATATGTCCAAGGTGGTCTTATCATGTCAATACAATGCTAAAGACCAAAAAATTCAACACGTTATCTCTACTATATAATATCTGTTAAGGTGAGGCGTCGTACGTCGTCATCATTTTGCGATTTAGCCCCTCAGAAATTTTGAAATAGAACCCGCGGTCCTCCCTTTCCTGTCAACTTACCGGTTCGTCTTCTATCTCCACCTCCTGGATCAGAGCGGAGCAGAGACCGGGAGGGATAACGGCAAGGGTCCGGTCGTGGTGGCGCTCGTCGTCGGCGACATCTCTGCCCCCTACCCCCCCCCCCCCCCCCCCCCCAACGCCCACACTTTGTTCTTCGACCGGAGGCCGCCTCCTCTTCGTGACCTTTGTGCCCGCACCAGAGCTAGCAGCAAAGAGCAACACAACAACAAAACAGATCGATTTAGAACAAGACGCTAGGTCCGCCGCCGCCGCCGCCAGCCATCTCCGCCCACCCGATGTGCAGCAGTGAAGCCGCCGCTTTGTGGAGGGACCTCGCCGCGCTGGCCGCGGGGGCCACGGGCATGGGCAAGACGGTGATGGACGAGATGGCCTACAGCATCAACGGGGAGAACGCGCACTACGACACGCCCGTCAACCCCTGCGCACCCGGCCGCGTCCCGGGCGGCTCCTCCAGCGGCTCCGCGGTCGCCGTCGCCGCGAACCTCGCCGACTTCGCCCTCGGCACCGACACCGGCGGCAGCGTCAGGGTGCCCGCCGCCTACAACGGCGTCTTTGGCCTCCGGCCCTCACATGGATTGGTGTCCGCCGAGGGCGTCGTCCCCATGGCGCAGATGTTCGACACCGTCGGTGAGCTAAGCTAAGCTAAGCTAACCAGTCAGTGCGGCCTTCCAAGCAGAGACAGAGTGTGACACCCTTCCCCTTGGATCCGCCGCCCATCTCCCCACCTTATTGATTTCTCTCTGTCTTTTGCCAAGCAAAAGAGGAGGGCGGGGGCAAGAGGAAGTCGCTGGTGGGTGGGGTTGATTCCTTTCCTAAGGGGGGGAGCTTGGAGGAGAGGGAGCTTGGACTGCTCGGCACGCCCCAAGATCGACATTGCCGCCGTCTCGTCAACACAATGCACAGGTACAAACTCTTTCCTTCCCCTTTATTTTCTGTTCGCATCCTTCATGGCCTTAGTCAATTTGGATTCAGGAATTAGGTAGTGCTTCTTTTGAAATTCACCTTAGAAGGGCGCCGGTGGTAGTAATCAATGTGATATCTTAGAAGGAGCTTCATGTTCCCTGTAATTCTTTGTTTGCCATGATTTGTGTTTCTAGACTTCAATAAAAGCACAACTCCATGTATTCTCTTAGTGCCGAGTTCCTTATGTTCTTTTCATGTTATATTGTTAGCGATTGAGCTTTTCTCTTACCGATTCAGCAGCTCACGGAACATAGTTCTAATTTGTTTAATGACATTCTTACATATGCTGATGAAATTGCATAACATATTACCATATCATCCTATATTAGTATGGACGTGCACATGTTAGGTTAGTTCGTGTAGGTACCTTACTAATATGAAATCGTGCAGATTTTCCATTGCTAGATTCAAATAGCATCAGGCGGCTTCAGTTAGTCCACATTGAGTGCATCATTGTTATAGCTTCATAATTCATATGGGTCGTCCTTCTTTGTAAACATGTACCATTTGCGAAAAATGATATAGTAACACGGATATCCTTCTCCCTGCATCATTTTCTCCTTATGTTTTCACGGAAATTCTTTCTTAAACTATTGTTTCATTTAACAACAAATCTAGCTTCCTCTGTTAGAACATAAAGTTAAATTGTAGTAGTACATACTTTATCCAGGTTTTCTTACTGTATGTAATATGTATGCTTTTGGAAACGTCTTGTAGGCTTTACTGGAGAGGAACCTGGCACCAAAGGGTCTGAATGGTATTAGTAGTACTGTTCTGTCTTTCTCATTCTGAAAGATGCCTCTAAACGCTCGTTAATCTCAACTTAATGACATATAAGGTAACTGACTCAAATGGAGAAAATGACAAGTACACATTAGACATTAGTATATCAGTCAGTTTTTTTCTTCAAAAAACTAAAAAAAAAGTAGTATGTACCATCCTTGGACACCTACATGATGTTAGTTTTTGAAATGCTTCCTCATTTGCATACATGAGCTTTCTCGTTAGAAAATTGCTTCAGAGTTGATTTTTGCAGAGAATGTTGATTATTAGATAGTATTGTGGAATCACTATGTTTATTCGAATCAGAGGATAAGAAAAATATTAGTCAAGATCTGTAATTTTGTTTACAGGAATAAATAAATTGTCTTCCTCATATTCTAATAATACAAATCGACAGAAAAGTACTTCTACTAACTACATAGATTTATAGGTAAAAATGTGTGAAACCTTACTGCACTGCTTCATTTAATGTTTGTTTTGGAGTCCTTAAAGTTTTGTACTATTTTACCTTCTCTATCCACAAATTTGTATGCATTTTCTATCATAGTTAATTTATGGCTTTGTCATGCAAGAACATATGACTAAACTTGGGTGCAGTTTGGGTCACTCTGACATTAATCTTTCAAAACATGTTTTTCTCACTCCGGTGGCAACACATGCCATTTTTATTAGGGACCCGGCGACTTCGGTTGAGACTATGGTCCGAGTGGGCCCCATGGTGACTTTGACTGTCGGGATGTGATGGTTACGAGATGAAACACAAATTAAATACATTTCTCAACTACTACACAAATGAAGATGAATACAAAGTCTTGTGAGAATACTTTAATGTGTCATCAAGTAGAATTTGGTTTATAAGAGATAATTATTTGTTTTGGTTTTTATAAAAGTGCATTGATATATAGAATAAGTTATTATGTCATATTCTTTGTATGTATATGTAAAAAGAAGTTTATCTCTCCCGTTGCAACGCACGGGCATTGTACTAGTATCTCTTCTCTTCTCTACTATATAATATTCGTTACGGTGAGACGTCGTACGTCACTTTTTCTTCCGATTCTACCCCTATGACTTCGGTGATATTACCCATCACTGCCATCGGTAAGTTTGGTACCGCTTCGTTTCTTTTTTTTAGAGCTCCCATCGTGCCCATGGATCCAGGACGAGCTCCCCGCCTCCATGGATTCAGCTCCCCGCCTGGTCTAAATGGGGCCTTCTCCTCCGTCGCCGCCGCCTTCCTACGGCATTAGGAACGGAAACTCCGTCCCGACCTCGACGTCTCACCTTCCCCGCCCTCCTCCTGCGGTAAGAACAGGACCCCCCGTCCAGACCTTGATGTCTCACCTTCTCCGACGGCAGGGACGTTTTTGGGGGCTTTCCAGTACTATGGCGCCGGCGGAGGTCACGCAGTTCATCCTGTGGCCGTCCTGTAGAAGTCCAGCCCTTGCCCCGCCGCCACCCGCCGCCTGTAACCTCCTATTCACCCTAATCTGGCAGCGCCGCCCGCCGCCTGTAACCTCCTATTCATCCTAATCTGTCAGCGGCCGGCCCGAGCAGCAGCAGCAGCAGTACCTGCACGGCAGGGACGTTTTTGGGGCTTTCCACTACTATGGTGCCGGCGGAGGTCACGCTGTTCTTCCCGTGGCCGTCCCGCCGAAGTCCAGCCCCCTGACAACCGAGTACTCGTCTTCGCCCAAGGTGCGTTCAATTTTCAGTCTCTGTCAGAGAAAATTCAATGTTTTTTTTGATAAAGGGCTAGCAAATTCAATGATGATCGATCGTTCCTTGCATTGCTGAAAGCTGGTTACGCGCCTGCTGTTGAGCTGTGCTTCTTTCGAAGATCCAGTGAAGATGAAAAAAAGTCTAATGTGTCCTTTTAAGATCGGTGGTTCTCCATGGTTTTTCCAGATGTTATCTTCTTCCATGGATTCTCCATGTGATTTGCTTCCATTTTTATTTTGCTAGACCCAGATTTTTGTATGCATCGTTTGATTAGATTTCAAGTTGGATTGACCGGATGGATTTTGTTACATTATTTCCTTGGGAGGCAAATTGCTTCTCACTGACTTCTTCGTGCATACAAAAATGGAAATCAATCCCACGTCAAATTTCACAAGACTATTGTTCTCCATGGTCATCATCGGCATCCTTACTGATGCGATAACGGACACCTAGGCAAATTGCTTCTCACTCACTTCTTGGTTCAGAAAAAATTGAAATCAATTCCACGTCGAATTTGACAAGACTGTTGTTCTCCATGCTCATCATCGACATCCTTACTGATGCAATCATGGACAGCCTTGGGTGTCCACGCCACCAATTCTTGTGGCGATGCTTTCCTGATGGAGTGCAAGCTCTGCTTCTTCAAACCCCTGTATTGTTCAGAATGGCCACACTGAAATCAATGTTCCATAGAGTGTATCATTGGACATTGGAAATACTGGTTGCATGTGCAGGTTCCTTGTTGTATTGCGACGCTTTGCCCCACCTGATGCATCAGACAGTTTCAGAGATATGTCGCACCTCCGGCGAGGTTGCCCTCACCAGATTTTAATTTAATGAGTGGATCTCCTGCAGATTTGATTTCATGGACTCAATTTCCTGCAAATTTCATTTAGGGATTATCGTACTCATTAGTTCAGCTCACAATCTTGATGAGAATGATATGAAGTTCCTGATGAAAACAAATGTGCATATTTTCCTGATGATTAGGTTGCAATAGAGGCGGCATATACATTCATCTCCCCCCAATGCTCCATCGATACATGTCAGCTTCAATTTTTAACTTTCCTTATTATCAAACTTGAGTGCTGAATGCATTGCCTTTCTTTTAAATAGGATCGCTTCAGTGAATACAATGAAACACCAACACTGTATATACAGATGTTACAGTTCGCACGTTTTAGGGTCTGGATACATGGTATTGATAGAATGCAGAGAGTACATAATCCAAAGGCATAGCAAGAAAGGGGTGTCCTCTATGCTGCTATAGTTCACACGTATTAGGGTTTTAGCTATTACACCATGTGTTGTGCTAATAAATTGAGTTATTTGAGATTGGATTTTCTCCACATTTATCTCTTTACAAAATACTGTTTATAATGATTGGACTAAGTTATATTTGACATGGTACATCATTTTGACAAAGTGGGGTTGGACGCATGTCATATAGTGGGTCTGGAATCCTCGCACTCATCCTCCTCCTGGTTGCAAATGCCATCTCCACTGTTGCGGCGTCCTTAGCGCATGTCGACCCAAGGCGGCGCTTCCGGTTTTGCTTGGGTCTTATGATTTGGTTTGAAATATTGATTTGTTCACGTACAGTCATTAACATTACATATCGAGATGTCTTATGATGGTAGGTTCTTAGCATGGAGTATATACATGATCATTTTTATCTGAATTTTACAATCCTTCATGTTAGAGTGAGACGAGTCATTTTAAGTGTGTGCGATGGGTCATTTTATTCACCCGTAGCAACGCACGGGCATTTTACTAGTACACTATAATCTCTAATAGATACATATCGTCTCGTGACATATACCATATACCGCCAACCATGTTTCTTTATGTCCCCATGTTGATAAATACCCCGGAGCACTTAAATACATCGATCAGGCCACCGTTATGTAGATTGTGTGGTGTATTATACAAAAATTAAGAGGTGATGAATTAGTTTTCAAAAGGACCCTATTACAGACGCTATGCTTTTGGAGTGACATAATACTTGGATTAATGTCACATGGGGAATAATCTTACGATATAGGGGAAACATGAGGGTAAAGCCATCCATAGAGTGCTTGGTGTATTATATTGAAATTAAGAGAGAATGAATTAGTAAAAAATCCTGTTACAAACGTTATGCTTTTGAAGTGACATAATATTTGGACTAATCTTAGATGGCAACAAATCTTACCATGTGGGCCATACAGCATACTGGGCCGGCCGGCCGGCCGAAGCAATCGAGAGATCAGCCGTTGTGGAATAGCCGATTAGGTAAGGAGAGTTCATAACTGAAAACCCTATCAAAAAGCATGGGATTACAGAAACGATCAGCCACCGGAGTCCTATCAAGATACATCACCTATATATTTTTTTACGTGTCTAATGTTTAATTTTCCGACAACGTACTATGTTGTACGGAAAACATGGATCGTGTCGTATGGCGTATGGTTACGTTACTACTTATCCATGATAAATCTTAACCATACATTTTAGATTTAACGGTCAGAACAATTAAGATGATGTGGATCAACCTGATGTCTCGAAAAACTATCTTATTTAGTTTTCTCTATCTCTATCTCTACTATATAATATGTCTTACCGTGTCCATGGTATGTCATTTTTTTTCCCGATTCTACCCCTGTGATTTCTGATATATTACCCACCACTGCCACCGGTAAGTGGAAAAAACGATTCAGTTTTTTTTTCCCACCACGCGCCGCCGCCTTCTAGGGTTCGCCCAATGCTGGCCCGCCTGGAGCTCTTCGACACACTCCGGACGGGTCGGACGACGAAGATGGGGACCAATGTCGCATTTGCCGCTTCCCCGCCGAGGCGGATCGTCTCCTTCACCGCCCCCTGCGCCTCCATCGGTAGCATCAGGTTCGTCCACGACGACGGCCTTCTCCGATGGCTAACCACCAGCCGCCAGTCCCGCTGCGAGGGATCCCTCTACTCCTCTCCCTCTCGCCGTCGATCATACCCCCCATGGATCACCCTTGTTTGCTACTAATTTCGATGCTGATGCTGCTGCGACTTCAAACTTGGATTCCCGAGTTCCATATAATCGATTTGATGTTCATGCGCTGTGCTCGTTCATTCAACCAGGTGTGCGAAGATCACCATCAGCCCTCTCTACGCTCTGAACGCTCCCGCGAGGCTGCCCATCTCAAAGTTCATGCTCAGTCTGGGCAACAAGGCCGTCTCCCTGCTGCTCTCCCTCGTCTTCGCCATCTTCGTATGGGAATTCGTCATGCCCACCACCACTCAATGGACATGGCGCCTCACTCTCTTTAGGAGCTCCTCTCAAGTGCGCAACCTTCTCTCCATCCGCCTCTCCGCCAGCTCCATTTTCGCAGATGGCATCTACAGGTTCAGGTTCATGCCTTCCGTGGACACCATAGTTGCCTGTGTTTCTGACAGAAGAGCCTTCGTCAGGGACCTTGGCCAATTTAGACAACGTAATGGGCTTGTCAGTATTGCTGCTGATGCTGTTGCTCCATTGGCCCTCTGGATTGCTCGCCTAGAAACTCAACTTCAGAACAGGTTTGGGGGAATTGGATAACCTGCAAGTCCTTGCGCTACATACCATTGAAGCTTCCTTGATGGTATAATTCTTGCTTCCATCTCCTCTATCTGGGACAGTATACTACTGATCCTTGTCTTGTTTTTTAAGAGCGTGCACATCTTACCATTAAGTAGAGAAGAGGAACAGAGGAGCCCCGACCGGAGCACCACGTGCACTGCTCGTCGATCGTGGCGATGGCTGGAGGACACCGCCGGGCGCCGGCAACTCGTAGCTCAACGGAGACCTATGTGCGACTATCTTGATCTCGGCGGAGGCCTACCTAAAGGCCTGGGTTATTTTCAGGAAAACCGCATCACCTATATCTCATCTCCAGTGCGCCAAGAACTGACTTTGCAACTCAAGTTCATGCGCTTTACTGTACCTCAATTTAGTAACGGAAGCACACATGAGACATATCTTTGGGTGGATAGTAGTTTGTCCTTATTGCACAAGCTCAGATTTCGGAGACAAATGATGTTTTTCACTTCAAACTGTATTGCTTCATCTGCCCATCGAACTGATCAGATGCACATCTCAGAAGCTCACACTTGTCATTAGATTCTCACATTGAAGACACAAAGTTACTTATTTGAGATAAAAAATAATCTTCTTAGCAATTTGTTGCTAGGCCTTGACAAACAATACAAATCTACTGTGTTAATTTGTATGTGTTTGTGATATGCTATGTGAAACAAAATCTCTTTGACTTGTTTCCCCCTTTTCAGTACTACTCTATTGTTATCTAAAGAAAAGATGCATACAGTTAATATTTTTTGTTGCACCGACCGGCAGACTGTACGTGTACTATATCCAAAATAAATCAGTACGTGCTCCAAAACTAGAAACAATTCAATTGTTCATACCACTCAAACTACTTAAGTAATCTTGGGTGTCACCCGAGTTATAGTCATCTTACCTTTTCCACTGTAGACTATACAATAATCCTCTAAAAAGAAAAGGACAACTTTCTCTATCGAGGAAAAAGGGAAAAGACAGAGAGGGATTCGCGGGCGGCAATGGTGTGGATTAATAAAAGAAGCCATGGGAGAGAGGTCCGAGAACAACAATTGGAGAGGAGATGCATTCTTGTGAACATACTGGAGCAAGAAATCTATATCAAACGTTCAACCATGTTTCAAACATAATTTTGCTAAAAAATGTAATAAGCAAATCATAAGATGATGGGGAGGAGGAACAAACTTGTTGTTGAGGTGGCGGCACTCACGCACCGCACACTTGGTGATGGCGGTTTAACCATATCAAGCGATGAGGTATATATGTAGCCTTTTCTCTCCCGTTGCAACCCACATATTTAATTGGTTTGTAAGTTTAAATTTGTTAAAAGAATCATGGTCCCAAACAAGAGAAACTCGGTTGTTAATCTTGTCGTCACGGTAATGGAATCTAGCACGAGTTATATTATGAAAAAACTTGTCGCCCGTTGCAACGCACGGGCATTTTACTAGTTAGTATATAATAGATTTGTGACACTTATTTTGGGACGGAGGGACTACCTCAAAACACAGTATTGTGCCGAACCTACCACATTTCAAAACACATCCTTAAATTGTTACTGGCTGAAAAGGTCGTTCCTCCGCTTACTTAAAGTTGGGGTTGTTCATGTGGTTGATTCAGTTGTTTCCAGCTTTGTTAATGTCCCCGAAAGTACGTATCTGAGTTTGAAGTTCTGAACATAAGAAACGTTATATCAAGAGGTTGGCGCTTTTAATTAAATCTCTATAAATCCCAAGCTCTACGGTTTTGCAATGATTCAGAGTCTGTGGTGTGCATTTGTGCTAATTCGAGAGTTGGGTTAATTGACCGGAAGGAGAAATCATACTGGTTAGCGGCTTAATTTCTAGCTCCATCTTGGTGGATTAATTCTAGATCCATCTTGACAAAGATGATCTCATGTAAAAAATGACACGTAGTTAAGATATGACAACAAAATATGATGTAGAATTGGCTATTTCTTAGTCTTATGTCCAATATAAATATTCCTAAATTTGTGGTAGAGACCATCTCGATCTTAGCTAAATTTGCGAGGCCAACCAGCGCTGAACATCGAGGCGGACACGTCGTCAACTCCCACCTCTCTGATTGACTCCGCCGCCGCCATCAACTCCCCTGCGCAGCGCCGCCCCACTCCCCCTAGCGAAGCTCTTCTCGCCCTCCTGGCCGCATCATCTGGGCATGACAACCCATCGCCTGCGCCACCGACCAACACCAGCGGCGCCCACCTGCACATTCGTCACTTACATTGGGGGAGGGGCGTCGAGGTTGTCCGCGTCGTCGAAGGACGAACGTTAATCATCGGCCCGAGATCTATCTCTAACTTGCCGGCAAGATCTCTCATCGATGCTGCTAATGACGACACCTCAGGTGATAAGGAGGAGGACAATGACACTTTCTCAATCCTTATGGAGAACTTATGTGATGCTTTGTCCTATGACCCTACCCTCCAGGATGTGGTGAAGTGGTTCAGGCAGTGAGTAAATTATGTACTAACCTGTTTTTACTTGTTTATAACTTATTTTCCGTCAATATATAGTCATTATATTTTTAACAAAAGTTATATTAGTTTTTAGTACATTGGCCTTAAATACAAACTAAATTTTATCTATTGGGAGAAAATAACAAAATATGAAATTATATACTTTCTCCAATTAACTTATGTCACTTCTATTTGAATATTGCATATATGCATGTGTCTATTCTTAAGAATATCTTTATAGATGCTTCTACTTTATGATTAGCCAGCGAGGCGTTCCTCAAACGGTGCCTTTGCTCAATCAGAATATTCTTTTTAAGAGATAATCAGAATATTGCTGCTACCAACTCGGCTGGCCTTTAGTGAAATTTTGGGGAACAATATACGAGAGGCCAATTTGACGCCCAGAGAGTATATTCGTGTAGGAAAAGCTGGGCCGGTTCGAGATTGGGCGGGTAGAAACAATCATACAATGCAAACAGATGGCCCGAAACATCCAGTTCATGAGAGTGTTTCTTTTTACTGCAGTTTTAAATATATGGTGTTTAATAGGATAAACTCACCGAATCAGTGATATTTTATCATTATCGGATCAAACGTGCCTCATCATCTAATGATTATACTAATGACGTGCATTTCTTTGTGCTTGTACTCAAATCCATGATATGCTGGTGCCAATATATTAGTTAGACTTACTAAAGCCCATGGGTGGCACTAAATGTGGCCCAAGTTATGGACAAAACCTCGGCCCTTGGGAGCATCATGCGCCTAAAAAACACAAGAGGAGATTCCCTCATCTCCACTAATATTAAAAGACTCAGACTGCCAGATCATCTCCACAGACCTAGATCGAACGTACTAAAATCATCTAATGTTTTATGTTGAGCTCTTCTTTTCCCTCGATCGAAAGAAAACCGGTTCAACAGCGCACGAATGAAAACCTCCCCACCGCCCACGACGCACGCACGCTTTCCTCTGCTCCCTACCGCCGACACCCCTGCCGCTGCGACGCTCCGCATCCACGCCTCACCCCCGCCTCCTGGACCCACTTCCGCTCCTCGCCGCCGCCTGCACCGCCTCCGCGCCTTGCCGCCGCCTCTTGGACCAGCCACCGCGCCTCGCCGCCGCCGCCTCTGGACAAGCCGTCGCGCCTCGCCTCCTGGACCCTCTGCCGCGCCTCGCCGCTTGGACCCGCAGCCGGCGCCGCCGCCTATTGGACTCGCCGCCCACACATCCTAATTTCTACGTCCCCGTCCAGACCCCGCTACCCGAGTCCTTGCATCTCCTCCCACACGCGTCCTTGCATCGCCATCAGGCAGTCAGGTTCATTGCTTTTTGAATTATCTCCCATAATTATATTCAGTTGTCAGGTTCATTGTTTTATAGATTGTTCAATGAATCATGATGTGTTAGAGTAAGTAATGGGCCTGGGCCCATTAGTCTTAAGGGTTTACTTAGGGGTCAAGTAAGCCTTGCTTGGGAGTCAAGGAAACCCCTCTATATAAGGAGGGGAGATGTATCAATCTAATCAAGCAAGAATTCAGAGGAAAACCCTCCCTCTTGCCCGGCCGTGGGACAGGCCCCTAAGTAAACCCCAAGGCTTACTTGACCCCTAAGTAAACCCTTAAGACTAATGGGCCCAGGCCCATTACTTACTCTAACATGATGTTCTTGACAACCTTGGTCAAAATTGTTGTCTTTATTACTGTTAGATGGTCCGTCAAATCATGGAGATTTTAATAACAATGACATGTTTCTTTGCTATTTCAGTTCGACTTTTTTATCCGAAAGAACACTGAACATGAGGAAGATAGTACTCAAGGAATTCTAGCTTCATAGATAGTTTTCTGTATTATCCAAGAGTCGGCTCAGTACCATCTATTAATTTGACACATATTGTGTAGTAGTTAGTGGTTACCGGTACTATATTCAGTTTTTCATATGACTACATCTGCGTGAAAATAGAATATGAGAGAAACACCTTACATCATCCACATTCAGCTTTTCTACCCTCTGTAATTTTAATGTACCAACACAATCTGAAAAATGTAATATATCTATATATATATCCCACACCCACAAATTGTATATGTTACAGTAAATGATTTTTGAAGTTTATAGAGATCATGTTAAAGTACAATTATCTTTAAATGTAAAAATGATGGCCAATTTCAAAAGTTGTTGTTTCTGCATATCCTATGTCTGTCTATTTCGTCCAGAAACAGTCTATCGCATATGGAGCAACAACCGGGAGAATCTTCTTACGCGATCTGCTGAGTGTGTCCCATTTACGGACCTAATCAACAATTGTAATTATCAGAGTCGCAAAGGTCAAGAACAATAGAATGAAAAAGGGTGGTACATTTGATTGAAGCATGAAAGAGGAATATTTACAAAGGCAACGCATAGCCTGCGAACAGAAGAAGGATGCAAACGGGGGTGGTCTTCAGATTGTTGGCGTGTCTCCATCATCATGAACATAACCAACATCATCATGGTAAAAAACAATGTTTTTTGCTTATGTATAATCTTCTGTGTCAAATGCATCTGCTCTGCTAATGGAAGTTATATCTTATCTATTTATTTAAGTTAAGCCAAATCCAATACATTGTTAGTGTTAAATCTGCAGGCTTCTCGAACTATAGTTGGTGGATCTTTGTCCACAATGGTCAAGTTCTAAATGCAAGTCACTGAAGGTCAGATCAATTTATACTATTTTTTCTTGTTTGCTTTGTGTGGCTGGGTACCCACATTTGGAAAACAAATATGTAGTCGGGTACTTAGTGTGATTTGATAGCTGCTTGTTTGTTTCATGCATCACAACATCACCCGGTCAGATACTCACATGTGTTTGGACTTTGGAGTAGGCTTGTGACTGAAATTATGCAAAAGATTTGTCTTGCATATTCCCTTTAAGAAAATATAAGTGACTTTAGATGCATCATAAATAGTGAAAAGAGTTTAATAGAGTAGTTGTCGTTCCTCTACTGAAACTATTCTTGATTGTAGTGATAAAGGTGTCAATAAAAACGAAATTGTTGCACTGCCAATTCTTATGAAATATATATTTATGGAAATAAAATGTTTTTTTGTGTTGTTTCCTATTGACATGTTACAGTTACAAGCCGGGTAGTGAATAGTAATGATTTCCATGAAAACTCATAAGAAATTACTGAAGTTTATCTTGTCAGGAAAGCAAGATCTATTCTATAGAGGAGCAGAACACCAAAATTTATTACAATTACAAGTGGATTGAGGTTTTAAGTTCTTTAGAAGGATGCACGATGGGGTGCTCACCTCTCAGAGTGAGTTTGAGCATTTGGCTTCTTAGAGTTTGACAAAGTGTCTTCGATATCAATCTTCAGGTCTGGGATCAAGCGCAGCCCCTTGAGCGCAGCAGCCCAAGTAGCAGCCTGGAAAGGAGTGCTCTGCTTGCTTTATGGTTTTCTTCTATTTTCATTGTTCGACTGTATTCAGGCATTGCAGTTCTTTTCATTGACCATCCACAACATATATATGTTTCATGCTTTTTTAATCGACTAGAACTTGACTAGAACTTTTCTATTAGTTGTTGGTCATGTGGACATAGGTGAATACCTCAATTATTTTGCTGATTCTGGATAAGGTTGTATGTATATATTTTGCACTATGTACTATTTTCGCTTTCCAGTCCCTGGCTTGAAGCAACTATTTCGAACAAGAGATGTTTGTCATTTGGTGAGTTAGTGTTATTTTTCGACATCATTATAGCTAACATTTAAGTACACTTGAAATTTATCTTGGACATTTCACTTTAGAAATGCTGGTATTTTCAAATAACATTATTTAATTGCGGATCAATATGAGAAAGATTAGGGCTCCCTTTTCACTCTTTTCGATTCCGATCTCCATATTAAACCATGGTAATTGGAAAATCACCACAATTTTAAAGACAAGCATGTAAAAATGACATGACTGATGTGAAATAACGAATTAATCTCATGGTGATTAGTTATTGATATTGCTTCATCAATTTTTTCATCGTGCCATGACAGACTAATTGAATTGGTTAACCGATTTTCATGAATTTAAAAATATTGTCATAATAATAAAATAAATTGGACAATAAAGGGGGTTTGACTTTTGCTCACATAAATATTAATATTGCCTGAGGTTATACGTGCATTGCACGTGCACAATTATTAGTAGAAGAAAAAATAACAAGAGGAGAGCCAAAAACATTTTTCGTTTTAGAGAGAAGATTTTGTCCAGTGATCCTGATAGTATAAGAAAAATCGAAATAAATATTTGCGAGTTTGAAAAAAATCAAAAAAAAATCCCGAAAGTAGGTATTCCATAAACATGTAAAAAATCAAATTCATATAGTATGTATTCTAGGATACACAGAGTGCAGATCTAAATATGCATATTTTTTAAATCTCCAAAATTTATCAAGTTTTTCATTTTTATGGAAAACACATAATATAAAACATTTCAAATTAAGTTTTTACATGTTTGTGACGTACACCATTAGCTACATCTAAAAAATAATTTTTAATTAAACTCGTAAATATTATTATTTTCAGAAAGCGGGATCATTGATAGTCACGTGAGTCAAAAGACAGTTTTCGTTTCAAGAGTAGCAATGTTTCTCAACATAGTACTCCCTCCGTCCACACAAGGATGTCAAACTTCTGAACAAGTTTGGACAAATTTGTGACACCTTTTATAAACGGGAGGAGTAGCATTTTTTGCGGACATTGCATACCCGACAGGGGCAACCAAGTGAAATGATGACCAGAATTGCAGAAACGATGGGGTCTGATTCAAGCATCGTTATCATCAGATCAAATTGCTCGCTGCAAAGGTGTTTAACCCCGTGAGTAAAGCACATCTTGTTAGCCACATGAAACCAACTCTCTCATGATTCTCGCCATTAGAGACGACCTGCTGCTATCACTACGTACGGCACCTGACGGGAGTTGACTTGTTTGCTGGAGTTAAACGGCTGAGAAATGAGTCACTGCCACATGGGGCCCAAGCTGAGCTGTCAAGCTGCCCCCACTAGCCATAGATTTGGCCGACTCGATCAGTTCATTTCGATTCATATTTTGTTCGTTTCCCCGCCATCTCGATCGGGCTTGCTCGTCCGCCGAAACTAATGGCGCCCGTCGCGGGGCTTATCCGACTCCTCCTCGTCGCCGTGCCGGTCCTGCACTCGGCGGCGGCGGCGGCGGCGGGGAGCCGTAGTAACTCCACCGCGGCGGCGTGCCCGCTGGACCTGGGCTACGTGCGGACGTTCCCGTGGGACCGCGCGCCGTGCGCGCCGCCGGTGGCCAACGTCACTAGCTGCTGCATGACGCTCCTCTCCGTGCTGGGCATCGGCCTCGCCGCGCGCCTCCGCACCACCGGCCGCTTCCGCCTCCCTTCCGCGCCGGCCTCGGCCGCCTGCATCCGCGCCTTCTCCGACGCGATCGCCTCGCCGCCGCTCTCGCTCCCGCGCACCCTCGCGCGCACCTGCTTCCCGGTGCCGTCCCAGTTCGCCATCTCCCCGTCATTCTGCGCCGGCGTCACCAACGCTTCGCAGTACGTCGCCGCCGTGGGGGACGCGGCCATCGGCAACCTCAACGCCTCCTGCGGCTCCGACCTCGCCGCGTTGTCCCTCTGCTCCAGCTGCCTCGACGCCGGCATCCGCGCCTCAGCTCGACTTACTTCCGCAGCCGGAAACAGATCCGATCCCCTCAACTGCTTCTACCTCACCGTCCTCTACGCCGCCGGCGTCTCCAACTCCGCCGGCCCCGCCTCCCCTGCCACCGCCGCATGCGCCTTCGGCCTCGCTCTGTCCACTCCACCCCCGACATCCTCGCCCACCCCCAGATCCATTACCCACAACAACATCGCGGTAGCAACTGTCATCCCGATCGCTTCCGTCCTCGTCGTCTCCCTCCTCGTAGCGCTGCTTCTTTGGACGAAGTGGCACGACGGCATCATCAACAGAGGCAAGAACCGCAGTATGCCCGTTGAGCGGCGGCTGTCGCGGAAGCGACCCAACACCGGCTCGGTGCTGTTCGGGATCGGTGATCTGGCGAAGGCGACCGGCGGTTTTGCCGAGCGGAACATCATCGGCCGCGGCGGGTTCGGCGTCGTGTACCGCGGCGTGCTCGCGGATGGGTCGGTGGTCGCCGTCAAGAAGATGCTCGACCCGGACGTGGACGGCGGGGACGACGAGTTCGCCAACGAGGTGGAGATCATCAGTCACTTCCGGCACCGGAACCTGGTGCCCCTGCGCGGGTGCTGCATCGCCGACGCCGAGGACGCCGACGACCGTGGCAGCAAGCAGATGCTCCTCGTGTACGACTACATGCCGAACGGCTCGCTCGATCGCTACATCTTCAACGGGGCGGCGATGCCGTGGGAGCGGCGCCGGAGCGTGATCCTGGACGTGGCGAGGGGACTGGAGTACATGCACTACGGCGTCAAGCCGGGGATCTACCACCGGGACATCAAGGCGACCAACATACTCCTGGACGACGACATGCGGGCGCGACTGGCGGACTTCGGCCTAGCGCGGCGTAGCCGAGAGGGGCAGTCCCACCTCACGACACGCGTGGCCGGCACGCACGGCTACCTCTCGCCGGAGTACGCGCTGTACGGGCAGCTCACCGAGAAGAGCGACGTGTACAGCTTCGGCGTGCTGGTGCTGGAGGTGATGAGCGGCCGGCCCGCGCTGGACCTCGCCGACCCGTCCGGGATGGTGCTGGTCACCGACTGGGCGTGGGCGCTCGTCAGGGCCGGATGCGCTAGAGATGTGCTCGCCGTGGCTTTGCTGGGCGAGCGCGAGGAGACGAGCGTGGCGGCCATGGAGAGGTTCGTGCTCGTGGGGATCCTGTGCGCGCACGTCACGGTGGCGTGCCGGCCCACCATGCCGGAGGCACTGAGGATGCTGGAGGGGGACGTGGACGTGCCGGACTTGCCGGACCGGCCGCAGCCGTACGGCCAGAGGATCCCATTCGACGAAGCTGATGGCATTTTAAGTGCATCGTCGGTGCTGAGCGGCCCATTCCTGGACTTCGGCGACATGCTCAGGTGATGCATGGATGCAGCGAGATCGATCGATGTTTGGGTCGTATGATGTACTGGAGTTACCTTCTACACCTTGCATACTGCAGCAATTACACTTCTGCAACTGCTAGCTAACTGAAGTTCAGAGTTTTGTATCACGAGGTAAATTGACTGTGGATACTATCTTGTGCTGATATGCTAAATTAAATGAAGTCCACGCTAAATCAAAGGTCCGACTCACTGTTTTTGTTGCAAGTACAAATTACAAACTATTGATCATCCAGCAATTGGGGTGATTACACAAACATACAGGTACAGTACCAGGTTACTGATATTACACAAACTACGATGAGGGCAAACCAGCAACCGGAGATAGTGTTCTAGAGCCCGACTATATCAGCACACCAAGCGACTTCAGATATAATATGTTCAGTTGTTCGTCCAAACAGACAACAAAGGAGAGATACAATTGGTAAAATGCATGGTGCATATACAAGCCAGTGGTGGATAAGATCATCTGATGGAGTGAGGTGGAGATTCAGCGGCTTAGCTGTTCTCCTGCAGGTTGGGGTGGCTAGGCTGGACGCGAAAGGTGATCGGCATCTGGGCTGCAAAGTCCCTGTCTGGATGGTACCCAAGATCAAGTTCCCTCATGTTCCCATTCAGCGCGATATCTTGCTGGTGCTGGATGAGAATGGACAAAAACAGAGAGGTAAGCTTTCAGTGTACACAATACTTCAGTGTCAACTAGTGCAAATATAGCGTGTACAAAATACTTATGCATAATGTTTTAACTCCTGTATGTTCCCTGATCCTTTGTTCTTTGTGTTGTTTTCTGGTTGTCCAGCTTGTTTGTGTGTTGTTGTAGACCCTTGTAACCTTATTTCTTGTCTATAAAAAAGGCGTACCTTCTCACGAAAAAAGTTCCCCGATCATGTCTATGCTGTCTCTGGGAGATTTGGACTCTATTTCAATGAAAAATCAGGTAGGGAAAACCCTCTATGGCTGCATGGTTAATCAGATGGTGTTACTGTATGATTGTCAGCATTCATTTTTAATGGAAGGATCTTTGTATGCATTCAGCTCAAGTAGGAATTGTGTATATGTTTCCGAATAAAACATACAATGCACATACTGTTTGATAAGTGCTCATAGAATTTTTTTGTGAACAACAATCAAGATTAAATAGTCTGTCAATATACTTTTCAGCTGACATACTGAACTAGGTCACTTACAACTTTGAATGCCAGCAACTTGTTCTCATCTTCCAGCATCTTGCCCTGCAATTGACCAAGGAAACCGCGGATGAGGACAAAGCATAAAAGAACTGCATTATGATTAACAGAATACATGGCATGTAAGCATGTCCCCAAAATAAGGCCATACAGTTTTCATGAGCCTGTCGTAGTGCTCCATCTGCACCAAAGGAATAAAGCAACATCAGATACCAAAATAATTTCAGTGCTGATAATGCTTACGGTGTCAACCAGCTGATCGAACAATTATATTGCCTGTTTGTCATGCAGGCTGGTCAGCCCATTATCAAGTGCTTCCTCAATCATGATCAACTCTTTGGGTTGCAGCGAGTTAAGATCCTCGCCTTTCAAGTGCCTGTACCACCATCATAGTGGGTGACTGCAATCTTTGTAGCCTGAATACCCGAAGGAAACAGAAGCAACATGTTCAAGACTTTACCTGAGCTCGATCTGCATGTTATCATTCTCTTTCTTGATTCGATCAATCTCCACACTGAGGCTCTGAAACGATGCGTGCGCAGTGCGATCATCAGTGACAAGTCATGCCACTATTTGTTCCCCTTAGAATGTACTACCTCCGTTCCATAATTCTTTTCACGGTTTCCTTAGAAAAGTGTGGTTTTATAGCTCTAGAAAATAATTTATACATATGTTCTGGAGGTCAAGAATTACCTTATGCTTCTCATCCCACAGTATCTTCCCAGAATTGGTTTGGTACTTCTCCAAGATTCTTGATATCCTGATCCAACCAAAATGATGCATAAATACATAAATACCTTTTTTTTTTCTAGAAGCATACAGGCATAAAGGTTGCTAAACGTGTCACACTTCCACTTCAGTGGAAAACAAAGGGTCCAAGCATATTTTACCCAACGGCGTGACTAAAAAGATATCCTGCTTTACTGACAGGTGACAAAACAGCTATCTGTTGCATATTTGGCCAAGAAGTCACCTCCTCAAGACTGAAGTCGGGAACAGTACAGTACGTATGAAAGAGAGACGAGAAGAAGTGGAAAAACTTAAAGCACGCACGAGCTCTTGGGTGAGCAGAAGTCGTAGAGCTTGCCGGCGCTGGAGAAGACGACGACGCCGACCTCAGCGTCGCAGAGCACGCTGATCTCCTTGGCCTTCTTGAGGATCCCGTTCTTGCGCTTCGAGAAGGTCACCTGGCGGTTGCTCTGGTTCTCGATCCTCTTGATCTCGATCTTCCCACGCCCCATCCCTCCTGCTCCTTCTCCCTTGGGAGGCGCCAGGACAGGAAGGGCTCGTTTCTTCCGGTGTTCTGGAGGCTGGTGCGGGCGTAATGCGGGTGGGGGAAGGCGGTGGGGGAGGAGTAAAGGAGGCCGCCAGCGCCATGGGAGGAAGAGGAATGGTGATGAGGAGGCTTTCGGGTTGGTTCAGAGCTGGGAGCCGGAAACGGCAAGTGCTCTGTCTGCTTTCGCTTGGCGTCGCTTCCGTTGGCTAGTGTGCTTCCGTCCGATAATCCGAAGATGATTTCAACGCTACAAAAGGTGGGGGAAAGTCTTTGATTTGATTAGGGATCGTTCTTCAAAGAGCATCTCCACCTGGAGCCACCAAACGGAAGCGCAAAGATTTGATGTGTCAGACAGAAAATCGTTCCCACATTCAAAATCGCTTTTAGTCGAGGGGCGTCCCAATTTTATGTCACGCCCTCCGTTTGGACGGTCCGCCGAACAGAACGAAACGTCACGCCATGTCAGCCTCCGTTGCGCAGGCCATGCCTGTTATTAAGATGTTAAGTCCGGTAATCTCAATTTATGGCGAGCGGCGCCTCGGTTTCTCTACCAGACACAGTGGCGCTTCGCTCCACCACTCAGCGGCGATGACACATTTACGCCCGTGCCTTTTCAACCTTCGCCGTAATGGTGTGACGGGTGGGTCGTTGGCTGGCAGGAGTTAAGGCAAGCTCGTCCGTTCTCCTCCCCGGCCGCTATATATGGTGAGTTCACTTCGACTCTCCGCCACAACACCATCTTGACCACCACCACGCAAGCCGGCCGTTGCCGAACAACCACGTGGCAGGCTCCTCATCCGCTCCTCCACCACCGGGGGAGCTGCTTATGGAAGCCGAGGCGTGGGAGCTCATCCGCACAAAAATTCCAATGCCGACGAACTGCCGCCTCCCGGAGGTATGGGCGTTGAACCCGGCGCACGTGCCAGTCGCTCCCCGGCTAACCGGTGAGGCGCAGCTGGACTACATCGATAGGAACCTACAGAACTTGCCGCCAGAGCTGCTCAACGACGATACGCCCCAAAAAAATGTGATGATATGTCATAGTGGCATCGGTGATATCGAAACATTGCGGCCTGGAATGATGCGTCTAGCGCATAATGGATGACTAAGAGGCATCATTGTATTTCGGTTCTCTATAACTTCTATGCTGAATAGCATGTCTATCTTCTTAGACCCTTACACATCAGAATATTTTAAACTATAATTTTCATAGAAACCATGGTATCCCAAATACTTTTATTTTTTAAAAGAAGAAAAAAAGAAGATTGTTTTGGATCCAAACGGGCCTATATCCTCGCTCAAATCAAGTCAGCAACATGTCCAAAGCCCAAAGCCCGCGCCGCCGCATCCTCCTTCCAAAACAAGAAACACGCACGGCAAACCGGCGGCGAGAGCACGAGCGAACGGCGACGAGAGAGAGAGCCGTAGCTCGACCGACGGTTACCAGCTCCCTCCCCGACGCGCCGCCCCTCCGCCACCGCATTCCCATCCCCGATCGAATCCGACGGCCCTACTTCCCGGCTTCTCGATCGCCTCCCAAACTACTTCTCCCCAGCCGAAACCGTGGGCGCTCTCCAATCCTCTCGCCGTAACCCAGCAGCCCTCCCAAACCCTAGCGGCCGCCGCCCCTCGATCTGATGCTGTGACCGCGACCGCGACCGTCACCTCACCGGCTCCCCCTCTCCTCGCGTCGCCATGGAGGACCCCGTGGCCATCCCCTCCTCCTCCGCCGCCGCGCCCCCCGCCGCCGTGGTTCCGCCCCCTCCCCTCGCGCCGCCTGCCGCCGCGGTCGTGAGAGCGGCGGCAGTGGCGGCTCCGGAGGCCGCGGCGGGGTCCCGCAGGCAGCTGTTCTCTGTGGAGCTCCGGCCTGGGGAGACCACCATCGTGTCGTGGAAGAAGATGCAGAAGGAGGCTGCTGGACAAGCGGCGGCCGCGTCGCCGCAGCAGCCGCTGCTACCGGTGGTGGTAGCGGCGGAGCCTGCGGTTGCTGCACAACCGGCCCCGCCCGGTGTGGTGAGCAGTGCTCTTGCTCATGTCGTTGTCTGTCGATTGATTTAGTACCATGGTTTTGTGCTGCTTAGGTTTGCGTTGCGAGTCGGTGCAAAATTGGAATTGTAAACAATCCGTCAAGGCCTTAATGTTTGATCTGGGACTCAGGGAGTGGCCAAGTGTCCCAATTATCTTTGTATTTGTAGGGTGAGGGTACATGAGTATGTGTGCTTTACCTGACCGAATTCTCTTAAGGTCTATGCCCTAGAAGCAAACCGTGCCATAATTCAGTGCATTTCATGATGCTGTTGTTGTAGTTTATAATAGTTTTTTATGCCATGTCCTTGTCAGCCCACCTATATTGCTCTTCATCAAGCATTTTGTTTTCGCATGGTGTATGCTGGACTGTTGAGAAAGGCTTTATGTATTTTACACTGAATTTGTTATATTTTGTTCAAATCAGGCACCCATCACAGAAAATAACCCAGAGGATCCAGCACAGCCAAATCGGTTTAATGCAGTTATCGAGAAAATCGAACGCCTTTACATGGTAACAGTGGATAACATTGTTTGACTTCATATTCTCCATTCACTGATTGTTGACTCAGTTTTCAAATTGCTAATGCTAGGGTAAACATAGCAGCGATGAAGAGGATCTTGATGACGTGCCAGATGATGATCAATATGACACTGATGATTCTTTTATTGATGATGCTGAACTGGTTGGTTATTACTCCCTCCGATTCTAAATATAAGATGTTTTACGTGTTTCAAATGTTGATCAGATGTGGACTGAAATAACTGAACATACACAGTAAAACATGTCTAGATATGTGTAGAACTGTAGATACATGTAAATCTGGAAAAGGGCTAAAATATCTTACATTTAGGATCGGAGGGAGTATATTCTACGTTCCTATATCATATGTATGAGAAGAAGCATCATGTTGCTTCTGAATCTCTTCTGATGTCTTTAATTTGCACTGTCTCTAGTAAACCTTCTACCACTGATTTGCTGTGTTTATTGTAGTGTAATCATGCAGACTGTGTGATATAATATTGCCAATACAACATTTTTTTTGTTTAGTGTTGATATCCACCCTATTTTTACTGTCAGTGTGCACTCGGTTTTTGCTACTTGTTCTATCTTCCTGTACTCTTGGTTTAGTCCTAGGATGAGAATTTCTTTTTCATTAGATCATATGACATTGACTAAGTAATAGTTCGTTCTTTGTATAGTGTATGCACGATTATGTATATGCATGTAAATGATTGCACTGAACATTCACAGCATATTAAATTAGTCTGTCTAATCATTTCACTGAACTTATAGAATTTATCCTTTTAAGGTGACACGATGAAACATTTTTTTTCTGCATTGCTAATTTATTCTATGCTTTGAGAAGTTATTTTTTACCAGCTGGGGATTACTTCAATGTTTCTTATCTTTGCAGGATGAGTATTTTGAAGTTGATAATTTGAAGACTAAGCACAGTGGGTTTTTTGTTAACAAAGGGACATTGGAACAGATGTAAGGTTCCTCAAAATTCTTTTGATTGCTAGAAAATTCATGCTATTACTCTTTCTATTAATGCTGGTAGAGTACATCCATACCGTGGTAATATATGTTTGGTTTTTGTTTAATATGATATATTACTGATGGCAAATGGGTTCACCTAGTTTGATTGCATTAACCTTTCACCATTGAGTCTAGTAGACCATGTCCATTGATCATACTGTTCAATTTAGCACATATACCATGGCTGCCAATCACTTGAGGCTACACTTTTACTTTTCAGCATAAATTGTACAATTTTTTATAAAAAGTAAAAACATTGCATGATGTAATGACAAGCTTATAATAAACAAAGCTACTGATCAAACTGGAAGCAAAGCATGATAGTGCCGTTTACAGTTCTAGACGAACAACACAAGTAGCGGTTGAAAGCACGAGGAAAATAATGTTACAGTTATTATATATAGAATATATGGTAACAAGGATTCTGTTCCAATTTCATCAAATCAATCAAAATGGAAGCAATACTTTTTTTATGTACTCCCATGCGCTACATATATGTTAGCATGGATGATACATCAACCTTCTTTTGCAGTGAATCTGGCACGTCTTCAGATGTCGCGCCAAAGAAAAGGAAAAGCAAAGACCCATCAGGTGATCATATTGAAAGTAGTCAGGGTGATTATTTGAACATCAGCAACATGCCTGGGAAAGCTAGCAGTGCTGCACATGCAGGAAAGAAATTAGCTACCAATTACTCAGGTCCCAGCGGAACCGGAGTCCCAAAGAGGAGATTGACTGATTTTGCCACAGGTATTGATGCTGCAAAACGTGCAAAGATATCTGGTAAGGATCATATTCCCCTTCAAAAGAGCCAAAAGCCTTAGAAAAGCATAAAATTGCAGCATTCCTTCCTACTGATTTTGGTGTAAGTCTGGAATCAGTGAGACATATGACTATGCTTCAGGATCCATGGATAAAGATCCTTCAACACAACTTGATTTTCAACAAAAGAAGAATTTTGGTGGAGAAAATCAAGATCAAACCAACAAAATATATCACAAAGAGAAACATGTAGTGGGCAACTTTCCTGGCATCACAGTGCCTGGTACTGCTTGTCCTACACAAGCAATGGTAAGATATTTACCTTGTTCGCCTTACTAGAGAACACATTCACTTAGTAATAACCTTCACATCGAGGCACGCTTGCATGCTAAGTCACATTTGTTTTGATTTTTCAGCACCCAATCACTGGCAGAGAGAGTGCAGGTACCAAACCTAAAGGCACCAGGCTCGAGCGAGCCATCCGGGATCTCGAAAAGATTGTTGCTGAATGTGAGTATTACGTCACAATATCACATTCCCCTTGAGTATATCGGTAGACTGTGGATTAGCACTAGAAGTAGTTTCAGATACTTGAAATTTTCCTTGCAGACAAACCGCCAGCTATTGATAGCAATGAGGTTGACCCAAATAATCAGGCATCAGTTAAACGAAGGTTGCCTCCAGAAATAAAGCAAAAGCTTGGCAAGGTTGCAAGACTATCGGTATGTAGTAGCACCACAATCCACAATATTGTGATTGAAGAGCATATGAAATTTCGAATGTTCGTATTCCATATGATTGTTTATGTATGTCCTTGAGTTTTGACAAGCGAAATTCAGGTAAATTTCAAGATAATATATCTTAGAAAAACAAGGTTTATAAACATAAACACACATCTGGTCGTCTGCGCGGGTTATGCTAATGGTAATCATTTAGGGCCTCTTCGATTCACATGATTTAAAGAACACATGAATGGGAATATTGCAAGAATATAATGTCATGGCACTTGGAATCCTACAGTAATAAAAAACGCAGGAACCTGTAGCAGGTGTTGTTTGGTTGCACCACATGAAAAACACAGGAAATTTCTACAGGTATTGAGTACATGTCATAGTTGTCATAGACACATAGGAAAATTTCCAAGAGGTCTCACCCTTGCTATATTTCGATCGAATTCTAGTGTAGGAAAGCAATCTATAGGAATTTTGGAGGATTCATTCCTTTGAAACAAATGGACTCTAGGAAAAATTCCTCTTGTTTGTACAATGCCTTGAAAATCCTTTGATTCAAAGAGGCCCTTAAGTTTCTTGTCATAATGCACTTAGTTATTGTTAAGGAGTATTAGTATTGGTCTATGAGTTTGTGTTAGACTAGATTTACTTTCTTCTATCCCAGGTCATGTGTACTATATATTTGCCCATTGGGCTATCAATACAGACATAGCAGATATATCAGTATGAATTTATTGGGACAGTAGTTCATTTGTACTAATTGATCTTTGTTTTGTTAATAAATCCTATATTGAAATATAAACTATGCAAAACCCTTTTGATCTCACTTTGGTCTTTTGTTTCAAGCTGCACTACTTGAATTTGAACGGTACAGTATTGCCAGCTGTTTGTAATACTATTTATTAGTGCAGACAAATCATGGAAAGATCCAAGAACATGAGTTGATGAATCGCCTCATGGGCATAGTTGGCCACCTTGTGCAGCGCAGGACGCTGAAGGTTAGTTGTGGCTTGATGGAAGTAAACAAGGATATCCTTGACACATGAATTTTGATCGTCATATGATAGCAATTTTTTACTAAGATATTATGTTATGTAAGTGTTTTTTTGAGGGATCTAATGTGCGTATTCACATGATCAATGTAAATAGTACTGTGTGTTAATCTTTAGTAGTCAAAGTTAAAAGTCTTGATTATACAAATTTAAAACATCACCTAGAACATAGGCAGTATTATCCCAATGAAATTTGATACTATGTTGCAGTTTAGTATTTCTCATCAAATTAGAGTATAATTAGGATGAGAAAAAGCCTTTTGAAGCACATCTGTATGAATCCTTAGTATGTTTATGCCTCTTAATTGGCCATGTGGAAGTTTTTGGTAATCAGAGAAATGAACCATATCTAGCTCAGAGGATCCTCTCGAACACTAAATACCACCACCATGAGCAATAAATCTACTGTCTGGTTGCATCTGCAGTGAAAACAACTGAGATGCTGGTAGCAGGAGTATCTTATTTTACGCTACTATGTAGTTTGTATAGCATGCTTTATGTTGGTATACTGTGGTGCAATGATCCTGTAAAGTGATCAAATGAGTCACTCAAACTACATTCCCATAGCATTAGCTCCCTCTGTGCATCACTTGTTCCCGTCTCTCTAACACATGTTACTTGCAAACAGAGAAACATGAAAGACCTGGTAGAATTAGGACTCTCTGCTAACCAAGAGAAGGCTGATAGGCTCCAGCGTGTAAAAATGGAGATCAATGAAATGGTTAAAGAACGTACTGTTGCCAAGGCCAAGGTAAAGATATATTATTGTAATAAGTATGAGACTTCCATTAACTTATTAATGTTAGCATTCATGTTTGATGTTTTTGATGTTAAATGCTCTGTTACTTATGTGCTACCTGGTCAATGAACAACAGGATGGTTCAGCTGACGATTTTCAGTCTGTCACTGATGAAAGAAGAGCTTTAGAAGGAAAGTCTGCAATGGATAGTGTACTGGAGGACAGGATGTGTGATCTTTATGATCTGTACGTTGAGGTATAAATCTGTAATCATATGATCATTTTGGTGTTTGAACAAATTCCATTATTGACATAATTTTTTTGTTTATTTACAACGGTGCCTGTGTGGTGTTAGTACCGATATTACTCTCTCCGTTATTATTTACGTCGCGCAAATTAGTTTTATAGTGATGATGATGATGATGATAATAATAATATGGCTATATTTTAGTGGGATCTTAGCTTCCTTTGTTCTTGTTTGGTTTAGTTGACAAATGCCCGCTTACCTTCTTGTCAGGGTATGGATGAAGACAAGGGTCCTCAAAGCAGGAAACTATATGTAGAGGTATTAGCTCTGACACCCTGAGCCTTTAACCTTATTTATTTATTTTGTATGTACTATGTAAAGATATTGGCCCCGACCCTTCAATTTTAACCATAACTCAAAACCCGTCCTTGGGAATTTTTGTTACTGCTTATCAGTGTTTGTGTTCTAGTGCTTTTATTTGGGCAGAGCAAAGCCAATTTGCTATTATATTTATTTCCACATGGCATCTCAAAATGACTAAAAACTTAGTTACATATGTACTGCACCTTCTGCTTGTTGTTTCAGTTTGCATTTTGGCGTGGTATGGTCTTATATTAATCCAAATATGTTGAATAATGCATGTAAGTGCTTTTTAGAATAGGCAGTTTTCAGCTGTATACACTAACACTATCAATATTTATAGAGTAAATTCCCTATTTGACACTAGGGTTGTGTACGGCTCCGGCTCGTTTTTAGTTTCGAGCCAACACGCAATCTTGAGCTCGGCTTGCGAGCCAGGAGTAAGGCTCAAACTCTGATCAACGAGGGCTTGCGAGCCAAGTTCGATAGACGGAAAAATATTTAATCCCGCATGTTCACATCACAAGGAAGGGATGTGCTGTTCTTCAAACATTGCCCGATTCCCTATTTTATAGATGGCACTACTGCTGTTATTTTCTAGCAAAAACGAAGTGGGGCTAAATAATGCACCGATGCTGCAGTGTCGCGTTACCAGACCGCAAGTTAGTTTCATGGACTTCATTCTGATTTCCATCGCTTTATTTGAAGCTAGGAACAACATCCTTGACTAGAGCCATGGTCACCCCAAAAAAAGACTTTAAGTGATGGTGGGCTACACGAAACTGACACTGGATACATGTTTAACGAGCTTTGCTGAATTGTTCGAGCTTGAGCTCAACAGGCTTGTGAACTGCACATTAGGCTTGAGTTTGGCTCGTTAAGACCTCGAGCCGAAGTCGAGCCGAGCTTTTAACAAGCCGAACACGAACCGTTTGTCGAGCCCGGACTTTTTTGATAGGCCTATGTGACACAACACTAAAATGACTTCCCTATTTGGCGCTCAAACTCTTCCATACTTGACACTGGGTCAATAATTCCGTTCCTAATATGACACTGGTGTCTGTTCTGTACACACTATTGTTTAGATCCCCGGTTAGAATTGTCATTTGTACTGTACTAATTAGAAGCGCGCTAGGACGCTGTGTTGGGATGGCCTGCCCATGCAGTCACATAACTCCACCATGACTGCGTGCCGGCCATACTCCATGGGACATCAAGATAGAGATGTGAAAGATATGATGACTACATGAGAGAAGCGCACATATGCAACAGCCTCAAGCAAGTGGATTGCCTGCGTTCATCGAAATCACCCAGAGATCGTGGCTCGCCGGTGCCAGTTTGGACCGGCTCCAGCAAACAGTCCAATAGTGTTTGTGCTTTGTTCACTAATTTATTGCCGTGATAGTGTTCAGCCCTTCTTTCCTCTACCTGCACGTAGCAAAGGAAGTCAAAGAGTTGGGAAGAGGGCAAGAGGCAAATAGTTGTGCACTTTTGGGCACCACACATGTGAAAAGGAAACACAAATTGATGGCTCAGACTTGTTTTTATTTATTTGGTCACATACTACACTAGGGACAAAATCGTCTTTTCAGTGTCATTTAGCACATTTAGTACATATTAGGAACATAATTTGGACCAAGTGTCTAGGGAAGATTGTTTTTAAAGGCCAAACAGGAAGCCCATTTTACGTAGTGTCAAATAAGGATTTTCCTCATTATGTGGATTGTGGCAACGTGATCTGCTAAATGGACCTCCAACTATTATGGTGTGTTTTTGAGCATGGAGAACAATACCGTCGCTATTTTGTTATAGCGCACCATTTTTTTTCCTTCGTTTTGAGTAACAGAGTGAGGTTGGTGGCGCTAATATTGTGGTTGCCTGCTTTATCTCATGCACATCTGTATTTATTGTTAGTATGCTTATACAATGTCATTTTTTTCCCATTAGCTTGCAGAGTTATGGCCACCTGGTTGCATGGATAAATTTGGAATCAAAGATGCCATATCTAGATCGAAGGAGCGAAAGAGAATATTATACCACCAGCAGAAGGTTATAATTGTACATGTTCTTTTTCTGTATTTACTTTAAGTTTATATTCTTTGATGAACATTCTAGGTTATCAGTACTTTACAATGAATTATTAGGTATTAGACATGTTAAGTTCAAAGAAATTTGGCGAACAATATTTTCTTAATCATAGCATAAGGTATAGGCGTTTCTGTATTGTGCAATGTATCCACTTAGTTTGAGGAACTTACAGTAGAGATGAGGTTTACTCTTATCGTTTTTAGCCCATCAATATTTGTTTGCCAACCCTATATTCTCGGTTTCCTTTGTTCCCTACAGGAAAACAAGTAATCTGTGCCAACTCAACCACACGAGGGCTGAGGGCACTTCTATTCGTACTATCTCTCCTAACTGTAGTCCCAGAAATTAGTTGTCACTCGACATGGTACGTACTATGCCGTCGCATAACTGGCGCTTGCTTGTGGCACGGTGCTGATATGTACATGTTGGAGATGAGATTTATTTACTTTCTTTTAGCAGCTCTGTTATCAAACGATCAATCTGCTTGGGTCGTGCTCAATGCTTATGTATTTTCTGAACAAAATGCCCATGTCAATTTTATTTCTAGAGAGCAGAGACAATAAGTTATGTTATTGTATGCGAACTTTCAAACTATTCCGTCCATATCTAAAAACATGCCGTGAATTTTCTTACTAAGGCAGTTGCTAGCAGTTTTGGACCCTTTTGTCCCTGGTAAATCTCAATTGAGCATTTATTGGCACACACACGAACGTCATTATTCTTGCGAGCTGCGCCGTGCTTTGCATGTACATGCATTAGCCATTCTGAGCAAGCATGACCAATCTCAGCAATGGTAGGTGAGCGGTTACTGTCCCATGTGGGAATAACGACGAGAGGAGGTGAGCGGTGCAGAATGCTATCAGAGGGCGGTTATATTAGGAAGATTAGAGGGGGAAACAGGGGTACCCCCTGCTTTATGGAGAAAAAGTTAGTACTGTTTTAGATATGCCACACCCTCAAACTGGGTAAGCAATTGCTGGACCTATCCATGGTTAGCTGTTGGATCAGGTTGTACAGAACTATAGATTGACTTATCACCAACAAATGACTAATCTATCTCATATTAACCTGCCAGCTATGACTGAGCATAACTTACGGGGTTATGCTTACCTGTTGATAAGTCATCAGTGAAGGTTGTAACTTCTGCCTTCTGTGATATAAACATCACTGGGGGGATAACCGTTAGAGAGTTATGCTATTTACCCATCTTAGTCGACCTGATCCGTAGGAGTTAGCGATCATCCGTGTGTTCAGACTATTGGGTCTCGAAGAAGATGACATTGTGGGATCATAGTATTTCAGATTGTCGATCTTAAGGCAAATAGAGGGATAATTTACGTCCAGGCATAGCATTTTTGTGAACCCCAAGCACATAACACTTGAAGAGCTTTACCTGGTTCTGTGATTTCAATTTGCACTGATGGAAAATTAATTTCTGAAAGTTTTTTTTTTTCGAGAAAACGCAAAAAGCTTTTGCGTTTCTTTTCATTGAATAGAGAGAAAGGGTTCAGTACAATGACCTCCTAGGAGGCTGGTGCAGGAATGACAAGATAAATTAATGAACATCCCAGGTCGTGGGCAAAATCGCTCTAAGTCCTAGCGCTCCTGCTCTGGACCAGAGCGTCGCCTCTTTGGAAATGCTTTGGAAAGCCCGCAAACGTTCCGTAGTAGTATTCAGAACATAATACTAACTGAACTGAGGCATGTCTGTGTTTTTGTGTAAGTCACCACATGAATTACTGCATGTTGCTTACGTATAGTTTGTAGTAGTATTCAGAACATAAAACTAACTGAACTAAGGCATGTCTGTGTGTTTGTGTAAGTCATCACATGAATTACTGCATGTTGCTTACGTATAGTTCCATCCTAATTTTGGAGCCTATTTCTTTTTATTTTGAGATCCTTTTTTAGCAAGTGTGCTGCTTTCCCTTGATGAATCTCCACCGTTGAGATATTAGAACTTTGATCTGTTACATCTCCAGCATTTTTTTCTACCTCTTCTATATAATATAATGAATATAAATGGTTAAAATTAAAAGCCAAGTCAGATGCATTATAATAATGAGCGCTTATGGGTTTATGGTATACCATGATAGTATGGAACCCGCTATCTTGTGAGTTGTCATATTGCAATTGTCTATTGATCTGATATTTTTGCTGGCAAACTCATTTTTTTAGGGCGCTCCCAAACTCATTTCTGAGATGTAGCGCTATTACTCTTCAAAATAAAGTAAAATACGCATGATGTAGCCTGCTAATTTGTGCTGTTCTATGCAAATAAACTAGGTTCTGAATGATGAAACACTGAAGAGGAAAAGGCTAGCAGTGGCGTCAGATAGCTACCCTGTTGTAACACAAAGCGCAATGGCCCTGCAAGTTGCACACCCATCCATTACAAACCCTGTTACATCATACCAAGTGACTGACTATGGACAGAACCAGACATCGAGAAGTCTGGAAAAGGCTCGTGAAGCAAGCACAGGCGTACTCCCTTATGATAGCAGCCAAAAGATTGTTGAGATGAAGAAGAAAAAAAGGAAGCCAGAATTTGTAGATACTCAAGCTAACCCATTGAAGGTTCCCTCACAGCATGGTAGTGAGAAGCAAAAGGTTCCGAAGCATTCAGATGAGGCGAACACTATTACCATATCCACTGTGCTTGGTCTCCCATTCTATGACCAACAACAAAGCTGATTATCTCGGTGTGATAGCAGACACATTTGTTTCTCCTTATAGGCTCTTGTCGTGGGGTGTTGTAACAGTATATTCTTGTAGAGAGTGTGTCATTTTGTAATCTTGTATGGTTAACACTGTTCGTTTCCACCCCCTTTATATCGGTTGCAACTTGTAAAGTATATGTTTGTGTTTTCTCTGTTACCATTCGGACTGTATTCAGACCAGGATTGCGCTAAAATAGGCCTTGTCTGAGCATACCCCTGTGAACACTGAACAGTTTTCAGTCCCAGAGTGGAGGCTTTAATGCGCAAGGATTTGAAATCCAATCCCCTATGGTGGGCAAAACTGGAGAGCTAATGTGAGCTGTTTCCTGTCATTGTTCAGTAGGAATTCCTAGAAACTGAATGAAGGAGAGTGTAGCCGGGATGCTGAAGCTGTGGCTCCAGAGTGTCAAAGCATGCTGAGATCATAAAGGATACCTTGGAGATTGTTCCCTCAGTTATAGATTATTTTTGTAGATGTCGTCAATTTTTGCTTGTTGCTGAATCCTAAAATTATTTGTTAGAATGGTGTTTAGGTGTCTTAACGTTTCATGATACAGTAATTGAAACCAATAGTGTCAAGAAATTACACATGTTGATACTTCTCGTTATCTTGATGTAAATGATCATAATAAGGAGTTCGGGCCTAGTACTTAAAATCTTTGCCTGTATATGTTGTCAGTGGCTTGCTATACTAACAGAGTGACAGTAGCATTTTTTTTCATAAGTACTACTTATCTATGATTACACCAATTCTCAGTACCGCTCCCGGCGGCCGTGGTGGCCGCGGCGCTAAACCACGTGGACGTCTTGTCGGAGGCGCTCCCCTTTATCCAGCCCTTCAAGGGCAAGACAACGGTGGTGAAGTGCTGTTGCGGCGGCGATGAAGTCACCGAAGCTCCACTTAGTTCCCGCCAGCGCAGCGAGGGCGGCAAGCCGAAGACGGCCGGCACAAATATGACTTCAAGTAGCGGACTCGTGCAGGACAGGGGTGGTGGCATGCCGTTCCCATCGCTGGCGCGCGAGGTAGACGACGCAGCTGCCTCACCCACCTCCTTGCCTCCCGCCTCCGCGCGCACAGAGCCGGTCCACATTTTTGAGGCCCTGGGGCAAGATGACAAAAGGGGCCCCTTATTAAGAAGAAAAATTTAGATGTATTTCAATAGCAGTTCAATACGTTGCTTAGATCAACAATCTATGAGCTACAAAACTTGCACAACAAAACATTTATTTGACTGATCGAAGTACATCATGATTTGAAGGGAAAACTATATATGTTCGACAAAAGATCTTATTTTTGGGTGTGATAACTGATAAGGGGACCATCATTGTAGTACGACAAAACAAATATAGACTTCGAAAAACTGATTAAGTGAACATTTTTCGATTCTACGGATTCATCTATATGTTTTTTCTCTTGATTTTATTACTCCCTCAGTTTCAATTTAGTTTGTATTATGTGTTTAGTTCAAATCAAACTTTGTCAAGTTTGACCAAATATTGTGAAAAAATATCAACATTATAAAATTCAGTATTAAAACCATTATAACGTATATTTTCATATTGTATGCGTATGATTTTACGAATGTTGATATTTCTTCCTATATTCTTGGTCAAACTTAACAAAGTTTTATTTTGACTAAATCTAGAAGGCAAACTAAATTTAAATGGAGGGAGTACTACGAGGTTGATACTATATTGTGTGTGTTTTTTTACAAGTATTGTACCAAATCGTCAGATATTTTTCATAACATTTGACTGGAAAGAATGTACGCATGAGCTGTCAATGTACCAGAGCCATGATAAAAAAGGCAAACATTCATCGCAGCAGGAAACAATAAAGGAAATCTAGCATTCAAACATTTTTGAAAGAGAACATGGATCCCATCCATTTTTAGAAAGAAACGCATGCAAAAATAATTTTAGAAAAAAATTAATATAGATCATAGAGGTGAGAATAGAAACAGTGTGGATTGTGACATTATAAGAAGATGGTAGGGGTGTAGTAAGCTGATAAGCTCTTCTCACCACCTCACCGGGTATTGTACGGGAGCAACTTCCCTCTTCCTCCCTACCCTTTGCGCCGAGCAGAGACGATCCGAGCCCCTCCCCGTTTCCTGGTTGAAACTACTGTAGCAGAAGATGACTGAACATCAGAGCAAGGGAAAAGAGAAGGTCCGTTCCAGGGACTCAACTTCCATGCCCGGAGATGTGCCGGAGCACCAGGTATAATCCTTTCCGTGCTTCCTTTTAATCTTACAAAGTTTTGTGCATTCTGTTGCTTTTACCTTCTGTGATGCAATCTATGTTAATCTATTTGCGTACGACCAAGTTCTTTTTCTGCCCTTTTTTATCTCTCTAATAAATACAGAGCTTTATATAGTCTTGCGCCAATTTTTTATAATTCAAGTCTGTGGACTGAAAAAGCTTACCCTGAATTCATTCCCAGATCAGGAAGAGAATGCACAGAACCAATATCCAAAAATCTCATGTTCTCTTTCTACACCTAGGATCCAACTCTCATTTTTTTAGAATCTCCATTTGCATTAAGATAGAGAGACATGGGGCGGTAATTCAGAATGTACAGATAAGAAAGGCAAATGGCATTTATTTTGCACATATTGATTTGCCAGGAATATTTATTGTGCACCTATCTTGAACTTTTCCTAGTCATTTTTTAATGGTAAGAAACTATTGTTATCTATATATTTGAGTATTTACTGTATTAGCTGTTAGCCTGCTACAACCTTAAAAAAAATGATGCTTTCGCCCACAAGTCATTTTTGTAAGGGCCTTAAGTTATTATGGCCTCACCATTCGAATATATCTTACGCTTATTTTCAGAACTCTTCTGTACAATTACCTAATACTTCCAAATTTTGTAGAATCCTCATGCTTTCTGGAAAATCAAGGATAAAATTGGATGGGAGCACGGCATAATGGTCAACAATAACAGACAACACTGGAAATGCAAGTATTGTTCCATGGTTTGGTGCAGCGGTGGCGTATCAGGACTCAAGCGCCACCTTGTTGGTGGTAGTAAAAAGCTAAAGAAATGCCTAGCAGTTCCAGAAGATGTCTCTGCTCAAATAAGAAAATTGATGGACGATAGAAAAGAGAAGCGGCAGAAACGAACAATATTAAAGGGGCTTAACAATGTCAAAAGTAGGAGACGTTCTGATGATCCCAGGAATTAGAATGATCTTTTAAACCCTGGTTTAGATGTACTGACAGGAGTAAAGACTAATGTTCCTAAAGAAGCAACTAACCAAACAAATGCTGAACTCAAGACTGCCCACGAGGTATTATTGTTTCTTTGTTATATAGTTCTAACAGTTCTCTGATGAACCCTGATGTCTACTCCATTCGTATAGATTTGTTGGAAATTAGAATAATCTTGATATATAACTTTAATCGTATCAACAATTACGTAAAATGCTAGAAAAAATTAAGTATATTAATTATACTGTGACATTACTTTCACAGTAAATCTGATGATAAACATGCAAGTATAAGAATAAATTTGTACATGCATAGCTTGATTTTCATTGCAGAAGCTACCCAAGATCAATTTTTCATCTCAAGCAACTGTCCCTACTGGATTTCTAAGTATTATAAACAAAACAATCATCAAAGGACTATTTCTTAACACAGTGACAAAACGATTAGCTAGTTATCTAATACTATCTCATCCAAATCTTACAAAGTTGATTGTTTTGTTGTTACTTGCGAGTATACTGCTTTGCAGTCAACTTGATATATCCTGACTTACTGAATACTACGCAATTTTGCAGCCAGCTTCTATCACCGGCTCTGAACCCTGGGACCTGATAATCTCAACCTCACATGGTCTAATCTCTGATGTACCCAAGGACAGCAGCGCCATATTAAGGGAATCAACACAAGGTTCCATGGTCTTGGCCCATGTACCCGGGGGTACATGTTATTGCTACTTCTGCACTCTGGAGAGAGCAAAGGAGATGCCAGAGTACCAGGAAATGATGCTCAGATCATTACATAGAAATATGGTGCGAGTCGTGGATACTATGCTTTCTGCTGCAGAGGAGCTTATCGGGTAGGAGCATTCGCTAACAATGAAAAAGTAGGGATCTGTAGTCACTTTATTCATTGCTATCTTAGCCTCACAGAGGTCATAAAATTCAATAGGGTGTTTGGCCTGAATGGCATGGCTTTGCTATATTGTGCTCTCAACATCATTGGTTCCTACGACCTCAACACCTCTATAGCAGAAAGCATGTAGTCCACAGATCACACCAACCCATTCTACGACGTCTCAGGATCATTTCCCTCATACTCTGTCCCATCCCCTTCTTAATCTACAAATGTAGGAGGAGCCATACCAGTCCACCTCCGGTACTGAGATACAAGGACGCGCCAAGTAGTACAGAACATAAATCACACTAAAACCATCACAAGATGATACGATCATTATACTTTCTAGGAAGGCTCGGGAAAGGTATGATGGCTGATTGCAATTTGCAACACAGCTTCATCTGTGGATTTACTTATGCTTCAGTTACGTACCGGATATGGTAGTGCTTGTTAACACAGATACTAGTGACCACAGTAAACACTTCCTACCAATCTTCTGGTTGTTAACATATCTAACAACGCTCGGAGACGGTCGTCTTTCACTGTTTCACAGTTTGAGAACCTTGGTGGCCTCCATAACTGAAAGGCAATTTCTATTTTGTGTACCACTTTTCTGGCGTCAGTTCGCTCGCCTTCCCCCATCACCAGACCTAACTTATTGATATAACTAATCCTGAACCTAAAAATCGATATACCCACCAAAGTATATACTCCCTCCGTTGTTAAATATAAGATAGTTTACATATTTCAAATATGGTCTAGATATGAACAGAAATGGTTGAGCATACTAATTAAAACGTGTCTACATACATTTGAATTTGGAAAAGGCTAATTTTTTTTCATATATTTAGAAACGGATGGAGTATATCCAATCCCAAAATCCAGAAGACGAAAATAAATACATCCAACTATAATTGTAGATGTAGAAAAGAGATAAAAATAATAATATCGGGTTGCAAACAGTTATGCATGGAGAGGTTGCAGGTGAGCCGACCCCATCTTGGCGCTGAGGTACATGAACATTTATCTAGGCACCAATGCAATCACGCTATGCATGTACAGATTTATTCTTATGGTGGCATGTATGTCATTAGATTTAAATTTTCTAGCATTTTAGGTGATATCAAGATTATTCTAGTTCTCTACACATCTATTCGAATGGAGTCAATATATATCTTATGCTACAACATCAGATAAATCTTAGAACTATATAATAAAGAAACAGGTGAACAATTTGTACCTCATAGCGAGTCTTTTCGAGTTCAACGTTTGTTGGTTAGTTGCTTCTTCAGGAATATGAGTGTTTAATACTGTTGGTTCATCTGAACTAGGGGTTAAAAGATCATTCATAGCCATGCTATCATCAGAAGGATCATACTTTTCACATTGTTAAGCCCCTTTAGTTGTTCGCTACTGCCGCTTCTCTTTTTACCGTTCATCAAACGTTTTATCTTAGCATAGGCATCCTTTGAAACTGATAGGCACTTCTTTACCTTTCTATGGCCACCAGCAATATGACATTTGAGTCCTCATTTGCACCATACCATGGAACAATGCCTGCACTTCCATGTCTGTTATCGTTGACCATTATGCCGTGCTCCCATCCAATTTTGTCCTTGATTTTCAAGAAAGCATGAGGATTATGCAAAATTAGGAAGTCTAAGGTAACTGTGCGTAAGCGTTCTGGCAATAAGAAGTAAGACATGCATATTCGAAATTGAAAGGCCGTAATTACTTTAGGCCCTGAAAAAACGCTCATTCAACAAAGGCATTAGACTCGATCGGACTGATCATGAATATGTAAGTTCAAATAAATATAAATTTTCATATTTCTATTCAAAAAGTTACATCAATTATTACTGGGAGCACACAAATGTGACCAAATGCGACTTCATATGTACGAATCGTCTGAACTCGGTTTCAGCTCAGACAGGCTTCAACTATCTTTGTCGAACTCACAGAGCCCACCACACATTTTAAACCCACGTGAAGGCATGTGTGCAGCAATGGACTGAACTATTATGTCTCAGCCTAGACTCAATAAGATGCCCTTTTAAAAGTTAGTTTCGCATTGTTTTAAGCAAAAGCAAAAACAGAAACAGTGTTCGTACGCGTAACATCACACGGCATGTGGTCTCGGTCTGCCGGACAAAGACGACAATCTTGTGTTCTTTTTTCCACCTATAATCATACGCCCTAGCTAGGATATAGATTTGTACTAGTAAGATTTAGGAAATTATTAATGGTATCATAGCCTGTGAGATGCATGATGTACCCTTAATCATCTCTCCTCAGCTCGTAGCAAGCATGAGAATCTTACTGACTTTTTTGTACACTAAATCCGAGTTGCCACTTGACAAGAATTATTTCACATGCTAAGTCAAGACTCATCTGATTTTGGCATCACAGTCCCATCTGCATCCCAGAGGATTTGACCCTACCAACAAGTGTAATAGATCAATAATTTTAGGTAGTCAAATTAGAGATGTAGATGCTCTCTTCGATTTTCATCCCATTATTTCTCAAATGCTTCTAGGATATACTAAGTAGGTACTTGATCTGTGATGCTTGACCCCATCGTTTTGAGGCCTACCTTGTCAGGAATTACTAACCATATTCATCATTAGGTTCAAACCATGGAAATCACCAAATCTGGCAAGCATTGAGGGTGTTTCCATCTATACATCATGCAGGCTATGATCACCTCACAGTTAAATTACAAGGACATTTATACTGAAGCAAAAATGTTGCAGGTGTTTTAGGATCTTCTAATTAGGTACCTGAAGTTGGAAAACATAGCTTCACCTCCCGGGGTTGAGGCAATCAGATCAAGTATTTTGATCCATCTCTGTCATTAGGTTTACACCAGGAGGATTCATCGAGGCCCATCTGAGATTCGACGAGGGATGTTGTTATGATGGAGGTAGATGAGAAACGACGAGCACCGAGATGTTGTGATCTATAGATCTGATAGCATGTGACCATCTCAGCATCAGAACTATAAAATATGAATTTGGAAAACATACTTTTTGCAAACTCTATATATTGAGATCTACTAAGCATGTGCCTAATTTTGATGTGCTCGATCTCATACTTTTCTTAGCACGTACCTTCTTTGTAGTACTTCATCTCGTGGGATTCGACACGACTTGTTGGTGGGCATAATTATCCATCTTCATCTTTCGTTTTTTTACCATCGGGATTCACTTACGCTTAACCTAGATCTGGTGAGAGGCAATGATATGAAGGTCATGTGGGTGGCTCCAAGCACCAGAGTTTTTGACATCTACATATTTGGTTGCGTAGAGCTGACGTCTGGCTACATGATTGGTGGCTTAGAGTTTGAAATGAAGATGTAGAGGCCATAGGGAGATGTCAAGTATGGTGTATGGAGTTACCTGAGGCAATGGAGAGATCTGATATAGGGTTGGCGGCGGGAGGGGATGGGGAACATAGGTATGGGACTTGGGAGCTTAGGTTTAGGTGGCTTAAATACTAATTCAGTAGGATATTTTAAGAAAGGATATCTGCATTTTGCTAGATGATCCTTTCAACAATTTACATTAGCAAACACTGGAAATGGCGTAATTTTTGAGATTACCAACACTTTATTTTCTTTCCATTCTCGTGCATCCCAATTTGAAAACCCGTAAATATTACCAAAGTACGTAGAGTGGAACACTTTTATTGCATCAATAACCGGAGAATAATTTTTGCCATGATTATAAAATTGTTTTTTTTTTAATTATACAATAAAAACATCGCATTGCAAACATACAAACACTTTTGGTTGAATTAATGTTAAACGTTGGTGGTCCAATTGGTACACATGAAACTATTTTTTTTAAGTTGTGACGACCGTTTAATATAGACCGTGAATTTTTCCATGGTTGGATGTATCTTTAGTCTTGAGAGGTAATATGTAATATTTACCATACCATGGATAACTTATACTCAATTTTAAACAAAATTACACCATGATATCTCCATTGCACATTGAGATTTGGCTAAGACTAACCTCAGTCAATCAACCCTCTAGAATTGGACCACCTCTTACCTGTAAAGGAGCATATTTAGTTCAAAAGATTTATGTAGTCTTTTAATTGGAGAATCTTAATAGCCTATTTTAATTCAAAGGATTCTAGTGCTATTTGTAGGACTTGAACCTTTAAATGTTTTCCTATGTAGGAAGATTTGTATGATTGTATCTACATGTTTCCTAAAAATCCCTATACTCTATAGGAAACTAAAAAACACGGCAACAAAGATGTAGAAATTAGTTGTCATTGGGTTTTCATTTTTATAGGACATGGGAATATGTTAATAAGTAATGATATTTACCACGGTAAAAGCAACAATACTAGTTTGGTCGTGAAATAATAACACAATTTTTTAAAGGGTTTGTTGTTTACCTACCTCATGGATTTTTTTTGGAATTGAATTTACATAGATCCATGGGAGGAGTTCATATATGGTTTTCATGTACTCCGCGGCCTCGGCATAACGAGCTGAATTTTCGATCGACAACACCCAACATAAAGAAGACATTTTACAAAGTGTGGGCACCTCCCAAATGCAAGTCCTAATTGTTCAAACCGGGTTTAGACCACGGATCACCTGCAGCGCCGAGGATGGCCAAACTGCAGGCTTTTCCCTCCTTGGAAGCAAGTTCAGGAATAGTTGGCTCACCACTTTTTAAAATGCCGATTCTCTCTTGGAATTTGGAACATGAAGAAAGATTGGCTATGTTTGCCAACTTATAATGGGCAATTTCAATAACAAATTTGTGGATTCATATGACTATGTCCAACATTCACCAGAAAAAGCGTTTGCTTCCCTCAGCATGCTCTGTCTCATGGGAGCTCTAGATAGAGAGAAATGGTAGAGTCAGGCTGCCCACTTTGCCTTCCATCATCTTGGGCAAGATCAATAACTAGGCAGCAACTGGTTCAAGGCTGATGCAAAGCATCAAGGGCACTTGTTGCCGCGAGATTAGCATCTTTTGTACGGTGCCATCCCCGCGATCTAGGGTTGTAAATCTTAAGCTTAGTAACTCTCCTTAAGGCTTCGTTCGTTTAAGCCCACCCCGGCCGGGTTTGGGGTCCAATCCACGTGGTTTAGCCGGGATCGACCCCGCCGTGATTTGATCCCGGCCCATGTAAAAAACTGCCTTCGGTTAATCCCCGTCGGGATTCTATCCATGCCTTTTTCCTTCCAATCCCGTCCGTTCCGCGGGGAAATAAACATCTAGTCGAGTCCCGTGGAAGAATTCCCCTCGTCGTCCTGAAGAAAATAGTCTCTCGCAGGAATCATCCTACGCGTCTCTCTCTCACGAGCGATTCCGAGGCGACGCCGGCGGCGGAGCCGGTGAGGGCGGATGGACCGGAGGGGAATACGGTGGTGCACCGAGAGGATACGGAGGTGACGTTCTGTCAGAGCACGTCGAGCGCCGACGGCCCGTCGGTGGAGTGGACCTCGCCGGAGTTGTCGACGCCGACGCCGACGCCGCCGCGCACGTACCCGGCGAGATCGATGTAGTCGACGCTAGAGCCTGTGCAGTCCACGCATGAAGCCGCCGCAGATGCGGCCGCGGCGCATGGGAGCTCCGACGCAGATGCGGCCGCGGCGAGGAAGGCCTGAAAGGGTTCCTCGGAGGCGAAGAAATCGAGGACGCGGAAACGCTCGCGCATCACCTCAATGAAGGACGCGTACGGCTGGCCTAAGAGAAGGACGGGCGGGTCGCCGCCGGCTGATGCCATTGTTAAGATTAACTGAAAAACAGTCTTTGTCTGGGATTAACCGAACGCCTAATTAGCGGACGAGTATGGATAGTAGCAGCAATCGGGGAACTGGGTGAGGTGTTGGGGATCACCCAAACCCCTGGGTGGTAGGTTCCCTGCGTGGATTATTTCCATAGGAACCGAACAAGGCCTAACTAGTAACTCTCCTTAAGAAAAACTAAGACTTGGCGTTGCCGAAATGCACTGGCTGCAGGCAACGGGCAGAGCCTATGAGGAGGCGACAGATGCCACGTACGGACGGTACTTTGCTGTGACGTCGCAGTACGTGCATAGTAACAGGAGTCGTCATGAAAACATTCGAGAGCCCACAACAACGTCGATCGATCGCCCGTCTTGTCAGCCTGGGCCGACCGCTCCCTGACGGTTCCGATGGAGCTATCGAATATACCATGCTAGAATTGAACTAGGAGATGCCGGACAAATTGATGCAACTATAGTACACTATCCACGTGCCGGAGACAGAGACCATTTAGGCACATCACTAGTGGAAAAATGGGCACTAGTCCCGGTTCTAGACAGGCTCTAGTCCCGGTGTAGCAATCGGCACTGTCAGGTCGGGACTAGAGCCCCTGACCCTTTGGTCTCGATTTAACACGAACCGGGACCGGAGCCCCCCCCAATGAGCGTAGCGCACGTGGCCGCGGCAGGGCGTGCGGGGGCGAACCCTTTAGTCCCGGTTCGTAACACGAACCGGAACTAGGGTTTTTATTTTTTTTACATTTCAGGGTTTTGCTTTTTTTCATTTCAGGGTTTACTTTTTTTTATTTCTACCGGTTTTCTGGGTAGGGGTTTCGGATGGTACCACGTCGATGCGTGACGGTAGGGAGTTTCGGATGGTACCACGTCGATACTATAGTCGATGTGTGATGGTAGGGGGTTTCGGATGGTACCATGTCGATGCGTCGGGGGTAGGGGTTTCGGATGCTACAGCTTCGATGGGCGAAGAACACGTATAAATTATTATACGAACCTAGATGAAGTTGCATCATGCATATATAAAATTACATGAAGATCATGTGTTGATAACACATACACATTTAAGTACGCGTGGTACATGAATATCACGTTTCCCGGTTTCAGAGACTTAGAAATATTTTGTTACATGGAGATCACTATATATTACATGTCCGCCCTAGTCAAAATAGTGGTACTCTCTGGTCTCCGGTATGACATCGTGAGGTAAAATCCCGTCAACTCCTCTGCAATTGCCCTGAAGCGGGTCTTTATTGGTAACTCGTTGCGCTTTCTTGCCAACTGTAAAAAAATGATATCACAATGAATACATGAGATATGAAATGAATAAAACTCATCACGATTGATGATACAAAAATAATGTTGTGACTATAGCTTTACGTACTTCGATACTTCTTTTGCTCTTCAAACTCTCGTTGACCACAGTGTGCATGTACTCGCAAACGAAGAATCCACATAGATCAGTCCCGGTTGGCTGTTTAAGACAAGTCTATAGAAGAATAAAATTTAATCAAATAATAATAAAGTATGATAATGGTGCATGGGCCTAGTTATAATACTACTTACATCGTTAGTACGCCAGCGCAGTTTCTCTGGCCATCCACTGTTCGGATGTTCCGCGAGGAACATTTTCCAAACGCTGCATGACAAGAAAATGAATGAATGAGTCATAAATTCCTTGATATTAGAAAATGAACGAAAGAGGCGATAAGAAAAGAAAGTACCTTGCCACCAAATCAAAACAGGTCTTGTATTGTTTAAGGCATCTTCTTAACGAGTCAAGGACAACAATTTCTCCTTTCTGCAAGTCAATAACGATAAGAATGTAGTGGTAGCTGCGCACGTTTATAAATAGTCATGCATAACTAATCAATTAAACTTAACATCGGGTGAGAAAAATAGAATGTGTAATAAGCAGTAACACTCACTTGAAGTTGTAAGGCCATAATATATATTTTTTGTAAGCTTGTCGCTTGAAAAATATTAGCAAATTCCCCGGTGTATCCTTGTTAAGTATTGGATCAATTATGTTATCTTCATGCATTATAGAGGGGTCAATGAACCCAATGTGGTTGATTTTCTTCTTCTTGCATTCGAGCATCTTCATTCTGCGTAATAAAGCACACAAAATATTATAGAGAGGATTATCACAGACAATGAACGAGTAGAGCTAATTAAAACATTAAATTACAGGAATAGATGACTTACAGACAATAGGAACTCATGATGCCTTTGTCGAGGGCCCGGAGATTGTATAACTGAAAGATTTCGGCGAAGTAAAGGACAACAGAGTATTCTTGGAAATAATGCTCTTCCTTAACTGCCATCATGAGAGCGACTTTATTCGTCTCCTTTACGGTATCCTTGTACCAGGCTTGAAATTGACGCATTCTTGTGGGTAAGTCGCCGTCAACAAAATTCTCCCCGTGAACATAAGTACGAACAACATCCGCGAAGGGGATATCATCTCCCGAATATATCAGCTCCCGCACATTGATGTTTTTGAGAACTCTGTCATCAAGCACCTTGAGCGGGGGGGGGGGACTGTGCGTCTTGTTCTCCGAGTTGGGCAACTTGTTTCCCTTTTTTTGATCGATCATCCATCTCTTCATCATATGACTTACCAATGTTGCGATCTAGTCTGTTGGCGGCGATGGTGGGGGGTTGTATAGGGCATCGATGCAACGGTCAATTTTTTCCTGAGGAATTCCGGCAGTAAATTTTGCAGGAGGCAATTGTTTCGCTAACGCTTTCTGTTTCACGCCAGCAAGCCAGGCATCCGTATGTTCTTTGCATGCGATATCGTTATCCTCGACGGTTCTCTCCCAAGGTAACTTTGGAGTAGGCGGCGGTGTTTTCTGCTTTCTAGGTTTCTTCCTAACAGGAGAACCAGACTGACGCCTACTCGAGAGCGACTTAACATTCTGGCGGACTGGCACAGACTGCGATGGCCTCGCGCTAGGAACCCTCTCGGGGGGCGGTTGGCTTTGCTGTTGAGCTGGAGATGGACTCGGGCTGGGGTCCCTATCGGGGAGGTGTGGGCTTTGCTGATGGGGTGGAGATGGACTCCGTCTTTGATCCCTCTCGAGGAAGAGTGGACTTGGCTGGTGAGCTGGACTCCTAGAACGAGGAGTGGACTTTGCTTGTTCTGAAAGGACGATGTATTTCTTGGGCCATAGGGCGAAGGCATGCTTGACGTCTGCCAACGTTTTCTCCTCGTCACCTCCAGGTAACTCAAGTTCCAAGGATTCAAATCCCGGCATAATTTCGTCCACCCCGACACGAGCGTAGCCATCTGGAATTTGACCACAATGGTAGAGTTCTCCAGGTTGAATTACTAAAGTTTGCTCCACCGCCACCTTCAAAGTTATGTTTCTCATTGCTATATGTAGCTCACAACCTGTAGGCTCTGTGATGTCATCCACTGGGTAGGCACCAACGTCGACCTGACGCGTGGAACCAACGCTGCTTCTACGCTGAGATGGGGCGGCATGTGCTTCATGGTCTAATTGGTGCCGCTCCTGAGGTTCCGTTCTTTGCTCCTTCAATGATTTTATTTCCGCCCGTTGCTCCTTCATTTCACGTTCCAATTGTAATATCCGGTCGGCCTCCTTCTTCTTACCTCTGCTACGGCTTCTATAAGTGTGAGCGGATTCCGGCCACGCAGTCTTAAACGTAGCACCGCCAGGAAAGCCTCGAGCTCGTCCAACATGTTCAGGATTCCCCAGTGCCCGTGTCAGCTCGTCATCCTCTCTATCGGGTTTGAACACACCATTGCGAACATCATTAATTGCTTCTTCAAGCTTCTTTTTTATACGATTAACGAGAACCTTCCATTTTCCCCTTCCAACAATCTCTCCGGTTTTAGGGTCCAACATTGCCCCATGCGCGAACAACCAGAATTTCGACCTCTCGGGCCAGTCAAGTGTTTGTGGACGGACCCCCGATTGAAGCAGTTTTTCTTCATAGGCTAACTGAAAGAACATTTCTTAATCCCTAATGTTTTGTGTGTTAGTTAACAATACCAATGATACTAATCCTATTGCTAAGTATTTCAGTTTGGGTGAAACTCATATCACAAATCCTAAAGCCAAATTGTAGAGAAAAAGAGTTTCTGGAATTCTTCCCAGACCCGGATATTCCGGTTCACCAACCCGGATATTCCGGGTCATCCCCAGAAAATTGGCTAAGTCAAGTCAGAAGTACTACTGACTTCAATCGGAAAATCAGCTCGGAAATTTCAAGGACCCGGATATTCCGAGTCAACCTCAAGAAAATTGGCTAAGTCAAGATTCAGAAGTGGTACTGACTCCAATCGGAAAATCAGCTCGGAAATTTCAAGGACTCGGATATTCCGGTTTACCAACCCGGATATTCCGAGTCAACCTCAAGAAAATTGGCTAAGTCCAGATTCAGAAGTGGCACTGACTCCAATCGGAAATTCAGCTCGGAAATTTCAAGGACTCGGATATTCCGAGTCAACCTCAGAAAATCGACTAAGTCAAGTTCAGAATTGGTTCTGATCTCAACCGGAAATTCAGCTCGGATATTTTCAAAGACCCGGATATTCCGGGGCACCGGAATTTCCGGTGGTACTTATACCGGAATTTCCGGGTGCCCAAGACAACCAACGGCCAGATTTTGAGGGGGGGTATAAATACCCCCTCAGTCACTCAAGAACAGCTAGCTCTCAGATTTTCTCTCTCCTACCATTCTTGAAAGCTCAAATCATCAAGATCTCCCAATCCCCACACCCAAATTCATAGATCTTTGGAGGATTGGAGGAGAAGCCCGGATCTACATCCTCACCGAAGGGATTTGCATTTCTCCCCCATTCACTTGGGGATTTCATGGCTAGGGTTTCCGGTGGGAAAACCTAGTTCACCATTGTTGTACTCTTGGTGTTACCTTGACCTTTTGTGGTCCTTGACCTTTTGTGATCTTCTTGGGAGCCCCCAATTCAGTTGTGGGTGTGTGCCTCAAGCGTTTGTAAGGGATTCGATCTCCGCCCTAAAAGGGGATCAATAGTGGAAGGTGGACTCGAAACCTTTGTGGTTGAGTTCATCGGAGAAGAAGGTGAGCCTTTGTGGCGTTGCGGCTAACCTGTTGTGGTAGCGCACACCTCTCCAAACGAGACGTACACCCTTGGGTGGAACTCGGGATTACATCTTCGTCTCCGCGTGCTTCACTTGGTTCCCTTTACCCTTTGCTCCCTTACTTGCTTATCTTGTTATTGCTTAGATTCTCATTTAGGTAAATTCATCGTAGTTGCATATCTAGAGAATTTACCTTTGTGTTGAGCCTAAATTTGAAAAGACCTAAAATTTGTAATAGCACCTATTCACCCCCCCCCCCCTCTAGGTGCCGGATTCCCGTTCAATTGGTATCAGAGCCTTGTTCACTTTTAAGTGCTTAACCGCCTAAGTGCAACGATGACGGAATCCGATGCCGAGAGGGCCGCCCGTGAAAAATTAGAGGCGGAGAAGGAGGCGTTAGCCAAAGGGGCAACCATGGCCGATCTTATTGATATGAGATCGTCCTTGGAGGCCCAACTCCTCAAGATGAATGAGATGCTCATGGCACTCTTGAAGTCTAAGGAGCCCGAGGCTACTTCTCCCTCTCCTCCTCCTAAGGAACATGCGGGGAACTCTAAGGAGTCATCTTCGGATGGGTCCAAAGATGTTACCTCAAGTGTTCCCGGGATGGCGGAAAAGGATGAACCACCTAGCTCCTCTAACACCCCCAAAGGAGAGGAATTTCATAATGTCAACGATAATTACTCTCCTAACCCTCTTATCCCTCACCCTCATGTAAACTTTAGAAGTGATCCTCCTAAGCTTAAACCTACTCATTTCTCTCAATGGGTATTTCTAATGAAGTCTCATCTATGTAGTGCCTCCATTGAGCTTTGGCGCATCATTGAAGAAGGATACAAGCCCCATGATCCAACCAACTTGACAAGAAGAGAGGTGGTTGATAGCCAACTCAACGCCACCGCTCTTCATCAACTCCAAATGGCCGTTGGAGAGAAGGACATGGCGCTCATTCAACAATTCTCCACCGCCAAGGAAGTTTGGAATGCTCTTTCCGACATCTTCGTTGGGAATGAGAGCATGAAGAAGAACCGGTATGATGCCTTATGCAATGAGGTGGAAGGGTTCTACAAGTTGGATGGAGAAAGCCACGAGGACATGTACCGGAGGTTGGTGTTGGTTGCCAACTCCTTCAAGAACCTCGGGGCGGAGTACATTAATGATGCTTGGATCAAGAGGAAGTATGTGACCGCTCTCATGCCCTTTGAGGACACGGATTTGAAGACACTCCAAGGGAGACATGACTTTGCAAATATGACATCCAATGAAGTTATGCAAGAGATGACCGCATACAAGGTGGCCTCCAAGATTGCACAAGATGCAAGAGCTAGAGCCATAGGGATGCACAAGCATGCCTCAATTGCGTTGAAGGCCACCGTCGAAGAGGAGGATGAAGAGGAGTGTGATGATCAAGTCGAGCTATCTAGTGAAGCTCTCTCAAGCACTCTCACTCAACACATGGGTCTTGCGGCAAGAACCTTTTGGAAGAACCCCGGAAGGGCCAAAGCAAGGATTGACAAGAAGTTTCCCCCCAACGGAGGAAAGCCATTCAACAAAGTGAGACTTTGCTATAACTGCGATGACAAGAGCCACTTTGTTGCCGATTGCCCATGGGAGAGAAGAGAGGATAATGGTGGGAGGCTCGTGGCCAAGACGAAGGGCAAGGGGCCCATGCCCATGAAGAAGCCTTTCTTCAAGAAGAACCAAAAGATTGTCTTGGTGACTCAAGAGCAATATCCCACCGATGATGAAGATAGTGACAAGGAGGATACTCCAACGCAAGTGGCCGCACTAGCCATGTCTTCCACAACTCCATCACTCTTCTCCTCGCCAAACGAGAGCCTCATCGTCAAGAATGGAAGATGTCTTATGGCAAAGATATCCGAGGTACAACTATCCCCCAACTCCATATCACATGACATTGATGATGCTATGAGCCTAGAAGTCAAGGAAGAAATCATTGCTTTTGATAAATTCATGACTAACTTGCAAGGAGAAGGAAAGAAACACTTTGGCTCAATCATGAGTCGTATAGGTGAGCTTGAGGATGAGCTTGAACTAAAAGGTGAGATTGAGAGAGAGGATGCACACGCTAAGGTGTCTCTCCAATCCTCTCTCGAAGATGAACAAGAAGCTCATGCTCTCCTCGAGGAGCAACTTGCTAAGATCACTAAGGATCGTGATCTCTACTTTGCTAAATGTAAAATTGTGCAAAATGAAAAATCTGAGCTTGTAGTTGCTCATGCTAGACTTTGCGAAGACTTCGAGTCACTTGACAATGCTCACAAGGTGTTGACAAGTGATCACGAACGTCTTCTCAAGTCTCGTGATCAACTCCAATCTCGGATATCTACTCTTGAGAAACCTAGCACCTCTACTCCTTTGAATGCTAATGCAAATGTTGTGAAGGGTATTGCTAGGGTTTTGTTTGTTCCTTCTATGGCAACCAAGCCCAAGACATCTCTTGATAAAGGTAAGGGGACACTCACTACTCCTCTTCATGAGCGAGTGCCCCACAAGGGTAAGGAAGGTCTAGGCTATGTTGCTAAGGAGAAGAAGGAGATCAAGAAGAAGACCAAGTCCGCACAAGCCAAGAAGGTTGACATTGCGAGTGGAAATGCCACAAGGGGCACTCCCACTCGTAATGACTTTGCGGGCATAGCTAACCCCAACTATGCTTTATATGTTGATTATTATGGGGATGTCTATGCTAGATACATTGGTCCTTTTGATGGTTACATTGAATATGCTATTTGGGTACCAAAGACTCTTGTTGCTAACCAAAAGGCACCCATTGCAAAATGGGTACCTAAATCCAAGAATTGATTGTGTGTAGGGCCTTGCTTCCGGAGGATCGAAATGGATAATTGATAGTGGGTGCACTAGTCATATGACCGGAAGCAAGGATATTGTAACGGAGTTGAAGCCCAATGATGATCAGATGACCGTTACATATGGTGATAATTCTAAGTCTAAGGTAATAGGGCTCGGCAAGGTGGTAGTGGCACCGGACATCACACTTGTGAATGTCTTGCTTGTCGAGTCCCTAGGTTTCAACTTGATCTCCGTCCATTCCTTAACTTGTTTGGGTTATACCGTTGTCTTCGAAAAGGAAATGGTCATTCTCTTGCGGAGCAAGTCTCTCAATGTGTCTTTCGTTGGGTACATTGAGAATGAGCTCTATGTGGTTGACTTCTCCGGAGTCACCACTTCCCATACAATGTGCCTATTCGCAAAGGTGGACTTGGGTTGTCTATGGCATCGCCGACTAGCCCATGTCAACATGAGGACTTTGCAAAGTCTCCACAAGGGTGGCCATATCCTAGGACTAAAAGACCATGTTTCTTTCTCGAAGGATCGAATGTGTAGGGCGTGTGTTGAAGGAAAAATGCATGACATCTACCATCCAAGCAAGACCATCATTTCGTCAAAGAGGGTTTTGGAGCTTCTCCATGTTGACCTCTTTGGTCCCATTCCGGAAGCTAGTCTTGGTGGCAAGAAATATTGCTTGGTGATTGTTGATGACTATTCAAGATACACATGGGTTTTCTTCTTCAAGACGAAGATGGATACTCAACAAACTATCATCGACTTCTCCAATGAAGCTCAACGTCAACACAATGTCCCTATCTTGGTGATACGAAGTGACAATGGGTCTGAGTTCAAGAACTACACCTTAAACGAGTTCCTTAGTGAAGAAGGGATTCATCATCAGTATTCCGCTGCTTATGCTCCCCAACAAAATGGTGTAGCCGAAAGGAAGAACCGCACACTTATTGAGATGGCAAGGTCGATGATGGCGGAGTTCAAGTCCCCTCACAACTTTTGGGCCGAAGCTGTCAACACCGCTTGCCATTCATCCAACCGGCTCTTCTTTCGCAAAGGACTCATGAAGACACCTTATGAAGTGCTCACCGGGAACAAGCCCAATATCTCCTACTTCCGAGTATTTGGTTGTAAGTGTTTTTATCTCATGAAAGGTGTTCGTTTGGGCAAGTTTGATTCTAAGTCTCTTGAAGGGACATTTGTGGGCTACGGATCCAAATCCCACACTTATAGAGTCTATGATAAGGCCTCGCGCATAATCATAGAAACTTGTAGTGTGGTATTCGAGGAGAATGACGGCTCCCTCGTGGAGCAAAGTGGTGTTTTCGGTGTAGGTGATGATGAACCTCAAGATGCTATCCGAAGAATGAGGTTGGGAGTCCACCGCCCCGTTGAACTCTATTATGAGGTTGATCAACAAGGACCAAGTTCTTCACAAGTGGTGACCACCCCAACACAAGGAACACCCATCGACAACACCGTGCCCAATGCACCCTGCCAAGAAGAAGAACAAGATTCTACAGCTGCTTCTGGAATTTCCGGAGGACCGGAATATCCGGGTCAAGATGGACTCGGAAATTCCGGTGGTCCGGAATTTCCGGTTCCTGAACCCGGAATATCCGGTCCTGCTGACATTCCCGGTGGCAGTTCGCAAGGCCAAGATCAACCCTCTCCCTCACCAATGGACACCACTCCAATGGTTGATCAAGGCCATCAATTCAGTCAAGGCGGAGACATGAATGATCAAGATGATCAAGCGATTCCTCCCACCACTCGGAGGGAAATCGAGATCCGCCGCTTGAATAGGGTTGGCACCTCACAAGAATTAAGAGCTCTATCTCTTGACAAGGTGCTTGGTGATGTGAGAAGCAAGGTCTCTACCCGAAGACAACTCGCAAGCTTTAGTGAACATCAAGCTCACATCTCCATGGTGGAACCCAAGAAGGTCTTTGAAGCTCTTGAAGATAAAGATTGGCTTGATGCCATGCATGAAGAGCTCAACAACTTCGAGCGCAACAAAGTGTGGAAGTTGGTGGAAATACCCAAAGATTGCCGCAATGTTATCGGCACCAAGTGGATATTCAAGAACAAGCAAGATGAACATGGCATGGTGATAAGGAACAAGGCAAGATTGGTGGCTCAAGGTTACTCACAAATTGAAGGCATTGACTTTGGAGAAACCTACGCGCCCGTGGCTCGACTTGAGTCAATCCGTATTCTTCTTGCCTATGCCTCTCACCATAACTTTAAGTTGCAACAAATGGATGTTAAATCCGCTTTTCTAAATGGTCCACTAAATGAACTTGTTTATGTTAAGCAACCACCGGGGTTCGAGGACCTCAAGTATCCGAACCATGTCTACAAGTTGGATAAGGCACTCTATGGCCTTAAACAAGCCCCACGAGCGTGGTACGAGCACCTTAGAGAACTACTTGTAGACCGTGGATTCCAAGTTGGAGAAATCGACCCCACACTTTTCACTAAGAAAGTTAATGGGGAGCTTTTCATTTGTCAATTATATGTGGATGACATTATATTTGGATTGACTAACAAAGCATTTAACGAAGAATTCTCTAAGCTTATGACTGACAGGTTTGAGATGTCTATGATGGGCGAGATGAAGTTCTTCCTCGGATTTGAGATCAAACAATTGAGGGAAGGAACGTTCATCAACCAAGCAAAGTACATTCAAGACATGCTCAAGAAGTACGAGTTGCTTGATCTCAAGGGTGCCTCTACTCCAATGCAAACCAAATGCCACCTTGAGCTCAACCCGAAGGGTAAGGATGTGGATCAAAAGGTATACCGCTCCATGATTGGATCTCTCCTCTACCTTTGTGCATCTAGACCGGATATAGTGCTAGCCGTAGGAGTGTGTGCAAGATATCAAGCGGCTCCTAAAGAAAGCCATGATGTGGCGGTCAAGAGAATCTTTCGATATTTGGCTTATACCCCAACTTATGGATTGTGGTATCCCAAGGATGCAAATTTCTCATTATGTGGATTCACGGATTCCGATTGGGCGGGAGATCATGATGATAGGAAGTCAACCTCCGGTGCTTGTCAATTTATTGGGAGGTCCTTGGTGAGTTGGTCTTCTAAGAAGCAAAATTGCATATCTCTCTCCACCGCCGAAGCCGAATATGTTGCAGCCGCTAGTTGTTGCACTCAGTTACTATGGATGAGGCAAACTTTAAAGGAGTACGGAGTCGATTGCGACAAAGTGCCTCTTTTATGTGACAACGAAAGTGCCATCAAGATTGCCTACAACCCGGTGCAACATTCAAGAACCAAGCATATTGAGATCCGCCATAATTTCATAAGAGATCATGTGGCCCGTGGAGACATTGACTTATCATATGTGGGCACAAGGGATCAATTGGCGGATATCTTCACGAAGCCCCTTGAGGAAGGAAGGTTTTGCTTTTTGAGGAATGAGCTTAATATCATTGATTCGAGGTCCTTAGCTTGATCGCTTGCACACTCACCTAGGGCGTAATTGCATCTTATCTAGCTTAGATGTAGGCATGGAAATAGGGGGAGTGCGGTCCTAATACATTGGACCATCCCTCCCCCCATTATGCCGATAGCAAGTGTTCTTTTATCTCTATATTCATTCTTGTGACTAATGAGCTATTACGACGAGTATTGGTTATGTACCAAGATACATCTTCGCGGTAACATGCCATACACTCCTACATGGTGGCCTCGGCCACCGACCTCTTCTCCTTGAAGAGTTGATGTTATTTGGAGCTTTATGTTGCTATTTGCCCTCCTTTTCATGCATGTGGGAAACCTACTCAACTTGGCTCTTTTGGTTCGATTTGGTTGTTGTGAGTTGAGTATGGTGTACCAATATCAGTTTGGAAATCTATCCCAAGCCTACTTTCCCCTGAAAACATTTCTCTCTATTGCACACAAGTCATCCTTTTGAAAACTGGGATTTTGGTTCAGCAGGTCGGAATATCCGGTTCATTTTGAACCGGAATATCCGGTGACTCGGAATATCCGGTGTAACTTATACCGGAATATCCGGTCTGGCAGTTTGTCCAGAAATATAAGGGCAGGCTCGGGGTGAAGGGCTCATTAGTGCCTTTCTTCCACCCCCGACCTCCCTCTCCTCCAGCCGCCGCCCCTGCTGTTCCCAAGCCCCTCCGGAGCACTCCGTCCGCCGGGGAACCTCTTTCTCGGCCGGATCTGCTCCTCCTCCGCCCCGGGAACTCACTCCTCCAAGCAATGGCCTCAATGGATGAGGGTAACTTCACTTTTCTTCTTCCTTGTGTGCTTGCACTTGGATCTTGATGTGGAGTTATTTGTTTCAATGTTGCTTGGTAGAGATTGTTCCTAGGACTATTCCCTGCCTTCTACATACATTAGTTTTGCATTACATTGGATCGATCTAGTTTTAGACCGAGTCAAATCTCAGATCTGCAGTTTCTGCCTGACTCGGAATATCCGGTCCAGATTGACACGGAATTTCTGGTCCCCCGGAATTTCCGGTCATGTTTGACCCGGATATTCCGAGCCAAACACTGCAGTTTTAAGATTAACTCATGTTTAACTACATATGATCCATCGAATGCCTATCTAATGTGTGTATTATCTCCTGACTTGTGTGCACTTACCTTATGCTACCATCTATGCTCAAATTCACAGGTTCAGGTGGAAGTCCGTCCGCAGGGGGTTCAAGGCACACTGGTAGAGCACCTGTCTCCAAGCAATCAGTCAACAAAGGAAAGGGCCTTGCACCTCAGAGGAAGAAGAAAGCTGTTGCCAGCAAGCCCTCATCTAAGAAGAGAAAGAATGCCCCTAGTCCCCAACGTCCGAACTATTCCAAGATGCATTCTGTTGATTACTCTAAGCTGAGGCAGGGGGACTGGTACCTCAGCGCAAGAGACACCTCTCTCGATGATCGCAGTTTTTGGTGCCAAGCACAAGAGCATATATTTGTGGATCTATATCTCTCACTGTCGAAGCCAATTCGACCCATGCACCCGTTTGACTTTGCATCCCTACAGAAGAAAACTGCTTTTGCTGAGGCCATCCACATTGTGAAGACCATGGGCTTGGAGAGTTTGGCGCTCATCCGTTGTGCCTACAACGCGCAGCTCGTAATGCAGTTATTCGCCACCCTAGTGATCAAGGGTGACTCGAAGAAGACCATGAAATGGATGACTGGGGAATCTTACTGTGAGTCCAACTTCGAGGAGTTTGGCAAGGTACTGGGCTACAGGTTTGATGGTGAAAATCCCCAAGGCACTCGCATGCACTCCCCATACAAGCTCAACAAGAAGGAGACAACTCACTTATATGGTGTGGGAGCCACCCCTGGATTCACTCGTGACTTGCTGCCTTTGTATGATGTTCTTGTGCGCATCCTGCGTGAGAATATTGCACTGAGTGGTGGCAACAATGACAACGTGGTTACCCCTCTCTGCAACCTGCTCCTTCACGCCAACCGCATTGTGGAGGACTCGTGTTCTGATACTGACTGGAGAGTAGATGTGATGGATTACATCTACAATGAGATGTATGAAGCTATGACCACCAGGGTCTCCATTCCTTATGCTCCGTACATAATGAAGCTTCTCCTGTTTAAGTTCCCTAACCTCAACGTCAGCAGCAGTGATTTGGTGCCACATGACTTCAAGAAGCTCTATGTGAAAAAGACTGTGGTCAAGCCCCCTCCTAGGCCTTCGACTACATCAGCTCCAGGTGGATCTTTCATGGGTGATGCTAGGAGGGCTGCTGCTACCTCTACTCATGTTCCCACCACTCATGCGCATGTCAAGAAGCTGAACTGGTTCCAGCGCAACATCCTTTGCATGAATGTGGACATCCGCAAGGAGCAATACAATGCCTACAAGGATCGCCGTCAGCAGGACTACAAGCAAGACTTGATCCTTCACCATGCTTCTGGCTCTCCTGCTCCTGCTGATCTGTCTGAGCCCCTGTCCTTTGCTAAGTGGAACCAGGGTTCCTTGGCTCCATGGACACTGATTGACCAGGACCTTGGCGGCAGCTCGTACACCACAGGCTATGACTATGATGAGGAGGATGAGGATGAAGATGAGGATGAGGAGGCACCGTCTGAGGAGTATGAGGACGAGGATGATGATGATGCTGAAGAGGCTGATGCTGATGATGATGAGGAGGAGGACCCCTCGGACTGAAGACTTCCATGGGACGTAGCATCGCTCTTCTTCCTTTTTGGCGTTTCGATGCCAAAGGGGGAGAAGTTGCTCTACTAGGACTTCTTCGGGGATTTGCAAGGGTCGGGCACAAGCTTATGTGTTTATCATTTATTTGCGCTTGTGTCCATTTATCGTGTTTTTTAGTTACTTGTGAAACTCTCTTTTTGTCATTTGTGATAACTTTGTATTGAGACAATGGTTGATGCTATCTTTATATTATGGTTGAGACTTCAAATTGATTGTGTTGGTATTCTCTTCATATTCTATACACACAAGGTATGAAAATCTATCTAGTCTCAATTGCTTCCATAATCTTTCATTTTGTCTCGTTTCTCCTTTGTGATATCTTGTGGTTGTTGTTATAAAATTGCTCCTATCCTTTGTTATTTTGTGTTGCATACTTGCATTTATTTAGGGGGAGCCATTTTCTGCCAAAAACATGATATTGCTGTTTGTTTCTATGCAAATCTTGGTATTGTCATCTAACACCAAAAAGGGGGAGATTGAAAGAACATTTCTTAATCCCTAATGTTTTGTGTGTTAGTTAACAATACCAATGATACTAATCCTATTGCTAAGTATTTCAGTTTGGGTGAAACTCATATCACAAATCCTAAAGCCAAATTGTAGAGAAAAAGAGTTTCTGGAATTCTTCCCAGACCCGGATATTCCGGTTCACCAACCCAGATATTCCGGGTCATCCCCAGAAAATTGGCTAAGTCAAGTTCAGAAGTACTACTGACTTCAATCGGAAAATCAGCTCGGAAATTTCAAGGACCCGGATATTCCGGTTCACCAACCCGGATATTCCGAGTCAACCTCAAGAAAATTGGCTAAGTCAAGATTCAGAAGTGGTACTGACTCCAATCGGAAAATCAGCTCGGAAATTTCAAGGACTCGGATATTCCGGTTCACCAACCCGGATATTCCGAGTCAACCTCAAGAAAATTGGCTAAGTCCAGATTCAGAAGTGGCACTGACTCCAATCGGAAATTCAGCTCGAAAATTTCAAGGACTCGGATATTCCGAGTCAACCTCAGAAAATCGACTAAGTCAAGTTCAGAATTGGTTCTGATCTCAACCGGAAATTCAGCTCGGATATTTTCAAAGACCCGGATATTCCGGGGCACCGGAATTTCCGGTGGTACTTATACCGGAATTTCCGGGTGCCCAAGACAGCCAACGGCCAGATTTTGAGGGGGGGTATAAATACCCCCTCACTCACTCAAGAACAGCTAGCTCTCAGATTTTCTCTCTCCTACCATTCTTGAAAGCTCAAATCATCAAGATCTCCCAATCCCCCCACCCAAATTCATAGATCTTTGGAGGATTGGAGGAGAAGGCCCGGATCTACATCCTCACCGAAGGGATTTGCATTTCTCCCCCATTCACTTTGGGATTTCGTGGCTAGGGTTTCCGGTGGGAAAACCTAGTTCACCATTGTTGTACTCTTGGTGTTACCTTGACCTTTTGTGGTCCTTGACCTTTTGTGATCTTCTTGGGATCCCCCAATTCAGTTGTGGGTGTGTGCCTCAAGCGTTTGTAAGGGATTCGATCTCCGCCCTAAAAGGGGATCAATAGTGGAAGGTGGACTCGAAACCTTTGTGGTTGAGTTCATCAGAGAAGAAGGTGAGCCTTTGTGGCGTTGCGGCTAACCTGTTGTGGTAGCGCACACCTCTCCAAACGAGACGTACACCCTTGGGTGGAACTCGGGATTACATCTTCGTCTCCGCGTGCTTCACTTGGTTCCCTTTACCCTTTGCTCCCTTACTTGCTTATCTTGTTATTGCTTAGATTCTCATTTAGGTAAATTCATCGTAGTTGCATATCTAGAGAATTTACCTTTGTGTTGAGCCTAAATTTGAAAAGACCTAAAATTTGTAATAGCACCTATTCACCCCCCCTCTAGGTGCCGGATTCCCGTTCAATTCACTTAGGAATGTCGCTCTTGTAGCCACCTGTCCCCAATGTATGGTGATGTTCCTTCAGCCCAGCATTCAATTTATTTATCGTCGATCGGGCCACAGCCATGTGATTCCCTATACGCCTTAAACGCCGCCCATTCAGATTCTAACTTCTTCCCTTGTGCTCCACTGAAATCTGGCACTTCTTTTGTTTCTACATATTGATTCCATAACTTTTTCTTCCAGTTCCGGAATTGTTCCGCCATCTTAATAAGAGTCCACTTCTTGAGGTTGTCCTTCTTCACTTTAGAGAGATCTGGCGGGTGGGTGAAATGTGACAACATCGTGTTATAGACCAAATCCTTAAGAACTTGGTGGACATAACATGGGTCGTCCACATCTGCGACCGCCGGCTTATTCCATTCGCGTATGCTGATTGGGATCATGTCCCTAACAATAACTCCAGCTTGACTTATAAATTTGCTGCGGTTCTGTTTTGGTTCGAGCTGTTCGCCGGAATCAGCAATTTCCTCAATCGGTAACTTTGGATCCTCGCTCGTCATTATTTTTGCCTTGCCTCGAGGAGCACCTGGTGCCTGTTTTTTCGCAGATTTGCTTGATCCGGATGGCTAAAAGAAAAATGAGTCGTTAATAAATACAACACAAATCAATTAATGCATGTAGTTAACAACAACATATCGCCATATTTATTATAAACACATATACACCTCTCCGCCGGAGTTTGTTATCACCACATCAAAGTCTTGTGACTCGATTCCAAAGTCGTTCAAAAATTGTTCGAAATCATAATCATCTACATCTCCTCCAGCTCGGGCATCATTAAAAATAAGTTGTTCCATTTGGTCTTCCATCTCTTCGTCTCGTTGAGATTGTGCTTCTTCTATCTGCTCGTCTCGCAAGTGCTCCATAGCTCAAATGTACCTGCAATCAATAAAATTTGCAATCAAGTTTAGATTTATTCTAAAAAAGATACAAGTATGCAATCCTATAAATTACAAGAATATGAATATTGGGTTGAATGATTGTTTAAAATATTCTATAAATTACAATGTACCTGTTTACTACTCAAGCATGTCAAACTAATGCACCCAAAGTGTAACTCTCATAAATAAAACACAAAGGATTAAGTAACACCCTCCCCTTAAAAACATAAAGTACGTATTTTACGTACTACTGCAGCAATGCAACAATAACAGTAGAAGGTGAAAAAAATACATACTTTATGTTTTAGCAAGTAAAATATGCACACTCGAACTATTGTTGAGATAAAATTTATGCTTCTACTGTTATGCACACTCGAACTATTGTTGAGATAAAGTAAATAAAACTTACTACAATAGAAGTACTTACTACTATCATATGCACACTCGAACTATTTAGCAATACTTATGTAGTGCAACAAAAAAAATACTAATCCATGTGTGTGACTAGCACTACAGTAGTAGGAGTAGAAGAATTCAGTAAGACGGCAAATGTGAAAACTAATATTTATACACAAGGCAGCAGTGTTTATCAATTGATTGACCCAGTCCACACTAATGTGACTAGCATTACTAATATAGCAAATGTTGCACTAAACAGACTACATGCACTACACTTCACAACTTGAAGCTACACCATCACTGACAAGAAACAAATAAGGATTTATTATTTCAGCAAACAACTCCCTTTATCACTGTTTTTCTTTTCAAAATTAAGACAAGGAAAACATATGAGTACAGAACAGATCGCACTACTAAATCATATAATGTAGTTTCTCATAAAATAAAATTAGAGCATCCAAATTATTCAACTTTGCACTCCACAATTTATGCAACCAAATTGTATTTAAGACTTGCAATTATTCAAGCTAACGGTGAGGATCGGTCAGTGGCTGGTCAAAGCAGAACTCCCTCCGGACACCAGAAGTGCAGATCAAAGCATTAATCTGAAACTGAGCAAGATATATAGACATATACACTATGTGTCACCGGGGAATTTGAAGATTTGCCACACTTACCGAGGAGGAGGAGAAGGTAGGGCAGCACGGGCCGGAGTCGAGCCGGAGTTGGGGCCGGGTAGCACGGGCTCGCGCGGGACGACGGCGTCGGGGAGCACGACGGAGCGGCGCGGCGGGGAGCAGCGCAACGGCGGATAACCCTAGCTAGGGTTTCTGCGGGGAGCAGCGGGGCGCGGCGGAGCGGCAGACGGCAAGGAGCACGACAAACGACGGAGCAGCGCGGCGGCGGGGAGGAGCGCAGCGGCGGACGGAGCAGCGCGGCGGCGGGGCAGCAACGGCCGGAGCAGGGCTTCGCCGGAGGAGCGGCGCGTGGATTTGGGATTTGGGGGAGGACTTGTGCTTTTTTTCTGCCGCGACCTTCCTAAACGCCGCGAAACAAGCCTTTAGTCGCGGTTCGTGACAGGAACCAGGACTAAAGGGTCTTTAGTCGCGGTTCGAGCCACCAACCGCGACTCTGGGCAGCAAAAAACTGCGCGCGTAGCCCAGGGGACCTTTAGTCTCGGTTGGTATTACGAACCGAGGCTAAACACCATTTTTTTTGGTTATTCTTTTTACAGGTTTTTGTTTCCTTTTAAATACTTTGGTTTCTTTTTCCTAGTTTTTGTTTCTATTTTATTTTATATACTTTGGTTTACTTTTTTTTAATTGTTTGGTTTCTAGTTTATTCTTTCATTTTCCTTTTTTTTGTTTCTAGTTTTTTTTAATATCACTTTCCATTTTTAAAATATGATTCCAAATGGTGAAGTACAGTAAATATGATTCCAAATGGCACCCAACTATTTTTCACTAAGAGTGGTGCATATATGATGGATGATCCCCAAGTTTGAGTTTTTCCTTTGAATTATAGCTAATTTTCCCTAGTTAATTGAGTGTATGTTGATTTATCGAAAGTAATTCAAATTTGAACTACAACTATTTGATAGTTTGGTCTGAAACTTTTGGAAAAATCATTTTAAGGTACACAATTAGTGGTTATATCACAGAAACATTGATAGTTCTAGAAAATATCACCTCTTCCGATGCTTAGTCGTAGCGACCGTTTTGATCATTTTTTTTAAAAATGTAATAAAGTGATAAACACCTAAAAAAATCAAATCCTTTGGCATGGGCTCCTTATATGTGTACTAGTTGCTATGAAAAATGATAAACTTGATTTTTGCCAACAATTGCAAAAAAAAGTATTCACAAAAAGGTCTATCATGTATGAACATCTAGAAGTTTCAAGCCAAATGATCAAGTTATGGTCATTTCAACGACATAGTTTGTGATAAAGATCTCATACTCCACACATAGGTGCATATTGGTATATTAAACAACCTTGCCAAAGGGATTCTTCAAAATATTTTCATAAATATCATTTTCCATTTTTTAAGTGGAAAAAATAAGGTTTTTTGTGAAGTAAGTACATAAAATATGATTCCAAATGGCACCCAACTATTTTTCACTAAGAGTGGTGCACACATGATGGATGATCCCCAAGTTTGAGTTTCTTAAGTTGAACATGTCCGGGAGGGGGGCTAATATAAGGTACGTGTGCTTCTTTAGTCCCGGTTGGTAACGAAGTGGTCGTCATACTGCTGATCCAGCAGCTCAGAATCTCTCAAAAGAAACACACCTCAGATCCAACGTCTCACAAGCGCTAGAAAGAAACACACGATCCATGTGCTTCTTTAGTCCCGGTTGGTGTTACCAACCGGGACTAAAGAAGCACATGGATCGTGTGTTTCTTTCTAGCGCTTGTGAGACGTTGGATCTGAGGTGTGTTTCTTTTGAGAGATTCTGAGCTGTTGGATGGGCACTATCATGACCAGTTAGTGAGTCACATGAACCTATATATAGCCCCCTCTTGAACATGTTCGGCAGTCATTGTCTCCTCATTCTACTTCATCGACAGAATACAAAGCATTCGAATTCCCTGCAGACGTCCAACGATGCATTTCATATGCAGGCACTCACGAGCCACCGTTGGGCTGTATGCAGGTGAAATCGTGTGTTTTGTTCCATGTATCTACAAAATACTTCAGTTCACTTGTTCTTCTGATACAAAACATTCGGATATTACACATCAACAATAATATCCCTCTCTAGTGTTTACTTGTTCTTCTGATTGCGTCGTAACCACGGACAATCTTCTTCATTTAACTTGATACTTGGATCAGTGTTGACTTTGATGGGCGGAATGTCATGAAACTTATCGTAATCTTCTGACATGTCTGTCTTGTCCTCCACTCCCACAATGACTCTTTTCCCTGAAAGAACTATGTGGCGCTTTGGCTCATCGTATGATGTACTCGCTTGCTTATCTTTTCTTTTTTTCGGTAGGGTAGACATGTCTTTCACATAGAAAACCTGAGCAACTTCACTGGCTAGGACGAATGGTTCGTTCTCGTACGAAAGATTGTTGAGATCCACTGTAGTCATTCCGTATCGTGGGTCTACCTCTACCCCGCCTCGTAGGTTTAACCATTTGCACTTGAACAAAGGGACCTTAAAAGTAGGTCCATAGTCCATATCTCCTCTATGTAACCATAATATGTGTCCTTTGTCCCGTTGCAGTTTGTTGCATCAAAGCGAACTCCACTGTTTTGGTTGGTGCTCTTTTTATCTTGTTTGGCTGTGTAAAATATATTTCCATTTATCTCGTACCCTTGAAAAGTCAATATAGTTGAACCTGGTGATGTGGCCAACAAGTATAGCTGTTCTTCAACATTGGTGTCATTAATGAGACGTCTTTTTAACCAACTGCTGAAAGTCTTCATGTGTTCTCCATCAATACAATCTTCAGATTTCTCTGGGTACTTGGAGCGTAAAACATTCTTGTGTTCCTCGACATACGGACCCACCAAACTGGAATTATGTAGAACGGTGTCGTGTGCTTGAGTGAAAGAATCTCCGTCTTGACATATTGTTGCTTTCTTTCCTAGGGTGCCTTTTCCATGCAGTCTCCCCTCATGACGTGATTCAGGAACACCGATCGGCTTCAGATCAGGAATAAAATCTACACAAAACTCAATGACCTCCTCTCTTCCATAACCCTTGACGATGCTTCCTTCTGGCCTAGCCCGGTTATGCACATATTTTTTTAAGACTCCCATGAACCTCTCAAAGGGGAACATGTTGTGTAAAAATACAGGACCGAGAACAGAAATCTCTTCGACTAGGTGGACTACAAGGTGCGTCATAATATTGAAGAAGGTTGGTGGGAACACCAACTCGAAGCTGACAAGACATTGGACCACATCCTTCTCTAAAATTTTTAGAGTTAGTGGATTGATGACCTTCTGAGAAATTGCATTGAGAAATGCACATAGCTTCACAATGGGTTCTCGAACATTTTCCGGTAGAAGCCCTCTCAATGCAACCGGAAGTAATTGTGTCATAATCACGTGACAGTCATGAGACTTTAGATTCTGAAATTTTTGCTCTGCCATGTTTATTATTCCTTTTATATTTGATGAGAAGTCAGATGGAACCTTCATACTGCGAAGGCACTCAAAAAATATTTTCTTCTCTTCTTTAGTAAGAGCGTAGCTTGCAGGACCTGGCTGATTCTCTGAATGAGTATCGTCTCGATGCATCTCTTCGCTCATACGTTGATGGGTCTGCCTTCCTTTCGGTGTACCTTTTTTTGACTTCCCATCTTTTGACTTCCCATACACGCCCAAAAGTTTAGCAAATTGCAACAAATGTTCTTTGTCACGTGCATCACGTCGATTGCAGAGTGAATCTCTAGCATTATCCAATATGGCAGCTCCCAAAATATAGATTTCTTATTCCACATGGGTACGTGGTTGTTTGCGTCATTCGGAACAGTGAGACCGCCAGGACCCTTTCCAAAGATTACATTTAAATCCTTGACCATATCATGTATAGCAGAACTAGAAGGGCGGGTAGGCCTCAGCCGATGATCTGCCTCACATTTGTAATGCTTGCCTTTCTTCCTTAACGGATGCTTGGGTACAAGAAACCGACGATGACCTAGGTACACATTCTTGTTACCTAAATGTATACTATCAGTCTCAGCTAAACAGTGCGTGCATGCATTGTATCCCTTGTTTGACTGTCCTGAAATGTTGCCTAGAGCAGGCCAATCATTGATGGTTACAAAAAGCAAAGCTCGTAGATCAAATTCCTCCAGTTTGTGCTCATCCCACACACGTACACCTTCCTCACACCACAACTGCAAAAGTTCTTCAACTAATGGCCTGAGGTACACATCAATGTCGTTGCCAGGTTGCTTCGGGCCTTGAATGAGCACGGGCATCATAATGTACTTCCGCTTCATGCACAGCCAAGGAGGAAGGTTATAGATACATAGAGTCACGGGCCAAGTGCTGTGACTGGAGCTCTGCTCTCCAAAAGGATTAAAGCCATCTGTATTTAGGCCAAATCTTAAGTTCCTTGCGTCATCTGAAAATGTCGGGAACTCTCTGTCAATTTTTCTCCACTGGGACCCATCCGCGGGGTGTCTCAACATCAAGTGTTTTTTACGATCTTCTTTGTGCCAACGCAACAACTTGGCATGCTCTCTATTGCTGAAAAAACGTTTTAACCGTGGTATTATAGGAGCATACCACATCACCTTTGCAGGAATCCTCTTCCTGGGGCGCGGCTCGCCCTCAACATCACCAGGGTCATCTCGCCCGATCTTATACCGCAAAGCACCGCATACAGGACATGCATTCAATTTTTCGTGCTCACCGCGGTAGAGGATGCAGTCATTAATGCAAGCGTGTATCTTATGCACCTCTAATCCTAGAGGGCATACCACCTTCTTTGCTTCATACGTACTAGACGGCAATTCGTTATCCTTTGGAAGCATCTTCTTAACTATTTTTAACAAATTTTCAAATCCCTTGTCAGAAGTACCATTCTCTGCCTTCCATTGCAACAATTCAAGTGTGGTACCTAGCTTTTTCTGGTCATTTTGACAAGTTGGGTACAACAATTTGGCGTGATCAGCTAACATACACTCCAACTTCAACCTTTCGTTTTCACTTCCACAGTCCATTTGTGCATCACGAATGGCCCGACGAAGATCATCATCGGGCTCATCAATAATGGGATCTTCTTCAGTTTCGTCTTCTCCCATTATAGTATCACTGAACCAAGGATACTTGTCATTATCCTCCTCTTCTTCATTTTCTTCCATGATAACCCCTGTTTCTCCGTGCTTGGTCCAACAATAATAACCAGGCATAAAACCATTATGCAAGAGGTGTGAGTGAATGACTTTTGAGGTAGAGTGATCACTCATATTCTTGCAGGCACTACATGGACAACGAATAAAACCGTTCTTCGGCTTGTTTGCCTCAGCCATATGGAGAAAATTATGCATGCCATCAATGAACTCAGGACAACATCGGTCACCGTACATCCATTGTCGGTTCATCTGTATTACATAAAAGTATATCGAACCCCATTATTACACTACTGTCATAAATAATATGTAAGAGCAAATTAATTAATACAATGTCATTCATTAAAATAAGAGTAGAGTATTGACAAGCGGTAATACATAGTTCTCATAAAACATACATTAACTGAAACAAATATAAAAATTATCTAAAGAATTTAAATCCAACAACAAATGCGATCAAAATCGCAACTAAGGTAAATACTGAACCCACAACATAATGATACCAAGCCTCCCGATTAATGGCATATTTTCTAATCCTTTTTATCTTCAAGCGCATTGCATCCATCTTGATCTCGTTACCATCGACCACGTCGGCAAGTTTGAGCTCTAATTTCATCTTATCTTCTAAGCATTGAAGATATAGATCTTCACTTCTTTTCAATTTTGCTTTCAAATCATTGTTTTCTTTATCCAAAAACTCGACAATAGGGTCAGGTTCAATTTCTGGTTCAACTACCTCCTAGATAAAAATAATTCTATGTCAAGTTGGTCGCCATAATTGCCAGAAACATAGAATGAAATAAATAGTTTTGAAAATATACCACATCCGAATCATAGACCGGACGAGGACCGACGGGGACGGATATCAGAACCATGACACTATACATATAATACAAGTTAGAAAATTATACAAGTAGTAACTATACATCTAAATCATAAAAGCTATGTTTTTAAAATCAAATAAAATAAAATATGGAGGCTCACCGAGGTGGTGACGGGACGGCGCGGGCGATCGACGTCGATAAGGCTCCTCACCACACTAAAACACATAAATCATTATTTTAGTTTGAGAACAAATTGCACATATACACAAATGAGATCATAACTTAAGCATTACATCGAACACCTTGCTTGCACAAAAAAAATGAAATGAGCAAAATGAGCTAAATAAGCAATACCGGAAAGAGGATGAAGAGGCTAACCGTGGGGTGCCTTCAATCTTGCCAAATGGTGTAAAATATTATAGGTTATCTAGTCTTGGGGAGAGGAAATGGAGAAGAAATGGAGAGGAAATGATTTTGAGCTCGGGCTCGGTGGGAAAAATGGAGTGAGCAGGGGTGGAAGAAGCTGATAAAGGTCAGGACCATCAGTCCCGGTTTGTGTTACAAACCGGGACTAAAGGGTTCTGACGCTGGGGCCCGCCTCTGCTGCCGCATGCGGTGAACCTTTAGTCCCGGTTCGTAACACGAACCGGGACTAAAGGTTCCTCACAAATCCGGCGGTGTGGCTCTCACCCCTTTAGTCTGGGTTCAAAAAATAAACCGAAACTAAAGGGGTGAACCAAAGGGTCGTTTTCTACTAATGGATAAAGATACAAGGAGGATCATGGCTGGATATATATAGATCGGTGAGAGCGAGTGTGTAATCGAATTTTTTCCCCTGCGGCTCTCGCCACAGCTAGCCTTGGAGGTCGATCCACAAGCTGCAAGCACAAGATCAGTTCTATTTGTACGGCAGTATTTGTTGCCTAGCTAGTTGTTGCCCAGTCTTTCTGCAAAAAATGCGATTTTTTCGGTTATATGGTGTCCGGTCATTGTTGGTCATTTGTCACATCTTTTAGTAACCCGCAAAAACAATGCAATTTTATTAGAACCCATATAGTAATATTATACAAGCCGGGATTTTGCCTCCTTTTCGAAGAAAGCCCTCCAGCAACACTTTCAATGATCGATTGAACCACTAAAATTAGATCATAGATTTACACTTCATAGATGATCCTATCACTAAAGATAATACCTTCAGCAGCGAAATGGTTAAAATACGACAGTCGGATCTAGGATTCCCAAGCCAACCAGAGATCAAAACTCGACAGTCAAAGAACACTAGTCAAAATGATTCACCCTGTGTTGCCGCCCCACCTGACAATAACATTCAATGCACTAATAGCCAGGCTCATATTCAGTACGGGCAAAGTTATCATATGGACATCACCCCTAGGCTAAATATTTTGCTCGTAGTGCACTAACGAACAATGATTTCCCTCTCTAAATATTTCTTCTCTCCCTGCTTCCTACCATGCTAGGCCAGGAAATGAAATACGAATCTCGTTAGTTTAAACTCTTTGAGCAAAGCCACAAATTTGAATCATAGGATAACAAGCCTAACGAGCGAGCTAAACATGCTGCTCATGAGACTCACAACTTGTAAGATTCTGCACACTAGGCCAGAATAAGCCACAACTGGTAAGTCCTAGCTAGGCCACAAGAATCCATATGACTACAACATTGATTGTGAACTGAATGAGTATTTGTTGTAAATTGTGTTAATACTTTTGGTGAGGTCTTTTTTATTAGACCGTTTGCCTATTTTATACATAGTTTCAGCTAAAATATAAGCGCTCAGGATCTGATCACACTAGATTGTGTGAACATTTTGTAATCGTCATGGGCAGCAAGTTTTTTGACGCGCTCTTTTCCTTACCAGGGTACCTAAGGGGACTGAAAGATTTTTAATGAGGCGGGCTTGCTGCTCAATTTAACTATATATGTGAAAATTTCAAAAAAAAAATTATAAGCAAGTGTTGTCGAGTTTAAATGGCCAACTTGACACTATAACGAGTCAAATCAAGCTGAACTTTTTGCTCGTTAGCATTAACGAGTTTGGCGAGTTCAACCTTAATGATTCTGAGCTTAGGCCGGGTGTAACGCTTAAAACTCTTAAGTAATAAAATTCCCTTTATCTAAAAAAATCTAAACGAACCGAGCCGAACCGAGAATTTCAATTACTGCCGGATAACCGCGGTATTACAACCGGTAACCAACTCCCTTGTACCGTTGTACGTGCACACCCCTCGTCCCAGAGGCATGCGTGGGACATCTTTTGCGCTCGCCATCGTCGGGACTACGTCGTTTTCGATGGCTCCGCACGGCGCATGGCACATACGGTGGCGCTGCCGCATCCGACAGGCGCGTACCGCACAGTACACCGGCCCGGCGTCGTCGTCAGTGACGGATCGATGCGCGTCCCGGCAGCCACACGTGCCGCTGCCTTCTAAAATCAGGATCGACATTTGATCAGGTTCTCTCATCGATCAGCAAGAGCTAGCATGCATGCATTATTGCCCACTAAAAATCCATCCATCCATCCATGGCGCTCCCTCTCTTCTTCTCCACCGGCCGTACCCACCTGGATCGATCGATCGATCGAGGCGAATCATATATATCAATGCTGCCAAGCGCGAATCCGGCCAGCCATCGTCGGCCGATCTTCGTCTGGACGCTTGTAATTAAAGGCATCAGATTGAATAGTGCGGTTCATATTGTACGTACGTGCATTGGTACTGTTAGGTATCTTTTGTACGTAGCGTCTGTACCCGGCCTCATCAGACTCGACAAAAGCCAGACACAACAAAAGGCGCTTTGTAATGTATGTCTACTTGTCTTCACAAGTCTTTAGAGACACCCTTTGGCAAACAGTGTGGTTGTTGGCCTAGTAGGAGTACAGTTTATGGCACATAAGTGTGCTTTGTATTTCTATTATTGTTCTGGTTTTGTGCTTTCTATCTATTCCTTTTAGGATGTGTAAACTTTTGGATGATAATCGCAACAAATTTGGTTTGTGTGCATGCGGTGGCTAATCCAAGATTTTACCAATGGGTATGGTGCAACAAACTTAATTTTGACTTGTATTTCGGTGAAATTCATTTGCCACGTAACCGAAAGTTTGAGTTGAAAAGCTGCCTAAATAACCATACAAATGTTTCTGGTTCAAACATTGTATACTTGTTTGAAATTTGCAGGAAAGGATCTTACAATAATACAAATCGTTTGACTTGTCTGGCCTATACTTTCTGTATAACAGAAAACTCTTGATTATATCATTTTCATCGACTTGGAAGAAAATACCCCCCTAAATGTGTGGCGTATGTGATAGACAGTCATCTTAGAGACTACCACCCATCTTATTAAAACTCATTGCAAATAATCCCTCATCACTTGTCATCGCCACCGGTAGAAGCAATACCAGCCTCGACATATATGGATCATATATTTGTTTTCACGTATGAAATAATGATGATTACCGTATTGTGCAGATGGGGCGTGTGTATGATTATTTAGGTGCGACCTCGTGGTGTTTGCAGCACACCAACGTGGACTCCCGACGAAGAGTGGCGGGCAGAGTCCAGGTCGGTTGATCTACTGGCTAGACTCATGACGAGAAAATCACCAATTTTCGTGATCGATCCCATTCACCCACTAAAAGATTTGGATGGATTGAGCTTTATCGATCCGTCGAGGCAGCTGAATCGCAATGACAATAATGACTTGTTTGGCACAATTCCTTTTTTTAACTGTTGCGCACGACATATCCCAATATATGCAATGACTATGTGCATATATCGGTGTAGAGGTTGATATATCCCCTTTACGAACAAAAATGTATGTATATTTATCAATCTTTGAATTATAATATACTATATGAATATGGATATTCATATAGTGAATCTTGCAATTATTGTATATGGCTATTCGTATAAAACAAATGGACAATTCTAAGAGAGAGATACAAATTGCCCAGCAGCAGCAAAGGATGGGGCTCATCGAACGAGCTGGCGATAAGCAGACACACCAGGGATCCCCGATTGCGATCGTAAGTTGTGGCCTAGCTAGCTGCCTTGACCCACACACCATGACACCATTGTCACTGCACTGATTGAAGACCCCACGAATTTATCCACTGGCACACTCATGTTTAGTTAGATCTAATCGCGCGTTAATCTCACACCGAGAACTCTCTGAAAGCTGATGATGTGCTGTTAAAAGTTGGTGGCGTAGAGGGGCGCGAATCAGCCAATTAATCAGGCTATGGCGAAAGATCTTTGGATGCAAAATCGCCATTAACACTGGCAACAAGGACTACTCCATGATGCCTGGGCCTCACTCGATCGGGCACAAAACATGCACAGTTGATTGATGTCCGCCCGATTTGGACCCACGCAAGGGCAAGAAATCTCCAGACCATGAGTTGTCATGTTCACAGAAATACGGAGGTGGTCGCTCTTGCAAATACCCAAGCAAGGGTAGTCTATCATGTCAGCTACGTACTATTCTGAACTCTGCATGTTTATTCTCTTCTTTCCACCTTTATAATGTGTACACCGCAACAAACGTTGAGGAGGAAAATAAATTCGGGAGTCAATAGTATAGCTTGATATTTTCTGTCTCCTTATAGGCTATTACTAATTTACATCTCAAATCTCTAAGGCAAATTGGGGTGAAAAATCTTACGACATTGTGGACTCATATTGTAGATTTTTTTCCTCATCATTTGGTAGTGGTTCAGCCACCATAAGTGACATCAGTCTTATTTTAGGGAATGCGTGTAGCATAATGGTTAGCTGGAAAATCACACACACACACACACCCCGTCAAAAATCATACACGCTCACCCAAATCTGAGTCTTGAGTTGTCTCTACTTGATGACGATAGTAACTACGAATGTATTAATTCGAGACACTTGGTGGGGTTAGACTGAAAATGTACAACAATCGTCCTCCATATAAGACGGGCAGTGGGGCATGGGGAAAAAAGTTTGATGGTTTCTTCCTTGATCATTGGCTTGTACTGTTCAAATTGAACTTTGTGCGGTTGTCTCTTTTGTTACCCCTCGACATATATAGGCACCAACCTTAAATCAGAAGATAAGAAGAGAAAAATAACTCAAATTTTAATGCGTGATGGCCGTTTATTTGTACTGATATTATAGAAAGCCTAAACCTTAAAGAGCTTGGACAGTACATGTGGGCAAGGAGGCAGGAGGTGCTAACTTTTAAAAATTAGGACCGTTTTTTCGCAAGTGTGGAGTGGGAATGAAATTCATATTTTGTGACGATACATGCAATGACTCGTACGGGGTCAGATCATACGTCACTAATTATTGACTCGAGGTTACATGCCCATTTGGGAAATAAGAGTCATTTCTCTTTCGAGTTGTCCTGACTTTACAAGCAAGGTTTCTAAGAGATGATTGTTAATGCGTGGCAATCTACATCCGATGGATCAACTCCAATTGAAAAGTGGCAGAACAAGATTAGTCGCATCCGTCAATTTTTAGAGGATGGGAAAAATATTAGTGGAGAATATATATAAGAAACTACAAGAAAAAGTTAGATATCAAGGCTGAAACTATGCCACTTTCGGTGGCTGAAATACTAATGAAGAAACAGATGGGCAAATGGCTCAGCTTCGGAGAGATGAAGAATCCAAATGGGCATAGCGTGCCAAAGTAAAACACATCCAGGAAGGAGGTAACAATACTAGAACTTTCACATCATTGCTAATAGAAAGCACCATAAGAAGAAGAAAAATCAACTAAAATAGGATGACGGGACAATAGTCGGAGAGAATAATTTGAAATATTTACATTCGAGTATTATAAAAAACTGTTTGGACTTTTAGATCCTAATACTTTATTTTTAGATGACTCATTTACTGAGGACTAACCTAAGATTTCATTGTAGGATAATGCTATTTTAGCGTCTACCTTTACTGAAAAGAGGAATTTTAAGCTTATTTCTCGGATGGAGCACAATATCCCATGGCTAGATGGGTTTCATGTCGAGTTTTATCAAAGATTATGGGACGTCATTAAGGTTGACTTGATGACAATGTTTGCCCAGCTTCAAAGTGGGGATCTTCCTCTCTATAAGAATTTTTTCGGGGTAATTGTTTTGGTTCCTGAAAAAATAGGATGCATCTCGGATTGAGCAGTATAGACTCATATGTTTATTGAATGTGAGTTGATATTCACAAAAGTGGGTACAAAAATACGTATCACATCGATGTTTGTGATTTTTTGTGGGTTGTTTGGAACCGTCGGAATGATGTGATTTTTTAAAAAAGTAGATATTCTCATTTCTTGGAGTTTGTTCACCGCGCCACCTACGGACCACATATGGTCCGTAGATTTTGGGAGTGATCGATGGCGCCAGTCACCAGCGTCTTGGGAAGCTGAACGGCTGCTCTTGACTTTTCTTCCGGCCTTCATCTTCTCCGATGTGAGGAACAGATAAGACCGGTGGATACTGGATAGCGAGCTGAGTTCACCATATCCATTTCCTCTCATGATCCGTTGTGGAGTAAGCATAAACCTAAATTTTGGACCATATGAGCTAGAGCAGACATATTCTTTGGAATACTTTATTATCCAGCCGTGGTGTGAACTGAACTTTTCTGCAAAATTTTGGACCAATTTAACGAACTAAGACCATGACTGCAACTAGCTGGTAAACGAGTATGAAACCTTTATGTGAGAGGCGATCTCTGTATATCGCCTGACACACAATATCATTTCAACACATCATATAGACCAAAAATCGACATCCACTTTCCAAAGTGCGCCATAGAATATTATAAAACCTGCCAATGCTAAGGTTTTCCGAGATTGATGTGGATTCCCCTGCGTCTAGTCATCAGAAAAGAACTGATGATGATGTGCTCAGTTGGTCTAAACACATGTGGTATGTCGTGCGAAGACTGGCTTTGTTTGATTGGGTGTGTGATGCTTTCCCATCTCCAATTGTAAATCAAACTTTGTTTAGTCTGGTTTTTTACCCGTTCCCTAAAGAAAAAGGCAGCCGTAACGACCAAAATTAGTTAATCTGTGACGAATATCCCACATCGGTCTTAGAGCAGCTCTAACAGCTACCGTAAATAGGCCAAAAACCAAAAAACTCTGACGACATACAGGCCGTGCTCGGTTTTGTGCGTCGTACAGATCCCGTAAAGCGGTGCCGGCCCGTAAACATAGTTCGATGGCCCGATAAAAGTCCGCAATGCACGGTATATATTCAGCTCCCCCGCTGGACCCGAATAGAAACCATATCCTCCCCGCCGCGTGCTGCCGCCGGCCAACCTCCAACCACCAGATCCAGCCCAAACCCCACCTAATCCACTCCGCTGTCATCGCCATTCGCGTCGAGATAAGCACCGAACCACCGTGGGGACTGATTTTGTATATTTGTATGTATAAGACTTTGACCGCTACTATCGTGTATGCTACTGTCGTGTTTGTTATCTGCATGTGTCGTGTTTGTTATCTGAATCTGTCATGTGTTCATTCTGAATTTTCCCGGAATTTTTTCGAACACTCAAATTTAAATAGTTCAGGCTTCGATACGCTTCTATGTCCACACGTTTCTCGAACTGAACATGTCAGTTTCGATGGACTGAACTTGTGTGTTTTCAGTTTGACAAATACGGTAGCCGGTAGAGCTGCTCTTACTTGACAACTTCAATTCACAACTTCACATTAGAATCGATGAAGGAGAAAGCCCAAAATTGAAAAAAAAACGATTATGCAAGAAAAGAAGATAATCCATCTAATCATGGATAGGATGGGATGATACGATGAACACTAGAAGGTTACTAATGTAACAAAAGTCACACTGTGCTAGGGACAGAAGTAGATCAGAAGGACTGAGAGCCACTTTGGCAGGGAGTTTGCACCGAAAGATCAGTCTTTGGCAGGGACTGAGAGCCACTAATGAAAAGCTCATTTTTTGGATGGGAGAACCTTCCCGAGATATGTAGTCTCCACAGAGAGAACAAGGTTTCCCCATCCATCAAAGGAGGTTGCATGGACGGCAGATCTGCCTTCATGGACATTTGTACTGCAGTTGCAAACTAAGGTAATGCCGAAGAACCTAATGATCCTAGCGGGCAACTTGGACAAAATATGTCGATTTTTTTTAGATAAAAGGCAAGACTGGACGACTTTAAATTAATAAAGTCAAAGACCAACGTTTACAACGACCCAACACTGGGAGAAGGCACCAGCGGGAAATAGTGGCATTACAATAGGGCCCGTAGGCACGAATAAGTTCTTTCACGAGCTAAACAAAGGATCGATCGACAAGGCACAAAGTACTTAAAACTTAAGACTTAAGGAGGCACTCCAAAATCTTGACGACGAGGAAGAGGAGTGTGTGTAGCCGAGAAGAGGTCCTGGACCATTGATCTCAACTCATCCACCAGCGGAAGGAGGCTAGACTTGATCAGCGGGCGCCACTCCTGCAAGAAAATCAAGATTTGAAGATCACATCAGCCGCGGGAACACCGCTTCAATGGAATACTTATTACGAGTAACCCAGAACATTCTGATGGAAAACACCTTGGTCTTGGTGAAGTTCATGATCAATCATGCAGCCTTTTTGAGAAAACCCATAATTGCTCAACTACCGGAGAGCTCATCCTTGTGTAGCTTTGCAAAGATGCATGTTACTTGTGTTGCTGAAAAAACTCGGTGATCTACTATTTTAGATGGTACACCACGGCTCCAATGTGTGGAGTACAATCTCAAATAGTGGAATTCTCTCTCTTGGTAGTGTGGGAATTCAGGGAGCATTTCTTTAAGTTGGAGGACACAACCCAAGAATCATGATTGGGATAAGGAAAGTGGGAAAATGATCAAGACAAAATGAGAAATGTGATATGGGTAGAAAGTGATCCGACGCGAGCAAGGACAAGGAACCGAACGGGACATCAGGATATGTGCGTGGCTTCCCTCGAAGCACCAACCACCAACCTAGCTACTACGCACAGTAGAAACCAGACGACAAATCCAGACACAGCAGAGCCAAAGTTAGAGAAAATGCATGCATCTTGGCTCACTTCTAAAACTAACCCCAACCTGAACGGCCAACAAATTGATACACGTACTAGCTAGAGCTAGTAGCTAGCCAGGAAGGAAGGAAGATTCCCAGCTCTATGTTCTTCGACCTCTCCAATACTATCAGGTTGTTTCAACGATGTGTCTCTCTTTCACCCGGCCTAAAAAGAGATAAAAATACTAGGGTTGGTTATGCTGTTTTAGACGCGAGCAGGTGTTGTTACTTGAGGACAGCACGCAGACGCAACAAAAACCCCCCAAGGGAGCAAAGGTGCTCTGCTCATGCGAAACAGTCTATGCTCGACCACGGAATGGTACGGTTCTACTACCTGTCGAATGGTGTTGGACTGTTGGTGCCACTAGAGTTTCCAGTGCCAATGTGCCATGCCGGCCCGGGGCCTTCCGCTTAAAAGTACACAGTCGATAACAAGTCCATGACCACACACCATTGTACCTCGCCGGAGTGTTTTCTAGTGGACGTGTCGGCCGGCTCGCGGTGACGATCTGCTCCAAATCCTGCACACATACGCATGCCCTTGCTTGCATCAGTGCTCTCTGGCTGACATGTGAGGAGTGTGCACATATTGTGCTCTCTCCGTGACTCCATTCTGGATCCAGAACATCCGTGTTTAGACAAAACATATATAAATACATTTGTATTTGAATAAAACATGAGTAGATAATAGATATATCCATATTTACATAAATGTATGTCAACTTATTCGAAATATGTGCCGTCCCACATTACATGATGTAGGTATCATAGATATATTCATATTTTAACAAATCCACGTCAACTAATTCGGAATGGAGGGAGTAAGAGCCAACGAGATGCCCGCACTACTAGAATCCACGTCATCGCCGGGGGGAAACAAATTCACCAAGTGTAAAAGCACGGGTCACCCGGCGACGAACGACTATTCTGAGACACGAGAAAAAACACTCGGCAAATGAACAAACATGATAAACAAGTTATTTGCCGAGTGTGCCCTGATTTAGCACTCATCCATGCGCATGCAACAACAAATTAAGACCCAAACAAGGAGGCATTGGCACACGTTTCAAATCCAAATCCATGCGCGTGCTACTACCCCTACGCCAGTCCCGCTTGAAAAGCTCGAGTGCTGCGCGTACTACATTTGACAACATGAATGCGTGGTCGACCGACTTTCGTTTTCTGTTGGCGGGTAGTAATTTTGGAATTGCGCTGGTAGACCCGGCATTGTATGATGCGCTTGAAGATTTGAAAGGGAAAAAACGAGAGGCGCCATACAGTCTTAAAATGGAACAGTTTTATGCGCGCTGATATCATGCATGGATCGATCATGCACCCCCGGCAAAATCTTCTTGGCGTCATGAACACGAGTTCTAGCCTTCTAGGAGACCGATCTTGATGGGTGGTCATTATGCTGTAAGTGAATGGTACTGTTCTGGGTGGTGGTATGGGGCCGTGCAATAAGGTACTTCTACTAGCTATAGTTCACTAGCACAAAAAACAAACTAGCTATAATTCACCTCTATATCTGCTCTCCGCACCAATGTAATAATGTAGCCATATATGAGTTAGTTATATATGTTGTTAGTGGAGGATATCTCTCTCGTACGTGTACTGTCTTTTCCGTGGTACCACCCACGGTGAAAAAATGCATTTAAAAATTCAAATAAACATAAATAATTGAGAAAATCATGTAATCCCGCCGTGCGGAACAGCGGGTTCATGTGTCAAGAAAAACAAAAGTCATTTGAAACTTATTTCAAATATACAAATCATAATATATCTGTTAGGATTATAGACGACTTGTATTACTATGGGGCCAAAGGCCACAATATATAGTACAGGTGCAGGTGCAAATATACAGAAAGCCCCCTAACACATGGGGAAAATACAATATACATATATGTACTCTAACACCCCCCCTCAAACTCATGGTGGATCCACAACACTGAGTTTGGAGAGTAAGAAATCATGTTGTGCTCGAGTTTGTGCCTTTGTGAAGAAATCCGCCAACTGCAAATCTGAAGGCACATACTGAAGCGCAACGACTCGATCCTGCACTTGAGCACGTGTATAAAAAGCATCAACACCAATATGCTTGGTAAGCTCATGCTTGACCGGATCACGTGCAATACTGATAGCACCTGTACTGTCAGACAAAAGTAGAGTGGGTGTCGTAATAGAGACCCCAAAATCTGCAAGCAACCACCGTAACCAGGTCACCTCAGCAGTCAACAAGGCCATAGCCCGCAGCTCAGCCTCAACACTCGAGCGAGAAACCGCTTTCTGTTTCTTCGTCTTCCAAGCAACAAGCGAACCACCAAGAAACACACAGTAAGCAGAAAGGGAAGAACGATCCGTAGGATCACTCGCCCACGTAGCGTCCGAGTAGCACTGGAGCTGGAGAGAGCTGGAACGAGGAAAGAAAAGGCGACGAGTGATCGTGCCACGAAGATAACGAAGAACACGGAGGAGATGACTATAGTGAACGGTGGTAGGAGCTGAGACAAACTGGCTCAGAATATGAACTGGATAAGAGATATCAGGACGAGTGACAGCAAGATAAACAAGACTCCCAACAAGATGGCGATAACGTGTCGGATCAGGAAGGGGATCACCATCAGTAGGTCGAAGCTTAACATGAAGCTCCATAGGAGTCTCAACAGTGCGCTCATCCCCAAGAGCAGCACGAGTAAGAAGATCCTGAATATATTTTTCCTGAGAGATAGAAAAGCCATCAGAAGTGGAGGAGACCTCAATCCCAAGAAAGTAGCGGAGAGGACCAAGATCAGTCATAAGAAACTGATCACGAAGACGAGCCTTGACAAAGGCAATATACTCAGGATCATCACCAGTAATGATCATGTCATCAACATAGAGAAGGAGAAGAGTGCGTCCACGAGGAGAAGTGTGAACAAACAGTGCTGGATCATGAGCGCTAGGAGAGAAACCAGCAGCGGTCACCACAGAGGCAAAGCGCTCAAACCAGGCGCGAGGGGCCTGTTTCAGGCCATAGAGAGAACGCCAAAGACGACAAACCATCCCATCGGGAACAGAATACCCAGGAGGAGGCTGCATGTAAACCTCCTCACGCAACTCGCCATTAAGAAAAGCGTTCTGAACATCAAGCTGAGACACAGACCAGCGTCGCACAGAAGCGACAGCAAGAAGAGTACGAACAGTGGTCATATGAGCCACAGGAGCAAAAGTCTCATCATAGTCACGGCCGTGCTCCTGCTGAAAGCCTCGAGCCACAAGACGCGCTTTATAACGCTCAAGAGATCCATCAGAGCGGGTCTTAATTTTATAGACCCACTTACACGTGATAGGACGAACACCGGGAGGGGGAGAAACAAGATCCCAGGTGCCAGTGCGCTCAAGCGCAGCAATCTCCTCAGCCATGGCAAGCTGCCATTCAGGATGACGCTCAGCATCCCGATAAGAAGTCGGCTCGGAGGCAACAGATAGACCATACTGAGTAGGAGAGTAACGGTCTGGAGCACGACGCTGACGAGCAGGCCGTGAAGAGGAAGGCTCATCAGCGGAGGACGACTCATCGGAAGAAGAGGAAGAAGGAACAACAGGGGAAAGATCCGAAGCCAGAGAACGAGGAGTACTAGGAGAACTAGACGGAGGAGAGGATGGCTCCGAGGTCAAAGGGGTCACATCAGGACTGAGATGTCTGGTAGAAGGGACAGAGGGAGGTGTATCAGGGAAAAGAAGAAACGATATATCATCCACCTGGTAGATACCGGAGGTGGGACGAGGATAGAAGGGACGCGTCTCATCAAACGTGACGTCACGAGAGATGCGCATCCGACGACCAACGGGGTCCCAACAGCGATAGCCCTTATGCTCATCACTGTATCCGAGAAAAACGCACTCAACAGACTGAGCGGTCAGTTTGGTGCGTTCGCGAGGAGGGAGGAGGACATAGCAAACGCATCCAAATAAACGAAGAGTCAAGTAGTCTGGAGAACTACCAGAGAGACGCTCGAGAGGAATACCACCCTGAAGGGCAGCAGAAGGCTGAATGTTAATGAGATAAGTCGACGTAGCAACAGCCTCAGCCCAGAAATGCGGCGGAAGAGAGGAAGCAATCATCATGGCACGGGTAGTCTCAAGAATATGACGATGCTTACGCTCGGCGACACCATTTTGAGCATGGGCACCGGGACACGAGAACTGAGCGAGGGTGCCATGCTCAGCAAGGACACCACGCAGGTGCTGGGAGATATACTCACCTGCAGAATCAGCACGAAACACACGAATAGGAGTGGAATACTGAGTACGAACCATGGCCGCAAAGCGCTGATAAATAGAGAGCACCTCACTGCGAGAGCGCATAAAAAACAACCAGGTGTACCGTGAAAAATCATCAATGAATAAAATATAGTATCTATGGCCCCCTTTTGAAGCAAAGGGAGCCGGACCCCAAACATCTGAATGAACTAAATCAAAAGGTCGCTGAGATGCAGACACACTGGTAGGATAGGGAAGCTGAATCTGTTTGCCTAACCTACAACCCTGACAGTTTAAAGACACATCTCCTGAGACAGACCCCAGAAGACCACGACGGACTAATGACGATAAACGGGAGTCACAAAGGTGACCCAGACGATGATGCCACTGCTGAAAAGAGCTAGTGACGGAAGCAGCAATCGCAGGAGAACTAGCCGATGAAGGGGCAGCAGATGGAACGCGAAGCCAGTCTAACTCCCATAGCCCCGGGGACTCATGGCTGCGAGGGCCAGCTCCAACCAGGGCCTGTGTACGGCGGTCCTGAACAATACAAGAATCAGCGTCAAGGATGACGCGACAACCAGAATCGGTAAGCTGACTAGCAGAAAAAAGATTCATCTTAAGGCTAGGAACATGAGAAACGTCAGGAACGAAGAAAGAGGAAGTAGAGAGGGTGCCTCGACTAGAAACAGGAAGGGAGGTACCATCAGCCGTGATAACACGGACAGGAGAAATAAGGGAACTAAGAGCAGAAAGAATAGAAGACGCAGAAGTCATATGAAAAGAAGCTCCAGAATCCAGATACCACGGGGACGACGTACCTGACTGTGTAGAAGATGGTGGTCGCGCAGTGTCAGAAGAGCTAGGCACAGAACCAGCAGTACCCGTCGAGGAAGAGCCTGTAGCAGCAAGTAGACCACGAAGACCACGGATAATGTCCTGCTCAGAGAGCGCAACTGCAGAAGATCCTGAAGAACCAGCCTGCTGACGAGCGAGATACTGCTGACGTAAACTGGGATCCCTCTTCCAGCAACCAGAGATATCATGACGAGGCTTCCCACAGTAGGAGCAGGGAGGACGAGTAGGGCGAGGCTGACCACGAGGCTGCTGAGGCTGGCTCTGGCCCTGGACCGGAGGGCTGGAGAGTAGTGGCGGTACTGGAGACCGCAACGAAGTCGACGACACAGAAGGACCACGAGCAGCAAGTATAGAGGGAACCTCAAGAAGTCCAGCACCACGAAGACGAGTCTCCTCAGCACGAAGCTCAGACAGTACCTCAGAGAGCGGAACACGACCACGAGCAAGCAGCTGGGCACGACGAGTCTCAAACTCCTTGCGGAGCCGAGACAAGAACTCATATACACGCTGAAACTCCAGATCCGCGCGCACAATCAGACAGCAGGGACAGGTGGCACAGACAGCTGTACGAAGAGAGTCAAGCTGATGCCAGATAGCAGCACTCTGAGTGTAGAACTCATCAATAGTGGAATCACCCTGCTGAAGAGCATGCTCCTGGCGAACCACAGACAGGTAAAGAGCATCCCCAGAAGGCTGGTAACGCTGACGAAGAAAGGCCCACTGAGCGGCAACAGTGGGAAGACCCATAAACTCAGCAGCATGCTGAGGCAGAACACTGGAAGTGAGAACAGCAGCAGCACGTGCATCCTCATCCATCCACTGAGTGTAGTCAGTCAGATCTAGCCGGTAGGTCGCAAGAGCGTCAGAATACTCCTGGGACTGCCGGTCATACTCAGCCAGAGCAGTATCATCAGCACCCCTGGCTGCATCCTTCACCGTCTGAGTAGCATCAGGAGCAAGGGAAACGGGCGTCGGTGGAATAGGCGCCATAGGAGGAGTGGGGCGCGGCGGACAGGGGACCTCGCCAGAAAGCACACCCCAAAGACGAAGGCCACGCATGTGGACGCGCATGAAGGCAGCGAAATCGGGGTAATTCGCGCCATCAAAGGTCACCGGGCAGCGAGGAATCGCAAGGTAGCCCGACGGAGACATAGTCTCTCTCTCTTCTTTTTTTTTTTTTTTTTTTTTTTGGAAATCAGCACAGCACGCTACCTGCTCCCGATCGGCAGAAGATCACCAGCGGCGGGGGAGGTGGGGATCAATTCCGGCGGGGTCCGGCGAGCGGGGATCAACTCCGGCGAAACCAGCAGCGGTTCCGGCGGCGGCTCCGGCGGGTCCGGCGAGCGGCGCGCGCTTCTCTTGCGAGCGGGGATCAACTCCGGCGAAACCAGAAGCGGTTCCGGCGGCGGCTCCGGCGGCTCCGGCGAGCGGGGAACAACTCCGGCGAAACCAGCAGCGGTTCCGGCGGCGGCTCGGCGCGCGCTTCTCTTCTTCCTGTGGATTGACGCCGGGGGAAGCGGATGGTGACCTGGGAAGCGGAGGATCGGGCACCTGGGAAGCGGAGGATCGGGCCCTCCTTCTAGCGCCAGGGGCAGGGGATCAGATCGGGGCAGGAGATCAGAGAAACCAGCAGCGGAGGATCGGGATGAGCAGATCGGGGCAGGAGATCAGATCGGAGCAGGGGAGTGTTATCGAAGGCAGCGGCAGTCACGGCCAGGACGGGAACCGGGATGACCGGGGCGAACTGGCGAGCGACGCTAATCAGAGATCTAAACCTGCTCTGATACCATGTTAGGATTATAGACGACTTGTATTACTATGGGGCCAAAGGCCACAATATATAGTACAGGTGCAGGTGCAAATATACAGAAAGCCCCCTAACACATGGGGAAAATACAATATACATATATGTACTCTAACAATATCAACTATATATAATAGAATCACATGTTGATGGATTAATTCTCGGTTAAAGTTAAAATTTTAAAAGCATGTGCACTACATGAAAAGGCCTAGTTGGTTGACCCCTTTTCATTGAGGCCGTAGGCATTTTTTTAGATAAAAAGATTTTATTACTTAAGAGTTTTAACCATTACACCCGGCCTCTGCATAGTTAAGATGCACACATCCACCAGTTCAGCAGTAACCAATTCAAAACAAAAGTAAAAAAGCAAATTACATATCATGACAAGATATTGGAAATTCGCCTAGGAGGCAGGTAGGTCTATCCGGAGACTATGTTGGCATCCATGCCGAGAGAATAACTCACTGGCGGCCGCCTCCAGCCTCGATGCCACCTTCAAAAAAAAAAGTCTCGGTGCTCCACACGCCGCAGTGCCGCCCATGCTCATATAATAGTTGAACACCGATAGATAACCTGCATAACAGAAGCATTATTATCATTAAAAACTTGTCATTTCTACATAGGCACAACGACCAAATAACGGTAATCACGCCCATCTTACAGAAAAGTTTAAACCTAGGATCCACGTCATTTGACCAGTTGTAAAAAATGTTAGCAACAGTACGCGATGGGAGAACGGTAGAACATATCTAGATGGCTGACCATATAGACATGCAAATACGCACAGGAAGAATAAGTGTGTAATGGTCTCGTCGTGTTGACAGAACACACACTTTTTACTCCAGTGTCAATTACGCTGGGCAAGGTTGTCTTTTGTAAAGATTACACCCTGACGAAGATACCACACAAACACTTTAGTTTTAAGCGGGATCTTCATCGTCCAAATTTTGTTATTATCCTTAGATTTTACAAAGGTGGTAGTTGGCATATATATCACTGCCATGTGGCAATAAGTTCAGCAGTTTGATGGGAGCCTGGCGGCCATTGCTCGGATGTCGACGACCATGTTAAAATGGCACCACTCCCTTTATCGCTCAAATGAAACCATATTTTATGAACGATTAGTAACTAGTCTGACTTTTTAAGCTGTCTAGCTATTTACAACAATTTAAACAGATTTCTGCCAATTTAGTAGGAAGTCTCAAATTTGAACTACATGTGCTATGTATGCTCATTATTATTTTTGTCAAAAAACATTTTGAAAGTTCCACCCCTAAGTAAGAACGGTCATGTCAAAAACATTGACCACATTTTGGAAAAAAATCACCATAAGATATTAAAAATACAAAAAGTAAACCATTCACATTGTGTCATAATAACTGACCTAGTTGCCAGACATATAAAAAGCTTCATTTTTATATGACAGTTATTTCACCCAAAATTGTTCTGAAGAAAGAACTTACAAAGATACATGACTTTTAAGACAAAAGACCAAGGTCGTGACCATAATCGATCATGTCGTAGTTTGTGATAATATTTCCATATTTGTACATGTGTTCATCTTGGGATGGCAAGCAATGTTCCAAAGGAAAGATTCCAATATGTTTGCAAAAATTATTATTCATTTCCTAAGTGCGAAAAACATAGTGTTTGTAACTACTTAGAATATTGCACAAAAGGGCACCACGTTATTTTTTACTCACATTAGACCACATTTAATGGATGATTCCCAAACGGTTTGACTTTATGAACTTTCTAGCTATTTTCAATAATTTAAGCTGATTTCTATCAATTTAGCAGGAATCGTGTCAAAAGTGAACTTGAAGTGCTACATAGTTTGTTCATCTATTTTCAAATCATTTTCAGATACATAAGAAGTCATTTCATGAGAGATATATCGATGCCTTTGGAAGATTCTACCCCTACCTATGAACTGTCACGTAGACAATTTGGATCATATTTTGAAAACACCCTAAGAAATTCAAAAACTAAATAAATTGCTAAACCTTTGCTTGTCTTTATATGTTATCTAGTTGCGAGAAAATAATCTAAAAACTAAAAATGACAATTATTCAAAAAATAAATGTTCTACAAAAGAGCTACCATGTACGAATATCCATGACTATTAAGACTAAACGATCGGGATCATTACCATAACCATGGCATAGTTTGTGATAATATTCCCATATTGCACATGTGTGCATCTTGGCATGGCAAACAATGGTCCCAAAGGGAGAATCCAATATGCTTGCACAAAACGTTATTCATTTTCTGAGTGAGAAAGTCATCGTGTTTGTGAAAAAACTACCAAGATTATTGTGTAAAATGGCACCACTTAATTCTACCAAAAGTATACCACTTTATATGGATTATTCCCAATTTGAATATGAGAAAACACTTTTCAACTTACATTCATTCACCTTTTTCTTTGTTTTTTAAACTTTCTCCATTGGAGTTTTAGTCTAAATTGGAGTTTTTTGCGTCAAAAGGTGTTGCCTCTATTCCTTTTTGCGTGAGGTTGAAGCCACAAACCTCTCTTAGTATTTCAAAAGCAGACACAACTACTTGCTTCTCAAACTGTTGTTTTTTGGTATAACTTATTGAACTTTATAGTTATTTTCGCCAATTTAAGCGGATTTCTGCATCTTTACAAGGAATCGTGTCATAATTAAACTAAAAGTTCTACATAGTTTGCTCTTTTCAATCAACAAATGTTTCATGTATACAAGTGTTAATTTCATCAAAGATCCATCGATAGTTTTGCAAGATTCCAACCCTAGCTACAAACTATCATGTCAGCAATTTTGACCATATTTTGTAAAACCAATAGGGAATTCAAAAACAAATTTTAAATGTAAAAACATAACATTGTGTCATTATATGTGACCTAGTTGCTAGGAAAAATAAAAACTTGAATACAACAGTTAGTTCAAACAAGTGTTCTCAAAACAGAGTTACCAAGTAAGAAGATACATGACTATCAAGCCAAATGATATTCAAGTTCAAACAATTCCAATATGCTTGCAAAAAATATTCATTTTCTAAGTGTGAAAGCCATGGTGTTCGTGAAGCAACTACGAAGAATATTGTGCAATATGGCACCACTTCATTTTTCACTCAAATTAAACCACAATCTATAGTTATTTATGAAGGGGATCGCAGGCAGAAAACGAAAATTTTCCTATCGGCGATACCTTAAACTAGCAAAGATCTATACTATGTAGATTTAGAAGTACGGCGGAGATCGGAATACTTACCCTCGTAGACCGAATAGCGGGGATTACACTCCCGTACAAGCGTTGACGACGAAGACGACGTAGCCGACCTCTAGGCCGCGAAGAACTCGGCGCGACAATGACGACGAAGATGACCTCGAGGTCGGGTGGAAGAAGTAGGCCTTCAAGCACCGCTAGCGCAGCACCTCGTAGGGCGTTACACACATACGGTGGAGACGACGGCCTCCGAAGCTCCAGTACAGGACGAGCAGCGGAAGACTTGGACCGGAACACCAGCAGCGCGGCAGCGGGCTATGGTGGAGAGATCCCCCTTGTCTACTCGGCGCAACTCCAACAAAGGGAATCACGAAATCGAGAGAGAATCAGGGAATTAATTGGTTGAATTAAAAGGCCAGGGGTGCCCCTTCTTATATAGGCTCCCGGGGGAAGCCAACCTTGCCAGCCAGTCAATGTGGAATTATCCCCATTACCTGGTGCGGCTAGGGCCATTGCGCCGGCCCTAGGTGGGCCCCATTTGGCCCACCTAGGCCGACCAAGCCTCCCCACCAAATTTCCTTGAGGGTCCCCCTCTGGGACTTCTTTCCACCAGAAGACCCATTTAAAGAAATCAGGCTAAATAAATTTGAAAATAAATATATAAAATCACATTTAAACATTAATTACACTAATTAATATCAAACATATTATATATAATTTATTCTAGCTCCGAAAACTTTTTCGTCGCTGCCCGATCTCCATCGGACCATTCCCGGGACGTTCCCGATGATCTCTTTCCTTTCCGGTTGTCTTGTCGAAACCCCTTAAGTGTGTTACCCTAGCGGTTCGATATAATAACAGACATGATCGAGACTCCTCTCCCATCAATTACTAACTCGTAGGCCTGGACCCCATGAATTAATCCATGTGATATAACGAATGAATTTCATCTATCAAAGCTGGACGTCTAGTTTTAAACCTTTTTTCTTAGCGGTTCTTAGTGTGTCCGAGTATCATTCTCAGATATTTCCATACCTAGCATGATCTCGTTACCGACATCACTATCTTCTACTCGTCTATGATATTATGTCAGCTGGTGACATAGTCACATGTTTGTAAACCCATTTGACATAATCTCACCGAGTGGACCCTAGAGTATCTTTCCGGCTATACGGACTGACAAATCCCGCTGTTGACCCCTCGTTTCAGCTACCCCCTTCTGATACCCAAAAGTATCACCTATCATTGTCACACTATATAAGATATGACGTTTGGTGCGATCAAAGTATATTCCAGGGATAACAATAAGAGTTGATCTCACGGTCTTAAGGCGTAATGACTACGTCCTATAAATATGGGTATGTCCATCACATCGTTCAACCAACGACATGACTTCCATTGCCGACTGGCGCCATGCCCTATGATCGGAAAACCTCGATCATCAATCGCGCAACGAAACTAGTCTTAGTAGAGGCTACTAGGGATCTGGTTGTTCATCTACCACACATGTATTAATGTTTCCGCTTAATACAGTTATAGCATGGTATAAAACATACAATTAACAATTTGAATATGATTAATAAACTATCTTTATTAAGTGCCTCTAGGGCATATTCCCTTCAGTCTCCCACTTGCACCAGAGTAACACTTAATCTAGTTTACAACTTGGTAAAATCTCAGCACCCATAGCATCTTGGTGCATTCTTGTCTCGTGTAAGAGGAATACAGTTAACAGATCTCACACATTAGACCTATATGTGCTTTGCAACAATTTTGTGTCACCTAGTTTGACATCATCATGTATCTTACGATGACGGTGAAATATATTCTAGTGGATGGAGTGAGACTCGAACCTTCGCGTAGCATGGGACTTAAAAGTCTAAGAGATCTATTAAGGGGAACACATACCCTCGGAAAACTGCTCAGTCCAATCACACTTGCTACTTCTGAAGTTGCCTTATATTTCTATACCTATCTAGATTACGCAACAGTGCATTCATATGCGACTTCGCAAGCTAACCATGTCTTTCTTCAAAACAAAGGACATTTCCTATATGAGATTTCTAGTTGTATGGGTCAGTGTCACAACTTGCATCATCGTAACCATTTTACGGCAAGTTCTCTTACACACTCTTACCCTTTTACTAGAAAACATATCTTCAGTTCTCATAGACACTAAAAATATACTTAACGTTTGTTCATTGATCCACACAAGGATCACTCTAGAACCCGTTCTTCAACCAAGAACTTGGGTCACACCAAGTCGAGCTTTTAGTCTGATAGAATCTATGTCTGATACATAGAGAATGTCGAACATCATTTTCTTTCACTGAAAATGCCAAGATAAACTTAATATTTTACCTAGTCATAAAAGCAAGAACAATCTTCTTCGCTTGTTCTATTCTGAAACACTTCAGAATCTTAACTTAGAAAATATTCCGACTTAATGTTATTAAGCCCCTTACGATCTATACAATTATAGATAGGATGCCTAATACTCTTAACTTCATTCATAGAACATTTACTCACTTAAATAATCCTTTACATTCTACTAGAGGATCTGTGTCATTCAATATGTCGTTACATACAAAATCACGAATGACACCTAGCTCCCACTCAAATATGCCTTCCGCATATAAGTTCAAGGAAAGCTACTTAGCTCCCACTCAAATATGCCTACCGCATATAAGATCAAGAAAAGTTACTTTGTTCCCACTCACTTTTTTGCAAATGTAGGTTTCTTCAACTATTTTGGACAATTCCAAAATACTTTGATCATCAAAGTGAAGATTCCAGCTCCGATATGCTTGCTTCAGACCATGAATGGACAACTAAAGTTTGCATACATGTTTAGCATCCTCAGGTTCACTAAACCATTAATGTACTGATTACAACTTTTCTTAATGACACTATTAAGAAACATGGTTTCCAACCATCTATCAATTTCTCATTTGAAATTATAGTAATTGATAAACGATCCAGAATAGATTTAGGCTTCGCCACTTGAGACAAATTTTCGTTGTGGTCAACTTTTGAATCTGTCGGAACTGTTTCACGACAAATCGATCCTTATCAGTGTCTCCTCTCTCATAAAATTACATATTATGTTAACATTCTAGATGCCATCAGGAAGATCTCCCAAGTCAATACCTGGTAATCGTACATGGATTTTATTTTGGATCATATATGACTCACAACCATTTATCGGACTTAGGTCTACCATCTCTTTTTCGTAGTTCGTAGGTCTGTCATATTCCATTAACATGACCTTCATAACATGATTGCCGTAACACACAGTGTGGAACACAACCTCGTACGCCTACGTTCTTAGTATGAGCTCAGAGCATCATGATCTTGTATCATCAGCTTCTTTCAAGATGTAGAGCATGACACCAAAAACACTTTCGGTTGCGCCACTCTGATGTCTGGAGAGAAAGTTCATCAACTTCGTCTTGCTCTACTTTCTTTCTCACTTATACCCTTGGACAAGAAACTATTTTTTCACAAGGTATATCCCGGCAACGATTTTGCCTATGTCGTGAGACATGTACCCAACTAACTCTTTAGGTACGGTACACTACAAAGATTAATCCATTTTAGATTTGATCACATCGAAACACTAAATTATTGAACACAACAATCTAGGCTAAAAGCCATGCCATCACTCGTATGGTATTGTCTCCATGGATTTAAATGGTTTCCCTACTACCTAACGTGAATGTTACGTTTCTACCATATGACTCTAATGATCACAATAATTCAGTAAGAGATTTATTTACCACACACTATCCGATAGGGTGCAATTACGACGTCCTAACATACCATAACACTATGGTGTTCCATGCGACGCAATTTGTGGAACTCTTCTCACAAGTCTTCCAATGATGTACCAACATTATAACTCAAATCTTTATTTCCTCGATCTGTATCACAGGAATTTGATTTTCTTGTTAAATTTATTTCCTACTTCATTCTGAACTTGTTTGATCGAATCAAAATTCTAGACTAAAATTCCCTGAGTGGATATCCATTTATCTACTCGGAATATTCATGAAGTCTATAAACTAAAGACTTCCACTACATGTTAAAGTACTTCATTTATTCACATACACCCATATGCACGATTCTCAACAAGGTATACTCAAAATGTTCAGTGAAGTTCACGAAATAAAGGTCTTCACTACTCGTCAATTACTTCATTGAACCACATACATCTATATGCATGACTATCAATAAGTTATATGCCTGTTTTCCGAAAACGGTGTCTTAGTTATTTTGCAAGTGTCAAAAGATCAAATCTAAGAACTTGTAGATCCATCCGGTATGGAGCTAATTTATTGACTATAACATTGACATGAACTAAACGGTAGTGCCACACATATTTGGTGTCTTTATTAAGTTTGTATCCTTTGACATTAATATTATGAATGTGGGAGCTTCTACCATCTAAATTCAAATCGGCATATGATCATTAATTCATAAATATAGGACAACGAATTTGTCACTAATATATATGAACAATTGTCTCGCTAGAGGAGACACCCTTATAACGATCATACTAACAGGCGAACATAAAGAATTTATTCAAATGGTAGATCTTGGGAGAGTGTCTATGGCCATCACAACAATTTGTCTGCCATTATCAACACGCAATGTCGCCTCATCCTTTCAAGCTACTCAAGCAGTAAACCTGGTTTTCATAAAACATGACTAGGATCAAAAACTTAGTCACTAGTGCGAGTACTTGCTTAGCTAAAATATTCATAACATGTATATCATATATACACCATCATCATTGGTGACTTACGGCGATTTGTTTCATCTTCTTGATACTTCCAACGTAATCAAGAACCATGAAGGTGAACGATTCCCCTTGCATGACATAGTCTATGACATAGCATCTGCACTTGGCAACGACGTCTGTCATCCAGTGATCGAGCTGAGCGAGGCGTCTCAATGTTCATCAAGTATGACCATATGTCATCAAGTATGACCAATATCATCAAGTATGACTGCCACGTGCTCCTTCAATGTGTATATTCTCTTCCATCTTGGTTGAGAAGACAATCAGTCAACGTACTGATAAACTTCATCAACCCAACTTTAGGGGTACCCCGAGTTTAACGACCATCTCATATGTTCGCGATCTAATAACTCGTACCCACAGTTGGTTCTCTATGGCATAGATCATAGCATACACTTGACTATGATGATATCATCCACACAAAATCTGATAATCCAAATTATCTTTTGTTAGCGGAATCTCCGGGTTTATCTCCTAGCGGCTAATGTATCACAAAGAGCTAACGGTTTAAACTAGGAGTATCCTCAAGCTAAAGTATAAAACTATGAAGTTTGGACCCAACCTTTTAAGTTTCTCAATCGCAGGAATGCGCCTCATTTTAAAAAATGCTATTACATTGGTTAATATCTACAAAGGTTTGCAAAACAGACTTTGTTCATTATATTTTGAGTTCTAGTATTTTAGAAAATAACTATTAGAACTCCCACTCAAACGAACATCCCTCGTGGTCGTTTAAACGATTACACGACCCCCATTCATTGCATAACCCCTCATCGTCAGAACCGGCAACACAACTTCAAGGGTAGACAATTGTCAATCACAACAACTTTGTGACTCAAGCTCGACCTTTCGTCCTCCATGTTCCGAGGCCATATCTGCATATGCTAGGCTCGCCACAATAACCTCCACGTAACGCTTGTGCAACATGGCTTACACCCATTTTATGCGAACAACGATATGTCTGACACCCGATTGTCACGGCATGCCTCATAACGTAGAACTTTCTTGGTGGTGCTCGTTGGAGGAAAAACACTAGTGCTATTTTAAAGGGATCATCTTATATATAACTACCGCCGCGTAACTAATATATATATATATATAATCACACAATATAATATGCACACAAAACATCAAATGTAATGCGATGTGATATAGTCCATTGCGCCATAGTATTCTTGGCGTCCGCAGTTCATAAACAATTTAATAAACCTACCTTGACCATATCACATTTCCCCTGCAAAATAAAGTTAGACGTTTCTACTTTATCTTTTGCAAATTTTACGTGGCTGGGGCTTTCGTAAAAATAATTGCATGTTTAAGCATTCCTTTCGGGCCCTCCATTGAAAATGCAAAGCCAGCTAAAAGAGAGACAGGCACCCGCCAGTCACAGATACGATACAAGCCGTATGTCAGTAGTGGAACCAGTCTTGCGTAAGCGTAAAGTCGGTCCGGGCCGCTTCATCAACTCAATATTGTCGGAATCCCAAGTGCACGCTAGAGGGTAGCAAATAACAGGAACGGTGCCCCCGTGAAGAACACAGGTTCAAACAGCGTACAACTATATCTACGATAGATCGGCTCTGATACCACTGAAGGGGATCGCAGGTAGAAAACAAAAAATTTCCTATCAACGATATCCTTAAACTAGCCAAGATCTATAATATGTAGATTTAGAAGTACGGCGGAGATCGGAATACATACCCTCATAGACCGAATAGCGGGGATTACGCTCCCGCACAAGCATTGACGACGAAGACGACGTAGTCGACCTCTAGGTCGCGAAGAACTCGGCGCGACGATGACGACGAAGATGACCTCGAGGTCGGGTGGAGGAAGTAGGCCTCCGAGCACCGCTAGCGCAACACCTTGCAGGGCGTTACACACATACGGTGGAGACGACGGCCTCCAAAGCTCCAGTCCAGGACGAACGGCGGAAGACTTGGACCGGAACACCAGCAGCGCGGCAGCGGGCTATGGTGGAGAGATCCCCCTTCTCTACTCGGCGCAACTCCGACAAAAAGGAATCACGAAATCGAGAGAGAATTAGGGAATTAATTGGTTGAATTAAAAACCCAGAGGTGCCCCTTCTTATATAGGCTCCCGGGGTGAGCCAACCTTGCCAGCCAGGCAATGTGGGACTATCCCCATTGCCTGGTACGGCTAGGGCCATTGCGCCGGCCCTAGGTGGGCCCCATTTGGCCCACCTAGGCCGGCCAAGCCTCCCCACCAAATTCCCTTGAGGCCCCCCCCCCCTGGGCCTTCTTTCCACTAGAAGGCCCATTTAGGGAAATCAGACTAAATAAATTCTAAAAAATATATAAAATCATATTTAAACATTAATTACACTAATTAATATCAAACATATTATATATAATTTATTCTAGCTCCGAAAACTATTTCGTCGCTGTCCGATCTCCATCGGACCATTCCCGGGACGTTACTGAAAGGACGTTTCTATGATCTCTGTGTTTTGTGTGTTAGTTAACAACATGTTGGATGTATTAAGTGAAGGGGATCGTGTGCAGAAAACAAAAATTTTCCTACCAACGATATCCTTAAACTAGCCAAGATCTACACTATGCAGATATAGTAGTACGGCGGAGATCGGAATACATACCCTCGTAGACCGAATAGCGGGGATTACGCTCCCACACAAGCGTTGACGACGAAGACGACGTAGCCGACCTCTAGGTCGCGGAGAACTTGGCGCGACGAAGACGACGAAGATGACCCCGAGGTCGGGTGGAGGAAGTAGGCCTCCGAGTACCGCTAGCGCAGCACCTCGCAGGGAGTCGCACACATACGGTGGAGACGACGGCCTCCGAAGCTCCAGTCCAGGACGAGCAGCGGAAGACTTGGACCGGAACACCAGCAGCGCAGCAGCGGGCTATGGTGGAAGAGATCCCCTTCCTCTACTCGGCGCGGCTCCATCAAGGGAACCACGAGATCGAGAGAGAAATTGGGAATTAATTGGTGAATTAAAAGGCCAGGGGTGCCCCTTCTTATATAGGCTCCCAGGGGGAGCCAACCTTGCCAGCCAGGCAATGTGGGACTATCCCACATGCCTGGTTCGGCCAAGGGCAGTGCGCCGGCCCTAGGTGGGCCCCATTTGGCCCACCTAGGCCGGCCAAGCCTCCCGCACAAAGTTCCCTTGAGGGTTTTCCCCCCCATGGGCCTTCTTTCGACCAGAAGGCCCATTTAGGGAAATCAGCCTAAATAAATCCGAAAATAAATATATAAAATCATATTTGCATATTAATTACACTAATTAATATCAAACATAATATATATAATTTTTCCTAGCTCCGAAAACTCTTTCGTCGCTGCCCGATCTCCATCGGACCCCTCCCGGGACGCTCCCGGTGATCTCTTTCCTTTCCGGTTGTCTTGTCGAAACCCCTTAAGTGTGTTACCCTAGCGGTTCGATATAATATCAGGTATGATCAAGACTCCTCAATGATCAACGACTAACTCGTAGGCCTGGACCCCATGAATTAATCCCTGAGATATAACGAATGACTTTCATCTATCAAACCTGGACGTATAGTCTTAAACCCTTTGTCATGGCGATACTTAGCGTGTCCGAGTATCATTCTCAGATATCTCCATACCTAGCATGATCTCGTTACCGACATCGCTATCTTCTACTCGTCTATGATATTATGTCAGCTGGTGACCTAGTCACATGTTTGCAAACTCATTTGACATAATCTCACCGAGTGGGCCCTAGAGTATCTATCCGGCTATGCGGACTGACAAATCTCGCTGTCGACCCCTCGTCTCAACTACCCCTTTCCGATACCCAAAAGTATCACCGTTATTGTCACACTAGATAAGATGCGACGTTTGGTGCGATCAAAGTATCTTACAGGGATAACAATAAGAGTTGGTCTCACGGTCTTAAGGCGTAACGACTATGTCCTACAAATACTGGGTATGTCCATCACATCGTTACTCCTAACGATATGACTTCCATTGCCGACCGGCGCCATGCCCTATGATCGGAAAACCTCGATCATCAATCGCGCAACGAAACTAGTCTTAGTAGAGGCTACTAGGGACCTGGTTGTTTATCTACCACACCTGTATTAATGTTTTCGCTTAATACAGTTATAGCATGGTATAAAACATATAATGAACGATTGGGATATTGCCAATAAACTATGTTTATAAAGTGCCTCTAGGGCATATTCCCTTCAGTCTCCCACTTGCACTAGAGTAACACTTAATCTAGTTTACAACCTGGTAAAAGCTCAACACCCATAGCATCTTGGTGCCTGCTCGCCTCGTGGAAGAGGAATACAGTCAATAGACCTCAGACATTGAGACCTATATGTGCTTTGCAACACTTCTATGTCACCTAGTTTGACATCAACCCGTATCTTACGATGACGGTGAAATATATCCCAGTGGATGGAGTGAGACTCGAGCATTCGCGTAGCATGCGCCTTAAAATTCTAAGAGATCTATTAAGGGGACCACCTACGCTCGGAAAACTGCTCAGTCCAATCACACTTGCTACTTCTAAAGTCGCGATATATTTCTATACCTATGTAGATTGTGCGACAGTGCATTCATATGCGACTTCGCAAACTAACCATGTCTTTCTTCAAAATAAAGGGCATCTCCTATATGAGATTTCTAGTTGTATGGGTCAGTGCAATAACTTGCATCATCGTAACCGCTTTACGGCAAGTTGCCATTCCACTCTTACCCCTTACTAGAAAACCTACCTTCAGTTCTCATAGACACTGAAGAATAAACTTAACGTTTGTTCATTGATCCACACAAGGATCACTCTAGAACCTGTTCTTGAACCAAGAACTCGGGTCACACCAAGTCGAGCTTTCAGCCTGATAGACTCTATGTGTGATACATAGAGAATGTCGAACATCATTTTCTACCACTGAAAAAGCCAAGATTAACTTAATCTTTTACCTAGTCATATAAGCAAGAACCTCTTTCTTCGCTTGTCCTTTTCTGAAACACTTCAGAATCCTTACTTAGGAAATACTCCGACTTAATGTTATTAAGCCCCCTCTGATCTATACAATTATAAATCGGATGCCTAATACTTCTAACTTCATTTCATAGAAAATTTAATCACTTAAATAATCCATTACACTCTACTAGAGGATCTGTGTCATTCAATATGTCGTTACATACAAAATCACAAATGACACCTAGCTTCCACTCAAATATGCCTTCCGCATATAAGATCAAGGAAAAGCTACTTAGCTCCCACTCACTTCTCTGCAAATGTAGGTTTCTTCAACTATTTTGGACAGCTCCAAAATCCTTTGATCACATTATCAAAGTGAAGATTCCAGCTCCGATATGCTTGCTTCTGCCCATGAATGGACAACCGAAGTTTGCACACATGTTTAGCATCCTCTGCATTACAAACCATTCTTAATTACACTATTAAGAACCATGGTTTTCTCATCCATCTATCAATTTCTCATTCGAAATTATAGTAATTGCTAAACGACCCAGAATAGATTTAGGCTTCGCCACTTGAGACAAACTCTCAGGTGGTCTGTCGGAACTGTTTCACGACAAATCGAATCTGCTCAATATCTACTCTCTCATAAAACTCCATATACTATTAACATCCTAGATGCCATCAAGAAGATCTCCCAAGTCAATACCTGGTAATCGTATATGGATTTTATTTCGGATCACAAATGACTCACAGCCATTTCTCGGACTTAGGTCCACCATCTCTTCTTCGTAGTTCGTAGGTCTATCATATTCCATTAATATGACCTCCATAACAAGATTGTTGTAACACACAGTGTGGAACACAACCTCGTATGCCTACGCTCTTAGTATGAGCTCAGAACATCATGATCTTGAATCATTAGCTTTTTCAAGCTGTGGGGCCTGACACCGAAAACACTTTCGATTGCGCCACTCTGATGTTTGGAGAAGAAGTTCACCAACTTCGTCTTGCTCTACTTTCTTTCTCACTTATACCCTCGGACAAGAAACTATTTCTTTCGCAAGGTATATCCCGGCAAAGATTTTGCCTATGTCGTGAGACATGTACCCAACTAACTCTTTAGGTAGGGTATACTACAAAGATTAATCCATTTTAGGTTCGACTACATCGAAACACTAAATTGCTGAAACGACAATCCAGGCTAAAAGCCACACCATTACTCATATGGCATTGTCTCCATGGATTCAAATGGTTTCCCTATTTGCTAACGTGAGTGTTTACGTTTCTACCATATGACTCTAATGATCACAATAATTCGGTAAGAGATTTATTTACCACACACTATCCGATAGAGTGTTATTACGACGTCCTAACACACCATAACACTATGGTGTTCCATGCGACGTAATTTGTGGAACTCTTCTCACAAGTCTTCCAATGATGTGCCAACATTATAACTCAAATCTTCATTCCTCGATTTGCATCGCGGGAATTTGATTTTCTTGTTAAGTTTATTTCCTACTTCATTCTGAACTTCGTTTGATCGAATCAAAAATTCAGACTAACATTCCCCGGAGTGGATATCCATATATCTACTCGGAATATTCATGAAGTCTATGAAATAAAGACTTCCACTACACGTTAAAGTACTTCATTGATTCACATACACCCATATGCATGATTCTCAACAAGCTATACTCAAAACGTTCAGTGAAGTTCACGAAATAAAGGTCTCCACTACCCGTCAATTACTTCATTGAACCACATACATCTCCATGTATGACTATCAATAAGTTATATGCCCGTTTTCCGAAAACGGTGTCACAGTTATTTGCAAGTGTCAAAAGATCAAATCTTAGGACTTGTAGGTCCATCCAGTATGGAGCTAATGCATATAACATTGACATGACTAAACGGTAGTGCCACACATATGCGGTGTCTTTATTAAGTTTGTATCCTTTGGCATTAATATTATGAATATGGGAGCTTCTACCATCTTAATTCAAATCGGCATATGATCATTACTTCATAAATATAGGACACCAATTTGTCACTATCATGTATGAACAAGTGTCTCGCTAGAGGAGACACACTCGTAACGATCATACCAACACCCGGTCATAAAGAATTTATTCAAATGGTAGATCTAGAGGGAGAGTGTCTATGGCCGTCACAACAACTTGACTGCCGTTATCAACACGCAATGTCGCCTCATCCTTTCAAGCTACTCAAGCAGTAAACCTGGTTTTTCACAAAACATGACTAGTTCAAGACTTAGTCACTACTGCGAGCACTTGCTTAGCTAAAACATTCATAACATGTATATCATATATACACCATCATCATTGATGACTTCCGGCGATCTGTTTCATCTTCTTGATACTTCCACCGTAATCAAGAACCATGAAGGTGAACGATTCCCCTTGCATGACATAGTCTATGACAGAGGATTTGCACTTGGCAACGATGTCTGTCATCCAGTGATTGAGCTGAGCGAGGCGTCTCAATGTTCATTAATCATGAACATACGTCATTAAGTATGACCGCCACGTGCTCCCTCAATGTGTGTATTCTCTTCCATCTTGGTTGAGAAGACAATCAGTCAACGTACTGATAAACTTCATCAACCCAACTATAGAGGTACCCCGAGTTAGCGACCATATGTTCGCGATCCAATAACTCGTACCCACCGTTGGTTCTTTATGGCAGAGATCATAGCATACACTGGACTATGATGATATCATCCGCACAAAATCCGATAATCAAAATTATCTTTTGTTAGCGGAATCTCCGGGTTTATCTCCTAGCGGGTATTGTAACACAAAGAGCTAACGGTTTAAATAAGGAGTATCCTCAAGCTAAAGTATAAAACTATGAAGTTTGGACCCAACCTTTTAAGTTTCTCAATCGCAGGAATGCGCCTAATTTGAAAAATGCTATCACCATGGTTAATATCTACAAAGGTTTGCAAAACAGACTCTGTTCATTATATTCTGAGTTCTAGTATTTTAGAAAATAACTATCCGAACTCCCACTCAAACGAACATCCCTCCTGGTCGTTTAAGCGATTACACGACCCCCATCCATTGCACCACCCCTCATCATCAAAGCCGGCGGCACAACTTCAAGAGTAGATAAAATCGTCCGCCACACCAATTTTGTGACTCGTGCTCGACCTTTCGGTCTTCCTGTTCTGAGGCCATACCTCTGAGTATGCTAGGCTCGCCACCAAAGACCTCCACGCTGACGCTTGTGCAACATGGCTTACACCCACTGTATGCGAACGACGAGATGTCTGACACCCGATCATCACGGCCTGCCTCATAACGTAGAACTTTCTTGGTGGTGCGCGTTGGAGGGAGAACACTAGTGGTATTTTGAAGGGATCATCTTATTCAGCTACCGCCGTGTAACTAATGCATACTATACACACAATCACACAAAATAAGATGCACACAAAACATCAAATGTAATGCAATGTGATATAGTCCATTGCGCCATGGTCTTCTTGGCGCCCGCAGTTTATAAACAATTTAATAAACCTACCTTGACCATATCACATAGCCCCTGCAAAATAAAGTTAGACGCTTCTACTTTATCTTTTGCATATTTTACGTGGCTTGGGGCTGTCGTAAATAGAACCGCTTCATACCTACGAACCTTATGACCACAACAACGATCCAATAATTGCATGTTTAAGCATCCCTTTCGGGCCCTCCATTGAAAATGCAAAGCCAACTAAAGAGAGAGAAACAGGCACCCGCCAGCCACAGATACGGTACAAGCCGTATGTTAGTAGTGGAACCAGTCTCGCGTAAGCGTACGCGTAAAGTCGGGCCGGGCCGCTTCATCAACTCGATGCCGCTGGAATCACAAGTGCACGCTAGAGGGTAGCAAATAGCAGGAACGGTGCCCCCGTGCAGAACACGGGTTCTAACAGCGTACAGCTATATCTACGATAGATCGGCTCTGATACCACTGAAGGGGATCGTGTGCAGAAAACAAAAAATTTCCTACCAACGATATCCTTAAACTAGCCAAGATCTACACTATGCAGATATAGTAGTACGGCGGAGATCGATATACATACCCTCGTAGACCGAATAGCGGGGATTACGCTCCCGCACAAGCGTTGACGACGAAGACGACGTAGCCGACCTCTAGGTCGCGGAGAACTTGGCGCGACGAAGACGACGAAGATGACCCCGAGGTCGGGTGGAGGAAGTAGGCCTCCGAGTACCGCTAGCGCAGCACCTCGCAGGGAGTCGCACACATACGGTGGAGACGACGGCCTCCGAAGCTCCAGTCCAGGACGAGCAGCGGAAGACTTGGACCGGACCACCAGCAGCGCAGCAACGGGCTATGGTGGAAGAGATCCCCTTCCTCTACTCGGCGCGGCTCCATCAAGGGAACCACGAGATCGAGAGAGAAATTGGGAATTAATTGGTGAATTAAAAGGCCAGGGGTGCCCCTTCTTATATAGGCTCCCAGGGGGAGCCAACCTTGCCAGCCAGGCAATGTGGGACTATCCCACATGCCTGGTTCGGCCAAGGGCAGTGCGCCGGCCCTAGGTGGGCCCCATTTGGCCCACCTAGGCCGGCCAAGCCTCCCCCACAAAGTTCCCTTGAGGGTTTTCCGCCCCATGGGCCTTCTTTCGACCAGAAGGCCCATTTAGGGAAATCAGCCTAAATAAATCCGAAAATAAATATATAAAATCATATTTGCATATTAATTACACTAATTAATATCAAACATAATATATATAATTTTTCCTAGCTCCGAAAACTCTTTCGTCGCTGCCCGATCTCCATCGGACCCCTCCCGGGACGCTCCCGGTGATCTCTTTCCTTTCCGGTTGTCTTGTCGAAACCCCTTAAGTGTGTTACCCTAGCGGTTCGATATAATATCAGGTATGATCAAGACTCCTCAATGATCAACGACTAACTCGTAGGCCTGGACCCCATGAATTAATCCCTGAGATATAACGAATGACTTTCATCTATCAAACCTGGACGTATAGTCTTAAACCCTTTGTCATGGCGATACTTAGCGTGTCCGAGTATCATTCTCAGATATCTCCATACCTAGCATGATCTCGTTACCGACACCGCTATCTTCTACTCGTCTATGATATTATGTCAGCTGGTGACCTAGTCACATGTTTGCAAACTCATTTGACATAATCTCACCGAGTGGGCCCTAGAGTATCTATCCGGCTATGCGGACTGACAAATCCCGCTGTCGACCCCTCGTCTCAACTACCCCTTTCCGATACCCAAAAGTATCACCGTTATTGTCACACTAGATAAGATGCGACGTTTGGTGCGATCAAAGTATCTTCCAGGGATAACAATAAGAGTTGGTCTCACGGTCTTAAGGCGTAACGACTATGTCCTACAAATACTGGGTATGTCCATCACATCGTTACTCCTAACGATATGACTTCCATTGCCGACCGGCGCCATGCCCTATGATCGGAAAACCTCGATCATCAATCGCGCAACGAAACTAGTCTTAGTAGAGGCTACTAGGGACCTGGTTGTTTATCTACCACACCTGTATTAATGTTTTCGCTTAATACAGTTATAGCATGGTATAAAACATATAATGAACGATTGGGATATTGCCAATAAACTATGTTTATTAAGTGCCTCTAGGGCATATTCCCTTCATTAAGTTGGTGTTAAGTGATACAGGATAATTTAGGAACATTTCAGATGCATCAGCACCAAAAAGGAGAAAAAGAGGCAGTGTTGAAAAGTGTACTCAGCCCGTGGTGGGGGGCGGAGTTTTCGGCCTCACGGGACGGATTTTCCGCCCATGCCTGAAGTTTCCGGTCCCTGAGGACCGGAATCTTTCCCAAGCCTCTGTTGCCGAAGAATTTCTCAGCCCCTGGTGGGGGGCGGAGTTTCCGGTCCTGAGGGTCGGAGTTTCCGCCCCTTGCCAAAGTTTCCGGCCTCAGGTACCTCGAAGATGTCCAAGCCAAGATTGGAGAAACTGGTGCTCAGTCTCTGGCATGGTCCAGAGATTCCGCCCCTGGCCGGAGTTTCCGGCCTGATGATTGGTTGCAACGGCTACATCTTTGGAGGGGTATATATACCCCTCCTCCTTCTTCCAGCTAGCCTGCTCGACCAGAAAAAGAGGAACTCCATTGTTGCAAGCCAAGAATCATTAGATCTCCCAATCCCTCCATCCAAACTCGTCGATCTTTGGAGGATTGAAGGAGAAGGCCCCGATCTACATCTTCACCGAGCCGTTCTTCATTTTCCCCTCATTCACTTGAGGGAACACTTGCTAGGGTTTCCACTAGGAAAACCTAGCCCATTGTTGTACTTACCTTCTTGTCTTTGTGACAGATTGTAGCTGTTCGGGAGCCCACAAGCCCTTTGTGGGTCGTGCCCCGAATCGTTGCTGTAAAGGCTCTGGATTCTGGCTCGAAGGATTCCGATAGTGGAAAGTGGACCAAAACTTTGTGGTGCGGTTCACCAGAGATTTGGGTGAGGCCTTTGTAGCCGTTGAACCATTGTGTTGGTTCACACCTCTCCAACGAGACGTACTCCCATTTAAGGGAGGAACTCGGGAATACATCATTGTCGTCTCGTGCTTTCACTTCGGTTACTTCTATCCTTGTTTATCGTCTTTATTATTATATATTGCTTAGTTGCTAGTTTGTCATATAGGTAAATTCACCGTAGTTGCATATCTAGAGAATTTACCTTTCGCGTCAAGCCTAATTTGAAAAAGGACTAAAATTTGAATTAGCACCTATTCACCCCCCCCCCCCCCCCTCTAGGTGTCATACCGATCCTTTCAATTGGTATCAGAGCGAAGGCTCTCTTGTTGGGTTTAACCGCCTAAGAGAAGTATGACACAAAGTGAGGATGAGGCCGCGAGGCTTGTCGAGGCTAATGAGTCATTTGAAAAGGACAAAGCCACCGCGGCATCCATGGCCAATATCAATGCTTTGGAAACAACTTTGACATCTTCCATGGATGCTAGGTTTAACGAGTTTCGTGACTTGCTCAAGAAACTTGTAAAGGACAAGCCCTCGGATATCATCCCACTTGAAGAAGCTTCTAACTCCAATGAGGGTGGTTCCAAGGAGAATAAAGAGCAAAAAGAGAAGGGGGTGAAAGCCGATGATAAGCCTAAATCTTCTCCTAATTCGCATGAGGAGAAGGAAGGGTATCATGCTGTTCGGGGATGGTACTCTCCCGATCCGATTATCACTACCCGCATAAACCCTTTAGGCCCCCCACCTAAGCTTAATGCTTTAGCTTTTGCTAGTTGGCAACGCTCAATGAAATCTCATGTCAACAGTGCCTCCATCGAGCTTTGGAGGATCATTGAAGAAGGATACATGGTGGAGGATCCAAGCAAAATGACCAAGAGAGAGTTCGCCGAAAAGCAACTAACGAAAAGCAACTAAACGCTTCCGCTCTCCACATGATTGAACTCTCCTTGAGCGACAACGACAAGCATCACGTTCTTCATGCCACCACCGCCAAAGAAGCTTGGGATTGTCTTCAACGTGCCTTCCATGGAAATGATAGCATGAAGAGAAATAGATATGAATCTTTGAGCAATGCTTCCGAAGGCTTCTACATGCTGGACAACGAGAACCATGAAGAGATGTATGGTAGACTCAAGACTCTTGCCAAAGCTTTTTATGATGTGGGAGCAACTTATGTGGATGATGCTTGGGTCAAGAGGAAGTATGTGAATGCTCTCTTGCCTTCGGAGCCAATTGAACGGATAGACGTCGCCTAGAGCGGGGGGGGGGGGGGGGTGAATAGGCGATTTAAAACTTTTTCCGAGGAGCCGGAATATCCGGTCCAAGAATGACCCGGAAATTCCGGTATGCTTGATAAAGGCGGAATAAAACTAGAGGTTTACTTTAACAAGCATACAACCTAGATATAAATACTAGGCTCACCTATGTGCACCAACAACTTATGCTAAGCAATACAAGTAACAAGGTGATAACAAAATATATGACTTCAAGCACGAAGGCTATCACAATGTAAGGTGCATAAGTAAAGAGCTCGGGTATAGAAATAACCGAGGCACGCGGAGATGAGGATGTATTCCCGAGTTCCACCCAAAGGGTGTACGTCTCGTTTGGAGAGGTGCGCGCAACCACAACAGGTTAGCCGCAACGTCACAAAGGCTCACCTTCTTCTCCTGATGAACTCAACCACAAAAGGTTGCGAGTTCACCTTCCACTATTGATCTCCTTTGGGGCGGAGATCGAATCCCGTACAACTCTTGAGGCACACACCCACAACTTAATTGGGGGCTCCCAAGTCTTGAGGCACACACCCACAACTTAATTGGGGGCTCTCAAGTGACCACAAAAGGTCTTGACCACAAAAGGTCTTGGCCACAAAAGGTCGGCCACAAAAGGCGTCTAGGGTCCAAAGACCCAAGAGTAACAAGCTCACAAGTATCACCACCACGAATCCTCGTGGAGGGCTCAATCCGATGCAAATTCAATGGCAAGAGCACACGAAGTGCTCAAGTCCTTCACTCTCAAATTCCAACACAACAACAAATGTTTATGGGGGAATAAGAGAGGAAGAACAAAGGAAACCACAAAGGAGTCAAATCCTTCACTCCCAAATCCCACCAAAAGCAACTAATGCTTATGGGGGGAGAAGAGAGGAAGAACAAAGAAGAAGAACCACAAAGGAACTCCAAGAACTAGATCCACTAAGTTCCCCTCACTTAGAGGAGAGATGGATTGGTAGGATTGTAGATCTAGATCTCCTCTCAACTTTCCCTAAAGAATATGGAAGATTCAATGGAGGGATTGAGAGGGAAGTGAGCTTTCCAAGGTCAACAATGGAGTAGGAGAGAGGGGAAAGTCGTGCTGCCTTGGATTAGCTGGGGAAGAAGAAGGGGAGGGGTATTTATACCCCTCCAGGAAATATAGCCGCTGGCTGTTTCGACACTCGGAAATTCCGGTATAAGTGAGACTCGGAAATTCCGGTCACCCGGAAATTCCGAGTCCATGAAATTTCCGAGCTGAAATTCCGGCTGGAGTCAGAACCAAAACCAAACTTTTCCTTAGCAGTTTCTGGAGGACTTTTCTGGGTGCACTCGGAAATTCCGGTATATGGAAATTTCTGAGCACAATTTCCGGTTCGAGTCAGAACCAAAAGTCCTTCTTTCCTTAGCCAAAACTGGAGGGCTTTCTGGGTGCACTCGGAAATTCCGGTAGACGGAAATTTCCGAGCACAATTTCCGACTGGAGTCAGAACCCTTTTTCTCCTTTCCTTAGCCGTTTTCTTGGATGAGCTGGGGAACCGGAAATTCCGGTAGAACCGGAAACTGCTATAACTTTTGCAAATGAACTCCAAATGAGGTGAGACCAATTTTGTTGAAAAGATAGCAACGATGAGCACCCAACAAATAGAGTAAAATCACCACACATGGCAAGGTGTGGGACTTTCCTCATGGTAGAACCGACAATATTTCCGCCACCGAAAACGCAACAAGTTGTCCAAAGTAAAACCAATTTCGATGAACTAGAGCTTGACATGGAGATGAACCAAGCTCTAACTCCTCACCAACATAAAAGCCAAATAAGAACCAAGAAACATGATATGCCAAGTATGCAAAGGTTTGAGCTCTCCACAACGATGCGATCAAGTTACTAACTTGAGAGCCCCTCTTGATATTACACCTATCTATCCCATAGCCCTATCAAGATCATACCTTTGTCTTGAGCATTCCACTTGAGTTAGATGATGACTATGTTGATCTCTTCAAGTGGATCATCTTTCCTTGATTGCGCGTCCAAGCACATGCTTGATGAAGACTTCTCCAAATACTCCCCCATGCTCACAATGGGAGAGTCTCGCTTAGCTTCATCTTCATGTATCCATTGCAAGCACCAAGCATAGGATCTCTTCAAGAAGCTTCTCTTGGTATTGGTCTTGCACATCGAACCTTGATGACGATCACCACATGACGTCATCCTCCATGAGCTATATGAAATCTTCATTTGATGCAAGCCCATGGGAAGATACCTAACCTCATATAAAGATACCACACACACATATATCATGGGTTAGTTCACAAAGCTATGCAGACAAGTGTTTACCATCCCAAGAGATACATGATCGCTCTTGGTACATCTTGTAGCTTTGTGTGTTGATCAACATCTTGATCAACCTTGTATCTTCCAACATTTCTTCACTAATATGATGTCTTGAATCCTTCAAGACATACTTGCAATATGCTCCACTCAACACATAAGCTTCAAGAGTCCAACACATGAACTCCACAATTCCATGGACATGATCTATAATGATATCTCAATGCAAACATTAGTCCATAGAGATTGTCATTCAATTACCAAAACCACACATGAGGGAAAATGCTCTTTCACCAATGGAGTTGAAGCCTATTCAAGGAAGATACAACTATCATCAAATGTCGTCCCATGAAGTTATGCAAGAAGTCCAAGCCTCCAAGGTTGCCACCAAGAATGCCGAAGATAACTGTGCTAGGGCCATGGGAATGAGACAAGGTCCCTCACTTGTCTTGAAGGCCAAGGTGACTTGCGTAGATGAGAATGATGAGATTGAAGCTTGTCCAAGCAACATTGCTCCACATGATCTTGAGCAAGCCCTAAATGGTCACATTGCTCTTGCCACAAGAGTGTTTTGGCATGACCCGGCTAGTGCTAAAGCTCGCGTTGATCGAGATAACAACTCAAGTGGCAAGAAAGAGCTTGACTCAAGGACAAAGACTTGCTTCAATTGTCATGACAAGAATCACTACATAAGAGAGTGTCCTTATGAGAACCGTGAGCAAAATGGTGGGAAGCTTTGAAAGGGCATGTGCCCTCATGTATGGTTTTGGTAATTAATGACAATCCCTAAGAACTAATGTGTGTTTTGAGCATATTGCAAGTATGGCTTGAAGTTGTCAAGGCATCACCTATATGAAGAAAGATGGTATCTTCCATGGGCTTACAACAAGAAGATCCATTAAATTAGCTCATGGAGGATGATGTCATGCCATGATCGTCATCATGGTTGACAAGTGCAAGACCAAGGGAAGCATGTCGGAGACATGAAGACGAAGCTAAGCGAGACTCTCCCATAATGGAGTATGGGAGAGTATATGGAGGAGTCTTCATGAAGCATGTGCTAGCAAGCGCAATCAAGAAAGATGGTCCACTTGAAGAGATCAAGATCGTCATCATCTATCTCAAGTGGAATGCTCAAGGCAAAGGTATGATCTTGATAGGGCTATAGGATAGATAGGCGTACTATCAAGAGGGGCTCTCGAGTGAGTAACTTGATCGAATCTTTATGGAGAGCTCAAACCTTTGCATACTTAGCATATCATCTTTCTTGTTTCTTATTTGGCTTTTCTCCTTTTGAGGTTTTGGAGCTTGTTGTGATCTTCATAACAAGCTCAAGTTCATCAAAAACAAAGTTCGTTTGAAAAGCTTCTTTGTTTTTGATGTTGGAGGTTTTACCGGTTGTTCCTTTTTCGAGAGGTTTTATGTTTTCCCATTTGGTTTTAACCTCCCATCTTGGACTATGATGTTTCTCTTCATTATCTTGTAGAGTTCTTTGTTGTGATTACAACGAGCCAAAAATCATTGAAAACAGAGTTCGGATGGTCAAGATATTGTCGTTTTCGTGTTGGTATTTCTGCAGTTTTCGGGTGCTCGGAAATCTCCGAGCCGGGCTCGGAGATTTCCAAATCGGGCGGATTTCAGTACTGATGTCGCCCGGAAAACTTCGGAGATCTTTCCGGAAATCTCCGGGGGTCGAAAATCTCCGGCCCTAGGCCTGAAATCTCTGGTCTGAGCTGCTGTAACGGCTAGATTTGTGGGAGGGGTATAAATACCCTCCCCTTCTTCTTCCTTGAGTGTGCACGACTTTCCCCTCTCTCTCTCTTGCCATTGTTGACCTTGGGAAAGTTTGCCCCCTCTCAAATCCTCCCATGATTCTATCATATCTTTGAGGGAAAAGTGAGAGGAGATCTAGATCTACAATTCTACCAATCCATCTCTCCTCTAAGTGAGGGGAACATAGTGGATCTAGATCTTTGAGTTCCTTTGTGGTTCTCCCCCTTTGTTCTTGCTCTCTCTTGTCCCCCCCATAAGCATTAGTTGCTTGTGGTGGGATTTGGGAGTGTAGGATTTGTCTCCTTTGTGGTTTCTTGGTTTTTCCTCTCTTATTCCCCCATAAGCATTTGTTGCTTTGTTGGAATTTGAGAGTGAAGGACTTGAGCACTTTCTGTGTTCTTGCCATTGCATCTTTCATAGGTTTGAGCCCTCCACGAGGATTCGTGGTGGTGAAATTCGTGAGCTTGTTACTCTTGGGTCTTGGACCATAGACGCCTTAGTGGCCGCCTTTGTGGCATAGGACCTTTTGTGGTCAAGGCCTTTGTGGCTAGTTGGGACCTTTGTGGTCAAGACCTCTTGTGGTCATTTGTGAGCCCCCAATTCGGTTGTGGGTGTGTGCCCCAAGGTTGTTGTACGGGATTGTTCTCCGCCCCAAAGGAGTTCATAGTGGAAGGTGGACTCGGACCTTTGTGGTCGAGTTCATCGAAAAAGAAGGTGAAGCCTTTGTGGCGTTGAGCAAACCTATTGTGGTTGCTCACACCTCTCCAACGAGCCGTACACCTTTTGTGGTGGAACTCGGGAATACATACTCGTCTCCGCGTGCCTCGGTTATCCCTATACCCGAGCTCTTTACTTATGCAATTTACTTTGTGATAGCCATCATGCTTGAAGTCCTTTAGCTTGCTATCCCTTTGTTGTTTGTCTTGCATAGCATAAGTTGTTGGTGCGCATAGGCAAACCTAGTATATTTAGGTTGTGTCATTGATAAGTTAAACACTAAGTTTTATTCCGCATTTATCAAGCCTAAATTGTAAAAAGTGTTCCTCGCTTATTCACCCCCCCCCCCCCCCCTCTGTAGGCGACGTCTTTCCTTTCAAGCTTGTCCCTAAGGATCACTCAAAGTTGATTCAAAAGAATACCACAAGACCAAAGAAGCCTTTCTTTAAGAAGGCACCAAGAATTGTGTTGGTGGCACAAGAAGAATATGCCACAAGTGACTCCGATGACGAAGACACACCTAACAAAGAGGTTGCCGCATTGGCTATTGTATCTACTCCATCATCATCACCGTCACTCTTTGAATCCCACAATGACAACGTCTCCACCAACAACGCACGTTGCCTCATGGCTCATGTCACCGAGGTATCATCTCCCTCTCCTAAGACTACTCATGATCAATCTAGTCTTTAGATTAAGAAGGAGCTAGTTTCTTTCGATACTTTGGTTACTAACTTGCAAGGTGAAGCCAAAGAACATGTTGAGTCTCTCGTGAGATAACTATGTGCGGCTGAAGAACCTTTTCAAGAAAATAGTAAGATTGAGAGAGAGGATTCTCTCACCATTGCCTCTTTGAATGCTTCCATAGCATCTCTAAATGGCTCTCTGGATGAAGAAAGTGAATATAGAACCACTCTAGAGGAAAAACTTGAGTCTCTTGATGCTAAAAATGATAAAATCATTAAGGATAGAGATCATGTCTTTGCGAAATATAAAGTGATTAAAAAGGAGAAAGTTGAACTTGGGGTTGCGAATGCTAGACTTCTTGAGGATATGGAGAAGCTTGATAAAGCTCACAAGGTCTTGGAAACGACCCACTCCATCCTTGTTAAGTCACATGAGCAACTCCAAACTCAACTCTCTAAAACTTGCTCAACTAGTATAACTATTCTTCCTCGTGTTCATGAAAATGTCATTGAAGCAAATGCTAGGTTGAAGGTGGATCATGCTAAAGCCACTAATGCTAAGATCTCTATTCCCAAAGGTAAAGATAAGGGCATTGCTTATTTGTTTGAGCTAAAACCACACAAAGGGAAGAAAGGTCTTGGTTATGTGGTCGAGGCAAAGAAGAAAGAGAACAAGACCAAGCCCGCACAAGCCAAGACTACCATTGCGGGTGGTAATGCCACTAGGGGCAAGACCACTCGTAGTGACTTTGCGGGGCATAACAATCCCAACTGCATTCTTTATGTTTATTATTATGGTGATGTTTATGCAAAATATGTTGGTGCTTATGATGGTTACATTAATTATTCTATTTGGGTTCCTAAGACCCTTGTTGCTAACCGAAATGGACCCATTGAGAAATGGGTACCTAAATGCAAGAAATAATTTCTTGTAGGACTATGCTTCCGGTGGATCTAAATGGGTGGTTGATAGTGGATGCACTAGTCATATGACCGGAAGCAAGGAGATCATGACGGAGTTGAGACCAAATATCAATCATTCAACCGTCTCTTATGGTGACAAGTCCAAAGCCGAGGTAAAGAGTCTCGGCAAGGTGGTTGTTGCAAAGGATATCACCCTTGTAAATGTCATGCTTGTCGAGTCTCTAGGTTACAATCTTATGTCCGTTCGTGCTCTTAATAAGATGAACTTTGATGTCCACTTTACTCTTGATATGGTGGTACTCTTGAGGAGCAAGACTCTAAATGTCATGTTCGTTGGGTATGTTGAAAATGAGTTGTTTGTGGTAGACTTTTCGGGGTCAACCAACACTCGAGCAATATGCTTATTCGGAAAGGCCGACGTGGGGTGGTTGTGGCATCGCCGCTTCTCCCATGTAAATATGAGAACTTTGCAAAGTCTTCACAAGGGTGGCCACATTCTTGGACTAAATGAGAATGTTTCTTTTTCTAGAGATCGTCTTTGTAGGGCTTGTGTTGAAGGAAAGATGCATGATTCTCCCCATCCAAGCAAGACCATCATCTCATCATCAAGGATATTGGAACTTCTTCATGTTGATCTTTTTGGTGCCCTGCCTCAACCAAGTCTTGGTGGGAAGAAATATTGTTTGGTGATTGTCGATGACTATTCAAGATTCACTTGGGTTTTCTTCTTCAAGACGAATGATGAAACTCAACAAACCGTCATCGACTTCTCCAATGAAGTTCAACGTCAACACAATCTTCCCATATTGGCCATTAGAAGTGACAATGGCTCCGAGTTCAAGAACTACACCCTAAATGAGTTTCTTAGTGACGAGGGTATTCGACATCAATATTCCGCCGCATATACCCCTCAACAAAATGGTGTAGCCGAGAGGAATAACCAGACTCTTATGGATATGGCTAGGTCCATGTTGGCGGAGTTTAAGTCTCCACTCTTCTTGTGGGCCGAAGCTATCTCCACGGCGTGTCACTCCTCCAACCGGTTATTCTTTCGCAAAGTGAAGAAGGAAACTCCTTATGAAATGCTTACCGGCAACAAGCCCAACATCTCCTACTATCGAGTATTTGGTTGTAAGTGTTTCTACAAAATCAAAGGTGTTCTTCTTTCTAAGTTTGAAGTTAAAACCTTAGAGGGTGATTTTGTTGGGTATGGTGCGAACTCTCACACTTATAGAGTCTATGACAAATCCTTAGGGAGAGTTGTAGAATCTTGTAGTGTGAGGTTCGATGAGAATGACGGCTCCCAAGTGGCGCAGTTTTATGTTTGTGATGTAGATAATGAGGAACCTCAAGATCCAGTACGAAGAATGGGAGTTGGCTTTCATCGCCCCATCGAGATTCATCATGAGCCTCCTCAAGGAAGTACAAGCTCCACTCAAGTGGAGATTCCATCATCACAAGTTGAAGTGGCACCCACTATGGAAGAAAATGAGACACCTATCCAAGAACAAGAACAAGCCCCTCCTCAAGTTGACAAAGAGGCCTTACAAGATTCAAGCACTCCTATTGTCAACTCTAGTCAAGATCAAGAGAAAGAGCAACCATCTCCTCCCATTATTGAAAATGTGCAACAAGATGGTCATGCTCATCAAGACGGTCAAGACGGAGACTCAAATGATCTAGGTGATCAAGCCGAAATCCCTCGCAACAATGGGGATATCGAAACCCGTCGTCAAGAAAGAGTCAAGAGAGATTTGGAAATCAAGTGTCACAAGCTTGAAGCTATCATTGGTGATGTATCTCGCAAGGTCTCCACAAGAGGTCAGTTGGCAAGCTTTAGTGAACCTCAAGCTCATATCTCTATGGTTGAACCAAAGAAGCTGTTCGAAACTCTTGAAGATCCCGATTAGTTGAAGCCATGCATGAAGAACTCATCAACTTCAAGCGCAACAAAGTATGAAATCTAGTAGAAAAGCCAAAAGATTGACGCAATGTTATAGGCACCAAGTGGATATTCAAGAACAAGCAAGAGGAGCATGGAATGGTTCTAAAGAACAAGGCAAGATTGGTAGCTCAAGGGTACTCTCAAGTTGAAGGCATTGATTTTGGAGAGACCTATGCTCCCGTGGCTCGCCTTGAGTCCATCTGTATCCTACTTGCCTATGCATCACATCACAAATTTAAGTTGCAACAAATGGATGTGAAAAGTCCATTTCTTAATGGTCCTTTAAAGGAGTTGGTATATGTAAAGCAACCCCCGGGATTTAAGAATCCACACTTCCCAAACCATGTCTACAAGCTTGATAAGGCCCTCTATAGTCTCAAACAAGCACCTCGTGCTTGGTATGAGCACCTAAGAGAGCTATTGCTAGACCGTGGCTTTGAAGTGGGGCAAATCGATCCCACTCTCTTCACAAAGAGGGTAAAAGGGGAGCTTTTCATATGCCAACTTTATGTTGATAATATTATTTTTGGCTCATCTAACAAAGCTTTCAATGATGAATTTTCAAAGCTTATGACAGATAGGTTCGAGATGTCCATGATGGGAGAGTTGAAATTCTTCCTTGGTTTTGAAATCAAGAAATTAAGTGGAGGGACTTTCATCTCTCAAGCCAAATATATCCAAGATATGCTCAAGAGGTTCAAGATGCAAGATGTTAAAGAGAAGAGGTTTCCAATGGACACCAAATGTCATCTCGAACTTAGTCCAAAGGGTAAAGATGTCGATCAAAAACTCTATCGCTCTATGATTGGTTCTTTACTTTATCTTTGTGCATCTAGACCCGATATTGTGTTGAGTGTAGGAGTGTGTGCAAGGTATCAAGCGGCTCCTAAAGAAAGTCACTTGATAGCGGTGAATCGAATCTTCCGATATTTGGTTTATACCCCAAGGTTTGGTTTGTGGTATCCTAGGGGGTCTAACTTCTCTCTTGCCGGTTACACGGATTTGGATTGGGCCGGTTGAAAGGATGATAGGAAGTCTACTTCCGGTGCATGTTGGTCTCGAAGAAGCAAACTTGCATATCTTTATCCACCACCGAAGCCGAGTATGTGGCGGCCGATAGTGCTTGCACTCAATTACTTTGGATGAGGCAAACTTTAAAGGAATACGGTGTCCTTTGTGACAAAGTGCCTCTTTTGTGTGACAATGAAAGTGCTATCAAGATTGGTCACAACCCGGTGGAGCACTCAAGAACGAAGCATATTGAGATTCGTTATCATCTTATTCGAGATCACATCAACCGGGGTGACACTGAGCTTGGTTATATTCCTACGAAGATTCAACTTGCCGATATGTTCACAAAGCCACTTGACGAAGCAAGGTTCACTTTTATGAGGCATGAGCTAAATATCGTGGATTCTAGAAGCGTTGGTTGACTACCTTGCATACACACCTCTATCTCAACTCTCTATTTGATCTAGGTGTAGGCATGGACATAGGGGGAGTGCGGTCCTAATCTATTGAACTATCCCTCCTCCCATTGCCAATAGTAAGATTTTTTTGTCTCCTTTTTGTTCATTGTTATGAATTGTGAGTTTAAATGTTGAGTAATGGCGGTGAACCCAAGATATATCTTTGCGGTGTCACACCACATAAACTCACACATGGTGGCCTAGGCCACCAACATCTTCCTTGTGAAGATTTGATCTTCTTGTGGTGTTATTTTGATTTCATTGCTTTATTCTTGCTCGTATGGAAAATGCACTCAAGCTTTGCTTCTTAATGTCTTTTTTGTTGCCTCTTACCAAACTTGAGTGTATAGTACCATCTCCAGTGACTTTGTGTCTTATCCCAGACCTATCTCATCTATAAACCTGCTCCTCTTGCACTTTGCATGTCCAAACACATAAATATGGGTTTTGGAATCGGTGGGGCCGGAAATTCCGGTCTTCCTGGCCGGAGACTCCGGTCTGACTGAAGTTTCCGCTCTTAGCACCGGAATCTCAGGCTTGGGCCGGAGACTCCGGTGGCTAAGGCCGGAAACTCTGGTCTGGGCAGTTCGCTGGGATCTAAAAAGGGGATCGGGGTGAGGAGTTGATCCACAACTCCCCACACACACCCTCGGCCCCCAAACCTCTCCCAGTCGCCGCCGCCGCCTCCAAGGACCTCTCCGGCCGCTCCCCGCCGCTGGAATCCACAGTGCCACCGGCTCTTCCTCCATACAAGTGTTGGGGATCCATCTCCCTCGCATTTGACCTCCACCATATCGGGCAGAGGTTCTCTTCTCTCTCTCTCTACGCTTTCACTCTAGATCTTGTTTTGAGTGAAATTTTGCCTGTGCTGCATGGTGTAGAACCTTCGTGTTGGCATTTTAATCTCTACAAAATTAGCTGTGATCAGATTTGAACTAGATTGCAGTTTTCTGCCACAGGGCGGAAACTCCGGCCCTCACACACCGGAAACTCCGGTGTAGGCCGGAATATCCGCCCCTGTGGCCGGAAACTTCGGTCTAGCTCATATCTGAGAGGAATTTTGACACTTTTAATTTTCTCTTTTTGGCTATCTTGGACATGCAAACTTATCTCCATGCTATCCCTCTGCTCTATGTTTCACAGGTCAGAGGAAAAAGGTGGTCACTCGGAATCCGCACTTTGCTTCAAGGAAAGAAAGAGCTCAAACCCGGTACAAGCTTCTTTTTTACAGCAACAGTGGCCGCATGAGACAGCAGAGCACTATCGATGAGAAAGCCACTAGACATGCTGAACTTGGTGGTTTTGATAATGAAGAAGAGGCCAAGCAAGCACATTTTGACTCCTTGACCACAGTTCTAGGAATGGGGAAGCTAGACTTCCGTCGGATGAGGTCACAACAGTTTTATGACTTGCCTCCCAACACCACCGACCCCAATTTCCCAAGGAGGGAGCAGCAGCTGATTATGCATGAGATTTATGCCCGGATTGAGAAGCACGCGGTCTGTGAACAGAAGATTCTGGATCTTGAGGCGTTAAACAAGAAACCATACTTTCAGGAGGTTGTTTGGATTGCTAGGAAGCTCGGTCTGGAGAAACTCATCTCTTACACTCACCAGGATTATGATGTTCAGCTGGTGCAGCAGTTCTTTGCCACGGTGGTGTTTGACCACGATGAGGATGTCACGATGACTTGGATGACTGGACCGCGCAAGTGCACCTCCAACTGTGTGGATTTTGCGGCAGCTATGGGCTATGACTTCAAGGGGGGGCACTACTCCAGTTGGGATGAGGATGCATGTGGAAGGGTCAGGCTACAACAAGCGCCGCTTGCGCCCTCTTTACACCGTTGCTTCTTCGGTTGGATCTAATCAAGACGTTCTTCCCACTTTCAACATCTTCCTCCGCATGGTTTGGCTCAACCCTGCTCCTCAAGCCGGGAATGTGGATGCTATTCGAGGAGGCCTTGTCAACCTACTCTACCATGCATTCAAGGTCCTTCAAGCCGGTCCGGATTGCTGAGGCTAAGAAGTGTATGTGATGGATTTCATCAAGTGCGAGATGCATTGGGCCATTTTCGAGCACAAGAACCCACTCTATGCTCCCTATGTGATGAAGCTCATTCTCTCCAAGGTGCCCACCCTGATCGCTCTAGTTTCACCAAGCATGCCAAGGGTACTCTTCATACTCTCTCCAAGCACACAAAGCAAGCGTATGCCTCCCGTGCACCTCCTCCCCAACCTAGTGACAAAGACGAAGCCCCTATGCCTAAGAGGAGAAGCAAGAATGCCGATCCCCCCTCTCATCTTCAAGGGAAAGCCAAGGTGAACGCGGAGTTTAGCAAGCTCTCTTGGTGGAAGCGGAAACTGCTTTGCATGGATGTTTCTATTCACAAGGAAAATCATGGGTCTTACGTGAGAGAGAAACACATTTTGAGCAACCAAAACTTGATGATCAAGGAGATGCGCAAAATGAACAATGGAAATGTTACTCCACCTCCGGAAGAAGATGAAGTTGGCATTCCCATCATTTCCTCATCCTCGTCTGACACGGTCCCTATTGATCAATGTAACCAAGATGTCTTTCCTTGGGCTGATTATGCGGATGTGACCTCCTTTCCTACCTCGTCTCACAAGGACTACAACGACGAAGGGGATGACGGCATGGATGAAGACACTGAGTGATCTTCATGGGCTCGTTAGTTATGCTCTTTTCCCTTTTTTGGTGTCTCGGTGCCAAAGGGGGAGAAGTAGTTCTATTAGGTTCTCTCCGGGATTTGCATGGGTTGGACACAAGCATGTGCCTCTATCATTTTATTGCGCTTGTGTCCTTTTATGTTATTTGGAACTTATTTGGCTTCTCTATGTCATGAACTATGTGTGTGTAAGACATATGGATTTCTTATATTATGTGGTTGAGACTACTATTGTGCCTTGGTTATATAGGTTAATATCTTCAGTTTTATGCACAAGGTATGGTTTATCTCTAAAACTCAACCAATACTATAATATGTCTTATTTGTGAAATGTATTGTTTACATATCATGTTTGCTATAATTGTTGTTGGAACTTGCCTCTATATGTGTGCACGTGCATTCCAAAGCAAATGTTTTTTTATGCACACATCTAGGGGGAGCTCTTTCAGTTATCTAAACATGTTAGTGTAATTCCTTTTATTGCAAATCCATGTGTTGTCATCTAACACCAAAAAGGAGGAGATTGAAAGGACATTTCTATGATCTCTGTGTTTTGTGTGTCAGTTAACAACATGTTGGATGTATTAAGTTGGTGTTAAGTGATGCAGGATAATTTAGGAACATTTCAGATGCATCAGCACCAAAAAGGAGAAAAAAGAGGCAGTGTTGAAAAGTGTACTCAGCCCGTGGTGGGGGGCGGAGTTTTCGGCCTCAGGAGCCGGAGTTTCCTCCCATGCCTGAAGTTTCTGGTCCCTGAGGACCGGAATATTTCCCAAGCCTCTGTTACCGAAGAATTGCTCAGCCCTTGGTGGCGGGGCGGAGTTTCCGGTCCTGAGTGCCGGAGTTTCCGCCCCTAGCCAAAGTTTCCGGCCTCAGGTACCTCGAAGATGTCCAGCCCAGATTTGAGAAACTGGTGCTCAGTCTCTGGCATGGTCCGGAGTTTCCGGCCTCCAGTGGCCGGAGTGTTCGCCCCTGGCCGAAGTTTCCGGCCACTAGGGACGGAGATTCCGGCCTGATGATTGGTTGCAATGGCTACATCTTTGTAGGGGTATAAATACCACTCCTCCTTCTTCCAGCTAGCCTGCTCGACCATAAAAAGAGGAACTCCATTGTTGCAAGCCAAGAATCATTAGATCTCCCAATCCCTCCGTCCAAAGTCGTCGATCTTTGGAGGATTGAAGGAGAAGGCCCGATCTACATCTTCACCGAGCCGTTCTTCATTCCCCCCTCATTCACTTGAGGGAACACTTGCTAGGGTTTCAACTAGGAAAACCTAGCTCATTGTTGTACTTACCTTCTTGTCTTCGTGACAAATTGTAGTTGTTCGGGAGCCCCCAAGCCCTTTGTGGGTCGTGCCCCGAATTGTTGTTGTAAAGGCTCCGGATTCCGCCTCGAAGGATTCCGATTGTGGAAAGTGGACCAAACCTTTGTGGTGCGGTTCACCGGAGATTTGGGTGATGCCTTTGTGGCCGTTGAACCATTGTGTTGGTTCACACCTCTCCAACGAGACGTACTCCCATTTAAGGGAGGAACTCGGGAATACATCCTTGTCGTCTCGTGCTTTCACTTAGGTTACTTCTATCCTTGTTTATCGTCTTTATTATTATATCTTGCTTAGTTGCTAGTTTGTCATAAAGGTAAATTCACCGTAGTTGCATATCTAGAGAATTTACCTTTCGTGTCAAGCCTAATTTGAAAAAGGACTAAAATTTGAATTAGCACCTATTCACCCCCCCCCCCCCCCCCTAGGTGTCATACCGATCCTTTCAGTTCCCGATGATCTCTTTCCTTTCCGGTTGTCTTGTCAAAACCCCTTAAGTGTGTTACCCTAGCGGTTCGATATAATAACAGACATGATCGAGACTCCTCTCCGATCAATGACTAACTCGTAGGCCTGAACCCCATGAATTAATCTTTGTGATATAACGAATGACTTTCATCTATCAAACCTGGACGTCTAGTCTTAAACCTTTTTTCATAGCGATACTTAGCGTGTCCGAGTATCATTCTCAGATATCTCCATACCTAGCATGTTATCGTTACCGACATCGCTATCTTCTACTCGTCTATGATATTATGTCAGCTGGAGACCTAGTCACATGTTTGCAAACTCATTTGACATAATCTCACCGAGTGGGCCTAGAGTATCTTTCCGGCTATACGGACTGACAAATCCCGATGTTGACCCCTCGTCTCAACTACCCCCTTCCGATACCCAAAAGTATCACCTATCATTGTCACACTATATAATATTTGACGTTTGGTGCGATCAAAGTATATTCCAGGGATAACAATAAGAGTTGATCTCACGGCTTTAAGGCGTAATGACTATGTCCTATAAATATGGGTATGTCCATCACATCGTTCAACCAACGACATGACTTCCATTGCCGACTGACGCCATGCCCTATGATCGGAAACCTCGATCATCAATCACGGAACGAAACTAGTCTTAGTAGAGGCTACTAGGGACCTGGTTGTTCATCTACCTCACATGTATTAATGTTTCTGCTTAATACAGTTATATTCCCCTCAATTTATAACCGGTGTGATTTTTTGGACTTTCTAGCTATTTTCCATTTAAGATGATTTCTACATATTTAAATGGAAGTGTGTCAAAATTGAATTACACGTGCTACTTAGTTTGCTTTTTTTCAAAAAAAATCGTACACAACTACTCGTTTCATCAAAGATTCATCGACTCCACCTGTCATGTCAGCAATTTTGACCAAATTTTGAAAACACCATAAGAAATTAAAAAAAAATTTGTTAAACCTTCGTGTCATTATCTGCGACCTAGTTGTCAATAAAAATAAAAAGCTTAAATATGACGAATAGTTTAAAAATGTATTCTCAAAACGTCAAATGACCAAGATCATGACCATAACCATGTCATAGTTTCTGATATTATTCCCCTATTGTGCGCATGTGTGCATCTTGGGATGGAAAACAATGTTTCCAAACAGATATTCCAACATGTTTGCAAAACAAATCCATTTCCCCTTTCAAAGTCCGAAATTGGAGTTTTCGGTTGAGCAAATACAAGGAATATTGTGAAACATGGTACTACTCCATTTTCACTCAAATTAGATGACATTTCAGTGGTGATTCTTAATCGGTCAAGTCCACCATAGACTTCCTTATAGACTAGTGAATCAAGTTTTACCCACTTGCCCTTGTCACTTAACATCAGCAAGAATGGTAGTCTTGATCATCATGCCCCCATTAACGAAATACTTGTTTCAGGAGTTGTGGTTTCTTATTCGAGTAGTGGTCTGACTCATACCAACTTTAAAAAGGGAATTTTATTTCACTCTTGGGAAGTCACTGTGCAAACTTCTGAACAGAGCACCCATTGAGACGATTTTCTTTTCAAAACAGGGCGATCTTGTCATGCACAACTTTAATTTTTAAACACACTTCCGAATGTTGTATCAGCCTCTGAATCTACAGAATTGGTAGCCCCCGGGAAACCTGGGCCTAGGTTTTCCGCATTGGGCTTTCCTCAGCCCGGCCCAATCCAGCCTGAGGTTCGTTCGTCTCAACCATTCCCATCTCACACGGAGCTCGATGCGTTGTAATCTCATGTACTTGATACCTAGACCTCCAAACTGTTTCGACATGCAAATCTTCTAGCGCGACCACGAGTAGTCATGGCCATGGGCGGGCCTGGGTATTATACTTCAAATGTTTAAGGAAGAGGTCCAATGGGCTTCGGTGCTTTTCGGCTGGACCAGGCCTAGGCCTAAGTTTTCTGTGTCGGGCTTTCCTCAGCCCGGCCCGGCCCGAGGTATGGCCACATAGGTCCACTAGGCCTTGGCTTACGTTTGCCTTTTCTATCCCACTCTCAATACGGCGAGATATCGCCGTGGTATGGTATGCCCCTTCTTGTCCTATTGCCGTGGGCCCGGCAATGGCCTCCATCCAAATATATTCTCGCTCCATTGTCTTCTCTCTCCCCCGATTACAAATACCCCACCATCCTACACAGCTCTCCCGCACACTCACTCGCAGCAGCTAGCTAGCTCACACATCTCTCATCTCATGGTGCTCCTGCAGCCCGCTCAGCAACAACTATCCGTGCCGCACCTGTCTCACTGCAGCACAGTGCGCTCCTCTGAGGCCATGGACACCAGCCCCGCGCCTCCCCTGCTCCTCCGCCCTCCCGCTCCCAGCATTGACGTCCCCTCCGCGGCCAAGGCCGTCGCCGCCACCAGCAAGGCGGCATCCGCAGTGTACGACCTGCGACGGGAGCCCAAGATCCCGGCCCCGTTCGTGTGGCCGCACGCCGAGGCGCGCCCGACCACGGCCCAGGAGCTGGACGTGCCGGTAATCGACGTGGGCGTGCTGCGCAATGGCGACGCCGCGGGGCTGCGCCGCGCCGTGGCGCAGGTGTCCGCCGCGTGCGCCTCGCACGGGTTCTTCCAGGTGTCCGGGCACGGCGTGGACGACGCCCTGGCGCGCGCGGCGCTGGACGGCGCGAGCGGCTTCTTCCGGCTGCCGCTGTCGGAGAAGCAGCGCGCGCGGCGCGTCCCCGGGAAAGTGTCCGGGTACACGAGCGCGCACGCCGACCGGTTCGCCTCCAAGCTCCCCTGGAAGGAGACCCTCTCCTTCGGCTTCCACGACCTCGCCGACGCCGAGGCAGTGCCCGTGGTGGTGGACTACTTCACCAGCACCCTCGGCCCGGACTTCGAGCCAATGGGGTAACTGAACAATATATCCACTCACCCACTCTATCATATCCAGCGACTGTGTATAGGAGTTAATCTCCGCCGTCGCATTTTCCGATCGTACGTTGGATCCGTGCCCACGCGCGCACGCCCACCGTAGTGAACTGAACACCAGAACACGTGTGTGTTGTAACAGGCGGGTGTACCAGGAGTACTGCGGGAAGATGAAGGAGCTTTCGCTGACGATCATGGAGCTCCTGGAGCTGAGCCTGGGCGTGGAGAAGCGCGGGTACTACCGCGAGTTCTTCGCGGACAGCAGCTCCATCATGCGGTGCAACTACTACCCGCCGTGCCCGGAGCCGGACCGCACGCTCGGCACGGGCCCGCACTGCGACCCCACGGCGCTCACCATCCTCCTCCAGGACGACGTCGGCGGCCTGGAGGTCCTCGTCGACGGCGACTGGCGCCCCGTCCGGCCCGTCCCGGGGGCCATGGTCATCAACATCGGCGACACCTTCATGGTAATCACCTACTCTCGAATAACTCCTCACTTAACATACACTAACAGCATCATGCATCGGTTGGCTTCCTTCCTTAGTCGCCAGTCAGAGTAGGCAGCTACTACCTATGCTCTGTTCCTCCTCTGCTTCCTAACGAGTGAGCCGAGGCGGCCCATGAAAAACTGCCCCTACTGAGCACTGACACGACGCTTGATTGCTGTGTTTCCTAACAAGAGAACCACCGGTGGGACTATCGACGGAAAGCAGCTGACATGACATGACATGACATGATCTTATTTTCTCTGTTCCAATGAACGGTTTACTTACTATCCCGGCTGTTCAAACTCCTTAAAACAACCAGTTAGCTAGTTATTAGCTCGTTTACCCAACTAACTAGTTCATATGTGAAACTCGGCTCGACTCGTTAAGTACCGACCGAGCTACTACTTGTTTAGCTCGTGAGTTTGGAGTTTTAATTCCAACTAGTCTTGGTAGGGTCCCATATTCTCTGAACTGACGTAGCGACGGACGGACATTAGTAGTAGTGATCATCGTTCCTAGCTAGGACGATGCCTGAAACAACTAACCTAGCTGGGTCCAACAAAACGTCCCTATGCTATGAGATGAGCTTAATTGGCGGCGTCATCTCGACTTGATGAAGAAAGAAAGACTTAGCGGCGGGTTGCTTCCATATATATCTACTCGTGGCCTCTAATCCGACTGAAAGTAGGGTGCGGGGTCCGTCCAAAACGGGTGCGATGCCAACGCTGGCCAATTAGAGCTGCAGAAAAGATAGGGGATAGGGAAGGCATGACCATGAGGCGAGAGTATCTTGTTGGTTGCGGCGAGCTTGGAGCGATGTGGAAGGGGGGGTTAGTTTGTATAGTAGCGGCGGTGAGGTGAAGGTGAGAATGCGGATGCGGGCGGATGGTGGCGCTTTCGGTGGCGGTGCAACCCAGGTGCATGCGCGCGGGCGGGCGCTCGTCGTTTTCTTCCTCCTCCTTGTGCGCACAGGGGTGGGTGCTGGATGGAGATGTCGACTCCATATCCTTTCCGATCAATCAGGCCGATTCGATCGATCGTGCGTGCGTGCGCACTGTGCAAGCTTCAAGACGTCACTGTGTCGCCATTGCAACCTTCGTCTCCACACTGCATCTATCTATCCATCGATCTGTCGCTGTTTCCCTCCGCGGCGAGGGCGACGAGCGACCATGCACGGGGTCGCCGTCGTGGGTCAGCCGTCACGTGGGCGCTGCCGCCGTCGATCGCCTGTGTGGCTGTGGTTCCCACCACAAGTACGGACGCAACAGCAGCTCGAGATTTTATCTAGGATAACTGCGTTCTTGCGATGGTTGGACAGTGAAAGAAAGTAGAGCTAGCAGAACCTCGTTTCGTTTGAGCGGTGTAACCTAACCTAACCTGACGTTCTTGTGGATGCAACTGCAGGCGCTGTCGAACGGGCGGTACAAGAGCTGCCTGCACCGCGCGGTGGTGAACCGGCGCCAGGAGCGGCGCTCGCTGGCCTTCTTCCTCTGCCCGCGCGCCGACCGCGTCGTGCGCCCGCCGCCGGCAATGGCCGCCGCCGCGCGCCAGTACCCGGACTTCACCTGGGCCGACCTGATGCGCTTCACCCAGCGCCACTACCGCGCCGACACGCGCACCCTCGACGCCTTCACCCAGTGGCTCTCCGCGGCGGCCCAGCAGGAGGCGTCGGCCCGATGAGCTCAGCTCAGCCCGATCCACCATGGATTCGACCGCGACACGGCATTTTTGTCGGGGCCGGGCCACGTGCGCTCCCAGGTGCGGCGGGGGTGGCGCCCACGTGGTTCGGTGGACCCACGCAACCTTCCTTATTTGGACGTGCTCCTCTACCCTAGTCGTCTTCTTCCTTGTCACCACTCGCCCTAGTGTACATACCATGGAAATTATGAAATATATATATATGTATGTATAAATGCATTTCCACGTATACGGAGTAGCAGAAAAGAGGTACGTATAAGGACAAATACCAGCGTTTGGATGCATGTACATGAATAGGTTCATGAATTTTCCATTCTGGACGGATGCGAACCTAGCTAGCTGATATCAACAAACGTCTTGTACGCTGAAAAAGATACGGCGGCTTCGTATCAGGATTGGAGAATCGGCGGCTTGCGCCACGCGGAGGCCACGCAGAATACACGTATGTCCGACGTGGAGCAAGAAGAACGGGGATTGGAAATTGCTGCAGAATGGTTCGCCCTTATCTTCATCGGAGCTTGCTACTTTCGGAATGGTGTACGTCGGCAAGCCTGCCGGCGGTGCCGGCAAACCAAACCACGGCGTTGTTCGGTTCCGAGATGCTTGTCGCAATCCGATGTCCGTTCTTTCGGCCGCTCCAAACGACGCTGTTTGTGTGTTTGTATTCTTCCACCTGGTGTTTTATTAAGCTTCGACAGGCCTCAGAATGTGTTCGTCTGTATCTTTCCTCCCGGTGCTCTTTCGTGTTGTTCGTTCGTACAGCGGCTGATAGCTTCGACGACAGGCCTGATGTGTCCTCAGCTAGGCTAGATTCAGTGACCGTGCCGCAACTTGTCAAGATGCTGGGCGTAACATTCGGAAGATGATTGTCAACGTTGATTGTTGGATAACAACGCATGGAGGAATGCAATGGATATACATGTAGTGGGTCAAACGAAAAAAATACTGTACAGAGAATGGACGCGCCGTTTTGGCTCATGGTAGCAAATATTCCAATTCAGAACAAAAACACATTTTGAAAGCAAATGCTTGACTAGTAAAACGGGGCCAAACTATCTATCAGCTTCTTCCAGGTCAACGGTACCTACATTTCAATTTGAAAAAAAAACATACCCTGCAGTTTTTCGCTCCTCTACTAATATTTCGTTCCTGTCGTTCACTGATCTCGACTATTAGTACTATCAAGGGCGAAAAACTCCCCAGGCTGACATGAATTCAAGTTATATTTTCCTTTGGAAATCATATGAATTAAAGAACATTTAACTGGACTGTGACAGCCAAGCTGTGGTGAGGTTTTCCTGAAGAACTGATACGACCCTTTGTGGTCTGTGGCTCTATCTATTGACTTCCAGTACAGCCTTACATTTTACAACAATATTCTGCAAGCCCAGAAAGAATGAAGAGTGCAATTGTTCGGCGAAAAAATACATACTATATGATTCTACAGCTGCACAAAGCTTTTGCCTTTTTTTAGCATGGACAAGAATCATATGTTTCCTCATCTGGACCCAAAGTGCAGTCTAACGCACCACTAACCAGTAACAGTTTAACTTCAACCTACGCTTCACATGCTTGCTTCGATCTCCTTGGGTCGCCACATTGTCTTTTGGACACAGAGCAACCCCTCGGCGTCCTTGGTGTAGGTCATGCGCACCTCCCACTGTAGGGACTTCGCCATGCCTTCAAGTTCGCTTATTGTCTCCGCGGTATCCCGCACAATCAGTTTGCCTTCAGGCCTCAATATCCGGTCGACCTCAGCAAACACTCCCAACAATTTGCATCTGCAAATAAAGGACGCAATTGCTTGAGAAGATTCATTATGCAACGATATAACATGCACAAACGCACTTTCAACACTTATATACAAGAACTATGTAGGAGTCAATACGTCAATTCAGATGCATAAATTGTGAAACCCAGGAATACTATAAACGTAGGAATTGGCTGGCATGTGCAATGGGCTCCTAAAGCCTAAGGAATTAAAATATGGGAATTGTTCAAAGAGAGGCGTTTGGATACACTTTAGCAATAGTTCAAGAAAAATGATTCTTTAAGTTCCCATAGAAATTTTATCATGAGGTTTGAGTTGATGTTTGGCACCCTTCAAAAAATGGAGGAATGGAGAAGTTCGCCAGATAGCATTTTAGGGGTCATCCATGCAATTTAAATCACATCATAGCGGACATTCCTATAGGATATAAATAAATCCTATTTTTAGCTGAATTATTCGCAACAGTCCAATTGGCTTCAGTACATTGACCCAACAGAACATATATATATAGAAGAATATACTAACAAGCAGTCAGTAAAAGTAAGTATTAAAAAAGATACATTAAATGCTAGGCCAACGTCAAGAAAATAATTCAATCATTGTCCATTTCGGGAAAAAATGCTAGTCCAAAATCAAATAAATAAGTCCATTGTCCTTTTCGAAAAAGTTCTTCATTTCTAGATTACACCAAAGCTACTAGCATACTGCACAAAGAAACTGTGGTCACTGAGACAATTTAATACTGACCTCTTTTTCAGCTTTGAGAACAGATGGTCTGCGTGTAGGAGGTCATATGTTCTCGGGTAAGTGCTGAAAGATTCGCACCAGTCATGATACATTCCAAACAAGCCACGCTCATAAACAATGGGCAGTGTGTCAGCTGAATCGATTGGTACGATATTCATAACCCAGACTTGTGGTTGACTCCTCAGAGCTGCAGCAAAACTGCAATGCGAATATGCAATCATGTAAGATATTAGCTAAGAAAAGAAATGCGCTCTCATAATGAGTGGCATAAATTGAAGTATGAAACATTGTGAAATGAGTGGATTGCGATATATCCAGATATGTCATCAGGAAATGGAAAAATGGTTTTACATCTTCCGAGAATTAAAATGAAAATGAACAATTATAAGTGGCATGAGGACAAGTTTCCCTAGGACAGTACCAAAAACTAATAATGTAATGCATTTTAAAATTTTGATTTTTAATGAAATTTTTTGCAACTTAAGACATACTTCGGTTTATATGCACTGACAAAGTTCTCATTCTGAAATTACTCGGGCTAAACCTTGGCAACAGAATCGGCATACTATACTTGCAATATTTGTTCAAGAAGCAAACCATATACTTACCCTCCATATACAGCTCTCATGTCCATGACATTTCTCACTTTAGACCAGTCTATTCCCATGCCATTCACATATGATTTACTTATAACACGTTTCCAGTGTGCATAATCTGCTTCAAAGTCTTCATTCGCTGGTTTTCCGTAAACTCCAACACGAGAACCATCAATCCAGAAGGGGGTCTTCTCCAGCCTTTGAGGCCATGTCTCGGGCCATTTTGATCCTCTTACTGATGGACCAACAGGTAACTTGTGTATGCACGCTTGCAAAGGTACATTCCTGCATAAGACAAGATACTTTAAGAAACAAAGTACTTCACATATGTAAACATAGCCACTGAAAGAGCTTTGACCATACCATGCAGCATCTGCATCATCAGTTTCCTTGCATAACGGCGGGCTGTCTTCTGATCTTTTCTCATAGCAATTGTTGTCCATTGGTTTCTGATATATGGCCATACCAACTTGATTTAATGTATCCTTTGTTTTCTTAACCATTTTCCAGCACATGGATTTTGTCAGAGAAGACATAGCTGAAAAGAGTAAGCAACTGTGTGTTAAATCTGGTTCACCTGGATGCTGGAGGATTCGTCGTGGGTTCATAGCATACGTTTACTGTTTAGGGAATAAATAGGCCTAGTCAATTTTCATGAAGTTGGGCACGTCTAGTGCTTAGAATAGTTCAATCTATCTGTAACACTATACAGCGGCCACCAGAGCTAAAAAGAGTTGATATGCTTATGCCTGTTTTCATGAAGGGAATTTACAACATTTTACCCCATTTTATCAGTAATAACATCATTTAATCTAATATTTAGATTCTACTGCAGTGACGGAAATAAAATCAGGCATAACAGCTCAACAGATGCAGTAAGATGCTTTGTTCTGAATGTACCAATGTAAGTGAACAGCTACTGTACTGATGGACTTAAACTGCTCTAACAACTGATAACAAAATATCTCTGTTTTAGAACATGGTCGGTTTTGTTGCAACAACGTTCTGTATAACCGTGAGTGGAATAAAAAGAGGAGTTATCTACAGTACCATCCCAAATCTCAACATCTTCAGGAAGCTTTTGGTAGACAGGAGTAGCAGACCAGACGAAGTAGCCACCAGGACGCAATAGTCTGTTCAATTCCAGCAAAAGCTTGCCACCTGAAAGTAATCAGTTGTCATGAACAGTGTTCATATTAAGCATATTAAAACATTTTTCTTTTCAAAACCATGTTTGCCTACTTTAATTAATTTAAAAATGGAAACAGTACACTCTAGTCAGAAGGAGATAAAGGGAAAAATGCCACCAGCACGACAAACCTTCAATGTGCCAAGGGACTCTGCAGCGAGCACAATGAATGGCATCAAAAACCCTGCTGGGATAAGGAAGTCTCTTGGTGCCCATTACAGCTGATATTGCTGGAATTCCTCTCTCCAGCGCAAACTGTACTTGAGCTTCATGCTCATCTTTTGGAGCAAATGACATGGTGAGCACATCTCTATCAAACATGTAGCCACCAAAGCTGGCAACTCCACAACCAACATCTAGAATCACACGGCTTCGTTTACCCCACGCAATGTCAGGTAATGCCTGCACAAAGTAGATGCAAAGACTGTGAGCAATCATAATATGATGATAGTATCTATATTAAAATACACAAATTTCATCATCATGGTCGTGGAGCATGTGCAAACTCCTTTAAGGGAGTGATAGCGACACATGTCTCGAAACTTTGTATGTGGAATTAGGAATAACATGAATCAATGGTTGATGTGTGGAGGTATGAAACATAGTTAATGCAATGGTAATAGACCTGCTGAATAGTATCGATATAGTGGAGCGCGCCGTTCTTGAACTGAGTCCCACCCCCAGGAAACAGAAGGTGCTCCCCAGAAACTTTAACCCAGTTTTGATGGCCCTTGTACTCTGCAAGCTTGGTGTGAGGGACGTTGCTGTACCATACCTGCAAAAATAGTGCCACTTGTAATAAGCAAAACGAGATCTCGATCTGCTAAAGATTACTCAGTGTTGTGGAAAATTGATGAAAAGACAGAAGTACCTTGTCCCTGCTCTTGGGCCACTCGATGGGACCCTTATATCCTTCTGGAAGTGGAACAAGGCAAGTCGGAGGCTCTTCAGGACAATGCCTCTCACGGTGTTCATAATGTTTGGTAGAGTGAAGTTTCTTGATAGCCTTCTCATTATCGAGGCAAGGTATGAAATCTGTCACGGCAATGCTGTTACATAATTTCCAGCTATACGTGATTGCGTCACCTGAAGATTTTGATGATGCTTGAGCCTCCTTCTCGTTCTTTGACTCTGCTGCTTGTGTAGGGAATGACCCATTCTCTGCATTCGACTCATTCAGTATTTCAGATTGAGCCCCATCAGGAAATACTTCATCAGCTTTCGCAGTCTGTTCCTTCTCTCCACCTTCTTCAACTTTCTCCTCGATTTGAGGCTGTGAATCATCCTCAGACTTTGCTTCTTGATCTTCCTTCTTCTCTCCATCTTCATTATCTTTCCTCTCCTCGGCCTTCTCCTCCTCATCACCAGCCTCCCCACCCTCCTTGCCATTTTGCTTCTCTGATTTTCCATTTGCATCATCAAACCGATCCTTACTGTCCTCTTTTTCTTTTCCTGGTTCATTTTCTTCAACCATCTCCACAGGCTTCTCCATTGCGTTCTCAGTGAACTTCTCTTCCTCAGGTGCATCCCTGTTACTATGAGACTCGTCTGGAACGTTATCATTGTTGTCGGTGTCCTCGAATTTCCCCGAGCCTTCCACAGCATTGCCGGATGCTGTCTCACCGGTTGCACCAAAGTCAACTGCTGCACGCTGCTCTTTCACCTCAGACTTCTCATTCGATGGAACCTCTAGCGGCTCCGACTTCTTACTCGACGGAGCCTCTAGCGGGAAGACGGTGGACGATGTCATCATCCAGGCGCCGACCAGGCAGAGCGCCACGAACACGACGACGGTGGTGGTCGTGCAGAACGACGAGGACGGCGACGAGGGCCGCCTGCCGTCCATCTTTGCACCTCGGCCAAACGCCATCAGCACCACTGTCGCATGCACAGGATAGCCCGCACTGCACGCGGCTTGCTTATTTCAACTCGACCGACCGCAGCGGTTGGAGCTTCGCTGCTTCCCGGCCACAGCAGCGCGCACCTAGAGCAAGCTACACATCGTCAGAACTCAAAGCGCCGGAAAATTTCATCAATCTCTAGATCTAAATAAACTCTAAACAAGGAAACCGTGAAATCTGCATATATGTACGAACTCAACAACCCCTCCAAAAAAACGTTGTTTTTGGTAGTACATGTTTCTTCTTTTCTACCACAAAGGCAACACTTTCCATGAAAGAATGGCAAGCAAATCTCCCCGTATCAACAAACATGGAAACATAACTACAAAGCGCGTGCATTAATAAACAGAAAATCTGGCAAATTCTCCCTTGCTTGCACCAAATCGCAATCGGATCTGTGGCCTGAGCTGGGCCCGAGCTGGGTACGCACAGACAGACGCAATCTAATCCATGCCACTAAAGACTATAAACCAGTAGCCAATCAGTCAAGCGAGCAACAACGAGCAAGCTTGAGCTTGAGCTAGATCCGCTGCTGCAGACGGAAAGAGGGGGGAAAGAGAGAGGCGAGCGGGCAATGCAGAGGCGGTGGTGGATTGGTACCTCGCCGGCCGGGGAGCTGGGCTCCGGCCCCGAGCGGATCTCGGGGAGCAAGTGAAGTGGAGGGGATCGAGGAGGTGTGGCGGCCTTGGATTCGCTGTTGGAGTCGCCGCGTTATAAAGGCTCACAGTCACAGCTAGCGTGAGGGAGGAGAGGAGCGAGCAGTGGAGTGTGCCGTCCGTGTGACAGTGTGAGTGAAGGAAGGAGATGGTTTGGGAGTGGGGGTGGGAATGGCACCCGGGTTAAAATTAGTGCTACAAGCTTGACTAATACTATTGTTTGTTTGATTCACGTGTTGACATCTTTTGCAGATTTGCCCTTTGAAACTCTCATAATAGGTACCATCGTCCAGTCGATTTGTCTTCCTTGGAGATTAAAGCACACATGTAAATTCCAATAACATGGCATAACTCTTGAAGTCTAACTTTTCACTCACATCAACTTCTCTCGAGTGCCGGTTCTTTTCACGGTCAATCCTCCCTTCATTTTGCTCCTTCTCTAGATTCACTTTCTCTATACCGTCGAGTTCCATCACCTTTGGCTTGGTATTTTTGGGCCATATCGAGATCAAACATTAACCAAAACTATGAGGCTCTAGCGAACAAGCACAACTCTAGTTCCATAATGTTAACCACTTTGGTGAGTTCTTCTTTCTCGACTCTATCGACACAAAACTATATCTTGGACAAGCATAACTCTAGTTCTATAATTGTTCTAAGATTGCCAACTATTTTGGACAACAATTCACCATCTATTGCTTTTTTCATGAACTTATATTGATCTTGTAAATAAAAATTGATTGGACTTCAAAGCCCTTAAGATCCGCGAGTCAAATGCACCTTCCTCAATTTATCACCGTGTGGTAGGCATGATAAACAATCACGAATCAACCCAAAATGCAATAATGTTTCAAACGTTGAGAGCAAAAAGCTGAATTACCCCTTAGAACAATTATATTGGTACAATTCTGAATCTTTGTGTTGAAAATGATTTGGTATTTTTTATCCGTATTAAACATGATTCCAAAGTTGAATGATTTTTGGGGGGAAAGCCATCATTGCAGATTTTTTATCGGCTAAAGAAAAGTTACATCCTATATAAAAAACGAACAAAAGGCTAGGGTAATAATCTACCAAAACACCTATTTAATCACCATATTTTCTAGCTAAAACCTGAGCTACAATATTAGAATCTCTAGGGTAAAAGACATAATTAACTTTAATAAAAAAAACATGCATGAACAACAACATCCGGGTAGATTGCATGATGCGCCACGAGGGAACCTATCAAAAGTTTTAGAAGTTTATAACTATATCAAGATAATTCTATAAAGATTCAAGGGACATTAGCGGGACTACTATCAAAGAATACAAGTTGGTGACAAAAAATCACCAAAGATCTTTGTCTCGACTAACGTAGATGCAACTTTTGATTATGACAAAGAGAGTTATGCCACCTATGTCGGGATACAATTCTACCTAGCATTGTAATCGTTATAGTTTAACCAAGACCGCATATTTTCTCCATTTACATTATTTCTCCTCATGTAACATATGTACCAAGTTATCACAAGCCACAAGTACCGACTTGTCGGGACTGGGTTTCAGTATCAACTATACCTGGTCATACCTCAGTCCAGACCAGGATTTGGGTCGGATCGAGAAAATTAGCCCAACACGGAACACAAAAAACCTAGACCCGATCCATCCTTGCCTCAAAGACTGAAAACTTGTTGTGTCGTCGGAACCGTGGGTAGGGTTTCTTTTTTAAATAGCTGAAATCGAAAGCCCAAACCCGGCCAGTCGTGGCTCTCCAGGCTAAATTCCACGCACAGGCTCGAGATTTCGGTTAGGGCCGACCATTGCTAGGACTATATGAAACCGCCTGTAACATACCATGTAGTTCATGCAATGTCGATTCAAGCAATTTTATGGTAAGAGTTAAACCAAATTAATTTACTCTAAACTCTTAAACATTATTTTTTTAAACGGAGAACTCTTAAAGTTAATTTTTTTAAATTATTTTTCAATCTTAACAAATGTATCCTTCCATTATCTAGTTAGAACAAGTAAGCTGTAAACTCATACACAATTTACGTATTTTATATAGTGAAATAAAAAATGCAACAACATTGTGAAATGAGTAAAATAGATTTTGTAACGAAACATAGGGAATGAATGGAAATAATTGCAACCGTGTCGGCTGAAATAAGATTCGAGTGTATCACATTAGATGAGCATAGTGTAACAAGCATCTTAATAGTGGTTTCCAGTGTATCACATTAGATGAGCAAATAAATAGAACTCTTTAGAGTATAAGCTACACATCTAGCTTGAATGTGTACCTTTTTTTTTTGGTGGTAAGTGTCTTACAAGTCACATCGTCAAGAACACATGATTTTGGCCAAAATATTCACCGAACTAATTCCTCATCTGGAAGTTGCAAGGGGTTGGTTGGTTGGGAAAGCACCATGTCTATTCGAGAGGATGTACAACAGTTTTTTATTCTTTCAAGGAAAGCAGGAGGTGCAAAATGTCGATTTTAGGAGGGTTGGGATGTAAAGAGCAGGCTCTCTCTTGGCACGCACATGGCGGAACGCGTGAGCGTGATCCCGCGCGGAGGCCCCGCAGCAGGTACCTACCGTGAACCACGCCCAATGCACCACTCCGACTTGCACGTGGACCCGCGGACCCACACGTCCACTGAACCAGGCCCAGGGAACATCCGCTGCGCAGCGTGATCCACTCCCGCGCGGGAGAGCTGGTGTCGGTGGCGCGTGGCTGGGGCCCACCCACAGGAAGGACCCCGGCCCCGCGGTGCAGGGAGCTGTCTGTCGGGGTTGGGGACAAGCCCACTATCCACTGGGATCGATCGTGGATGGTCGCGTCGGCGCCTCCTACCTACCCGGCGGCCGGCCGTCGTGGAATGCATACCAGATTATTCATGGTTAGTACCGCTCGTCTGAATGTTGAGAGGCGCACCAAACCGCCACTGATTTCGACCTCCCACTCGCCTCATCTAACATAGTACAAGTCTTTGATTACTCCAGTAGAATCTGCTCCCTGATTGGCGCTACTTGTAAGTTGTAACCACATTCGAGATGCCTGAGAGCTAGCATGTAGCCGTAGACTCTAATGCTTGTGTGTGGACTGCTCATGGCTGACAACCTGTATATAGCTCGATCAACAGAGACGATGATGCCTGATCACCCGTCAAAAAAAGAAATGCCTGATCTCTCAGTTGCTTGGAAACGCACTTGGTTTGATTGTGGACAAGCCCACTAGTCACTACCCCATGGTCGCGTTGGCACTGATGCGGCGCGCCGGCCGTCGTGGATACCGGATTCATGGCTACCTGTCATCGTACTACGGCCCGTCTTTAATGTTGAGAGGCGCACCAAACCGCTCCTCATTTGGACCTCTCGCTTGCCTCATCCGAAGTGAATGTCTCTGATTACTAGAGTCTGCTCGCTGATTGGTGCCACTCCATTCGTCATGCATGAGAGATGAGAGCGAGTACATCATGTAGATTCTAAACGTATGAGAGTGTAGACTGATTACGACTCACAACATGCATCTCGATCGATCAAGTTGCTCGCGATCGCAAGCGTACGAGATGAGATCCATCGATCAATCTCTGGGAAGGAAGGTAGATCAGAAGCACGGGCTAGCTAGGGCCCAACGTAACAGGAGAGAGCATCGAGCACACGCGCTGTCACTCCGATCTCTTCTGTCTAAACTCACCGCCGGCAGCCATGCATGATGGAGCCAGCAAATCCGGCAGCTCGGCACGCCTGCAAGCTCAAGGTAATCACAGAAAATCAAATACTAGTAACTTTTAACAAGAATGATTTGATTACAACAGGACGTTGCAACCGCTTGGAGCGCACTAGATTTTGACTGCGGTGTTGGGCTCGCTGCCACAACGACCAACCGCCGCTTGACTGCATTTTTTTAAAGCTTTGGGAAGAACAGAGGAGGAATTAGTTAGTAGTTACCAACCCACATATGGGAGAGTGCGCGTCCCTCCGATTCTGGCCGCAGGAGGAAGGAAACCTGCCGATCCGTGAACATCGACCCCGCTACTTGCCACTAGCAGCTAGTGTTCCATACCAACATTCAGACTGTACTACGAATTTAGCTTGACCGACGCACTTCCTTCGCCAGCAGCTCTGACGTTTACGTTTGCTATTTAGACTCTTGTTTTTTTAGACGATCGTTTGCTATTTAGACGGCGCGTCTCCAGTGAATGATGATGCATGAGTGGCAAGAATCACGCCAACAGCACGAAATAATTTTTTTTGTAGTGCGGTACTCTCCTCGGAAATGTTCGCGAGATAACTGAAAGCCCGGAATCGACACCGTTCCCTCAATACAAATTGAACAGTGGACAGTGATAGGGCCCAATATAAATTCCAAGTTGGTGGCCCGACGGAATCTGTCAACGCCTGAAGTTTTTTCTCTCTGTCGGGCCGTAAAAGCAATCCCCTTGATATGTTGCAGCCCGTTGTTCATCCATTTTTTTTCTAAAGAATAAACTTGTTTCTCCATTCGTAATTTTGCAATAATAAAAGTCAGTCGACAATAATATTTCTAAATAGTTTTAGAAACTATTCATTTATTTCTCCCAAAAATCAGTATTTTCTTGAATGTACTAAATATCCTTGAAACAGTCTTTCGCCCCCTTTATGATAGAGCAACCACCCACAGTTTTATAAAGTGCGAGATACAAGTTTAAAAACGAAAACTATTTTTTTTATTGGGGCCACACATAAAGATGCCAAAACGAAAAAAAACAACTTGATACAACTCTGTTTGAAGTAATCTTAGTTGTTTGACGGTGTCGAAAGTCCGCGTGCCGCCCTTCGAAGGATGTACTAAATAGACAAATATGATGTATAATTGAGGCTATCACACCACTAGTATCATAGAGCGCAACAGTCGATAGAACACTAAACACTAGATGATGTACGGAGAAACCCATCAGAGCATTTCGCTTGAGATTTTTTGGAACGAATGGACGGACCATGATTTTTTTTGGTTCGACTGGGGAAACTCATGTGACATAGACATGCGCAAATTTTCTCCTTGTTTTTTGGTTGGAAGCTGAGTCCGAGATTTTCTCCTTTAAAAAAATTTGATTGCAACAAAGCTTTCTACCTCTTATCTAAACGTAAATACAAAAGGCCATTTTGACTCCCGAACTCTATCTGTTCATGTATGTAAGGAATATAGTTGAATATTAAGACATGGGTATTTGGGATCTGGTGAACTCATTTGTTTTAAAAAAAAAATTGGTGGAGAGGAGTCCCTAATAGCCAATCAATGTAAACAATCTATAAAATCTCTCCGTTCGAGATTAAAACTCATTTTTTAGGGGTAAAATTGTCCATAAATCGTAATAAATCCTATATTTTGGATTTTCCCAAAATACTATTGGCCTTACATACAAGAACATAGGGAGGATGGTATACTGGAAACCACTGTTAAGATACTTGATAGGCTATGCTCAAAATATATAGATAACCGAATCTTAATTCAGCTGCCACGCTTGCAATTATTTCATTTCGTAGTCTATGTAATGTACACTAACAAGGATTTCGTTACAAAATATATTACTCGTAATCGGAATCACAATGTATTTGCATTTTTAGTTTCACTATATGACATACGTAATATGTGTATAAGTTTATAGGTTAGTTGTACTATAACTAGATAATGGAAAGAAAGATACATTTATTAAGGTTGCAATATAATAATAATAAGTTATATGAACGTCTAAGAGTTTTCCATTTCAAAAAAAAGTTCAAGAGTTTTGTATAAATTAATTTGGTTTAACTCGCACCACAATTTTTATTGGATCGACATTGCATGAACTACAAGGTATGCTATAATAATTTCGGGCGATTTCAGATGGTCCTAGCCATGGGCGGCCCGATCCAAAATTTTGGGCCTATGCGTGAAATTTAGGCTCAAAATCTACAAAGGGCCGGATCCAACCTTTGTATTTCAACTATTCAATAAAGAGGCCCAACCCACAGCCCGACGGCCCGATGAGCTTTGAGGATTTTTGGCAAGGCTGTACCAAGCATCGTTCTCTCAACACCAATTGAACAGTGGACAGTGATAGGGCACCAATATAAATTCCAAGTTAGTGGCCTCACGGAATCTGGGAGAGCTTAAACTATTTCTCTTTGTCGGGAGCCGTAAAAGCAATCTCCTTGACATATTGCAACACTTCTTCATCCATTCTATTCTAAGAGATGAAAAAATTCTCCATTCCTAACTTTGCAATAATTAAAGTCGGTCGACAATAATATTTCTAAATAGTTTCAAAACTATTCATATATTTCTCCCCAAAATCTTAATTTTCTTGAAAGTGTTTCGCCACGCTATATAATAAAGCAACCACCCACCGTATATAAAGTGCGAGATAGAAGTTTAAAAACGAAACCTAAAGTTTTATTTGGGCCACAACATAAAGATGCCAAAACGAAAGAAACAACTTGATACAACTCCGTTTGAAGCAAGCTTAGCAGCTGGGAATTTCAAAAAAAAAACTTAGCAGCTGGACAGTATCGAAAGTCCGTGTGCCGCCCTCCGAAGATAGTCTCGATGTCATAAATAGCCAGATATGATGTATAGTTTAGGCTATGACACCACTTGTATCATAGTGCGCAACAATCGATAGAACACTAAACACTAGATGGTGCACTGAGAAACCCATCAGAGCACTTCGCTTGAGATGTTGTGGAACGTATAGATGGACCATGACAAATTTTGGTTGGACTTGGGAAACTCATGTGACATAGACATGCACAATTTTTATTCTTGTTTTCTCGATTCAATGATGAGTCCAAGATTTTTCTCCTTTCAAAAAACTTAATTGCAACAAAGCCTTGTACCTCTTATCTAAACTTAGATACAGAAAGCCATTTTGACTCCCGAACTCTAATGATCTCACCATTTTTTAAAAAAATCAAATTATATTTAAAAGTATAGAAAAAAATTCTGAAACAAGCCATGTGATGTGTTCTAGAAATGTTCAAAATTTCAATACAAAATGGAATATTTTTTCAGCTATAAAAGGAAGACAAAAGTTGAAACATTGAAACTGCATATTATTCGCTATATTTATATTCAGATGTGTGCATTTGTCATTTTTCTGGAGCTCAAAACGTAAATTATTTGGGATTTCGAGTTTATACGCTTGTACAATATATCACTGAGAAGATGTATTTTTTTGAAACTTATAAATATTTTTGTTGTTGTTTTAAGTAGGCGAGATCACTAGATGTCGGGAGAGTACCAAATGTGCACTTGTTAAATAAATCATACTACCTCCGATCCATAAAAAGTGTCGCCAATATTATACTAAGCTAGTACAAACTTTGTACTAGATTAGCTACACTTTTTATGGATCGGAGAGAGTACCAACAGTGAGCAGCTACGGGCACCACGATGTCAGAATAGAAGAAGAAAAAAGTCCAAGCCATTTCCGTCGAAACCAAACGGACTACATTTTGAACGTAGCTATCAAACCATGGGCCTAGCATTACCCCACCCCAATTCAGATCTTCTCCTCCTTGTGGGCTAGCGGCCCAAGGAATTCAGTTACACTCGCATTTTTAACTCAAAGACGCTAGAGAAAAAAGAACTCATGGACTTTCGCCCAATTTGGTCCCTTTTTGTGCGTTTTCTATCCTTACATAGAGTATGTCACAATACGTATTCCCCTAAGTTTGCATCAATCTGAATCAGACGATGCTTCATAAAAACAACACTTTCCTTCATACACTACACGATGTAGTACGTCTACATGGCCAGCGATATAATACGACGAACTGAGGATTACCAAGTTGCGCTAAAACCAGCGAACAGAGCTTGGGCACGATCAGTAAACCCCGGCCGTTCAATTCAGCGGCCAGAAATTCCTGACCCGGGCCAGTGGACGGACAAACATGCATGTCAGCCGAAAGTTGGAGGAAGGCGACGCCGCCGCTTGGTTTTACGTGCTAGATTAACCTTATCTCGGCGGCAGCAGTCAGCCGCTCTTGTCCTGGCATGAAGCAGCGTGCGACCGTACGTCGTAGGTCCCCGCAAGAACAACGGCGGCCGCCGGCGGCCGGCTGCCATGCCAGCTCGGGCCAATTCCAGTCCAGGTGCAGAGCCAGTGCATGAGAGCTAGCTGTTCCTCTCGAGGTCAAGCGTTTCTGAACCTAAGACCTGTTCTTTCTGTCGACTTCAGGAACAGTGCGGCGGACAGACGGGTGAGTTCTGGCGGCGTCTCGTTCGTCGCGCCGCCCAGCAGGTTACCGGAGTCCGGAGGCGATAAGCACGAGGCCCTCGGCCGTGATCCGTCGTCATCCGTGTGAACGTGGCCGGAGACGAGGAAGTCCAGGTGCAACGTACGGAACGCACCACCGCCGCCGCCGTGAAGTCTCGGGATATCCGCCCGCCCACCTACACGTGCACATGGACGGCCGCCGCGCCGCCCCGCATCTACCAGTCAGTCGAGTGTTCAATGGCTAGAAAAGTCCGTTCAACGCCCAACTTGATTTCGATCACGTTTTTTCGCACGTTTCCTGCGTAGAAGTACTAGCACAAGCTTATCTCCCTCCCCATGAGCTGGAGCGCAGCCTAGGCGAACCCTTGCTGTCTGTAGTGCTCCGTAGTTGGAAAATTACCAAGCACAAACACATTTTTCTTCAGAGCTCAACAACCGCAGCAAGCACGGATATTATTACTATTATTCAGTTTCATTTGATGAATGTTTTACACTAGCTAGCATCGCCAGTACAGTGCTGCCGAATGCAAGCACGGTGGCCGCTAGTGTAGATACAACAAGGAACCCTACAATACTAACCAATGAGCAATGAAGGAACAGGAGCAGGGAGCCCTCTCTCCCTGCACCGAATCAATCATGTTCCATCGCCTATATACACACATGCCATGCTCGAGCGCTTGCAAGCTAGCATCTCCGCGTTGGCAATGTCCTGCAGCTAGCTGATAAGAGCCCGAGGCGAGGCCCCACGGTATCATCGCCGCCTTAATTCCAAGCCGTCATCAAGCATCTGACGTTTCGTCTTTATCTTCCACACCTTAATATCTTCTCCTTCTTTAATTATCTCCGGTTGCTGTTCATCGATCGGTTCAGCAACGGCCGGCGGCTCGATCAACCGTGTCATCGCCCCAGCGAGGAGGAGGAGTACTCGCTCCGATCGGTGTGTGTTTGTGGGTTGCTTGATCGATCAGAACGGCTTGCCCCAGTACATGAGGATGTCCTGGAGGAGCGGGTCGCCGCCGAGGCCGAGCCCGCCGGCGGCAGGGTTGACGGGGTCGGGCGCCGTGGCGAAGGAGCGCTCCCACTCGCTGATCTTGGGCTGGCTCTGCACCTCCCCGCCGCCCGGGAACTGGTCCGGCGACAGCACCTGGCCCGAGCAGCTCGAGTCGGCGTGCAGCCGCGGCATCGAGTCCGACGGGCGGTCGTAGTACGCCGCGAACTCCGGGAACGTCGTGGTGTTGCTCACCATACCAACCACCGGCTTCTGCTCCGGCGGCGAGCTCACCATGCCGCCGTCGCCAGGGCCCGCGTAGTAGCTGCCGGACATAGCCGGCTTCCGGTCCAAGGCCGGCTCCGGCTTCTCCAGGCCGCCCTTCTTGTTGTAGATGCGGCACAGAACCCAATCGTCCAACTGCGCACAAGGAACAAACACCAACGAACATGTCAAGACAAACAAACGATCACACATCACGAGCGACTGAGAATCAAATCGAACTAATAATCTAAAATATATCTAAGCATTATTGAATTGGCCACTTGCCCCGGTTGCTTTTAATTGATTTTTGCGGGCGGCGTTCGAGTCGGCGCCGTCGCTAGCTGTATCATGGGCGCGTATGATATGAATAATTGGGCCACGAACTGAAAGGGATGAGGTGATGGCATCGAATGCCTCCACGCCGATGGAGCAAGTTGCACCGGGTGCAGCCCCCCCTGGTGAAAATTCTACGGCCCAAATTAATCCAGTCGTTACCAAAGCATGCAGCGACCTTACTGCCATCTTAATTGCATTATTATCATCGAAAATATCCCCAGTCTCCTTCCGTTCATCTAATCCACGGTAATCTGAATCGATTCGAAGAAAATTTACGAAGAGAGGATGGATGGATGGATGCTTACCCTGAGGCTGTTCTTCTTTCGCGCGGACCGGTCGACGTCGGCGAGTCGGTACTCGTGCATGATCCAGTTGGTCTTCTCTCCCTTGGGCGCCTTGCCGGCGTAGAAGACGAGCGCCTTCTTGATGGCGAGCGTCCTGGGCGTGCCGACGGGCTTGTCGGCGCCCGTGGCCTTCCAGTACCCGGAACCCGCGGCCCGGTTGGGCCTGGAGCCGTTGGGGTACTTGCGGTCCCGCGGGGAGAAGAAGTACCACTCCTTCTCGCCGTACAGCGCCATCTCTGCACATATGCAATCACGGTTACGTACTCGCCGGTGAGTTGAGGTTTTCAGGATTGGAACATGCATGCATGCGGGCATCGACGGGAGAGATCGAGAGCAAGGTATAGTAGACGTACTTGGTAGCTGCCATGGGTCGAACTTGTAGAGGTCGATCTCGGTGATGATGGGCACGGCGATGGGCGCCCCGGCGCATCGGCGGCAGAGGTAGTGCGTGACCAGCTCCTCGTCCGTGGGGTGGAAGCGGAAGCCCGGCGGCAGCTGCAGCTCCTGCGCGGCGCTCATCATCGATCCGATTTCCACTGAAGCTCGATCGCGCTGACTGCTAGCTGCTCTCTGAACTCTACTCACTTGTGGATGCTCTGCCAGTAGTGGCTTGTAGGAGGAGATGGAGGAGGAGGAGGGCTTGAAACTTGTTCCGGGCGAGGAGCCGGCGATTTATAGGGACGGGGAGCGCGACACGTGTGGTTCGAGGTGAAGAGCGGCGGCGGGCGCTGCTTCTGTCATGGCTTACGTAAGGTTTGTTGGACGTATTCCGCGGTAGCAGCAGGCTGACGCTGACGTGGACGGACGGGCGTTCCGTTTCGGGAAGGGGACGGGGCTGGGCGTCACCCGGTGGCGGCGCGACACGTAGGGTGCTGGGGTGGACCGGATCAGTAGTAGTAGCACGGTGCTGTACTGCTGTGCGGTGCGGGACGTGGCGGATAAGGATCCGTCGTGTCGATCGTTCGACGCGGTGATGATCATCTTCAGAGAGATTTTTTTTTTGTTGGGATGATCGTCGTGAGAGTATATCTGTATGGTTGGGGGTTACAGAAGAAGATTTCGGAAGAACAAATGTAAGCTATTCGGTGTGGATACTACTGCACTGCTCCGTAGAAATGTTGTTGCTCTCCTGAATCACGTTTTTTGTAAATAAAATCCAGCAGCACTAACCCATCAGTTAGTGTCGTATAGCGTGTGGACACAAGACACAGGAGCAAGCGAATTCAGCAGCAATTGCACGGCTAGCTAACATTTGTGCTGCCTTTACTTGTATGTGCGGCGGCAGAGGTTCTGAAGTTGTGCGTCTGTCTTCAGAGTAGACGGTTTCCTACAAAACGGGGAGGACGTTGTTGCATGGCCATATGGCGCACGTGGTGTATAGAAATGCGTGCCACTCCATCGATCGATCGGGCAGATAAGCTTCGGTTTACCTTTCCCAAAGGAAAAGAGCGTTGTTGGGTTCCAGCAGCGTTAAACCCAAGCTACAGGTGCTGGTCTCGTCCTGTTCCTATCACAGTTCGCACGCACACCGATGGATCGATCCATCAATCAACCGCTGCGCCTGGACCGGAGGAGCAGAGAACATCGATCGCGCGTCCCCTGATCCTGATCGGATCCGGCCGCCATTTTCTGCCCATCATCCCTTTGCCATCCCGTGATCCAGAACAGAATGGCAGTGCAAACACAGCGTCGACCTGACCGGGAGTTCCATTTCCTTCTCCAAATTTCTGGGGTGCGCGCATGTGTGTCAATACATCGTCGTCGTCGGGCAGGCGGTGTGGTCGTCGACGGTGTGCACGTGGATCATCTGGATAATCATCATGCAACGCACGTAAGCAAAAAACGTGTCTACCAGAGCTAGCTGTGTGGCTAGGATGACTGGGGAGATACCACCCGCCTCGGCTGCTCGACACCTGTGCCGTGGATCAGTCAAAATACTCCCTTTTTTTCTTCTTCACGTCGGCTCGAGCAGGGGTTTACACGTGGCGCCATTTATTTTGAAACTTCAACCATTTCATTTAATGATAAAGCTTTAAGCACATTTTACATACAGACTGACATCGTCTAATTTGATCCAACAAACACCTGGTAGAAATACTACTGTTTTGTAGACGAAGAGTTACCTGAGCCTGCTGGTGTGCTTTTAAATTGTAGACTCTACAAATATGAGCTATCCTCCTCACCTCAATGTTTGCATCTGTCCTAACCGTCGAAATGGTATGGAAATGATATGTCCGATTCATAATGCCACCATACCGTACTAAACCAACGACCTTTACACTAGCGGAGCTTAGCTGGATATTCTGGGCGGGCCAGCCCAAAGGAGAGTATGTACTTTTCTGTTTTTACAGCTCAGTTTAGCCCACATCATTCAGCATTTTAGTCTGAACTGGGCGGGCCGTGGCCCAGTTTGAACTACACTAACCTCCGCCACTGGACCTTTACCTTACCTTCAACCTAGTCAATGTATCACTCGATGACAGTTATGTGATGTTAAGACCCGTTGTTTTTTTATGTGGTCCCGTTGTTGTGTTCAGAGGCTCAAGTCTCCCGCACACTTGGCCTCGACCATGTTTCTGTGTGTGATGCAACTTTTTGTAGGCGTTTTTCACACTCCTCTTGCATAGGCGCAATAAAAATCCCAAATACGTGACACATGGATAAGTCTAGTTAAGTTAGTGAGTAGATGAGATTCACATATATCCATGTGTGCTTATGTGCTCATACTGGATCAAGATACGAAAATTAGTTCCTAGAGGTGGTGTAAACGAGACAAAACACTACATTCCCAATGTGACATTGCATCTAAGCCTTTTAAAACATTTTACACACATCCACAATCTTTTCACATCATCTTATCATATTAGGTTCAGTTACAACTTTAAATCGTCCACCGAATGGATCATGTGGCATAGAGATAAGCATGGCTAACCATTAACTAAAGGGGCCCTAACGACACACGATCAATTCATAATCGTTTAAGAAACATCGGATCATGATTTATAGGTTACAACAACAGTTCCTACGTCAGATTAGGTTTACCTATCTATCCGTAGACGATGGATGAATCGCATGCACGCCATCACAACAAAGGCTGGCGGCAACAACAACGAAGGATTCAGAGGAGAGGTCTGGTGGTGGTGCTATAGGGGTGGTGCCATAGAGTTGGGGTTTTCTTTTTGGAACTCTCTGTATTCTTCTAATAGACAGTCGAATGCAAAAAGGTAGATATCACATTTTTTACAACTGCTATCATAGGACTTGTCAAAAACTCGATTTTGTTTTGGATTGGGTAATCTTATAATAAACTCATTTAGATTGATTTATCACATTGATTTGGTCCGATATGTAGAAATCTTTTTCATTATCAAAGCGGATGTTCGAAAAAAGACTTTGTATTGATTAAAGTATATACTTCGACTTTCATGCCACATATGTGTTTCTCATAAACATGATAGCACAGTCTGAACTTTTACGATCAGACTTGTCATTTTTAGAAGAACTTATTTCCAATGATGGGCTCGTATTTTGTTTGTAAATTCATGCGTTCCAAAGAGGCATATATGAAGAAAAACGTTGGCATGATGAATTGATGATCCATGCTTGCATCCCTTGTCGACAGGTGCCATGATGCATGGCGGGGAATGTATACATTGTTTAGGGTCTGCTTTCGTGGTGTTTCGTGATCCTGAATACACAGATGCATTAATCTATCCCCCAATCAACTTCACAATGCACTTGTTTAAATCAAGTACTGATCGCTCCATGCTTCCATAGACGATAGCAGTGCAATCGCCCAAGCTGTCTCCTCATCGCCCGGTCGGCACTACTGATCGAGAGAAAACTAATGGCGCCTGATTTCGTCTCACGAACGAAAGCGGTCGCTGACCTAACTCCATGACCTCAGCTCTGCATTATTTATACACGATCTGGAGCTCCCGAAGCTTCCACTGCTTTGTTTATTTGCTATCCATACGCCTACTTGCATGCCTGGATGAGCACATCGGATTAGGCTAATTGCGTTGATTAGTGGACCATTGTTAGTGGTTACTAAACTATGGGGATGTGTACATGTGACAGCCTTACGAAGCAGGTGGATATATAATTGTGTCTCCTGATTCCTGGCACACAGACAGATTTCAGCGTGATCTGTGTGTGCGTTTTTGATTGGTGGTGTCCTGGTTTTTCTTTTCTCAAGGAAGATTGCTGCTGGATTACCGGCTGTGCCGACTGTTTCTTCCGTTTGAGATTATGTTAGCTTAGTTTGGTGTTAGGGAGCTGGCGAGACAAGTTGTTCAGGAAGATGGACATCATTCTGAACAGATCACAATATCCAGGTAACAGTGACATATATACCCACAAACTAGAATGAACCTCCACCATACAATGCACTAAACAGAGAAGAAAAAATAGTTGGAAAATGTATGCTTGATTGAAGTATACATAAATTAGCTCTTATTGTCAAGATGCTGGACTCTACAGAAGATGATTTAGATGCTTTCCGGCTTTATGATAAGCCTAGTAGGTGTTACAAGAGAATCATTTAAAACTTTATAGTATAGCGATAATCATCTGCCGGTCGCAGCCCTTTTTCTTTGGTTAGGTTGGAATGGGCGCCTGATCATGCATCTTGAGCTCGTTGGATGCTTATCGGATGGCAAAGGGGTGCCGTGCCGCTTTCCCAGCCCTTCTTTTGCACTGATTACTGAAAGCCTACGTATGTCAGCACAAGCATGGTGCGCACCATCTATATATACTGTCTCGTCACATTTTGTAGCATTCTAAGATTTTGTTTTATTTCAAAACAGCATGCTATATGAAAACACAGATATGATGTGAAAAACACTTTGTCAAAACTAGCTTTGACGAGGTATTTCCCGCCATAATAAGTTGCTGCAAATGTGGGAATAAAATAGGGCATAGCGATGCATGACGAGTTTGATAACCTTGGAATGAAACAGATATTTTGCCAGAAAAGTCAAAAAAAAAATCAGCAAAGTGAGAGCATGAATCAATTAGGCCTCTTGCAGTCGGATTGTCAGTCAACCCACTCACTTTCCAAGAACTATCAAGATCCAGTCTACATTGACAAGACAAATGAGAATCTCAATGCTATCTGAATTTGACACATTTCTTTCGTTCATGTTATATTGACACAATCATCTGCTAACATGACTATCTAATGCTGGAGATTGAGAGGAGCGAGTTCGTTGGCTGTACATTTAAACACAAAAAAGAGAGAATTCCACTTTAAGCCCATCTTCTACCTACTAAACATCTGCAGCAACTGTAAACTTTACTGGCCGCAGGTTAGTTACAGTTGGGCAAAGCAACAAACAAAATTATATTCCCCACCTTGCAAGCCTACGGTTTTCCAAGCAGAATGTAATGCGAAGAAGTCGCAGCACTAGAACGTTAGAACGCCATCCGCATGGCATCTACAAGTTTAATGGCTTTCCTCCCTGTTCTCCACACGCGGAAGTCCTCAGGAAAGTAGCCGGCTTTCTGCCATTTCCGCAACTGGTCCATTGAGAGCGGCCCTTGCTCCTTTCCAGTAGGATCAACGTAATGCCACATCTTTTCAGACTCGGTGGTCCCATTCACGATTATGGGAGAAGGCGCCACGACCTCAGTCATGGCTCGTGAAGTACCTCGTGCAGGCGTGGTGATTTCATCCAGATTTTTGGAAGCACAAACTGTAGGTACGGTGACCCCATTGACAGCTTCCGGGGCATCACATGTATGCACAGCAATCCCATTGGAGACTTCAGGGGCATGATGCGTATACTGCCGATCGACCGCTTCTGGGGCATGATGTATTTGTGCTGTGATCCCGTTCGTGGCTTCAGGTGCACCACGTGTTGACCGTTCTGGCACACGCTGCTCCATGTGAAGATCCTCATCGTCATCGCTGTCCAGATTGATGACCTCTTTGTCACCGCCAAAGGGATGCCTAGAGCTGTTTTCATCCTTGCCATTGTCTATATTAATGAGTTCAGTTGTGCCAGCATCTGCGTTAACTTCACACTATTATTTTTCTGGGAGAAGTTTAGGTATAGACGTATAGTATTTCAGTGTATATGGTGGGGTTGATCCATTACGTATAACGAACACATAAAATGCAAACTAATTGAGAAGTATTTCTTCCAGCATCTAATTTAATTGCATTACAGTGGGCCCAAACCTATAATTTGATGAAAAATGGATCGCAATATGAAGCAAAAAAGAAAACTCCAGAAAGTTAACAAGCTCGTAATTAGCGAGAGGGGTGAGTAGGAAACCTTGACAGTTGTCCAGTGAAGTATACATTTCAGGACAAGCAGTGCCACCATTACAGAGTGCTTTACTGCCAGCTGTGTGGGTTAACATGGATAGAAAAGATCAAAATCGAACATTAGCAATTGCATGCAGTCAATAAATCAGTATTCATTACATAAGATAAATAAGGGTACAACAAGAGGAGAGCTCATAACAGGCATGACAACCAATCTTCAGAAGCACATAGACTAGACTCACATGTGAATATGTTAATTTATACACATTATATCAGCATGTTCACACAAGAAAGTAGTGCCATTTGTTGAGATGCACTATTTTGTAATATGGTTTTTCTTTGTACCGTCAACTAGAAGTATCTTTAAGGAGAGTGAATATATGGAACATGGGGGCATATGCTCCCTCCTATTTGAAATGTCAAAAACATGTCCAAAAAATATGAAACAAAAATCCCATGCACATGTCTGCAAAACATGTGCCCGCACATGAGTTTCGTGACGAAATACTATTTACTTTGTCTCGGTAAAAAAGAGAAAAATTATGTGCTATATAGCAGTATATATGTGACGTACTTTTGTCTTTTTACATAGACCAACTAAAAAGTCATTTCCCCGTGAAACTTTCTACACGTACATGGTACATGCGAGACCTATGCGCACAACTCTTTTTCAGAAATTTTAAACATTTACAAAAAAAGTTTTTTTCTACCGGGAGCATATGCCCCCATGTTCACCCTAGCATTTTCCTATCTTTAAGGGACATATATAATGCTAACTCCTCACGAGTTAAAGTAGAAGCTAAAAAAGGTGTTATGCACATCATAGTAGCATTTGTCCGATATTGAGGTAATTTACTTCTCTCGGCACTAAGCCAGTACTGATTTGCCACTTCACTTGCAGATAGCATCATAGAAGTATACAGATATGCTCGCAGCGCACTCCATATGAATATAAACTTGGCAATGACTACTAACAATTAAAATGATGCAAGTGAGGAAAGGAAGTATTGATGTAAAATACCTTCAAAAGCAGCAGCATGTCGCAAAGATGCACCTGGACACAGGCAGAAGAATGCAAGTAGATCATAAATGGCAGTTAGTCAACAAATATGTAGGATAAACAAAGGAAAATAAGGGCGTAGTTGTTTTTTAAACATAAGCTACCAAAAAACCTATATCTGATAACCCAAGACAAACCTTCTGGCGATTCATCTATACCAACTTCCAAAGGATCAGCTACTTGCTGTGTTACACCTGAGAAAAGAAAGGCAAGTAGGTCTTTATGTTAGAAAGTTTCATCTGATACTAATAAGTAAAGACTCACGCAAATTATTTGAAGGTAGAAAAGCAGACGTGACGAATAGCAAATACATAAACAACTCATGAAGTGGACCTTGGAAAATCGGGACAAACCCAGAAGATAAACGGAGGAAAAATAAGGACAATATTCTTCTAAACATTGGCTAGCCAAAAAATATCACAACTGAGTACTAGACAAACCTAGTATAGAAACACTAATTATCCAGTACAAACAACTACTGCTTATTTGTTGGAAAACACTAATGTATAGAAGGGGCAGAATAGGATTTTTGAACATAGTGAACACAAACGGGACCCACGTGATTAGAACAAGGCTCCAATAACACTGCTAAATACAAACTGCACCTTCAATAGAAAATTGGTAAAATTGCGACATAATGAGGAAATCTTCTTCTAAGCCTTAGCTACCTAAAATCCTAACTGACAAGGGAAAAAAAAAGCAAATAGGTCTTACTTAGGGTTGGGATTAAAATTGGAAACTCGCGAGCTAAAATGAGTAGCTCGTGAGTCGGCTTGAACTCAGTGTCTAACAAGTTGAGCCAAGTTTTGGATTTGAGATTGTTGTGGACCAAGCTAAATGAGCCGAGTTTACAAGCTACTCGTTCACTTAGAGTCTGAAATTTTCAATGCATGAGTGCCAAGCTGCCAATATTTGTTGCACCTATAAATGTGTAGAACTGCTATCTTTTATCATTAATCTACCCTCTGAGTACAGGTGTGGAACAGTGCAAGGACTATCGTTGTTTTAGTCTGAGTTAGTAGAAGAATTACTATTTTTCATATGCACTCATGTCCGAACACTTGAGCTAAATGAGCTAACTCACCAGCTCACCAAGTCGAGCCGAGATTTAAATCTGAGCTTGTAGTGTAAACGAGCTGAGGTGAGCTAACTCGTCGTTTTTAACAAGCTCGAACGAGTCGGGCCTAGTCTTACTATTACAAATGAGAAAAGGCGAACCTACCAAATACAAGACAATAAAAAGAAAAAAAGAAATAAATATTCTTCGGAGAATTAGATACAGGCACATCATAAATGATTACTAAAACAAACCTTCTCGTGGTTCGTGCAAGATGACTTTGAGAGAAATGGGTAACTGCTTTGCTGCCTCTGGAGGTAAGAAAGGTAAGTTGGCCTTAGTATTATAAAAGAGCTCGCACGAGTCGAGCCGAGTTGGCTCGGCTCGGCTCGAATTCCAGCCCTAGTCTTACTATTACAAATGAGAACAGGTGAACCTACCAACTACAAGACAATCAAAGGGGAAAAAGGAATGAATATTCTTCTAAGCATTTGGCTACCAACACATCATAAATGATTACTAAAACAAACCTTCTCCTGGTTCGTCTATGATGACTTTCAGAGAAACAGGTGACTGCTTTGCTGCCTCTGGATCTGGAGGAATGAAAGGTATGTCGTCCTTAGTATTATAAAGAGATTAGACTTACGTAAACTTTGACCACTTAAAGATCACAATACGAACTATTCTTCTAAGCACTAGCTACCAAGTACCAACACAGCATAGCTGATTACTAAAACAAACCTTCTCGTGGTTCGTCTATGATGACTTTCAGAGAAACGGGTAACTGCTTTGCTGCCTCTGGAGGAAAGAATGAATGGCAACCTTAGTATTAATAAGGAGATTAGACTTACGTCCATTAGTTCTATCTAACGTTGACAACTTAAAGATCACAATACGAACTATTCTTCTAAGCATTAGCCACCAACACAGCATAAATGATTACTAAAACAAACCTTCTCGTGGTTCGTCTATGATGACTTTCAGAGAAAGAGGTAACTGCTTTGCTGCCTCTGGAGGGAGAAAGGAAAGTCAGCCTTATTATGATAAAGAGATTAGACTTACGTACCATTAGTTCTATCTAGCGTTGACAACTTAAAGATCACAATACAAACTATTTTAGGGGAAAAGGTAGTCGTGCAGATAGCAACATTACCAAATAGTACCTTACTCCAAGGGGAATGCATAGCTAAAACATCCAAAACAATCTACAAGGTGGACGTTGAGTGGAAAATAAAATGGTACATAATACAAAAATGATCTTTTTTATGAGTAGATTGATAATAGTATATCTGCACATGGTTAATTTTAGTGAATAAGTAACAAGGTGGACGTTGAGTGGAAAATAAAATGGTACATAATACAAAAATGATCTTTTTTATGAGTAGATTGATAATAGTATATCTGCACATGGTTAATTTTAGTGAATAAGTAACAGTACATGCAAACGCTCCAAAGAATTACAAAAAGTATTCAACAAATTCAGCATAAACTGAATCCAACAATCAGACCAAATAAAAAAAAACATGAAAGTTCTCAAGTTACACTGATCTGAGGGTTGTTGTTCCAGATGCCATAGGCTAGCTTCTTTACCTATTATCTATCATTTAAACAAAGCGCAAATCTTTCAATCTTCAAATGAAAAGGAGATCATTTTAGCCCGTTCAAACTGGTCATGGAATTCTTTTTGCATTACAAGAACTTGGCAAGACTACCCTTGATAGGTGATCCTTTCTCCAACTACGAATATGGCCACACCAAGTCACCAACTACACCAAATTTATGTTCCAAGGGTCTGGATTACGCCGCCTTCTATGTTATATAGATACAAGCACGTGGAAGCAAGATGATACACCGTATTTGTAAATCCAGTAATATGGTAAAAAAAATGAGTGCACGACATGGGCCCCACTTGCCAGGTGGCTGACTCTGTAACAAGGGGGCGGGGGGACCGTGGTTGTTCGATAAGTTCATGAATCGTGTGATCAGTCTTGGAAACGGGCACGGAAGGAGCATAAGACCTTCAATGCTGCTAGGCCACTCCAAAGGTTCAAAACCCATTTCCTACAATTTTGGAGGTTAACTTCACAAAACCCAACCACATTTTAGTTGCCAACTGCACATGGGTGGCCCTCAGAGGTTGTACTCAACATCTTATCCTTAGGTGTGGACTGGTTGTACTAAACCTATCGTTGTATTCCTTTCATGGCTGATGGCTCTGCCATTTCTCCTAATAAATGAAAGGTAGTGCTGCTACATTTCGTCAAAAATAACAATGGTTGGACACAGAATTGCTACCTACATGATGTGTATATGCCTAATACACTAAACTGCATCCATTTCAAAATTATTGCAAGTAAAACCAATCAGTTACAGGAAAACTTCTTAATTACAAGGATGCTATTCAGGGTGAACAAAAAATCACAGTCCACAATAACAATCAACCACTTCCAATCAAAGAAAAGTAGCAGTAAGATTTCTGAGAGTGCCTTCCAATGTTCAACTCAAATGTATAAACTTCAAGATTTCAACATTTTAAAACCTGTAACGAGTATTCAACATGAAACAACGTAAAAATGTTCTTATGTGAGATCTGTTTTTTTATCAGAGTTCCTCAGCTTCTAGTGCAAACATGGTTGCGGTCTCACTTGCCTTTGCAGACATACACAACTACACACCGGTGTTTGGTTAGGCTTAATTTTGGCTTTTGGCTTATTAGCCAAAAACCACCTATATGGGTGCTTTCGATTTTGGCGTATACCATCATGTCACGATATCCGGAATAAAGCCAAAAGACAAAGCCAACAGTTACTTAGGTGCTTTTGCGGCTTATAAGCCAAAGGCGAAAAGGCAAGAAAAATCCCAACCAAACAGCCCAGAGCACACTTGAATTAAATCTGAAACAGGTCAGACGAGCAAACCTTTAGATATTTCTTCCACATCCTTCAAGCACGCAGCAATATTCCGTCTGCTACCTGCAGAATGGTCCAACGTTAGAAAATGAGTAATAACAATGTTTAAAGGTGCTATCACACTGGAAACACAATATTTGGAAAGGAATCTAGAGACAAACTTGTTCCCACAATACCGGTTCGCTTAACATTAGAATTCAATGCTTATTTATTAAATGCCTATATATGCACAACCAGTGTTTGTAGGAAGCATGTGATCTGAGTCACCAGTAGTCACATAGCCAGAATAGAAGCTGCAAAACATCAACAGCATATTATGCCAATCCAAACTAAACCTACCTACAGCATAGAAAGTTATACCATTATTAAAACTGAACTTGCTAGGATATCATCAAGGTTGTCCAGTTGAATTGCAGCAGAAATTGTGAGCTGAGGTTATAATGCAGTTTTATGACGATTTGATTCCTTATTTAACGAGGAAGCTTGAGAATCTAAGAAAATCGGACCATACTTGAGTTTGATAACCTAGAGGTAGCTAAGATATTGCCTCAACAAATCATTTAGGCCTCAACAGCTAAATTTCAATGACACTCGAGATTGCCATATATTGCCCGACCCTCTCCAGATTTTTTTTTGTTAGACCCCAACGTAACCATGTAGGCCTCAACAGCTAAAATGGTTTTAAATGAGGAAGTTTAGGCCTTATTGCTACTTGCATGAATTGGTGCATTATTACCCAATATTATCCACTATTGTCGTGTCAAGAATTTGGTAAATATGTGTACATACTAACTATGTGTGTTGGCCACTCCTCCGAGTGACTAGCTTCAAGAGCAGGTGCTAAAAAGGTTACGCAGGGAGCGCCTCCCGGTGCAGATGAGTCTTACGGACTTGAGGTTTTAATGGGCTCAGCTGGTAGAGGTAGCAAAAAAAATCTCGCTATCTTCTAGGACTTCAAGGCAGTGTTTGGATCTGAGGCAAGAATTAAACAAGCCTAGCTGGGCAAGGATGGGCATTAAGAACGGGCAAAATAATCTAGCTTGTGATGGCAATTTAGCCTCCACCTCTGCAAAACTCGCTCACAAAGGAGAGCCGATTTGGCTCGCCCATGTCTGCAAACGAACAGATGCTAATACTCGAGCATGTTCTCGTAGTGCACCCGCAGCTTAACTTCCTCGTTCTGAGTCGTGGTCCACCATGCACCATTTCCATGCTTGTTTTCTTACGAGAAGCCATAAGCCATGTTGCAGGTTGTAACCAAACATGTTTTGCTCCTATAGGCTATAGCTCAAATCGGCTAGTTAAACCTATCCTACCAAGAAAGGGAAGCTAATGAACCAAATGTGCGCCCAATGTCTCTTGGTAACACTAACGGTGATCTATAATTGGTGTTAAAAGAAATTGTTTCAGAAGGTAGCATCCAATTTTTAGAGATAGGCATTTTAAGCTTTTTAACATTGAGGCATGCAGTTGAAGAGGTCAGTTGGTTACTATCTATGTCAAGAAATGGGGGGTGTCGCAGGAATTTGGCTCCTCCCTGCCATTGGCAGTCAGTATAGTTGTCGCGTGTGTGTAGGTTAGCCTATCCCAAAGCATGTACATGAACCTTGCTCCTTGGCTATTTTTTAGCAATGTATTTAAACAGCAAAGAGATTTTTGATGTTTCACGAAGAAGAAACTTCCATGCAAAAAGGCAGTGGCCAATGTAATGTAAGTTGTTCAATCAACTTACTCCACGATATCTGGTAAACAAGTCTAGTAAAGTAAATATTTATTGTTATATATACAACAAAAACATAATTTCAAATATTTTTTAAATATTGAGCATATTTTTTGAAACATAAGAATTGTGCTTAATCATTCTTCCAACACACAGGTACATGTTCTGTTGTATCCACCATGTTACAAAATAGGTGTCAGCTACTCTTTCACATAAGGGATTAGTATTTCAAGAGGATCATAGAAGAACTGAAGTAGGGAGCCTTCGTGGGGATCTTGGAAACACCTCTGCATTGATAAGTTACTTGACAGTTGAACCTAAATAAGATAAACTTTAATGACAATGACTATTGTAGCAAAAAAGTGAACACGTTTAGTAACAGGTCTAGGAAGAGTTTAGAATAGAACCTGATTCTATGGGAAACAACTCCAGACCAACTAATAGATGAGTACTCTAAGATAATTACACCACTGGAATTGTGGATGTGAACCTAAAAAGGCCTTGTATCCCCTCAAATGCAAAAGAAAAGAAGGCTCGTACTTACAGTCGATTTTCAAAGACTGGTGTCTGGCCATATCCATCACACAAACCCATAAAAATACTACTCCCTCCGTTCATAAAAGGATGTCACAAGTTTGTACAAACTTGTATGTATCTACACAGTAAATCATGTCTAGATACATACAAGTTTAGACAAACTTGTGACATCCTTTTATGGACAGAGGGAGTATATGCATTCACAGCCACACACATACGTTTAGATATTTGGTCGGCATTGTCATATTCACTAAAAAATCAGTGAACTCAGCACTATGTTGCAATAACCTGGCTACTTGTAAATGGCAAACCACAATATTCCAAGACAAACAGTACTCAGTTGATAAGTAAATACCCCGTTTGTTTCTAAATATACGATGTTTTAGTCTTTGTCCACATTCACATGTATGCAAATGTAACACACGTTTTAACGTGTATGTTCACTCATTTTAGTATGTATCTAGACAACATGTAGAACACGTAAAACATCTTACATTTAAAAACAGAGGGAGTAGCTTCTAAAGGGTAAATATAGTCACATGCTAAACTTTTAGAATATTAGATTTATGATGCAGCTTTACTTTTTCGAGAAAACGCAAATGACATTTGCGTTTTATTATATTGAAAAGATAAGAGTGAATCGGTCACCTCCTAGGAGGCAAGTTACAGGGCATTACAGGGAAATTAGTGGACGTCCCAGGTCTGATTAAAAGCTTTACAGAAGAATCATGTAGTGGCTAAATAAAATAGCTGTTAACCGTCTAATTAAAAGCTATAAGACTTCCAAAAGAATCAGCTAAGAAGTTGGAATGTAACACTTTCATGAATGTAAGCATATGGAATAGAAGAGGGAAAAACTGTTATATAATTAAGAGGAAAAAGTTCAACTGCGTGTACCTTGATTTCCTTGCAAAGGGTCGCTTGCTGCTGCTTCACTTTCAGTTACTTTACTCTGATCTTCTTCATCTGGAATAACTTCTGGGGTCACTTCAAGACGGCGCTGTCTTTCAGCTGGTGTGCTTAGAAGCTTTTTTTGACAACTTAGGTCATGCATTGTAAGAAAGAATCAGTTAAGGAAAAAGAACCACATAAAGTTCTTTCCTGTGCTTTAAGTCATAGGCTTGCTATGCAATAGAAAATAATAAGAAAAGAAAAAGACATATCTATAAATCACAAGCATGGTTAGTTATTGCCACATGATCATTCAGTCAATCTGTAAAGGATATTCGTGGCGCCACCCCTTCTCATACGCTCTCCCCAAGTCTTTTTCCAACCTTAGAAGCTCTCTATCAATCCACTGAAGAAAATGTCAACTTCACCAATCAATGTAAAGAAGCATAACGAGCATATCGATATTAAGCAAAGAACAGTGTATGTTAATAGGGAGCACGAGTGTCCGATTTGAGATGAGAACCCAGAATTTTAGGGGCTTCATAAGGTATTTATCTAAGAAACGTAACAAATATAGCATGCAAGGAAGCTAGGATACAACTCAAAAAATCTAATAATCTTCCTTTTGAGGAATGGTGGGTACGGCCTAAGAACCACATCAGATGTATGACATTAAATCCAGCCAACTTAAAAGAGATGATATCCTACCTCCTGACTAGAGGTGTCATGCCGACTGTCAAACCTAAAGATTAATCTTGTCAGGGAAAATGATATGAAGGTCAGGTCAACCACTAATTTTTTTTCTTTATTCAGGGAAAATTATTGCGATCATAATCTTCTGAATATAATATTTTTTATCAGGATTCAGAAAAAGCCTAAACTGCTCAGGCATTGAAAAATCAGTACAGATGGACTGACTTGCGCATGAACAGGTCTACCCTAAACTTACCATACCAGAACACTTCAAATATAAAACTAAGATAAAGGCAAAACAACAAAATATATACAAGTTCGAACACAAGCTAAGGTTGTTTCACAATTAAGAGTTAAGACTTGAGAGAGCATAAAAGAATCTTTTGCTGAAGCATGCACTGTTTCAATAAAAAAGAATTATAATCACGTGGCCTCTTTCTAACTTTCTTCAGATAATAAATTAGTTATAAAGATTTTCCCGTTACACGTATTTTCATTCAACATTTACCACAATGAAGTTCCAAATTAAAATCATCAGAATGAGCTTACATGATTGACTATGTCTGCATGTACACTTGCCTCTTTTTCCTCGAACTCGGCCTGTCAACAGCACAAACTCAGAGAATCAAGATAAGAGCTTGACATGTGCACGTTAGAAGCTTTAGTAAAGCAAGAGACTGAATGACACTTAAAAGTGAACACTGAATAAGTTTTAAAACACTTTCAATATACTCCTTCCGTCCCAAAATAAGTGTCTTACATTTGTCCAAATATGAATGTATCTAGACATAAAACACATCTAGATACCTCCATATCTGGACAAACCAAAGACACTTATTTTGGGATGGAGGGAGTATTAGGAACTGTAACAAGCACAAATAACCAAGCTAGGTTATATGGTACAATAAAATTTGCTGTCTGATATCATGCGCACTTGCTACATAAAGCCTCCAATCAAGAAGTGATACTCTGTGACAGGACACCTGGAGTCTAAATTTTACCAAGAATATAACAGTGAATGTTAATATTCAGATTGGATTTCATTTCACCAAAATCATATGGGCAGATCCATCTTAAAAAACATTCATAGTTATTAATTTTATCAGAATATACAATATACAGTAGTTGGTCATCCAGTCCAGAGTTCATTTGGAGACCTTACTGTCTAAAACGGCATTTTTCAATGACCAAAGGTAATAGTAAATACATCCATGATCAGCTAACAAGCACAGGAGTATCGTTATGAGATACTCAACATTTTATATCCCTTGTTTTACATAGTCTCAATTAAAGAAATAGTATCCGACAGGAGTACAGAAAGTCACGTCCTTATGAGTATATAACTCAGACTAGTTCTTCCTCCCAAGTATTTGCTACCCTCTCAGATGAATCAAATGGGAACAGACAGAAAAAATAATGCTACATATGCAGAGCACAAGGAGCAAAAATACTCCTGTCACGATTGTATCGTGTTATACATAATATCATTTTATTTGAAAGTTGGAATATGCTAGGCAAACTGCAAGATTATTGTTTCTTTGACACACAAGTATAGCAACAAAACAGGTTAGCTGTTTAACAAAGTGAATATGAAAGCATGAGGGAACACGTAAATGATCAGATTATTAGACACATACAAGCAAACATATTGACATATTTTACACATGTAACTTAATGGCCAGACAAAGAAAATTGTCTAAGTTAACTAGCAGTAGCAGCAGATCCACTAAAACAATGCATGTCAAAACGTAATTGTATCCAACAAAATAATAAGGTATTTAGGTGCACCCAGTATACTCACGGCCAGCCATTACAGTTAAAGAAGGAAACTTCATAGGAGGTGAACTTACAACAGTAGGCCTTTTGAAGAGACCTTTTTTGGCCGACAGAAGCAGATCATTACACTCATCCTGTTATAAAGAACAAAAGAAGAATAAATTACACAAGGCAGATAGAACAAACACTATATTTGGAGTAGGTGAAACAATTTTGCAGAAGCTGCTGAGCAGTAACAGACTATAATTAATAAAAAAATGCTAGCACTCGCTACATTTTACAGTGGCACTCACTGGCGTAAATATTACTGGACTAAATGAACCTTACCTCCTCAAAGTTCTCTTCTGACAGCATTGAGATCTTGACATCATCACACATATTGGAAACACATAAAAGAATATCTGTAAGTACATCTGTACCCTTAATCTTGTATTCTTCTGAAGATTTCTTAATGCCTGTAATGGATGTTTCCGCAAGCAGGTGAGAAAATTGCTTCCCTTTCTTAGAATGACAAAAAAACAATAGAATGCAGATAGACCTCATATACTGAGACATCGAGCTTGGATAGCTAGCCCACTTTTACATGCATAAGTGTTTTTATATGCCAGATAATCTAGTTAATAAAAAGACGTTGCGGCATGATTTGGGCCTTCATTCTGAAACTACAGGTACGCTGGGCTGGGCATGCTTGGCAAATAAATACAGGAAGTTTCAGAGGACGAATGCCTGAAATTGGACAATACCTGTAACTAGGCCAACCTGGTAATGCTTCCTAGTCATCTGATAAGTATAACTCTTCACATCATTCTTCACTCTAACCAAACAGCCAACAACTTTCTGTTGAAATGTGTCTAGCTCACTCAGAAGCTTGACAGCTAAACTTCTTCTCAAATATATTAAATTCAAGTTATCCTGATTGAGAGCGGCAAGACAGGTCTTGTTTATTCCTGAAACCTTCTTAAGGATTTTTGGCTCCAAACTATTCCGAGGCTTCTTTTTCACCGTTGAAGCATAGTCATCCTCAAATTCATCGCTTTCATCCTCTGAAATGGCATTTACAGCAAGATGTGTTTCCAGCAGGCTATGGACCATGTTGTTCTTCAGATTCTTTTTATTACCAAATAAAGCACGCAGATTCTCATCACACTCGACAGATTTCTTCTTCTTCTTATCCTGTAGATTCTCTTGGATGTACTCCCTGACAACTCCAGTAACTCTGTAATGATCAAGAGGCTTGGTTGAATACTTCCCAATACGGACTAGGAAGTCAGTTAGCTCTTTTGAAGCCCAGTCAACATATGTTTTTTTATTCGACTTCTTTCTCTTCAGCGGTGTTTGCACTTCAATTGGTTTGTCCGTTGTGTCAAGCAGAAACGTTTTCCCAGCGTCAACACTGTCACCTAATGACGGTCCACCTGTCTTCTGATGCTCATCTGAATCCTTACCTTCTTTACAGTTTAGGCTTCTTTTAAGATTAATACTCGCTGCTTGCAAGTCGAGCAATGTGAAACGATCTTTTCCTTTAATTACTTCCCAGTAATCTTTAAACAATACTTCATAGTTCTCTGTTGTACCTGCGAAAACACCCCTTGCCTGGAGATGCACATGAACTCTTGTCAGAAAAGACAAAAGGAAAAAAAACATACTGGGTGCGTAAACTAGCATTTTTGCTAGTATATAGTTTTGTGTACAGGAAGATAACGTACAAATAACGGAACTAGCAGGCTAAATGAACTGTGTACCACCTTGAAAACGGAAGTCATTACTGTAATACAAAAAAAAGTCTGAGGGTAATGCATATGGCCATATCCCATATGCATGTAGTTACCTCTTCATGATCAGCATTTTTCTCGGTCACTATTGCCATATTTAAGCACCTGCTGCAGAATCCTTTGTTTTCCTTCAGTTGGACAAACTCAACTTTTCCAAGGCAGTCTCCACACATAGAGGAACTTGGACAACAGAAGCATTCATATAACGAATTCCTTCTGCAAATAGCACATCTGTGGCAATCTGTGAATAGTTAGTATTAGCCGCAAGAACCAATATCATTATTTTACAAGACAGAAGTTAAAAGAGGCACTTAGATTAAGTAAACAGAACAGTGAATACTAAGAATTTGAGCTTTCATTGTAACACCTATTTCTTATGCCGACATCAGACAAAAATTGCAGGGCTGCAATCCATAGGAAGTTTCTAGTTGGAGATATTGCAGTGTTCAAGCAAGGATAAAGCATATGTTCTAAGAGGTAAAGCATCCAGCAGTTTTATTTTTTACATGAAAGAAAAGGAGAGGAACATACATGAAAGAAAAAAGGGAGGAACAGAACAGCAGGGATTTCAGAAATGCAGGATATGATCAGGGTTCTTGGCCGAGTAACTGAACATGAGCAAGCAGCAAAACAAGTGCACCAACGTAAGTGCTAATGCTCATGGCAGCCATGCATGGTACAAAAACAACGAAGAACGAATCAAAAGTGCTCACCACAAGTGAACTGGTCATTGGAGCTAAGGAAGTCGTCTTCCTTCCCCACGCAGTGCGGATGGTAAGCTTTGAGGCAGTTCCTGAAACGCATCAATCACAAGTCAAATTTCAGTGAGATTCTCGCCAACATTCAGACTGTAAGTGATCCAGATTCCAGAAGATGTTGTTTGCAAGCCACCACAGACAGTACGAAGCAGACTACATTCAGCATGCATCATCATCTACCTAACCAGATCGTGCAATCTCCCAAACACACCAGGAAGGTGTCATCAACAGAAAACTGCCATGAGAGATGGTTATCATTACAGATGCAGTTGCGTGCATAGAAGGAAGGGCGTTAAGGAACGATTCCGCGAGAGAGCTGGAGTGGGAGTGCTCCGGATGATGACAATGTCACGGTCCCTGATTCGCGACAGAGCTGGAGTGCTCCGGACGACCGACAGTCGCTCGACTCGTGTGTGTGTGTGTGTGTGTGTGTGTGTGTGTGTGTGTGTGTGATCGATCAGTAATCTGTTGTCTCTTTCCGTGAAAAAAAAATTTACAGTGGAAGAGAAGCAACAAGGCAACCCTTTTGAGCGTACGTTGGGCGACCACCAACGGCATGAAGCAACCAAACCAACCCCCCGGTAAAATTAAAATTAAAATCAAAATTAAAGAGGGAGGAAGGGGGACGGGGCTGACTTGAAGTCGCAGACGCGGAGGTCGCCGCCGTCCTTGCAGACGAAGCAGAACTCCTCGGCGATGTCGTCGGCGACCTGCTTGCACCTCCTGCCCATCGCCCGCTCCCCCCTATCCCCCTCCTCCCCGACGCCAACCCGGCTCCGCGATACCCACCGACCCCGGCGAGATTAAAAAAAAAACTCCGGACCTCGGCCCCCCCCAACCCCCGCCGAGAACCTCACGGCGGCGGCGCGGAACGGGGAATCAAACGCGGGGTCGAACGGCGGCGGGCGGGGCGAGGGTTCGGGGATTGGATTTGGGGGCAGGGGATGAATGAATGCGGGGGCGGCGCGGTGTGGGGGGCGGGGGCGGCGCGGGGTTGGGTGACGGACGGCGCCTGGCTGACTGACTGACGAGGAGGAATGGAGGATTCACGCACACGCACGAGGAGGCGCTTCGATTCCAGGTTTACCGGGGCGGGCGGCCCAGACAAGTGTCTCTGTGGCGGCCAACACCTGGCAGAACAAGGGCGTCCGTGCATCGGATCGGAGGTCGCCACATTCAGTTCCTGCCGTCACGGGGCTGACGTGGAAGGAGCACTGGAGCAGTAACTGTGCAACGGCGCACTGCACAGCCGGACGCCGGTGCTAGCCTAGTGCTAGGCCCAACGATTCTCTGTTCTCGTCAACCTCTCCCATGTCCTCCATCTGTCACGTCGAATGCTCCGTTTCAAAATAATGACACAACTTTATCATACGCGGATTTAAATAAATGGAAGTCAAATATTTTGAAATGGACGGAGCGGTTTGCAACCAGGGTGAAAGAAAGGGAAAGAAAGCAGTGGAGGTTGGTGGCATGTAGGCCAAGTGATGCTCAACCTCTTTAGGCAAAGTGGCTCACGTGAAGGAAAGCCTCCATCGTGGGTCCATGGTCGGTTTGTTGCATTTAGTTATCATGTTATGTGTCTCATTATTTATTATAAGGTTGAAAACGAAACGAAAATGACACAACTTTATCCGTACGAGTTGATGTATTTGGTTATATATAGTCGTAGGATACGTCCATATTTATATAAATGGATGTCTGAACAGATAGACGTCGCCTAGAGGGGGGTGAATAGGCGATTTAAAACTTTTTCCGAGAAGGCGGAATATCCGGTCCAAGAATGATCCGGAAATTCCGGTATGCTTGATAAAGGCGGAATAAAACTAGAGGTTTAATTTAATAAGCATACAACCTAGATATAAATACTAGGCTCACTTATGTGCACCAACAACTTATGCTAAGCAATACAAGTAACAAGGGGATAGCAAGATATATGACTTCAAGCACGAAGGTTATCACAATGTAAACTGCATAAGTAAAGAGCTCGGGAATAGAAATAACCGAGGCACGCGGAGACGAGGATGTATTCCCGAGTTCCACCCAAAGGTGTACGTCTCGTTTGGAGAGGTGTGCGCAACCACAACAGGTTAGCCGCAACGCCACAAAAGCTCACCTTCTTCTCCTGATGAACTCAACCACAAAAGGTTGCGAGTTCAACTTCCACTATTGATCTCCTTTGGGGCGGAGATCGAATCCCGTACAACTCTTGAGGCACACACTCATAACTTAATTGGGGGCTCCCAAGTCTTGAGGCACACATCCACAACTTAATTGGGGGCTCTCAAGTGACCACAAAAGGCCGGCCACAAAAGGCGTCTAGGGTCCAAAGAACCAAGAGTAACAAGCTCACAAGTATCACCACCACGAATCATCGTGGAGGGCTCAAACCGATGCAAATGCAATGTCAAGAGCACACAAAGTGCTCAAGTCCTTCACTCTCAAATTCCAACACAACAACAAATGTTTATGGGGGAATAAGAGAGGAAGAACAAAGGAAACCACAAAGGAGTCAAATCCTTCACTCTCAAATCCCACCAAAAGCAACTAATGCTTATGGGGGGAGAAGAGAGGAAGAACAACGAAGAAGAACCACAAAGGAACTCCAAGAACTAGATCCACTAAGTTCCCCTCACTTAGAGAAGAGATTGATTGGTAGAATTGTAGATCTAGATCTCCTCTCAACTTTCCCTAAAGAATATGGAAGATTCAATGGAGGGATTGAGAGGGAAGTGAGATTTCCAAGGTCAACAATGGAGTAGGAGAGAGGGGAAAGTCGTGCTGCCTTGGATTAGCTGGGGAAGAAGAAGGGGAGGGGTATTTATACCCCTCCAGGAAATATAGCCGTTGGCTGTTTCGACACTCGGAAATTCCGGTATAAGTGAGACTCGGAAATTCCGGTCACCCGAAAATTCCGGTCTAAGAGAGACTCGGAAATTCCGGTCACCCGGAAATTTCGAGTCCATGAAATTTCCGAGCTGAAATTCCGGCTGGAGTCAGAACCAAAACCAAACTTTTCCTTAGCCGTTTCTGGAGGACTTTTCTGGGTGCACTCAGAAATTCCGGTAGACGGAAATTTCCGAGCACAATTTCCGACTGGAGTCAGAACCCTTTTTCTCCTTTCCTTAGCCGTTTTCTTGGATGAGCTGGGGAACCGGAAATTCCGGTAGAGCGGAATATCCGGCCCCAATAATCCGAATCAGCAAAACACCGAAACGAAAACTGCTATAACTTTTGCAAATGAACTTCAAATGAGTTGAGACAAATTTTGTTGGAAAGATAGCGACGATGCATGCATCCCATAAATAGAGTAAAATCACCACATATGGCAAGGTGTGGGACTTTTCTCATGGTAGAACCGATAATATTTCCGTCACCGAAAATGCAACAAGTTGTCCAAAGTAAAACCAATTTCGATTAACAAGAGCTTGACATGGAGATGAACCAAGCTCTAACTCCTCACCAACATAAAAGCCAAATAAGAAGCAAGAAATATGATATGCCAAGTATGCAAAGGTTTGAGTTCTCCACAACGATGCGATCAAGTTACTAACTTGAGAACCCCTCTTGATAGTCCGCCTATCTATCCTATAGCCCTATCAAGATCATACCTTTGCCTTGGGCATTCCACTTGAGTTGGATGATGACTATCTTGATCTCTTCAAGTGGTTCATCTTTCTTGATCGCGCGTCCACGCACATGCTTGATGAAGACTTCTCCAAATACTCCCCCATGCTCACAATGGGAGAGTCTCGCTTAGCTCCGTCTTCATGTATCCATTGCAAGCACCAAGCATAGGATCTCTTCAAGAAGCTTCTCTTGGTCTTGGTCTTGCACATCTCACCTTGATGACGATCACCACAGGACGTCATCCTCCATGAGCTATATGAAATCTTCATTTGATGCAAACCCATGGGAAGATACCTAACCTCATATAAAGATACCACACACATATATCGTGGGTTAGTTCACAAAGCTATGCGGACAAGTGTTTACCATCCCAAGAGATACATGATCGCTCTTGGTACATCTTGTAGCTTTGTGTGTTGATCAACATCTTGATCAACCTTGTATCTTTTGACATTTCTTCACTAATATGATGTCTTGAATCCTTCAAGACATTCTTGCAATATGCTCCACTCAACACATAAGCTTCAAGAGTCCAACACATGAACTACACAATTCCATGGACATGATCTATAATGATATCTTAATGCAAACATTAGTCCATAGAGATTGTCATTCAATTACCAAAACCACACATGAGGGAAAATGCTCTTTCAAAGTCAAGTATTTTAAAACGGACGAAGCAGTTATGCAAATTTGGTGAAAGAAGGTAGTGGAAGTTGGTGGCAATTAGACGATGTGATGCTCAACCTCTGTTAGCCAAAGTGACTCGGGTGATGGAAAGCATCGTGAGTCCATGGTCGGCTGGTTGCATTTGTTTATCGTGTTATGAGTCTCACTATTTAATACTCCTCGGCATCCTCACTGGTCGACTGTTAAGCGCATTCTTCACTATCTCAGCTAGACCATCTCTCATGGCGTTCATCTTCGACGAGCCACCTTGAGTCTGTTGTCTGCATTCTCTGATGCAAATTTGGTTAGGGATTCTGATGAAAGGGGACATGTCATCTTCTATGGTCCTAACTTAATCGCGTGAAGTGGTCGGAAACAAGCCACAATGTCACGTGCTAGTACAATCTGAGTACAAGGCTCTTACTAATGTCACTGTTGATAGGGTTGAAAACGGAATGAAAACACAAGGAATATGAAATTGGAAACCCTGTAAACGAATGTGGAAGTCGAAATCACCGGAAATGAATGTGGTACGAAAAAAGACGAATATGATTAATAAGAATATTTATCGAAACACAATAGCAGGACGTTGGACGAGCCACACTGCTAGGCAAGACAATTAGATTAATTAGGGTTCATTAACTAGTACGCAACCAGCCTCATCACATGTAGGCCCTGTTCGTGTATGGTTACACATGTTGTATGTACTATGTACACAGTGTGTATGTGAAACCATAAATCATAATGTGGAAAGACTAACGAGACACCTAGATAATCTTTTCTCTCAAATTCAACATCCCACAACATTCAATTTCATTTCACAATGAAACCGACCAACCATTTTTATGGGTTTAGACAGTACAATGCTGACTCTCCAGGAAGCAACAATTTATACGTCGGATATCACATCATTATCATCATCAGCTTGAACTAATATATTGATATTGATAAGCTCTCCGATTTATTCTTTCTTTTCCTTGTAAATTTTGGGGCTAGATGGTAGAATAAGATGATGCGGCAATTGAAAACTGAAAATGCAAAAGCATGATAATGTGAGGGTACAAATGATGCAAGTAGAGCAGACATGCAAACCGAACACACTTACAATCCGTTTTAAAGAGTATACATACATATGTGATATGAAATAATTAACCGATAAGAATATTTCGTTTTGAATTCACACTCATAAACGGTATAATGAAACATGACAAGACAATCAAACAACACGACGGACATAGATTTTTTTATGTATAATCTAATTTTTTTAACCAAACTTTTAAGGTAGTCTTGCACAACTAGTAGTTAGCGAGTTGCCGAATTCGTCTCTGAATCAGCACCTAACTTACATATGTACAGACTATTGAGTACAAGGAGGATACTAGGTCACTGAAGAATATGCGGATGGTACCTTAAACTCGCGTTCTTGCATCCATATGTACCTATTTTGTTCACGTGTTCATGTACCATTATTTATTTAATGAGTGTTTGACGAACTCGAATTATCAAAAAAGAAAATGGCGTATGGTTTGTTGATCTACTTTTATGTACATATCTGATTAATTTTGTTTTTACATCCAATTCGCGTCCTTACCTATCCGGCTAGAAAGATACATGTGTATCTAGATAAAATTATGCCCACTAATATGGATCGGAGGGAGTACTCTAATTTGACGAGCAAGTGAAAAACTTGCAAAAATGAGCGAAAAATGAGCGTGGTCGGCAGGATTCGAACCTGCGCGGGCAAAGCCCACATGATTTCTAGTCATGCCCGATAACCACTCCGGCACGACCACTTGGATGTTACACTCCAAATTGCGTAGAACCCAAACCTATAATTCAGACGTTGTGATCTGGAGGTAGTGGTGGCCCCATGTTCAATCTAGTGTTTTTTCCCACTGGATATGTCTCAACAATTTGCTTGTTTTCTCAATGATGAAAAACATACGCAGAACAAAAGGCTGTCTAAAAAACGTCGGGTAATTTCATGGATATTGCTATCCTTTGTAGGTGTGCTCAATGTATGGGTAGTTGAACACAATTTTCCATTCATATAACGTAACAACAAAAGATCAGATCAGGTGTGCTGAAAGGAAGCTCAGCCAAGTTTTCAAATTGTCATTCGGCAACATCTTTGTGTACTTTTAGTGCCATTTATACACAGCCCCACTGTTCAAGCACATCAGATAACATAAGGCTACAGAAGGAAAATATACACAACACACAAGTATATAATACAAACATCAAGTAAAAGGAACTAATTGACATCCCATATGAAGGGGACTCACTTAAGCATCTTTTGTCTTCAACAAAGGTGAACATCAAGTAGGGATACATCTGCAGGGGTAATCTGCATAGTATGTTCACACGCCAAGTGGCTGGCTCCACACAATTTGTATCACTAGCCCTACATCGCAGATCTTAAAGATGTCCCAGCACAGGCCATGGGGTCACTCCACTCGGAGGAAGCAAGGGTTTTATCATTGGAGCTCGCCGTAACATCCGTTGAGGCTTGAATTGAGATGCCTTCTGCGGAGATGATGATATATTAATAGTCTTTTTTGTGACAATATAATATTAATAGTTAGAGCCCAGTAAAAAGAAATATTAATACTCAAAGAGGACGAAGACGGCAATGCAATTTACCAAATCCACACATGGATAAGCAATGCCGAGGTAAACAGATAGAGTAGTATTAGGAACGACATCAATACCGTTAAGTGTTTAACGCTTTAAGCCCAATCCAACCAGTTCGATAATCAGTCAAAATTCACATAGCATCACATATTAACTATTGTGGCGTTCAATACTACTGCTATTCATTTGCTGGCCAAATACAGCATGGCAACAGAAGCAGCCAGAGAAGATAATAACATCAATACTCAGTGAGGAAGAAGACAGCAAGTAATGCCATCAATACTCAGTCAGGAACATCATCAACACCTGGTGTTCAAGCCCAATGATCCAATAAGTTCAATTGTGTGCCAAACTTACATAGCATATATTTAACTACTGTGGTGTTTAAATAGACCATATATGCATTTGCTGACAGAGTATAACACAAATGGCAACATAAGCCGCCAGAGTTGTTTTCTTTTTTGGGGGAAGTGGGGCGATAAAAAATTGTTCTGCTCTATCTTCAGCTAAAACAATACTACAGGGAGCTTCCTAGAGTTTTCTCCTCGACATGGCACTACTCTTACATCATGTAATGTATTTTACACAATGAGAGCTCCTAGGCTATGCTGGTGCAGCTTGCTGCCAATCTCAGCAGTTCCAGGTTCTAATTATCAGCGATACACCCACGCATGTCTCAACAAGACAAGACCGACAAGTGAGACGCCTACTACACAAGCACAGCGGCGCAGGATCAAGCGATTCGCACGCAACATAGCCCTACAAGAGGCAGAAGGCCGCACCTTATCGTCGAGGACGAGGCGGACGCGCGCCACGGCCTTGCTCTGGTGCCGCATCCGGTAGAGCCGCCGGCCCAGCACGGCCATCCCGAGCAGCGCGACGGCGACGGGCACCGACCACGTGCTCCTCGCCGCGCGCCCCGCCCACAGCCGCAGCACCTCCATCGGCAGCTTCCACCACGGCTGCGGCGGCGGCGCCCCTCCCTTGGCCACCACGCCCTCGTCCGCCGCCGCAACCTGCCCGGGCGGCTCGGCCGCTTCCTCGCGCCTCTCCCCGTCCGAGGACGAATCGGACCACAGCGCGGCGCGGTCGCGGGCGGGGAAGGCGAGGGCGTCGGGGTGGGGCTCCACCCAGCCCGTGCTGCCGGCCTCCTCGTCCGTCCCCTCGTCCTCCTCCTCCTCGCCCGCCACCGACAGGGACGCCCTCCTGGCGTACTTGGCGTCGGAGCCGAGCTCGAAATAGTCGTTCTTGATGGCCCCGGCGTCGTCCTCCGCCTCCCCGCTGCCGGCGTACGGCTCGGCGGCCGCCGCGGTTGGGGAGGCAAGGAGGAGCTCCCACTCCTGCAGGTCCGCCGCGGCCTCCCGGTCCATCTCGAGGGGGATGCTAGGTTTGGATTCGGGGGTCGGGGAAAGGAATTAAAGATTTGGGAGCTTTGGAGGAGAGGAGGAGCGTCGTGGCGTGCAGGGGGTGGGGAAGGGAAAGGCAGATTCGCGGGGTTGCAGGAAGAGGTGGTTTGTTCCGCGGGTGCACCTAGATTCTTCCAATTGGATTCTATCGTTTGGAGAGGACTGGGCGAATGGCGAGTAATGGAATTGGATTCTTTTTCATTTGCACGAGCAATGGTACTCCGAAAATTTTAGAAAAACTACATATTCAAATGGATAGATATTTATTTTACAAATGCCCATGTACGTAGTGGCCGAACTAATCCTGTTAATATTGACCACATTCGGACATGTTATTATCAGGTAAACACCACGAACACCATTGGTGAGGTGGCTGAACTAGTCAGGCCGACCTAGAGGACGGGGGCAGAGGGACGCGCCCGCCCTGGGCCTCAAGGTGGCAGCGGCTCAACCAAATTAATATAATTAGGACTGTGCTATTCAGCAGGCGCCTGCTACGAGGCGTAGCTCCACACGTTAGACGACAAAAAAATCTCAGCTAGCTCTCCTGCGTGTGAGAGAAATAGCAATGTTTGCATGCATGCATTAAAATCCGAAATTGCTGACATCATCGCGCATTAAATGCAAGATTTGAAAACTCAAAATGTTTTGTAGCTCAAACCGTTTATCGAATTTATGATTTGTTTTCACCGTTAGACTAGTCGCGTCAAGATTTTCGAAACAAGATCCTATGTCGATATGTTTCGACAACTTTTTTTTTGCTCAGAAAGTTACCACCCCGTAACAAAGAAGTTACCCAGTCTTTTATACGTAAGTTACCAACCATATTAGAGATTAGTTTTGGGGTTGAAATAGAACATTTTTCTTGTTATTTTAGATCTTTACGAGATTTAAAGTTACCACATTATTTTCAAATGGTAAATTTATCATGCATGAATAAGTATTATGATGATAACTATTATTTAGAGGACATGGTAACTACATCAATTTCGTGGTAGATAACTAATCATGAACACATGGATAACTTAATAAGCACTGAGTGGGTAACTTCACCATGAAAAACATATGGGTAACTTTATCAATTTCGTGGTATTATAAATTTAGGACAACTAACTAAAACAATTAGTATTAGGGTGATATCATTAACACATGTGTAACTTTATCAGTACTAGGTGGGTAAATCCATCAGTACTGTGGGTAACGTTATCAGTACTAGCTGGGTATTATCAATAGTCTTTCTTATGATGTAATTATCACTATGAAAACGAGAGTTGTCATTCTAATACTTATGAAGTTGAATGGGTGTTTTAGTGTATAGTTATAAACTTATGTATGATACATTTACCATCCCAACATGATATTCACTTATGAATAACTAGGTGTGGTAATTTAACAAATCGAAAAGAACAATAAAAATTGTTCTATTTCAACCCGAAAATTAACCGTTAATTATGGTTGGTAACTTACATACTACAACCTGGTAACTTATATGCTACGGGGTGGGTAACTTTTGGGTCCGAAAAAAAAGTTGTCAGAATATGTCAATATGGGATCTAGTTTCGAAGATCTCGTCGCGATTAGCTCAGCGGTGAAAACGAATTCTCAATCGAATAAGCGGTTTGGGCTACACAACTTTTTGAATTTTCGGATTTCACATTAAACTGTTTGTGCATGCTGAAGGAGATATGCCCTAGAGGCAATTAATAAAGTGTATTTTTTATCATATCTCGTTTGTTCATAATAGGTTTTTGTGTCATGCTAGAACCGTATTAAGCGGAAACATTAATGCGGGTGTGATACGTAAACAACCAGGTCCCTAGTAGCCTCTACTAAGACTAGTTTCGTTGCGCGATTGATGATCGAGATTTCCCGGTCATGGGGCATGGCGCCGGTCGGCAATGAGAGTCATATCGCTGGAGAGTGATGTGATGGACATACTCAGATTTGGAGAACATAGTCATTACACCTTTGACCGTGAGATCAACTCTTATTGATATTCGCCGAAGATACTTTGATTGCACCAAACGTCGTATCTTATTTAGTATGACAATTGAAAGGACAATGATGTCGCCTAGAGGGGGGGGGTGAATAGGCGGTTTAAAACTTTTCCGGTTTAGGCTTATTAATTGCGGAATAAAACTAGGTGTTTAAATTAACAAGCCGACAACCTAAATAAACTAGGCTCACCTATGTGCACCAACAACTTATGCTAAGCAAGACAAACAACAAGGTGATAGCAATATAGAATACTTCAAGCACGAAGGCTATCACAATGTAAAGTGCATAAGTAAAAGCTCGGGTATAGAAATAACCGAGGCACGCGGAGACGAGGCTGTATTCCCGAGTTCCTCCTTGTTAAGGGAGTACGTCTCGTTGGAGAGGTGTGAACCGACACAACGGTTCAACAACCACAAAGGTTTCACCTTCTTCTCCGATGAACCGCACCACAAAGGCTTGGTTCACCTTCCACTATCGGAATTCCTTCGAGGCGGAATCCGGAGCCTTTCAACAACAATCCGGGGCACAACCCACAATGGGATTGGGGGCTCCCGAACGGCCTCCAACAACAATCCGGGGCACAACCCACAATGGGATTGGGGGCTCCCGAACGGCTTCAAGTGACCACATAAGGGTCCAACCACCACAAAGGCGTCTAGGGTCCAAGGACCCAAGAGTAACAAGCTCACAAACTTTCAACTTCCACGAATCCTCGTGGAGAGCACACCGATGCACCAAATGCAAAAGGCAAGAGCACAAGTGCTCAAATCCTTCACTCTCGAATTCCAACAAAGCAACAAATGCTTATGGGGGAATAGGAGAGGAAGAACAAAGAGGAGATGCACCAAGAACTCCAAGATCAAGATCTACTAGGTTCCCCTCACTTAGAAGAGAGATGGATTGGTGGAAATGTAGATCTAGATCTCCTCTCTCAAATCACTCAAAGATATGCAAGAATCATGGGAGGAAATGAGAGAGGGGCAAGCTTTCCAAGGTCAACAATGGAGGAGAGAGAGGGGGAAAATTCGTGCTTGGAAGAGCTGCTCTCTCTGGGGAAGAAGGGGCCTTTTTATAGGTCCCACGAAAAGAGCCGTTGCAGGAAAACTTCACACCGGAGTTTCCGGTCACTAGGGCCAGAAACTCCGGCCTACTGGGACCGGAAACTCCGGCCCCCACCAGGGGCTGAACACTGTCAACACCGTCGAGGCTTGGGCAAACTCTCCGGTGCCCTGGGCCGGAAAGTTCATCCAGGGGCGGAAACTCCGGCCTCTAGGGCCGGAAACTCCGCCCCCCACCAGGGGCTGAACAACGTTTGGAGAAAAACGTTGATTCCGGAGACTCCGGTCATGCACAGACCGGAAACTCCGGTCTAGGACCGGAGACTCCGGCCTAGGAAAAACTGCAGCAAAACCGATAACGAAAACGTCAATATCTTTTCCATCCGGACTCCGTTTTCGATGATTTTTGGCTCGTTGGAATCACAACGAAGAGCTTTACAAGATCATGCAGATAAACCTCATAGTCCAACAATGGAAGATAAAACCAAATGGAGGAGGTTAAAACCTCTCTAAAAAGGAATGATCGGCAAACCTCCAAAACCGAAAACGCAACAAGTTTTCCATATGAAATTCGTTTTCGGTGAACTTGGGCTTGTCGTGAAGATCACAACAAGCACCAAAACTCAACAAGGAGAAAAACCAAGTAAGAACCAAGAAAGATGAAATGGCAAGTATGCAAAGGTTTGAGCTCTCCACAAAGATGCGATCAAGTTACTCACTCGAGAGCCCCTCTTGATAGTACGCCATCTATCCTAAAACCCGGTCTCCCACTAACACCATGAGACCGGTAAAATAGAAAACCTATCAAGATCATACCTTTGCCTTGCGCATTCCACTTGAGCTCGATGATGACGATCTTGACTCTCTCAAGTTGAAACACCTTTCTTGATTGTGCTTGCTAGCACATGCTTAATGAGGACTTCTCCAAATGCTCCCCCATACTCCATTATGGGAGGGCCTCGCTAAGCTTCGTCTTCATGTCTCCTTTGCAAGCTTCAATCAAAAGATATCTTCCGAGATGCATCATATTGAACTTGCTCTTCATCTTCTTCTCTTGATATGTAAGATGGCTTGGGGGTAAACATGATTGTTCACTCAATCTTCTATTCCAAGCCATACTTGCGATGAGCTCAACTCTATACATGACCATTCTTCATATTAACCCTTGAATAGAGCATTTGTCATTATGTCATCTTGAAGAGTCCAACACATGAACTCCTATATTTTCCCATGGACAAGATCTATAAGAATATCTCAATGTAAACATTAGTCCATAAGGATTGTCATTAATTACCAAAACCACGCATGGGGGCAACCATGCACTTTCAATCTCCCCCATTTTGGTAATTGATGACAATCCCTTTTACGAGGGTTTATATAATGAATTTAAGCAGCCATGCAACACAAAGAGCAAGGATGCAAGATAACCGCAAGAGAACAAACCCATATTCCCTTAAGCCCTCTAAATTTCTCCCCCATTGGCATTGATTGCCGAAATGGGTGAAAAGTAAGAAGGCTAATATAATAAGAGCTCCCCCATAAAGTGTGCATTTCTCATAATGTGAGTGAAATCAAATGCACATATCCAATGAATAATAGATGGAGGGAGATCAAACTATATTGAGGATCCAAAGATTGCAAGAGAATATCAAATAGAAAGATACTTCAACGAAAGATGCAATCAATCAAAAGGATCCAAAAAGTGTTCTAAATATCATGAGGGAACTCCACAAGGTACGTGCACAAATAGGATTTGTATTTCAATATAGTGTGCACAACATGGAATCCTCACTCCCTCCTAGATAAAATCGAACACAAGCACATGCAAGAGAATATAAGTGAGAAAAGAAACAAAACAATTTGCAACAAATAAAATGTTTTGCAACATGAGCAAGGAGCGGCAAATAAAAGGATGGGTGTGAGATATAAAGACATTATAGGAGACTAATACAAGGATGAGCAAACACATCAACATAGTCTTTCAAAAGGAGTTGCATATAGTGCATATCATGTCTTTCCCATACTCACATACCAAAAGAGATATAGCAAATAGCTCCACAAGCTTATTTAGATGCAAAAGTATAACTAAAGAAAAATAAAGCTTGTGCCTTTTAGAAACCACCAAAGAAACAAAAGCAATAAGAGGTGGTCACTAAAGAATTGGAATATCAATAAAAGATGTAACTAATCTCATGTGTATAAGTTTCTAAGTAGACACGAATCACTAAGATATGGGTCTACAAATAAACATGTACATACAAGATATGTACAAGGGAAAAGGTCATGATATCCAAGACGAAGTCATAAATACACCAATAAGATCTTTGCTTAAAAGCATACCACAAAGCTCAATTTTATCTTAAAGGGATATAGATGAACTTCCAACACATACTCATCATAGCATCAAAAACTATCCACAAGGGATAAGGTGATAAAAGGGATGCTCCGAGAGAGAGATAACAAGTATCACAAAAGGCAAATGATTTGAAGAAACAATCAATATTACATATACGAGACATAGATTAGAAAGTGCTAGATTAACACATTTGGGATTGGTGAATCATGAAAATGATTATATATATTCCTCCCTTGATATGTAATCATACCGGCTTACTCACATTTGCAATAAAGACGTTTTACAAGAATCAAAAGAATTGCAACCAAAGAGATTCATGCCATGAAATCAACCTACACAAGGTTGAAAGCTAGAAAAGTATGCATGAGGTAGATACTTGTTACCGAGATAGCATTAGTGATATAGAAGATAAGAGCTCATGATCATCCAAGCTTGGCTCCAATAAGCACATGGTGACAACACATTCCTTTTAGATGAGACAAGCTTCCAATGCATCTCCAATATACCTAAAACAAATTCAAGTACAAAAAGGTACCCAAACTCATTGGGTCCAAAGTAGTTAGAGCAACTACAATACATAGGACAAACTCCACATAAATATGTGCATATTGATATGAAATTGAATTTCATGCACATCTTCACCATTTAGGATTTGATGGAGTTTATCCTATATATTGGATTAACGAAGGTAAGAATGCCATAAGATATACATATAATAAATATGCATGCACAAGACTTTCGAGAACCAGGCGAGATATAATTTAGACAAAACACCAAGTAAACCAACAAAACACACACACAAGTGTGACAAGAAAACAAATTGTCCAAATTATATCAAATACCCAAATCAACACATGATTGAAGATACCACTTTGAAAAGATACCAATGAAATCAAGAAACCAATTGATGAACATATCATCAAGGAATAAACCAAAACCTCTACACTTTTCATGATGGCACAAAGTACCAAGACGAAAAATGTTTGTCTTCCAAGGAGACATGTCATCGGGATCAAATATCATATGAAGACAACTAATGTTCTAAAGCATATAGGATTGCTCCCCCAAGATGTGTACATTATTTATGATTTTGCATTTGAATACAAAATGCACACAAATGAGATCATCACTCTTCATATATATATTCAAACACTAGTCATGTTCAAGAAAGGCAAGAAATTGCAATACCAATTTAAAGAACGGTGTTTTACTCAAAGTAGGATAGCTTCCCAAAGAATAGTGCATTATTAAGAAGAATGACTCTTGAAGGTCAATGCACAAGAATTGGTTCATTGCAAGTCCCAACTCAAGAAAGCACAAAACAAATTTCAAGTAGAGCAATAAAGGATCCAAAAGATACAAGGAAGACAAAAGAAAGTTAGATCAAACTAAATTCTTGGCAATCAAATAAGGCAATTCAAAGCAAGAGTCAAAGTGAATATGATCAATATATATACCACAAATTATGATTATCACTTGTCACGACAAGTAATGTATGGAGATATTTCTCGGGGGTGGATTGCAAAGATATATTCAAGACCATATTCACAAAACATAAGCATGTGGCAAAGTGTAGGAATTAAAAGCCATGCTTAGATAGATATTCTTGATAGATTCACAAATCATGTGATAATGCAAAGCAACTCCAAGGAGTAGCTTGAATCAATTGGCTTCCCAAAAAGATATATGAGAACATATTTAGGGAAAGCCATATCAAGAACATCCTTCACAAACAAGATCCAAAAGAGTGAGAGACAAAGAGCATTTAAGTAAATGGGAACTTGTTTGAGCAACGTGCCACATAGGAACAATATAATTAGCAATATCAATGCTAGGTGGCAAAACCTCACATTTTCACATTTTCTAGGCTTGTAATATGCACATAGCTTATTACTCCCCCATAATGTGATAATCCATTTATTTTAACACAAGAGGCGAATAAAAACAACTAGAGAAATTAATGGACATTATATAATTTGAATTTCTCATGAGCATGACATACCACAAAGAGAATAGATAATATTGATATATCAACACTAAGTGGTATTCCTCATGTACACACATTTTTAGGATTGTAAGGTGCACGAAGCATATCACTCTCCAAAAATGGATAGTCCATTTATCTCTCAAAGAGAGCCAACAAGATAAGATAGCAAATAAAAGTAATAGGGCTCAAAACAAGTAGATGGTGTGCAAACCAAAATACACATACTTGATTTCTCAAGATAAGTAAGTAGAGAGCACAACACATACAAACTCTAGCAAGGTACTAAACCTAACACATGCAAGGGTGCAAGCAACTTTCAATGTATATATTATTTAAATAAAAGTTACCGCAAGGAGGAACATTGGATATGAGATAGAACAATATAATCCATATGACTTGACTTGAGAGAATATAATTGATGAAGATCCCTTAATTCTTCATAGTGTAGCCAAGTCTCCAATGTCCTCCAACAACACCTATTGATCAAGTTTTAGCTTGTTGGTCCCCAAACAAGTTGGGTCCTAAGAGGTTAGTCACAATAGGTTTGGCAACCCAAATGGTTCTTTTCTTGACACCACTTTGAGTACCAACAAATTTGGCAAACACATTGCCAACCTTATCCTTCCGAAGAGAATAAACATCATCAACTATAAAGGGGTTGGATAAGGTACCATTTGTGCATGAAGAAGCAAGGTGACCCTTCTCACGGCATAGGTAGCAACATCTACTTCGTCCTCTCTTCTTAGTTGGAGTCTTGACTTGAGGAGGGGTAGCTTGATTATTCTTGGGAAGAGACCGTTCTTCAACTTGAGGAGCTTGAGTTTGAACTTGAGTCTTCTTCCCTTGTTGCTTCTCACTAAGAGTCTTCTTCTTCAAAGGGCAAGATCTAACATGGTGCCCTTCAACTTTGCACTTGAAGCAAACAATCTTGGCCGAATCCTTGACTTGTTCTCGGCCCTTGTTCTTCTTGTTAAGCTTGGACTTGTTCTTGATATTGGAGTTGAATCCAAGTCCACTCTTGTCATTGGGGCGTCTTTGAACACTCAACATATTGTCAAGTGTAGAATCCCCAACATGACGCTTTTCCAAGTCTTTCTTCAAAGAAGTGACTAGGGCCTTGAGCTCATTTAATTCCTCTACATGGTTAGTATCAACACAAAAACTAGAGGAAGTAGAGGCTTCATTGTTAGAGCAACAAGGCATGGAAAGTAATTCATCACAGGATGTAGCAACATTATGAGTTGATGAATCACTAGGACTAGCATATGGCAATATAGCATTAAGAGTAGAAATTGTGCCATTGTCCACATGAGGCTCACAAGATGTTACCTTTGACATAATAGCCTCATGAGCTAACTTTAGCCTAGCATGGGATGCTAGAAGATCATCATTAGAGCTAGAAAGCTTTTCATGACTTTCTTCCAATTTCCCATACTTACTAGATAGCAACTCAAGTTGAGCCCTTAGCTCAACATTCTCCTTCAAAATAGATGCTTCACAAGAAGTGGAGTTAGTAGCACAAGCATCATTAATATTAGAGATGGAAGAAGACAATTTGACAAGCTTGTCATTCTTAGATAGTTGAGTTTGGAGTTGATCATGAGACTTGATAAGGAGAGAATGTTCACTTTCTAAAGCCTTGTGAGCTTTGTCAAGTCTCTCTATGTCCTCATTTAGTCTAGCATTGCCAACACAAAATTCAACCTTTTCAATTTTAAGCACTTTATACTTAGCAAGGGCATGATCTCTTTCCTTAATGATTTTAGCAATAATAAGATCATTAGACTCATCAAGGGATTCAAGTTTCTCTTCAAGAGAAACCCTAAGCTCTTCTTCCTCTTCAAGAGAAGCTTTCAAGGAAGCTATGGTGATAGAGTCATCTCTCTCAATTTGACATTTCTCATCAAATTGACTTTCCAAATCCTCAATGAATTCCCTACTCTTAGTAACATAATCAATGATTTCACAAAGAGGAGGGATAGCTTTACTACCTTTGGGGAGAGCACCAAGTACCATCTCACCCATCTTGGTTAAGGATTCAAAGTCAAAACCTTCCTCATGAGAATCCTCATCCACATCATCACAATTTGGATTCGAGGTGGGAGATACCTCGGAATCCTTAGCCATAAGGCAAACATGATTAATGGTTGAAGAGGATGAAGAAAAACTTGAAGCACCGTTGAGGTCCATGTCTTGTTCCAACAAATGTTGGGATTCCTCTACATTGTTAGTCATGCAAGAAATAGAGGATATGGAAGTATTGTTTTCATGGCAACAAGACATATGAAGCATATCATCATGAGATTTAGTTAAACAACTATTACATGATATGCAAGGACTATCAACTCTAGCATGTATGGCGTTTGGAGTGCTAGAAGAGTTTAAGTCTAAAGATAGAACATTGCAATGAGATAGAGATGAAGTATAGTCAATAGAATATTCACCATCAACAATGCAATTTCTATCACCACTCACCATATCATTACCTTGTGACAAATCACATGTTGGTGAAGTGGGCGAAGTTGTGAACTCATCACGGCCGGAAGTGGAAGGAGAACAATCATCCTCAATAATTTTGGACACTTCATATATATCTTGAAGATTGGTCCAAAGCTCATGTGCATTTCGAAAAGGCATGATTGAAGCAAGAACTACATCGGTCAAAGCACACATAAGACCATTAGTAACTTGAGTCTCGAGATGAGAGTTTATCTCATCCTCTAAAGATAATTCTTGGGAATCCTTTGGAGGAGAAAAACCCACATCTACAATCCTCTTAATATAATTTGGACCCATGGCCCTAAATAGATTAAGCATGCGAATTTTCCAAAGATCATAATTTGTGCCATCGAATATGAAAGTGGGATCGTGCACTAATTCTCTAAACGACATCTCTTACTCTCTAGGCGGTAAAGCCCAACAAGAGAGCCCAGGCTCTGATACCAATTGAAAGGACAATGATGTCGCCTAGAGGGGGGGGGTGAATAGGCGGTTTAAACTTTTCCGGTTTAGGCTTATTAATTGCGGAATAAAACTAGGTGTTTAAATTAACAAGCCGACAACCTAAATAAACTAGGCTCACCTATGTGCACCAACAACTTATGCTAAGCAAGACAAACAACAAGGTGATAGCAATATAGAATACTTCAAGCACGAAGGCTATCACAATGTAAAGTGCATAAGTAAAAGCTCGGGTATAGAAATAACCGAGGCACGCGGAGACGAGGATGTATTCCCGAGTTCCTCCTTGTTAAGGGAGTACGTCTCGTTGGAGAGGTGTGAACCGACACAACGGTTCAACAACCACAAAGGTTTCACCTTCTTCTCCGATGAACCGCACCACAAAGGCTTGGTTCACCTTCCACTATCGGAATTCCTTCGAGGTGGAATCCGGAGCCTTTCAACAACAATCCGGGGCACAACCCACAATGGGATTGGGGGCTCCCGAACGGCCTCCAACAACAATCCGGGGCACAACCCACAATGGGATTGGGGGCTCCCGAACGGCTTCAAGTGACCACACAAGGGTCCAACCACCACAAAGGCGTCTAGGGTCCAAGGACCCAAGAGTAACAAGCTCACAAACTTTCAACTTCCACGAATCCTCGTGGAGAGCACACCGATGCACCAAATGCAAAAGGCAAGAGCACAAGTGCTCAAATCCTTCACTCTCGAATTCCAACAAAGCAAAAAATGCTTATGGGGGAATAGGAGAGGAAGAACAAAGAGGAGATGCACCAAGAACTCCAAGATCAAGATCTACTAGGTTCCCCTCACTTAGAGGAGAGATGGATTGGTGGAAATGTAGATCTAGATCTCCTCTCTCAAATCCCTCAAAGATATGCAAGAATCATGGGAGGAAATGAGAGAGGGGCAAGCTTTCCAAGGTCAAAAATGGAGGAGAGAGAGGGGAAAAATTCGTGCTTCGAAGAGCTGCTCTCTCTGGGGAAGAAGGGGCCTTTTATAGGTCCCACGAAAAGAGTCGTTGCAGGAAAACTTCACACCGGAGTTTCCGGTCACTAGGGCCGGAAACTCCGTCCAGGGGCGGAAACTCCGGCCTACTGGGACCGGAAACTCCGGCCCCCACCAGGGGCTGAACACTGTCAACACCGTCGAGGCTTGGGCAAACTCTCCGGTGCCCTGGGCCGGAAAGTTCATCCAGGGGCGGAAACTCCGGCCTCTAGGGCCGGAAACTCCGCCCCCCACCAGGGGCTGAACAACGTTTGGAGAAAAACGTTGATTCCGAAGACTCCGGTCATGCACAGACCGGAAACTCCGGTCTAGGACCGGATACTCCGGCCTAGGAAAAACTGCAGCAAAACCGATAACGAAAACGTCAATATCTTTTCCATCCGGACTCCGTTTTCGATGATTTTTGGCTCGTTGGAATCACAACGAAGAGCTTTACAAGATCATGCAGATAAACCTCATAGTGCAACAATGGAAGATAACACCAAATGGAGGAGGTTAAAACCTCTCTAAAAAGGAATGATCGGCAAACCTCCAAAACCGAAAACGCAACAAGTTTTCCATATGAAATTCGTTTTCGGTGAACTTGGGCTTGTCGTGAAGATCACAACAAGCACCAAAACTCAACAAGGAGAAAAACCAAGTAAGAACCAAGAAAGATGAAATGGCAAGTATGCAAAGGTTTGAGCTCTCCACAAAGATGCGATCAAGTTACTCACTCGAGAGCCCCTCTTGATAGTACGCCATCTATCCTAAAACCCGGTCTCCCACTAACACCATGAGACCGGTAAAATAGAAAACCTATCAAGATCATACATTTGCCTTGCGCATTCCACTTGAGCTCGATGATGACGATCTTGACTCTCTCAAGTTGAAACACCTTTCTTGATTGTGCTTGCTAGCACATGCTTAATGAGGACTTCTCCAAATGCTCCCCCCATACTCCATTATGGGAGGGCCTCGCTAAGCTTCGTCTTCATGTCTCCTTTGCAAGCTTCAATCAAAAGATATCTTCCGAGATGCATCATATTGAACTTGCTCTTCATCTTCTTCTCTTGATATGTAAGATGGCTTGGGGCTAAACATGATTGTTCACTCAATCTTCTATTCCAAGCCATACTTGCGATGAGCTCAACTCTATACATGACCATTCTTCATATTAACCCTTGAATAGAGCATTTGTCATTATGTCATCTTGAAGAGTCCAACACATGAACTCCTATATTTTCCCACGGACAAGATCTATAAGAATATCTCAATGTAAACATTAGTCCATAAGGATTGTCATTAATTACCAAAACCACGCATGGGGGCAACCATGCACTTTCAACAATAACGGTGATACTTTTGGGTATTGGAAAGGAGTATTGAGACGAGGGGTCAAGAGCGGGATTTGCCAGTCCGCGTAGCAGGATAGATACTCTCGGGCCCACTCAGTGAGATCTTGTCTAATGAGCTTGCAAGCATGTGACTAGGTCACGGAGACATGAGATCATGAACGAGTAGAAGATGGCATCGTCGGTAACGAGGTCGGGATTAGGTATGGAGATATCTATGGAAAGACACTCGGACGTGCTAAGTATCGCTATGGCAAAAGGTCTAAGACTTCACGTTCAGGTTTGATAGATGAAAGTCATTCGTTATATCTCAGGGATTAATTCAGGGGGTCCAGGCCTACGAGTTAGTCGTTGATCATTGAGGAGTCTTGATCATACCTGATATTATATCGAACCGCTAGGGTAACACACTTAAGGGGTTTCGACAAGACAACCGGAAAGGAAGGAGATCACCGGGACAGTCCCGGGAGAGGTCCGATGGAGATCGGGCAGCGCCGAAAGAGTTTTCGGAGCTAGGAAATATTTTATATATTATGTTTGATATTAATTAGTGTTATTAATATGCAAATATGATTTTATATATTTATTTTCGAATTTATTAAGGCAGATTTCCCTAAATGGGCCTTCCGGACGAAAGAAGGCCCAAGAGGGGAAAATTCCCTAGGGGAATTCGCTGGGGGCCAAGAGGGCCGGCCTAGGTGGGCCACAAGGGGCCCACCAGGGGGCCGGCGCACCTCTCTAGCCGAACCAGGCTGTGGGGGGTTAGTCCCACATTGCCTGGCTGGCAAGGTTGGCTCCCCTTGGGAGCCTATATAAGAAGGGGCACCCCCAGCCTTTTAATTCACCAATTAATTCCTGATTTCTCTCTCGATCTCGTGGTTCCCAAGTTGGAGCCGCGCCGAGCAAGAGGAGTCGGGGATCTCCTCCACCATAGCCCGCTGCCGCGCTGCTGGTGTTCCGGTCCAAGTCTTCCGCTGCTCGTCCTGGACTGGAGCTTCGGAGGCGTCGTCTCCACCGTACGTGTGCGACTCCCTGCGAGGTGTTGCGTTAGCGGTACTCGGAGGCCTGCTTCCTCTACACGACCTTGAGGTCGGCTACGTCGGTCTTCATCGACAACGTTTGTGCGGGAACGTAATCCCCGCTTTCGGTCTACAAGGGTATGTATTCCGATCTCCGTTCGTACTACTATATCTGCATAGAATAGATCTTGGCTAGTTTAAGGATATCGTTGCTAGGAAAATTATTGTTTTCTGCCCACGATCCCCTTCAGTGGTATCAGAGCCGATCTATCGTAAGATATAGCCGTACGCTGTTAGAACCCGTGCTCTGCACGGGGGCACCGTTCCTGTTATTTGCTACCCTCTAGCGTGCACTTGTGTTTTCCAGCGGCATTGAGTTGATGAAGCGGCCCGGACCGACTTTACGCGTACGCTTACGCGAGACTGGTTCCACTACTGACATACGGCTTGTACCGTATCTGTGGCTGGCGGGTGACAGTTTCTCTCTCTTTAGTTGGTCTTCGCATTTTCAATGGAGGGCCCGAAAGGGATGCTTAAACATGCAATTATTGGATCGTTGTTGTGGTCATAAGATTCGTAGGTATGAAGCGGTTCTATTTACGAAAGCCCCAAGCCACGTAAAATATGCAAAAGATAAAGTAGAAGCGTCTAACTTTATTTTGCAGGGGCTATGTGATATGGTCAAGGTAGGTTTATTAAATTGTTTATAAACTGCGGGCGCCAAGAAGACAATGGCGCGATGGACTATATCACATTGCATTACATTTGATGTTTTGTGTGCATTTTATTTTGTGTGTGATTGTGTGTTACACGGCGGTAGTTGAATAAGATGATCCCTTCAAAATACCACTAGTGTTCTCCCTCCAACGCGCACCACCAATAAAGTTCTACGTTATGAGGCAGGCCGTGATGATCGGGTGTCAGACATATCTTCATTCGCATACGGTGGGTGTAAGCCATGTTGCACAAGCGTCAGCGTGGAGGTCTTTGGTGGCGAGCCTAGCATACTCAGAAGTATGGCCTCGGAACAGGAAGGCCGAAAGGCCGAGCATGAGTCACAAAATTGGTGTGACGGACGATTTTGTCTACTCTTGAAGTTGTGCCGCCGGCTTTGATGATTAGGGGTGGTGCAATGGATGGGGGTCGTGTAATCGCTTAAACGACCAGAAGGGATGTTCGTTTGAGTGGGAGTTATGTTAGTTATTTTCTAAAATACTATAACTCAAAATTATTATGAACAAAGTCTTATGTTGTTGCAAATTCCATTGTAGATGTCTCACCCCTCCTTTAACCTGAACCTGTTCATTGAGAAAGAGAAGCTTAAGACCGATGGGTCTAACTTCGTGTCCTGGTTCCGCGATCTGAAGTCCATCCTTGAAACCCACAAGGTGGCCTACATCCTTGATACCCCCTTAGGTGATCTTCCAAGCACCGCCCCGGAAATCGAAAGGATTGTCCATGGGGTCAAGGCGGAGATTTCTTCTTATGTCCAGAGTGGCATGCTCTTTGCCATGGAGGCTGATCTGCAAAACCGCTTCATGAACAAGGGTGCTTATGATATAATCACTGAACTCATGGCTGTTTTTGCACGACAAGTCAATGCTGAGACGTACGAGGCAACTGTGCTTTTCTTCTCAGCCCAGATGGAAGAGCACGGCAATATCCGTGAGCACTTGGCCAAGTTGTTTGGCTGCGCTCGACTTCTGAGTGATCTAGGAAGTGTGATCCCAGAGGAGATGGTTATTGATAGGGCGCTGATTTCTCTGCCCCCTAGCTATAAGAACGCCATAGTGGACTACGGCATGAAAATGACGTCAAAACCCCTGTTAGAAATCCTGAAGATGCTCGAAGTGGCCGAATTAGAAATCAAGCTGGAGAAGATGGTGGTAACCATCGGATCACCAAAGCGCAATTGCCCCAAGTATCTGGAGGATAGGAAGTCTGGCAAGACGGTCGACAAAGAGAAAGGTATATTTGATATACATGTTATAGATGTGTACCTTACATCCGCCTGGAGCAATACGTGGGTATTTGATACTGGTTCTGTTGCTCATATATGTAACTCTCAGGAGGAGTTACGGAATAGAAGGCGGCTGGCGAAGGATGAGGTGACGATGCACGTCGGCAACGGATCGAGAGTCGACGTGGTGGCTGTCGGCACGCTCCCTCTGCATCTACCATCGGGATTAGTTTTGGTTTTAAATAAATGTTATTTTGTGCCATCCTTGAGTGTAAACATTATAAGTGGGTCTTGCCTGTTACAAGACGGTTATTCATTTAAATCAGTGTCAAGCAATTGTGCTATTTATATGAATGATATCTTTTATGTTGATGCTCCCGAGAGTAATGGTTTATTCTTGTTGAATCTCGATCGTAGTACTCACATCCATAACATAGAAGCCAAACGAATTAAGTGTAGTGACGATACCGCCATGTTCTTGTGGCATTGCCGTCTTGGTCATATTGGTATAAAGCGCATGAAGCGACTCCACTCCGATGGACTCTTGGACTCGTTGGATTTCGGATCCCTCGATACATGTGAACCATGCCTCATGGGCAAAATGACCAGGACACCGTTCAAAGGTTTCGTTGAACGAGCGTCGGATTTGTTGGGGATCATACATACAGACGTATGTGGACCAATGAGCGTTTCGACACGCAATGGTTATCGTTACTTCGTCACCTTCACTGATGACTTGAGTAGATACGGTTATATCTATTTGATGAAACACAAGTCTGAAACGTTTGAAAAGTTCAAAGAATTCCAGAGTGAAGTTGAGAATCAGCTTAATAGAAAAATCAAGCATCTCCGGTCCGATCGCGGTGGAGAGTACTTGAGTTTTGAGTTTGGCACACATCTGAAGAGTTGTGGCATAGTGCCCCAACTTACGCCCGCCGGAACTCCGCAGCGTAACGGTGTGTCCGAGCGACGTAATCGTACTCTACTGGATAGTGTCCGATCTATGATGTCTCTTACCGATCTGCCAGTGTCCTTCTGGGGTTATGCGTTAGAAACAACCGCATTCATTTTAAATAGGGCTCCGTCCAAGTCCGTTGAAACGACGCCGTATGAATTATGGTATGGCCACAAGCCTAAGTTATCGTTTCTGAAGGTTTGGGGTTGTGAGGCGTACGTTAAGAAACTACAGCCCGACAAACTCGAACCGAAGTCGGAGAAAGTCGTCTTCGTAGGATATCCGCGGGAAACCGTTGGGTACACCTTCTACAACCAAGCTGAGGGCAAAACTTTTGTCGCGAAGACCGGTGCCTTTCTAGAGAAGGAATTTCTCGCGAAAGGAGTAAGTGGGAGGAAGGTAGACCTCGATGAAATCGTTGATCCTGAACTCGAGATTCCGAGTGGCGCAACGGAAGCAATTCCGGAAACGTCCTCCGTGGAAGGAGTGGGAGAAACTGTCGAGGAAGATGTTCTATCTCGTAGGTCTGGTAGATCTCGGATCCCACCAGAATGGTATGGCAACATGGTTTGCACCGTCATGCTAGTCGAGCAAGACGAACCTACGAACTACAAGGAGGCGATGGAGAGTCTAGAGTCCGAGAAATGGCTTGAAGCCATGAAATCCGAAATAGGATCCATGTATGATAACCAAGTGTGGACCTTGGTGGATATTCCCGAAGGGCGCAAGGCCGTCGAGAATAAGTGGATCTTTAAGAAGAAGACTGATGCTGATGGTAATGTGACCGTCTATAAAGCTCGGCTTGTCGCAAAGGGTTTCCGACAAGTTCATGGAATTGACTACGATGAAACCTTTTCACCGGTAGCGATGCTTAAGTCTATTCGGATTTTGTTAGCGGTAGCTGCCTACTATGATTATGAAATCTGGCAGATGGACGTCAAAACGGCCTTCCTGAATGGAAACATTGAGCAAGAGTTGTACATGGTACAGCCGGAAGGTTTTGTCGATCCAGGAAGTGCTAACAAGGTGTGCAAGCTTCAGCGATCCATCTATGGATTGAAGCAGGCATCTCGGAGCTGGAATCTTCGCTTTGATGAGGTAATCAAAGGTTTTGGATTTATCTAGAATGTGGAAGAGACCTGTATTTACAAGAAAATGAGTGGGAGCTCAGTTGTGTTCTTAGCACTGTATGTTGACGACATATTGCTAATAGGGAATGATGTGGAACTTCTGAATAGCGTGAAGGAATATTTAAACAGTAAGTTTTTCATGAAGGACTTAGGAGAAGCTACGTATGTTTTAGGCATAAAGATCTACCGTGATAGATCAAGGCGCCTATTAGCACTAAGTCAGAGTACTTATCTTGATAAAATATTGAAGCGTTTTCATATGGAGAAGGCAAAGAAGGGTTCTCTGCCGGTTATCAAGAATAAGGTATTGCGTAAGGCGCAGTGTCCGGTAACGGAACTGGGTAAGGCTGAAATGACGAAACATCCTTATGCTTCAGCCATAGGATCGATCATGTATGCAATGTTGAGTACTAGACCGGATGTGGCATTAGCTCTAAGTTTGACAAGCCAGTTCCAGAGTAATCCTGGAATGCCGCATTGGATAGCTGTTAAGAGAATTCTTAAGTATCTCAATAAGACAAAGGAAATGTTCCTTGTGTATGGTGGCTGCGATGAGGAACTTGGCGTAACGGGTTACGTAGATGCAAGTTTCTGCTCAGACCCCGATGACTGTAAGTCACAGACAGGTTACGTGTTCAAGGTGAATGGAGGCGCCGTGTGCTGGAGAAGTGGGAAGCAACCCATAGTCGCACAATCTACAATGGAGTCGGAGTACATTGCTGCCTGCGAGGCCGCGAATGAAGCTGTGTGGCTGAGGAAGTTCGTCATCGAACTTGGAGTGTTCCCGAGCGTGCAAGACCCCGTGGTCCTCTTCTGCGACAATACGGGTGCCATTGCGAACGCCAAGGAGCCAAGGACTCACTCCACCGCCAAACACATTCTCCGACGCTTCCACGTGATACGTCAGTACGTACAAGAAGGCGATGTGAAGATTTGCAAAGTGCATACGGATCTGAATGTGGCAGATCCGCTGACGAAGCCTCTCCCGCTTGATAAGCATGAGCAACACCAGTTAGCTATGGGTGTTAGGCTTTTACCAAGTTGTAATCTAGATTAATTTGTACTCTAGTGCAAGTGGGAGACTGAAGGAGATATGCCCTAGAGGCAATTAATAAAGTGTATTTTTTATCATATCTCGTTTGTTCATAATAGGTTTTTGTGTCATGCTAGAACCGTATTAAGCGGAAACATTAATGCGGGTGTGATACGTAAACAACCAGGTCCCTAGTAGCCTCTACTAAGACTAGTTTCGTTGCGCGATTGATGATCGAGGTTTCCCGGTCATGGGGCATGGCGCCGGTCGGCAATGAGAGTCATATCGCTGGAGAGTGATGTGATGGACATACCCAGATTTGGAGAACATAGTCATTACACCTTTGACCGTGAGATCAACTCTTATTGATATTCCCCGAAGATACTTTGATTGCACCAAACGTCGTATCTTATTTAGTATGACAATAACGGTGATACTTTTGGGTATTGGAAAGGAGTATTGAGATGAGGGGTCAAGAGCGGGATTTGCCAGTCCGCGTAGCAGGATAGATACTCTCGGGCCCACTCGGTGAGATCTTGTCTAATGAGCTTGCAAGCATGTGACTAGGTCACGGAGACATGAGATCATGAACGAGTAGAAGATGGCATCGTCGGTAACGAGGTCGGGATTAGGTATGGAGATATCTATGGAACGACACTCGGACGTGCTAAGTATCACTATGGCAAAAGGTCTAAGACTTCACGTTCAGGTTTGATAGATGAAAGTCATTCGCTATATCTCAGGGATTAATTCAGGGGGTCCAGGCCTACGAGTTAGTCGTTGATCATTGAGGAGTCTTGATCATACCTGATATTATATCGAACCGCTAGGGTAACACACTTAAGGGGTTTCGACAAGACAACCGGAAAGGAAGGAGATCACCGGGACAGTCCCGGGAGAGGTCCGATGGAGATCGGGCAGCGCCGAAAGAGTTTTCGGAGCTAGGAAATATTTTATATATTATGTTTGATATTAATTAGTGTTATTAATATGCAAATATGATTTTATATATTTATTTTCGAATTTATTAAGGCAGATTTCCCTAAATGGGTCTTCCGGACAAAAGAAGGCCCAAGAGGGGAAAATTCCCTAGGGGAATTCGGTGGGGGCCAAGAGGGCCGGCCTAGGTGGGCCACAAGGGGCCCACCAGGGGGCCGGCGCACCTCTCTAGCCGAACCAGGCTGTGGGGGGTTAGTCCCACATTGCCTGGCTGGCAAGGTTGGCTCCCCTTGGGAGCCTATATAAGAAGGGGCACCCCCAGCCTTTTAATTCACCAATTAATTCCTGATTTCTCTCTCGATCTCGTGGTTCCCAAGTTGGAGCCGCGCCGAGCAAGAGGAGTCGGGGATCTCCTCCACCATAGCCCGCTGTCGCGCTGCTGGTGTTCCGGTCCAAGTCTTCCGCTGCTCGTCCTGGACTGGAGCTTCGGAGGCGTCGTCTCCACCGTACGTGTGCGACTCCCTGCGAGGTGCTGCGTTAGCGGTACTCGGAGGCCTGCTTCCTCTACACGATCTTGAGGTCGGCTACGTCGGTCTTCATCGACAACGTTTGTGCGGGAACGTAATCCCCGCTTTTGGTCTACAAGGGTATGTATTCCGATCTCCGTTCGTACTACTATATCTGCATAGAATAGATCTTGGCTAGTTTAAGGATATCGTTGCTAGGAAAATTATTGTTTTCTGCCCACGATCCCCTTCACATGCATGCATGCGGAGAGGCAATTTCTGGATCTCCTTGCGTCGAGCTACGCCCGGTGGCAGGCGCCTGCTATTTAGATTTTCCGTATAATTATACACTCATACATGTAAGGTAAAATAAAATAAAGACGAAAACCATCTACGACAAATCTCAGAACCGGAGAAAGCTTATTACTTAGACCAGGGAGCGTCGTTCCTATAAATTCCGGTGGTACACCATGAAAAGTATGAGCATTTCAATGCGAGGCAGCGATGACTAACCAACGGATATCACCAAGTGATTACAGCCAACATTTTGATGACAAAATGATTGACACACGTGACTACCAGATGGGGGTACTCTCACAATCATGACAACCACCATGGTATCGAGATTATAGGACTAGTTATTCTCACAATTATCGTATATTTATCTATAAAATCTCAAAATATATTAATTCGTATAAAAAGGTTTATATGTTCAATAGGAGGAAGTCTTCACAAGTGGTCATCCCGTGAAAAAAATATAATATGGTTGGAATTGACAAGTTTAATCACACGGTTAGTCTCTCTTCACTGGAGCCCTACGGATTGTAGTGAAGGTATAATAATAAAGAATTCGGTTTTAATATTATGCACAACTTTCTATTTGAGGAGGTTACATGACAAGTTGTATAAACTAAATGTAGCAAGCACATTTTGATGAGGCTAATAAATCAAATCGCATAAATGCAAAAGTTGTGGAATCTATAAAAGAGTTGATCATGAGTGGTTAGTTTAAGTGTTTATATTTTAATATCAAGTACATAAAAAGAATGTGTTGTGGGATTGTTCTTGAATACAATGCAACATATTAGACATAGTTAAGCTATGTACTCTGAAATATTCTATAAATTTACTTATAAGTCGATACAGTACAAGTCTATATTAAGATATTTGTTAGAGTATAGTTAATATATATATATATATCTCACAAATATTAAGGATAATTAATTCTTAATTTTACAACAAAAAATGAGAAGCCGTACAATTATTTTCAATTTATCTTATGTAAATTTATATTTGATGTACACAAAGTACACAAAACATACACATAAGATTTATATTTAATTAACCGTGACAACATATTGAGAAGATATAATATGTGCCAAAAAGATATATAGTATAAGATTGTAATATATAATAAAACTATGTTATATTTAAATATAAGAATTTGATATAATTATATTTATTAATTATAAATACAAGAGTCGAGGACGAGTTCCCACTCTTATAGGTTCGCCGCGGCCTCCCGGTCCATCTCAAGGGGGATATGCTAGGGTTTGGATTCGGGGTGGGGGGATGGAAGGATTTGGGAGCTCTGGAGGAGAGGAGCATCATGGCGATGACGTGCAGCGGGTGAACGGATAGACGTCGCCTAGAGGGGGGGGGGTGAATAGGCGATTTAAAAACTTTTTCGAGAAGCCGGAATATCCGGTCCAAGAGTGACCCGGAAATTCCGAGTGGCCGGAATATCCGGTCCACAATGACCCGGAAATTCCGGTATGCTTGATAAAGGCGGAATAAAACTAGAGGTTAACTTTAACAAACATACAACCTAGATATATAAACTAGGCTCACCTATGTGCACCAACAACTTAAGCTAAGCAATACAAGTAACAAGATGATAGCAAGATATATGACTTCAAGCACGAAGGGTATCACAATGTAAAGTGCATAAGTAAAGAGCTCGGGTATAGAAATAACCGAGGCACGCGGAGACGAGGATGTATTCCCGAGTTCCACCCAAAGGTGTACGTCTCGTTTGGAGAGGTGTGCGCAACCACAACAGGTTAGCCGCAACGCCACAAAGGCTCACCTTCTTCTCCTGATGAACTCAACCACAAAAGGTTCGAGTTCACCTTCCACTATTGATCTCCTTTGGGGCGGAGATCGAATCCCGTACAACTCTTGAGGCACACACCCACAACTTAATTGGGGACTCTCAAGTCTTGAGGCACACACCCACAACTTAATTGGGGGCTCTCAAGTGACCACAAAAGGTCTTGGCCACAAAAGGCCGGCCACAAAAGGCGTCTAGGGTCCAAAGACCCAAGAGTAACAAGCTCACAAGTAATACCACCACGAATCCTCGTGAAGTGCTCAAACCGATGCAAATGCAATGGCAAGAGCACACGAAGTGCTCAAGTCCTTCACTCTCAAATTCCAACACAACAACAAATGTTTAAGGGGGAATAAGAGAGGAAGAACAAAGGAAACCACAAAGGAGTCAAATCCTTCACTCCCAAATCCCCCAAAAGCAACTAATGCTTATGGGGGGAGAAGAGAGGAAGAACAAAGAGGAAGAACCACAAAGGAACTCCAATAACTAGATCCACTAAGTTCTCCTCACTTAGAGGAGAGAAGGATTGGTAGGATTGTAGATCTAGATCTCCTCTCAACTTTCCCTAAAGAATATGGAAGATTCAATGGAAGGATTGAGAGGGAAGTGAGCTTTCCAAGGTCAACAATGGAGTAGGAGAGAGGGGAAAGTCGTGCTGCCTTGGATTGGCTGGGGAGGAAGAAGGGGAGAGGTATTTATACCCCTCCAGGAAATATAGCCGTTGGCTGTTTCGACACTCAGAAATTCCGGTATAAGTTAGGCTCGGAAATTCCGGTCAACCGGAAATTCCGGTCTAGAGAGACTCGGAAATTCCGGTCACCCGGAAATTCCGGTCTAAGAGAGCTCGGAAATTCCGGCTGGAGTCAGAAGCAAAACCAAACTTTTCCTTAGCCATTTCTGGAGGACTTTTCTGGGGGCACTCGGAAATTCCGGTATATGGAAATTTCCGAGCACAATTTCCGACTGGAGTCAGAACCCTTTTTCTCCTTTCCTTAGCCGTTTTCTTGGATGAGCTAGGGAACCGGAAATTCCGGTAGGGCGGAATATCCGGTCCCAATAATCCGAATCAGCAGAACGCCGAAACGAAAACTGCTATAACTTTTGCAAATGAACTCCAAATGAGGTGAGACCAATTTTGTTGGAAATATTGCATCCCATAAATAGAGTAAAATCTCCACACATGGCAAGGTGTGAGACTTTCCTCAAGGTAGAACCGGCAATATTTCCGCCACCGAAAACGCAACAAGTTGTCCAAAGTAAAACCGATTTCGATGAACTAGAGCTTGACATGGAGATGAACCAAACTCTAATTCCTTACCAACATAAAAGTCAAATAAGAACCAAGAAATATGATATGTCAAGTATGCAAAGGTTTGAGCTCTTCACAAGAATGCGATCAAGTTACTAACTTGAGAGCCCCTCTTGATAGTACGCTTATCTATCATATAGCCCTATCAAGATCATACATTTGCCTTGAGCATTCCACTTGAGTTGGATGAAGACTATCTTGATCTCTTCAAGTGGATCATCTTTCTTGATTGCGCGTCCAAACACTTGCTTGATGAAGACTTCTCCAAATACTCCCCCATGCTCACAACGGGAGAGTCTCGCTAAGCTTCGTCTTCATGTATCCATTGCAAGCACCAAGCATAGGATCTTTTCGAGAAAGCTTCTCTTGGTCTTGCACAACTCATATTTTCTCCACTAAGATGATGTCTTGAATCTTCAAGACATTCTTGCAATAAGCTTCACTCAACACATAAGCTTCAAGAGTCCAACACATGAACTCCACAATTCCATGGACATGATCTATAATGATATCTCAAAGTAAACATTAGTTCATAGAGATTGTCATTCAATTACCAAAACCACACATGAAGAAAAATGCTCTTTCAGCGGGTGGGGAAGATAAAGACACATTCACGGTGCACCTGGATCCTCTGAGTTGCACTTGCAGAAAAATCTAAAAGTAGTCACGTAACACAAGCAATCGAGTGAGCGTAGCCCTAGGCACGTATGTGGAATCAATATTTTGAAAAGAGATGTGTGGATGTTTTTTGAAAAGATATTCGTCAAACCTTCCGTACACATGCAAGCTCATCGGAAAATTAGATTTAACACATAACAAATGTGTATGTACGACTTGTTATAATTAATTAAGATTGCTACATGGTTGCTGAGTCGGCGGGATGACATGCATGGTGATGGATGTCTCCGTGGTTGGATCATCTACCAGCCAGCGTATCCGCCTAGCCTGGCTACGCTTCAGTGACCTATTGTTCTTAACCAATCATTGATCAAGCCAATGCCCTACGTTTTTTCTAGATAATGTTTGCTCTTTAAAAAAAGATAATGTTTGCTTTTAACGTACCAATGAAAGTACGTTTTGATATTTAGATAATATAATTCTTCTATTTTTTGCCGTGAAGATAATATAAATCTTTTTTTTGCAGGGAAGATAATAAAATCCTAACTTTCGTTTGGCGTATTCCACCCACAACCACAAAGTTTATGGCTGACCGATATTGCTCATCATCGTTTAATTATTGCATTTATTTTTCTCATTGTCTCTCGTATGTAACGAGCTAACTCTGTAATTGGGCACCATATCAAAGATCTTATCTAAACTCATAGTCTAGGAGGTCGATTAGGGCGTGGGCATAAGGGTCTTTATGAGACAATTAATAATTACACTTCTTGATATTAAGACACTATTATCTATGTTTTTAATCTTTTTAGCCATTTTTTTATATTAACATGTCCAAACTTGTAACTAGATATGTTTTATTGCCCATATTCACTCATTTTATATGTATTTAGACAACATGTATAATAACTAAAACATTTTATATTTAAAAAATGGAGAGAGTAGCTATGAATAGCATCACTATTTGGAAAGCCGGTCGAGTTATTCTATTCAACTCCTAGATAAAAAAGAATCAACGTCCGACAATCAAGTGAACAAGTGTTATTGGCAGCGCTGACACACGTTGCCATCCTATGAGGAGTGTCTCCCCACGTGCGCTCCTAATAGATTTTTTCTGAATGTTTTTTTAAAACGTGAATACAACCAACGAGTATTCATTGAAATTTTGAAGGACATTTAAGCAAAGTTCAACAAAAAATCATCTGAAACATAGATCTGGCGACCGCGTGGGGATCAAATGAATGTTTCTAGTTCGTCGCCTAGCATGCTTGGAGACGGTAGAAGCCTTGAGGAACCTGCATGCCTCTGGCTCTCCGCCCTTGCCGAGCACGGTGGGATTTTATCTAGCAGTTGCGGAAGGAACTGCTAGAAGGACGCCTTGAGGGTGCTTGCATGCCTTCCAATACGCCTCCTGCCAGTCATTGTCGTCTTCCTCTGGCGTCGGTGTTGGTGTTGTCAAGGCAGGGACAGGAGCTGGTTGCTTTGGAAGGCAATGACGCGGGGTGGCCTATTCAAGTGAATTGGTTTCAAGAGCATTCCACCACTTGTTGACGACTTTCCTCCTCATCCTCCTACTCAGAATCGGCCAGCTTGTTCGTGAGCCACTCCTTAGGGGGCGAAGACATGCTAGCAAGGTGGAACAAGTTCTCGCGACGCGCCTGATGGCAACAACTCGGTGTGTACCAATGATACGTCGTAAATGTATCTATAATTTTTTGATGTTGCATGCTTGTTTTATATGATTGTTACTTGTTTATATTGCATTATTATAGTATCACTAGCTGAATGCCCGTGCTTTGCAACGGTTATATAAATTGATACATATCGGACATGTAAACATAAATGAAGTTAAATACTGTAAACAGAAAAAACATCTCCATATACACTTCTTATTTGCTTGTCTTTTCTTGAACCCCGTAGCAAGCGCACGGGCATTAAGCTAGTTGAAGGCCCATGCTTTGCTATGTGCTCTCCAAAATCGCTGAATAGGTTAACACAATGCTCATGAAAAGCCCTAACTATGTAGAGGGATATGCGATGAAGGCATCTTTTTTGTCAACATTTCAATGGTGGCACCATTCAACCGATTAAGAGGAAGAGTATGTAGTTCCCCCACCCCCTCTTGAGACACTACCCCTCCCTCTCTCTCCCCCTCCCCCACTTAACCCTATCTCGGGCGCCCTTGCTCCTTCCTCTTGCCCTCCCCCTCTTTCTATAAAAACCAAACCGAAGGGTATGCAAATGATGCATTTGTTGTCCCTTCTCCTTTTTCTCCGGCTTCTCGGCTTAAACTCTTTTCTTGAGGAAATGCATACATCGTTACTTTATTATTTAAGAAGGAAAAGTACAGAGTACAAGGCATAACCGAAAAAGAATACAAAAAAGGGGGCCATATAAAATACAAGATATCAAACTAATGAGCACTTTTAGTCTAGTTCATGTGGTCTAGGTGCTAGGACATGCACCCTGATCCTCCCAGCGCTGTAACAGTCGACTACGGTCACAGCGATCTTGTCATATGGGTTCTACGAGGGATCTTATTAGATCTTTGGATGTCAATTTTAGATCCATCTCCAATTCTCCAAATAATTCCTTGTTTTAATAATTCCAAACCATGTTCAATGCCCCTCCAAGCTGGAGAAGCTTCAGCTGCAAAAACAGTATCCAAAATCTTCAATTTGGGAAGTATTTGCCTTCAAGATCTTGACACATAAGCTATCTGGATTTTAAAGAATTCTCCAGGCTTGTCTTGCCAGTAATGCTTGGTTAAAAAGCTGAGTGTCCCTAAATCCCACACCCCCTGCACTTTTGGAACAGTTAAGTTATTCCATGACGTCCAGTGAACTTTCCTATGCTCTTCATCTTCTCCCCACCAGAACTTTCGGATGGTCTTCATATAATCTTCATGGAAACCTCTGGTTTGAAACTTTTCCTAACCATATTAACCCCTTTCTCTGTGTTGATTGTAACAAGCTGATGCATCATTGAAAAGCCTTTAAAAAACACTAACCTGGTCATGCGTAGGTTTCCATCACTCAAACAAATAGTGACTATAGTTTTGCAGTGGCCTGACCTAATTAATCATGGGAAATGGCTAAATGCTAACCGACCACTGTTGCTAGTCAGTAGTCTTTTGTCAAAAACATGCCTAAATGAATAGGGCAAGTACTTGCGGAAATAAGAAATAATCTAGAACGACTTGCGAAGAACACCTTGCTAAGGAATCCATCGATGCCAAGCTTGGGGAGAATACATGATAGGCTTTTAGCTCGATGCACACTGCAGGAACCAGGAAAACATGAATATCGATATCATACTAGGACTGACCGGGTGATGGCGTTGAGTCGTAAAACTCGGTGAAGGCGCTGCTGACGACTGCCAGCGAGATGCAACCCTTGGCAATCATGAGGTTGACGAGCATCGACAGAGGTGGCAGACAACATGTCGCTTAACGACACGATGAGAGGAGGCCAGCCGCTGTCGGAAGGTCAGAGTCGAGGCTATTGCAAGAGGCGTCGTCGTCAAGGTCGGAGTCGAGGCTGAGGAGCCGTGTTCTCTGCCCGGCGGCCAGGGACGAAGCTATGACGAAAACTCACTAGGGTCGTCGTATGACACCAGCGCCTATCTACCAGCTCCGTCCCTGCTGGCGGCGGCGTACATGCTAGGCTAGCTACATGGAGGGAGAAGCCCCGCTATCTTGATGTAGGCCTGGTTGGATCCTGTCAGCGGCATGCGCGCCAGGAATGATGATTTTTAGAGCTCGGTACGATGTTAGCAGCTGGCTAGGTCTCTCGTCACGGCGCCACGGGGTAGGATGATGGCGGTGAGCTTGCTAGTTGTGGACGTGTGGTGGCGACGACAGACATGACCTCGGGGCTGTGGTAGTGCGACACCACCTTCTGCCTCTTCTCTCTCAATTCATAGGACAATATCTCGCCGTCGGCCGGACGATCAGTCCCCTCATCCTCTTCCCCCTATGGCTTCACACATGAGTATATGTAAAGATAAATCAAGTTTTGTTAGCCATCAACTAAAAAGATGGTTTGTTAGCATGCATGATAAAATCAAAAATATTTTGTTGTGCATGACGGTTTTTGGTAGGCGAGTCGGGATTACTGGGGTCGAGATAAGATAAGAGACCTCTTTGCAGGTCCTACTCTTTCTAAGTGTTATTTTGTTGCAAACAGTTGGGATTAGAACACGATGCACTTACTTTCATTCCTCGGCAACCACAAAGATGTGCTGTTGGAAAAAAATGAGAACTTGGTGCGTGCTTTTGGCCGGTCGATGAGCTAGCGGCAGCAGCGTCGGCGACCTGTGATGGAGTAGGCGATGAAAGCGGCATCGCGGCGTCGAGGCACTCCACGGCAAGGCAAGGCGAGCGGCAGCGGCGTCTGACTGAGGCAAGCGGCAGCGGTGCCGGCGGACTGGGGCGAGTGGCAATGGCATCGACGAGCTGTGGTGGAGTAGGCGAAGCGAGTAAACTTGGGCGGCGGACTGAGGCGAGCGACAATAGCGTCCGTGAGCTGTGGTAGAGTAGGCGAGGCGAGTAAACTTGGGCGCATGTTGTGAGCAGTTTGAATAGTTTGTTGAGAAAAAGAAGTTCGGCGTGTTAGCCGCTATTTTTAAAAAGTTTGTTAGGAGGAGCAACATCCGGTCCGTTTTGAGGTGTGTTGTTTTTCTGTTAGGAATTTTGAAAATGTTTGTTGTGGAGTCCGATGGCAGATTTGTTATGCATGCCATCTATTTTTTCTTACTTTTTTCCTTGCCGTGCCTTCAATCCTTCATTTTTTCCTTTTTTCCCTTCCTTTTTTCCTTCTTTTTTTTTCTTTTCCTTTTGAACCGGTATCCACTTATAGGTGGCATGACATGTAATTAATTTGAAATATGAGGGTATTTGAAGTGTGACACCATTTGGATTGTGACATCATACCACGCATTCTGGTTTAATAGTAAAGATTTGACACATTTTTATGAACTAACCCATTCGCTAAACGGGTGACGGCCCATGGAATGGAAGCACAGATCCTCCTCAGTCCTCACACATCTCGGCCCATCACTGCGCCACTACCCAAATCCAAACCGCCGCCGCCCCCGCTGAGTTGCCTCCCTGAGGTTCTCGCCGTCGCCGTCGAGGGCTGCAAGTCCCACCGCCCCCACTGCCGCTTGCCTCCTCGTCGGTGCTCGCGGTCTCCAGGTGGGCGCCGCCCCAACCCGACCGGGTCGCCGCCAGCGCGCGCGTCGCCAATTCGCGACCGAGGAGAAACGGGAGGATGTCTTCGTGGGAGGACGACGAGGAATCCGCGTCGGCGGCGGCGACCACGGACGTGGAGCTTCTCAAGCGGGCCTGGCGCAACGAGAAGGCCGCGCCGGAGATCCTCCACTTCGACTCCGCCCTCGTCTCCCGCGCCCGCGAGCAGATCCAGCTCCTCGTACGTTAGCCCTCCTCCTCCTCTCGGTTCATTACACTTCACTATTCTGCACAGTGACACCACCGGAATGAATGGCGCTGATGCTTGGCGACCTTTGCGGTGAGACCAGGAGGAGACGCTCGACGACTTCACGGACAACGGCGTCGACGACCTGGTGGTCTCGCTCTACCAGATGGACCTCGACCGCACGCTCTTCCTGCTCCGCTCCTACCTCCGCCTCCGCCTGCAGAAGGTCAGACCAAATCCCCTGCATTTCTACCGCACAGTGGTTCGACTACTGACCCGACCTGCCGAAATTTTCCCACTGACATTTCGCTTACATGGTCGTCTCGCTGTCTGTAGATTGAGAAGTACATGACCTACATCTCCAAGTCCGACGACCTGTTGAGCCGGCTGTCGCAGCAGGAGCAGCGATTTGCCAAGAGGTATCTGTCTACTTGATTGGACGTCTACTGGTTTTGTGGCAGAACTGACGGTCCCTTGTTGGCTTTGATGTGTTGGAAGCTGTAAGGAGATCATGGAGAAGCATCTCGAGCAGTCGGTGCTGTCAAAGCTTCCCTATGGCTATGACTCAGTAACGAGGCAATCCTTGTCGAGCACGGAGGATGACATGGGTATTCCACTTGATCTTGAAAAATAGCATGTTTCTTTATCATGATTTACTACATAGCTGTCCACTTGTTTGTAGCTTCAGCTGTTACAGAAGCTGCTATATACGACCATCTCTAGATGTGTCACCATTTAAAGTGGCTAACCTGACATGTTATTCAATTAATCTGGGGAAAATAGGTTTAACAAACATGTGCTCCAAGTTGGCTTTTGATAGCATAGCTAAGTTGTGAGATTCATAAAAGAAACCTTTCATTTCATGTAATACTCGTGTGTCTTGATATCACATTTTGTGCTATTTTTTTGAGTGTACATTGTACTGCTTGAAAACCTCGTCCTGATACTTCCATTCTGTAATAATGCGCACTACTAACATGGCATTGCATTCTTAGAAACAGTTCTCAAGAACAAATGCTGCCTCACTGCAGTTGAACTGTTATGTTATTTACAAAAGCCATATTTCCTATTCCTAGTAATGTACTTATTGTAAGCAACTTACTTTGAAGGCTTTACCATTTTTTCTTGTCCCTACTCGAGCTTATTTTCTGTATAAACGTTTATTTATTGTAATTCCACACTTGGCTAAGTCATACACTTAAGTAATATACTTAAAAAATAGTCTAATGAAATTTAGAAGTGAATAAGACAAAAGTGTGTGATGCCACATGTAGGGGAAGCCTGGGGCAGTTAGTTACCGAACCGTAAGATGATACCCATTACAGGAAATAGAGCACGAAAAGCGAGAATAATCAACCTTGGCAACGTGATTCAGTCAAAGATTCATTCCAGACAAATTTATACGCTGTATATTGGTTGCAAAATGAAACTCCAATGCCCAATTAAGTGCAAATAAAGTTCACAAATAGCACATGCTTTCATTTGTTAATAACAGTTGCTGGGATAGATTTATATATACATATTTTTATTGCTGAGAATGTTTTTTTTCCTTTTATTGCTGAAGATTCGAGAATGTGTTTTTAGCTTTGAGGCCCTATCTTACTGGGTTTTTCATATGCCCTCTCCAGTTCCAGAGCCTCAGCTTGACACCTTTGTCTTCTGCAAGACCAAGAGTGATGTAGGAGCATTCCAGCTAGATGACATGTAAGAGCCCAGACACTTGGTTTTTATCATTTCAGTCCCTTCAACTGTGCTAACCTGTGATGCCTGCTTCTATGAAGAGGGGAGGAAGTTGTGGATTTGGTTGCTGACGACTTGTATGTCCTTCGGTACAAGTCCATCAAGGGCCTCGTCGAGGGCGGACGAATTGATCTTATTTGATGTGAGCCGCAAGGCAGTACTGAGGCTCTGAATAGAGCGTGAACCCTCGGTGCAAGGATGTTCTTAATTCCTGGTAAGCTAGAAATGAAGTGGTTCAGATGTGTATTCCACAATGATCAGTTAGGAGAATGGACTATCTTTTAATGTAACAATGTTGTTGTTGTTTTTTATAAGTGCAGTTAACCTTTGTCTTGTCAACTCCTGTTCTTCATGAACGAAGATAGTTACTGTTGTTGGTAAGAAAGATCAATATCACGAGTGATAATCACAAGATTTGTAATGTCCAGCAGGTTAAGATTGGCTTCAATCAGTCAAATGAACCGGTTTTGGACGTGATCTGTCTGTATGCCACAACAATACTATGCTGAAGGAATCTATTGCATTGCACATCTATTTTTGCCTCTGTTGGCAGCCTATCGCCGGCAATTTTATATTAGGTTAATTGTTGGGTAGACATTACAACGATGTTGCTTCACTCAACTTTGTAAAACTTGATAATCTGAAGACCAATATTTGGTTGACAGTTTCGCCACAAAATGTAGAATCTGGAAATCCAAACGACTGACAAGGCCCTAACCATGAGATAAACCCATCGCTCTCTAGTTCCTGCTCGGTGCGCCGCCGCCGCCGCCGATAGTGACGAGGTAGCAACCGGTGGCGCCGAAGCCGTCGACCCTCAAGCAACCGTGCAACACGGTGACACCGTGCCGCAGCGAAGCATGCGTATATGGCGCGGCAATCACCACGCTTGACGCTGCATTTCCACGGACACCCCCAGCCGCCACAAAGCTCGGCACCTTGCCGCGGCGATGGTCGTTCCGGCCGGCATCGCCTACAACGCGGCCATCTCTCGTTGCTCCCGCGCGGGGTTACACCCTCGCGCGCTCGCCTTGTTCCAGGAGATGCGCGCCCGCGGCCACCACGCCGACGAGTACACCCTCACGCCCGTCCTCAACTCCGCGGCGCTCCTCCGCCTCCCCTCCGGCGCCGACGCGCTCCACTCCCTCCTCACCCGCGCGGGTCTCGCGGCGCACGTCCACGTCGCCAACGCCCTCGTGGACGCCTACGCCAAGCTGTCCCGCCACGGCGCCGCGCGGGCCGTGTTCGATGAAATGCCACGGCGCGACGTGATCACCTGGACGTCACTCCTCACGGGGCTCGCGCGCTCCCGGTCCCACGACGCCGCCCTTAGGGTCTACCGCGACATGGTCGCCGCGGGTGTCTGCCCGGACGAGTTCGCCGTCGCGGCCGCGGTGAGCTCGTGTGCTGGCGCCACCGCGCTCGAGCTTGGCCTGTCGGTGCACGCCGCCGCGGTCCGGCTCGCGCTCGACCCGTTCCTCTCGGTCGGGAACTCGCTGGTGTCCATGTACGCCAAGACCGGCTCGCTGCGCGACGCCCGGAAGGTCTTCGACGCGATGCGTGTCCAGCAGCGTGATTACATCACGTGGACGGCGCTGATCGTTGGGTACGCGCAGAACGGGCGGGGCAGGGAGTCGCTGGAGGTCTACGCCGACATGGTCAGGTCCGGGTGCAGGCCGGACTACATCACCTTCATCGGCCTGCTCTTCGCGTGCAGCCATGCCGGCCTGGTCGACGTCGGCCGGGCGCACTTCCAGTCCATGCAGGCCGAGCACGGTGTCGCGCCTGGGCCGGACCACTACGCGTGCATGGTCGACCTGCTAGGCCGAGCCGGGCGGCTCGACGAGGCCATGGACCTTCTGAGCCGGAACACGACGAGGCTGGACGCCACGGTCTGGAAGGCGCTGCTTGGCGCGTGCCGGACGCACCAGAACGCGGAGCTCGCCGAGTATGCTGCTGAGATGGCGTGGAGGCTGGACCCGACGGACGCCGTGCCGTACGTCATGTTGTCGAACATGTACTCGCGGGCGAGGCGGTGGGCTGAAGTGGCGAGGATCCGGTCGCTGATGAAGGCGAGAGGGGTTACCAAGGAGCCGGGGTGCAGCTGGGTGGGAGTGAACGGCGTGACGCATCTGTTCTACGTGGAGGACCGCGGGCACCCGAGGACGCACGAGATTTACCGGAAGGTGGAGGAGATGATGGAGAGGATCCAGGCTGAAGGATATGTGGCGGATACCGACTGGGCGCTGCAGGACGAGGGGCCGGAAGGGAGGGAGAAGGGCCTGGCATACCACAGCGAGAGGCTCGCCGTGGCATTTGGGCTGCTCGCCGTGCCGGCTGGTGCACCCATCCGCGTCTTCAAGAACCTCAGGGTTTGCGGCGACTGCCATGCCGCGATCAAGATGATCGCCAGGGCGTACGGCAGGGTGATCATACTGAGGGACGCCAACTGCTTCCATCACATGAAGGATGGTGCCTGCTCGTGCGGCGACTACTGGTAGATTCAGTGCAGGTATGTACGAGCATTGGCTCATTTCTTATAGATTCAGCTTAGGCATGTGTATTACAGTATAAGAGAGGAAATCAGGATGTTAGCTCGATTTAGGTAGGAAGTAGATTATATTGCCTCAAAAGGTGTCAGTGATGTACAATGTCTGCTACTTAGGTCAGTTGCGGCAATGACTATAAGTCTATAACTGATATTCCTATGCCCAATGTCCATAGTTGGATGTTTCCTCCCAAACCAATTTCCGTCTCATTTTGCTGTAAAGCATGTGTCAATAACAGTTACTCACCCCAAAAGCAATGTGTGAAACAGTATAAGAGAGGAAATCAGGATGTTAGCTCGATTTAGGCAGGAGTAGATTATATTACCTCCAAAGATGCTGGCGAGGTATTCCCTCCATCACAGTTTAAAGGGCGCATCTCCAGAAATGTTGGGCGCAAGGTTACGTACCATTGGCAGGAATTAAACCGTCGTAAAGATCAAGTTGCGCCTAATTATTTTCTAAAGCAACGCTTGGTAACCACCGCGTCCAGTAACATCGCATAACCACCGCATGCACTCACATGTTCACACTGCATGCACACTGTATGTTCATATTGCATGCCGAAGCTCATGCGTTGATCCGAAGCTCATGCGTTGATGAAGAGTAACTGAAGCAAGCCACTTGCGTCCAAGTTAATAGGGCAGTTAATAAGAGGCGTCTAATTTCGATGTGATTATGAAAAAAGCTGGTTTTGGAGCTGCGCCCAACAAACAAAAATGGAGGGAGTACAATGGCTGCTACTTTGCCATTACGATGGCCTTTATTTCTATGTAATCCTACCATTCTAGTGTACATCAATATCATTACAGCATGCTGACTAATAAAGAGGGGAAGAAGTTAGTAACAGCAGAGGTTAACAAAATGGAAAGAACACATCTCAGTAGTCAGTAGTCCATTGCCTTAGGTCAGTTGCGGCAATGACTGTGCCTTTCATCCTCTTAGCCATGAGTGTGCATGTGCTGCTCCACTGCCTGCGAAGGCAGCAACACCGCCCCACCACCACGACATAGTAGACTGGACTCTGTTGCCACCATCACTTAACTTGCTCTCTGTGTACACACACTCCAGGTGATCGACTTTGTGTGCAAGCTGGTATTTTCTATCTAATACATTCTTGATTTCTTGTTATTATGCCATAGGTACAAGGGGAACTGTTTAACTTATTCATTGCACCTGTCACTCTACATCTACATCCTTCTCTCCAGGCTAGTACACAGAAGGTCTCCTCCCCTTCATAGGTACAACACCATGACATCTTACAACACTTCTACACCCAACTCAGGTGAGGATGAGGTCTGACTCCTAACTCCAGACACCACTTCAGAACATCCACTTGTTTCTTGTTGCTGTCCCGGCAAGGCGAGGGCGCCAGTGCGGCTATAGCCATTCAGCAAACCACCTCTTAGCCTTGGCATCGCTGCCAGGACTCCAGCCATTCATCGTGAGAGGGTAGGCGCACGGCATCTCCACGCCACCTTCGCTTCTCACCTCTAACAACAGGTCCAGGTTGTCAGCCTTGAGCATACCATCATCTTCGGCGTCGCTTATGACCGGGGTCGGGGGCTTATTCGTCAGGGTCTGCTGCTCATCATCAGACCAGTAGCCGCTTTCTCTCATGGCTAGGTCGTCGTACTCCTCGTCCGACTTTGTCGAGTGCTCATCCACAGACCCTGCTTCCTCCATCTGCCAACGCATAATCAGTTAAATACACTGCATTTGCTGTTGATTTAATGGTGTAACTCTTGAATGCAGCACCACAATAGCTGAATGGCATGTACAGAAAACTGCAACACATCATACTCATACGTTCATCTAGAGTATAAAGAATTCAGTTGAGTTTTGCCTTTTGCGCTATTAGCACTTAGGCACTTGGAGAAAACAACTACAAGCTTACAGCATTGACTTTACGACATTCTTTTGCCATGGCAATTTTGTGTAGAAAATTGGACGTTCAGATGAAGAAGAAAGTATTTTTTCAACTACCTCATGGATGTCCTTCTCTTCGTCAGTTAGATCCTCATTCGTCTCTGCATCACCAGCATCATCACTTTCTTCTTCTTCACTGTCAAACACTGAGTACTCGTCCACGAGCTGTATGAGATGAGTGTAAACTGTGTCAGCGCAAGCACAAGATCAGTTACTTTAATTTTCACACGAGGCTACATATACATCCCTATATAAGCTATGTGAATCTTTTCTATGTGTACACATAACTGTCGTGAGAGTCCTGACAAACATTAAGTTTGTTACGGCATAAATCATTTACGATAGGCACAACCAATTGTGAAATATCATAGTTACAGAAAGTATCAAGATGCGAACCTCTTTGGAATTGTCATCTGACATCTTTGGTGTGCTGCAACATGAAGATACATATCTACTCCCTGTATCTGTGCCGTCAGCCTTGGAGTCATCGGCACTCCCAGCTTGACTGGTGCACCCGGTATCACTTGGCCATGCACTAATCCCAAAAGAGCCAAACTGAAGATTAACATGCTCTGCCTTCCCAATCTGCAATGGGCCATACATAGGATTTCCTACAGATTTCTCACTGCCTGTGCCATCATTTATGTTTCCATTGCTGTCACTGGCAACCACAGGCCATGCCTTAGCAACTGAACCATCAGTGTTAAGGAGAGCCATCAGATTCCTCGAAGACCCTTTCCTTTGAATCAACTGAAACATGCCCTTGGAACTCAAGGAGTTTGCAGCACACTGGTTCTTGTACTCTTCATTTACTATAGCTGCAGTGTTTGTATTGGAGTCATAAAAGTGCTCGCCGGCCTCACGCCGACGAAGGCAGCTAAAAACTGTGGCGTGTATTGCCGCCACACTCCGATCGACATTGGTATTATTAATTTTTGGCACCAGATGTTTGTCGGCTCGGTTACCAAGGTACTCCTGAATAGCTCTAATATTCTGGATGTATTTAATATATCTGTTCTTTGCCGGATCAAGTGTCATGTACTTTGCACGGACAGCAAACCGCTCCATGTGCTTCTCCTCATTAGTGATATATACCATAAAAGGTATTACGGAGGGATGTTTCTTCATTAGGCCCATCTATTAGATAGAGAAATAAAATGAATTTCACTGCATACTCTAGACAGAAAAGAATGTAATTACAGAAATATGAATAACAAAAATAACAGCATCCTTTTTTGTGAGGAAAATAGCATGGCTCTTGACCATACATACCACGAAATTCAGGCTTAAATGGACTCCTTCTATAATTAAAGATTCTTTGCGCTCCTCCCAGGTTGTAATTAACCTGTCAAGGCTGCCAATGATCATCTCACTCTGCGCTTTGTATCCTTCTATGGCCATTTGCTTTTTACTGGTCACATCAGTTCTAGGGGGCAAGTCCGAGGATCTGTCAATACATTTCTCATCTGACATGCCACCATCTTTGTCTCCATTATCAATTGAATGGGAAACAATAGCAAGTTTCTTTGCCCTGCGTTTTGCCTTAGCCTGGGCAACTGCAACAGGGTCTAGATAATCTCCTGCGTGGTACGTTGACGCATAGAGCAGAGGGTTTTGTTTTTCTTCTACAAAACCCCTCATCATGTGCCGTATAGAGTCAGTAGAAACAATGGTGGTGATACCCAACCTGTTGCCCTGGGGAGAAAATACAGTCAGGGTAGGGAACTACTGAAGTATCAATGTTAATTCACTCCTATCAAGCAATCCCAATTTTGCATGGATATATGGATTTTTTTTTGAAATTGATATATGGAATATTTAATATAAGAAGAATGTGTTTATCAGCTTGAATCTACCGATGAAGGGTTATCGTAACTAAAGAATAAAGATACACACTTACCAACAAGGAAGACAGGGTGGACTTGCCACATCCACTTGTGCCACACAACAGTACTGTCACTGATTCTTTTCTCTCCTTAATCCTGATATAAAACATGGGAAACACACAAAAACAAATGTCACCGATGAAAAAAAACCTGTCAAAACACCTTGAACACGTGGTTCTTGTTCTTATGGTAACTAGTATATTTTTTCTGTTCGCCATATCACTTGGCCATTTAATTAGTTGAAGACTGGTGACAGAGTTTAGTTGCAAATCTCCGATGTAAGCTCAGGAAACAAATAAGATCAGAGGAACCGTGTTATGGTATACCTGCAGGCAAGAAGCAAGTCAGCCCTCTGATTGGGCCCGACATACTTGTACAAAGTGAGAGCATCACACACAACATTTAGGAACTCCTCCCTGGAAACAACAGCAGTTGTCTGGCTCTTGTACAACTCAAACGGCACGTTCGTTGTGTTTTCTGTGTTCAGGAGTTCGGCAGCTGCCATATCATCCTCAGCTGTGGGTCCATCCAGTTTGGATGCGTCCAAGGAATCACTCCTGGTCACATCAAATACTCTCTTGCTGATCTGGTGACACAAACAAGCGGTGAATGAGACGTGCCTTTATCATCTGTTCGCTTTACATAGCTTACAGGAACTCAGCAATTGCTTCTAGGATGGAACTGTGAAACAGAGTGTAGGAAAAATTGGAACTTGGACAAGGCAGACTATATATTTGGGAACGCAGACCAACTTGTTGCAGAATTTATGAATTATAACGCAGTATGCAGCTAGGCTTTTATCATCTGGCATTTCAATGCAAAAGGGAACGTGCAGGCAACAACTAGTCAATGAGTCAAAATTACAAAGTATATCCTGGGCATACAGGATATTCCATAACTGAATCTTGGTGACAGCGACACAGATTCTATATGGTGAGGAGTGTAATCTGAAGTCACCAAGAAGCAACCCAGACAACACCATCCTATCCTAGAGCACTCCGTATTTGGTAGTACCATTAATCGGGTGACTGAGGTCAGGAAGCCAAAGTCCAAAGAACAGTAGTGAGATGAGGCAAACAGACTGCAGGGCAAGTGGAGAGATGGGGACCTTGAAGGCGTGGCGTGGCTTGCATCCCATAAGCTGGAGCGTGCTCTGCAGGACGGGGCGGGTGTATCGGAAGGTGCTCCTCAGGCCATGGCCGTGGTCGTCGGCGACGGCAATGTAGAGCAGCCTGGATGCCGCCATGTCGCCCTGACACTGCAACCAGTCAGCCCAAGCTCCACTGAATCAATCAAAGGGATCGGCGAATCCGGGTGGGGAGAAGGGAGGAGCGGCGGTGGACCTCGGTCTCGGCGGCAGGGGGAGGGGTTTTTGAGTCCGGCGGGCATTGTCGCCGCATGGGAAGGGTGGAGATGGGGACGAGGGAGAGGTGGCGCGGGGCGGTGCGGCGGACACGCAGCGGGCGCCCGTGCCCTCCACATGTCCCCCGCCGCGGAGGTGTTGTCAGCACTACACTCTTCTTCCTCCCTTAGTTTGACCTCTTTCGCCGCCTCCCTCCGTCGGCCACCCCAGCTTGGTGTTGGTGGGAGTGAACGGCGCCGGCGCGACGCACGCGCCTGTTTCTTCTACGTGGAGGACCGCGGGCACCCTGGAAGGCCGATATTTCACAATTTTTACTCCATCTGTGGAATTTGAGTAAAATTTAGGCAAATTGCTATTTGTGGACATTGTGTGATCGTTGATGAATTATGTGGATGGTGTAGGTCATGACGGATAGTCGTGACGAGTTTATCTTCAGTGAAATTCATGGATACATGGTCCGATGATTTGCCCGAGGCCCCGACGATGTCCATATTTTTATAGTCGCGGCTCTGATCCTTCGCGATGAGCAATATAGTGCATTGCTGATCAATCTTAGCATGCATGTTTTACGCCTGTATTTATGTTTGTTTGTCCCACTTAATTTGTTTGTTTGTTTGTTTGTTGAGATGAGAGGTGCGTGGTGACATTTATCTAGGTAAGCGGAAGTGGCGACACTACAGATTGATGCATGTACGCATTAATAACTACTTCCTCCATATCATGATGAGTTTTGCCAAATTATCACATTTTCGTTCCCAACCACAACTCAACCACAACGATCCGAAATCCTTTTCTGTCCGCGCGACCTAACCTTTTGTCCGGTACGTCCAGCCCACACCCTTCGCTTGGAGAGTTGATGGGTTGCGCCGGACGAAACGAAACGCGACGCCATTTCGGCTTCCGACGCCCCGGCCACGTTTGTCATTGAGACGTGAAGAGACGACACTGTTTCCCGCCACCTCTTTCCGTCGCGTCGGTTAGTCAGGTAAATTAATGGCGGGGGCGTCGTCTTGCTTTCCTTGTCGGCTAGTCTCGTTGTACCGCTCTACAACCATCGTCAATGAGCCGCGTCGCCGTTTCCCGCTATCTCTCCCCGTCTCTGTTTCCCGCGTCGACCCTCGTCCTATAGCACCCCGTCGAGCAGTAATCACAACACACCACATCTTCTCCACTCAATTCCATGGCGAGAGGGCGCATCCGTGGACGAACGTGCGTCAGTGGACGAGGGTGCGGCGGCTACGGTGGGGGGGTGCGGCGGTAATGCATCATCGTCAGCGTCCCCCCTCCCCCACCATCGCCTGACAAATATCTCTACCCAGGTATGTGCGGGTTCGAGTACCTGCTTATACAATGGTGTCGAGTCGCGACTAAGACTCCTGATAGCGTTTGTGGAGAAACTCGAAGACGGGGTGTCAAAGACGATGCATCTGAAGATGGAAAACTGCAAGAACGACAGCTGGTGGGTAAAGACGGTCTTGGGCTCTAAGGGTGAGTTGTACCTCGCCAAGGGGGGAAGAGATTTACCGAAGCATATAAGCTTGAGCAAAGGTTCTTCCTCAACTTTCAGTTCAACGACGACAAGGGGTTATTCATCAAAGTCTTCGACGACACTTTATGCCGGAGGGCGGCCGCCATGTACATCGACAACGAGAGCGGGTCGGCATCAACTACAAATAGTAGCCGTGCCGACGAGGACGATGACCATTAGATTTAGGTTGTTTACCCGACGACAGCGAAATTTCATTCAAATATGCAAATATCCTAAACTTTGAATGAAATTCGTCAAATAGTAGCAGTACCGGACGACTGTCATTAGATTTAGGTTGTTTACATTTTCCAACAAACATTTGGACGCCACGAGTGAGGATTAACGACACCCGTTTATGAAAGGTCGTCTGGACATGGCCCAAACACCCGTCCCCGGACGACCTTTGGACGTCAAGAGTGGAGATGCTGTAACTAACTGATGCATGAATAAATGAGCCGGCCTTTAGTGAAGAGTGCACACATGTTTTTAAATTTTAAGTATGTAATTCCGTTTATTTGTTAGGATAAGAGGAGTTAAATGCCATTTATATATTTAGACAAAGTCTACTTTAATACTTTGATCCTTGATATAAGATGTATAATTTTCTTAAAAAGTCAAACTTCATTATCTTTGACCAAGATTTTAGAAAAATATTATTACACTTACCATATCAAATCATTACCATTAGATTCATCATAAAATATATTTTCATGTTTTATCTCTTAGTATTTAAAATATTGATAGTTTTTGCTTAAATTTATTTAAAATTAGTCAAGTTTGACTTTTCATGAATAACTACAGGGAGTAATGAAGATCGGCATTTTAGCTGGACGAGGACATTGGGAAGACCTTTTTTTCCTCTGACAATTGCTTGTATTTTTAGTAGATTAGATTGCATCAAAGATGCCAGTGATGTACAATGCGTGCTACTTTGCTATTGGAATGGCCCTCTTGTCTATGTAATTCTATCTACTCATCAATATCCTTTACAGCATCCTGACAAATAAAGAGGAGAATCAGTTAGTAACAGCAGAGGTTAACAGAATGGAAAGAACACATCTCAATAGTTCATTGCCACCCTGAATATACATATCACAAAAGGGCAATTACCTTAGCAAGCCTTGTTACGTAAGTTGCAGCAACAGCTGTAACCAATAGCCCTATGCCCAATGTCCATAGCTGGTTGTTTCCTCCTAAACCAATTTCCGTCTCATCTTGCTGTAAAAAAAGTGGTCAATAAGTCACTGTTCAAATTTTAAGCCATCATACAAAGATTTTTCTTCAGACCTTGTGAGCACTGCTTCTGTGTGTACATAAAAATCTAAGATATTATTTGTCCAACAACAATAACGTCAACTCGTCCAAAAGAGCAATATTTCTTACACGATTATGTAACTATTGTTCGTTGTCCTAATTGTACATACATATGAATCTTCAAAACATCAAACTAATGAAACACCCCATTCTAATTCTGATGGAATATTTGAGGTGCTAAACGGAATATGAGAACTTCAACACCAAAAGATATTGCAGAGTACTGAGTTGGATTAACACGTCTACATTTGGATATACAGAAACAATATTCCATTCTGGACACTTCACTAGAATCACTAGAAAGATAACATCTGACATGGTGCAAAGGCGCTCCTGTATCCATGGGATATTCATGGAATGGACACAGTTCCAAAACTATTATCCTATATAAGAGAAGTAGAGACCACATCCCCTAAGTACAGGCATTCTTATTAACAAGTTTAAAAACATTGCCTATCAGCTACTAGAAGATGAAAATAGCTCTATGGCTTGAAAGAGTATAGCAGAGAAGCATCCCTGATGTGGCAACAAAAGCAAGTTTGTAAAGAAGATGAACTAACAAAAGATTGATGGTTTAAGAACTTACAATGATAGCTCGCCCAAATGCACCAGCACTGACGTAGGCCCATGTTCCTGGAAGCATACCCAACCAACTGCATGCCAATAAAAGCAGTATCTGAGGTAACTGCACTTCATAGAGAAAATAACTACGCTGGTGTGTGCTGACAACTTTTTCTGTGTGGCTTCCTTCACAAAATGATGTCTTAATTTGTAGTAGATCAGAAAGTGGTCAGTCCCTTAATTGGGTATACGATATTTTCTTTGGTCTCTTATATAACATGCTTATACATAGTAACATTACTTAACAGCATCAGGAGTCATGCAGATGAAACTGTGACGCTAACAGGCTGTTAACAAGTGCTAATTTTCTCATGAATGCAGTTTGCTCTATGGGATAGAAGTTTCAGACTATGTACTTAGTTTTCTTTTGTGTGGGAATATGAAAGTAGTTAGCTATTTCTGTTATCTTTGCAGAAAATTCGAAAATATAATAAAAAGTGTTGATGGAGTAGAAACTTTACCTGCCCAACACATAGGGCAAGAATTTGACTGAAGTCAAACCATACAGGTAGTTCCCGAGGGAGAAAGGTAATAGGGGACTCAAACGAAGCAGAGTCACAACCTTGAATCCATTTTCACCTATTGCTTTATCAATTGCCAGAAACTTCTTGTTTCCTTCAACCATTTTAAGAATACGCTCTCTAGCAAAGTATCTAGCAATGAGGAAGGCCACTGCAGCAGCTAGCTACAAAGTAAATAAAGTTCAATCAGAAAATGCATAAACGTAGGATTAACAGCAGAAATGGTCATCATGTTGGAGTTACTTACTGTCCCACTGATTGAAACCATAATAGTACCAGTAACACTACCGAATAATAGACCTGCAGACATAGTTAACGGTACTGCTGGAATTGCAAGTACCTGAAACAAAAAAACACGGTCATTAGTAATAATCCAAAGTTGCAACACTGATGTTATATGTATATGCAAAAGGTCTAAGGTTCATAGTCAACAGGATCACATGCTGACCCACCAAATTCTGTTTATCAATTCCAAGAAAATACAAAGTCACAAAAATAAAGTATCTAGTGCCTAGGCATTATCTTACAGCTGCATTCGCAAAGTGGAGCACTGATGCATTTTTAGCTTATTGTAAACACTTAGATAGTGTACGACACCCTAGTATAATCAGAATATAGCATTTCAAACATTTCGGAACAACCTTGCTGATAAGGCGATCTGATATTTTAATCTGTAGGTATTTTTGTGGGGAATTGTCATCTTTAGCAGACTATTCAGTTTAGGTGGAAATGATCATAAGCCTTGAGAGCACATAGCATAGAACAAAGGTTGATAATTCGAGAACATACCTCCAATCCTGCATAGGCGAGTATAAACAGTGCATACCCAGCAGTGCCATATCCTGTCCATGTAAAAGTATATAAAGGTTAGCCAAAAATATGCAAGCAAGGGCGTTCACTTAAAAAATCATAATGATCAAACATATGTCAAGCTCTTCGGTCCTTATTCGCCACACAACACAGTTCATTGACTTGAATGAACCAAGTCTTATCAATTAAAGCCTCCGCCCTGCTATGTACCGGAAGACTGGTCTTAAATTTAAATTGCTACTCTATCACAGTTCTTATGGTGCATGAACCAGCACTTGTGCAACCTTCTTAGAATGTTTGAGGCCTATAATTTGCATGAAGACCTATACTTCTTAGAAGAGGCATGGATCAAAACTTGTGCAACCTTTCCATAACTTGTGCAACCCCCACCCAACGTCCAACGATCTTTGCTAGCAAGCCACTAGTATCTAATATCTATAATCTCTAGAATGTTTGGAGGCCTATAATTTGCAGAAATTGAAAGTCATTTCGCTAATTTCAGTATTTAAATGACAGCGTAAGGTAAAAAAAAGAAGAAGCAGAAAGCAAGCAGAGCAAAGAGCAGGCAGCTGGGTGGTTGTTCCATTACCCTCAATGAAGCCGGAGAAGTGCGTGAGGAAGGTATTGATCTGGTCCTTGTACACGTACCCGGCGGCCCCGAACCCCCCCACGACCCCGACCAGCACCGCCCCGGCGAGCAGCGTCCCGGTGAGCGCCCCCGAGCCGCCGAAGCCGTCCTCCTCCTGATCCTCCCCCCTCGCCGACGGCGACGGCTCGTCCTTCTCCTTCTTCTCGTCGGCGGCGGGGCGTCGGTCGTCCTTGGGGCTGCCGCTTTCTCCGGCGCCGCCGCCGAATCGGAAGGGGACGTTGGGCGATGCCTTGCGCAGCGTGCCCTTGTCGGACTCCCTTAGCGAGGAGAGCGGCGGGTGGAAGGCCCGGCGGTGGCGCCACCGCCAGGGCGAGCAGCCCTGCGCCGGCGGCGAGAAGTGGGAGGAGAGCACCGGGGAGGGGGAGAGCTGGTGCGGCGAGAGGAGGTGCGGCTGCCTCATGGGGTCGGGCTGTCAGTGGTGTCTTAACGCGCGGGGTGTGCGGCCATGAGAGCTCGCAAGTGATAAGAGAGGTGGAGAGAGAATCAGAGGAAGTGGGGGAGAAGGAGAGAGGAGAAGGTGAGATTCCAAAACACGGATGCGTGGTTTGTGATCGCAGCCGTGGAATCTGTAATCTAAATTCAAAAGATGCCTCACGTTTTCCAGGGTTTTCTGTGGGTTGAAAATCCTACACTGCCAACCAGAGCAACTCTAACAAATACGTTAAGGTTTTCTTTGAATTGAAGAATTTTCATAAAAAGATTTTTCATAAAAAATATTGAAGGATTCAGATCCATAGGAATTTTTTCTATGAAATCTTTTTGGATCAAAGGAATGACACTTTCAAAATTCATATGGATACATTTCTGTTCTACACCCCCAATTTCATAGGAATTTTAACATCCACTCTAACATCTTGTTTACACTCATTCGCGTAAAATCGACACACTTTTCAAGTGTATCATCCAAATGAACATTCCTATAGATTTCCTCTGTTTGTAGTTCTCTGTTTTGCACCTGCAATTCTATCAAATTCCTATGAATACATTCCTACAACCCAATTTCATAGGAATTTCAGCATCCACTCTATTCATGTTGATTTACTCTGTTTTGTAATCCTCTAGCAATCCTATCAAATTCTTGTTTTTCTAATCATGTGATCTAAAAAATCCCTAAGGGTATGTTTGGTAGACTTGGTGAGCCTAGAAAAACCCTTAGGGCACATGACCTCGCACACGACTCATTCTCGCCCTTCTCACACATGTGCCCCTCTCCCACACCCTGCCATGTCACACTCAAGCAAAATCACCCCCATCCTTCTATGCCGCTCCCCCACACCTCGTGCCGCCATGTCCAATCCCTTCTCTCCCCAAACCCAACGCCTCCACCTGTCTAATTAGTCTCTCCCGCCGACGAGCTTGACAGTTGCCATAGGTTCATCCCCGGTCTGCTTGTATGAGGAGAGATAAACATGGTGGGGGTGGCACTGGCTACCAAACATATCCTAACGAGCTGCTGGTATTTGTGGTGGATCCGACGACAAATTAGGCATAACGAACCAGTGCCTCCGCTTTGGAGATGGCCTGTGTCTGTTCTTGCGGTTGCAAACAATTTGAAAAACTCCGTGCATACCAACCTGGTTGTTTTATCAGAAAAATGTTTAAACCAAATCCGAGATGTGTTAAACTAAATGTAGATTTACGACGCATCATTTTATGTAGATGTTGCAGCTGGAGCGACGACAGTCATCCTAAGGGGTGATGGAGGTAATTTCATTGCAACCTAATGCTTCTATGTGTCAAGCTTCATGCACTGACCATTATTCCAAAATATTGATCTGATGGAAATTAAGTCCACATATACTGTAACACCCCCTCTCACGTGTGACCCGGAGAGGCCAACACGTACACACAAATCTCAAAGGTATATGTCTCGGCCAATGCTTGGACTCAGAGGTATGACTCAAGAGGTCTATACGTGGACATAAAGCGGGGCTACAATATTTTTTTAATAAAACGCGGAAGTTATGACTAAAACTCGAGACCTTGGCTTTGATATCATGTCAAGCTCGAGACCCATTCACGAGGAGAAAACTCTGTATGAGTACCTGCTTAACCTAAGAGTATATGGACGTGTATGCTAAATATACACTACGTGATGCAAAAAACTGATCCCAGTGGCTATTGTATCCGATGTTTGATGTTTACACATCGTCTCCACAATGTTACCTTTGGTGTAAATAAACACCTCCTACGCACGTCGTGTATGGAGCGAATACAACAACCGCTATACATGTCCTGCTATACACGTTCCACTGAATAATTAGAAGGTGTAAAAATTAGGAAGGTGTATATGGAGGAGGTGTATATGAAGATATATACTTTCAAATTTACACTAGCCGCTGGAGATGTTCTATGAAGGTATTGTAAATTTCCACTTCTTGTTTCCTCTTCTAGTTTCAGTTTTTGGTCATAATCCTCAGTGACCTCAGATCTGAGCTTCTGCCGTGTGCTGTGTACCTGTAATCAGATATCTCATTCACTCTGGTATCACAGCTAATGTGATCAGTGGCTAGTTTACCAGCTTACCTAATACAGAGCATACCGTTTTGAGTTCAAGTATTTTCGGGCTGTTCATGATTTCCCTTGTTCCGTAGTTGCCGAGTCTCACAAGTAAATCATGATATTGCTACTCATGAGCTCATTTTACACTGACGACATGTTTCTTCCTTTCTGCTGTTTCGGGTTTTGTGTCTATATATTTTATTAATCTAGCCGCTTTAAAATATACTTAATATTATGGAACCACTTTATTTAGCCTGTTATAAGCCGTATGCACCTGGACCTCCTTATTCTGTAGAGAGAGTGTGATTCATTTCCTTAAAATCTGCTATTACTTCCGGTAATGGTAGGGATTGGTTTATATTTTTCATTAAGAGCCAGTAATGCACGGTGTTAAATAATGAGCTGTACCCATGCCATCCAGTAGTGAGTATATATCTCAAACCTTACTCAGCATATGCTGGTTACTTTTGCCATGTTCTATCTCTGATTCGCAAAATGCAATTCATTGGTTTTGTACGATCTCCTGATAACACTCCTTTTATTATTTGGGTTTTTTAATTTCATGCCCCTGCTTTCTTAGTTGCTTTTCTTATGCAGTACATTCCTGGGACTAAGATGGTGTTTCCTGGACTGAAGAAGGCTCAGGAACGTGCTGACCCCATTGCATACCTGAAGTATGCCACAGCTAGAAGGGGCATGTTACCGTTGTCCTGAAGTTAATAACTGAGGCTACTCTGGTTTGAGGGTTCATACTTCATCGACAAGCCAGTTAAAGAGCTCAGTAGTATTTCTTCGTAGGACGGTTTCGTTTCTTCAGCAATACAGTGTAATAAATGGCCGTTTCTCAGGCATGTTCTGAAACTGTTGTTGTTGTTGATCATCAGTTATTTGGTTATTCAAAAAGAGCAGTAGATCTGAAGTACTATCTCATTGAGCCATACTCCGTAATTTCGTTAAGCACATAATACAAGTGCCTGTATTGAACAAAAATGTATATACGGCAAGACATAGTTCTTATTACCAAGACCAACCCAGAGGTCTTAGGGTTTTGCTGCCAAACACTTGGGACGTGCACTGATTGCATACAAATATAAACCCCGTAGTTGGCCTCTCTCGGCTTGTAAAACTCTTCTCCCTGTTCAATGAAACGAGACACAAACCTTATGCGTCTTCTCGAAAAAAGATCAACCCAGAGGTTGAAAAATCATCATTGCTGATGTGGGGTTAATTCAAGGCCTTGCAGAACTGGTGAGAAGCAAACAGGAGCACGGGCACTGATGTGGTGTTGGTGTGGTCGCACTCCTAGGACTGGAATGTGCATTTTTGTGCATGTTTCAGGCACAGCCACCCCATCAACCATGCAAGTTCAGGGTGCAGGAAGTGAAAACAATAGCTCGAAGTGCCCCCAACACACCTGCAGCTCTTCGTCTGGTTTGGACCAAAACCACACCCATCATCATGATCATCGTTTCCTTCATTGTTTCCCCCAATTATTCGTTCTTCAGAGTAGCCTTATGCACACAAAAAATGTGCTAGATATTCCACAATTCACTTTTTTACAAAGTACACAAGAAAGAGCGAGATCGCTCAAAAAAAAACAAGAAAGAGCGAGATGGCCGAAGTGTCAAGGTGCACTATATGTCCAAGTCCAACCCACACATGAGTTGCAAGCTCTCAGACAAAAGCATCACCTTACCCTTTTGCTACGTGCTGCCACCAAGGGTTACCCCGTGCACTGTGTGTGACACTTCTTGCAAAGAAGTGGCAAGTACGATCTGTGATCATCAATACATCTTGGGCAGCTACTACCATTCAAAAAATCGCATCTTGCTTCTCCTCCACCCACCAGTGGGCAAAGCCGGTGGCCTCTTGGACCCCCGTTTCTCAGGCATGTTCTGAACCTGTTGTTGTTGATCATCAGTTATTTGGTTATCCAAAAAGTGCAGTAGATCTCAGGTAATATCTCGTGAGCCATACTCTGTAATTTCCATTAGCACATAATACAAATGCCTGTATTGAACAAAAGCGTATTTACGGCAAGACATAGTTCTTACTACCAAGACCAACCCGGACGTTGAAAAATCATCCTTGCTGGCGTGAGAATGCAAGGTGTATACTGGTACAAAGCTGTATTACTGGTCTGAAGCAAACAGGAGCACGAGCGGTGATGTCCTGGTTGGTGTGTCTCACGCCTTAGGACTGAAATGTGCAATTCTGGTGTATGTTGAGGCACAGTGCGGAGTGCAGGAAATGGAAGCAATAGCCCCCAAGAGCCCCCAACACACATGCAGCTCTTCCTCTGGTTTGGACCAGAACCACGCCCATCATCCTGATCATCGTTTCCCCATTTATTCGTTATACATTGAACATAATTACTTAAATTTTCTCTTCAGAGCAGCCTTATACACACAGAAAGTTGCTACATATTCCACAATTCATTTTTTTTGTTGAAAAAGTACACCTGAAAGAGCGAGATGCCCGAAGTGAAGGTGCGCACTGAAGATGAGAAACCACATAACAGCCTATCCTGTTTGAGCTCCAAGGCCAATCCACGCAAGAGTTTAGACAAAAGCATCACCCTAGGTAGTCGGTGAACCCACAACAAGCTGTGGAAAACCCCATTCTCCCCAGGTCAAGGGTTTAAGCTTGTGCAACTGCAAGCTGTTCTTGAGGTGAGAGATTGGTTTCCCTCCTCTTCTCTTGAATGCAAGCTTTTCCGTCGTCTCTCTCGGTAGTGTTGAAGCTACCGACTGCCGTACGCCGTGGATTCGCTCTCCACTCGCTCGCAGGTGGATCAGCAGGAGTGATTTCCCGGCAGTTTTGATCCTAGAAAACTGTGCGCCGTCTTTGTGTTTTACAGTTGGTAAACAGACACATTTGTGTTACCGTTGGGTGTGTTGGCGTGAATCCCTGCGCCCTCTCCCTGTTCTTTCTCCGCTGGCGTTTGCAGTTTTGTGTGTAGTTTCCGCTTGCAGTTACAGTTTTGTGTGGAAACACACTGTGGATGCTCGTTAGTTTCCCTTCAGGTTCAGTTCAGGACATGACCCTCTCGCGACCACCGCCCCCTTCCGGCGGCCGCCGCTCCGACCGCCGTCTCCCTCCGCCCCCGCCCCCGCCTGCCATGGTCCCTGCTGGGTTCACCCCCCGCGTGGTTCTGCTCCCCCCCAGATCTGCCGCGACCTCTGCTCCGTTCCGTGGTCGTCGGCGATCTCGGCTCCCTGCTCAGCGTGATGGAGGTGCCCGAGACCAAGCTGCAGGAGGTGCCCGTGCTCGTGCCTCTCCTGGGGCCGGAGGGGATGGAGGAGCCCGCGCGGGTCGCTTGCCCGCCACATCCTCCAGCTCGTCCCCTGCCCATGCTCATGCAGCAGGAGGTTGACGACGATTCGCTGGCTTGGCAGGAGGTCCGCAACAGGCAGCGCCCGCACCGGAACCTCCTACTCTCCTCCCCTCCTCCAAGTGGTGAAGACCGCGCCTTGACATTCCGGCGAAGGCTGCAGCGCCTGTGCTTCCGATGCCTAGAGCCTGGCCATCGTGTACGCCCCCGTCGAGATGGTTACCTCCATTTCCCCCTTCCCCCCCGCACCCACACATGCTTTGATTTCAGTTGTTATCCTTTATCTAAAAGTTGCTCTTAAGACGTGTGGGGGAGCTGTAAATTATCGTAAAATCAGTTTAGTCCTTTTCAGTCACTCATTTCTCAGCACTTCAAACTTCAGTCCTTATTTCTTAGCTTTCAACTTCTTTAATTGAGTAGTTCATCATTTATGCTAGAGACATTTAGTTTCAGTTTAGTTTCTTAGCTTTGAACGTCTAGTGTGTTTATGTACTAGTTCACATCCAATGGTTTCTTGCTATCTTTACAGTTTTTTATATCATATCCAACCATTAGTATTTTGCCATGAACTAATTAATCAACTGAGCTCAAACCTGAACTTGCCTAGAGTGACAATCATAAACTTTATCACGCCTGTCGAAGGAACTACTAATGACTACTAGTTTCAGTCTTCATAATTTGCTTCATTGTTTTTATTTTTTCATTGACTCCTTTCAGTTTTCATTCATTCTTTAGTCTTCAGTTAGTTCACTCTTTGCTTTGTAATTCATCATACTTTACTTGAGTCTCTTGGGTCATTCTTCAGTTTTCAGTTATTAAGTTTTCATTCACTTTTAATTCCTATTTGTTTCAGCATCTGCTTTGAATTCAGTTCTATTTGTTTCAGTGATATTTTCTTGTTTCTCTCAGTCTTCTTCGTTAAGTTTCTATTTGTATTTCTACACTGTTTTGTCTATTTTTTTCAGCTATTTCCATAGTCTGCAGTAATCATTTAATTCTTCTTTTTTAAGTCTATCTTTCTTCTGTCCCAATTCTCTCTTTTCTTAGTCTTCAGTCTATCTTTCTAGTCTTTTTATTTCTTCAGTCCAAGCATGGCGATAATTCCCACTGTAGCTACCTGCTCAGCACCTCTTCTTCCTGTCGTGATCTCATCTCTCCACCGAAACTGAGCTGCTACGGCATGGCGACCAAGCACCAGGGATTAAGGAGGAGAAGGCGAGATTCTCCCTGTAGGCAGATTCTCATCATGGTTATGGTGGTTTTTTGCAGGACGATGCAGCGCATCCAGAAGACGGGCGCGAGCCTCCTCTACCCCCTGCTTCTGCTCTCTTTGAGCCTGGCCGCAGAGCTGGATCAGACTCAGTTGGCACTGCTTGAAGTTAACACTTCATCGGAGGCAGCGAGGCGGATCCCTCAAACCCTCTTCGGTTTATTCTTTGAGGTCTTGGTCTGCCCTCTTTATGCTTCCTTCATCTTCTTCTGTCCAATGTGACTCTTAATCGATTTTTTTCGTTTAGGAAATCAACCACGCTGGGGCTGGTGGACTCTGGGCAGAGCTCGTGAGCAACAGGGGTTTTGAAGCTGCAGGACTGAGCTCAAGCATTGAACCATGGACTGTTGTCGGGAACGAGTCCTCCATCCACGTGAAGACGGAAAAATCATCTAGCTTCAGTAGCAATTTGATTGCTCTACGGATAGAGGTTTTGTGTGCCGGGTGCGCAGCTGGGGTTTCTAACCCGGGATTCTGGGGCATGGTAAGTGCAGAGCAATTTTTTATCCATATCCATATTTTCCATCGAGTGTCTGTGCTTTGTTTTCTTGGAATCACTGCATTCTTTTCTCTAAGAAGCATTTAACTATTTCCAGCCGGTATTGTGCTTAACTTGATCATTTCAACTTCCAGAATATAGAAGAAGGGAAGACCTATGATCTAGTCATGTACATCAGATCAATGCAACCCGTGGAGTTGACTGCCTCACTCACATGCCCCAGTGGAGTGCAAAATATGGCATCAGCTGCTATAGTGTATATATCTTCTATAATGAGATAAGATAATGTCTTAGCTTGTTAATTTTCTACACTAACTGCGTACGAAATGCATACTGCATGGTTGCAGAGAAAATAATGTGTCAGACTGGAGAAAAATACAACTGCAGTTATCAGCTAAAGGAACATGTAGAACTGCAAGACTTGAGTTGACGACTTCCAAAAGGGGTGTCATATGGATTGATCAAGTGTCACTAATGCCTTCAGATACATACAAGGTGAATTAAATTTATATCATGTTTTTACAACTAATGCCACATCATGCTTATATTGTTCTGAACATACAGGGCCATGGCTTTCGCAAGGAACTCATGCACATGCTTATGGATTTAAGACCACAGTTCCTCCGATTTCCTGGTATTTCATATGTGATTTCAATCAAGATCAACTAGTAAAGGCTGCACACATATGTTCTAAACTTCTAGCGTGTTTATGTACTAGTTTACATCCAATGGTTTCTTGCTATCTTTACAGTTTTTTATGTCATATCCAGCCATTAGTATTTTGCCATGAACTAATTAAACAACTGAACTCAAACCTGAACTTGCCTACAGTGACAATCATAAACTTTATCACGCCTGTCGAAGGAACTACTAATGACTGAAGTACACTGTGGTCATCTTTGTACTGCATAGCCTCCTTTTGTCCTGTAAAATGCATTGATGGTTGCAAAATCGAGTGAAAACTGACAATTTTTTATGTGCAATATAGAGTAGGTCTCTCCATTCGTACCATCTACTGTCTTTAGAAATGCCCCAATAGACCATAGCAGTAGCCAACCTTATTACAGAGAAGTGTATATACATTTGATCGATAGATCTCAAGTTGGCTGACCCTAAAAACAAATTCTGCAGATGTGTGCTCAGCAGACAATTTTTATTTTGTAGCTTAGTCCAAGATATGGACAATACAAGAATCTAATTAATACTTCCTCACAAGAACAAACTATAACTGAGCACACAGTTCTTGTTATATTCGTGTTTTATGCTACCTTCTTTTCTAGAGAACTGTCTGACTTGACATGTTATGCTTAACACATACTTAAATGGTTGCCCTTTTATTAACATTGGACAATGTATTAATCCTAGTCCGGATTAGCATGGAAGATACTTGAGATGTTATGCTTAACAAATAAATTTGGATGAGTAAGATTTTCAAACTGTAGTACTGTATTTTCCATTATGATACCATAATGGGTACTTAATTCTAGACAAATGAGTTTAGGCAACCAACTTTTTATCAGTTCGCCAAATCTGTTAAAGAAAACTTCAGTCGAACATATATTGACACATCACACCATTTTTGATAGGTGGTTGCTTTGTTGAGGGGGATTGGTTGAAAAATGCTTTCAGATGGAAGAGAACTATTGGTCCATGGGAGGAAAGGCCTGGGCACTATGGAGACGTTTGGAAGTACTGGACAGATGACGGCCTTGGGTATTTTGAGTTTCTACAGGTATGCATTGCTTAATCTTTTACAAGTTTTCTTGGTGTAGCCAAATATCTCATACATTTAATCGAAATGTCTATGTAAGCTTGCCGAAGACCTGGGTGCCGAGCCAATCTGGGTTTTCAATGCTGGTAAGTAGTATTCCTGCTATTTCATTAATTTATTTTAGAATATCTTTAATTATTACTTGTGTACCCATTAATTGCTTGAAAATTTTCTCTCGAAATTTAGGCATGAGCCACAATGATCAAGTTGATACCACTGCCCTCGCACCTTTTGTAAAGGTATCAATGCCTTAAATCTTTCACTGTATAGATTGTCCTTAGTGTACTAAGTTCAAGTTTTTTTTGCATGTGTACAAAAAACATATGGCTTCTTTTCCAGAGCATAAAACCTTTACATACTAGTTTATGGGTGTGGGATCTGAATGATAACCACATATAGCGTGTATGCTCAATTGAACATAACAATAAGCCAAACTTGAACAGTGGTTCTTCAAAGCAAAAATGACACTATCCTCGGAAAAAAAGCAAAAAGGACATCCACCCAGAATTAGGAAGTGACCTAGTGCGTCACCTAAGTTACTGTCAGTGTCCTTATATATTGTTAGTCCTATTCTTTTTTCCCTCATAACAGATGCTATCATATCTATACAAAATGGTTATATGCATGTCTCATGATTTTGAGTTTACTTTTGTTTTCTTGTCTTGCTATAGGATATACTAGACAGTATTGAGTTTGCTAGAGGAAGTGCAGAATCGACATGGGGGTCTGTTAGAGCCGCTATGGGTCATTCTAAAGAGTTTCCACTCAAATACGTCACGATTGGGAATGAAAACTGTGGATTCAAAAATTACCGAGGTAATTTTTATTATTATTTAATCATCACAGGAAATTATAGGAATATATGTATTTGAAGATTGAAGTGTACGTTCTGTTTAACAGGAAATTATCTCAAGTTCTACAATGCAATTCGAGAGGCCTATCCAGATATTAAAATTATTTCGAACTGTGATCCCTCATCTACGCCATTTCACTATCCTTCTGATCTCTATGATTTCCATGTAACTAGTTTGCCATATCTCTCTGTTTACTTTCACCAGATTTTTTAGTTGTTATTTTATCCGTGGGTTTCTTAGATACTGCCTTCTTTTCTATAGGTCTATAGAAGTGCAGACATAATTTTTGAAATGAAAAATATTTTTGACGCAACATCACGTAGCGGCCCCCATATATTTGTAAGCGAATACGCTGTCGCTGTCAGAAATGATACAGGAAAGGTTGGTAACGGCACCCTTCTCGCCTCACTGGCAGAGTCAGCTTTTTTAATGGGGTTAGAAAGAAATAGGTAACTTAAATATCTCTCACTCGTTCCTTCTTTTCTTGAGACCCTTCTTGAATTTTCATGAATGTGGAGCTAAGTAACAATAATTCCTTAGTTAATGAGATGGTTTTGTGTCATTCTCCTTTGCAGTGATATCGTCCACATGGCGAGCTATGCTCCACTCTTCGTAAATGAGAACGACCGGACGTTAGTACCGACGCCTTTGTTCTTTTTTCCTCATATACTAATATTCTTGTTGATGACGAAGTTTCGTTGATTATTGTCTGAACATACTGATTTTTTTATCAGCTGGAGTCCAGATGCGATAGTCTTCAACTCCTGGCAACAGTATGGAACTCCAAGTTACTGGATGCAGACGTTTTTCCGTGAATCAAATGGTGCTTTGATCCATCCTGTGAGACTCGCTTCCAACTACTCTGCTTCACTGGAAGCATCTGCTATCACCTGGCAAGACAGTGAGGCTATCTTCCTGAGGATAAAGGTAAACTGAGTGGCTCCAATTTCCTCCCACCCCGCATATGCTTGCTTCTGATTCTTTTAGGGATTCAGTTTTTTTGAAAGGGAAAAGGTAGAGGCGCAGCATCCACCTTATAAATTCATACAAGCTGTGGCTTATGGTTTACATTTACATCATTTGCAAAGATAATAATAATAATAATAATAATAATAATAAGAAGAAAAATAATCTTTCAAACAAAATGTGGTTAATAGGGGTGCTCTGTTTAGGTTGCAAAGCAATTAGGCCATTGTGAAATTCCCCCTGCTTCTTTAGATGATCTGTGTGCTCATAGCTTCAGTTCATCCGATATTGCTTTCAACAGCCTTGCTCTGTTTGTTGTGTTTTGGTTAAAAACTCTGTCGGTTCTTGTCTTCCAAAGCCACCAACTGCAAGCCGTGAAGCAAATTGGCCAGATTTTGGAGCCTGTTTTGTTTTGGATTTCGTGTACAAAGTCAGAAATTTTTGCTGTCCTGGCTGCTTTGTTTGCTATGCCGGCCTTCTTCCAAACACATTGTGCACACCGACACTGAAGAATGATGTGGTCAATAGACTCCAGCGCTGGGCACATGTCGCAGCCGGCGTCTTGTACCCATTGTTTTCTTATCATATTGTCCTTGGTGTTCAGTCTCCCACGAAAGGCGGGCCACATGAAAATTCTTCTGCTTGGTGGTACTTCTTTTCTCCAAACCCAGTAACGGGATATCCAAAACATTCCCCTTTGGGAGAGCAAATTATAGAACTAAAGCGCAGTTGGAGATGTCCCTGGATCAGTTGTCGGATGCCAACACCAATGGTGAGTCTGGGTTTATTAAGCTGCAGAATCTGCATTAGCTGGCCATATTGTTGGAGGGCCGTGAGTGATTAGCGGTCGCTTTAGTTTGATGTCCCAAATTCCAAGCTCTAATTGTGAGTAAACTGTGCATATCTGATCCATGGCAAAAGTATACCAGATTGGATATGAATCTTTTAACCCACCATTTGGTGCCCAGTTGTCCTGCCAAAAAGCTGTATTCTGCCCTGATCTGACTATGCATTTGGTGGCTGATTGTACTCTAGGAAGCAGTGCTATGAGTAATCGCCGTGTGTCGTTGGTGGCTGCAGTAATCGGTATGTGCTGATCGAGGTACCAGGATGCAAAGCCATAAGAAATAGGGTACTGATAACTCCGGACAACAATTGAGTTACCAGGTTTGCCATTAGCGCCTTGTTGTGTAGATCAAGGTTTTTGATTCCTAGCCCTCCTTGCTCCTTCGGCATTGTGACAACATCCCATGCAATAAGACAGTACCCTCCTCGAGTGTTGTGTCAACTGCTTCTAAACTTTCTTTGTCACATTGTATGCAAGCCATGCAGTAAGTCGGTATTGCAGATAGTACTGAGTTGATAAGAGCCACTCGACCCACCGATGAAATTAGTTGTGGAACCCATCCAGGCAGGCCATGATCAATCCATTGAATTTTAGGCTGTAGCAACGATTTTGATGTCTTGTTCATTGATAGCAGAAGTCCCAAATAGGTGCTTGGAAAGGTCGCTGATAGGGCAACATAGAATTCTAACAATTTCATCTTTGATTTCATCGTCCAAATGCAGCGGTACCACGGTGCTTTTGCAACTGCTTCTAATAGAACTTTCACATATGTTGCCTGCTGAGCTGAGCCATGTATAATTAGCAGTGTGTCGGTCGGCGTACTGCAGAACGGGCAATGGTGCTCCTTGTTGTAGTGGATGTACCAGGAAGCCGTGCTCGTATGCTTCTTTGACTAGTTTCTGTAGGTCATCTACCACCAGAACAGGCAATGGGGTCTCCCTGTTTCACTCCTCTGCCTAATGTGATTTTGCCCCCTAAAATGCCATTAATCAGAATCTGTGACTCTGAGGTTCTAAGAAAGTGTTGTATCCATTTAGGGGGGAAACATCAGCCTGTAGGATATGAAGTAGTGCCTTCCAATGAATGGTATGTAATGCCTTTTGAAAATCCAGTTTGAGCAAAATAATTGGTCGTTTTTAGTCTGTGTGTGCAATGCACCATTTCCATTGCTGCTGTTGCAATATTTTCAGTTATAGACCTCCATTTTATAAATCCATATTGCATTGTATCCAGCTCATAAGTTGTTGCAGCCTAATATCATTGGGGAAATTTTAGCAACCGTCGTTCAACTGAATCTGTGGGAAAACAAAGTACCGGAAAGTATTAATTTACCAGCACTAAAAATATTAGTTTATTATATTTACGAAAAGGGTAGCAGGCGAAGCGACCCGCGGCCGAGCTCCTTGGTGAGGCGGGCGATGCGATCCGGCGTTCGTCCAGCAATCGCCGAAGGCAGCGCCACGTCCGGCGAGCGGTGGCGGCGGAGCGTCCAATGAGCGGCAGGCTGGGGGCAGAGGGCTGGGGCGCGGGATTCGGTTCGCGAGCGGCCGGTCGTGCGGAGTAGGTTAGACAGATTGGATGGACAGAAATCATCGATCGAGTTGTACTGGGAAGTACGGGAGTGAAATCTGCCATCAGTTCAAACAGTTTAGTGAACAGCTCCGTTATGTTAGATCGTAAATCCTCCGTATATGTTCGGGAAAATTCATTGGCGAATCCGTCCTGGCCTGGGCTTCTACTACTCGGCCCCTGCTGATTCATTAGTTGGTGCTGCTGGCTAAACACGCGAGCAAAAGTCTGGTTTAGCATCGCTGATTGATCTCTAAATAAGCACATTCTTAGTGTCATCCCCCAGCCCTCTATTGTTCCAGGACATGATCTTCGTTCGGACGAGGGACACAGCTTGACAGTCCTAGCCTTAATGTTTGAAGTGACCCAATCCATACAACAACACACATTGTTTGAACATGTACGATTCACAATTGCTTGAACATTTTACTGGTGTAGTAACATGTTTATCTTTACTGCAGATTGTGAACATCGGTTCACATGCTGTGAACCAAACAATTTCTGTAACCGGACTTCAAGCTATTGTCGATGCAGCAAGATCAACCGTCACCGTTCTGACATCGAGCCATCTGCTCGATGAGAACTCGTTCAGTGACCCCCAAAAGGCAAGATGAAGCCTTCGCTTTGCTTCTGTACTTTTGCTTTCATACATCACACTAGATTTGTTGCGTAACAACGAATGTTGCAAATGGTGCAGGTTGTGCCGTTCAGACTTGATCTACCCAGTGCTGCAGAAGAGATGCAAGCCATGCTGGTTCCTCATTCGTTTACGTCATTTGATCTGGCTCTGCACTAGTTACTCGCAACTGGCAGCAGGCCAATACCTGTAGCAGCTCTGGGCACTTGGGTGTGAGTTCATCCCAGTTTAGCTTGTAATAATGGTCCAAAGACTTGTAAGCACGTAGCGACTATCAACAGTTGAGCGTGCTGCACGCTTGCACACCACGTATCGATTTGCGACTGTTGTCTGCAGCACGAAGACCAATTACTTGAAATTTGCTCTGAACTTCAGGTTTGCCATCCCAAACAATACACAATGGGTTCGGTGGGGAGGAGAGCAATACTGATAGGAAATGCGGTTCTCGATTCGAATAGAGAAGAAACTTTGTCCTGGAGAGGCGTGCAACACCATCATCAACGAGGAAGCAGAGATGCAAGAGAGCGTAGGGGGCAGGATGTGGTGCTCGCTGCTCGGGAGGAGACGCAGTGGGCGCGGCGCCGCGGAGGTCGCGACGCCTTGCTCCATGGCCGACGTCTGTCCGACCTAGGGAGTTGATGCTGCCCGTAAAATACAGTAGCTACATAACCGAACCACGATCGATCATCCCACCACCTCGTTCCCCTTGTGCGGCGGAGGAAAAGCCGAGGACCTCGGCTGGAGGCTGGAGCGACGCCGCCGGCAGCGGCAGGACCACAGGAGCTAGCCCCTCTCCACTTCCCACGAACAACGCTGGAGTTGACCGTGTCCGGTCTGCCGGCATGGGTGTGCAGCCCGTGACGTCGACACACCGCCGGTGGCGTGCAGCTTCTCGCCCCCACCCCCACGGCCACCGGCGTTAAGGTATTGTCGGCGCGCAGCTCATTGCCATCTTCAACGGACCAGGCTCACGACGTTGACGTTTAAGCAGCCGTCGCTACTCGCTACGGAAACCAACCGTCACACAAGGGACGGACCGAGACTAGACTAGAAGCACTTTCCTCGGGGATCGAGGGATTTTGCGACACATTACTTCAACTCATAGAGCATCAAAAAAGAAATCATAGAGCGTCATTATTCAAGTGAAAAAAGTCATTATTGCGATTCCGTCAAAACACTCCGTTTGGTATCAACGTATTTTTAAAGTATATAGAGGATACTTCGGTTCCTGAAAATACTAAAGTATTGAATATGTGTTTGGATCTAATAAAAAATATGGTTTTAAAACTGAAGTATTGCCTAAAACTGTAGTTTTTTTAAAGTATTGGAGAAAGAGGTCCGACCCTCTTTTTCTGAAACTGAGAAAGGAGAGAAAAATAAAGTATTAGTTTATCTGACGTTGGAATATTTTGGTTTAGTGATACTTCAGTTTAAAAAATACTGTGCTGCCAAACTGAGCCTAAATGTCTTGGTACGGCACCATCATTTTCCTAGAATTTGGTACTGTGCGTCGTGTGTCAAACACGATGGAAGTCGATTTTTAGTTTTTTACTGTTCGGTTAGATAGAACATAGACATTATACAATCGACATAATTCACTAGAGCAAAACAGGCCACTGGTCCCGGGCCGTGAGGGCTTTTTGCCCCGGTCACGCGCCCGGAACAGCGTGTTCGGGACAAATAGCCTTCCCTATTTGTCCCGGGCACGCCACGGCCCGGGACCAATAGGGGGGCCACGCGGCCAATCAAGGCAGGCTCTGCCTGCGACTCATTTGTCCCGGTTCGTAATACGAACCGGGACAGTATATATGTTTTTTTGTTTCTTTTATTTTGTTTCCTGTTTTCTATTTTTGTTTCTGTTTTCTATTTATGTTACTGATTTTTTTTATGTTTGTGTTTTTTTATTTATGTTTCATTTCAAACAAGATCGAGTTGCATATTATACGTTACTATGTAATATATATCATGAAAACACGATTTTTTCCTCGGGATATAGTCATGATACTACTAGTACACGAGTTCTCCCAAACAAATATTTACAACCGGAAGATCATGTCTGTACCGGGGACACGGCTAAGTACAAATATTTTTTACATGACAGAGAAGCATTAGACCCTATTTTTTTCCTCGGGATGGTCTTTTTTGGCGGCCGGATTATACTGCATTCTGCGCCTGGCTTTATGACATAGTCAAGCAGAAAGCCCGCAATTTCCTCCGCGATTGGTAGTAGGCGGTCTTTTGCTTCTAGCCTGTTCCGGATCGTCTCAAACTAAAAAGGAGAGATCAACACCAATATATCAACCATTATGAAAATAATTCAATTTGAGAAGTGAACAAGTTTAAATGAATTGTTAACGTACCCTATTCCAGTCTGCACCCTCATTAAAGTGAATTCGGATGAACTCGCAGACATAGAATCCACACAAATTGGTGCCTTGTTGCTGCTTCGCGCACTTTATGATAGAATAAGATAAGAAATTAATAAAAAATAATCATAAATATTAAAAAAATGGTATTGTGAGACTGAAATTAAGAATATGCGTATGTGGAACCTAGCTAGTATACGTCTTTACCTCTCGCCATTTAAAAGTGAGGTTCTTAACTATACCGACATCCTTGTGGAAACCGGTGAACTTGTCCCAAACCCTGAAGTTTACGGTATGAAAAATTAGTAAAGAAGTTAACTAATTACAATATATTATTAGAAAAGACGAGGTCGATTGTGATAATGAACGAAATTACCTCTGGAGCATATGTTTCGTGTCGTCGAACTTTTCTTCAGGTTTCGATAATGGGTCCAAGACATCAACGATTGCCTTTTCAACATCAATCTCAAATAATACCCAGTGAAATCTGCCATATGTTTATATTTGTTAATAACTAAATCATCAATTACATATACTTAATTAACATCGAGTATGTATAAGAAAGTAAACAACTCACTCGAAGTTGAACGGGAAAATTATGGTGCTTTTGTAATGTTGCGCCATCAAATAAGTAAGCAAAAGCTCTTCCGTTTGATCTGGGTAATGTAACAAACCATGATGATGAACTCGATTAGGGTCAATGAATCCATTCTTGTGATTGAGTCCCAGCTTTCGAGATTGTATAATTTTCAGCCTGCATAATAGAGTACAAAAGTAATATAGTGATAAGGATAATTACAAGCAATGAAAAATAAGTAGAGCTAGAGAATTGCTGACATATATACATAATTTAATTACTTACATGCAAAAGGCACTGATGATAGATTTGTCGAGCGCGTCAAAATTGAATAACTGCCATAATTCGCAATACTCGATTTGAACCTCATCATCACCTGGGCCAAAAAAATCCTTTGGAATTTTCCCATAGAGCCAGTCTCCGTCTTGACTTTTCGTGGTACGCAAGTACCATGCATTTAGTTGGTGCAACCTAGCTGGTAGAGTGCGCACCATTGCAGGGTCGACAAGATCTTGTCCTCTCACATATGTCCGCACCACCTCATGTATGGTGACACTCTCGCCAGCTTGCAATGCCTTCAGCTCTGCCAGAGTTATACCCATATCTCTAGCTTGCTGCGAAAGTACATCATCGATCGGGTTCCGGTTGTAAGGCGCCAATATGAGTGGAGGGGCCGATTGTCCCGCCTGCATTCCGAGCTGTGGAACATCTCTCTTCTGGGTGGCAGCAGATTTTTGTTCTTCCCGCACTCTCTTAGATGTACGCACCAGAACGCGTGTGTAGTCATCGTCCATATTTAGTTCATATTGCGACGGATGCGTAAGAAATTCTATGGCCCACCGTATCGCTTCCGGAGAATAAACCGGAACAGGCAAAGACATCTTTTTTGCCTTCTTTCTCTGGGAAGTCTGGATCTCCTCGACCCATGTATCGACATCTTTGCGAGAGTTCACAAAGCGAGACTTCCCGGCCGTTTCGCTTTTCTGAGTACTAGTCGACGCAGCGGTGCACTTCCGCTTCTTTTGCGGAGGCGATGGAGTCCGTTGACGCGGCGGAGTACGCTCACGCGGCGGAGTACGCTCACGCGACGGCGGAGATGGACTAGCGCCTTGGTTGTCGTTGTGGGGGGTGTCTGGACTAGCGCATTGGTTGTCGTTGTTGTAGTTATGTGGACTGGCTTGTGGACTGGGAGGGCGATTTAGCTGCATGTGTGGGAACACGATGTATTCTTTTTTCCATAAGCAGGTACTCTTGAGGGCAAATCTCAACTCAACCTCGTCTTCACCCGTAGGGAAGTCCAGCTTAATTCCCTCATATGTCTTGATAACCTCATCAACCCCGACAACAGCATAGCCATCTGGAATAGGGCGACAATGATAAGTTCCATTTGGGCTAGGCGGTAGGGCAAAGCCGTGCGCCACCTTCACGGTTATGTTCAAGCATGGCACATGTAGGTCGCAAAGTTCCCGCTGCACGATATTATCCACGGGGTGACGAGGACCCGGCATATCATTGTGGCGATCGAGCTCCGTCGAAGCCACGCTGCTTCTCTGCATTGATTTTGGATCAGGAGAAGGATTTTCGGGCGTCTCAGATTCGCAGGGCATCCGTCGAGTTTGCGCTGCCTTCAGCTCTGCTATCTCCTTCTCATGCTGTAGTAATTTATTTTCCATCCACTGGGCCCGGTCGGCAATCTCTTTCTTCTTTCTCGATCGGCTTCTATAAGTGCCAACATCTTTGGGAAACCCAAGTATCCACGGTACAGAGCCGACGGTTCCTCTTGTTCGTCCACTGTGTTCATGATTCTTAAGGGCTCGCGATAGCTCGTCCTTCTCTCTGTTAGGGTGGAACCTGCCTTCCGTGACCTCCTTCCATACCTCTCTGAGAGCTTTAATAGGGTCAGGTCCGTGCTCCTTGGTAAAAAGACAATCACCTGTTTCAGGGTCTAACTTTCCACCATGCCCATAGAACCAAGCCTTAAGCCGGTCTGGCCAGTCAAATGTCTCGATCTGTATACCTTTAGCCAAAAACTCTTCCTCCATTTTCAGAAACTTAGGCAGGGCCGTCAGGTAGCCACCTGACCCCATGTTATGGTGATATATCTTTTTGTCTGCATTTTTCTTATTTCTCTCTGACATGGCCTTAGCGGCTTCCGATTGCTTGTACGCCTTAAATTCGGGCCACTCATCTTTTATCTTTTCATAGACTCCGACAAATTCTGGAGTTTTACCTTCTTTTATGAACTTGTTAAGCCTTTTCTTCCAGCTGCGGAACAATTCACCCATCTCAATATAAGTCCAGGCCTTGCATCGATTCTCTATAACCGGCTCCTCTACATCCTCCTCTTCCGGTAAATTGAAATTTTGCATGAGCTCGTCCCAAAGGAGTTGTTTGTCTGCATTCGAGACATAAATAACCCCCTCTTTTGGCACCTTTGGCTTATACCATTCTTGAGCCCTGATGGACAGTCTGTCCCGAACGATGACTCCACACTGAGCTACAAATTTCCTTGCGTGGTTAGCGGGAGCAATCGGTTTTCCTTTTTCATTGATCTCCTCGATGTGGTACTTCTGTTTCCCTTGGAGCTTTTTGGTCCCGGTCCGTGGCCCGCCTCGTTTCACCGCTGCTTTTTTGCTTGGTCCCGGTTCATGGCCCGCCGACGGCTAAACACAAGAAAAAGTGATAGTTAATATATGTATACACACAAATCTTTTCAACGGAGACAAAAACCTGAGGGCATATATCTACCTCGGCGGCCGACTTTCCAACAGTAGAGTCGGTGAACTGTCGGTGAGCTGAACTGTCGGTGACGTCTATTCCGTCTGAATGCCCCTCCAGTCCATCACCGGACTCGTTCAGAAATTGCCCGGTGAAATCGTCTACGTGTTCCTCTTCTTGTTCATGGTTTCTGCCGGGGTCCAATTCATCACCTTCGCGAATGATGCCGAACATGTCCTCTTCTTGTTGAAGGTTTCTACGGGTGTCCATAGTTTCTGCAACAGATTTCAATCCATTTAAATAATTTTAATAACTCAACATCTAAATAACTTTACCGATATGTCATACAACTAAATAACTTTAATAACTTCATATATTTTATAATAAATGGATTATCCAAATGAACATTTCATTAGCTTAAAATGATCTTCATTTATTTTCAAAACACAAAATGATTTTCATGAATATATATTCTATATAAGAAAAGAATTAAATGTAAAATCTATTCTAAAGCAAAAATTGTATTTTCATTGCATTTTCTCTTTTCATTTCCAATAGTTGTAATATCAAAAAATGTATTCATTGATTTTCATTGATTTTCATTGCATTGTAAAATCTATTCTAAAATCTATTCTAAAGCAAAAAATGTAAAACACAATATATATTTCATTGCATTTTCTCTTTTCATTTCCAATATTTGTAATATGTTATCTAAATAACCTATTAAAGCAAAAATTATTTTATTAACCCAAAATGAATTATTTAAATAACTAATCTCAAAGTTGACCTAAATGGGCAATTTTGCATTTTATGAATATTTCAAAATATTAATTTTCAAAATTATTCAAAACATGCCCACAACTGGTTTAACACAAAGATAATAATTTTATAAATTTTTAGAAATTTGTTTGACTTCATTTGGACATTTAAATCAAAAGATATGAATAAAATGGAAAAATCAGAAAAAGAAATTCACTTGTGACGTCAGCTATGACATCACTGCATCTTGAACTGTCGTTCATCGAGAAATCCGGCCGAAATCCTCTCCCAAATTCGTTCAAAATCAGCACGTTTCTTACGAGATTTGTTCCCATACTCGAGCCCCCGACACCGCGGTCCGTTTGCCCCCCAAAACCCCTAACGGAGCGCCGCCAGGCCGCTGTTGCCGCTCGCCGGAGTAGCTCAGCCGCGGAGCCGAAGTTGGGTTCGTGGCTAGGGTTCGTGGCACGCGCGCGCAGAGAGAGAAAGGGAGCTAGGGTTCAGGGCACGCGCGAGGCTCACCTAGTCGAAGAAGGAGGCGAGGAAGGTGGCGGCGAGGCCCAGCCGGAGTCGAAGAAGGAGGCGGCGGCGGCTAGGGTTGTTCACGGGAAAATTTGGGCAGCGCTTCGCGAGGAGAGGAAAATGGCTCCGGGTTGAGCCACCACCCGTGGCTATGTGTTGCTTATATAGCAACACTCAACTGTCCCGGGTGGTGGCTCAGCCCGGGACAGATAGCACTCAACTGTCCCGGGTGGTGGCTGCACCCGGGACAGATAGCCACCCCATCTGTCCCGGGTGGTGGCTCAGCCCGGGATAGATAGCACCCCATCTGTCCCGGGCTGAGCCACCACCCGGGATAGATGGGGTTTTTTCTTTTTCTTTTCCCTTTTTCTTTTCTTTTTCTGTTTTCTGTTTTAAATAACTTTGGAATTTGGAAAAACTTTCAATATGAAAAGTGTTTGAATTTGACTAACTAATACAAAAACATTTTCTCTTTTCTATAACCATTATTTTAATAAGTTTAAAACTATTTTGAATGTGAATTTGTATAACTTTTGCAAACTTTGGAATTTGAAACAACTTTCAATATGAAAAGTGTTTGAAATTGACTAACTAATACAAAAACATTTTCTCTTTTCTATAACCATTATTTTAATAAGTTTAAAACTATTTTGAATGTGAATTTGTATAACTTTTGCAAACTTTGGAATTTGAAAAAACTTTCAATATGAAAAGTGTTTGAAATTGACTAACTAATACAAAAACATTTTCTATTTTCTATAACCATTATTTAAATTAGTTTAAAACTATTTTGAATGTGAATTTGTATAACTTTTGCAAACTTTGGAATTCTGAGCTGTTCGATCAACACTTTAACTTCCAAACCGGGACTAAAGAAGCACACGGATCGTGTGTTTCTTTCAAGCACTTGTAAGCCGTTTGATCAGGTGTGTGTTTCTTTTGATTGCTTCTGAGCTGTTCGATTAACGCTTTCAGTTTCAAACCGGGACTAAAGAAGCACACGGATCGTGTGTTTCTTTGAAACACTTGTTAGCCGTTGGATCAGGGGTGTGCTTCTTTTGAGCACTTGATAGCTGTTGGATCAACACTATCAGTACCACTCGTTGAGCCCGTGACCCTATATATAGCCCCCTCTCGGACGAGGCGAGCACTCAGTGTTTCCTCCTTCTAGTGCCTAGCCGGGTGGTGTGTGGTATACAAATCACTCGGATTCCCTGCATACGCCCCACGGTGCATTTGATATGCAGGCACTCAGGAGCCACCGTGGGGCTGTATGCAGGTGAAATCGTGTGTTTTGTTCTATCAAAAGAATAGTTCAATTCATCTACTGAGGAATATATACAAATTACTCGGATTCCCTGCATACGCCCCACGGTGCATTTGATATGCAGGCACTCATCAAGAGCCACCGTGGGGCTGTATGCAGGTGAATCGTGTGTTTTGTTCTATCAACGTCGACGGATCCATTTGATATGCAGGTAAAAATGGAGCATCTTCTTCATATCAAAAGTTTAATATATTAATTATTACATATCGCACCAACATCTCCATCACACAACACCGCCAGTTCTTCTGCGTCGGAACCATGGAGCATCTTCTTCAATCAACTTGATGATTGGGTCAATGTTCACTACGAAAGGCGGAATTTCATCAAAATTATTATAATCATCTGACATGTCTGTCTTGTCCTCCACTCCCACGATGTTTCTTTTTCCTGAAAGAACTATGTGACGCCTAGGCTCCTCCACTCCCAGGATGTTTCTTTTTTTGGGTCTGCTAGACATGTCTTTCACATAGAAAACCTGAGCCACATCATTGGCTAGCACGAATGGTTCGTCTCTGTACGCAAGATTGTTTAGATCCACTGTTGTCATTCCGTACATCTTGTCTACCTCAACCCCGCCTTTCAGATTGACCCATTTGCACCGAAACAAAGGGATCTTAAAAGAAGGTCCATAGTCAAGTTCCCATATCTCCTCTATGCAACCATAATATGTGTTCTTCTGCCCATTGTTGTTTGTTGCATCAATGCGAACACCACTGTTTTGGTTCGTGCTCTTTTTATCTTGGACACTCGTGTAAAATGTATTTCCATTTATCTCGTACCCTTGGAAAGTACATATAGTTGTAGATGGTGCCCTGGCCAACAAGTGTAACTCTTCATCAACCTTGTCTTTATTTTCAAGATGTGCTCGCAACCAACCGCCGAACGTGGCCATGTGTGTACGTACAATCCAGTTGTCAGACTTCCCCGCGTGTAGAGAGCGTACAAAATTCTTGTGTTCATCGATATACGGGGCCACCAAGGTAGAACTTTGTAGAACTGTATAGTGTGCTTCAGTGAAAGAATGTCCATCCATACAAATTTTTGTTTTCTTTCCTAGTGTGCCTTTTCCACTAAGTCTACCCTCATGTCGTGATTGTGGAACACCTATCGGCTTAAGGTCATGAATAAAGTCAACACAGAACTCAATGACCTCCTCGTTACCGTAGCCGTTGGAGATGCTTCCTTCTGGCCTAGCACGGTTATGCACATATTTCTTTAAGACTGCCATGAACCTCTCAAATGGGAACATATTGTGCAGAAATACAGGACCGAGAACTTAAATCTCTTCGACTAGGTGAACCAGGAGATGCGTCATAACATCGAAGAAGGATGGAGGGAACACCAACTCAAAACTGACAAGACACTGGACCACATCATTTTGCAACCCTGGTAGAATCGCCGGATCGATTACCTTTTGAGATATTGCATTGAGGAATGCACAAAGCTTCACAATGGGTACTCGAACATTTTCCGGTAGTAGCCCCCTCAGTGCAATCGGAAGCAATTGCGTCATAATCACGTGGCAATCATGAGACTTTAGGTTCTGAAATTTTTGGAGTCTCACATTTACTATCCTCTTTATATTCGACGAGAACCCAGCCGTGACCTTGATACTGCTCAGGCATTCAAAGAATATTACTTTCTCTTGTTTGGTAAGAGCGTAGCTGGCAGGACCTTCATAGTGTTCGGGACTTAGGCCGTCTCGTTCTTTCACACGTTTCTGGTCCTCCCGTGCTTCCTCTGTATCTTTTTTCTTCCCGTACACGCCCAAGTAGCCTAGCAGGTTCACACAAACATTCTTCGTCACGTGCATCACGTCGATAGCAGATCTAACCTCTAGGACCTTCCAATATGGTAGCTCCCAAAATATAGATTTTTTCTTCCACATGGGTGCGTGCCCGTTAGCGTCTTTCGGAACCTGTTGACCTCCAGGACCCTTTCCAAAGATTACTTTTAGATCCTTGACCATATCAAATATTTCTTCACCAGTACGGTTGACAAGCCTCCTACTGTGATCAGCCTCACCTTTAAAATGCTTGCCTTTCTTCCTTGCGGTATGCCTGATCGGAAGAAATCGACGATGCCCCAGATACACACACTTCTTACATTTATCCAAATATAAACATTCAGTCTCACCTAAACAGTGTGTGCATGCATTGTACCCCTTGGTCGACTGCCCTGAGAGGTTAGCAAGAGCAGGCCAATCGTTAATTGTTACAAAAAGCAGAGCTCGTAGGTCAAATTCCTCATGTTTGTGCTCATCCCACACCCGTACACCTTCTTCCCGCCACAACTGTAAAAGTTCTTCAAATAATGGCCTGAGGTACACATCAAGGTCGTCGCCGGGTTGCTTCGGGCCTTGGATGAGCAATGGCATCATAATGAACTTTCGCTTCATGCACAACCAAGGAGGAAGGTTATAAATACATAGAGTCACAGGCCATGTGCTATGACTGCTGCTCTGCTCCCCAAACGGATTGAAACCGTCTGTACTTAGACCAAACCTTAAGTTCCTTGCGTCATCTTCAAATTCCGGGAACTCTCTCTCAATTTTTCTCCACTGCGACCCATCAACGGGGTGTCTACACATCGCGTCTTTCTTACGGTCCTCTTTGTGCCATCGCAACAACTTGGCATGCTCTTTATTCGCGAACAGGCGTTTCAACCGTGCTATTATAGGAGCATACCACATCACCTTGGAAGGAACCCTCTTCCGGGGACGCTCACCCTCAACTTCACCAGGGTCATCTCGTCTGATCTTATACCGCAATGCAGTGCATACTGGACATGCATCCAAATTCTCATACTCACCGCGGTAGAGGATGCAGTCATTAGGGCAGGCATGTATCTTATGCACGTCTAATCCTAGAGGGCACACAACCTTCTTTGCTTCGTACGTGCTGTCGGGCAACTCGTTGACCTTTGGAAGCATCTTCCTAATTATCTGCAGCAACTTTCCAAATCCCTTATCAGTCACACCACACTCTGCCTTCCACTGCAGTAATTCCAGTGTGGTACCCAGCTTTTTCTGACCATCTTCGCAACTTGGATACAACAATTTCTTGTGATCCTCTAACATCTGGTCGAACTTCAACCTCTCATTTTCAGTTCCGCACTCTCTCTTTGCATCAGCAATGGCCCTACCAAGATCGTCAGTGGGCTCATCTGGTGCCTCTTCAGCTTCAGCTTCCCCCGTTGCAGAATCTCCGTACTCCGGGAACATAGGATAGTTGTCATCATCTTCCTCTTCTTCATTGTCTTCCATCATAACACCTTTTTCTCCGTGCTTCGTCCAACAATTATAGCTGGGCATGAAACCATGCCGAATAAGATGACTTTGAAGGGTTCTCACGTTTGGGTGATCTGTCTTATTCTGACAGTTGACACATGGACAACACATGAAACCATTCGTACTGTGGGCCTGGGCTTTCTCTAGAAATTTCCTCAAACCTGTCATGTACTCGGCAGTGCGTCGGTCACCATACATCCATTGTCGGTCCATCTGCATTATATAATGAACTACATCAATAACCATTACAGAACATCGACAAATAAACACTGAACATGCACGGTATCAATTAATTACAAATGAAATGAGAGAAAAATTAACCTTGATCGAAAAGAAGAATAAACTTCTTTAAGTGTACATCAAATCAATTTGTGAACTCTCTCGGGCATTTCATCAAACACCTTGCATGCATACAAAAAAACAGACTAGCACACACCCCCTCCTTCCATTTCAAAAAAAAAATGCCTCCAATGGTTTTGGGAGGGGGCTGCTGATGATCAGTATATATAGGCACACCCCCCATTTGTCCCGGTTTCAGTCACAAACCGGGACAAAAAGGAGGCCCATTTGTCCCGGTTTGAGACTGAAACTGGGACAGATGGAGGTTTTTTTCATTTTTTTGTTTTCTTTTTCTGTTTTCTGTTTTAAATAACTTTTGCAAACTTTGGATTTTGGAAAAACTATGAATATGAAAAATGTTTGAATACATAGATAGTCTACTCATCAACGACATTAAGATGATCATTTTCCGTATTATAGCCGCGTAGACTATCCCACTTCCGTGCAATCTCGAAGCCAAGACGAGCGTCTAAAGCAGCATATACGACTTGATCGTATCTCAATGGAACGTTGCCCCATCCGAAAATTAGGTCTTTTTGTAACGTGTCTTCCTTGTCATCGTCCGTGTACTTCCTCTTCTTGTATTTCTTCTTCTTCTCAAGATTTGTCCCAATGACCGCATTAGAGAGAGCATATAGACTAGGAGTAAAATTGCCGGTAGGGTTTCGGCGATCCCTCTGCAGGTCGACCGCGGACCGAATAATAATTCCGTAGTAGGCTAGCATCTTCATGTCATTATGGATTGCCACGCCGTAGAATTTGATTGTCTCGTCACCTAAGAAATCCACGAGGACCTGTGGCACCCGATCAGCTTTGCAAATTTGGAAGACAAGAGTCTCGGTCGCCACCGAGAGTTGAAGGACGGCGGCGCGCTGCGGAGTATCCTTCCGTCGAGGGTCAACTCGCAATCGAGTCCAACGGCTTGGATCGGAGCGGCGTCGAGGAAGTTTTTCTTCACGTCGCCGATCCACTTCTCCACGCGCCATGCCCGAAGGGTGACCCACACCTTGAACTGCATGCCTTCCTTCTCGTAGCCGTAAAACTCATCGGACCGAGTGACGAGTGGCTCCATAGGAAATGGTGTACGTGGACGGAGAAAAGAGAGGAGAGATGGCCGGAGAAATGGTGTGGGAAGAGTCGTACTGTGCAGTGCATTTTATAGCGCCGGAGAGGAAGATGAATCGCCGGCGGAGGGCAGAGGAATCGCCGGCGCCCCTCGTCTTCCGTGCGCGTCGAAAAAACGCGGCGGTGGCGCGTAACTGAAACCATGCCCATTTGTCCCGGTTCGTGACTGGAACCGGGACAAATGGGTGTCGCCTGCGGGTGCTACCTCATTTGTCCCGGTTCCAGCCACGAACCGGGACAAATGAATGTCGCCTGAACTGCCCGGCGCGTTTTATGCCCCATCTGTCCCGGTTTGCAGTACGACCGGGACAAATGGGGTTTTGGAGTTTGGTCCTTTAGCCTGTTTTCTACTAGTGATTCTTAAGGAAAACCAAGGTCCAAAAAAAATACTTACGCAACGGTGAAGGACGGAAAAAATGTTGGTTGGACGAACTCTCAAGTAAAAAATTGAAAGTCAAAATGTCTAGATAATTATTATTTTATATATGAGAAAATTCCCTTAGTAGGATGACAATAACAAAATATTGAAATATAAAAGATAGAACTTACTATCATGCTACCGATAATGAATCTTTAGTGCCATCTGAAAACCAGTAATGTGAAAACTCTACTTTCTTTTGGTTTTTTCTTAATATTTACATTAAACCACCGCAAGGAAGAAATGGTATTTGTCCTACTCAGCCGACAAGAACCCTAGCTAGTTATCGGCCAAAAAAGGTTAGACTCATGTTGTCTCAGAGTCGCTGGTTGGTGGACACCCCCTTCACTCCAACAGAGCTGTCCAAGGGAGAGGTGTTGAATGGAGGTGACAAGCGAGCACAGGAGGTGAGAGACTTAGTTAGGCTTAGTTATGACGTTTTTGGACTTAGCCTTATAAGCCAACCAAGCACCAAAATAGGTGATGTTGGCTTTTGACAAGATAATATTCCATGGTGATATAAGTGAGAAGCCAAAAACGAAAACACCTATTTAGATGCTTCTATGCCTTATTGTACGCTAAAATGCAAAAGGAAAAAATATGTTGATTTTTTCTAGCAAAAGAGGAAAATATAAGGCTAACAAAAAACAAAAGAGAATTTTGGTCATCAATCCATCGAAGCGAGCCTGCTCGTGCCAGCAGCACTAGTCCCACCGCGCGTGGCCCAGGAAGCCGAGCTCCCAGCCCGCCCAGTTAGAATTTTCTCCATTATTTTTTTCACAAAGCGTTTTTTTCTTTTTTTTTACAGGGGAGAAACACGCCTAAACTTATATGCACAAACAGAAAATGACTATTTATACATGTAACCCTTTTCCAAACATAACTAGGGCGGCCGTCCTACCTTACCCTATGGGGGCTTCGCCCATGTCTATAAGAAATACCGGGCCAAAAACAACACAAGTGAGAGACACATTGTCTAGACGACACTAGTCAACCAAACGCAAGAAAACACACCTCTGGCTCTGAGCCTGCCGCCAAGGATTTGGTTACTGATCAGTAAACGGATTTTTTGGTAAAATCATGAAGCATTTGATTTTGGACATATTTTATCTTTTAAAATCAATTTTTATTTTTTTTATGATGTTTTAAGTTCAATTTCAAATTTTCATTGAGAATTTCAATAGGTAGTCAACCAGCATTTCTCCGGTAACCACGATTACCGGAAATCCCGACTTAATACTGGTATCCAAAACCTTGCCCGCCGCCCCGACTTACACCACTCGCCACAAAATATGCACGTGAGGCAGAATGAGGCGCGACACAACCGTCAACCAGTTCTATGTGTTGCCTTGGGTTTACTTGTAGTCGTTGTTGTATCCAAAACCTTGCCCGCCGCCCCGACTTACACCACTCGCCACAAAATATGCACGCGAGGCAGAACGCCGCGCGACACAACCGTCAACCAGTTCGATGTGTTGCCTCGGGTCTACTTGTAGTCGTTGTTTTGGTTGTAGCCAGAGCAGTAGCCCCGGAGGCCTTGTGTTGTACAATGTCTTCTCTTATTACTTTTGGTGACAGCGTCGGTGGGTCGGGCGTGCGACTTTGCGGCTGGTGTTAGTGTCGAAGTCATGGCTCTTGTAGAGTTGTAGCCTTGTAGGGGTGTCGTTTACGTTTGCTTGGGCGGCAGCGCACAACGCAGATGCATGTATCGCTGATGTACCAATTTCACCCGGTTTTCCTTAGTCAACGAGAGGCCAAACTTGTTCCTCGTGTATGAAAGGAAAAAAAACAATCCTTCTGCAGAGCTTGCCATAAACTTAGGGGCAATCTTATTATCTGAATAATACTGTCGACACTTAATTTGGCATGTGAGTCTAGAAAATCTAAATTAATCAAAGACAATATGTACTCTCTCTGGCTGAAAATAGGTTACGCATAATGTTTTGACAGAGTCAAACTTTATCAAGTTTAACTAAACATATTGATGAAGTATAAACATTTCTAATTTCAAATTGATATTGTATAATCAGTATGAAATGCAATTTTAAATTATATGCAAATGATATTGTAAATGTTGTACATATTTTGTCAAACTTTACAAAGTTTGGCTTCGACCGAAAAAATGCAACTTTTTTGGGTCGAAGATATTGTCAACCTTTTTGAAGGACAATGACACATCACATTTATTGTCCGTGATTATTATTTTATCATTTTTCTACTGTTCCTGTTCCGGTTTATAAGTACTCTACGTATCCCTATATCGTAAATTTGAGCAACATAATATGATATATATTATAAAAATATATATCACTAGAAAATTGAGACTTTATATTATCTAATAATATAAATTTTCTATTATAAAATTATATTATATTTGTTAAATTCATGACCTAGGGATATGTAGAGGACTTATAAACCGGGGCAGAGGGAGTATCATTGGCTTCTCAGAGCAAGTCCAGCAGTTCCCTTAAAATGTCTCCCCTATATGTGTATGTAGGGGACTGCCCCTAAAAAAATATCCCCTAAAATATGTTCAACTCCAGCTGTTCCCCTAAAACATCTCCCCTATTTAAATTTTTTATCTATTTTTTTATATTTTAAAAATATTGTATAACTAACATGTAAAATCCAACGGCTACCTCTGTAACTTGTAGTGTCAAAAAATTATCCATCACCAAAATCTGAAAGATAAACAAAAATCTCACGAATATCGACATATTGCAGTGTCAAAAAACTCACTAATATCGGGATAGGGGAGTCTTCCACCTCCCCTACTTGTAGGGGAGACGAGCGAGTAGAACCGGGGGCGCCTATAAATCGGGGGAGCGTTGAGAGAACTGCTGGGTGGTTGTTTTTTAACTTTTTCCCCTAAAAAACGTATAGGAGAGGGTTTAAGGGAACTGCTGGACTTGCTCTCATAACAGTTTGAAATGCCTCTTCACTAAATTACCTCACAGTTTTTAAATCATCAAGAAATTCCAATAGTATTCCTTTATTTCAATCAAAGATCAATTACGATCAAAGCAAAATAAAGTAATATTGGAAAACTAATGTGCCTTCGGAAGAAAGAGCAAAGGTAAGTTACATGGAAGGGAATTCTCACAAAAGTACAGAATTGGTTTCCCTAAAATATGGAATTAGTTTCCAAAAAGTCCGCCATCACTGTCGGCTAGCGGCAGCAACGGAAACCACGCCAGACAGGTTATTTTGGTCCATAATCAGGTTCAATTAACCCATGGATTCTTTGCTGAAACAGCGGGAGAGTTTAATGTCGTAATGAAAATCCGAAATTACTCCTTTATTCGGGATCAGCATTTTAAAGCAATATACATTGATACGTAATAAATTTTCCAACACCCGATACCTGCATCTGCCATATATATTTGAGTATTGACAGACATACCGACCAGAGGAGATCGAATACTCACAATTACAATGGCTCCCTCAACCTCCTCTACCACTACCAGCCTGGTGGGCGTGGTGGCGGTGATCTTGCTGCTCTTGCCTGCATCTTCGGCGACAGACCAATCGATAATGGCTCCATGCAAGACCGTCTGTGGCGGGAACGGTTATGTCAGCGTCGAGTTCTGCATAGAGGCCCTCACCGCAGCCGGCGGCGCCAAGTCCCCCGGCTACCGGTCATTCGCCGGCCTCGCCGTGGGCCTCCTCGCGGGCAACGCCTCCAGCACGGTGTCCAAGATCGACCGCCTGCTCCGGGGCAATGGCGCGGGCGTGAAGGACCCCGCCGCGGTGGCTCGGTGCCTCCAGTCCTGCCGGTCGCTATACGGCGGCATAGTGAACGGCGGGCCTACGTGCACCGCCGCGGTCAAGGCGGGGAAGTTTGCCGATGCGAAGGCTATCCTAGAGAAGGCGGCGGCTGCTACCAAGGAGTGCGAGGACGGATTCGGCAAGAACAACGTGTCTTCACCTTTGTCAGTCGAGGACGATGACGCGTTCAAGCTAGCGAAGCTCGCCGTCGGAATGCTACAAAATCTTTGAGTACATGTACGTTAATGTCTTTGCTCCGTTTTGATGGAGAGACCGGATCCTGCTACCCAGTTTCGAATATAATAAATAATAAATTTTATTCGTAGTGATCTCAAGAATTACTTTTCTTTTATTAACTCGCGGCCTTCAAACTCCATAAAATCAGGTACTAATTGGATAGATCTGCATCTGATTATAGAAAGGTACATAAGAGATCCGTTGGGAAACAAATCGTTGTATTGCAAAAAAAAGGAAACAAATCCTTCAACCTACTCAACGCCGTCCATCTCGCGAAGTGAGGCTAGCTCAACTGGTTTGGTCTTTGTGGTGGAACCAGCCCACCCAAGTTTAAGTCCCAGATTTGACATGGGTGTTCGTATTTTTCTGGATTTTTAAGCATTTAACCGGCGCTATGCTTTCAGTGGTACGTGCCCATCAACAGCGAGTCGCGTGTGGTGACTTCGTCAATCTCAAGATATGCCGGACTAGTCTCTCGGAGGTGTTCATAGGGGTAGGCTTTGCGTGTGTGCGGTCATAGGGGTGTCTGTACATACGTGTTTGTGAGCGTATACGTCTGTACTTGTACTGTGTATCTCAACAAAAAGAAAAACGTCGTCCATCTCGTCTCTACTGAATGGTCTCGTTTTGCACCTCAAATTAATTTTGAGACATACAAGAACTAACACTACGGGACTAACAGGCCAGCATTTGCCGTTGGGCTCACGCTAAAAACCGTCGGCGTACACGAGCCCGACGGTTGCCGTCGGGCTAAGGCTGTCGGCGTGTAATCCATCGGGCTCACGCCGTTGCCGTCGGCGTCGCAAATACCGTCGGGCTCATAGTGAGCCCGCCGGTATAACCGTCGGCCTTACAACTAGGACGCCGACAGCAATACCGTCGGGCTCATAGATGGCTCTACCAATTTTTTTTTCAAAATTATTTTTTTCCAACTTTTTATTATTATTATTTTAACTCCAATTTAGTCATATATTTAATCTCATATCACACACTTAATCATAATCTTAGGTCAAACTATCCACTCACACACATAATCATAATCTTAACTCAAACTATTCACCCTTAGTCAAACTTCCCAGACGGTCACCCATCATTAGAGTGCTCCAGGCAAAGCACGCTTAACTATTGAGTTCTATTCAAATGAGATTGCACTTGAGATGTCATACGATTGTTGCTATTAGTATGATAACAATCATATTAACCCCCTCATGTGAGATATTATACTTTTTAATCTTTAAAATTTCAAAAATAAAATTTGAATGAACAAAATAACTATGTTTAATAATACTTGAATAATAATAATAATAATCAATTATTTTATTTTTGTTTTGTTTTGGCTTTTCTATTTAATAAAAAATAATTCATATCTTCATATTGATATATCAGAATTTAATAAATAAAATATCTATGTCGATCATAAAAATGAGAGGAATCCAAATATGACATCCATGCCATCATTTTCATAATGAATGATGTCTTTTAAAACAAACAAGAACCAACATAAATCAGCATAAAGTAAATTAAAGAGGCGAATTTAGATAGAAAGTAAGGAAAATCCTCATATTAAGTTATTATCCATAAAATGTGTTCTACTCTTTTTGAAAATTAAATGGGTGTCATTTTGGACCATATTTTATGTACTTGCTTCACAAACAAAGTCATTTCTGACACTTAAAAAATGGAAAATGATATTTCTAAAAAGAATTTTGAAAATCGCTTCGGTGACGTTGTTTCCCATACCATGACACACATATGTGCTGAATATGGGCACTTTATCACAAACTATGACATGATAAATGGTCATACATTGGTCATTTGTCTTCAAACCTATGCATGTTTATAGATGTTTGACATTTTTGTGAAGTTTCGTTTTGAAAAGTTTGCCAAAAATCAAGTTTATCATTTTTCGTATTAACTAGTACACGTAAAAGGACTCCATGCCAAAGGGTTTCTTTTTTTGAGTACTTTTTCATATTTTTCCATTTCTTTCAAAAAACGGTTAAAATGGAGAGCATGGCTATTCATCAAAAGTGGTCGAATTTTTCAAAACTATTGACGGTTCTATGTTGTAACCACTACTTGTGTACCTTAAAATTATTTTTGTAAGAACTTCAGAGCAAACTATCACACAGTTGTAGTTCAAATTTGAATTACTTCCGGAAAATTGACATAAAGTCAATTAAAGAGGCGAATTTAGATAGAAAGTAAGGAAAATCCTCATATTAAGATATTATCCATAAAATTTGTTCTACTCTTTGTGAAAATTAAATGGGTGTCATTTTGGACCATATTTTATGTACTTGCTTCACAAAAAAAGTCATTTCTGACACTTAAAAAATGGAAAATAATATTTCTAAAAAGAATTTTGAGAATCGCTTCGGTGACGTTGTTTCCCATACCATGACACACATATGTGCTGAATATGGGCACTTTATCACAAACTGTGACATGATAATGGTCATACATTGGTCATTTGTTTTGAAACCTATGCATGTTTATAGATGTTTGACATTTTTGTGAAGTTTCGTTTTGAAAAGTTTGTCAAAAATCAAGTTTATCATTTTTCCTATTAACTAGTACACGTAAAAGAACTCCATGCCAAAGGGTTTCTTTTTTTGAGTACTTTTTCATATTTTTTCATTTCTTTCAAAAAACGGTCAAAATGGAGAGCATGGCTATTCATCAAAAGTGGTCGAATTTTTCAAAACTATTTACGGTTCTATGTTGTAACCACTACTTGTGTACCTTAAAATTATTTTTGTAAGAACTTCAGAACAAACTATCACACAGTTGTAGTTCAAATTTGAATTACTTCCGGAAAATTGACATAAAGTCAATTAAAGAGGCGAATTTAGATAGAAAGTAAGGAAAATCCTCATATTCAGATATTATCCATAAAACTTGTTCTACTCTTTGTGAAAATTAAATGGGTGTTATTTTGGACCATATTTTATGTACTTGCTTCACAAAAAAAGTCATTTTTCACACTTAAAAAATGGAAAATGATATTTCTAAAAAGAATTTTGAAAATCGCTTCGGCGACGTTGTTTTACATACCATGACACACATATGTGCTGATTATGAGCACTTTATCACAAACTATGACATGATAAGGGTCACACATATGTGTTAAAACTATTGCATATTTGTATATGATTGATATTTTTTGTAAAGTCTTGTTTTAAAAAGTTGCCAAAACTCAAGTTTATCATTTTTCTAAAAACTAGTACACGTCAAAAGACTTCATGACAAAGGGTTTCCTATTTTTTAGTATTTTTTCATTTTTTTTGAATGTAATCTAATTTTTTGAGAAAAACTAAAAAACTGTATAGTGAGCCCGACGGTAATACCGTCGGGCTTACAATGCCGTCGGCCTTACAACTAGGACGCCGACGGTAAAATGACGCCGACTGTTTTTTCATTTCATCGGTTTCACGTTGTGACGCCGACGGCCCCCGTCGGCGTTGAAATGGCCGTCGGGCTGGGCTGTGTTTCTCGTAGTGTAAGGACTTGTCCAGCACGTACAAAAACTTATAACATGCGGTGCGGACGTGCGGTGGTACAACTATTTTCACCCTACATACAAACCGTGCAATTTCATACAAAATATAGACGCCACACGCCCCGTTGGAATTTGGTCTGACCTAGCGTGAGGCAGATTTGCGAAAAGCCCCTCCTATCTTTCTCCCTTTTGGGTGTGAGTTCCCCCAAGCCCCGGTCGCTTGGAACACCTTCACTTTTCTGGCTTGGGAACCGCAAACAAAGAGATCACTCGGCCGATCGAAATTCTGTCGGTGGGCCCATGTGGCGGCTTGGGCTCGACACGACAAATGAATATCGCGTAGTCATGTCGGGGGCTACTGTTGACATCCGTGAAGGGGATCGGGTGCAGAAAACAAAAAAATTCCTAGCAACGATATCCCTAAAACATGCCAAGATCTATTCTAAGCACATATAGTAGTACGAACGAAGATCGGAAGACATACCCTTGTAGACTGAAAGCGGGGATTACGTTCCCGCACAAACGTTGTCGATGAAGACCGACGAAGCCGACCTCAAGGTCGTGTAGAGGAAGCAGACCTCCGAATACCGCTAGTGCAGCACCTCGCAGGGCGTCACAAACGTACGGTGGAGACGACGGCCTCCGAAGCTCCAGTCCAGGACGAGCAGCGGAAGACTTGGACCGGAGCACCAGCAGCGCGACAACGGGCTATGGTGGAAGAGATCCCCCTCTCAACTCGGCGCAAATCCAACAAAGGGAATCACGAAATCGAGAGAGAATTGGAGAATTAATTGGTGAATTAAAAAGTCAGGGGTGCCCCTTCTTATATAGGCTCCCACGGGGGAGCCAACCTTCTCACCAGGCAATGTGGGACTATTCCCACATTGCCTGGTGCGGCATGGCTGGTGCGCCGGCCCTGGTGGGCCCCATTTGGCCCACCTAGGCCGGCCTCCATGCCCCCCACCGAATCCCCTTGGGGATTTTCCCCCTCTTGGGCCTTCTTTCGACCAGAAGGCCCATTTAGGAAATCAGTCTAAATAAATTCGAAAATAAATATATATAATCATATTTGCATATTAATTATACTAATTAATATCAAACATAATATATATAATTTATTCTAGCTCCGAAAACTCTTCCGTCGCTGCCCGATCTCCATCGGACCCCTCCCGGGACGTTCCCGGTGATCTCTTTCCTTTCCGGTTGTCTTGTCGAAACCCCTTAAGTGTGTTACCCTAGCGGTTCGATATAATAACAGGTATGATCAAGACTCCTCTATGATCAACGACTAACTCGTAGGCCTGGACCCCATGAATTAATCCCTGTGATATAACGAATGACTTTCATCTATCAAACATGAACGCAAAGTCTTAAACCTTTTGCCATATCGATACTTAGCGTGTCCGAGTGTCGTTCCATAGATATATCCATACCTAGCTTGACCTCGTTACCGACAAAGCTATCTTCTACTCGTCTATGATCTCATGTCTGTGTGACCTAGTCACATGCTTGCAAGCTCATTAGACATGATCTCGCCGAGTGGGCCCTAGAGTATCTATCCTGCTATGTGGACTGGCAAATCCTGGTCTTGACCCCTCGTCTCAACTACTCCTTTCCGATACCCAAAAGTATCACCGTTATTGTCATACTATATAAGATACGACGTTTGGTGCGATCAAAGTATCTTCCAGAAATAACAATACGAGTTGATCTCACGGTCAAAGACGTAACGACTACGTCCTCCAAATCTGGGTATGTCCATCACATCGTTCTCCAACGATATGACTCACATTGCCGACCGGCGCCATGCCCCATGATCGGGAAACCTCGATCATCAATCGCGTAACGAAACTAGTCTTAGTAGAGGCTACTAGGGACCTGGTTGTTTACGCATCACACCCGTATTAATGTTTCCGCTTAATACGGTTATAGCATGACACAAAAACCTATTATGAACAAACGAGATATGATAAAGAATACACTTTATTAATTGCCTCTAGGGCATATCTCCTTCAGTCTCCCACTTGCACTAGAGTACAAATTAATCTAGATTACAACTTGGTAAAAACTTAACACCCATAGTTAACTGGTGTTTTTCATGCTTGTCAAGCGGGAGAGGCTTCGTCAGCGGATCTGCCACATTAAAATCTGTATGCACTTTGCAAATCTTCACATCGCCTCCTTGTACGTACTGACGTATCACATGGAAGCGTCGGAGAATGTGTTTGGCGGTGGAGTGAGACCTTGACTCCTTGGCGTTGGCAATGGCACACGTATTGTCACAGAAGAGGATCACGGGGTCTTGCACGCTCAGGAGCACTCCAAGTTCGATGATGAACTTCCTCAGCCACACAACTTCATTCGCGGCTTCGCAAGCAGCAATGTACTCCGACTCCATTGTAGATTGTGCGACAATGGGTTGCTTCCCACTTCTCCAGCACACGGCGCCCCCATTCACCTTGAACACATAACCTGTCTGTGACTTAGAGTCATTGGGGTTTGAGCAGAAACTTGCATCCACGTAACCTGTTACGCCAAGTTCTTCATCGCAGCCACCATAAATAAGGAACATTTCCTTTGTCTTATTGAGATACTTAAGAATGCTCTTAACAGCAATCCAATGAACCATTCCATGATTACTCTGGAACCGGCTTGTCAAACTTAGAGCTAATGCCACATCAGGTCTAGTACTCAACATTGCATACATGATCGATCCTATGGCTGAAGCATAAGGATGTTTAGTCATATCGGCCTTATCCAGTTCCGTTACCGGACACTGTGCCTTCCGCAATATTTTATTCTTGATAACCGGCAGAGAACCCTTCTTTGCCTTCTCCATACCGAAACGCTTCAGTATTTTATCAAGATAAGTACTCTGACTCAACGCTAATAGGCGCCTTGATCTATCACGATAGATTTTTATGCCTAAGACTTATGCAGCTTCTCCTAAGTCCTTCATGGAAAATTTACTGTTTAAATATTCCTTCACGCTATTCAAAAGTTCCACATCATTCCCAATCAGCAATATGTCATCTACATATAGTGCTAAGAACACAACCGAGCTCCCACTCATTTTCTTGTAAATGCAGGTCTCTTCCAAATTTTGGACAAATCCAAAACCTTTGATTACCTCATCAAAGCGAAGATTCCAGCTCCGAGATGTTTGCTTCAATCCATAGATGGAACGCTGAAGCTTACATACCTTGTTAGCATTCCCTGGATCGACAAAACCTTCCGGTTGTACCATGTACAACTCTTCCTCAATGTTTCCATTTAGGAAGGCTGTTTTGATGTCCATCTGCCAGATTTTATAATCATAATAGGCAACAACTGCTAACAAAATCCGAATAGACTTAAGCATCGCTACCGGTGAAAAAGTTTCATCGTAGTCAATCCCATGAACTTGTCGGAAACCTTTTGCGACAAGCCGAGCTTTATAGACGGTCACATTACCGTCAGCATCAATCTTATTCTTAAAGATCAATTTATTCTCGACGGCCTTGCGCCCTTCGGGAATATCCATCAAAGTCCACACTTTGTTATCATACATGGATCCTATTTCGGATTTCATGGCTTCAAGCCATTTCTCGGACTCTAGACTCGCCCTCGCCTCCTTGTAGTTCGTAGGTTCGTCTTGTTCAACTAACATGGCGGTGCAAACCATGTTGCCATACCATTCTTGTGTGATCCGAGATCTACCAGACCTACGAGGTAGAATACTTTTCTCGACAGTTTCTCCCACTCCTTCCACTGAGGACGTTTCCGGAATTGCTTCCGTTGCGCCACTCGGAATCTCGAGTTCAGGATCAACGATCTCATCGAGGTCTACCTTCGTCCCACTTACTCCTTTCGTGAGAAACTCCTTCTCTAGAAAGGTACCGGTCTTCGCGACAAAAGTTTTGCCGTCAGCTTGGTTGTAGAAGGTGTACCCAATGGTTTCCCGCGGATACCCTACAAAGACGACTTTCTCCGACTTCGGTTTGAGTTTGTCGGGCTGTAGTTTCTTAACATACGCCTCACAACCCCAAACCTTCAGAAACGATAACTTAGGCTTCTGTCCATACCATAATTCATACGGTGTCATTTCGACGGATTTGGACGGAGCCCTATTTAAAATGAATGTGGCTGTTTCTAACGCATAACCCCAGAAGGACACGGGCAAATCGGTAAGAGACATCATAGATCGAACACTATCCAGTAGAGTACGATTACGTCGCTCGGACACGCCGTTACGCTGCGGTGTTCCGACCGGCGTAAGTTGGGGTACTATGCCACAACTCTTCAGATGTGTGCAAACTCAAAACTCAAATACTCGCCACCACGATCGGACCGGAGGTGCTTGATTTTCTTGTTAAGCTGATTCTCAACTTCACTTTGGAATTCTTTGAACTTTTCAAAAGTTTCAGACTTGTGTTTCATCAAGTAGATATAACCGTATCTACTCAAGTCATCAGTGAAGGTGACGAAGTAACGATAACCATTGCGTGTCGAAACGCATATCTGTATGTATGATCCCCAATAAATCCGACGCCCGTTCAACGAAACCTTTGAACGATGTCTTGGTCATTTTGCCCATAAGGCATGGTTCGCATGTATCGAGGGATCCGAAATCCAACGAGTCCAAAAGTCCATCGGAGTGGAGTTGCTTCATGCGCTTTACACCAATATGACCAAGACGGCAATGCCACATATACATGGCGGTATCATCACTACACTTAATCTCTTTGGCTTCTATGTTATGGATATGAGAACTACGATCGAGATTCAACAAGAATAAACCGTTATTCTCGGGAGCATCAACATAAAAGATATCATTCATATAAATAGCACAACCGCTTGATACTGATTTAAATGAATAACCGTCTTGAAACAGGCAAGACCCACTTATAATGTTTACACTCAAGGATGGCACAAAATAACACTTATTTAAAACCAAAACTAATCCCGATGGAAGATGCAGAGGGAGCGTGCCGACAGCCACCACGTCGACTCTCGATCCGTTGCCGACGCGCATCGTCACCTCATCCTTTGCTAGCCGTCGTCTATTCTGTAACTCCTCCTGAGAGTTACATATATGAGAAACAGAACCAGTATCAAATACCCACGTGTTGCTCCGGGCGGATGTAAGGTACACATCTATAACATGTATATCAAATATACATAACTCTTTGTCGACCGTCTTGCGAGACTTCCTATCCTCCAGGTACTTGGGGCAGTTGCGCTTCCAGTGACCCTTCCCCTTGCAGTAGAAGCACTCCACGCTAGCTCTGGGACCAGATCTGTTAGTCTTGGGCTTGGCACTCATCTTGCCTTCCCTCCTGGACTTCCAGCTCTGCTTTCCCTTGCCACCGGATTCTTGAAATCAACGGCCTTGTTGACCATCAACAGCGTGTGCTCCTTCTTAATCTCTACCTCAGCAGTCTTGAGCATCACGGACACTTCACCCAGGGACTTAGCCATGCCCTGCATGTTGTAGTTCATGACGAATCCTTTATAGCTAGGGGGCAACGATTGCAACACCCTGTCAATCGCCAGCTCATCGGGAATCTTGCATTCCAGAGCATTCAAGCGTTGACCGTAGCCAGACATCTTGACCACATGCTCGCTCACACTGCTATGCTCTTCCATCTTGGCCGAGAAGAAAAGCTCAGAAGCCTCATATCTCTCAGCCTTAGCTTGCGGCGCAAAGACAACCTTCAGATCAGAAATAATCTCGAAGGCGCTCATCTTCTCGAAGCGCTTCTGCAGGTCGGCTTCCATGGCGTAGAGCATGCCACTCTGGACAAAGGCAGAATCCTCCGATCTGGTCTGGAAGACCTTCTTCTCATCCTCAGAGGCTTCATCTGCGGGAGGGTCACCTATGGCGGCCTCAATGACGTAGGCCACCCTATGGGGAGTGAGGAGGATCCTCAGGTTGCGGAACCAGGCCATGAAGTTTGACCCATTGGTCTTAAGCTTTTCTTTCTTAAGGAACAGACCTAGGTTAAACGAGGGGCGAGACATCTACAATGGAATTTGCAACAACATAAGACTTTGTTCATAATAATTTTGAGTTATAGTATTTTTAGAAAATAACTAACATAACTCCCACTCAAACGAACATCCCTCCTGGTCGTTTAAGCGATTACACGACCCCCATCCATTGCACCACCCCTCATCATCAGAGCCGGCGGCACAACTTCAAGAGTAGACAAAAGTCCGCCACACCAATTTTGTGACTCATGCTCGACCTTTCAGTCTCCCTGTTCCGAGGCCATATTTCTGAATATACTAGGCTCGCCACCAAAGACCTCCACGCTGACGCTTGTGCAACATGGCTTACACCCACTGTATGCGAACGACGAGATGTCTGACACCCGATCATCACGGCCTGCCCCATAACGTAGAACTTTCTTGGTGGTGCGCGTTGGAGGGAGAACACTAGTGGTATTTTGAAGGGATCATCTTATATAGCTACCGCCGTGTAACTAATATATACTATATATACAATCACATAATATAAGATGCACACAAAACATCAAATGTAATACAATGTGATATAGTCCATTGCGCCATGGTCTTCTTGGCGCCCGCAGTTTATAAACAATTTGATAAACCTACCTTGACCATATCACATAGCCCCTGCAAAATAAAGTTAGACGCTTCTATTTTATCTTTTGCATATTTTACGTGGCTTGGGGCTTTCGTAAATAGAACCGATTCATACCTATGAACCTTATGACCACAACAACGATCTAATAATTGCATGTTTAAGCATCATTTTCAGGCCCTCCATTGAAAATGCGAAGACCAACTAAAGAGAGAGAAACTGACACCCGCCAGCCACAGATACGGTACAAGCCGTATGTCAGTAGTGGAACCAGTCTCGCGTAAGCATACGCGTAAAGTCGGTCCGGGCGCTTCATCAACTCGATGCCGCTGGAATCACAAGTGCACGCTAGAGGGTAGCAAATAACAGGAACGGTGCCCCCGTGCAGAACACGGGTTCTAACAGCGTACATCTATATCTATGATAGATCGGCTCTGATACCACTGAAGGGGATCGTGTGCAGAAAACAAAAAAAATCCTAGCAACGATATCCTTAAACTAGCCAAGATCTACACTATGCAGATATAGTAGTACGGCGGAGATCGGAATACATACCCTCGTAGACCGAATAGCGGGGATTACGCTCCCGCACAAGCGTTGACGATGAAGACGCCGTAGCCGACCTCTAGGTCACGGAGAACTCGGCGCGACGAAGATGACGAAGATGACCCCGAGGTCGGGTGGAGGAAGTAGGCCTCCGAGTACCGCTAGCGCAGCACCTCGCAGGGCGTCACACACATACGGTGGAGACGGCGGCCTCCGAAGCTCCAGTCCAGGACGAGCAGCGGAAGACTTGGACCGGAACACCAGCAACGCGGCAGCGGGCTATGGTGGAAGAGATCCCCCTCCTCTACTCGGCGCGGCTCCGACAAGGGAACCACGAGATCGAGAGAGAAATTGGGAATTAATTGGTGAATTAAAAGGCCAGGGGTGCCCCTTCTTATATAGGCTCCAAGGGGGAGCCAACCTTGCCAGCCAGGCAATGTGGGACTAACCCCCATTGCCTGGTGCCGCTGCAGATGGTGCGTCGGCCCCTGGTGGGCCCCTTTTGGCCCACGTGGGTCGCCCCCATGGCTCCCACCGAATTCCCCTAGGGAATTTTCCCCCTCTTGGGCCTTCTTTCGACCAGAAGGCCCATTTAGGGAAATCAGCCTAAATAAATCCTAAAATAAATATATAAAATCATATTTGCATATTAATTACACTAATTAATATCAAACATAATATATATAATTTTTCCTAGCTCCGAAAACTCTTTCGGCGCTGCCCGATCTCCATCGGACCCCTCCCGGGACATTCTCGGTGATGTCTTTCCTTTCCGGTTGTCTTGTCGAAACCCCTTAAGTGTGTTACCCTAGCGGTTCGATATAATAACATGTACGACCAATACTCCTCTATGATCAATGACTAACTCGTAGGCCTGGACCCCATGAATTAATCCCTGTGATATAACGAATGACTTTCATCTATCAAACCTGGACGTATAGTCTTAAACCCTTTGTCATGGCGATACTTAGCGTGTCCGAGCATCATTCTCAGATATCTCCATACCTAGCATGATCTCGTTACCGACATGGCTATCTTCTACTCGTCTATGATATTATGTCAGCTGGTGACCTAGTCACATGTTTGCAAACTCATTTGACATAATCTCACCGAGTGGGCCCTAGAGTATCTATCCGGCTATGCGGACTGACAAATCCCGCAGTTGACCCCTCGTCTTAACTACCCCTTTCCGATACCCAAAAGTATCACTGTTATTGTCACACTAGATAAGATGCGCCGTTTGGTGCGATCAAAGTATCTTCCAGGGATAACAATAAGAGTTGATCTCACGGTCTTAAGGCGTAATGACTATGTCCTATAAATACTGGGTATGTCCATCACATCGTTACTCCTAACGATATGACTTCCATTGCCGAACGGCGCCATGCCCTATGATCGGGAAACCTCGATCATCAATCGCGCAACGAAACTAGTCTTAGTAGAGGCTACTAGGGACCTTGACGTGGGGCTGCCTTTCAGGTAGCCCACGATAAGGCTACCTGGGCCGCACCAAGGATAGGAAGGCCCACAGAAGGCCCACGCGGGGTACCATGTAACCTAGTCCAAGTCGGTTAGGAAGCATAACCTGCCATATCTGTGGTTGCCATCGGCACCAACCACCCGAGACCTGGCTGCCTATAAAGCCAGGAGGGTTGCTCGTCCCAGGGGACACGCTCATAGCTACGGCACAAACCCTAGCGAGATCGCAATCTCGCCATTTTAACCACAACTCGAATATATAACCAGACAAGCAGGAGTAGGGTGTTATCCTCCGGGAGCCTGAACCTGGGTAAATCCTTGCTTGTCAGCCGTCGTGACCACCTTGCACTCATCTCTCTCCCCATCAATCAACCCGGGGTGCACAACCCTGGGACTTGTCGAGTTAACACCTCGTCAATTGGCGCCGTCTGTGGGAAATCAAACAAGTGCTAGGATCATGGTCGCTCCGGCTCCATCCGCAATGAAGATCGGCGCGTCCGTCGTCAGGGAGTCGATCCGATTCGGCTCCTTCGAGTACGTCATCCACTCGCCAGCCCACCAGTCAGTGTACGCCGATCTGGACAAAGGTATACACATCACCTTCGGCTCCATATTCTGCTGCATCGATAGTCGTGGTATACTCAGGTCTACGACTACCGCGCTACGCGCAATGGCGTCACCTAAATCGGCAACCATCGCGTCCGCCGAACCCGCGAAGATCGCATCTGCCGCACCCGCGGAGATCGCGCCTGCCGAACCCGCGAAGATCGCATCTGCCGCACCCGCGGAGATCGCACGCGCCGAACCCGCGAAGATCGCATCTGCCGCACCCGCGGAGATCGCGACCGCCGAACCCGCGAAGATTGCATCTGCCGCACCCGCAGGGGCCGAGCCAGCTGCACCCGCGAAGAGGGCATCTACATCGACAAATTCGGCAACGGCCGCACGAATCGAGTCTACTACCCCAACCTCGGTCGTGCGGTCGATCAAGTCAAGATCCACCTCGACCGTCGCACCCGCACGGGCGACCAGGGGCCCGCATCCGACAGCCATGTCGCGCGCGCCCTCATCTTCGTGGAAATCCCAAGTATACCCCAAGCCAATCGCACTCGCCCCGGCGAGCGTGAGCACATGGACAATCGCGAGAAGACGCGACAGCGGCTGCGCCGCGCGCCACGTTGCAGCAATTTTCGACCCCGAGCAAGAAGCGGGCGACAGAAGCAGCAGCGGCAGCACCAACTCTCCGACTCAAGTCTACCCCAAGCAAGTCTTCATGGCCGGCACAACACCGCATGACGACGAAGAAGAACCCGCATATCCGCTAGAGGTGGACATGCCGGACCAGACTAAACTTGTCATCACGCGGGACATGGCGATCCAAGCCATGAAGCATGTGGACGAGGGCACGTTCCCCCCACCCAACGCACCTCGAGAAGACCACCTGGCGGTCAAGTACTTGCTACGCAAGGAAGGCGAACGAATTCGCGCCGAAAAAGCCGACCTGCTCAGGCGCAAAAGGGACGCGGATGCATCGAGTGCCAGGCGAGCCGCCCTCTCCTTCACATCCTCCACAGAGGTTAACCAAGGAGCACGGCGAACCAGAGCCCGTGTCCCCCACATGGCAGAAGCTGATCGAACAAGGCTCACTCGCAACCTCGACTCGTCCTTCGTCACCGAAGATGAAAACGGGATACCCGTCCCAAAGACGGCGAATGCCGCCCTGATCTCAGTCGAGACATACCTCCGGCTCACGCAGCCACCGGAGGGGGACGCACGCTCCCTTCTCCACAAACAACAAATTGCCTCCATAAGGGCAATCGAAGAAGCTCTGGCGGCCAAGGGGACAAGCAACCGAGCGCACGAACCAACGACATCGGGCATCCCAGCAGCGCAGCGACAGCCAGTCAAGGACCTTCGTGACGTCCTGACACAGAAGACGTTGGACCGCAATCGCAAGGAGCGCTCGGCTAGTGCGGCAAATGCGGATGACCATGCTGACCGCGATTTCGAGCCGTGTGGCGCGGCATGCTTTAGCTTCAACATCCGCGACACCCGCATGCCTAAAGGCTTCAAGTTGACGGCTGGCACACCGAAGTATGACGGGAAGCAAGACCCAAAACTGTGGCTCGAAGACTACCTCATCGCTTGCACCTGCCAAGGCGGAACGTCGACTACGGCAATGCAGTACATCCAGCTCATGTTGACAGACTCGGCACGCGGGTGGCTCACAAGCCAACCCAAAGACTCTTTCCGAACATGGGAAGAGTTCCAGGATAATTTCATCAAGAGTTTCTCGGGAACATTCGCAAGGCCGACGACCTACATCGAGTTGCAGGCCTGCAAGCAAGGAAAGGATGAGTCGCTCCGCTCTTACATCCAGAGGTGGACACTCCTCCGCAATACCATGGAACCCGTATCAGAAGATCGAGTGATGGACGCCTTCATGCACGGCGTCACCCGCCGCGACCTCCGGGAGGAATTCGGTAGGCTCCAGCCGAAGACCACAATAGAACTCATGAAGACAGCCAACCAATGGGCCTAAGGAGAGGACTACGTCCGCGAAACTTCTCCCAAGAAAGAGGGCGAACCAAGCAACTGGCGCGAGGCACGTCAAAAGAAGAAGCCACGTTACACCCACGATTCAATCGAATTAGTAGCGGCGGGCTATGAAACCTCCCGTGAGGACAAACGTGACAGCAGCCGATAGTACGACCAAAGTCGGCAGCCCAGCTCGAGTCAGTACAACCGTGGCAACAGCAGCATCGGCCACAACGATGGAAGTCAGAAACGCGAGTGGAAGCGCCCGTTGACCCCAGCAGAGGAGCTGATGCAACCCTGTAAGCACCACTCGTTCTGCAACCCGGAGACAGGCAAATGGGGTTCCAGCCACCTGTTGAAGGATTGTCGCAAAGCAAGAAAGATATACCAAGCCATGCAGCAAATCATCGCTCTAGTACAGGCAATACAGGCAGCCCCGCAGCTAGCCATCCAGGTGACGTGGGGCTACCTTGCGGGTAGCCCACTGTGAGGCTACCTGGGCCGCGCCAAGGATGGAAAGGCCCGCAGAAGGCCCACTCGGGGTATCTCATATCCTAGTCCAACTCGGTTAGGGCTTGTAACCTACCGTATCTGTACCAACCACCCGAGACCTGGCTGCCTATAAAGCCAGGAGGGTTGCCCGTCCTAGAGGACACGTTCAGAACCACAAACCCTAGCGAGATCGCAATCTCGCCATTGTAATCGCTACTCGCATCAATAACCAGACAAGCAGGAGTAGGGTGTTATCCTCCGGGAGCCTGAACCTGGGTAAACCTCGCTTGTCAGCCGTCGTGATCACCTTGCACTCTCCTCTCTCCCCATCAATCAACCCGGGGTGTACAACCCTGGGACTTGCCGAGTTAGAACCTCGTCAATTGGCGCCGTCTGTGGGAAGTTCAAACAAGTGCTAGGATCATGGTCACGCTGGCTCCATCCGCAATGAAGGTCGGCGCACCCGACATCAGGGAGTCGATCCGATTCGGCTCCTTCGAGTACGTCATCCACTCGAAAGCTCATCAATCGGTGTACGCTGATCTGGACAAAGGTATACACATCACCTTCGGCTCCATATTCTGTTGCATCGATAGTCGTGGCATACTCAGGTCTACGACTACAGCGTTACGCGCGGCGGCATCATCAAAATCGCCGACCACCGCGCCCGCTGGACCCGCGAAGATCGCATCTGCCGCACCCGCGGAGATCGCAACCGCTGGACCCGCGAAGATCGCATCTGCCGCACTCGCGGAGATCGCGACCGTCGGACCCGCGAAGATCGCATCTGCCGCACCCGCAAGGTTTGCGCCAGCTGTACCCGCGAAGAGGACATCTACGTCGATAATCTCGGCAACGACCACACGAATCGAGTCTACTACCCCAACCTCGATCGCGCGGTCAATCATGTCAAGACCCACCTCCACCGTCGCGCCCGCACGTGCGACCGGGGGCCCGCGTCCGACATCAATGTCACGCGTGCCCTCATCTTCCTGGAAGTCCCAGGTCTACCCCAAGCCACTCGCACTCGCCCCGTCGAGTGCGGGCACATGGACAATCGCGAAGAGACGCGACAGCGGGTGCGCCGCGCGCCACGTTGCAGCAATTTTCGACCCCGAGCAAGAAGCGGGTGACATAAGTAGCAGCGGCAGCACCAACTCTCCAATCCATGCCTACCCCAGGCAGGTCTTCATGGCCGGCACAGCGCCGCATGACGACGAAGACGAACCCGCATACCCACTGGAGGTGGACATGCCGGACCAGACGAAGCTTGTCATCACGCGTGATATGGCGATCCAAGCAATGAAGCATGTGGACGAGGGCACGTTCCCGCCACCCAATGCACATCGAGACGATCACCTGGCGGTCCAGTACTTGCTACGCAAGGAAGGCGAACGAATTCGCACCGAAAAGGCCGAACTTCTCAGGCGCAAAAGGGACGCGGATGCGTCGAGTGCCAGGCGAGCTGCTCTCTCCTTCACATCCTCCACAGAGGTGAATCAGGGAGCACGGAGAACCAGAGCCCGGGTCCCCCACATGGGAGAAGCTGATCGAACAAGGCTCACCCGCAACCTCGACTCGTCCTTCGTCACCGAAGACGAGAATGGGATACCCGTCCCGAAGACGGCGAATGCCGCCCTGATATCAGTCGAGACATACCTCCGGCTCACACAACCACCGGAGGGTGACGCGCGCTCCCTCCTCCACAAGCAACAAATTGCCTCCATAAGGGCAATCGAAGAAGCTCTAGCGGCCAAGGGGCCAGGTAATCAAGCTCACGAACCCACGACGTCGGGCGCCCCTGCGGCGCAGCAACAAACAATCAAGGACCTCCGTGACGTCCTGACGCAGAAGACGGTGGACCGCAATCGCAAAGAACGCTCGGCTAGCGTGGCACACGCAAACGACCACGCCGACCGCGACTTTGAGCCGTGTGGCGCAGCATGTTTCTCCTTCAACATCCGCGACACCCGCATGCCTAAAGGCTTCAAGTTGACGGCCGGCACACCAAAGTACGACGGGAAGCAAGACCCGAAGCTGTGGCTCGAGGACTACCTTATTGCTTGCACCTGCCAAGGCGGAACATCGACCACGGCAATGCAGTACATCCAGCTCATGCTGACAGACTCTGCACGCGGGTGGCTCACAAGCCAACCCAAAGATTCTTTCCGAACGTGGGAAGAGTTCCAGGACAACTTCATCAAAAGTTTCTCGGGAACATTCGCCAGACCAACGACCTACATCGAGCTGCAGGCTTGCAAGCAAGGGAAAGACGAGTCGCTCCGATCTTACATCCAAAGGTGGACACTCCTCCGCAATACCATGGAACCCGTATCAGAGGACAGGGTGATGGACGCCTTCATGCATGGCGTTGCTCGCCGCGACCTCCGGGAGGAATTTGGTAGGCTCCAGCCGAAGACCACAATAGAGTTAATGAAGACAGCCAACCAATGGGCTGAAGGAGAGGACTACGTCCGCGAAACTTCTCCCAAAAAGGAAGGCGAAACAAACAACTGGCGCGAGTCGCGTCAAAAGAGGAAAGCACGTTACACGCACGACTCAATCGAGTTAGTAGCAGCGGGTTATGAAACCCCCCGCGAGATCAAGCGTGAGGGCAGCAGACAGCACGAGCAAAGTCGACAGCCCAGCGCGAGTCAGTACAACCGTGGCAGCAGCAGCATCGACCACAGCGACGGAAGTCAGAAGAGCGAGTGGAAGCGCCCGTTAACCCCGGCAGAGGAACTGATGCAACCCTGTAAACATCACTCGTTCCGCAACCCGGCAACAGGAAAGTGGGGTTCAAACCACCTGTTGAAAGATTGCCGCAAAGCAAGAAAGATCTACCATGCCATGCAGCAAATCATCGCCCCAGTACAGGCCATACAAGCGGCACCGCAGCTAGCCATCCAGGCAGCACCCGCAAACAACAATCAAGTGCAGGCGGCAGGAGCGTTCCCCCAGCCGCAGCAGCAACAACAAGGTCCGCCAGCAGCAGCCGACGCGTACCCAGCCGCACGGGGACAGTTGAACATGATCCAGAAAGGACCCCCGTCGAACAGGAGGCAGAAAATCATCACACGCCAAGTACTTCAAGCCATCAACAGCCCGCGCGCGGTACCAGACCACGTCATCCTCGGACGCCCAAGCTTTGCCAGGTTCATGGCAGTACCCCACTACGCCTACTTGATGATAAAGTTACCCGGGCCAAAAGGAGTGATCACCGTCCGCGGCGACTTCGGCCTCTCCAACAGTTGCGACCGCGAGTTCGCCAAGATCTCCGAGTTCTTCGGCGTCGAAGAACACTTCAAGGCCATATCAGCCGAAAATGACAAGACCATCTTCCCGGCTCGCAAGAAACCCGCCAAGGACGCAGCGTTCAACACGAATGACGACACTGTCATCCACCAAGTCCATCCGACCGACAGCGGAAAGACAGTCAAGGTCTCATCAAGCCTGACACCCGCATAGGAAAGCGCGCTCGTCGAGTTCCTACGTGAGAACTGGAAAATCTTCGCATGGCAACCTTCTGACATGCCGGGGATACCCAGGGAACTCGCCGAGCACTCCCTGAAAGTACACAAGGACGCAAGACCTGTCAAGCAATCCATGCGACGCTTCTCAGGGCCCAAGCGAGACGCTATCACCATGGAAGTCGACAGATTACTGCACGCCAAGTTCATCCGAGAGATCAAGGACTCGGACTGGGTCGCTAACCCTGTTCTAGTCGAGAAAAAGAAGACGAAGAAACTACGCATGTGCGTGGACTTCACCGCAATCAACAAATGCTGCCCCAAAGACCACTTCCCGCTCCCGCGGATAGACCAGATCATCGACTCGACTGCAGGTTGCGAACGCCTATCTTTTCTGGACGCCTACTCAGGTTACCAGCAGATCAGGCTGAAGGTCGAGGACGAAGAGAAGACAACTTTCATCACACCCGACGGCGTTTTCTGCTACCAGACGATGCCGTTCGGGTTAAAGAACGCAGGTGCCACGTACCAGCGGACAATGCAAGCATGCCTCAAGGGGTTAATCGGGCAGATCGTCCAAGTCTACGTCGACGATATCGTAGTCACTACCCGGAAGGAGGATACCCTAGTCGACGACCTACGCAAGGTCTTCGCCGCACTGGACGTGTACCAGATCAAACTCAATCCAGAGAAGTGCGTGTTCGGCGTGCCAGCCGGAGAGCTACTAGGGTACCTTGTATCCGCAAGAGGAATCGAAGCAAACCCCGAGAAGGTGCAGAACATACTCACAATGCCAGCACCAACGAAGCTCAGGGAGGTGCAACGATTAGCCGGCCGAGTCGCAGCTCTCAGTCGGTTCATTAGTAAGTTGGGAGAGAAGGCCTTACCCTTCTACCAACTGATGAAGAAGACGGACAAGTTCGAGTGGACGCAAGAGGCGCAGGACGCATTCGACCATCTCAAGAAGACACTGACAACCTCTCCGGTCCTCGTGGCACCACTGGAAAACGAGCCGCTCTACCTGTACGTCTCAGCAACAAACAGGGTGGTGAGCACGGTGCTCGTAGTCGAACGCGAAGAGGAAGGGCACAGCCACCCGGTGCAGAGGCCCGTCTACTACCTTAGCGAAGTGCTTACCTTGTCCAAGCAGAATTACCCGCATTACCAGAAGCTGGCATACGGAGTCTTCATGACCTCCAGAAAGGTCGTCCACTACTTCTCCGAGCACCCGATCACGGTGGTAAGCTCCTCCGGACTAGCAGACATCCTCACAAATCAGCGCGCGACAGGACGAGTCGCCAAGTGGGTTGTCGAGCTAGGACCATGGGGGCTGAAGTATGCTCACCCGAAGTCCATCAAGGCCCAAGTCCTCCCAGAATTCACCACGGAGTGGATAGAAGCCCAGCTACCGAACGTCCCCGACTTGTCCAACGCGTGGACAATGTACTTTGATGGCTCCAAGAAATTCAAGTCAGCCGGGGCAGGAGTCGTGCTCGTTTCCCCCAAAGGCGACAAGCTCAAGTATGTCTTGCAGATGGACTTCCCGAAGCCGTCCAACAACGAAGCCGAATACGAGGCCCTGATCCACGGCATGCGGATGGCCAAGAACTGCGGCGCCACGCACCTCATGATCTACGGCGACTCCTACCTGGTGGTACAGCAAACCATGAAGTCCTGCGACGCCATCGCTGACAACATGATCGCCTACAGAGACCTCTACAATCAGATGGAAGGAAACTTCGACGGCTCCGAGCTGCGCCACATCGGCCGTGAAAGCAACGAGGAAGCCGACGCCCTAGCTAACATGGGCTCGGACAGGGTGCCAGTCCCACCCGGCGTTTTCCTCGAGTGCATCACACAAAGATCCATCAAGACTCAGGGTACAGCAAGCACTGCAATCACAAAAGGCGATGTCAACCCGCCAAGCCAAGACAAAGTCCCCATGGAAGTCATGCTAGTCGAAGCCACATGGACGGGACCATACCTGGCATACATACTGCATCAGAAGCTGCCAACTGACCCAGTCTAAGCAAAGCGCATCATCAGACGCTCCAAAAGTTTCACCGTCATCAACGGGGAACTCTACAAAAGAAGCATATCAGGAATCCTGCAAAGGTGCATACATCCAGTCGACGGCCAAGCCATCCTACTCGACATTCACGCGGGTACATGCGGACATCACGCAAGCAGCCGGGCACTGGTGGCCAAGGCGCTACGAGCCGGATTCTATTGGCTCACGGCCATGCAGGACGCCGAGGAGCTGGTGAAGAAATGCACAGGGTGCCAGGAATTTGCCAACAAGCCGCACGCCCCAGCATCAGAGCTCAAAACAATACCACTAGCCTGGCCCTTTGCCCAATGGGGCCTGGACATGGTGGGCCCGTTGAAGAAATCCTCACCCGGAGGTCATACCCACCTCCTGGTCGCGGTCGATAAATTCACAAAGTGGATCGAAGCCGTGCCCATCACAAGTTCGACTGCGTCAACGGCGGTCAACTTCATCAGGTCAATCATCTTCAGGTTCGGAGTACCTAACGGGATCATCACCGACAACGGCTCGAACTTCACAACCGAGGAATTCAAAGACTTCTGCTCAGAGCAGGGGATCAAGCTCAACTACGCGTCGGTCTCGCACCCGCAGTCCAACGGACAAGTGGAGAAGGCCAATGGCCTAGTCTGCAACGGCATCAAGAAGCGACTGCGCGTACCCCTAAAACGCGCAGCGGGCGCATGGGTGGAAGAACTGCCATCAGTCCTCTGGAGTCTGCGAACAACGCCGAATAGATCTACCCAGTACACGCCATTCTTCATGGTGTACGGTGCAGAAGCGGTCCTCCCCTGCGACATCAAGTTTGACGCACCAAGAGTAGTCGCCTACGACGAGTCAGAAGCAGAGGAGGCACTCGAAGACAGCAGAGACGCCCTGGACGAAGCACGCGACATCGCCCTAGCACGATCAGCCGTGTATCAGCAGGACCTGCGTAACTATCATACTCGGAGGCTGCGACCAAGAGCGTTCGTGGCAGGCGACCTGGTTCTTCGACTCAAGCAAAAGAAGGTGCACAAGCTCGCCTCCCCATGGGAGGGCCCGTACATCATAACAGAAGCAATAGGCAATGGAGCATACCGCCTAAAGGACTCGAAGACAGGAGCGGACTGCAGCAACCCGTGGAACGTAGCACAACTCCGCCGGTTCTACGCCTAGTTCAAAGCAAGCATTGTACAAGAAAGTCAACGCGGCAGGTTTCAGACGCACTCTTTTCCTTACCAGGGTACCTGAGGGGACTGGAGGGTTTTTAACGAGGCGGCCTGTTCGCATGAATCAATAAAGTGATTTGAAGAAAATCTGTCTCCTCCTTCCCGTCACTCAAGAAGCTCAAAAATCCTAGGCCGCCACTCGACCCACTCGGGGGCTGGCCACACAGGTTGAAATAATAGCTTAGTCCGCTACCCGAACCACTCGGGGGCTGCGCCATACAAGCACGACAAAAATCCTAGGCCGCCACTCGATCCACTCGGGGGATGGCCACACAGGTTGAAATAATAGCTTAGGCTGCTACCCGAACCACTCGGGGGCCACGCCATACAAGCACGACAGAAATCCTAGGTCGCCACCCGAACTACTCGGGGGCTGCGCCATACAGGTTGAAATAAAAGCTTAGGCCGCCACCCAACTTGCTCGGGGGCTGCGCCACACAAGCACAGAATCAAAAATCCTAGGCCGCCACTCGACCGACTCGGGGGCTGCGCCATACAGGTCAAGTCCAAAATCCTAAGGCGCCACCCGCAACCCACGGGGGCTGCGCCACACAGGTCACACTTGCAATCCTAGGCTACCACTCGACTTACTCGGGGGCTACGCCAAACAGGACTCAGAAAAATCCTCGGCCGCCACTCGAACCTACTCGGGGGCTGCGCTGCACAGGTCAAGTTCCAAATCCTAGGTCATCACCCGACACGCTCGGGGGCTGCGCCACACAGGTCACACTTGTAATCCTAGGCCGTCACTCGACCTACCCGGGGACTGCGCCAGACAGGAATTATTCAAAATCCTAGGCCACCACCTGAACGACTCGGGGGCTGCGCTGCACAGGTCAAGTTCCAAATCCTAGGTCACCACCCGACATACTCGGGGGCTGCGCCAAACAGGTAACACTTGCAATCCTAGGCCGTCACTCGACCTACTCGGGGACTGCGCCAGACAGTAATTATTCAAAATCCTAGGCCACCACCTGAACGACTCGGGGGCTGCGCCGTACAGGTCAAGTTACAAATCCTAAATCGCCACCTGATAAAATCAGAGACCGCGGCATACAGGTAACACTTGAAAAACCTAGGCCGCTGCTTGGCATACTCGGCAGCTGCGCCACACAGGTCGAATCAGGCACCCTCATTTTCGAGTAAACATATCAATTCTCATTACTCGAAACAGTGCTATAATCTACTACATTGTATTTATACAAGCAAATTTGCCCTCTATAGCTAACCCTGTGCATCAGACGACAGCTACTTTAAACTACAGGTTCAGCCTTTGGCGCATCGAGAGGACCTACAAGCCGCTCGCTCAAGTCCTGAACTTGCCGGATAATCCGGCGCGCAGCCGGCAAGGTCTCGTCGAAGTCGTCGTCGCCTGGAAGGCCTTCAAGCACCCGCTCAAGCGGAAGATGTGGCCGGTGCATCCGAACGTACGCCAGCGCCGCATTTGCACCAGCCACAAGCTGAGCGTCGACAACTTCCTTCAGCCCTTCGCCATCACGGAACCTCTCCAGCAAGGCAGGCAACCCGTTCGGCTGCGCATTATGCGGGAAGTACACGCGGTTGACGTGCCAAAGTGTCTTCCGGCAGCTCTCCAGAAGAAAGGCAGCACGCTACGTTCGATCAAGCATCGTGGCAAGGACGCGCCCCCTCGACTTGTTCACCCAAAACTGGCGAGCCTCATAGGAGTCGCCGGCCGCCTCTCGAGTGACTCGCTCTTCAACGCGAGCCCGCTTGGCCTCCCAATCAGGATTAACATCTGCGCACACGAACTGCAAGTCAGAACGAGAAGGACAAACAACAGCGACGGCAGCCGCCAACACGATACATACCCTGCAACTGCCGACTGATCAAGTCCATCTCTCCAAGCAAAAAATCTTCACGACGTGAGAACTCCGCCGTAGGATGCGACTGGGAGCGCTGCAACAGCCGCTCCGTATTCTTCAGGGTCGCCTCAAGCTCCACCACCTTGTTCTTCAAATAGGTGATTACCCGCTGATCATTTGCACTGCGCGGAGGAGCCGGCGCCGCCCGACGACGGCGAGCACCCGAAGAGGAAGCCGTGCCACTCGGCCCGGCCAAGGGAGAAGGTGGAGCATCATCGCGCACGACACTCTGTCAGGGATACGCAGAGTCAATACAGAAATGCGACTGCCAAACACAGTTCAACTCAGAAGACAGAAAAAGTCAGCAAAATCAATACTGAAGAGCAAAAGACCCGACAGGGCAATATTCATTACAAACATGGAGTTCAAAATACAAGCCACAGCGACTGCCGCATCCCTACAACTATGCCTACTCTAAGGCCGCGGACTGCGACCGGGAACGGCCCTTCCGAGCAGCCGCCTCAGTCGCCTTAGCAAGGGCCCTCTCGAAGAGTGCCACAAGCTGCGCAGCCAGCTGCGAGGCGCGCTCCTTCACGCCACTCAGCGACGCGGTCCGACCATCAGGTTTGCGAGGAAAACCGCTGACGATCTTCTCGAAGTCACCTGGAACTTGGTGGCCTAAAAGGAGCTGGAAGGTGAGATCGGAGCCGCGTACCGTCTGCGACCGCGTGAAGTCGGCGATGGTGGTCGCGTCCCCAAACGGTGCGGCCAGAGCGTCCACGGTCGCTGGCGGCTGGCTGCCCGGAAAAATACTCTGATGCACCACGGCCAGGGCTCCGGTCGACTTCTCCAACGCGGCGGAAGACTTCTTCAGGGCATCCGAGGCGTAGGCGCAGACCCGGTCGAAGAAGCCAACCGCGGTCGCCAAGTCGACCGTGTCACTCGACGCGTCTTCGGGAGGAGCTCCACCGCAAGTCTCTGCGCCAAAATTCAAAGTCAGGACAAGAGAAGGAACGAAAACTCAGTAAGCGTCAAGCCGATACTCACCCCCAAGAACAACGGCGAGTGAAAGGAGGCGACCGATTTGAGTTTTCTCCTGGGCGACCCGCGCCAACTCCCGCTCTTGAGACTCACGAAGAGCCTTCTCAAGCTCATCCACCCGGCCAGTAGCCTGGTCCAGCGAGGAACGCAGTTGGTCCCTCTCCTTCTCCAGGCGAACATAAGCCGCGGCTGCGTCAAGCTGTTGGCGATAGTACGGCTGAAAATAAAAAAGAGCAAGGTATCAATAAAGTTTCGGGCGACTATACTAGTCACCCACACCTTCGGGGGCTACTCCCATCGGGAGCGCTGATCGCGCACCCGATGAGAAATCAGGAATACAAGAAAAACAAGAGAAGACTTACGTGGTCCAGGAGCTCAAGGTCCTCGGCAGCCGAAGGAGGAGCCCGGCTAGACGAGGCCAGGCCGGCGGCCTCAACGTGCACCTTCTCCACCACCACAGGCGTCTCCAGCCCAGTCGAAGGGCCAGAAGTAAGCTCCGTGTCCCGAAGGGGGGAGCTGACGTTGTCAGAGCGGTGGCTGCACCGAAATCAAGAACACAAGATAACTAAATGACGAACCCGCAAAGTGCTACTCGAAGGACACGTTGCAAAGAAACTAACCTGGGGGAACTGGCGTCGTCAAAACTCGACAGAGAAGGCGAGGGCATCCGCGCGAATGACAGAGGCGCTGCAGAGCTGACTGGAGGAACGTTGAGAGGTTCCTCCCAGCCACCCGAAGATTGCGCACCCGGGGACGTCGCCACGGTCTCCTCCTCAGCAACATCCACACCCCTGGCAGGCGACGATGCGGTTGCAGACTCGCCGCGACTCGGAAGCTTCCGCTTCTTCCTCGCGGGTTCATCCACTTCGTCTTCCTCCTCCACCTCATCGCGGGGAGAGTGTGCGGAAGGGATTTCTTCATCCTCATCCTCCTCCTCGACGAACTTCGACTCATCGTCAGGTCCGTTCTCGGGGAGAGGAGGATAGCTGATGAACAGAGCCCGACCCTAAAGCAAAGTAGACGCAAGTCGAATCAAAATGCAAAGTAGACTCAAGTCGAACAAGTACAAAAAGAGAGCAAGATCAGACTCACCTCAGGAACGGGTTTCGCGGCCCCGTAAGGAGCAACGGGGCACTTGACATTGCAGGCGTCCGCGGCTCAAAGGTTGGTGATGGACCTGACGTTGGCCTCCACCTCCTCGTCATCCAGCGGCTTGGCGCTAACACCCTCGGCGGCCCACATCGGGTGGGGCCGGGCGCTGAGTGGCTGCACCCGAAGGCGGAAGAAGGTGGCCATCAGAAAGACGCCACCCGCATCACGCCCAAGGGTCTGAGTCAGCTCGTGCAGCAGGGTCAGCAGGGGCCGCACAGCCTCCTTCTCCACGGCAGACAGCGGGTGCGCCCAGGCGCCAGTCTTCCGGAGTCCGCGCTTGCCATCGAAGGCGTCCAGTCCGTCGTCGTTCGACTGGACGTAGAACCATCTCCGGCGCCACCCTTGGACGGAGTCCGACTTCTTCATCTGGAAGTACGCGGTATCACCGTGCACCTGGATTCCGAAGCCGCCCACTGGGAAGGTCAGCCCACTCTTCCCTACGTTCTTGCGAACGAGGAAGAGCGACTTCCACAGGCCCCAGTGGGGCGCGACGCCCAGGAAGCACTCGCATAGCACGATAAAGCCCGCGATGCTCAGGACGCCATTGGGGGTCAGATCATGGATCTGAACCCCATAGGCGTACAGGAGCCCGCGCACAAAATCGTGCATGGGGAACCCGAAGCCACGCGGAATGAAGTCCGCGAAGCAAACGCGCTCCCCATTGCGGGGAGTGGGAAACACTTCTTTGCCAGGGACTCGTACCTGGACTTCGTCCGCAGGTGGCAGCAGGCCTTGCGCGCGGAGCAGCTCGACGTCGGTCTTCTTCGTCGTCGACCTCTGCCAATCGCCCTCGGGCTTCTTCATCAACCCGGCGTCATCGACGGCGGCGGCGGAGGAGCCAGCAGTGCCCTTCGGCTTGCCCATCTCCTAGGTCGCAGGGTGCGTGGAGAGATTGCTTTGAGCTCGGGACGGCGGCGGCAATGGCAGAGCGCAAGAGGAGAGGAAAAGGCAAGAATGGATTGGAGAAGATGACATCCCAAACGCCAGGGCACAGTACTTATTCCTCGAGGATCGGCATCTCAACCGTCCATCGCGCAAGGGCTCCGAGCGAGGGCATCCAGCCGTCCACGTGTCGCACGGAGAAGCCAATCGTCGCCGCCAACTTTCTCCACTACGCACGAGAACTGAGGCGTCGTCATCATGCCGCGCAAATTTCGCGCCCGCTTCGGGGACGTGACAACTGTGGACGTGGTCAGCTCTGACAGCGGGGCCCACCACGTCACGTCCCATCGGGCGCAGAGGCGTGCAGCAAAACCGTCATCAGTGACGTCACCAAGCCAACGGCTCCGAAACTAACCGAAAAAACTCGACAGATTCATTCGAGTGGTAGGCTTCACAGCTGAAATCAACAAGGTAAGATCAGCCAGTGATCTGAGCACCCGAAATAAACTTTCGAGTGGCAATACAGTAAGCTCAAGCAGCCGAATCCATCCAACAAGTAAGCCAAAGCAGGCTGAATAGAAGCAAGCTTCACAAGAAGAAGTCAAAGTAATTCGACTGCACAAGATTACTCCCATCGGGAGCGGCTGGTTCGACTGAAGAAATTCGAGTTCAGGCTCAAGATCAAGCAATCCAATGGCGCGTCCAGGAAGAAGGAGTCCTTTGTCCGACTCTGAGACTCGATCAAGCACTCGGGGGCTACTGACGTGGGGCTACCTTGCGGGTAGCCCACGGTGAGGCTACCTGGGCCGCGCCAAGGATGGAAAGGCCCGCAGAACGCCCACTCGGGGTATCTCATATCCTAGTCCAACTCGGTTAGGGCTTGTAACCTACCGTATCTGTACCAACCACCCGAGACCTGGCTGCCTATAAAGCCAGGAGGGTTGCCCGTCCTAGAGGACACGTTCAGAACCACAAACCCTAGCGAGATCGCAATCTCGCCATTGTAATCGCTACTCGCATCAATAACCAGACAAGCAGGAGTAGGGTGTTATCCTCCGGGAGCCTGAACCTGGGTAAACCTCGCTTGTCAGCCGTCGTGATCACCTTGCACTCTCCTCTCTCCCCATCAATCAACCCGGGGTGTACAACCCTGGGACTTGCCGAGTTAGAACCTCGTCACCAGGCAGCACCCGCAAACAACAACCAGGTGCAGGCGGCAGGAGCGTTCCCCCAGCCGCAGCAACAGCAACAGGGTCAGTCGGCAGCAGCCGACACGTACCCAGCCACACGGGGACAGCTAAACATGATCCAGAAGGGACCCCCGTCGAACAGGCGCCAGAAGGGACCCCCGTCCGACCCGGGCACGCCGCACTCGTGATTGAGGCCTTGATCGGCGACTACAGCCTGAAGAAGGTGTTCCTGGACGGAGGCAGCGGCATCAACATCATATTCGCCGACACCCTGAGAAGAATGAACAGGTCGACGGAGAAATTGCCGGAATCGGAAACCACCTTCCATGGCATAGTACCAGGGCAAGCAATCACGCCCATGGGAACAATTACACTCGACGTCATCCTCGGTACACCCGAGCACTTCAGGAATGAGTCGATAGACTTTGAGGTCGTCGACTGGAAGTCACAATACCACGCCATCCTCGGACGCCCGACCTTTGCCAGGTTCATGGCAGTACCCCACTACGCCTACCTGATGATAAAGTTGCCCGGGCCGAAAGGAGTAATCACCGTCCGCGGCGACTTCGGGCTCTCCAACAGCTGTGACCGCGAGTTCGCCAAGATTTCTGAATTCTTCGGAGTCGAAGAGCACTTCAAGGCCATATCAGCCGACAACGACAAGACCGTCTTCCCGGCTCACAAGAATCCCGCCAAGGACGCAGCGTTCAACACGAACGACGACACCGTCACCCACCAAGTCCATCCGACTGACAGCATAAAGACGGTCAAGGTCTCATCGAGTCTGACCCCCGCATAGGAAAGCGCGCTCGTCGAGTTCCTACGTGAGAACTGGAAGATCTTTGCATGGCAACCCTCTGACATGCCAGGGATACCCAGGGAACTCGCCGAGCACTCTCTGAAAGTCCACAAGGACGCAAGACCAGTCAAACAATCCATGCGACGCTTCTCAGGACCCAAGCGGGACGCGATCACCATGGAAGTCGACAGACTACTGCACGCCAAGTTCATCCGAGAGATCAAGGACTCGGATTGGGTCGCCAACCCAGTCCTAGTAGAGAAAAAGAAGACGAAGAAACTACGCATGTGCGTTGACTTCACCGCAGTCAACAAATGCTGCCCCAAGGACCACTTCCCGCTACCGCGGATAGACCAGATCATCGACTCGACAGCAGGTTGCGAGCGCCTGTCCTTCCTGGACGCCTACTCAGGGTACCAGCAGATCAGGCTGAAAGTCGAAGACGAAGAGAAGACGGCCTTCATCACACCCGGCGGCGTCTTTTGCTACCAAACGATGCCGTTCGGGTTAAAAAACACAGGTGCCACATACCAGCGGACAATGCAAGCGTGCCTCAAGGGGCTAATCGGGCAGATCGTCCAAGTCTACGTCGACGACATTGTTGTCACGACCCGAAAGGAAGATACCCTAGTCGACGACCTCCGCAAGGTCTTCGCCGCACTCGACGTGTATCAGATCAAGCTCAACCCAGAGAAGTGCGTGTTCGGCGTACCAGCCGGAGAACTACTAGGGTACCTCGTATCCGCAAGAGGAATCGAAGCAAACCCCGAGAAGGTGCAGAACATACTCACAATGCCAGCACCAACCAAGCTCCGGGAGGTGCAACGATTAGCCGGCCGAGTCGCAGCTCTCAGCCGGTTCATTAGTAAGTTGGGAGAGAAAGCCTTACCTTTCTACCAACTGATGAAGAAGACGGACAAGTTCGAGTGGACACAAGAGGCGCAGGACGCATTCGACCATCTCAAGAAAACACTGACAACCTCTCCAGTCCTCGTGGCACCAATGGAAAATGAGCCGCTGTACTTATACGTCTCAGCAACAAACAGGGTGGTGAGCACGGTGCTCGTAGTCGAACGCGGAGAAGAAGGGCACAGTCACCCGGTGCAGAGGCCCGTCTACTACCTTAGCGAAGTACTCACCTTGTCCAAGCAGAACTACCCTCATTACCAGAAGCTGGCGTATGGAGTCTTCATGACCTCCAGAAAGGTCGTACACTACTTCTCCGAGCACCCGATCACGGTGGTAAGCTCCTCTGGACTAGCAGACATTCTCACAAACCAACGCGCGACAGGACGAGTCGCCAAGTGGGTTGTCGAACTTGGACCATGGGGGCTGAAGTATGCTCACCTGAAGTCCATCAAGGCCCAAGTCCTCCCGGAATTCACCACCGAGTGGATAGAAGCCCAGCTACCAAATGTCCCCGACTTGTCCAACGCATGGACAATGTACTTTGATGGCTCCAAGAAATTCAAGTTAGCCGGGGAAGGAGTCGTGCTCATCTCCCCCAAAGGCGACAAGCTCAAGTATGTCCTGCAGATGGACTTTCCGACGCCGTCCAACAACGAAGCCGAGTATGAGGCCCTAATCCACGGCATGCGGATGGCCAAGAACTGCGGCGCCACACACCTCATGATCTACGGCGACTCCTACCTGGTGGTACAGCAAACCATGAAGTCCTACGACGCCGTCGCCGACAACATGATCGCCTACAGAGACCTCTACAATCAATTGGAAGGCAACTTTGACGGCTGCGAGCTGGGCCACATTGGCCGTGAAAGCAACGAGGAAGCCGACGTCCTTGCTAACATGGGCTCAGACAGGGTGCCAGTCCCACCCGGCGTCTTCCTCGAGTGCATCACGCAGAGATCCATCAAGACTCAGAATACAGCAAGCACTACAACAACAAAAGGCGATGCCAACCCGCCAAGCCAAGACAAGGTCCCCATGGAGGTCATGCTAGTCGAAGCTACATGGACAGGACCGTACCTGGCGTACATACTACATCAGAAGCTGCCAGCCGACCCAGTCGAAGCAAAGCGCATCATCAGGCGCTCCAAAAGTTTCACCGTCATCAACGGAGAACTCTACAAAAGAAGCATCTCAGGAATCCTGCAAAGGTGCATAGATCCAGTCGACGGCCAAGCCATCTTACTCGACATCCACGCGGGTATCTGCGGGCATCACGCCAGCAGTCGGGCACTGGTGGCCAAGGCGCTACGAGCCGGGTTCTACTGGCTGACAGCCATGCAGGACGCCGAGGAGCTGGTAAAGAAATGCACAGGGTGCCAAGAATTTGCCAACAAGCCACACGCGCCAGCATCGGAACTCAAGACAAGACCATTAGCCTGGCCCTTCGCCCAATGGGGTCTGGACATGGTGGGCCCGCTGAAGAAATCCTCACCCGGAGGTCACACTCACCTCCTAGTTGCAGTCGATAAGTTCACAAAGTGGATCGAAGTCGTGCCCATCACAAGTTCGACTGCATCCACAGCAGTTAACTTCATCAGGTCAATTATCTTCAGATTTGGAGTACCGAATGGGATCATCACCGACAACGGCTCGAACTTCACAGCCGAAGAATTCAAGGACTTCTGCTCAGAGCAGGGGATCAAGCTCAGCTACGCGTCTGTCTCGCACCCGCAATCCAATGGGCAAGTGGAGAAAGCCAATGGCCTCGTCTGCAACGGCATAAATAAGCGACTGCGCGTGCCCCTAAAATGCGCAGCGGGCGCATGGGTGGAAGAACTGCCGCCGGTCCTTTGGAGTCTGAGAACAACACCAAACAGATCCACCCAGTACACTCCATTCTTTATGGTGTACGGTGCAGAAGCGGTCCTCCCCTGCGACATCAAGTTCGACGCACCGAGAGTAGTCGCCTACGACGAGTCGGATGCAGAGGAGGCACTCGAAGACAACAGGGACACCCTGGACGAAGCACGCGACATCGCCCTGGCACGATCAGCCGTGTATCAACACGACCTGCGCAACTATCACACTCGGAGGCTACGACCAAGAGCGTTCGTTGCAGGCGACCTAGTTCTTCGACTCAAGCAAAAGAAGGTGCACAAACTCGCTTCCCCATGGGAGGGCCCGTACATCGTGACAGAAGCAATCGGCAACGGAGCTTACCGCCTGAAAGACTCGAAGACGGGAGCAGACTGCAGCAACCCGTGGAACGTGGCACAACTACGCCGGTTCTACGCTTAGTTCAACCCAATAATTGTACAAGAAAATCAGCGCGGCAGGTTTCAGACGCACTCTTTCCCTTACCAGGGTATCTGAGGGGACTGGAAGGGTTTTAATGAGGCGGCCTGTTCGCAAGAATCAATAAAGTGATTTGAAGAAAATTTGTCTCATTTACATGTCACACAGAGGAAGCTGAAATCCTAGGCCGCCACTCGAACCACTCGGGGGCTGCGCCACACAGGTTGAAATAAAAGCTTAGGCCGCTACCCGAACCACTCGGGGGTTGCGCCATACAAGCATAAGTCAAAAATCCTAGGTCGCCACCCGAACTACTCGGGGGCTGCGCCACACAGGTTGAAAGAAAAGCTTAGGACGCTACCCGAACTACTCGGGGGCTGCGCCATACAAGCACAAGTCAAAAATCCTAGGCCGTCACCCGACCGACTTGGAGGCTGCGCCATACAGGTCAAGTTCAAAATCCTAGGTCGCCACCCGACACACTCGGGGGCTGCGCCACACAGGTAATACTTGTAATCCTAGGCTACCACTGGACCTACTCGGGGGCTACGCCAAACAAGCCTTCTCAGAAAAATCCTCAGCCGCCACTCGAACTCACTCGGGGGCTGCGCTGTACATGTCAAGTTCAAAATCCTAGGTCGCCACCCGACATACTCGGGGGCTGCGCCAAACAGGTAACACTTGCAATCCTAGGCCGCCACTCGACCTACTCGGGGGCTGCGCCACACAGGTCTTAGCCAAAATCCTAGGCTACAACTCGAACAACTCGGGGGCTGCGCCATACAGGTCAAGTTACAAAAATCCTAAGTCGCCACCTGTTAAAATCAGAGACTGCGGCACACAGGTCACACTTGAAAAAACCTAGGCCGTTGCCTAACATACTAGGCGACTGCGCCAAACAGGTCGCAAATCAAAACAGGCATTTTCATTTTCGAGCAAGCAGATCAATTCTCATGACTCGAAAGTATTTGAATCTATTACATCACGACTTGCACAGGCACATTTGCCCTCTATAGCTAACCCTGTATATCAGACGACAGCAACTCTAAACTGCAGGTTCGGCCTTCGGCGCATCGAGGGGACCTACAAGGCGCTCACTCAGGTCCTGAACCTGCCTGATGATTCGGCGCGCAGCCGCTAGGGTCTCGTCGAAGTCGTCATCACCAGGCAGGCCATCAAGCACCCGGTCGAGCGGAAGATGCGGCCGGTGCATCCGGACGTACGCCAATGCCGCGTTCGCCCCAACCACAAGTTGCGCGTCGACAACCTCCTTCCGCCCTTCACCATCGTGAAACCTCTCCAGCAAGGCGGACAGCCCGTTCGGTTGCGCGTTATGCGGGAAGTACACACGATTGATGTGCCAGAGTGTCTTCCGGCAGTTCTCCAGAAGAAAAGCAGCGCGCCACGTACGATCAAGCATGGTGGCAAGGACGCGCCCCCTCGACTTGTTCACCCAGAACTGCCGAGCTTCGTAGGAGTCGCCGGACGCCTCTCGGGTAACTCGCTCCTCAACGCGAGCCCGCTCGGCCTCCCAATCAGGGTTAACATCTACACGCATAAAATGCAAGTCAGAACAAGAAAGAAAGCCAGCAAAGACGGCAGCCGCCAAAAGGATACAAACCTTGCAACTGCCGACTGATCAGATCAATCTCCCCAAGCAAAAAATCCTCACGTTGCGAGAACTCCGCCGTAGGATGCGACTGGGAGCGGTGCAGCAGCCGCTCAGTATTCTTCAGGGTCGCCTCAAGCTCCACCACCTTGTTCTTCAGGTACGTGATTTTCCGCTGATCATTTACACTACGTGGAGGAGCCGACGCCGCCCGACGACGGCGAGCACCCGAAGAAGAAGCCGCGCCACTACGCCCGGCCACAGGAGAAGTCGGAGCATCACCGCGCACAGCATTCTGTCATGGATACGCAGAGTCAATACAATCATACGACTGCGAAGTACAGTTCAACTCAGAAGAAAGAAAGTCAGCAAAAACAATATTGAAGGCCAAAAGACCCCACAGGACAATATTCATTACAAAGCAAGAAGTTCAAAATACAGACCACGGCGATTGCCGAATTCCTAAAGCTACGCCTACTCTAAGGCCGCGGACTGCAATCGGGAACGACCCTTCCGAGCGGCAGCCGCCTCGGTCTCCTTAGCAAGGGCCCTCTCGAAGAGTGCCACAAGCTGCACGGCCAGCTGCGAGGCACGCTCCTTCACGCCACTCAGCGACGCGGTTCGGCCATCGGGTTTGCGGGGAAAACCGCTGACGACCTTCTCGAAGTCACCTGGAACCTGATGGCCTAATAGGAGCTGGAAGGTGAGCTCGGAGCCGCGTACCGTCTGCAACCGCATGAAGTCGGTGATGGTGGTCGCGTCCTCAAACGGCGCAGCAAGGGCGTTCACGGCTGCCGGCGGCTAGTCGCCCGGGAAGATACTCTGGTGCACCACAGTGAGGGCTCCAGTCGATTTCTACAACGCGGCTGCGGACTTCTTCAGCGCGTCTGAGGCATAGGCACAAACCCGGTCGAGGAAGCCAACAGCAGTCGCCAGGTCAACCGTGTCACTCGACGCGTCTTCCGGAGGAGCTCCACCGCAAGTCTCTGCTAAAAAATTCAAGGTCAAGCAAAGAAAAAGATCAAAGACACAGTAGGCATCAAGCCGAAACTTACCCCCAAGAACACCGGCGAGTGAAAGGAGACGACCGACTTGAGTCTTTTCCTGGGCGGCCCGCGCCAGCTCCCGCTCGCGAGACTCATGAAGGGCCTTCTCAAGCTCATCAACCCGCCCAGTAGCCTGGTCCAGAGATGCACGCAGCTGGTCCCTCTCTTTCTCCAGGCGAACGTAAGCCGCGGCTGCGTCGAGCTGTTGACGGTAGTACGGCTGAAGCAAAAGCGAGATGTTAGTAAAGTTGCGGGCGACTATACTAGTCACCCACACCTTCGGGGGATACTCCCATCGGGAGCGCTGATCGCGCACCCGATGAAAAATCAAGAATGCAAGCACAAGCATAAAAGACATACGTGGTCCAGGAGTTCAAGGTCCTCTGAAGCCGAAGGAGGAACGCGGCTAGACGATGCAACGCCGACAGGCTCGGCAAGCACCTTCTCCACTACCGCCTGAGTCCCCAGTCCAGTCGAAGGGGCGGATGTATGCTCCACGTCCCGAAGGGGGGAGCTAACATTGCCAGAGCGGTGGCTGCAGCAAAACCAAGCACACCTGTCAACCTAAACGTCGCAACTTCAAAATACAACTCGAAGGATACACATCATAGAGAAGCTCACCTGGGGGTACCAAGGTCGTCATAACTCTCCAGGGAGGGCGAAGGCATCCGCGCAAAAGACCGAGGAGCCGCGGAGCTGACTGGAGGAACATTCAGGGGTTCGTCCCAGCCACCCGAGGACTGCGCACTCGGCGATGTCGCGACGACCTCCTCCAGAGTAACGTCGGCATCTTTGGCAGGTGACGACGCAGTGGCAGAGTCGCCACGACTCGGGAGCTTCCGTTTCTTCCGCGCGGGTTCCTCCACTTCATCCTCTTCCTCCACCTCATCACGGGGAGAGTGTGCGGAGGGAATCTCTTCATCTTCGTCTTCCTCCTCGACAAACTTCGACTCGTCGTCGGGTCCGTTCTCGGGAAGAGGAGGAAGGCTGATCAACAGAGCTCGACCCTGAAGCAAGTAGACACAAGTCGAATAAAAAAGAAAAGTAGACGCAAGTCGAACAAGGACAAAAGCAAAAACAAGACAAGACTTACCTCAGGAACGGGGTTCGAGGCCCCGTAAGCAGAAATCGGGCACTTGATGTTGCACGTGTCCGCGACTCGGAGGTTGGTGATGGATCTGACTTTGGTCTCCACCTCCTCATCGTCAAGCGGCTCGGTGCTGACGCCTTCGGCGGCCCACATCGGGTGAGGCCGAGCGCTGAGCGGCTGCACCCGAAGACGGAAGAAGGTGGCCATCAGGAAGACGCCACCCGCCTCGCGCCCAAGGGTCTTGGTCAGATCGCGCAGCAGGCTCAGCAAGGGCCGCACGGCCTCCTTCTCCACGGCGGTCAGCGGGTGCGCCCAGGCGCCGGTCTTCCGCAGTCCACGTCCGCTGTCGAACGCATCCAGGCCGTCCTGGTTCGACTGGACGTAGAACCACCTCCTGCGCCACCCTTGGACGGAGTCGCACTTATTCATCTGGAAGTACGCGGTGTCACCTCGCACCTGGATTCCGAAGCCGCCCACGGGGAAGGTCAACCCGCTCTTCCCAACGTTCTTGCGAACGAGGAAGAGCGACTTCCACAACGCCCAATGGGGCGCGACACCCAGGAAGCATTCGCAGAGCACGATGAAGCCCGCGATGCTCAAGACGCCATTGGGGGTCAGATCGTGGATCTGAACCCCATAGGCATACAAGAGACCGCGCACGAAATCGTGCATGGGGAACCCAAAGCCCCGCGGAAGGAAATCCGCGAAGCAAACACGTTCCCCATCGCGGGGAGTGGGGAGACCTCCTTGCCAGGAACGCGTACCTGGACTTGGTCGGCAGGTGGCAGCAGACCCTGCGCGCGGAAGAGCTCCACCTCGGCTTTCTTCACCGATGATCTCTGCCAGTCGCCATCGGGTTTCTTCATCACCCCGGCTTCATCGGCGGCGGCGGCGGAGGAGCCAGCGGCGCTCTTCGGCTTGCCCATGGTCAGATTGCAAGGTGTACGAACAGATTGCACGGAGCTCTGATGGCGGCAAAAATGGTAGAGCGCAGAGGAAAGGGAGCACAGAGCGATTGGAGAAGATGAAATCCCAAGCGTCAAGACACAGTACTTATGCCTCGAAAAGCATCATCTCAACCGTCCACAGAACAAGGGCTCTGAGCAGGCACATCTGGCCGTCCACGTGTCGCACGAAGAAACCAACCGTCACCGCCCACTTCGTCCACTACGCACGAAAACCGAGGCGTCGTCATCATGCCGCGCAAATTTCGCGCCCACTTCGGAGACGTGACAACTGTTGACCGCGGTCAGCTCTAACAGTGGGGCCCGTCACGTCACGTCCCATCGAGCGCAGAGGCGTGCAGCAGATCGTCACGAGTGACGTCATCAAGCCAACGGCTCCAAAAACCAATTGAATCAACTCGACAGAGTAATTAGAGTAGTAAGCTTCAAAGCTGAAGTCAACAAGGTAGGATCGGCTGATGATCCAAGAACCCGAAGAAACCATTCGGGTGGCAACATAGTAAGCTCGAGCAGCCGAATCCAAACATAAGTAAGCCAAACAGGCTGAGTAGAAGAAAGCTTCACAAGAAGATGAAGGCAGAGTAATTCGACTGCAAAGGTTACTCCGATCGGGAGTGGCCAGTTCGACTGAAGAAATCGAGTTCAAGCTCAAGATCAAGCAATCCAATGGCACGTCCAGGAGGAAGGAGTCCTTTGCTCGACTCTACTCTTCGACCAAGCACTCGGGGGCTACTGACGTGGGGTTGCCTTTCGGGTAGCCCACGATAAGGCTACCTGGGCCGCGCCAAGGATTGGAAGGCCCACAGAAGGCCCACGCGGGGTACCATGTAACCTAGTCTAAGTCGGTTAGGAAGCATAACCTGCCATATCTGTAGTTGCCATCGGCACCAACCACCCGAGACCTGGCTGCCTATAAAGCCAGGAGGGTTGCTCGTCCTAGGGGACACGCTCATAGCTACGGCACAAACCCTAGCGAGATCGCAATCTCGCCATTGTAACCACAACTCGCATCAATAACCAGACAAGCAGGAGTAGGGTGTTATCCTCCGGGAGCCTGAACCTGGGTAAATCCTTGCTTGTCAGCCGTCGTGACCACCTTGCACTCATCTCTCTCCCCATCAATCAACCCGGGGTGCACAACCCTGGGACTTGTCGAGTTAACACCTCGTCAGACCTGGTTGTTTATCTACCACACCTGTATTAATGTTTCCGCTTAATACGGTTATAGCATGGTGTAAAACATATAATGAACGATTGGGATATTGCCAATAAACTATGTTTATTAAGTGCCTCTAGGGCATATTCCCTTCAGTTGGCCCACTTGGGTCGGCCCCCCTTGGCCCCCACCGAATCCCCTAGAGGATTTTCACCCTCTTGGGTCTTCTTTCAACCAGAAGGCCGATTTAGGGAAATCAGTCTAAATAAATTCGAAAATAAATATATAAAATCATATTTGCATATTAATTACACTAATTAATATCAAACATAATATATATAATTTATCCTAGCTCCGAAAACTCTTTCGGCGCTGCCCGATCTCCATCGGACCCCTCCCGGACGTTCCCGGTGATCTCTTTCCTTTCCGGTTGTCTTGTCGAAACCCCTTAAGTGTGTTACCCTAGCGGTTCGATATAATAACATGTATGACCAAGACTCCTCTATGATCAACGACTAACTCATAGGCCTGGACCCCATGAATTAATCCCTGTGATATAACGAATGACTTTCATCTATCAAACCTGAACGCAAAGTCTTAAACCTTTTGCCATAGCGATACTTAGTGTGTTCGAGCGTCGTTCCATAGATATCTCCATACCTAATCTCGACCTCGTTACCGACAACACTATCTTCTACTCGTCCATGATCTCATGTCTCCGTGACCTAGTCACATGCTTGCAAGCTCATTAGACATGATCTCACCGAGTGGGCCCGAGAGTATCTATCCTGCTACGCGGACTAGCAAATCCTTCTCTTGACCCCTCGTCTCAACTACTCCTTTCCGATACCCAAAAGTATCACCGTTATTGTCATACTATATAAGATACGACGTTTGGTGTGATCAAAGTATCTTCCAGGAATAACAATAAGAGTTGAGCTCACGGTCAAAGGCGTAACGACTACGTCCTCCAAATCTGGGTATGTCCATCACATCGTTCTCCAACGATATGACTCCCATTACCGACCGGCGCCATGCCCCATGACCGGGAAACCTCGGTCATCAATCGTGCAACGAAACTAGTCTTAGTAGATGCTATTAGGGATCTGGTTGTTTACGTATCACACCCGTATTAATGTTTCCGCTTAATACGGTTCTAGCATGACACAAAAACCTATTATGAACAAACGAGATATGATAAAGAATACACTTTATTAATTGCCTCTAGGGCATATCTCCTTCAGTGCGCGTTGGAGGGAGAACACTAGTGGTATTTTGAAAGGATCATCTTATATAACTACCGCCGCGTAACTAATATATACTATATATATAATCACACAATATAAGATGCACACAAAACATCAAATGTAATGCAATGTGATATAGTCCATTGCGCCATGGTCTTCTTGGCGCCCGCAGTTTATAAACAATTTAATAAACCTACCTTGACTATATAACATAGCCCCTGCAAAATAAAGTTAGACGCTTCTACTTTATCTTTTGCATATTTACGTGGCTTGGGGCTTTCGTAAATAGAACCGCTTCATACCTACGAACCTTATGACCACAACAACGATCCAATAATTGCATATTTAAGCATCCCTTTCGGGCCCTCCATTGAAAATGCGAAGACCAACTAAAGAGAGAGAAACTGACACCCGCCAGCCACAGATACGGTACTAGCCGTATGTCAGTAGTGGAACCAGTCTCGCGTAAGCCTACGCGTAAAGTCGGTCCGGGCCGCTTCATCAACACGATGCCGCTGGAATCACAAGTGCACGCTAGAGGGTAGCAAATAACAGGAACGGTGCCCCCGTGTAGAAGACGGGTTCCAACAGCGTACAACTATATCTACGATAGATCGGATCTGGTACCACTGAAGGGGATCGGGTGCAGAAAACAAAAAAACTCCTAACAACGATATCCCTAAACATGCCAAGATCTATTCTAAGCAGATATAGTAGTACGAACGAAGATCGAAAGACATACCCTTGTATACCGAAAGCGGGGATTACGTTCCCGCACAAACATTGTCGATGAAGACCGACGAAGCCGATCTCAAGGTCGTGTAGAGGAAGCAGACCTCCGAGTACCGCTAGCGCAGCACCTCGCAGGGCGTCACACACGTGCGGTGGAGACGACGGCCTCCGAAGCTCCAGTCCAGGACGAGCAGCGGAAGACTTGGACCGGAACACCAGCAGCGCGACAACGGGCTATGGTGGAAGAGATCCCCCTCTCAACTCGGCGCAACTCTAACAAAGGGAATCACGAAATCGAGAGAGAATTGGGGAATTAATTGGTGAATTAAAAGGCCAAGGGTGCCCCTTCTTATATAGGCTCCCAAGGGGGAGCCAACCTCCTCACCAGGCAATGTGGGACTATCCCCACATTGCCTGGTGCGGCATGGCTGGTGCGCCGGCCCTGGTGGGCCCCATTTGTCCCACCTAGGCCGGCCTCCATGCCCCCCACCGAATCCCTTTGGGGATTTTCCCCCTCTTGGGCCTTCTTTCGACCAGAAGGCCCATTTAGGGAAATCAGCCTAAATAAATTCGAAAATAAATATATAAAATCATATTTTCATATTAATTACACTAATTAATATCAAACATAATATATATAATTTATTCTAGCTCCGAAAACTCTTTCGTCGCTGCCCGATCTCCATCGGACCCCTCCCGGGACGTTCCCGGTGATCTCTTTCCTTTCTGATTGTCTTGTCGAAACCCCTTAAGTGTGTTACCCTAACGGTTCGATATAATAACAGGTATGATCAAGACTCCTCTATGATCAACGACTAACTCGTAGGCCTGGACCCCATGAATTAATCCCTGTGATATAACGAATGACTTTCATCTATCAAACATGAACGCAAAGTCTTAAACCTTTTGCCATAGCGATACTTAGCGTGTCCGAGTGTCGTTCCATAGATATCGCCATACCTATCTTGTCCTCGTTACCGACAACGCTATCTTCTACTCGTCTATGATCTCGTGTCTCCGTGAGCTACTCACATGCTTGCAAGTTCATTAGACATGATCTCACCGAATGAGTCCTAGAGTATCTATCCTGCTATGCGGACTGCCAATCCCAGTCTTGACCCCTTGTCTCAACTACTCATTTCCGATACCCAAAAGTATCACCGTTATTGTCATACTATATAAGATACGACGTTTGGTGCGATCAAAATATCTTCCAGGAATAACAATAAGAGTTGATCTCACGGTCAAAGGCGTAACGGCAACGTCCTCTAAATATGGGTATGTCCATCACATCGTTCTCCAACGATATGACTCCCATTGCCGACCGGCACCATGCGCCATGATCGGGAAACCTCGATCATCAATCACGCAACGAAACTAGTCTTAGTAGAGGCTACTAGAGACCTGGTTGTTTACGCATCACACCCGTATTAAAGTTTCCGCTTAATACGGTTATAGCATGACACAAAAACCTATTATAAACAAACGAGATATGATAAAGAATACACTTTTTATTTTTCCTTTTATCCACAAAAGCAAAAACACCAAAAATATTAAGTTTGTTTATTTGGTTCTTGTTTGCTTCTTCTTTTTGCCTTTTTGCTAAATCAAAAACAACAAAAATATTTTCTTTCTTCTTTGTTTGTTCTCTTGATTCTCTTTTTTTGTTTGCTCCTTTGTGAATTTTTATTCTCTTTTAGAATAGGTTGTTTAGTTTATTCTAATATTGTAGCAATAAAGTGACAAGTTTTACCCATTTTAGATAATAAAGTTGAAAGCTATATATATGGAGTTACATGTTCTTGCAAGAATCTATTTACCAGATTATTTTTCATATTTTTACGTAACTCTAATGATCTGAAATTTTATTGTAGTTACAACTATTCATCCTCTGTATGCATAAAAATTACCGTAATTTTAGGACGTGTTTAAGTGGGGTAAATAATTATGTTTTTATATTGCTGTTTTTTTGGACAAATCTGTTCAATATTGTTTTATGCATCCTTTTGAGTTTTAAGTTGATTATTTATGATTCTTCTGAGTTTTTAATAATGCATGTAACATTATTTGCCAACCGGACATACTAACTAAAATTGTATTTATGATTCCTTGGCAGCAAGCCTTATCTCTTTAGTACCCACTAATGTCATCCTCACATGAAACATAATGGTAGAGTATTTAGTGTTAAAGTTTTTTCCATAGGGAATGGAGCAACAACACACCAAGATCTACCCAAGAATGGTGAAAATAAAATGCTTGGGGTGCTCAAGGCACCCCGATGGACCTATTACACTCACAGTTTACAAACCACTAAAGTCTGTTTTTGAGCAACATAAGATTTTCGCATAAACTTGGAGCGTATGTATCTTACTTTTATGTTAAGTTTGCATTCTATTCATGTTGCCAAGACCATTATCAATACATTTTATGTAGAAATAAAAGAAATAATTAACTTGGATACTATAAAAGAATTGGGAAAGGGATATTAAAGTTGATCAAAATGATACATAAAGTTGTATGTTTCATATGCTTTGATGAATAATAATTTGCAAGGGTCTTATTTAGTACTATCTTTTATTCTCATGTTTAGATGATTGATTCTAATTTACTTACTTTATCATTATTAGCACTATGGACACTTTTGTATGCTTCTAGATGGAGATTTGGGCGGCAGGGGAGCTCGGGATTTTTTTTGGAAAATACTTGGTCAGGTTTTGAGTGGGCAGGATGAACCTCGAAACTTGGTCCCAAGCTAACTCCCCATGTGGGCCCAATGGGCACAGGTGGCGCGGCCCCCCTCTTTGGCTACGCCACATATGCTCTTGTGGTCTCTGGGCACTCCTGCAGGTCCCCTTTTGCGTGGTGACTCTTCTGCCTAAATAAATGACTTGTGAATTTTCTGAGAACATTTTCTGTGTAGGAGTTTTCAAATCTCAAAAATTGTTAATTCTGGTAACTCAAATAAACAAGATAATTCAAAATGAAGTAGGAAACTAAAAAGATTAAAAATAAATGCAGAAAACTTTTTATGAGAATAATCTTTTCATCATTATCACATTAGTAATAAGGTTGATCAAGTTTTATTATTAATAGTATGATAAGGATAAAAGAAATGTATCAATTCTTGATTTGAAAAGGAAAAACTAAGGATACCTCATATTTGATTGGAATGGTTTCAATCAAAAAAATATGCATACTTATGTTCAGGAGGTGGCGCAATGGTATTTCAATGTTACCAATCATATCATAATAGTGTTCACTTGAATAGAATTCACAGTTTTCTTGATATAAGCTAATAATCGTCTGATTCCCTATGTGTGCTCATGGTTGATTGGATCACTCCCTTCTCTTTTTTATACTCCCAGATTAAGTAGTGATTAGTGGTGGTGATATAAATAATTTCCAAAAAATCAGCAATCCGAGAGGTTAACGGGAGCAACCCAAACCCATTTTTTTTAAACGGTCCCATGATTCTCAAAACAAAAAGGGTCCCATGTACTCATGAAAAAGTAATCAGCGTTCGTTCAATTGACTCATTGATTTGCTGAAATAGCGGAAAAATTTAATGTCATAATGAAAATCCAAAAGTATTCATTTATTCCGTATCAGCATTTAAAGCATTACATCGACAGTTACATCGTATCAAAATTTAAACCAAATCAATATACGCCCACATCTCGGCATCTGCCATATATAAGCATACGGATCAGAGGAGATCGAATCCACCATCGGAGAGACAATGGCTCCTTCAACCTCCTCTACCGGCCTGATGAGCGTGATGGCTCTCCTCTTGCTGCTCTTGCCCGCGTCTTCGGCGTTAGAGCAAACGATACTGGCCGCATGCAAGAGCGTCTGCGGCGGGAGCACATACGTCGGCATCGAGTTCTGCGAAGATGCCCTCGCCTCTGTCCCCGGCGGCGGCAAGTCCCTCGACTACCAGGTTTTCGCCGGTCTCGCCGTGGGCCTCCTCGCAGACAATGCCACCAGCACGATGTCCAAGATCGACCGCCTGCTCCGAGGAAATGCCGGGGGCGTGAAGGACCACCCCGCCGTGGCTCGGTGCCTCCTGTCGTGCCGGTCGCTGTACGGTGGCATAGTGAACGGCGGGCCAACCTGCGCCGCCGCTGTCAAGGCAGGAAAGTTTGGCGAGGCGAAGGCTATCCTAGAGAAGGCGGCAGCCGCGGCCAAGGAGTGCGAGGACGGATTCCGGAAGAACAACTCATCTTCGCCCTTGTCAGCGGAGGACGACGATGCGTTCCAGCTCGCAAAGCTCGGCGTCGGGATGCTCCAGAGGCTCCCTCCGTTTTACCTGATAGAATGAGAGCGCCGGATGCTGCTACCGCTGTTTCGAATAAAATGAATGGTTTTCTTTATTTCGTAATTATCTCAGCTTTCTTCCCTGTATTATTAGTACTAGGAAGGGTTGATTTATCTTAAATATTAATTAAAAAAGGTATTTTACAAGACAAACTGAAGTAGATAACTATAGTCGTCAGGATCAAGCGGCATCGTCACCACAAATCACATGCTTAATTAATTGGGCGCCACCTTCCCACTCTCTAATATATATTTTGATCCTTATAGGTTTAAAATGGTTAATATAATCTCTGATATTTGTCAGTCAAGTTTCACTAAGAAAAACAATAGAAACTTGAAGCATTTACAAATCATGAAAGTTTAGCGTATCAAAATGTCAAACATGCGCCCCGTTTTGAGGAAAATGTCAAACATGAACCCATATGAAGAACCACTCTTCTTTTTGTACATTAACCATAGCCCTAAATGTGAGAGGATGATGAAGTTGTGTATCTTCTGGTTATGACAGACAGTCAAGTAGAGGTGTCTTGCTTGGATCAGTTTCGACATGTGTGTAGAGTTTGACATGTTTGTCGAATGTGACCGAGTACGATTGTAGAAAGCTAGCTGATTTTGTTGAGTTAACGAATACACTTCTACTTTTAAAAACATATCAGTTGTATCATAGTGCATAGTTTCAAAAAGGAGAATTAAACTTCTAACTTTGTGCCATCTAAGTAATATTGACATTAGTTTCGTCACCAATCAGGATCAGAGATAATCTAATAATGATAATGATAAGATTGCTGAATAATATCTATATATTTGTGAAAGACAAATATAATTAATGAGGCAGCAACATACACTGACGCACAATATTTGGTCCAGCAAAAGACCTATACAAAAGAAGTTTTATTAGTCAGACCTCCACAAAGCCAAGATGTAATGGTAATAGAGTTTTATGTTGAAGATGTCGCTGTTGACTTAAGAACACCCAGCCAGCTTTGATCATGTTTAACGAACTTTAAACGTCTAACGTTTTCAACATGAGCTTAATAAGCAGAAGCTCTGCTCCCTTCTCTCCTGCACTACTCCCCGCTGATTGCCCATCGATCCGTGGAATGGTTTCTTTTCCCACGCGTGTGGCATGTTGACATTTTCCCCATTCTTCCTCAATCAAAAAATCACTTTTCCAGTACACTAAGCATGTTACAACAACACTCAGATGCAATCTGATTCATGGCAAGCAGCAGCTATGGGCTATGGCGATGCTTCGATGATGGTGTTTTCTTCTTGACGAGGATAAAGATGGAGACGCGGTAGGAGCGGAAGTCGGGGTACCACTGCTCCTGCTCGATGCAGCCGATAATGAAATCCTCCATTGCTGCCTAGACTACGTCGGAGCCCAGAACGAACTCCGGGTGGAGCAGCTCCGGGTCGGTGTCGTCGTCCTCGCCTCACACAAGTACATCCATCGTGGCCGAGCCCCAAGCGTCACCGGAGCCCAGGATCTTCCTGAGCAGCCCGAGGCAGTCGGTGGCCACCACGAGGCCGCACCCGACGCCGAGGTCGGCGGCGCGCCACGAGGCCGCACCGGGAGCCGTGGTCGGCGGCGCGCGTGCCGTGCCCGGAATCGGCAGCGTGCTCGAGGATTCCATGGCCGCCGGCAACGACGAGGTCCTCGGCCGCGTTCTTGCCGAGGGAGGAGCCGAGCCGGCGTCGCCTCCTTTTCCCGAGCCCGTGGCCACAACCCACAGGGAGGGATCGACTGGAGAGCGAGGACCGATGGTGACGCGGGCGTCGTCGGCAGTGTCTTCACCATGTGCCTCGCGCCATCTGAAGGGGATCCGGTGGAGGCGAGCGGATAGGGACGATGGACCAAGATGCAAAAGTGCTGTTTATGTGGACTGCGAGTTGATTATGTAAAAATGAGGGGCTAAACTGCAAAATAACCACGAGCGTACGACGCCTCACCTTAAGGCATATTATATAGTAGAGATTTGAATGGTGTACTATTGTTCCCTTTTTGTACTTATTTGACTTGTTTACAAATAAATTTGGAGTAGTTTGGCTAAAATACGTGAAATTAGAAGCTCAAAATTTGACAATCTCGGTTTTACAAATCCAGTTTTAAGGTTGCTTGAGAAGATGGAAAAAAATAATTGCCAAACTTTTTCTCTCCTATTGCCAAAACCTGATTGACAAACCAAAACTTTGCAATGCTCTTGGAGATGCTCCGAATACACTTCGGACCCCGACCCACAACACTGCTCTGACTTGCTCACACTACGTTGTTTTTGCACACTTAGGAGGATCTCTCCCGCTTATGTTGACCGTTGATTTTGCATCTGATGAATGATATTACTCCTACTAATTGATGTGTTGACAAAATAAAATAAAATGTTTAAAGCATGGTTTTAATTTGTTTGTCAATGCATGTACAGAAATTCCATGTTAGTACATGAATCTAAAATTTCTTACATAAATCCAAAAGTTATTGATAATGTGTTGATACTTAAACATTCGTAGATAATTTATACACGGATCTTAAACCATTTTGGACGTCTTGGGTAAGCGAGGGTACATCATCCTATATGTGGTTTTGCATTTTGCTTGATTGCATCCATTTCTACCAGGTCCTGAATTCAACGCACATACCCTTTCGATATCCGTGTTTATCTTGGTTGGACGTACACTGCCTGCCCACCCGCTAGATACGCCCATGGATATGTGTACATGTTTGTTCAACGCACGGTATTTGGTGCCCAAAAAAATATAAAGAGTATGGTATGCTCACAAGATACTTGAGACCCCTCAAATGCCCAAAGCTCCAAACAACAACAACAGTTGTGAAACAACAAGACTACAAGAGGTTCACAGAAGATGCTTGAAAAGGGCCGTTATAGCAGCATATAACCCATCCTAAATTCCTAATTATTAAGGAGAAAAGTAACATCGAGCCAATATCTATTTTATCAACTTTATGATCATGGCAGCAAAGCCTCTTCAAGCTGTGGCATTGTTTGCGAGGCCTCTTCAGTCAGGGAACACGGGAATGCACTACTACTTGTAGAAAATGATAAATGTTGCCTGCAGCTATAGGGGCCAGGCCGGCGACGAGCACTCAGTCAGTCACCGACTCACCGGAGAGTGGTGCCGTCTGGCTTGCGCACCTCGACCCTGAGCAGGAGGTCGTCGTTGCCGCTGCCCCTGCCATCCGGGAGCGCGTGGTGGAAGAAGCAGGTGTCGCCGAGGCCGAGAGCGTTGTCGACGCAGAACTGGTGCCACCCGTACCTGAACGCCGTGCGTGTCACCCGGTTGACGATGCCCCGCTTGTTGTGCTTGAGGTTCACGCTCCACGACTCGCCGCGCATCTGCAGCTCCACCTTGCTCCTCGTCGCGTACCCATGGGCCTTAACGAAATCTGAAGGCACGTTCTGCACCCGAATCGACCAGACCGGAATTAGCTAGCTACTCCATCGATCCATCGATTAGTTCTTACCAAGCAGGTTAATTTGCTAGCTAGATGCTGAGGATTGGGGAAGGAACACGCGGCATGTTTAATTACTACTCACCAGGTACTGCTTCTGCCTTATGCCAAAGTGGCACTTCCTCAGCATCACGCTGAACTGCGACGGCGCCGGCGCCGGCTCCGGCTCCGGCTCGGTGGTGTCCGCCTCCTCCGCGACGTTCCGCTCCTCCTCCTCCTCGCTGCCGCTGCCTGGCGGCTCCGTGGTGTCCGCCTTCTCCGTGCCGTCCCACTGCTCCTCCACGCTGCTGTCGCTGTCTGGCGGCAGCGCACACTTCCCTTCTTCTTTAATTCAACCGCACCATGGATTTGTTAGTTGCATGATACTTCAAGCGAAGAGACCAAGCAGAACGCATCAAGCGAGCGGGTCGTACCGGTAGCGGCGGCGTCGTCCTCCTGCTCCTCGTCCTGCTGCTGGCAGCGTCTCCGGCACTCGGAGTCGTCGAAGACCGTGACGGTGAGCAAGGAGGCGCCGTCGAAGCGGAAGACGAGGAGCTGCCCGAGCTCCAGGCCGTTGGCGCCGGCGAACTCCCGCCAGCCGTCGCCGAGGCCCATGTCGCCGTACTCGTCGACGAGGACCTCCACGTCCCACGCGCGCCGCTGATCCCCACCGTCGTCGGCCACCCTCAGCTTCATCTCCCGAAGCTCACGGCCCCTGAGCGAGCTCGCGAACCTCTCAGGCAGCACCTGCACAAAGACAGACGATTTAAGCATTGCACCTGGACAACTTGATCCTAGCCAACACGGCAAAAGATGTGTACGTACCAGTTCCTCCCACGACATTCCGTAGCTCATGAACTTGTAGAACTCGAAGCCGGCCAGGTCCTGCGTCTCCGGCAGCGACGCTTTCCCAGTGCTTCTGCTTGGAAACACAGATCGATGAAGTAACCTGAAATAACGCTGCTAAACGCCTAAACAGATCGAACATCTGCTACCTCCCTCCGGCCACCGCTCTAGAAGCTTACCTCTGAGAACGAAGTGTCACCATGGTGGTCGAAGAAGCCACCGTTTTCCCCACTGGTGGGAGGAGGAGAAGCAAGAGACGAATTGGTGGAATGAGAGGAGAAGGTGGATGTAACATTGGGGTGTAGCTGGGCTAGCTAGATGTATTGATGATCACCGATCGTACTTGCCACTTCTTCGCAAGAATTAGCACCAAAAGTGACCCTTTGTGCCAGCAGCTAGCAAAAGGGTAAGGTGATGCTTTTGTCTGAGAGCTTGAAACTCATGTGTGGTTGGGCTTGGAGCTCAAAGGACCGTGGTTTCTCGTCTTCAGTGGGCACCTTGACACTTACTGCGTCTCGCTCTTTCTGGTTTACTTTGTCAAAGAACGAATCGTGGAATATCTAGCAATTTTTGTGTGTATAAGGCTGCTCTGAAGAGGAAAATTAAGTAATTATGTTCACTGTATACCGAATAAGTGGGGAAACAATAAAAGAGACGATGATCATGACGATGGGTGTGGTTCTGGTCCAAACCAGAGGAAGAGGAAGAGCTGCAGGTGTGCTGGGGGCACTTGGGGCTATTGTTTCCATTTCCTGCACTCCGCACTGTGCCTAAACATACACCAGAATTGCACATTTCAGTCCTTGGCGTGAGACACACCAACACCACATCACTGCTCGTGCTCCTGTTTTCTTCTGACCAGTATATACACCTTGCACTACCTCACATCAGCAATGATGATTTTTCAACATATAATTTTTTTGTTCAATACAGTCATTTGTATTATGTGCTTAAGGAAATTACAGAGTATGTCTCACGAGATAGTAGTTGGGATCTGCTGCTCTTTTTAGATAACCAAATAACTGATGATGCTCAACAACAACAGGTTCAGGATTCCCTGTTTATAACAACAACAGGTTCAGGATAACCAAAAAACAACAACAGCGGGTTCAGAACATGCCTGAGAAACGGCCATTTATAACAATGTATTTTTCTGAAGAAATGAAACCGTCCTACGAAGAAATACTACCGAGATCTTTAACTGGTTTGTCGATGCACCCTGCCAAACCAGAGCAGACTCAGTTATTAGCTTCAGGACAGCGGTAACATGCCCCTTCAAGCTGTGGCATTCTTCAGGTATGCAATGAGATCAGCACGCTCCTGAGGCTTCTTCAGTCCAGGGAACACCATCTTAGTCCCAGGAATGTACTGCATAAGCAAATAATAACATGAGTGTTATCAGGAAATCAGACAAAAGCAATGAATGAAATTCTGAAGTTCAGAGAGAAGAACATGGCACGGGTACAATTCATCATTTAACAACGTGCATTATTCGCTCTTAATAAGAAACATAAACCAGCTCCTACCATTAAGGACAGAGTGATCAGAAGTAACAGCAGATCCTAAAGAAATGAATAACTCTATGCAGAGAGCAAGGAGGTCCATGTACATACATCTCATAACTAGATAAATACAGAGGTTTCAAATACTCGAGTTAAATTGAAAACAACTAATGTAGATTAAAAATATGTGGACACAGAACTGAAAAAATCACAGAAAAGGAAAAACAAAAGAAAAATGAGCTTGAGAGTAGCAATTATCATGAATTTATCTTCCAAGGACTCGGCAGCTTCCGAACAAGGTAAAGTATAAACAGTCCCAAAAAAAAAACTCAAAACGATATGCTCTGTGCCAGGTAAGCTGGAACCCTATCCACTTGTTATGACATTAGGTGTGATAACAGAGAGAATGAAATATGTGATTACAGGTGCACAGCACAAGGCAGAAACCCGAATATGAGATCACTGACGAACTATGGCAAAAAACTGAAACTATAAAAAGAAGTAAGAAGTGGACATTTACAATACCTTCTTAGGGTTAAGCAGGTAGTCATACAGCGTTTTCTCCTCCCACATCACAGCCATGTTCTTGTTGGCCGTAGAGTAAGAGTAACCAGGGGTTGTGCCAGATTGCCTCCCAAAAAGACCACTCAGGTTAGGCCCTGCATATATATAGCAGCATGATGGACATTACTAAGTACCTCTTGACATTTCATTCAGTACAGTATCATGCTTTTTTAATATATAACTCGGCACTAAAGATTAGCATGATGGAGTAATGTTTCTCGGAAGATTTCACAAACTGAAAACCTCCGGCAGAGCGCAGACTACAAAAGAAATAAACAATGAATGCAGACCAGACTATCTATCGTCAAGGCTGGTTACAGAACTAGAACTGCATTGCAGTGCAAAATGTTTTTGCTAAAATCATATAGCTACCAGTGAGTCATTGTACATTTTTTATTAATTATATAAGTATAATCTGTTTCAAATCAGCCAACCGAACAATGGAGTCAAAGCTCGAACGACCAAAAGTATGCACGATCCGTGAGCAGTTTCACGATTCGTCCGTTACAGGGTCGAACCCCTGCCCCAACGCACCGACCCAATCGTGTATATAACCAATCCCCAAACGGCCGGCACACCATTTCTCGTACGCGATTCGTGGCATCGTGCTAAAACGAAGGAGCCGTAATAGAAAGATAGCGATCGGACATATTCCGGGGGCGCTCACCTTGCTTGTGTCCGGCGCCCTGTTCGACGGTGTGGCACTGTGCGCACTTGGTCTTGAAGATCTTCTCGCCGGCCGCGGCGTTCCCCGGGGGCGCCTCCGAGAACGACGCCATCGCCGCCTCCGCTGATCCCGCACGGACGTTTACCGGAAGAAGGTCAGGGTTAACCTCGGCCGATTCGCAGAGGTTGCAGGCGGTGGAGAAGAATGGTGGTGATCAGGTTCGTTCTGGGATGTTCTGGTTCTGCCTATTTTTAAGCGGTACGACCGTACGAGAAGCGCGGAGGAAGGGACGTGGCAAAGTACCATGCTACCCCTGAGGCTTCCACCGTGGATGGGTACGAACAGCTTTCTGGCCCAGTAGGCCCATCAACGTGGCTCGTTTGTTGTGTATCCGCACGATGGCCCGTCAAGATGGCCCACAAGAAGCTGTGGGCTTAGATGGGCCATTCCTCTACACGATTTGTTGTGCATCCGCAACAAAGTACACCTGTTTTACTTTTACCACATTTTGCTAAAAGAAAATGTGTTACCACATGTCAAAATATTTCTTTGACAAATCACATACCACAATTTTCCTGCTCGGCATACTCAACAACAACGTTGAGTCTTCCTAAAACTTGAGTCAACCAAATCAATTAAAACTAATTCTCTCTCTTTTTTTTGTTGCAAAAGCAGTCTGCATATGAACATCTCCACATTACACAGACGAAGAGTGCAACCGATATTGTGCACCAAAGCTTGATGATGAAGCCTTATAACCGCATTGAGTGGCCTTATCAGCAAGATGTCATGCTTAAGCTATGGACTAGTTCCCGCTTTGCTGATGTAAGTCGTGAGTTGTGTGTCGTTTCATTTTATGACCTTTTTAATGATGAAAAATTGGAAACTTTCAAGCCATCGACGTGGCATTGTCTAGGGGTACTATTTCTGCCTACCTATTTTCTCCTGGTTGTGGTAGGATTATCGTGTCTTCTCAACAATCATGTGGCTAGAAATGGTATCCAAGGTACGTCAAGGTGGCTCTACGACCCCATTTGTCCATCATCTTCTTTTTAAAGATGATAGATTATACTCCCTATGTTCCGATATGTAGGGCGTTTAAGTGTTTCACATTCACGTTTTGTCACCTTCAGCAAATTTTTCTTTTACCACATTTTGCTAGAAAAAATGTTTTACCACATGCCAAGATATTTTTTTCAAAAATCACATACCAATATTTTTCTGATGGGCATACTCTACAACAACGTTAAGTCTTCCTAAAAATTGAGTCAACCAAATCAATTAAAACTAATTCTCTCTTTTTTTTGGTTGTAAAAGCAGTCTACCTATGAACCGTCTTCACATTACAAAGATGAAGAGTCTATAAATCTACTCATATTGTGCACCAAAGCTTTATGAGGATGGATTTAAAAAAACTCTTTATGACGATGGATTATAACCGGGTTGAGTGGCCTTATCAGCAAGATGTCAAGCTTAAGCTGAGAATTAGTTCCTGCTTTGCTGATACAAGTCATGAGTTATGTATCGTTTCATTTTATGACATTTTTAATGATGAAAATTTGGAAAAATTCAAGCCATCGCATGGCATTGGCTAGGGTCCTATTTCTTCCTACCTATTTCTCCTGGTTGTGGTAGGATTATCTTGTCTTCTCAACAATCTTGTGGCTAGCAGTGCTATCCAAGGTACGTCAAGGTGGCTCCACGACACCCATATGTTCATCATCTCCTTTTTGATGATGATAACTTGTTACTCGCTCTGTTCACATTCATGTTTTGTCACCTTCAACGAAATTCCGTTCTACCAAGATTGCCCCCGGTAAAAAAAGCACATGTCCCTCACCTGGCTTCTCCATCTTTTCTCACTTCTCGCGCCACGGTCTCTCTTCTTCACTCTCGCTTGTGAGATCTTCCCCTCTCTATATGTGGCTGACGCGCTCTTCCACTGCATCTCTCTTGCTGGTGCGGCAACATCTGATCTTCTCGCTCTCACTGGCACCGAAGCTGCTTAGGGTTTAGGGTTTACGCTTAACTTTGAGTGCAAGGTGAAAGGTCACATTATATGCGGCGGATGTAGTGGGCAGATGTGATGTATATGTTGCCAGGGGCGCTTGATTTTCTTTCTGACGGCGTAAAAAAGCGGACGAGTCAACGACGGTATAGAAAGAAGGTGAAGAGGTCAGGAATGGGGAGATGAGTGTGAATGTGAAGCTGAGTACGGTGGTGGTCGGGGAGGGCATCATTAGCTATATCTTTGAACCACGTACACTCCCATGTCGCGCCTTCTACTACATTGTGTGTGAAATCTTCGGGCACGTGCTACACTCGAGTCGTTCACGAAATTCGATAGTAATGACTGCAACTATTGATTGTAGTTACCATATTTGTAAGATCGCACACCACATGTTTACACTAGCGCTCCAAAACAAAATATTGTTTATACTAAAGTTTTATACTTATGTTCATCAAACTATAATCCTAGTTAGTACATTTGTTATTTAGGATGACATAGTTAACCTAGAATTTTGAAGTGTTATGTGTTATCTATTTTTTATGTATATCACTGCAAAGTATGTTGTGCTAAGTTTAATCGTATGTTTTAATAAAGTTCTCAATTAGGTAAATTTTCACAATTGCAAGAATTATGTCGTTTATTTGTGTGTATGTGTGTGTTGTTTGTTTATATATTTTAATACCCATGATAGCCGTTCATGCGTACAATCAACAAATATCTTGGTAGTGATTCTAGTGTTTTATTAGGTAGTATAATTATAGAAACTTCTCAAGTATAGTTTGAACGCTCCTATATTAGCAAATGTGTCTGGGATGTCGGTTTAGGGATCACTTAAAATCATGTATATCTTGTTCATTTAGAATTTAAGTGGAATCTCTTACAGTAGTGAACGATAGACATAAATTTTTAGTAAATCTTACTTTGCATACATATTAATTGGTTATTTGGTACACTTGTTTTGGATGCACCTTATTTCATGTGGTCTAACATTGGTAGATTGCACTTCAGATACATGCTAGTTGCACATTTGTGCAACATGTGTACTTAAAATGTGCAAAATTATTCTTTTGTACAACTAAATATGTTTTCATGATTTAATTTTATATTCAAATTTTATTTTGGCTAGTTGTAATTTTCATAAGCACTAGCTGCAATTTTCCAAATTGTCTTTTGTGTTATTGAATATATTTTTCATGAGTTTTCTTGCATTACATTTGTTTCACTTTATATGTTGGTTGACTTCCTTGCTTTTGTGCGTGTGCTAATGGCATTCTTTGGTACTGAACATGTTATTATGTGGTTCTTGCATTTTATTTTATTTTCATGATTCTGTGTGATTCAATGTTTTGGCATGTTTTTCCTGGTCACTCGGCGAGCCGAAAAATTCTGAACTCACGTACAGTCGAACCCAAAAAATTGTAGCCATTGTGCAAGTAATATTTCATATACATAGAAAAGTAAGAATATGCCAATTATCTAGTGGAAAAAGTTGTACAACAAGTCTAGATACTATGTAGTGAGTTTATACTACAAATTGTGAAAATGTGAATGTGAAATACTTTGAGTTTTAAGGGCAGAATATGCCATCTAATCGGATGGCAGATACGATTGCCCTTAAAACTCAAGTACTTCCTATTATAGGCATCATAGAGTTCTAAATTAATATTTCAAAGTTTAAAATTCTAGAAGAAGTTCGCACGTAGTCAATGGTGTATATTACAAGCGTGCAAAATGTCAATGTGAAGTATTTTCTGTTATGGGCTACAAAAAATGAGAAATGTGTGGATCTAAGATTAGTGACCGTGCACATTTTATAACTCGGAATTTTATCAGGGTTTTGTCCTTTTTCTTTTCTTCTGTAACTCTTGATACAAACAATTTCTCCTTCAGATTTGTAGCGTATGTGCGAATACATCATTCGATTACTTCCAGAAATTTTCAGCGAGCTTGTATACAAAATACTACAAGGCAGTAAGCTAAACAGGCTCGTCGTCGTCTGCGGCATCCCGAGATTGGCACGCACGAAAGTCTTCGAAGGAACGAGCCCTGGAACTTGGAAGGCTGCGAGCACAGCGAGAAGATGACGAAGCAGGAGCAGCGAAACGGCCCCCGCCACCACCAGACCATGGAGGCATATAGTATTTCGTAGCGCGAGCGAGCGGCGCGTTGCGGTACACGAGAACCGTCGCTCCGATGCATGCACGCCGCTGTCGCCAGGCCGGTGCGGGGCGGCGAATTAGGCACGGCAGCGTCGGCACTCGGCAGGCTGGCGCTGGTTAAGACAAGATCTGCTACTCTTCTCCAAGGGAAAAGATAGAAGATTTGCTGTGGTTTCCGGTGCGAGAGAAGATGTGCGTGCGTCCAACTAGGAAGATTCAGCCGGGACCACGGTAGATCACCACTGATACACACTTTGATCTATTTTTATTCATCACGTAGTAGTGCTACTGTACTGGCACGGCTCCTACGTTCGGTTTACGCTGACGCGTCCACTGGATTATACCCAAAACTCGTCCCTCGAGACGGTGCTGGCGGCCGCTGCGTTGAGCTGTTCATCTAATCTACGGCGGGGAGGGAACTGATCGCGTTCTATTTTACTTCGAGGTCCTTAATGTAATTTATACTCTCACCGCTTAATGCAGTCTAGACCCTTCGAGCTCCTTCCCCTTGTTCAAAAAAGAATTAGACCCAGAAAACGTGTTGATGAAGGTGCAGAGAAGAGGAAGGTCGTCGTTGAAATGTTGAGACGTGAAGGCGTAAGTGCAGAATGGCACGTCCCAAGCGACTGCTCTCACTGTTCATGTGCACGCGGCTCCGACCCATCACTCCTTCCTCCCATGCCCAATCGTCCCCATGCTCAAATTATTCGTCCCAAGTGAACTCAGGCCGAGCCGGCACCGGCGACGCCGCTGCGGAGCTGCGAAGGAGAAGGCGGTCTACGACGAGACTTAACGGTGGGGGTGGGGTGGGTGGGGTTCGTCGGTGACAAGCTTCGGTGTAGGGGTGCATTAGAGGGATGGTCGGGGGCGGCGGACCGGTGGAGATCATGGTTTGAGGAGAACGGGGCAGCGAGGCGGTCACGGCTACCACGACCGCCAGCCACAAGGGCGGAAGCATACGGTTCGGCTGGCGACGGTGACAAGGTGGCATGTTCATCTTCTTATGTCTTTGTGGTTTTCGTGTCGGAAACCGAGCAATGCACCTACGGTAGCCAAGCACAGGTAAGTGGATGTGGAAGCAAATCATCATTTCCCTTGAGAAAGTCATATCATCATTAGAGGTAAACACATACGAGGCCGAGTAGTAGCAGCGTTCCCCTATGAATGTGTGATTCCCACAAACCATGATAGAAAAACCTCAGGACACGCAGCCCCACGGAAAGTTAATAACCCGCGGCCGATCCCTCCATGCCCCCCAGGCCCAGGTCACATGCATCGCTGTACTAACAGCAAGTGTCAGCATGTTAAACACACAAGTACCCACACCCACTAGCGACCCCAACTTGAGGGGAATCCTATGTCTATCTATGTGCCGCCGCTGCAGCTGGTGGTACAAGCCGCAGCACAGACACGTTCTGAAGAAGCCGTGGAACAGAGATCGGTGATCTTGCAGAAATGGGACAAAACGGCAGCCACTCAAATATCAGAGACGACATCGTCCCAGTTGACTGTGTGCGGCACACAGGGGCCTTGGATACCAGGCAGCGAGCATCTAGATCATGCACGGGAATAATATAGATATACCTGTAAACACCTGCCCACAGGTGCAGTTTCAATGGAATATCCACAGACCTACGCATTGTTGTCAAAGCATAAAAAGACAGATCGAGCCCCGGAACAAAATATATATATCCTGGGTTAGCTAGTGACAAAAAGGCAGAGAAGCTGGATGAGCTAGCAGACACAGTAACTCTCTGTAGCCATCTAGGAGTAGTAGATTTCAGATGAAACATCCAGGTGAAAGTGAAACATCAGGGAGGGGTGGAAGAAGAGAAGAATCAACTTTTTTTCAACTGCCATTTTGATCAAACAGCAATTGCCTGGCATCTTCATTTTATGGGTTGCACACTGCTGGATTCCTCCCAGTCCCAGGCCATTTATGCCGGACAGCTTCTTCACAGACCGTTGATTCAAGGCCAACAAGTATAATACTACATGCTGTGCATAGCTGTCATGGAGAGAAGCAACTAAGGAACAGACAGACAAGATGAGCCCCATTCCAGCCTATGCCGTGGTGGAACTTATTAGCTAAGATACCACTGTGGGGACAAGCAAACCAACCAAAAGTGAACTCCAACTCATCCTTTGCCAGCCAATGCCAGGTGCACGCACAGCTGCTTGCTTACCCTTTGCAAAGATCTAGCTACTTGCTACATTGATGTAATGGAATTAGAGGACTGATCTAAATGGATGACTCATGCTCTACTTGAAAAACTTTACAAAAACCTTTTGATTGCCACAAAACTGTTATCATTAAGGTAGGTGAGAGGAAGGAGAAAGATGCAAGGAAGAGCACATAGTAGAAGGGCAGACGCCACATGTGAACACTACTTAGTATCTAGGGACTTCCTTCAGAGGCAGCATTGCGGCACTTGGTGAAGAGCCTGAAGGTGAGGATGATCCAATATGGATGCCGCTGCGGGAGGAGAACCCGATTTCATCTATGCCCTCCTGCGGAAGTTGGTCTTCCCTGATCATTGTGCGGAAGGATATGGAGCCACGCTTTGTTGACGTGTCAGAGTTCCGCTCGATTTCACGGAAGCTCTGGTGCGCCACAAGCGATGAGCTTTCATAGTAGTAGTCATCATACGGCACCATTGCTGGCATTTCCCTTTGGCTGCCTATCTGTCTGAGTGCCAATGAATCTGCGACAGGGTAGTATACCAGCAAGAGTATCCCAATTGTTGTGCAGGATAGCATCATGAAGAATGACAAGAAGACGATGACCTCAAACGCTATGGCTCCTGGATCTGGCATCACCGAGAACCCAAGAAGAATCACCCTGATCGGAATGAAGAAAAGCACCGACATTATCAGCCAAGAAACCCTCCTTCGCAGCGCCTTGTTGATGACCAAGGATAACACCCGAGATCCAACATAGGAGACATAGCTCATCAGGATGACATCTATAAGTCCCAGAAAAATGGTGCCAAACAACGGATATGTGCAGACATTGGTATCCCCAACTGGCATGGACGTCCGTATGAAGTATTTAGCGATCTTTCTCCTTCCATTCTCACTGTTCTCATCTTTGACAAATGTAGGCCCCACAAACACGAGAAGGGCCTGAACAAAGAACACCGGAACACAGAAAATCAGCATGTAGCCAATGGTCTTGAAGTTCCATCTCTGGTTCAAGGTGCCCAACTCTCTCTTCTGTAACGAGCCGTGCAGGAGGAAAGCAAACACAAAGAAGATGCATGGTTCTGCAAACCCTAGATTGGAAAGAATGTAGGCGTCACATGTGATCTTCTGCCATTCTGAGCTGGAGAACAACTTCCTCTTCAAGAAGGTCGATCTCACAACTTCCCCTACCCCCCACCAGATGGTGATGAGGATCAGAGCAATGCGAGTTGCCCAGGGACCGTTAAAGTAGCCGAGCGGGAGAAACGCTCCTCTCCGAATCCGAAACCAGAAGTAGATCGACTGGAATATGCAGAAGAGGCCCAGAGCAGCAAGGAGCGCAAACAGTGCAATGGTCAACACACCGAATGCATCGGCAGCTACTCTGGTCAGGTGCATCACCCGAAGAACAGCTGCCACGCATGCTCTCTGCTCGCATCGACAGCACAATGACCCGCTCCAAATACCATAGACTCGTCTCGTCTGGCTTCAGAGTCTCAACCGTGTCCAGCTTCTACAGCACTGCAATTGCCAAATAATAATAACCACATAAGATCGACTGCGGCAGCAATCCAAATTTGGTAAATACTGGTACAAACTAATAAAACAATAAAGTTCCATAGCAAAAAAAAATCGTTAAACTTGATTGCTAATCTGAAAAGCCGCATAGAAAAGACAATAAGTTCCATTAGATACTACTCCTAGCACACACGCAGTTAATACAGACAGACATAGAGGAGGGGTACCAAAATGCCCTAGGCCCGTAGTAACACGGTTAACATCCGGTTTAATCACCCGATTAGCAAGCAAGCACGGCAAGGACATGTATATGCATCATTCGCATCAGCTAACCAAAAAAGCTTACCGCACATGGAGACGGTAACATTCAATTAACCACTAAACGCTTCAAAAAACAGCAAGCATGGCGCTTCTCGAGCGGCATATCTACTCGTTTTTCGCCCATTAAGCTAAACGGCTAGGAAGGAACCGGACCATTAAGCAGCAAGCTAATTAAGCAGAGATCACCCACAAAAAAAAGTCGGCAGCGATATATTCAAGGATAGCTAATCACCTTAGCAAGGGGCGGGGCGTACGGTGGCGGGGACTAGCCTCCCCGGCGACGGACCCGGACCACCGATGGGATCCGGTGGTTTTCTCCCGGGGCCGAACGGGCGGCGGCGGGCGGGATCCGGCGGCGGGCGAGGCGGGGCGGAGGGGAATGGATGGAGTGGGAGCGCTGGCGTCGGAGATGGGCAGGCGTGGGGAATGGAATGGGGGAGGTGGAGAAGGTGGAAGAGGAGAGAGAGTCCGGAGACAGGGCGAAGAAGAGAGAGAGAGAGAGAGGAGGGGGTGGGAGACAGGCTGTCTCCAGTTGTCCTGCGGCTCGGTTGGTGCCCGAGCCGAGCGCCCCGGCCGGCCCCACCCGAGCCTACGTGGTATATATGGGATATATACGGTAGGTGCACCAACGCAGCCGACCTGGTCAACCGAGCCTACAAATTATTTACTCCCCGCTTATCTCTTCGACATCTTCCAAATATTCGTGTTATCTTTGGAAGAAAATATACGACGAAGAATTGTTATTAACCAGCATTTAAAAGCTCTGTATATCCTTTCGAATACATATTTTCGTCTTCAGAGAAAAAATGTGCTACATACAGTTGTGGCATTACACACTACAAAGAAAGACATGTATACACCCACAATGGCGCGAAACATCAAATGAACACAATGGGCAACCAAATGTGCAGATAACATATATCTAAAATGCTTTGTGAGTGAGCTGAAACACCAAACCTCACAATGTGCCTACATCATATTACGCATTTTTTGTATTAAACACTGTGTTCATATATTTCTTCATTCATTGAATTATTTGAAATTTCAAATATAATTGTACCGTGATATAGCATGCATCTTTGAAAAATATGCAAAGACATGATTGCTTGCATATTGTGGAAATAAAAAACTAGGGAATGTTTCAAAATGTGCATGATACACTACTTAAGTTGTGCAATTTCAGTCGTATGTATATGGTGCATATGGTCACGCCTTTTATCCTTTTGTTGCAGTGTGCTCACATGTTATAGCATTACCCATGCCCATAAAATGTTTCAAAAATCCACAGGATTTTTGGGTTGGAGAATTGTACTTGAAATGTCGGGTGGAGTCCGTCCTAGGGTAAAATGCATCATGAGTATTCAATCATCTTATCGTGTGGTGTTTGATCTTGTGTTATCTTTTTTTTACGCTCGAATAATTTTTTGATGTGATAAGGGATTGCATAACATTGTTGATGTGATGATTGTGTCTGCTAATGTATGAGTCATTCGTGGAAATTTTGTGTTTAGCAAGGAGGTGATCAACGTATATCGCATGTGTATTGATTACTTCGGCTAGAGTGAGACTTAAGATTAGCTCGCACATCATTTAGGGTTGGAACTGTTGTCTATAGTGGACATGTGGCTCGGTTGGTGCCGAGCCTCGCTCCTAGTCCTAGGTCATCCGACCCGAGCTATTAGGTTATATGTCTAGATCACCGACCTAGTCCACCCGATCCTCCCAACCCTATTTCTACCACTTGTTTGATATTAATTGTAAACTAATTTTAAAAGGCATGTTTTTCCTTTCGATCATTTGTGTTTTAGTCGGAGAAGGGTACACATAATGTTTTACAACTAAAATGCGCAAATTATTAATTAAGCACAAGAATTTATTACATCATGAAGAAAGTATATCTAGAATACAGGGTGGTGAGTCAAATCGCCACAACAAAAAATGCGCCTACATATGTATAGCAAGTTGTGTTTTAATATTCTAAATGGCCTAGATGTTGCCTAAAAGGAGGAATGAACAGGTGTTTGAAAGAATTATAGATTTGTCTTAATCATAATACAGAATTGATGTTATCAGATTCTTTCCGAACATAAATTATCATAATTGCTAGGCTTACTAAGGGAAACAAGCTATCACTAAACAATAAATCGCTAAACAATATTTCAAAACATGGAACAAAGCAAACAATCATACTATATACAAGATGTTGAAAATAATAGCAAGTATGAACGACATAATGTATCGGGGATGAAAGAGTTGGTATGGTCGACCAGAGGACTAAAATTTCGTACTTTTGTTTGCAAATCTAGGGATACATTTGAACACAAATTTGTCTTGAAGTGCAACTCGGTGAACAACCTAAGTGACTAGCTACATAAACAACTAGGTGAACAGCCTAAGAGTATATGTCTATGTGATGTTGAACGGGAATCCGGCACCTAGAGGGGGGGGGTGAAAAGGTGCTATTACAAATTTTAGGTCTTTTCAAATTTAGGCTCAATGCAAAGGTAAATTCTCTAGATATGCAACTACGGTGAATTTACCTAAATGACAATCTAAGTAATAATAAGATAAGCAAGCTAACAAGACAAGCAAGTAAGGGAGCAAAGATAAGGGGAACCAAGCGAAGCACGCGGAGACGAAGATGTAATCCCGAGTTCCACCCAAGGGTGTACGTCTCGTTTGGAGAGGTGTGCGCTACCACAACAGGTTAGCCGCAACGCCACAAAGGCTCACCTTCTTCTCCGATGAACTCAATTACAAAGGTTGCGAGTTCACCTTCCACTATTGATCCCCTTTTAGGGCGGAGATCGAATCCCTTACAAACGCTTGAGGCACGCACCCACAACTGAATTGGGGGCTCTCAAGAAGACCAAAAAAGGTCAAGGACCACAAAAGGTCAAGGCAACACCAAGATTACAACAATGGTGAACTAGGTTTTCCCACCGGAAACCCTAGTTTACGAAATCCCCAAGTGAATGGGGAGGAAATGCAAATCCCTTCGGTGAAGATGTAGATCCGGGCCTTCTCCTCCAATCCTCCAAAGATCAACGAATTTGGGTGGAGGGATTGAGAGATCTTGTTGATTTGAGCTTTCAAGAATGGTAGGAGAGAGAATATCTGAGAGCTAGCTGTTCTTGAGTGAGTGAGGGGGTATAAAAATCTGGCTGTTGGCTGCTTCGAGGACCCGGAAATTCCGGTATAAGTGACACCCGGAAATTCCGGTCATCCGGAATATCCGGTGAAATGAAATATCCGAGTTGAATTTCCGGTTGAGATCAGAACCACTTTGACATCTTGACTTAGCCAATTTTCTGAGGGTGACTCGGAAATTCCGAGTCAGTAAAATTTCCGAGCTGAATTTCCGGTTGAAGTCAGAACCACTTTCTGAACTTGACTTAGCCAATTTTCTGAGGGTGACTCGGAATATCCGAGTCAGTGAAATTTCCGAGCTGAATTTCCGGTTGAAGTCAGAAGCACTTTCTGAACTTGACTTAGCCAATTTTCTGAGGGTGACTCGGAATATCCGAGTCCGAGACCCGGAATATCCGATTCTGGGAAGAATTTCAGAAACTCTTTTTCTCTACATTTTAGCTTTGGGATTTGTGATATGAAATTCACCCAAACTGAAATACTTAGCAATAGGATTAGTATATCATTGGTATTGTTAACTAACACACAAAACACTAGGGATTAAGAAATGTTCTTTCAATCTCCCCCTTTTTGGTGTTAGATGACAATACCAAGATTTGTAAAGAAACAAAATGCAATGTCATGTTTTTGACAGAAAATGGCTCCTCCTAAATAAGTGCATGTAATCAACACAATATGACAAAGGATAGGAGCAATTTTATAACAACAAACACAAGATATCACAAAGGAGAAAAGAGACAAAATGTAAGGTTATGGTAGCATTTGAGAATAGATAGATTTTCATACCTTGTGTATATAGAATATGAAGAGAATACCAACACAATAAATTCGAAGTCTCAACCATAGGATACCATAGGATAATGATAGCAGCAAAACATTGTCTCAGTACATAATTATCACACATGGAAATTAAAAGAGTTCAACAAATAACTTCAAACAAGATAAATGGACACAAGCGCAAATAAATGGTAAACGCATATGCTTGTGCCCGACCCCTTGCAAATCACCGAAGAAGTCCTACTAGAGCAACTTCTCCCCCTTTGGCATCTAAACGCCAAAAAGGAAGAAGAGCGATGCTACGTCCCATGGAGGTCTTCAGTCCGAGGGGGTCTCCTCATCATCATCCTCAGCATCATCATCTTCGTCATCCTCATCATCCTCCTCATCATCCTCATACTCTGCCTCCTCATCATCATAGTCATGTCCTGTGGTGTATGAGCTGCCGCCAAGGTCATGGTCAATCAGAGTCCACGGAGCCAAGGAACCCTGGTTCCACTGGGCAAAGGACAGGGGATCAGACAGTTCAGCAGGAGCAGGAGAGCCAGATGCATGGTGAAGGATCAAGTCTTGCTTGTAGGCCATCTGACGGCGATCCTTGTAGGCAGTGTATTGCTCCTTGCGGATGTCCACATTCATGCATAGGACATTGCGTTGGAACCAATTCAGCTTCTTGACCTTCGCATGAGTGGCTGGGACATGAGTGGGAGCAGCAGCCCTCCTAGCATCACCCGTGAAGGATCCACCCTGAGCTGAGCTAGTAGAAGGCCTAGGAGGGGGCTTGACCACTGTCTTCTTCTCATACAGCTTCTTGAAGTCATGTGGCTCCAAATCAGCATTGCTGAAGTTATAGTCAGGGAACTTGAACTTGAGGAGCTTCATGATGTAAGGAGCATAGGGAATAGTGACCTGGTGGTCATGGCTTCAAACATCTCATTGTAGATGTAATCCATCACATCTACACTCGAGTCAGCATCAGAACCAGTGTCCTCCACAATGCGGTTGGCAAGAAGGAGCAGGTTGCATAGAGGAGTCACCACGTTGTCGTTGTTACCACCACTTGGTGCAATGTTCTCACGCAGGATGCACACAAGAACATCGTACAGTGGAAGCAAGTCACGAGAATTACCAGGGGTGGCTCCCTCACCATATAAGTGCGATGTTTGCTTCTTGTTGAGCTTGTAGGGGTTGTGCATGCGAAAGCCTTGAGGATTGTCACCATCAAACCTGTAGCCCAACACCTTGGCAAACTCCTCAAAGTTGGACTCACAGTACGATTCCCCAGTCATCCACTTCATAGTCTTCTTCGAGTCACCCTTGATCACTAGGGTGGCAAAGAACTGCATAACAAGCTGGGCGTTGTAGGGACAACGGGTGAGCACCAGCCTCTCCAAACCCATGGTCTTGACAATATGAATAGCCTCAACAAAGGAGGCTTTGTTCTGCAGAGTCGCCAGATCAAACGGATGCATAGGTCGAATGGGCTTCGACAGAGAGAGGTATAGATCCACGAGTATGTGCTCTTGCTCTTGGCACCAAAAGCTGCGATCAACCAGAGAGTTCTCCCTTGGCCTAAGGTACCAATCTGAAGGGGATCGTGTGCAGAAAACAAAAAATTTCCTAGCAACGATATCCTTAAACTAGCCAAGATCTATTCTATGCAGATATAGTAGTACGAACGGAGATCGGAATACGTACCCTTGTAGACCGAAAGCGGGGATTACGTTCCCGCACAAACGTTTTCGATGCAGACCGACGAAGCCGACCTCAAGGTCGTGTAGAGGAAGCAGGCCTCCGAGTACCGCTAGTGCAGCACCTCGCAGGGAGTCGCACACGTACGATGGAGATGACGCCTCCGAAGCTCCAGTCCAGGACGAGCATCGGAAGACTTGGACCGGAACACCAGCAACGCGGCAGCGGGCTATGGTGGAGGAGATCCCCTCTTTCTCTTGCTCGGCGCGGCTCCGACTTGGGAACCACGAGATCGAGAGAGAAATCAGGAATTAATTGGTGAATTAAAAGGCTGGGGGTGCCCCTTCTTATATAGGCTCCCAAAGGGAGCCAACCTTGCCAGCCAGGCAATGTGGGACTATCCCCACATAGCCTGGTTCGGCCAAGGGGGTGCGCCGGCCCCCTGGTGGGCCCCTTGTGGCCCACCTAGGCCGGCCACCAAGCCCCCACCGAATTCCCAAGGGGGTTCCCCCCCTCTTGGGCCTTCTTTCGTCCGGAAGGCCCATTTAGGGAAATCTGCCTTAATAAATTCGAAAATAAATATATAAAATCATATTTGCATATTAATAACACTAATTAATATCAAACATAATATATATAATTTTTCCTAGCTCCGAAAACTCTTTCGGCGCTGCCCGATCTCCATCGGACCTCTCCCGGGACGCTCCCGGTGATCTCCTTCCTTTCCGGTTGTCTTGTCGAAACCCCTTAAGTGTGTTACCCTAGCAGTTCAATATAATATCAGGTATGATCAAGACTCCTCAATGATCAACGACTAATCCGTAGGCCTGGACCCCATGAATTAATCTCTGAGATATAACGAATGGCTTTCATCTATCAAACCTGAACGTGAAGTCTTAGACCTTTTGCCATAGCGATACTTAGCACGTCCGAGTGTCGTTCCATAGATATCTACATACCTAATCCCGATCTCGTTACCGACGACGCTATCTTCTACTCGTTCATGATCTCATGTCTCCGTGACCTAGTCACATGCTTGCAAGCTCATTAGACATGATCTCACCGAGTGGGCCCGAGAGTATCTATCCTGCTATGCGGACTGGCAAATCCCGCTCTTGACCCCTCGTCTCAACTACTCCTTTCCGATACCCAAAAGTATCACCGTTATTGTCATACTAAATAAGATACGACGTTTGGTGCAATCAAAGTATCTTCCGGGAATATCAATAAGAGTTGATCTCACGGTCAAAGGTGTAACGACTACGTTCTCCAAATCTGGGTATGTCCATCACATCGCTCTCCAGCGATATGACTCTCATTGCCGACCGGCGCCATGCCCCATGACCGGGAAACCTCGATCATCAATCGCGCAACGAAACTAGTCTTAGTAGAGGCTACTAGGGACCTGGTTGTTTACGTATCACACCCGCATTAATGTTTCCGCTTAATACGGTTCTAGCATGACACAAAAACCTATTATGAACAAACGAGATATGATAAAGAATACACTTTATTAATTGCCTCTAGGGCATATCTCCTTCAGTCTCCCACTTGCACTAGAGTACAACTTAACCTAAATTACAACTTGGTAAAAGCCTAACACCCATAGCTAACTGGTGTTGTTCATGCTTATCAAGCGGGAGAGGCTTCGTCAGCGGATCTGCCACATTCAGATCCGTATGCACTTTGCAAATCTTCACATCGCCTCCTTGTACGTACTGACGTATCACGTGGAAGCGTCGGAGAATGTGTTTGGCGGTGGAGTGAGACCTTGGCTCCTTGGCGTTCGCAATGGCACCCGTATTGTCGCAGAAGAGGATCACGGGGTCTTGCACGCTCGGGAACACTCCAAGTTCGATGACGAACTTCCTCAGCCAAACAGCTTCATTTGCGGCCTCGCAGGCAGCAATGTACTCCGACTCCATTGTAGATTGTGCGACTATGGGTTGCTTCCCACTTCTCCAGCACACGGCGCCTCCATTCACCTTGAACACGTAACCTGTCTGTGACTTACAGTCATCGGGGTCTGAGCAGAAACTTGCATCTACGTAACCCGTTACGCCAAGTTCTTCATCGCAGCCACCATACACAAGGAACATTTCCTTTGTCTTATTGAGATACTTAAGAATGCTCTTAACAGCTACCCAATGCGGCATTCCAGGATTACTCTGGAACCGGCTTGTCAAACTTAGAGCTAATGCCACATCTGGTCTAGTACTCAACATTGCATACATGATCGATCCTATGGCTGAAGCATAAGGATGTTTTGGCATTTCGGCCTTACCCAGTTCCGTCACCGGACACTGCGCCTTACGCAATATCTTATTCTTGATAACCGGCAGAGAACCCTTCTTTGCCTTCTCCATATGAAAACGCTTCAATATTTTATCAAGATAAGTACTCTGACTTAGTGCTAATAGGCGTCTTGATCTATCACGATAGATTTTTATGCCTAAAACATACGCAGCTTCTCCTAAGTACTTCATGGAAAACTTACTGTTTAAATATTCCTTCACGCTATTCAGAAGTTCCACATCATTCCCTATTAGCAATATGTCGTCAACATACAGTGCTAAGAACACAACCGAGCTCCCACTCATTTTCTTGTAAATACAGGTCTCTTCCACATTCTGGATAAATCCAAAACCTTTGATTACCTCATCAAAGCGAAGATTCCAGCTCCGAGATGCCTGCTTCAATCCATAGATGGATCGCTGAAGCTTGCACACCTTGTTAGCACTTCCTGGATCGACAAAACCTTCCGGCTGTACCATGTACAACTCTTCCTCAATGTTTCCATTCAGGAAGGCCGTTTTGACGTCCATCTGCCAGATTTCATAATCATAGTAGGCAGCTATCGCTAACAAAATCCAAATAGACTTAAGCATCGCTACCGGTGAAAAAGTTTCATCGTAGTCAATTCCATGAACTTGTCGGAAACCCTTTGCGACAAGCCGAGCTTTATAGACGGTCACATTACCATCAACATCAGTCTTCTTCTTAAAGATCCACTTATTCTCGACGGCCTTGCGCCCTTCGGGAATATCCACCAAAGTCCACACTTTGTTATCATACATGGATCCTATTTCGGATTTCATGGCTTCAAGCCATTTCTCGGACTCTAGACTCTCCATCGCCTCCTTATAGTTCGTAGGTTCGTCTTGCTCGACTAGCATGACGGTGCAAACCATGTTGCCATACCATTCTGGTGGGATCCGAGATCTACCAGACCTACTAGGTAGAACATCTTCCTCGACAGTTTCTCCCACTCCTTCCACGGAGGACGTTTTCGGAATTGCTTCCGTTGCGCCACTCGGAATCTCGAGTTCAGGATCAACGATTTCATCGAGGTCTACCTTCCTCCCACTTACTCCTTTCGCGAGAAACTCCTTCTCTAGAAAGGCACCGGTCTTCGCGACAAAAGTTTTGCCCTCAGCTTGGTTGTAGAAGGTGTAACCAACGGGTTCCCGCGGATATCCTACAAAGACGACTTTCTCCGACTTCGGTTCGAGTTTGTCGGGCTGTAGTTTCTTAACGTACGCCTCACAACCCCAAACCTTCAGAAACGATAACTTAGGCTTATGGCCATACCATAATTCATACGGTGTCGTTTCAACGGACTTGGACGGAGCCCTATTTAAAATGAATGCGGCTGTTTCTAACGCATAACCCCAGAAGGACACTGGCAGATCGGTAAGAGACATCATAGATCAGACACTATCCAGTAGAGTACGATTACGTCGCTCGGACACACCGTTACGCCGCGGCGTTCCGGCGGGCGTAAGTTGGGGCACTATGCCACAACTCTTCAGATGTGTGCCAAACTCAAAACTCAAGTACTCTCCACCGCGATCGGACCGGAGATGCTTGATTTTCCTATTAAGCTGATTCTCAACTTCACTCTGGAATTCTTTGAACTTTTCAAACGTTTCAGACTTGTGTTTCATCAAATAGATATAACCGTATCTACTCAAGTCATCAGTGAAGGTGACGAAGTAACGATAACCATTGCGTGTCGAAACGCTCATCGGTCCACACACATCTGTATGTATGATCCCCAACAAATCCGACGCCCGTTCAACGAAACCTTTGAACGGTGTCCTGGTCATTTTGCCCATGAGGCATGGTTCACATGTATCGAGGGATCCGAAATCCAACGAGTCCAAGAGTCCATCGGAGTGGAGTCGCTTCATGTGCTTTATACCAATATGACCAAGACGGCAACGCCATAAAAACATGGCGGTATCGTCACTACACTTAATTCGTTTGGCTTCTATGTTATGGATGTGAGTACTACGATCGAGATTCAACAAGAATAAACCGTTATTCTCGGGAGCATCAACATAAAAGATATCATTCATATAAATAGCACAATTGCTTGACACTGATTTAAATGAATAACCGTCTTGTAACAGGCAAGACCCACTTATAATGTTTACACTCAAGAATGGCACAAAATAACATTTATTTAAAACCAAAACTAATCCCGATGGTAGATGCAGAGGGAGCGTGCCGACAGCCACCACGTCGACTCTCGATCCGTTGCCGACGCGCATCGTCACCTCATCCTTCGCCAGCCGCCTTTTATTCTGTAACTCCTCCTGAGAGTTACATATATGAGCAACAGAACCAGTATCAAATACCCACGTATTGCTCCGGGCGGATGTAAGGTACACATCTATAACATGTATATCAAATATACCTTGCTCTTTGTCGACCGTCTTGCCAGACTTCCTATCCTCCAGATACTTGGGGCAGTTGCGCTTCCAGTGACCCTTCCCCTTGCAGTAGAAACACTCCACGCTAGCTCTAGGACCAGACCTGTTAGTCCTGGGCTTGGCAGCCAACTTTGCCTCCCTCCGGGACTTCCAGCTCTGCTTTCCCTTGCCACCGGACTTCTTGAAATCAACGGTCTTGTTGACCATCAACAGCGTGTGCTCCTTCTTAATCTCTACCTCAGCAGTCTTGAGCATCACGAACACTTCACCCAGGGACTTAGCCATGCCCTGCATGTTGTAGTTCATGACGAAGCCTTTGTAGCTTGGTGGCAACGATTGCAACACCCTGTCAATCGCCAGCTCATCGGGAATCTTGCACTCCAGAGCATTCAGGCGTTGAACGTAGCCAGACATCTTGACTACATGCTCGCTCACACTGCTATGCTCTTCCATCTTGGCTGAGAAGAAAAGCTCAGAAGCCTCATATCTCTCAGCCTTAGCCTGCGGCGCAAAGACAGCCTGGAGATCTGAAATGATCTCAAAGGCGCTCATCTTCTCAAAGCGCTTCTGCAGGTCGGCTTCCATGGCGTAGAGCATGCCACTCTGGACAAAGGCAGAATCCTCCGATCGGGTCTGGAAGACCTTCTTCTCATCCTCAGAGGCATCATCTGCAGGAGGGTCACCTATGGCGGCCTCAATGACGTAGGCCACCCTATGGGGAGTGAGGAGGATCCTCAGGTTGCGGAACCAGCCATGAAGTTTGACCCATTGGTCTTAAGCTTTTCTTTCTCAAGGAACAGACCTAGGTTAAACGAGGGGCGAGACATCTACAATGGAATTTGCAACAACATAAGACTTTGTTCATAATAATTTTGAGTTATAGTATTTTAGAAAATAACTAACATAACTCCCACTCAAACGAACATCCCTCCTGGTCATTAAGCGATTACACGACCCCCATCCATTGCACCACCCCTCATCATCAAAGCCGGCGGCACAACTTCAAGAGTAGACAAAATCGTCCGCCACACCAATTTTTTGACTCGTGCTCGACCTTTCGGTCTTCCTGTTCCGAGGCCATACCTCTGAGTATGCTAGGCTCGCCACCAAAAACCTCCACGCTGACGCTTGTGCAACATGGCTTACACCCACCGTATGCGAACGAAGATATGTCTGACACCCGATCATCACGGCCTGCCTCATAACGTAGAACTTTATTGGTGGTGCGCGTTGGAGGGAGAACACTAGTGGTATTTTGAAGGGATCATCTTATTCAGCTACCGCCGTGTAACACACAATCACACAAAAATAAGATGCACACAAAACATCAAATGTAATGCAATGTGATATAGTCCATCGCGCCATGGTCTTCTTGGCGCCCGCAGTTTATAAACAATTTAATAAACCTACCTTGACCATATCACATAGCCCCTGCAAAATAAAGTTAGACGCTTCTACTTTATCTTTTGCATATTTTACGTGGCTTGGGGCTTTCGTAAATAGAACCGCTTCATACCTACGAATCTTATGACCACAACAACGATCCAATAATTGCATGTTTAAGCATCCCTTTCGGGCCCTCCATTGAAAATGCGAAGACCAACTAAAGAGAGAGAAATTGTCACCCGCCAGCCACAGATACGGTACAAGCCGTATGTCAGTAGTGGAAGTCGGTCCGGTCCACGTAAGCGTACGCGTAAAGTCGGTCCGGTCCGCTTCATCAACTCAATGCCGGGTATACACAAGTGCACGCTAGAGGTTAGCAAATAACAGGAACGGTGCCCCGTGCAGAGCACGGGTTCTAACAGCGTACAGCTATATCTACGATAGATCGCTCTGATACCACTGAAGGGGATCGTGTGCAGAAAACAAAAAATTTCCTAGCAACGATATCCTTAAACTAGCCAAGATCTATTCTATGCCGATATAGTAGTACGAACGGAGATCGGAATACGTACCCTTGTAGATCGAAAGCGGGGATTACGTTCCCGCACAAACGTTGTCGATGCAGACCGACGAAGCCGACCTCAAGGTAGTGTAGAGGAAGCAGGCCTCCGAGTACCGCTAGTGCAGCACCTCGCAGGGAGTCGCACACGTACGGTGGAGATGACGCCTCCGAAGCTCCAGTCCAGGACGAGCATCGGAAGACTTGGACCGGAACACCTGCAGCGCGGCAGCGGGCTATGGTGGAGGGGATCCCCTCTTTCTCTTGCTCGGCGCGGCTCCGACTTCGGAACCACGAGATCGAGAGAGAAATCAGGAATTAATTGGTGAATTAAAAGGCTGGGGGTGCCCCTTCTTATATAGGCTCCCAAGGGGAGCCAACCTTGCCAGCCAGGCAATGTGGGACTATCCCCACATAGCCTGGTTCGTCCAAGGGGGTGCGCCGGCCCCCTGGTGGGCCCCTTGTGGCCCACCTAGGCCGGCCACCAAGCCCCCACCGAATTCCCAAGGGGGTTCCCCCCCTCTTGGGCCTTCTTTCGTCCGGAAGGCCCATTTAGGGAAATCTGCCTTAATAAATTCGAAAATAAATATATAAAACCATATTTGCATATTAATAACACTAATTAATATCAAACATAATATATATAATTTTTCCTAGCTCCAAAAACTCTTTCGGCGCTGCCCGATCTCCATCGGACCTCTCCCGGGACGCTCCCGGTGATCTCCTTCCTTTCCAGTTGTCTTGTCGAAACCCTTTAAGTGTGTTACCCTAGCGGTTCAATATAATATCAGGTATGATCAAGACTCCTCAATGATCAACGACTAATCCGTAGGCCTGGACCCCATGAATTAATCCCTGAGATATAACGAATGACTTTCATCTATCAAACCTGAACGTGAAGTCTTAGACCTTTTGCCATAGCGATACTTAGCACGTCCGAGTGTCGTTCCATAGATATCTCCATACCTAATCCCGATCTCGTTACCGACGACGCTATCTTCTACTCGTTCATGATCTCATGTCTCCGTGACCTAGTCACATGCTTGCAAGCTCATTAGACATGATCTCACCGAGTGGGCCCGAGAGTATCTATCCTGCTATGCGGACTGGCAAATCCCGCTCTTGACCCCTCGTCTCAACTACTCCTTTCCGATACCCAAAAGTATCACCGTTATTGTCATATTAAATAAGATACGACGTTTGGTGCAATCAAAGTATCTTCCGGGAATATCAATAAGAGTTGATCTCACGGTCAAAGGTGTAACGACTATGTTCTCCAAATCTGGGTATGTCCATCACATCGCTCTCCAGCGATACGACTCTCATTGCCGACCGGCGCCATGCCTCATGACCGGGAAACCTCGATCATCAATCGCGCAACGAAACTAGTCTTAGTAGAGGCTACTAGGGACCTGGTTGTTTACGTATCACACCCGCATTAATGTTTCCGCTTAATACGGTTCTAGCATGACACAAAAACCTATTATGAACAAACGAGATATGATAAAGAATACACTTTATTAATTGCCTCTAGGGCATATCTCCTTCACAATCCCCCTGTCTAAGCTGAGAATAATCCACTGAGTTCATCTCGGTGTAGTTCTGACGTTGAGGAATAGGGGCATTCTTCCTTTTCTTGTACGGTGGCTTGCTGACAACAACTTTCTTCTGCTTTTGAATTGCAGGACCCTTACCCTTGTTGACTTGGCTCTTGTGAACAAGTGCCCTTGCTGAGCTCCTTGAGGCCCCAGCGGACGGACTCCCACTAGAAACTGTGAATTTGAGCATAGAGGGTAGCAAAAGGTAAGTGCACACATGTCAGGAGATTATACACACATTAGGTAGGCATTTGATGAATCAAATGTGGTTAAACATGAGTTAATCTTAAAACTGCAGTGTTTGACTCGGAAATTCCGGTTCAGACATGACCGGAAATTCCGGGGGACCGGAAATTCCGAGTCAGTCTGAGTCGGAAATTCCGAGTCAGACAGAAACTGCAGATCTGAGATTGACTCGGTCTAAAACTAGACCGATCCAACACAATGCAAAACTAATGTATGTAGAAGGCAAGGAATAGTGCTAGGAACAATCTCTACCAAGCAACATTGAAACAAATAACTCCACATCAAGATCCAAGTGCAAGCACATAAGGAAGAAGAAAAGTGAAGTTTGAAGGGAATATGCCCTAGAGGCACTTAATAAACATAGTTTATTGGCAATATCCCAATCGTTCATTATATGTTTTACACCATGCTATAACTGTATTAAGCGAAAACATTAATACAGGTGTGGTAGATAAACAACCAGGTCCCTAGTAGCCTCAACTAAGACTAGTTTCGTTGCGCGATTGATGATTGAGGTTTTCCGATCATAGGGCATGGCGCCGGTCGGCAATGGAAGTCATATCGTTAGGAGTAACGATGTGATGGACGTACCCAGTATTTATAGGACATAGTCATTACGCCTTAAGACCGTGAGACCAACTCTTATTGTTATTCCTGGAAGATACTTTGATCGCACCAAACGTCATATCTTATTTAGTATGACAATAACGGTGATACTTTTGGGTATCGGAAAGGAGTAGTTGAGACGAGGGGTCAACAGCGGGATTCGTCAGTCCGCATAGCCGGATAGATACTCTAAGGCCCACTCGGTGAGATTATGTCAAATGAGTTTGCAAACATGTGACTAGGTCACCAGCTGACATAATATCATAGACGAGTAGAAGATAGCGATGTCGGTAACGAGATCATGCTAGGTATGTAGATATCTGAGAATGATGCTCGGACACGCTAAGTATCGCCATGACAAAGGGTTTAAGACTATACGTCCAGGTTTGAAAGATGAAAGTCATTCGTTATATCACAGGGATTAATTCATGGGGTCCAGGCCTACGAGTTAGTCGTCGATCATAGAGGAGTCTTGATCGTACCTGTTATTATATCGAACCGCTAGGGTAACACACTTAAGGAGTTTCGACAAGACAACCGGAAAGGAAAGAGATCACCGGGAGCGTCCCGGGAGGGGTCCGATGGAGATCGGGCAGCGCCGAAAGAGTTTTCGGAGCTAGGAAAAATTATATATATTATGTTTGATATTAATTAGTGTAATTAATATGCAAATATGATTTTATATATTTATTTTCAAATTTATTTAGGCTGATTTCCCTAAATGGGCCTTCTGGTCGAAAGAAGGCCCATGGGGGGGAAGCCCTCAAGGGAATTTTGTGGGGGAGGCTTGGCCGGCCTAGGTGGGCCAAATGGGGCCCACCTAGGGCCGGCGCACCATCCCTAGCCGCACCATGGCTGTGTGATAGTCCCACATTGCCTGGCTAGGGAGGTTGGCTCCCCCCGGGAGCCTATATAAGAAGGGGCACCCCTGGCCTTTTAATTCACCAATTAATTCCCAATTTCTCTCTCGATCTCGTGGTTCCCTTGTCGGAGCCGCGCCGAGTAGAGGAGGGGGATCTCTTCCACCATAGCCCGCTGCCGCGCTGCTGGTGTTCCGGTCCAAGTCTTCCGCTGCTCGTCCTGGACTAGAGCTTCGGAGGCCGTCGTCTTCACCGTATGTGTGTGACGCCCTGCGAGGTGCTGCGCTAGCGGTACTCGGAGGCCTACTTCCTCCACCCGACCTCGGGGTCATCTTCGTCATCTTCGTCGCGCCGAGTTCTCCGCGACCTAGAGGTCGGCTACGGCGTCTTCATCGTCAACGCTTGTGCGGGAGCGTAATCCCCGCTATTCGGTCTACGAGGGTATGTATTTCGATCTCCGCCGTACTACTATATATGCATAGTGTAGATCTTGGCTAGTGTAAGGATATCGTTGCTAGGAAATTTTTTGTTCTCTGCACACGATCCCCTTCAAAGTTACCCTCATCCATTGAGGCCATTGCTTGGAGGAGTGAGTTCCCGGGGCGGAGGAGGAGCAGATCCGGCCGAGAAAGAGGTTCCCCGGCGGTCGGAGTGCTCCAGAGGGACCTTGGAGCAGCAGGGGCGGCGGCTGGAGGAGAGGGAGGTCGGATGTGGAAGAAGGGCACTAATGAGCCCTTCACCCCGAGCCTGCCCTTAAATTTTTGGACAAACCGCCCGACCGGATATTCTGAGTGTAACTTACACCGGAAATTCCGAGTCACCGGATATTCCGAGTGTAACTTACACCGGAAATTCCGAGTCACCGGATATTTCGGTTCATAAATGAACCGGATATTCCGACCTGCTGAACCAAAATCCTAGTTTTCAAAAGGATGACTTGTGTGCAATAGAGAGAAATGTTTTCAGGGGGGAGTAGGCTTGGGATAGATTTCCAAACTGTCATTGGTACACCATACTCAACTCACAACTACCAAATCGAAACATAAAGCGCCAAGTTGAGTAGGTTTCCCACATGCATGAAAAGGAGGGCAAATAGCAACAATAAGCTCCAAATAAAATCAACTCTTCAAAGAGAAGAGGTCGGTGGCCGAGGCCAACATGTAGGAGTGTATGGCATGTTACCGCGAAGATGTATCTTGGGTACATAACCAATACTCGTCGTTTTAGCTCATTAGTCATAAGAATGAATATAGAGATAAAAGAACACTTGCTATCGGCATAATGGGGGGAGGGATGGTCCAATGTATTAGGACCGCACTCCCCCGATTTCCATGCCTACATCTAAACAATATAAGATGCAATTACGTTCTAGGTGAGTGTGCAAGCGATCAAGCTAAGGACCTCGAATCAATGATATTTAGCTCATTCCTCAAAAAGCAAAACCTTCCTTCCTCAAGGGGCTTCGTGAAGATATCCGCCAATTGATCCCTTGTGCCCACATATGATAAGTCAATGTCTCCTCGGGCCACATGATCTCTTATGAAATGATGGCGGATCTCAATATGCTTGGTTCTTGAATGTTGCACCGGGTTGTAAGCAATCTTGATGGCACTTTCGTTGTCACATAGAAGAGGCACTTTGTCGCAATCGACTCCGTACTCCTTTAAAGTTTGCCTCATCCATAGCAACTGAGTGCAACAACTTGCGGCGGCAACATACTCGGCTTCGGCGGTGGAGAGAGATATACAATTTTGCTTCTTAGAAGACCAACTTACCAAGGACCTCCCAATAAATGGACAAGCGCCGGAGGTTGACTTCCTATCATCATGATCTCCCGCCCAATCGGAATCCGTGTACCCACATAATGAGAAATTTGCATCTTTGGGGTACCACAATCCATAGGTTGGGGTATAAGCCAAATATCTAAAGATTCTCTTGACCGCCATATCATGGCTTTCTTTAGCAGCCGCTTGATATCTTGCACACACTCCTACGGCTAGCACTATATCCGGTCTAGATGCACAAAGGTAGAGGAGAGATCCAATCATGGAGCGGTATACCTTTTGATCCACATCCTTACCCTTCGGGTTGAGCTCAAGGTGGCATTTGGTTTGCATTGGGGTAGAGGCACCCTTGAGATCAAGCAACTCGTACTTCTTGAGCATGTCTTGAATGTACTTTGCTTGGTTGATGAACGTTCCTTCCCTCAATTGTTTGATCTCAAATCCGAGGAAGAACTTCATCTCGCCCATCATAGACATCTCAAACCTGTCAGTCATAAGCTTAGAGAATTCTTCGTTAAATGCTTTGTTAGTGTGACGCCCCAAAAATCGGTACTATGTAGATTTAAGCGATCCCGCCGAAATCCGCATAATAACGATTTTAGGTCGCCCACCAGACATAATGTGCACACCGAAACATGCGCATTATGTGGGTGGAATTGTGATATCATTACAACAGTTCCGATACATCCACAAAATACAACAGAAGATATAATTACAACAAGGACTCGAACGAGTCAAGATACAAATGATACAATACAAAGATTCAAATGACAGCGGAAGCAAGATAGTATCCGACTACGGATAAGATACAAATTGGACTAAGAGTCCTGAAGATAAGCAATGGCGCCATATCCCTGCCCAGCCAAGCCGGAGGGATTCCCAAGCTAACGTCGTCAGACTTCAAACCTGTTAACTGCACATAAAGCACATCCCAAAAGAGGGCCAGGGCACTCCCTGGCTAGCAAAACCGACTTGCCTACTTTCTACACCATCTCCCAAAATATAGGGGAGGTGGACTTAGCGGCAGCAGCACTAGCAACCTAGAGAGACACGCTATAACTTCCGTCTAATCAGAGAGGGATAAGAGAGCGCATAAGATAAACATCTACAACTAACACCAAACATAACCCATTCTCGAATTAACCCCCTCAACCAAGTATGAGGAAGCAATTCGGGAAACTCACACGTTGAACAGTTTTAATTATCATTTATGGTGAAAGTAATTCTATATTACTAGTCAGGTTAATTAACAATGATTAGGTGTAAGTTGTCTATGATCTTGTTAGCCAGCATCATCACCAAGTCGTCCATAACCGTGGACACGGCTCATCGATAAGATTATACCCTGCAGGGGTGCACTACTGGACCCGTACTCGTTCGATCAACCCCAAAAGCAAAGCCAGAAGGTAGGGCATCTCAACACGGCAAATCTCTTCTCTACAACCCATCCAGGGAACCACATGATTGTGTGCACGGCTAATCAGGTCCAGTGCCCGCGGGATACGACCTTCATAGCACTCTAAGAACGTGCCACCCTATATGAGAATCGACTACTCCATCATCATGAGATCGTTAGGTAACCTTATGCATGCATCAAATGGAAAACCCGAACTACTTGCGGCGCCCTGGATAAGAGGCGGATTAGATCGAAGCCGCGGGGGGCTCCATAGGGCCTCCCACAAGCGGTTAGTGCGCTCAAAATTGGATCCGAGGACAAGAACTGAGTTCCTAGGTCGACACTTAGCAGAACAAAGCACCTCGCAAGGCCTTCCGCCAGCGCCTTATCTTTTAATTATAATACCCCAACATAAGACAACAGTTTATTAAGGTAGAATAACCTATCATACTAAGCATATGAAATAAACGACCAACAGACGACTCGCACAAACAACTCTAAGCATGCGCTACGACTCGCAAGGCTAACAGATAAACATGCAATATGTATTAGGATGTGGGGATAAAGCTGTATGGGCTGCAGGATAAACATGTGATGGGATCGCAGTTCAAGAATCGATAACTAGCGTAGCAGAGATCAACGGCAGGAATGAAAGACAATGTATAGGTAAACAAGCAAATTTTTCTTGCCTGGAATCCCGCATGGAAGCAGATCTTGTCGTTGCTCACACATCTCAACGTCGTATCCGCGAAGAAGCAACAAACACTGGAGAGCGTAAAAGATGCATTTTACAACTACGGCAAAAGATCCAACATGATCATATAAGAATGATGCATGGCATGGCAAGATGCAATACAGTGCAGGTAATCCAAATTAAGCGGGAAAACAACCTCGGCAAATATTATTTAGGTGCAAGTTATTTATTTACCAGCAATATTAAATGTTGGTTAACATGGCAACACATGGCATGGGTGATCTAATTAAATTAAATGGAATAGGACATTATATATTTATTACCCCTAACATTCCATATTTAATTATTTAGTTGCAATTAACAAATTATACTAAGCAATTAAAATAACAGATGCAAAATGGCATACAAATGGCATATTAATGTTTATTACATTTTTCTGATATAAAAACATATAAAGATTATTTTATTTGGAGTCATATAATAAAAGTTATTAACATATTAAGTTTCTGAATTAAACTACTAAAGGCAGGGACCTCTTCGTGATAGAAACAGTGTTGGGGAGGGTCCTCTGTGCAAACAGGGAACTTCAGGGGGCTCGGTGTAAAATTGCAGCGCTTGGAATTCTTCTCGGACTTTTCTCACCGAAAGGAGACACACCACAGCGACTGTCGTGCGGGCCCATCTAGCCTCGCTGGCGCGGGTGTGTTGTGCGGGCTCCCGCGGTCACTGACCAGCGGGGCCCGCCTGTCAGTGGGACGCAAGCAGTAAAAAAGGTTGGGCTTTTATTCCACGCGCGCGAGGACTCGAACCCGCGACGCGGAGCACAGGGGGGCGACGCTAGCCAGATGGTCCTTGTGGTGTTTGTGATACACTGGCCAACTCAATTTTTTTAACACGCAAAAGAACACAAGCTGCCTGACGAAACTGAAACGAAACCGGCGAACGACGGAGCGATTTGACGCCGAAGACCACGATTTGGCGGCGCCTTTCGCGTGCGAGCGCGTGCTGCGGGTGCGGGGTGAGTGTGGAGGCGTGTGGGAGTGCAGGGGGTGCGGTTTTGCGCATAGGGGGCGAGTGACAGAGACGAAAACGGAGTTTTGCGCCTCGGACACGACCATGGCGAAACGAGGCAAGGCGAGGACCAATCAGACGAACTTCTACTCGAATCAAGAAGGGGAGAGGGGGAAACAGATGTGGTTCTCACAGAGAGGGGGACGGTGTAGTTGTTCGGCGCGGGGGAGGTCCGGGGGCCGCGAATTCCGGCGGCGTGGCTCGCCGGCCGTGGCGGAGGCGAGGACGAGGGCGATGCTTGCGGCGATCCTGGATTCAATTCCCCGCACGCAGACGAAGCTGACGGGGAGGCAGCGCTTCGGGGCTTGGAGGAGCTCCCTCGCCGGCACCGGAGATGCCTCTCGTCGACGAGGTGGTGATGGAGGTACAGTGGATGAAAAGAACAAGGAAAAGAACGAGGAGGAAGAAGGGGATATGGTGCGGCGGCGCTGAGAGGGAAAGAGGAAAGGAGGGCTAGGGTTTCAAGAGAGGGAGAGGGGTGCGGCTAAAAGGGAGAGGGAGTGGGTGAGGGAGCATGGTGGGGGCGCCATGCCTCGGTGTAAAGGAGGTTGCTCGTCTGTGTCCGTACTAAGAAGAAGATGAGGTGGCTGGGGGGGGGGGGTTGGGCCTAAGGTAGATGGGCCAGGAGGTAAGTGGGCTTCGGCCTGAAAAAAAGATTTTTCTCCATCTGGTTTATTTCTTTTATTTATTCTTTTCTGTTTTGCATTTAACACAACTAGAAAAAGAATTTGTATAAAGAAACTTCATAAAAAAAATAGTTTTTGTTTTAGATAGGAAATTTAATAAATTAGTTTTTATCATAATTGCAAAATATTTAAATTATCCATTTTAATTAATTTGAAAAGCATTTGAAATTAATCAAATGAATTGACAATTGCATGATGATATGATAATGCAAAAGAAAAACAAACAAAAACTAAATTGGGATAAATCCCGGGGCGTTACAGTTAGTCGATCCAAAAATAATGTCATCCACGTATAATTGACAAATGAAAAGCTCTCCACTAACTTTCTTAGTGAAAAGTGTGGGGTCGATTTCCCCAACTTGGAATCCACGGTCTACAAGTAGTTCTCTAAGGTGCTCGTACCACGCTCGTGGGGCTTGTTTAAGGCCATAGAGTGCCTTATCCAACTTGTAGACATGGTTCGGATACTTGAGGTCCTCGAACCCCGGTGGTTGCTTAACATAAACAAGTTCATTTAGTGGACCATTTAGAAAAGCGGATTTAACATCCATTTGTTGCAACTTAAAGTTATGATGAGAGGCATAGGCAAGAAGAATACGGATTGACTCAAGTCGAGCCACGGGCGCGTAGGTTTCTCCAAAGTCAATGCCTTCAATTTGGGAGTAACCTTGAGCCACCAATCTTGCCTTGTTCCTCACCACCATGCCATGTTCATCTTGCTTGTTCTTGAAAATCCACTTGGTGCCGATAACATTGCGGCAATCTTTGGGTCTTTCCACCAACTTCCACACCTTGTTGCGCTCGAAGTTGTTGAGCTCTTCATGCATAGCATCAAGCCAATCTTTATCTTCAAGAGCTTCAAATACCTTCTTAGGTTCCACCATGGAGATGTGAGCTTGATGTTCACTAAAGCTTGCAAGTTGTCTTCGGGTAGAGACCTTGCTTCTCACATCACCAAGCACCTTGTCAAGAGATAGAGCTCTTAATTCTTGTGAGGTGCCAACCATATTCAAGCGGCGGATCTCGATTTCCCTCTGAGTGGTGGGAGGAATCGCTTGATCATCTTGATCATTCATGTCTCCGCCTTGACAGATTTGAGGGCCTTGATCAACCATTGTAGTGGTGTCCACCGGTGAAGGAGAGGGTTGATCTTGGCCTTGCGAGCTGCCACCGGGAATGTCAGCAGGACCGGATATTCCGGGTTCATGGACCGGAAATTCCGAACCACCGGAATTTCCGACTCCAGGTTGAACCGGATTTTCCGGTCCTCCGGAAATTCCAGGAGCAGCTGGAGAATCTTGTGCTTCTTCTTGGCTAGGCGTATTTGAAGGGGATCGTGTGCAGAAAACAAAAAATTTCCTACCGACGATATCCTAAAAGCATGCCAAGATCTATTCTATGCAGATATAGTAGTACGAACGGAGATCGGAATACGTACCCTTGTAGACCGAAAGCGGGGATTACGTTCCCGCACAAACGTTGTCGATGAAGACCGACGAAGCCGACCTCAAGGTCGTGTAGAGGAAGCAGGCCTCCGAGTACCGCTAGCGCAGCACCTCGCAGGGAGTCGCACACGTACGATGGAGACGACGGCCTCCGAAGCTCCAGTCCAGGACGAGCAGCGGAAGACTTGGACCGGAACACCAGCAGCGCGGCAGCGGGCTATGGTGGAGGATATCCCCTCTTCCTCAGCTCGGCGCGGCTCCAACTTGGGAACCACCAGATCGAGAGAGAAATCGGGAATTAATTGGTGAATTAAAAGGTCAGGGGTGCCCCTTCTTATATAGGCTCCCAGGGGGAGCCAACCTTGCCAGCCAGGCAATGTGGGACTAATCCCACATGCCTGGTGCGGCTCTGGAGGGTGCGCCGGCCCCCCTAGTGGGCCCTTGGCCCACTTGGGGCAGCCCCTCCTGGCCCCCACCGAATTCCCCTTGGGAATTTTCCCCTCTTGGGCCTTCTTTCGACCAGAAGGCCCATTTAGGGAAATCAGCCTAAATAAATTCGAAAATAAATATATAAAATCATATTTTCATATTAATAACACTAATTAATCTCAAACATAATATATATAATTTTCCTAGCTCCGAAAACTCTTTCGGCGCTGCCCGATCTCCATCGGACCCCTCCCGGGACGCTCCCGGTGATCTCCTTCCTTTCCGGTTGTCTTGTCGAAACCCCTTAAGTGTGTTACCCTAGCAGTTCGATATAATATCAGGTATGATCAAGACTCCTCAATGATCAACGACTAACTCGTAGGCCTGGACCCCATGAATAAATCCCTGAGATATAACGAATGACTTTCATCTATCAAACCTGAACGTAAAGTCTTAGACCTTTTGCCATAGCGATACTTAGCACGTCCGAGCGTCATTCCATAGATATCTCCATACCTAATCCCGACCTCGTTACCGACGACGCTATCTTCTACTCGTTCATGATCTCATGTCTCCGTGACCTAGTCACATGCTTGCAAGCTCATTAGACATGATCTCACCGAGTGGGCCCGAGAGTATCTATCCTGCTATGCGGACTGGCAAATCCCGCTCTTGACCCCTCGTCTCAACTACTCCTTTCTGATACCCAAAAGTATCACCGTTATTGTCATATTAAATAAGATACGACGTTTGCTGCAATCAAAGTATCTTCCGGGAATATCAATAAGAGTTGATCTCACGGTCAAAGGCGTAACGACTACGTTCTCCAAATCTGGGTATGTCCATCACATCGCTCTCTAGCGATATGACTCTCATTGCCGACCGGCGCCATGCCCCATGACCGGGAAACCTCGATCATCAATCGCGCAACGAAACTAGTCTTAGTAGAGGCTACTAGGGACCTGGTTGTTTACGTATCACACCCGCATTAATGTTTCCGCTTAATACGGTTCTAGCATGACACAAAAACCTATTATGAACAAACGAGATATGATAAAGAATACACTTTATTAATTGCCTCTAGGGCATATCTCCTTCAGTCTCCCACTTGCACTAGAGTACAACTTAACCTAGATTACAACTTGGTAAAAGCCTAACACCCATAGCTAACTGGTGTTGTTCATGCTTATCAAGCGGGAGAGGCTTCGTCAGCGGATCTGCCACATTCAGATCCGTATGCACTTTGCAAATCTTCACATCGCCTCCTTGTACGTACTGACGTATCACGTGGAAGCGTCGGAGAATGTGTTTGGCGGTGGAGTGAGACCTTGGCTCCTTGGCGTTTGCAATGGCACCCGTATTGTCGCAGAAGAGGATCACGGGGTCTTGCACGCTCGGGAACACTCCAAGTTCGATGACGAACTTCCTCAGCCAAACAGCTTCATTTGCGGCCTCGCAGGCAGCAATGTACTCCGACTCCATTGTAGATTGTGCGACTATGGGTTGCTTCCCACTTCTCCAGCACACGGCGCCTCCATTCACCTTGAACACGTAACCTGTCTGTGACTTACAGTCATCGGGGTCTGAGCAGAAACTTGCATCTACGTAACCCGTTACGCCAAGTTCTTCATCGCAGCCACCATACACAAGGAACATTTCCTTTGTCTTATTGAGATACTTAAGAATGCTCTTAACAGCTACCCAATGAGGCATTCTAGGATTACTCTGGAACCGGCTTGTCAAACTTAGAGCTAATGCCACATCCGGTCTAGTACTCAACATTGCATACATGATCGATCCTATGGCTGAAGCATAAGGATGTTTCGTCATTTCGGCCTTACCCAGTTCCATCACCGGACACTGCGCCTTACGCAATATCTTATTCTTGATAACCGACAGAGAACCCTTCTTTGCCTTCTCCATACGGAAACGCTTCAGTATTTTATCAAGGTAAGTACTCTGACTTAGTGCTAATAGGCGCCTTGATCTATCGCGATAGATTTTTATGACTAAAACATACGCAGCTTCTCCTAAGTCCTTCATGGAAAACTTACTGTTTAAATATTCCTTCACGCTATTCAGAAGTTCCACATCATTCCCAATTAGCAATATGTCGTCAACATACAGTGCTAAGAACACAACCGAGCTCCCACTCATTTTCTTGTAAATACAGGTCTCTTCCACATTCTGGATAAATCCAAAACCTTTGATTACCTCATCAAAGCGAAGATTCCAGCTCCGAGATGCCTGCTTCAATCCATAGATGGATCGCTGAAGCTTGCACACCTTGTTAGCACTTCCTGGATCGACAAAACCTTCCGGCTGTACCATGTACAACTCTTCCTCAATGTTTCCATTCAGGAAGGCCGTTTTGACGTCCATCTGCCAGATTTCATAATCATAGTAGGCAGCTACCGCTAACAAAATCGGAATAGACTTAAGCATCGCTACCGGTGAAAAAGTTTCATCGTAGTCAATTCCATGAACTTGTCGGAAACCCTTTGCGACAAGCCGAGCTTTATAGACGGTCACATTACCATCAACAACAGTCTTCTTCTTAAAGATCCACTTATTCTCGACGGCCTTGCGCCCTTCGGGAATATCCACCAAAGTCCACACTTTGTTATCATACATGGATCCTATTTCGGATTTCATGGCTTCAAGACATTTCTCGGACTCTAGACTCTCCATCGCCTCCTTGTAGTTCGTAGGTTCGTCTTGCTCGACTAGCATGACGGTGCAAACCATGTTGCCATACCATTCTGGTGGGATCCAAGATCTACCATACCTACGAGGTAGAACATCTTCCTCGACAGTTTCTCCCACTCCTTCCACGGAGGACGTTTCCGGAATTGCTTCCGTTGCGCCACTCGGAATCTCGAGTTCAGGATCAACGATTTCATCGAGGTCTACCTTCCTCCCACTTACTCCTTTCGCGAGAAACTCCTTCTCTAGAAAGGTACCGGTCTTCGCGACAAAAGTTTTGCCCTCAGCTTGGTTGTAGAAGGTGTACCCAACGGTTTCCCGCGGATATCCTACAAAGACGACTTTCTCCGACTTCGGTTCGAGTTTGTCGGGCTATAGTTTCTTAACGTACGCCTCACAACCCCAAACCTTCAGATACGATAACTTAGGCTTTTGGCCATACCATAATTCATACGGCGTCGTTTCAACGGACTTGGACGGAGCCCTATTTAAAATGAATGCGACTGTTTCTAACGCATAACCCCAGAAGGACACTGGCAGATTGGTAAGAGACATCATAGATCAGACACTATCCAGTAGAGTACGATTACGTCGCTCGGACACACCGTTACGCTGCGGCGTTCCGGCGGGCGTAAGTTGGGGCACTATTCCACAACTCTTCAGATGTGTGCCAAACTCAAAACTCAAGTACTCTCCACCGCGATCGGACCGGAGATGCTTGATTTTCCTATTAAGCTGATTCTCAACTTCACTCTGGAATTCTTTGAACTTTTCAAACGTTTCAGACTTGTGTTTCATCAAATAGATATAACCGTATCTACTCAAGTCATCAGTGAAGGTGACGAAGTAACGATAACCATTGCGTGTCGAAACGCTCATCGGTCCACACACATCTGTATGTATGATCCCCAACAAATCCGACGCCCGTTCAACGAAACCTTTGAACGGTGTCCTGGTCATTTTGCCCATAAGGCATGGTTCGCATGTATCGAGGGATCCGAAATCCAACGAGTCCAAGAGTCCATCGGAGTGGAGTCGCTTCATGCGTTTTATACCAATATGACCAAGACGGCAATGCCACAAAAACATGGCGGTATCGTCACTACACTTAATTCGTTTGGCTTCTATGTTATGGATGTGAGTACTACGATCGAGATTCAACAAGAATAAACCGTTATTCTCAGGAGCATCAACATAAAAGATAGCATTCATATAAATAGCACAAATGCTTGACACTGATTTAAATGAATAACCGTCTTGTAACAGGCAAGACCCACTTATAATGTTTACACTCAAGGATGGCACAAAATAACATTTATTTAAAACCAAAACTAATCCCGATGGTAGATGTAGAGGGAGCGTGCCGACAGCCACCACGTCGACTCTTGATCCGTTGCCGACGCGCATCGTCACCTCATCCTTCGCTAGCCGCCTTCTATTCCGTAACTCCTCCTGAGAGTTACATATATGAGCAACAGAACCAGTATCAATTACCCACGTATTGCTCCGGGCGGATGTAAGGTACACATCTATAACATGTATATCAAATATACCTTGCTCTTTGTCGACCGTCTTGCCAGACTTCTTATCCTCCAGATACTTGGGGCAGTTGCGCTTCCAGTGACCCTTCCCCTTGCAGTAGAAACACTCCACGCTAGCTCTGGGACCAGACCTGTTAGTCCTGGGCTTGGCAGCCAACTTTGCCTCCCTCCGGGACTTCCAGCTCTGCTTTCCCTTGCCACCGGACTTCTTGAAATCAACGGTCTTGTTGACCATCAACAGCGTGTGCTCCTTCTTAATCTCTACCTCAGCAGTCTTGAGCATCACGAACACTTCACCCAGGGACTTAGCCATGCCCTGCATGTTGTAGTTCATGACGAAGCCTTTGTAGCTTGGTGGCAACGATTGCAACACCCTGTCAATCGCCAGCTCATCGGGAATCTTGCATTCCAGAGCATTCAGGCGTTGAACGTAGCCAGACATCTTGACTACATGCTCGCTCACACTGCTATGCTCTTCCATCTTGGCTGAGAAGAAAAGCTCAGAAGCCTCATATCTCTCAGCCTTAGCCTGCGGCGCGAAGACAGCCTTAAGATCCGAAATGATCTCAAAGGCGCTCATCTTCTCAAAGCGCTTCTGTAGGTCGGCTTCCATGGCGTAGAGCATGCCACTCTGGACAAAGGCAGAATCCTCCGATCGGGTCTGGAAGACCTTCTTCTCATCCTCAGAGGCATCATCTGCAGGAGGGTCACCTATGGCGGCCTCAATGACGTAGGCCAACCTATGGGGAGTGAGGAGGATCCTCAGGTTGCGGAACAAGGCCATGAAGTTTGACCCATTGGTCTTAAGCTTTTCTTTCTCAAGGAACAGACCTAGGTTAAACGAGGGGCGAGACATCTACAATGGAATTTGCAACAACATAAGACTTTGTTCATAATAATTTTGAGTCATAGTATTTTAGAAAATAACTAACATAACTCCCACTCAAACGAACATCCCTCCTGGTCGTTTAAGCGATTACACGACCCCCATCCATTGCACCACCCCTCATCATCAAAGTCGGCGGCACAACTTCAAGAGTAGACAAAATCGTCTGCCACACCAATTTTGTGACTCGTGCTCGACCTTTCGGTCTTCCTGTTCCGAGGCCATACCTCTGAGTATGCTAGGCTCGCCACCAAAGACCTCCACGCTGACGCTTGTGCAACATGGCTTACACCCAGTGTATGCGAACGACGAGATGTATGACACCCGATCATCACGGCCTGCCTCATAACGTAGAACTTTCTTGGTGGTGCACGTTGGAGGGAGAACACTAGTGGTATTTTGAAGGGATCATCTTATTCAGCTACCGCCGTGTAACTAATGTATGCTATACACACAATCACACAAAATAAGATGCACACAAAACATCAAATGTAATGCAATGTGATATAGTCCATCGCGCCATGGTCTTCTTGGCGCCCGCAGTTTATAAACAATTTAATAAACCTACCTTGACCATATCACATAGCCCCTGCAAAATAAAGTTAGACGCTTCTACTTTATCTTTTGCATATTTTACGTGGCTTGGGGCTTTCGTAAATAGAACCGCTTCATACCTACGAATCTTATGACCAAAACAACGATCCAATAATTGCATGTTTAAGCATCCCTTTCGGGCCCTCCATTGAAAATGCGAAGACCAACTAAAGAGAGAGAAACTGTCACCCGCCAGCCACATATACGGTACAAGCCGTAGGTCAGTAGTGGAACCAGTCTCGCGTAAGCGTACGCGTAAAATCGGTCTGGGCCGCTTCATCAACTCAATGCCGCTGGAATACACAAGTGCACGCTAGAGGGTAGCAAATAACAGGAACGGTGCCCCCGTGCAGAGCACGGGTTCTAACAACGTACAGCTATATCTACGATAGATCGGCTCTGATACCACTGAAGGGGATCGTGTGCAGAAAACAAAAAATTTCCTACCGACGATATCCTAAAAGCATGCCAAGATCTATTCTATGCAGATATAGTAGTACGAACGGAGATCGGAATACGTACCCTTGTAGACCGAAAGCGGGGATTACGTTCCCGCACAAACGTTGTCGATGAAGACCGACGAAGCCGACCTCAAGGTCGTGTAGAGGAAGCAGGCCTCCGAGTACCGCTAGCGCAGCACCTCGCAGGGAGTCGCACACGTACGGTGGAGACGACGGCCTCCGAAGCTCCAGTCCAGGACGAGCAGCGGAAGACTTGGACCGGAACACCAGCAGCGCAGCAGCGGGCTATGGTGGAGGAGATCCCCTCTTCCTCAGCTCGGCGCGGCTCCAACTTGGGAACCACGAGATCGAGAGAGAAATCGGGAATTAATTGGTGAATTAAAAGGCCAGGGGTGCCCCTTCTTATATAGGCTCCCAGGGGGAGCCAACCTTGCCAGCCAGACAATGTGGGACTAATCCCACATGCCTGGGGCGGCTCTGGAGGGTGCGCCGGCCCCCCTAGTGGGCCTTCTTTTGACCAGAAGGCCCATTTAGGGAAATCAGCCTAAATAAATTTGAAAATAAATATATAAAATCATATTTGCATATTAATAACACTAATTAATATCAAACATAATATATATAATTTTTCCTAGCTCCGAAAACTCTTTCGGCGCTGCCCGATCTCCATCGGACCCCTCCCGGGACGCTCCCGGTGATCTCCTTCCTTTCCGGTTGTCTTGTCGAAACCCCTTAAGTGTGTTACCCTAGCGGTTCGATATAATATCAGGTATGATCAAGACTCCTCAATGATCAACGACTAACTCGTAGGACTGGACCCCATGAATTAATCCCTGAGATATAACGAATGACTTTCATCTATCAAACCTGAACGTAAAGTCTTAGACCTTTTGCCATAGCGATACTTAGCACGTACGAGCGTCGTTCCATAGATATCTCCATACCTAATCCCGACCTCGTTACCGACGATGCTATCTTCTACTCGTTCATGATCTCATGTCTCCGTGACCTAGTCACATGCTTGCAAGCTCATTAGACATGATCTCACCGAGTGGGCCCGAGAGTATCTATCCTGCTATGCGGACTGGCAAATCCCGCTCTTGACCCCTCGTCTCAACTACTCCTTTCCGATACCCAAAAGTATCACCGTTATTGTCATACTTAATAAGATACGACGTTTGGTGCAATCAAAGTATCTTCCGGGAATATCAATAAGAGTTGATCTCACGGTCAAAGGCGTAACGACTACGTTCTCCAAATCTGGGTATGTCCATCACATCGCTCTCTAGCGATATGACTCTCATTGCCGACCGGCGCCATGCCCCATGACCGGGAAACCTCGATCATCAATCGCGCAACGAAACTAGTCTTAGTAGAGGCTACTAGGGACCTGGTTGTTTACGTATCACACCCACATTAATGTTTCCGCTTAATACGGTTCTAGCATGACACAAAAACCTATTATGAACAAACGAGATATGATAAAGAATACACTTTATTAATTGCCTCTAGGGCATATCTCCTTCAGTAATGGGCACGGTGTTGTCGATGGGTGTTTCTTGTGTTGGGGTGGTCACCACTTGTGAAGAACTTGATCCTTGTTGAGCCACCTCATAATAGAGTTCAACGGGGCGGTGGACTCCTAACCCCATTCTTCGGATAGCTTCTTGAGGTTGATCATCACCTGCAACGGAAACGCCACTTTGCTCCACAAGGGAGCCGTCATTCTCCTCGAACACCGCACTACAAGTTTCTATGATTATGCGCGAGGCCTTATCATAGACTCTATAAGTGTGGGATTCGGATCCGTAGCCCACAAATGTCCCTTCAAGAGACTTAGATTCAAACTTGCCTAAACGAACACCTTTGATGAGATAAAAACACTTACAACCAAAAACTCAGAAGTAAGAGATATTGGGCTTGTTCCCGGTGAGCACTTCATAGGGGGTCTTCATGAGTCCTTTGCGGAAGAAGAGTCGGTTGGATGAATGGCAAGCGGTGTTGACGGCTTCGGCCCAAAAGTTGTGAGGGGACTTGAACTCCGCCATCATCGACCTTGCCATCTCAATAAGAGTGCGATTCTTCCTTTCGGCTACACCATTTTGTTGGGGAGTATAAGCAACGAAATATTGATAACGAATCCCTTCTTCACTAAGGAACTCGTTTAAGGTGTAGTTCTTGAACTCGGACCCGTTGTCACTTCTTATCACCAAGATAGGGGCATTGTGTTGACGTTGAGCCTCACTGGAGAAGTCGATGATAGTTTGTTGAGTCTCCATCTTTGTCTTGAAGAAGAAAACCCATGTGTATCTTGAATAGTCATCAACAATCACCAAGCAATATTTCTTGCCACCAAGACTAGCTTCCGGAATGGGACCAAAGAGGTCAACATGGAGAAGCTCCAAAACCCTTTTTGAAGAAATTATGGTCTTGCTTGGATGGTAGATGTCATGCATTTTTCCTTCAACACACGCCCTACACATTCGATCCTTCGAGAAAGAAACATGGTCTTTTAGTCCTAGGATATGGCCACCCTTGTGGAGACTTTGCAAAGTTCTCATGTTGACATGGTCTAGTCGGCGATGCCATAGCCAACCCAAGTCCGCCTTTGCGAATAGGCACATTGTATGGGAAGTGGTGACTCCGGAGAAGTCAACCACAGAGAGCCCATTCTCAATGTACCCAACGAAAGACACATTGAGAGACTTGCTCCGCAAGAGAATGACCATTTCCTTTTCGAAGACAACGGTATAACCCAAACAAGTTAAGGAATGGACGGAGATCAAGTTGAAACCTAGGGACTCGACAAGCAAGACATTCACAAGTGTGATGTCCGGTGCCACTACCACCTTGCCGAGCCCTATTACCTTAGACTTTGAATTGTCACCATATGTAACGGTCATTTGATCATCATTGGGCTTCAACTCCGTTACAATCTCCTTGCTTCCGGTCATATGACTAGTGCACCCACTATCAATTATCCATTTCGATCCTCCGGAAGCAAGGCCCTACACACAATCAATTCTTTGGTTTAGGTACCCATTTTGCAATGGGTGCCTTTTGGTTAGCAACAAGGGTCTTTGGAACCCAAATAGCATATTCAATATAACCATCAAAAGGACCAATGTATCTAGCATAGACATCCCCATAATAGTCAACATATAAAGCATAGTTGGGGTTAGATATGCCCGCAAAGTCATCACGAGTGAGAGTGCCCCTTGTGGCATTTCCACTCGCAATGTCATCTTTCTTGGCTTGTGCGGTCTTGGTCTTCTTCTTGATCTTCTTCTTCTCCTTAGCAACATAACCTAGACCTTCCTTACCCTTGTGGGGCACTCGCTCATGAAGTGGAGTAGTGAGTGTCCCCTTACCTTTATCAAGGGAGGTCTTGGACTCGGTTACCATGGAGGGAAAAACAAGATCCTAGCTTTATCCTTGACAACATTTGCGTTAGTATTCAAAGGAGTAGAAGTACTAGGTTTCTCAAGAAGAGTTATCCGAGTTTGGAGTTGATCACGAGACTTGAGTAGACGTTCGTGATCACTTGTCAATACCTTGTGAGTATTTTCAAGTGACTCGAGGTCTTCGCAAAGTCTAGCATGAGCAACTACAAGCTTGGACTTCTCATTTTGCACAATTTTACATTTAGCAAAGTAGAGATCACGATACTTAGTGATCTTAGCAAGTTGCTCCTTGAGGAGAGCATGAGCTTCTTGTTCATCTTCGAGAGAGGATTGGAGGGACACCTTAGCGTGTGCATCCTCTCTCTCAATCTCACCTTTTAATTCAAGCTCATCCTCAAGCTCACCTATACGACTCATAATTGAGCCAAAGTGTTTCTTTCCTTCTCCTTGCAAGTTAGTCATGAATTTATCAAATGCAATAATTTAATCCTTGACTTCTAGGCTCATACCATCATCAATGTCATGGGATATGGAGGTGGGGGACAATTTTACCTCGGATGTCTTTGCCATGAGACATCTTGGATTCTTGATGATGGGGCTCTCGTTTGGTGAGGAGAAGAGTGACGGAGGTGTGGAATAAATGGCTAGTGCGGCCACTTGCGTTGGAGTATCTTCCTTGTCACTATCTTCATCATCGGTGGGATATTGCTCTTGAGTCACCAAGACAAACTTTTGGTTTCATGGGCATGATCCCTTTGCCCTTCGTCTTGGCCACGAGCCTCCCACCATGATCCTCTCTTCTCTCCCATGGGCAATCTGCAACAAAGTGGCTTTTTTCATCACAGTTATAGCAAAGCCTCACCTTGTTGAATGGCTTTCCTCCATTGGAGGGAAACTTCTTGTCAATCCTCGCTTTGGCCCTTCCGGGGTTCTTCCAAAACGTTCTTGCCGCAAGACCCATGTGTTGAGTAAGAGTACTTGAGAGGGTCTCACTAGATAGCTCGACTTGATCATCATACTCCTCTTCATCCTCTTCTTCAACGGTGGCCTTCAAAGCAATTGAGGCATGCTTGTGCATCTCTATGGCTCTAGCTCTTGCATCTTGTGCAATCTTGGAGGCCACCTTGTATGCGGTCATCTCTTGCATAACTTCATTGGATGTCATCTTTGCGAAGTCATGTCTCCCTTGGAGTGTCTTCAAATCCGTTTCCTCAAAGGGCAAGAGAGCGGTCACAAACTTCCTCTTGATCCAAGCATCATCAATGTACACCGCCCCGAGGTTCTTGAAGGAGTTGGCAACCAACACCAACCTCCGGTACATGTCCTCGTGGCTTTCTCCATCAAACTTGTAGAACCCTTCCACCTCATTGCATAAGGCATCATACCGGTTCTTCTTCATGCTTTCATTCCCGACGAAGATGTCGGAAAGAAGACTCCAAACTTCTTTGGCGGTGGAGAATTGTTGGATGAGCGCCATGTCCTTCTCTCCAACGGCCATTTGGAGTTGATGAAGAGCGGTGGCGTTGAGTTGACTATCAACCACCTCTCTTCTTGTCAAGTTGGTTGGATCATGGGGCTTGTATCCTTCTTCAATGATGCGCCATAGCTCAATGGAGGCACTACATAGATGAGACCTCCTTAGAATTTGCCATTGAGAGAAATGAGTAGGTTTAAGCTTAGGTGGATCACTTCTAAAGTTTACATGAGGGTGAGGGATAGGAGGGTTAGGAGAGTAATTATGGCTGACATTATGAAATTCCTCTCCTTTGAGGGTGTTAGAGGAGCTCGGTGATTCATCCTTTTCCGCCTTCCCGAGGGGAACACTTGAGGTAACATCTTTGGACCCATCCGAAGATGACTCCTTAGAGTTCTCCAAATGCTCCTTAGGAGGAGGAGAGGGAGAAGTAGCCTCGTGCTCCTTAGACTTCAAGAGTGCCATGAGCATCTCATTCATCTTGAGGAGTTGGGCCTCCAAGGACGATCTCATATCAATAAGATCGGCCATGGTTGCCCCTTTGGCTAACGCCTCCTTCTCCGCTTCTAATTTCTCACGGGCGGCCCTCTCGGCATCGGATTCCGTCATCGTTGCACTTAGGCGGTTAAGCCCTTAAAAGTGAACCTGGCTCTGATAACAATTGAACGGGAATCCGGCACCTAGAGGGGAGGGGGGGGGGTGAATAGGTGCTATTACAAATTTTAGGTCTTTTCAAATTTAGGCTCAACGCAAAGGTAAATTCTCTAGATATGCAACTACGGTGAATTTACCTAAATGACAATCTAAGCAATAATAAGATAAGCAAGCTAACAAGACAAGCAAGTAAGGGAGCAAAGATAAGGGGAACCAAGCGAAGCACGCGGAGACGAAGATGTAATCCCGAGTTCCACCCAAGGGTGTACGTCTCGTTTGGAGAGGTGTGCGCTACCACAACAGGTTAGCCGCAACGCCACAAAGGCTCACCTTCTTCTCCGATGAACTCAACCACAAAGGTTGCGAGTTCACCTTCCACTATTGATCCCCTTTTAGGGCGGAGATCGAATCCCTTACAAACGCTTGAGGCACGCACCCACAACTTAATTGGGGCTCTCAATCAGACCACAAAAGGTCAAGGACCACAAAAGGTCAAGGACCACAAAAGGTCAAGGCAACACCAAGATTACAACAATGGTGAACTAGGTTTTCCCACCGGAAACCCTAGTTCACGAAATCCCCAAGTGAATGGGGAGGAAATGCAAATCCCTTCGGTGAAGATGTAGATCCGGGCCTTCTCCTCCAATCCTCCAAAGATCAACGAATTTGGGTGGAGGGATTGGGAGATCTTGTTGATTTGAGCTTTCAAGAATGGTAGGAGAGAGAATATCTGAGAGCTAGCTGTTCTTGAGTGAGTGAGGGGGTATTTATACCCCCTCTCAAAATCTGGCCGTTGGCTGCTTCGAGGACCCGGAAATTCCGGTATAAGTGACACCCGGAAATTCCGGTCATCCGGAATATCCGGTGAAATGAAATATCCAAGTTGAATTTCCGGTTGAGATCAGAACCACTTTGACATCTTGACTTAGCCAATTTTCTGAGGGTGACTCGGAAATTCCGAGTCAGTGAAATTTCCGAGCTGAATTTCCGGTTGAAGTCAGAACCACTTTCTGAACTTGACTTAGCCAATTTTCTGAGGGTGACTCGGAATATCCGAGTCAGTGAAATTTCCGAGCTGAATTTCCGGTTGAAGTCAGAACCACTTTCTGAACTTGACTTAGCCAATTTTCTGAGGGTGACTCGGAATATCCGAGTCAGTGAAATTTCCGAGCTGAATTTCCGGTTGAAGTCAGAAGCACTTTCTGAACTTGACTTAGCCAATTTTCTGAGGGTGACTCGGAATATCCGAGTCCGAGACCCAGAATATCCGATTCTGGGAAGAATTTCAGAAACTCTTTTTCTCTACATTTTGGCTTTGGGATTTGTGATATGAAATTCACCCAAACTGAAATACTTAGCAATAGGATTAGTATATCATTAGTATTGTTAACTAACACACAAAACACTAGGGATTAAGAAATGTTCTTTCAATCTCCCCCTTTTTGGTGTTAGATGACAATACCAAGATTTGCAAAGAAACAAAATGCAATGTCATATTTTTGACAGAAAATGGCTCCCCCTAAATAAGTGCATGTAATCAACACAATATGACAAAGGATAGGAGCAATTTTATAACAACAAACACAAGATATCACAAAGGAGAAAAGAGACAAAATGTAAGGTTATGGTAGCATTTGAGACTAGATAGATTTTCATACCTTATGTATATAGAATATGAAGAGAATACCAACACAATAAATTCGAAGTCTCAACCATAGGATAATGATAGCAGCAAAACATTGTCTCAGTACATAGTTATCACACATGGAAATTAAAAGAGTTCAACAAATAACTTCAAACAAGATAAATGGACACAAGCGCAAATAAATGGTAAACGCGTATGCTTGTGCCCGACCCCTTGCAAATCACCGAAGAAGTCCTACTAGAGCAACTTCTCCCCCTTTGGCATCTAAACGCCAAAAAGGAAGAAGAGCGATGCTACGTCCCATGGAGGTCTTCAGTCCGAGGGGGTCTCCTCATCATCATCATCATCTTCGTCATCCTCATCATCCTCCTCATCATCCTCATACTCTGCCTCCTCATCCTCATCTTCCTCCTCATCATCATAGTCATGTCCTGTGGTGTATGAGCTGCCGCCAAGGTCATGGTCAATCAGAGTCCACGGAGCCAAGGAACCCTGGTTCCACTGGGCAAAGGACAAGGATCCGACAGTTCAGCAGGAGCAGGAGAGCCAGATGCATGGTGAAGGATCAAGTCTTGCTTGTAGGCCATCTGACGGCGATCCTTGTAGGCAGTGTATTGCTACATGCGGATGTCCACATTCATGCATAGGACATTGCGTTGGAACCAATTCAGCTTCTTGACCTTCGCATGAGTGGCTCGGACATGAGTGGGAGCAGCAGCCCTCCTAGCATCACCCATGAAGGATCCACCCTGAGCTGAGCTAGTAGAAGGCCTAAGAGTCAATCATTTTTTTATAGAGTAGTATAATTGTCTTGCTAGTATTAATGAGTTATGAGAATATATATGGCGTACTTATTTAGATTGTGTCACATAACTGGAATCAATCATTCTTTGTTCTTGTGAGATCTTTTTGTTCTCCCTTTTGTGCCTTCATTACCAACGGATGAGATTTGAGAGGAACAAGGGTTTAAAGTCCACATAGTTGATTATTTAAGGTGTTTATCGATAATTATACCTCATTTAATGCAGGATAAATGTGCACACAATTTTTATATCCAATATCTTCCATATCTTCCGTGTGATATTGAGAAGATACTGCTAGATATACTTAGATTTCCATAGTTGCCTAGTCGGTTCCAGCTACACAGGTTCCAAATACATTCATTGGCACATTAGTATTTCTATCACAGTGCAACGCTAGGTAAAATAGTGACTACTACAAAGGTACGAGAGATTGTTTTCCAATATATTCATGTATTGCGTCGTCAAGGATAAATGATGATTTAATGCCAAGGTTAAACTGGTTGACAAACTTTCACCGGACATGTAAATACCATTCCAAATGAGTGGGTGGGCGCGTGAAATAAAAAAACGACGTCGTAAACATTTAGGACTAGCTAAATATTAGTACTCCCTCTGATCCTAAATAACGGTCGGAGCTGTGCTATGACTTTGTAGGTAAGTAGTTCTTTTCTTGCGACTATTAAAACGGATCAGAGGGAGTAGTATATTTCAAGTAGTTCCAAGGAGAAAAAAAAACTACTATCAGACTGCACGTAGCGAAATAATCTCACGGTGGGCTTCTTCCAGAAGCCCCGCCATCTGGTTGGAGGCTGAAACGTGGGGCCCAAAGCAGCTTAGCTCACTGCCCCTCGTTTCGTTTCACAGGCTTCTCCACACCGAAAACCCTGCCGGATGACCGCACTCGCTGACTCCCGGGGCCCACATCGGCTGCGGCTGCTGCTTGGCTCGCGCGAGTGTGAGACCATCAGTGTGACAGTCTTCAGTGGGTTCTACTACGACGCAGTGAGGTTCATCAAAAGCCAATGGGTGGGCCGTGGGCCGTGGGCCGTGGTTAGGCCGCGAGAGCCCCCGTTCCATCAGCATCGCGGTTAAGTCGTTGATTGAGAAGGATCGGGCCGTATCCTGGCTAAATGATGGTCGCATTCGTCGGGCGAGACGAGATGGCCGCCATCGTCGGATTCCCGGCTCCTCTTCCTCGATCGCGATCCTCCCCAACCTCGTACCACCAATCTGTATGGCCTCGGTCCAGGAAAGCACCTGCCTGTTTCTCCAAGGTGAGCCCTATGGCATCGCTGACAAAGGATCAAATCATATGTAGGATAGATATAGGTTGGCCGCGCCAGAAACCAGCAGGTAGCTAGGGGACTTGTGGGGCGTCATACTTCTAATTCCCATGCAGATGATTTCAATGGTCGTCACCAATGATATATACACCAGATCAAGTTCACGGACCATAACACATCTGTGTTTCTTTGGCTAATCTTACAAGTGTCTAGAACACCACTTATTTGACGTATATATGCAATATTCTAACTCCCATGGACAACGATGCTATGCCTATGCAATAGTAGTGGATATGACTCATGAGACATGTAGAGCTACACACGATCGATGCTCTTGTAAGAACGCAGAGGAGGAACCGCGGAAGTGCTTGACGGAAGTGATGGATACGCAGAAACATCGAAATCGGATGGTGCGCAATGCAAAGCCCATGCTTCGTGGATCCGTCGATTCTGCAGGGCCCTAGCTTGAATTGACAGCCCATTTGCATCAATGCCATTCTTGTGTTGAGGTCCTGCATTGGACATTTGGATGGGTGAGATTGCCCAAGTTCAGACTATAAAAGGAGACTAGGTGTTTGAGTAGCTTGTGCTGACAACAGTGAGGCATTATAACATAGCTTTTCAGTGTTCATGATGAGTAGTAGCTTACTTTGGCTTTCTTCCACCAACTGACGAGTCGCCGGCACTTGCTTTGTTCGTTGTTCTCAATGGACGACGTGGCGGAGGTGGCGGCGTCGGTGGCTGCAACATCGATCGAGTGGATAACTAGGTCAGCACGCAAATCTCGAGGCATAAAGCAACGTCGTATAAGAACAAATGGATATCTTAAGATTATGGGAATGTGGATATTATGCCACGAAAGAAAGTCATACATTTGGAGCTCTAGGCTTGGTGTTTCCGGGCTGCCAAGGAGTTGGTTTCTTTGGTGTGGATGCTCGAGATGGCACTGTCCCCTGAATGCCCTACACAAAGGGTCATTATGATCGTTAGCAAGTTCATTTCGACTGTTAATGTCAGTATCTTCACGGCCTCATTTCAGAACACTTGTTTGCAGAGGCTTTATGGGAAGTGTCGGCTGACAACATGATAACAGCCTCTTTGAATCATAGTGTTTCGTGAAATATAGACTAAGCAAAGTTCAGAATACATGTTAATATATCAATACTGAACACAACTGTTTCAGTCATCGGTAATCCAGTACTACTCAATAACCTGTTTTAAAAGCAAGTTTCTCATATGTACCAGAATTTACGAAGAAGAAACTAGTCCCGTTGGGGCCACTGTGTTACTCGTAATAGCTATTTGCCAAAACCTGGTATTATTGTTATTTTTATCATATAATTCACTGCTCTCAAGTCTCAATTATATAATATAACCATATGATACAGAGTAAAAGAGAGTGACTTTTGTGCAACTTACCTCTTTCTTTTTCAGCCTCGCAAACGCTGGTTCGCCGACACTAGAACTCAACATTTTCGACGGTGGAAAGTTAACCGAGCTACAAAGTGAGAAGTCACTGTCAGGCATGAAGGCTCAAACCAGTTTGAAAAATCAGAATTCAGAATCTTCTTATACATTCTAACAATATTAAAGATTCACACCTTGACACTTGCAAGCCCATTCTTTTTGGTCTTGTTAAGTGACTGTCTAATGTTGAAGGACTCTTCGATCCTCTGATATTGCTGGTCGTTGAAGCAGGAAAGTAATATACAGTTAAAAAAACAGCACACAAAGGTAAATCTTCCAAGAATGCGTGTTAATGTTTACAGGAGTAACCTTCTTGATTCCGGCTTGGTACTTTTAGTAGAATTTGCAGGGGCTGCCTTTTTCAGAGTACTCTGGAGGAAGATGTAAATTATAAGAGACTTAGTGCCACTATGCTTCACACACAAAACATAGACTTGAGCATAAACCCGTACTCACATTACGACAGTATAACTATGAGATTATAAGGTTTTTTGGTTACTTTTATGACAAGAGAAGAGGCCCAAACGTACCACTGAGGTTGCTGTAGCCGTTGGATTGACCTGAGATGATCTAGTCTTGCTAGACGTTCTCGGATCCATTTTCTGAACACTATCCCTGGTTATAGGGCGTCTTTCTCCTGTAGACGGTCGGCGTGCACTTGCAATATCAGCATGCTTTGCTGCACTCCCTCTGCTGACAGAGAGTCTTTCAGAAGTAGAAGGTCGGCATGGCACGGTGACAGTGGATTGCTTCTGTGCATGCTCTCTGCTGATAGGGCGTCTGTCGGCAGAGGAAGGTCGTCGTGGGGTGGATATCTCAGCAGGCTTCTTAACACTCGCCCTGGTGATCTGGTGCCGCTCTCCCACAGAGGGCATTCGCGCAGATGATGACGAGGGTCTTCTGACACCTGTAGTCTCGATAGTTTCTTTTGTTGTAGGCTTGCGAGTCCGTGCGGCTCCACCAGTTTTCTGATGTGTCACATTCGAACTACGAACATTATCTGTCTTAGTTTTCTGGTTCAAAGTCATACTGGGCTTCAGTGAAGCAGGTCTCTGAAATGGTTCATGCAAAAGGTGTTATGACTTTGACAGTACATCCATTTTCCCAGGCATATAAACGCTAAACATGTGCTCATGAAGCTAACTAAAAACTATCCTAGAAAAATCCAGCTTAAAACTACATTAAAAAGAGAGCACCCACAATAAAGTATCATATCATCATTCTATATATTATCGAAAAAAATCATCATTCTATAAGACGAGCAATATTACAGAAGAAAACAGCAGCAAAGTTTTTGACAGATAAAATTGATTCAGAGAGTACTGTACTGAAACTTGGTTGCGCTATTACCTTACTAACAGACGTACGGTCCAGAGGGCTGCCTGAAATCGTTTTGATGGATTTTGGTATTATCATTGAAGCATATTTAATTCTGGGGTCTTTCTCAACAATTCTTTTAGGAGCCTTTACATTTTCATAAGCTGCTCCAAGAGCGGCATGACCAAAACTTGCATTTTCTGTATCTACAAGATCTGAATTGTCACCACCGACATTTTCTCTAGTATCCTTGTCGGTTTGCTGTGAATTTCTGGCTGCTGAAATAGGATTGAACGAAGAAACTTCTGTACGGAAGTCTTCATCTTCATGGTCATGATAACATTGCATGCCCTGTTCAGAGGTAGTCTCATGTGTAGCTTCTTCCACATAATTATCATAAACAATTGTTCCAGACCCAGTGGGAGTTTCAAGCTCTTCATCGGGCATATCTTCTCCTGTTTGGCTGGAATCACTGCCATCGCCACTGTATTCCAAGGTTAGTTCAGTTTGCTGAATTTGCTGCTGTGAAGCCTTAAGTTCCCTGATCCTCTTGTAGTACTCTTCAAAATATGCCTTCTTCTGAGCAACTAAACCATTGAACTTGCCAAATTCTTCACTACGACTGTCATTGGAAAATACAGACCACTTCTCCCAAGATAATGACTCCAATTCAAATCTTCCGAACGATATGGAACCATGACTAAGTGCCTGGGATGCAGGAGCTCCCTGAGGAAAGTAGAAGACAACATAGAGAGGCAGGTGAATCTACTAGGTGGTATGCAGTATGCTTGCCAGGAACAATATTGGAATATTATTCATTGTTTCAGAATAAGAAAAACAGGATTTCTAGGATTTTTTTATTTCCCATCATATACATAGAACTAAAATGCAGATGCTTATTTAAAATCTCACAAAAGCTTACTTGAGGAACACCCATTTCACTTGCTTCTCCTTGCGACCATGCGAAAAAAGTTTGATTGACCTGAGTCGCCATCATTTATTTTGCCGCTAGTTCATCACAGTTGGGTGGATTCGGTTGGCAAACCCTGCAAAGTTAGATACATTACAATCTAAGCATGGTAAGATAACTGAAATACATTCTGATATGATAACAACAAGGAAAAGTGGAAAACACTTGCAAATTTCACCGAACACTCCCAACAAGGACATAGAAGAAAAAAAATTCATAAACATTAAACACTATCCAGACCTAAGTAAGAACTCAGAAGTAAGCTAGTACAACTGAAAACCAAAAGTCATTTGGTGTTCCTTCCAAAAGAGGCCACAATCCAAGATAAGTGCATTGTCTGGAATAGAACCTCCATCAGTGAAAGCTAAGCAAAAAAACTAGTTCATCGAGTCAATTCTACTTGAAGCATCCACCTTTAGCGCCCATTCCAACACCAATCCTTTCCTTTCGGGTCAAGATTCGACACACACACAAAAATCCCACTATTCAAGCTGCGGTTGAAACCCTCTGACCCAAACCGTATGGAGCAAGGGACACAGACCTTCTTCTCAACAACTGAGCCTGTGCTAATATTCGCTCACATCACATGCCAACCACCCAACCAGTTGCAGAGCAAAGTCAAAGGGAGAACAAACACATGGAAATCGCCTACAGTACCGAGAATTCCACCCGAGACATCGATTTTTAAAATCCGAGCAAAGAGAAAATAAGCAAAATTGCATGCAGAACGCCGTAATATCCGGCCCAGGAGGAGGAATTCAAGAAAACGATTGCCTTTTGATGAAGTAAGGGGTAAAAAGAAAATTACTTTGTGCCAAACAAACCTCTTTTTTTTGTTGCAAAAGTCGAGATGAAAGTGCAAAATTCAACTTTCCAGAGAAAGAGAAAAAAAAGGTAACAGGAAAGAGTAGAAAAACAACATATTGATAAAATCAGCGCTTTGGAAGAACAGCAGAGGATGGACTGACCGAACTAAAAAGAGGAACGGCGTTTGCTATATCAGATGAAAGCTAAATCGCACAGTGGCTGGAAAGAAGATGGCCACCTCCTCAACGAGACCAGACGAGGCGCGAACCTCGCGAAAAATCAACAGATGAGAAGAAAGATACACCTCCGGGAAGCACGATAATTGAGAGGAGATCGGCCGCCGCCGGAGGAAAGAAGCGACGCAGACCAAGAGCAGAAGACAAGGATATATAATCCCTAGACAGGGGAAGCTAGCGAGACGGTGGTGGTGAGCAGGGAATCCCAGCAAAACCCCAGCAGCAGCATTGCTTGCAGACTCGGGCACCCAAAAAAGAAAACCGCCTCTCCTACCCTGGCAGAACCGCCCAGGAATGAAGACGAAGTACAGAGAGGGAGAAGACGGGCATGGAGTCCAGCATTACCTGACCGACGCCTGGAACCACGAAGCAGCGACTCCCCTGCCGCAGTCGGTGAAGATCCCCTTCGCGTTGCAGCCGCTGGTTTGGCTCGGATCAGACGACACGAGAATCCTGCGCGCCGCTCGATACTGTAGCACTGGCAGTCTGGTCCGCACTGGAGGAGGAGGAGGAGGAGAAGAAGATGGAGAGGACAGAGGAGGCAGAGTGCGCAGGTATGGTGAAGGTCTCCGGTGCGTCGTCGCGTGCAGCAATGGCACTTAAATTCGGGGCCTTGATTAGGCCGTGCGCGCGCGCGGGGGAAGGGGGCGATAATTACCGTGATTGACTCCTCGCGTAACTCTGCGTGGACGCCGGCTGTCAGTCAGACAGTCAGTCAGGTGAGACCAGGGTGTGAACTGATGAAGCGTGCTGCTAATACTACAGTACAGTAGTAGATTTTAGCCTGGGGATGTCTCTGGCCGTGGGCCCAGAGTGGAGGGAGGTACTCTCTGTTCTTCTCCCGCGTTCCCCCATCGACATCTCCTTGTTTTGGCAAAATAAAGTCGATGTCATTGCTTTCTGTTATCCCTCCCTCAATCAAGAAAAAAATTGGTGTCTCGCGCAGCGTAGGCCAAGGTAGGTTGGTGGAGGATAAGACCGGGAGGGGAGGGGTTCATCCAAATTATTGGATCGCAGTTGGGATATGGGGATTGTGACAAACAAAAAACCTTTTGGAGCAAAACTCCTCCATCACCTCAGCTCAAAAGAAACGGTTTTGCTAATTCTCAGGAATTCAAGTCTCAGTCATCCACAAAAATATGCATCAGTTGTACTTTTTTTATAAAAAAAGTGCAATTGCACTTTTCTGATAGAAAAATACAACTCGTTCTAGTTGCACTTTTTTTTTGAACTGCAGTTGCACTTTTCTGAGGTGATTAAGACTTAAAAAAAATCAGACACCTGAGACATAGGCACCCCATAAGAAAAAAAAATCATCATTTAGGCACACGAGCAGAGCAGCAATCTATACTTCTTATAAAGCAAAACCCCACTAGCTTACAATAAATGATTCTATCTCAACATGTAAGCCATCCACATCACTTCTTCTTTTAGCCAACCAATTATCCACATCATCTCACAAAAATTAATTACTTATTGTCCATCTCTACATGGAAGTATCCACATCATTTTTTCTTTAGCCATTAAATTAGCCACATCATCTTTTTATTTTGTGGTTCAATGATAAGACCACACAATTCCTCAATGTAATTACTAAATTAAATCATTTCTATAGTTTGCTTCAGAGTTTATAAGTTTATTTTGTTCTTAGAGATACCCGCTGCAACGCGCGGGGTATTCTATATATATATTTCCCACCGCGTGGGGTCATCCCGTACTTGTGCATCTGTCCTTCCCCCTCTGCTAGCGTCCGTCTCGGCGGTAACCTTGCCGGCGATACTCCGTTAATCGTCGTTCCAGATGGTCGGAAGGGTTTTAGTATAAGCTTTTTTGACTGGTGATGGCCCCGCCCCGTGTATGGTCGCACCCGCGTGCAAGGATTTGGATCTGGATTCATCCATGGACATGGACGGATCGACCGGCAAGATGCAATGCACGTCGATCGGCACACACACACGCTGACACGTTCCTCTGTCGCCCGTGGATGCATGCATGTTACTCTGCCTACCTCATGGGCTCATGCAAGGGAGAAGGATCGTTTGGTTTTTGTTTGGACGTACGCGCGCCGAACCCGAACGTCCGTTGTCCCCGTGCGTCAAGTTGAGATGGATCGATCGATCGGTCGATCCATCGAGCCCGTAGCATAGTAATTAGCAAGTACAGTGCCACGGCGTTGGAACCATGCCCGACAGCACATGGCGCTTGGATTGGATTAGATTAGGGTTGGCACATGGCGGAAGAGAACACTCCCCTGCAGGTGTCGTGTCGCCCATTGGCTCGTGCGCCTGCTGTAGGTTTCAGTTTCAGCTTCAGCTTCAGTAGCCTCAGCCTGCCCTGCAGCTCTGGAATATTCTGCGATCCTGGATTAGGATGTTCCTTCCTTCCGCCGACATGTGCATCCAACAAAGCCACCGTGGCTTGCTTCTCAGGCCAGGCCAGGCCAGGTCAGTTCAGTGCCGACGATCAGCGGCGTCGTCAGAACTCAGAACAGCTCTCCTACTCCTCTACCCACGTGTACCTTGCAAGTGCGACGATGCAGCCATGGATGCAGGGATGATCGATCCATCGACGTGCGTGACTCAGCTGGGATAGGAGCCCGAACCGCACATGAATCCCACATGGCCGTGTAGGGAGCGCACACGCACCAGGCTAGCCGTGGAATTTTTCCTCCCTCCATTTCATTCTGGGCATGTCCCAAAGGAGTACAAAATGGATGTACAGTATTTAATTCTCTCACGCAGATAGCTTTATAGCCGCTAGGTGGCTAGCGAATTATATACATATCATTTTTTCATATATTTAAAGAAGGAGTAATCTGAAATAAATAGACGACATACAACTAAAAAGATTATTAGGAGGCTTAATAATTATGAAGATAACTTTCCGATGGTTGAGGACAGAGGCCCCCCTCCCCCAAGTTATGATCAGTTTCTATGTCGACAGCGACACACTATGAACGCCTAATCTCGCCTCAGATGTTGTATGTAGTTTACTCCTCTAAACGAACTTGCGTGGAGCTTCGTGTGTGAGATGTGAGAGATCGGAAAAAGATCAATGCCTTATTTCTGTTTATAGTTAACATCACGTTAGGTCGGCGATGACATTGTTATGTTTGCCTGCCCGTATCCTAGGTATTAACGTGTCGAGAAATTATTGCTACAAGAGTTTTCCCTCCCGCTTATAAATATACTCTGTTCTTGCATGTACTACTTACTTACTGAGAGGAGATCTTTACAAGAACAATCAATAGTACTAACATCATGGGAGTGTGCCTGACTCGGTCATACGTGAGAGCACATGTTGCTGTTGAGGAGAAGGAGGAGGAGCCAAGGTGGCAACCGGTCCGTCGTCGGAGCAACGAGGACGGGGATCCCCACCGTCGACACAAGGTCGACTGCTTCCGTCGTCGGAGCGACGAGGACGTGGATCCCACCGTCGACACAAGGTCGACTTCTTACGTCGTCGGAGCGACGAGGACGGGGATCCCACAGGGTCCGCGCAGATTTTGACGAGCAAAATTCTTCGGCATGGTAATGGTAGTTTCATTGATGTTTGTATATTATAATATATATCCTATCTTCACGTTGCCTGTCGTTTTCACCCTCTTCCATGTGGGGTCGTGTCGTGTGTGTGCTTGTATCTGAAACATATAGAAGACATATACGAATAAGATATTTTTTCGATGGTTGGGGATATATGCGGATCTTAGTTGAGTTCAAGGGCCCCCCTCCCCCCAAGTTATGATCAGTTTCTATGTTGATGACGTCACACCGTGAACGCCTAATCTTGTTTCAAATGTGGTATGTAACTCCTCTAAACGATCTTGCATGGAGCTTCATGTGTCAGATGTGAGAGATCGTAAAAGATCGATGCCTCATTTCTGTTTATAGCAGGCTAGGTCGGCGGTGACATTGTTATGTTTGTCTGCCCGTATCCTGGCTATTAACGTATCGAGAAATTATTGCTACAAGAGTTTTCCCTTCCGCCTATAAATATACTCCGTTCTTGTGTGTACTACTTACTGGGAGGAGATCTTTAGAAGAACAATTAATAGTACTAACATCATGGGAGGGTGCCTGACTTGGTCCTACGTGAGAGCACATGTTGTTGTTGAGGAGGAGGAGGTCCGTCGTTGGAGCGACGAGGACGGATCTCACATACTTCGTTACACACACTTAGGGGTGCCATGTGCCCCCTTTTAGTGTCCTAAGGTCTTTGATGGGGTTTAGGGGGCGGGGGTGTCAGATGCTCTTATGTACTATTTCTATCTCAAAATTCTAGTGTAACCAATTATCAAAGATATTATTAAATAATGGCAAGGCTCCCACCCGAACCAAACGATGCATGATGCAAGTGTCCGGATAGATGTCCCGGCCCCTGATAAATATCGGCTCCGCGAAGCGCACGAACGAAAATGTGTGAGCCATTCGTCCTACTAGTGGAGTACTACCTTTGCACGAGTGCCCTATGATTGAGGGCTCCAGGACACGAATGCCGGCCGGCGGCGGTCCTTCGCTGCTGTGCTCCGTCCGTCCGAGCAGTAGGCACCAGCTTTTCTCCTCTGCTGTCTCCTCTCCTCCGTCTCTTCGTCAAAGCGCCCAACTGCATGATCGATCGAGATGATTCAAGAGAGGAAGATGGGGCCACGACAGCGGCAACGAACCATCTAAACTGTAGTAAGTATACATGTTTTGGGTTAATCCCACCTACATTACTACTCATCTTGGATTCCACGGAGAGCTTAGCTCACTCATCTAATAATGCGATCAGAGGCCTGGCGTGGCGTAGATGGGGATACGTATATAGGTTGGTGCGCTATTCCTTTCCGTCGGTCAAGACGGGGCTCACCGCTTGTTTATGTTTGGTTTTGTACTTCCAATCGATTCATCGGTTCTCCATGTGAGGCCAGTGGTATGCATAAAACAATATATCTGGAAAAAATAATGTAAGTGTTATGTCACATGCATTACGTGAGTGTGATCGTTGTTGACACTTGGGAGGATGAGGATCAAAAGATATCCTTCCCTTGACAAATTTGCACTTCGAACATAACGATCCGCCTGCCTAGCCTTTTAAATAAGTTTGCACGAGCCTGGGGAATATGCATGGACACGAACTGTTGCCATAATATTTGCTCAAATTGGACCAGAGATCAGAGTTCAGAGAGGTTTCATGGACATGGAGCAGAGGCAGAAGGGAGATTAGAGTGGGGGTCAAGTCTACAGTCTACAAACAAGCAAGAGAGCAACAGCTAACTGTTGATACTAACACGATTACAAGTGTGCTCATCATTACACAATGTTCATCATTTCCACACAATAAATGATACGCATACAGGGAATACAGTTGCAGAACTCGGAGCAAGTTTAACCCAGAAGTAGCAGAGGACCACAATGTTCAAAGATCGGATCAAGGGCTACTTGGACGGCTATTCGGAATCGCAACCTTCCAAGAAGGCTTAGGTAGGGTAGAAACCATGTGAACCTCTTGCCAAGTTGCTATGCGTATATATATGTGAACGTGACCTATGATTGAGCCGCAGAAGCTTATCTTTCTGTAGCAGTGACATTTCAGATGGAAAGAGATTACAGAACAAGCACAATTGCCTACTGTCCAGATATATACTTGCCTGATAAGCAGCGGCTCAATCATAGTAAGAAGATGAGCTGGATGAGCCTTATCTCCTGTGCTTCTCATCTACCTTGCACTGTGCTAAAATGACGGCTCCATTAGTGAATAGTGACACGGACATCATATCTGTACAGGTACTAATAGAAGCGGCATTCTTCAGATATCATGAAAGGTTCAGAGAATGATCATATCAAATATATTATCAGTTCATACATGCAAGAAGGCAACACGATTAATGTCTTTTGCATTGCATGTGGAGGAACATGCAGAAACTACAGCGGTATGACAAAAGTTCCTTCTTGCATAACCTAACTTTTTCTTCGAGAAGCAAACATGGCACCACTGTCGAATAAAACTCATAGGACTCAGTTCTGTAGTTTGAAACAGTTTACTCTGTTCCATTAGAACCAAGTTAGCGGCGACTTCCGAAGGCTACTGTAACCTGCATCAGCGGCCATTACATCTGCCTTTTTCAGCTTTTTCTCACTCTCCTGTGATTATCAGGTTCAGATGGAGCTCTCAAAAAAGTTCATCAGTGTGAGCCGTGTCATTTGCGTCAAGCTGAATATTTAATTCTGAAGACCAACGCACACCAAGATGCTGCCAGATTGAGACTATTATTATGAATTTATGATGGCATGGAAAGCTCGTGTACGCCACCGATCCTAGTACGTTAAGTGCATTATTTCTAGGTGCATATATAGTCTTTCTGAGCAAGGAGGAAGAGCTGATCTTGATATATTAGCTACCGTTGTGTACTTGTGTTAACATAGTGTGGTGTGACGTTTTGGCACTGGGAAGTGTATGCTCCCGGTCTTTAAAATTCACTTTAGTGAAATGTCACAAAATTTACTGGTTACATTTAGATTCTCATGGGAAAAAAATTGTCATGTGAAACTTGGTGCCCGCACATATAATGTTGAGATGTATGAATCAAGTTTAATTTTTTCGATATTTCCAAACGTTTTTCCGGTGGCAAGGGCGCAAGGCCATATACTTCACGTGCTAAAGTGGCATGTAGAACAAGCGAGAAAAAATAGATAATTCATACTTATTTTGATAAAGATAATATATTAATACCAATTGATATCAATTACACCCAATCTTTTTATAATAACATAATGAGTCGAACAATTCTACACATTAAAGATGAAAACATCCGAAAACAAAAGAAAAAAGTGAAAACAAAGAACTTGCCGAAACAATCAGAGACTCACAATAACAATAGCACCACTAGTGGTAACGAAACTCGATTTCTAAAAAGCTTCTCCAAACGAAGCCACTAACGCTAGCTAGATGTACGAACATCGTCGTCCGGTCTAACCACTAAGGTCAGATCCTAAGTTTTCACCCCAAAGAAAATCAATTCTCCAAACAATGCCTTTGGCAATAAAAATGACTAGGAGTCTATAATTGTCGGGTACAATCAATGAAGATCAGAGCTAGAATTTTCACCCTGAAAATTGAGACACGAAGCTCAAAGAGAAGGAAGTCAAGGTCACACCCCCCACTTGTTGAAAACACTGCTGCAAAAAAGTCGATTGTACGACGCACGTACTTCATCCATTCTGCTACGAGTACTCCCCAGGGTCTTCTCGACTTGACACGAGCATGCAAGATGGAACCTTCGCAGCCAAATTCAATCTTCTACAAACATGACCACTAGAGAATGACTTCGTACTTGTTCCCCACATGCATGAAATTTCTTCCTTGCTTCCATTGTATTTTATCGTTACAGTCATCGAACGAAGATTCTGAATTGCTCAAGACCTTTTTTTAATCAAGGATCTGAATCCTTGAGACCTGGACTGCTTTGGTTCAGTAGTTTTTCTAGGTTCACCCTTTCTATATAGTATTTGTTTTTCGAATATATAGTGCTTCAACATTGAGAACGAGCCGGTGACAAGTACTCGGCCCAGCATGGCCCGGCCCGTGCAACCAAAGACACCCGCGTCGTCACCGCCTCACAGGCCCCACACGTCGCGCAGCCACGCAACACCACACAGCAAAGGACCCACCGGTCAGAGAGGAAGAGAGTAGGAGCGCCACGTTTCCTATGGCCCGCACGTCAGCGTCTCTCCCGCACTCGTCGGGTTCTCCGCCACCACCTTTCTTCTCCCTCGTTCCCCACCACGAAACTAAACAGAAGCGATTTCATTATTTTTCTTAGTGACGTGGCACGGACACACCAATTCGCTCGCTCGTCTCGGTGCTTCCGAAGGTTCGCCGGTGATCTGATGGCGGCGGCCGGCGCCCCGCCGCCGCGCGCCCTCGCAGCGGAGCCTAGGAGGGCTCCACTCTCCGTGGGCCGCGCGCCGCCGCGGCGGAGTGCTACGGCTCGCGCGTGGCGCCCCCTCCTCCAGGTAGCTGGTTTGATTTCGGCGACCGAATACTCCGTAGGTTACGCAGCGAGTTCGTGTTCGAGGTGGGAATAATACTGCTGCTCGTACTGTTTCCTCACGTTTGTTGACTGGCTGGAGCTAGACCCGAGGTTGTTTTAGTGCAATTTTGAGGGCGGGTCTGTGGCGATGGACGCAATGTAGATGCAGTCAGGGCAGCTCGACTGCAGCTATTCATCTCTTCTTTGAAAGAGTGATCGATGCCATATTTTTTTGCAGTGTGACATCGCTATGTGGATTGTTCATTCCATTGTGTTAATTGTGATTGTGCGATTATTCATTCCGTTGTGTTGATGCCACATTTCTGCTCCTTGGTAAACATTTATTGTCGTCAATAGAGTCGTTCTTTTGATGGCCCTCGATTTTTTCTGAGAAGAACTCAAAAGCCTTGTGGCTTGATGTATTGATGATCATCACTGATACAAGTTTTTTTTTGCAGTATTAAGTTAATTGTACTATTTAGTGTAGATGTGAGTAATTATGCTCGGCGGCTGCAGTATGTACTGTGACCAGCTGACCATTGAACATTGTACATTTTCCACATTTATGACAGAACGATTGCTCCATCACAATGTTTAGTAAACCATACTTAATACTAATATGTGATGATGAAACTCGGAGGGGAAGTGGACCTTAATTTGGGATTCTAAATTTGTAACCAACTACTGTAAACAATCTGGAACCTGCATGACTTGTTAATTTGTGCAGCAACTGCTAGTTCGGCTATCCATTTTGTACTGTCACAAGCGTTCTGAAATTTTAATTGCAGTTATATAAATTTCTTCTGCTTAGACAGTTGTCCAATTTCTCTACTACTTCCAACATTCTGACCTTTAATTATGATATTATGTTTTCTATTGTTAGGAAATTGTTTGTAGTCGTGGCCGGTTGGTATCAACCAATTTCAGTTCAAGGCCATCGCTGTGTCCTCCTTGCCGTTGTACTCAGGTGGCTTTTGCTGACACAAAGATTGCTTATGAGCCTGATGTTGATAAGCATGCCGGAGTTCTGGTAAGGAAGCTTGAAGCTATGAAATTATAAAATGAATTGTTCTCTCCCACGCTGCCTAATTATTTTATTCTGTCCCTACAGGCATATGAACTGGTTCAAGGGAAGCTCGTAAGTTCTGCATTTGTGTCAATGATTTATCTCTAGTTGTCAAATTGTGTTTTGCAACAGCTTATTGCTTGAAATATTTTGGCAGGATGCAAATTATTCGTAACCATCACTTACTTTACCTCAGGTACAATGGAACTCATTCATGGACAAATCAATACCTGATCCACCAACGGCTGTACTCCTTCATGGCATCCTCGGGAGCGGAAAAAACTGGGGTAAATGAGCATTCTAATTGTCTGAGTTGATTGAAGTTTGCAAATGAGTGAAATGCTTTGACATGTTTTATAAATGTTTTGTCTTAGTCAAGGCTATGAAATTGTTTTAATTAATTATATTTGTCATGAAGGGTCTTTTGCTAAGAGATTAGCTCAGGAATTTCCAATGTGGCAGGTCAATACATCTAAATTCTGCTAATGATCTGAATTTGACACTACAAGGACAAAAAGGAAAACTAAAGCTGACTTCTCTTAATGCAGTTTCTCTTGGTTGATTTGCGTTGCCATGGTGATTCAGCATCAATTAAGAAAGGAGGACCACACACTGTTGCCTCAACGGCTTTTGACGTTCTAAAGCTGGTATGTATTTCTTTCTCAATGCTAATGTCTACTTTCTCTTCAAATATCTACACTAAATGTGTTTATTACATCCAATATCAGTAGAAATGAAATGTGCAGCTTCTTCGGAAGGACATCATAAAGATTGAAACAGTCGTATCATTCCAAGTAATATTTGTACATATGTGTGCGCGTGCATGTAACCTCATCTATTGCGAGTTAGGAACCATTTCATGTGCATATGTTAGCATAGGCCTCTGATGCCATAGTACATATGTTAACTAGCTTACTTATGGACTTTGCTTAGGAATAGTGAAGCTTTAAGGTGCATAGTATTATAGTAACATCACATCTGGATCACATAATATTAACACAAATTAGAATCTTACTATGATGGTGTACTTACCATGAAGTGCCTGGAGCTTTAGCTTGCCTGCACCTGCTTTAAGATTTTGATATCATATTTAGTGCCGTCTTTTATTTCCCAGTCGAAAATATCTAAACTTCATTTTCAGTTCACTTGGATTTTTTGTATGTATCTGTATTACCCTATGCTAATCCGTCAAAATACAACAGATAGGGCAACTCAGGCTAACCCCTCGGGTGTTGGTTGGTCACAGCTTTGGTGGAAAAGGTTCCTGTTTCTCTTATTTGACATGCCTTGCACCTCTTATGTGTGTGCTATGGTTGATATTTTGTTGTAACAATCCATAAGTGACCAGTTCTTCAATTGCGCTTGCAGTGACTTTGAGTATGGTAGAACAAGCTGCAAAACCACTTCCCCGTCCTGTTAGGGTAAGCCCACATACTATTTCTGAGTTATTAGTGTGGCAATAATGGAATGCTAGCTATCATAATCTCTTGTGCTAAATTTCTTGTGTGTATTCTGTTCCTTGAAGGTATGGGTTCTTGATGCTACTCCTGGTAAAGTCCGTGCTGGGTTAGATGGTGAAGATCATCCTGCTGAACTTATTGAGTTCCTCAGAAGAATGCCTAGGCAGGTTGGTCTTTTAGAATTATTTATGCTTGTATCACAGCGGAAGTATATTCTAGTCTAGACAATCGGCCCTTTCACGAGTCATCATTTATGTTCTTCTGATGAAAATCCAGGTTAATTCAAAGCAAGAAGTTGTGGATGCTCTTGTTAAAGAAAATTTCTCTTTGGATGTTGCGCGGGTATGCTTGGATACAGCCCTTTTGTGAGATGCCCTTTCGAGTTTACTTGATTTTACTGAAATAGAAGAGCTACTTGAATTCTGTTTGTTCAGTGAAACAAAATATATTTCAGTTGTTGATTCATGCTTTCTTCAGTGGGTGGCAACAAATCTCCGACGAAGCAGTCCATTAGGACTAGGATCTTCTTCAACTTATTCCTGGATATTCGACTTGAATGGCATCTCTGAGATGTACAAGTCATATGAAGATACTAACTTATGGTAAATCATCGGCAATGTCTGCTGAAACAATCTGAAATTTGTGAACTGTGTTAGAGAACTAACTGAATGCAATATGCAGGGGGATTGTAGATGACGTGCCACGAGGAGTTCACATTAATTTCCTTAAGGCTGAAAGAAGTTTGCATAGATGGGCTCTTGAAGACCTCCAAAGGATTCATTCTGCGGAGGAGCTGGCTGCAGATGAGGGTGGAGGCGTTGAAATGCATCTGCTTGAAGATGCTGGACATTGGGTATGCATGCTGCCTCCCCCATCCGAACGTAGATACTGTGGGAACAACAAAATTTACAATGATACCCTCATATGGCAAGTATATGCTCATTGGTCGTGTCATGTCGTAGATCTCTGCTAGTTGGGATTTTGCATGCCATACAATATAGATATATGCATTACAAGCAAGGGTTTAATTCTGGACCCACGTCTCTCCTTTCAGGTTCACGCAGATAACCCTGACGGGCTCTTCAGAATCCTTTCATCAACCTTCCGTGTAGAGACGTCCATAAGGGGGGTTCAGGATTGAGGCGCGGAAACCCAAAGGCGCTGCACCGTCGCCACTTTGGGTGGGTCGGGTTTGCCTGACATGAAGACAATACAGAAGAACTGCATCGAAATCCATGTAGTATTTCAGTTTTGTAGGATACAGAGAGTGGAAAAAAAGTGTAGCCACCATCGGCGTGGTAGTGCATTTGTTCATTCATTCGTTTCATGTATCGTGTATGTAACATGGCAGTCGGCTGCAGTTATACTTGTATAACAGAACCAACATGTAATTATGTTAGAGAACTCCTGCGCTTTCCCGGAAGTTTTTTTGCACGAATTTTAAAGCACATCAATGGCTGTGATTAGGGGTGGAGATTAATCACAACCATTGATGTGCTTTAAAATTCGTGCAAAAAAACTTCCGGGAAAGCGCAGGAGCATTTTCCATTATGAGAAGCGCAGGAGCATTTTCCATTATGTTATCATATATATACTGAAACGAATATGTGATTGTAGAGAATGGTGGTACAAATTAACGGTGGCAAACTGAAAGCTAAGCAGTGGTTGGTAAAATTATGGCCGCTAGGGCTACGCGCCTGGGGCCGGTGAACGCGCTATGAGCTGATGGAGTGGTCTCACAACCTTTGGTTCGATTGCCCGGCCTTGTATTTCCAGCCAGCCATAAGCCCGCAGTAGTCCAGCAGGAGAAAGAAGCCGGCCATGTCGCCATGACCGCTTCAAAGTTCAAAGGTCAAAGCTCAGTCAGTGTGTACACTTCATCTCAAACGTCACAGCTTACGTCGTGAGCGAAAACAAGAGCAATATCATGGCCGGAGTGGCCACCGTCGCCGCGCGTGCGCGACGTACGTCGACGTCTCGACATTTTCGGTTCGACGGCCGGTCTCAAAGGCACATGCTCTAATTAAGAGCGAAGCGATTTAGCATCTTGGTAGTTTGCCACTCAGAAAGTATTTAGTCAACTAGGAGAAACAAGATGCCTAAATGAAATGAACCGAGTGCGTGCTTCGTGCTTGTTTTTTGTCCAGTCGCTGGCAAAGCCGACCAAGATGCACCCAACTCCGGAGATGCCACTACAGTCTACAAATATCAACGGATCAGGAGACCGGAAGAAGTCTGCTCGTTTACGAGGATACAGTTCTTAAAATTTGGTTCTATGCATAGGTCTCAAAAGAATGCATGCTGACAAAAAGTCTTTAAGACGGTAGTAATGGAGATACTAGTACTCCCTCCGATTCATATTAGTGGGCATAGATTTGTCTAAATTCATATGTATCTAGTTAAGTATTTAGACTAGATACATGTGTATCTAGACAAAGTTGTGCCCACTAATATGGATCGGAGGGAGTATGTTTTTTTATAAAATGTTTTATCAACCCTACGCTCCTAGTCGGCAGTTCCTTAATTTATTTCTAGACCTTTGACCATTTCAAACCGGCTATGTTTTGTTTTTTAAAAAATGGAAATTCAAGTGGTTTTCTCGATAGGGTGGCATTAGGGTTTTGGCCCAACTTGCCCCCATGTTTCCTCTGCCCTCTCACTCCTGCAATCTCGAGCTCCTCATGGTGTTATAGGGCGACCTTGGCAGGAGGAGGAGGACCCCAAATATAGAAATGTTCTAATAACACCAAGTTGCACTCTGATGGAACTTCTGCAACTTGTAGCACAAACTAAAATACATGGCAACTAGATCATAACAGATTGCAGACGATGAGACAAACATATCAAACAATCAAATCATATTTGCTTCATTTATCCGTCTATGATTACTATTAGCGACGCTATTCGAATCCTCTATCAAGCACACAGTCCTCTCATTGATGTACCCATATAATAAGTTGCAAGTCATATTTGACCACAAAAATAGGGTAAAAGGGGCAAACATTCAATTTATACTCTGGAAGTCTCTATAAATAGGTTTACTCAATCATACACTAAAACACACTTTTGAGATATTTGCTAGACCATATTATTAGTTATCTCTACCATAAATATGTGTACACCATATAATTTAGGATGTTATCCGAATTTAATTGCGGTAGAAAAACTATGGCACAAAATATAGCATAAATCTAGCAGAATGCAAATATATTTTCAACTATATGGATTACGTCTATATAGAAAGCATGTTACAACTAAAATTTAGTATTTTTATAAGGTTAATTATTTCAAACAAGAATTTAAACATTGTAGTAAGTAAAATTAGCATGCTTAAAATAAGTATTAAAGTTTAGTATAAATCAAATTTTCATCCTAAATCCAAATTTTATCTCGACCTAACATGTTCAGTGTTTCCAACATGGACATACACGTGATAGGTGGGGTAACAATAGGGGCTATGTAATTTGATTAAAAAATATGCGGAAATAGATTTTTATTGAAAATATTAAATTTAAGTAATTAACTATAAATGAGATTGTAGAGTGGAATGTGGATAGTTGATGTGCCAAAATTATTTTTAACAAAAATATGGCACAAAATATAGCACAATACAAATATATTTTCAACTATATGAATTACGTCTATATAAAAAGAACGTTACAATTAGAATTTAGTATTTTTTTATGACTTAAGAGTTTAAAATAAGAAATAGAACATTGTAGTAAGTAAAATTAGCATGTTAAAAGTAAGTATTAAAGTTCAGTATAAATCAAAATTTCATCCTAAATCCAAATTTTATCTTGACCTACAATGGTCCTAACATGTTCATTTTTTTTTCCGGTGTGGACAAACATGTGATAGGTCAGGTAACAATAGGGCCTATGTAATTTGATTTACAAAGATGAGAAAGCAGATCTTTATAAAAAACATTAAAAATAAGAAATTTACTAGAAGTGACATGTGGAGTTGAATGCGGATAGTTGTGGGCCAAAAGGTTTTTCTCATGAATAATGTACAATGAACATATTCAAATTACTTTTTTTTAAGGTGTGAGTTAGTTTCTAAAAAAATCTACCATTCCATATCACAATTTGTTTATCTCATGAATAATGTACAATGTACATTGACAAATTTTCGAATGTTCCTCACTAACTTTTCCGGTTATACATGTTTTATATATGTATAAAACATAATAAATAGTATATTATCAATTAATTTGAGAGAGATCTAAATATTATGATTTTTTTGTGGGTCTTAATATTATGATTGAAAAGCTCTCGTTTAATTTTCAAGAATCTTTGTAGTTAACGTTTGAATTTTTGACTTAAGACATGTATGAAAATACATTTATATGATTTGAGTTCCAGTCACAACTTATTTCTTGAATTGTAGTAGATGTCTACCTACCTCATATAACCCAATATTAACATCGTGGAGGCGCCATAGCCCATAAGCGTCAACTACTATTCAATCATAAAATGACTGGGTAGGGAGATATAAGAGATTGGGAAAATGGACCACAGTTTAACCCTACTCATAGCCACCAAAGCCACATTGGGAAGAGACTACAATTCAGAAGAGGTGGGGAAGGAGTAACATGCAAGCAAGGCCAGAGGCCAAGAAAAACACCAAATTGTTTACATGATATTTCCATTACTTTAACTAGGTAAGAAAGAGAATATAGTAGACGACACTAGTGACCACATAAAATAACGAGCAAGATATTGTAGTTGTGGCACCACCGGTTTCATCCTCGCGCTGAGTTGAAGGCTTCACATGATAATCACACAAACAACTTGCCTCCCTGACTGAGTGCATTTTGATCTTCCTCTTTTGCCTGCAAAATCGTCCTTGACGAAATCATTTGACCAATCGGGTTAGTGAGTACAACAGTATCATGTGGCCTAATTGATCTAAAACTAGCATTATTACCTTTATTTTAAAGATACCACGCGACTGCTGTAGCCCCAACAGCTAGCCATACGCGTATCTTAGTGTAAATCAAGGTTTGCCACCACCCTATCTTAGGAGCAAATAGTATTTCGCCACTACCAACAACAATCAAAATTGTGTGCTTCAAATCTTTCAAAAACTTTGAGCCCAAATACCCGAAAAATGATGCATTGATGTTGGTTTCTCTTAAAGCCAAAAAGCACAACAAGCAACACTGCATATAATTTAGCCAAAGGGCAAGAAAAAAATAGATGTGTTTATAGTTTCGTTTGCATCATAAAACTGGCCCATCCAATCTCCCCTTCCATCCTCTTTTATGCGGTTATGCCATGTATTTGGTAAGAATATTTTGACCACTTTGGTTGGAATCCTGTGACAGAGGTTTAAAAGGGAATGAAAGAGCATTCCACTTCAAAGTTCTGTACACAGTATCATTATCCTCTGAGAGGCTAATTGTGTCACATTCTTCTTTATGATCCAGCCACGTCTGCGGAATATTGTTTGCCAGTGTTGGATGAAAACCCTGTCAACGTGCATTTGAATCGCTAAACTTAGAGATGGCAAGAGTTAAACTATTAGCTGGTCTAACACAACCAAATGGAGGTCGTTTCACGTTTTGGCAGATAACTTGTTGGACACAGTTAAGAGCTACTCCACTGAAATCCAGGGAATACTGCTATGTTCACGTGGGAAGTGCACTAGTGGAACTTTGCACTGTAGTGCTCGATGTTCCATTCCAGTGCGATTTGGCGTGAAGATTTTGTTTGCAACGGTCTTAGCGAAAACTTAGTTTTGAAAGACTGTCAAATTTCTAGTACACGTTTTTTTTTTGCGAGAAACATTTCTCTAAATTTTGCTCGTAATATTAATCATGCTAGCTCAGCACTAGTGGAAAAAGCCACTAGTCCCGGTTTTAGAGTGCCTATAGTCCCGGTGTAGCAACCGGTACTGTCTGGCCGGGACTAGAGCCCCCCACCCTTTAGTCTCGGTTTAATACGAACCGGGACCGCAACCCCCCCCCAATTAGAGCTCCGCACGTGGAGGGGGCAGGGTCGCGCGGGGGCGAATCCTTTAGTCCCGGTTCGTGTTACGAACCGGGACTAGAGTTTTGTTTCTTTTTTACATTGCAGGGTTTTGCTTTTTTTTCATTTCAGGGTTTTGCTTTAGGGTTTCTGGGTAGGGGTTTCGGATGGTTCCACGTCGATGCGTGATGGTAGGGGATTTCGGATGGTTCCACGTCGATGCGTCGGGTAGGGGTTTCGGATGCTACGGCTTCGATGCACGAAAAACACGTATAAATTATTATACGAAGCTAGATGAAGTTGCATCATGCATATATATAATTACATGAAAATCATGTGTTGATAACACATACACAATTAAGTACGCGTGGTACATGAAGATCACGTTTCCCGGTTCCAGATACTTAGAAGTATTTTGTTACATGAAGATCACTATTACATGTCCGCACTAGTCAAAATAGTGGTACTCTCCGGTCTCCGGTATGACATGGGCGAGGTAAAATCCCGTCAACTCCTCTACAAGTACCCTGAAGCGGGTCTTTATTGGTAACTCGTTGCGCTTTCTTGCCAACTGTAAATTCAACAACAAATGCGATCAAAATCGCAACTAAGGTAAATACTGAACCCACAACATAATGATACCAAGCCTCCCGATTAATGGCAAATTTTCGAATCCTTTTTATCTTCAGGCGCATTGCATCCATCTTGATCTCGTTACCATCGACCACGTCGGCAAGTTTGAGTTCTAATTTCATCTTATCTTCTAAGCATTAAAGATAAAGATCTTCACTTCTTTTCAATTTTGCTTTCAAATCATTGTTTTCTTTATCCAAAAACTCGACAATAGTGTCAGGTTCAATTTTGGGTTCAACTACCTCCTAGATAAAAATAAATCTATGTCAAGTTGGTCGCCATAATTGCCAGAAACACAAAATGAAATAAATAGTTTTGAAAATATACCACATCCGAATCATAGACTGGACGAGGACCGACGGGGACGGATATCAGAACCATGACTCTATACATATAGTACAAGTTAGAAAATTATAGAAGTAATAACTATGCATCTAAAACAATAAATCTATGCTTTTAAAAATCAAATAAAAACACTGTCGTGGTGGTGTCACGGCAGATGCCTACAGGTAGGCTAATTTGTGGGGCCGATGGATGCTAGGGGATCTCGGGGAGGGATTACGCGGTGAACTCGCGCACAGGTAAACTCTACCGACACAGGGACACAAGGATTTACCCTGCTTCGGGGCTCTCGTGAGGAGATAAAACCCCTACTGCAGCATCTAGCCTACTCGGTATATTTCCTCTCTTACTATCCGGGCTACAACACGCTCCATGAGCTGCTACACTTGCCTCCATGAGGTCTTGAGAGCAAATGAGAAGGGGGGAAATGAAGTGGTGGGGTGGTGGTCTCTCCTCTCCCCCTCCCCCTGGTGCCCTTTATATAGGAGAGCCTAGGGGACAAGCAGGGGACAAGGAGACACGAATCACTGTTCACGGTACACTGTTCACGACATGACTACTGGGGTCCAATCGGTAATGCTCATCATGTCATACGGTTGTACTATAGTCACATCCGGGTACTGTTCACGACGCTTCGCAGTGTACTCTTGTCCCATCCGGCGTACTGTAGCGGTATGTGAAGGGGATCGTGTGCAGAAAACAAAAATTTTCCTACCAACAATATCCTTAAACTAGCCAAGATCTACACTATGCAGATATAGAAGTACGGCGGAGATCGGAATACATACCCTCGTAGACCGAATAGCGGGGATTACGCTCCCGCACAAGCGTTGACGATGAAGACGCCGTAGCCGACCTCTAGGTCGCGGAGAACTCGGCGCGACGAAGACGACGAAGATGACCCCGAGGTCGGGTGGAGGAAGTAGGCCTCCGAGTACCGCTAGCGCAGCACCTCGCAGGGAGTCGCACACATACGGTGGAGACGACGGCCTCCGAAGCTCCAGTTCAGGACGAGCAGCGGAAGACTTGGACCGGAACACCAGCAGCGCAGCAGCGGGCTATGGTGGAAGAGATCCCCCTCCTCTACTCGGCGCGGCTCCGTCAAGGGAACCACGAGATCGAGAGAGAAATTGGGAATTAATTGGTGAATTAAAAGGCCAGGGGTGCCCCTTCTTATATAGGCTCCCAGGGGGAGCCAACCTTGCCAGCCAGGCAATTTGGGACTATCCCCCATTGCCTGGTTCGGCCAAACCAGGTGCGCCGGCCCTAGGTGGGCCCCATTTGGCCCACCTAGGCCGGCCAAGCCTCCCCCACAAAGTTCCCTTGAGGGTTTTCCCCCCCATGGGCCTTCTTTCGACCAGAAGGCCCATTTAGGGAAATCAGCCTAAATAAATTAGAAAATAAATATATAAAATCATATTTGCATATTAATTACACTAATTAATATCAAACATAATATATATAATTTTTCCTAGCTCCGAAAACTCTTTCGGCGCTGCCCGATCTCCATCGGACCCCTCCCGGGACGTTCCCGGTGATCTCTTTCCTTTCCGGTTGTCTTGTCGAAACCCCTTAAGTGTGTTACCCTAGCGGTTCGATATAATATCAGGTATGATCAAGACTCCTCAATGATCAACGACTAACTCGTAGTCCTGGACCCCATGAATTAACCCCTGAGATATAACGAATGACTTTCATCTATCAAACCTGGACGTATAGTCTTAAACCCTTTGTCATGGCGATACTTAGCGTGTCCGAGCATCATTCTCAGATATCTCCATACCTAGCATGATCTCGTTACCGACATCGCTATCTTCTACTCGTCTATGATATTATGTCAGCTGGTGACCTAGTCACATGTTTGCAAACTCATTTGACATAATCTCACCGAGTGGGCCCTAGAGTATCTATCCGGCTATGCGGACTGACAAATCCCGCTGTTGACCCCTCGTCTCAACTACTCCTTTCCGATACCCAAAAGTATCACCGTTATTTTCATACTAAATAAGATACGACGTTTGGTGCGATCAAAGTATCTTCCAGAAATAATAATAAGAGTTGGTCTCACGGTCTTAAGGCGTAATGACTATGTCCTATAAATACTGGGTACGTCCATCACATCGTTACTCCTAACGATATGACTTCCATTGCCGACCGGCGCCATGCCCTATGATCGGAAAACCTCGATCATCAATCGCGCAACGAAACTAGTCTTAGCAGAGGCTACTAGGGACCTGGTTGTTTATCTACCACACCTGTATTAATGTTTTCGCTTAATACAGTTATAGCATGGTATAAAACATATAATGAACGATTGGGATATTGCCAATAAACTATGTTTATTAAGTGCCTCTAGGGCATATTCCCTTCAGTCTCCCACTTGCACTAGAGTAACACTTAATCTAGTTTACAACCTGGTAAAAGCTCAACACCCATAGCATCTTGGTGCCTGCTCGCCTCGTGGAAGAGGAATACAGTCAATAGACCTCACACATTGAGACCTATATGTGCTTTGCAACACTTCTATGTCACCTAGTTTGACATCAACCCGTATCTTACGATGACGGTGAAATATATCCTAGTGGATGGAGTGAGACTCGAGCATTCGCGCAGCATGCACCTTAAAAGTCTAAGAGATCTATTAAGGAGACCACCTACGCTCGGAAAACTGCTCAGTCCAATCACACTTGCTACTTCTAAAGTCGCGATACATTTCTATACCTATGTAGATTGTGCGACAGTGCATTTATATGCGACTTCGCAAACTAACCATGTCTTTCTTCAAAATAAAGGACATATCCTATATGAGATTTCTAGTCGTATGGGTCAGTGTATTAACTTGCATCATCGTAACCACTTTACGGCAAGTTGCCATTCCACTCTTACCCGTTACTAGAAAACCTATCTTCAGTTCTCATAGACACTGAAGATTAAACTTAACGTTTGTTCATTGATCCACACAAGGATCACTCTAGAACCTGTTCTTGAACCAAGAACTCGGGTCACACCAAGTCGAGCTTTCAGCCTGATAGACTCTATGTGTGATACATAGAGAATGTCGAACATCATTTTCTATCACTGAAAAAGCCAACATTAACTTAATCTTTTACCTAGTCATACAAGTAAGAACCTCTTTCTTCGCTTGTCCTTTTCTGAAACACTTCAGAATCCTGACTTAGGAAATACTCCGACTTAATGTTATTAAGCCCCCTCTGATCTATACAATTATAAATCGGATGCCTAATACTCCTAACTTCATTTCACAGAAAATTTAATCACTTAAATAATCCTTTACACTCTACTAGAGGATCTGTGTCATTCAATATGTTGTTACATACCAAATCACGAATGACACCTAGCTCCCACTCAAATATGCCTTCCGCATATAAGATCAAGGAAAAGCTACTTAGCTCCCACTCAAATATGCCTTCCGCATATAAGATCAAGGAAAGCTACTTTGCTCCCACTCACTTCTTTGCAAATGTAGGTTTCTTCAACTATTTTGGACAACTCCAAAATCCTTTGATCACATTATCAAAGTGAAGATTCCAGCTCCGATATGCTTGCTTCAGCCCATGAATGGACCACCGAATTTTGCATACATGTTTAGCATCCTCAGGATTACAAACCATTCTTAATGACACTATTAAGAACCATGGTTTTATCATCCATCTATCAATTTCTCATTCGAAATTATAGTAATTGCTAAACGACCCAGAATAGATTTAGGCTTCGCCACTTGAGACAAACTCTCATGTGGTCTGTCGGAACTGCTTCACGACAAATCGAATCTGCTCAATGTCTACTCTCTCATAAAATTCCATATACTATTAACATCCTAGATGCCATCAAGAAGATCTCCCAAGTCAATACCTGGTAATCGTATATGGATTTTATTTCGGATCACAAATGACTCATAGCCATTTGTCGGACTTAGGTTCACCATCTCTTCTTCGTAGTTCGTAGGTCTATCATATTCCATTAATATGACCTTCATAGCAAGATTGTCGTAACACACAGTGTGGAACACAACCTCGTATGCCTACGCTCTTAGTATGAGCTCAGAACATCATGATTTTGAATCATCAGCTTTTTCAAGCTATGGAGCCTGACACCGAAAACACTTTCGATTGCGCCACTCTGATTTCTGGAGAGGAAGTTCTCCAACTTCGTCTTGCTCTACTTTCTTTCTCACTTATACCCTCGGACAAGAAACTATTTCTTTCGCAAGGTATATCCCGGCAATGATTTTGCCTATGTCGTGAGACATGTACCCAACTAACTCTTTAGGTAGGGTATACTACAAAGATTAATCCATTTTAGGTTCGACTACATCGAAACACTAAATTGCTGAAACGACAATCCAGGCTCAAAAGCCATGCCATCACTCGTATGGTATTGTCTCCATGGATTCAAATGGTTTCCCTATTTGCTAACGTGAGTGTTTACGTTTCTACCATATGACTCTAATGATTACAATAATTCGGTAAGAGATTCATTTACCACACACTATCCGATAGGGTGCGATTACGACGCCCTAACACACCATAACACTATGGTGTTCCATGCGACGTAATTTGTGGAACTCTTCTCACAACTCTTCCAATGATGTGCCAACATTATAACTCAAATCTTCATTCCTCGATTTGCATCGCGGGAATTTGATTTTCTTGTTAAGTTTATTTCCTACTTCATTCTGAACTTCGTTTGATCGAATCAAAAATTCAGACTAACATTCCCCGGAGTGGATATCCATATATCTACTCGGAATATTCATGAAGTCTATGAAATAAAGACTTCCACTACACGTTAAAGTACTTCATTGATTCACATACACCCATATGCATGATTCTCAACAAGCTATACTCAAAACGTTCAGTGAAGTTCACGAAATAAAGGTCTCCACTACCCGTCAATTACTTCATTGAACCACATACATCTCCATGTATGACTATCAATAAGTTATATGCCCGTTTTCCGAAAACGGTGTCAGAGTTATTTTGCAAGTGTCAAAAGATCAAATCTTAGGACTTGTAGGTCCATCAAGTGTGGAGCTAATGCATATAACATTGACATGACTAAACGGTAGTGCCACACATATGTGGTGTCTTTATTAAGTTTGTATCCTTTGGCATTAATATTATGAATGTGGGAGCTTCTACCATCTAAATTCAAATCGGCATATGATCATTACTCCATAAATATAGGACACAAATTTGTCACTATCATGTATGAACAAGTGTCTCGCTAGAGGAGACACACTCGTAACGATCATACCAACACCCGATCATAAAGAATTTATTCAAATGGTAGATCTAGAGGGAGAGTGTCTATGGCCGTCACAACAACTTGACTGCCGTTATCAACACGCAATGTCGCCTCATCCTTTCAAGCTACTCAAGCAGTAAACCTGGTTTTTCACAAAACATGACTAGTTCAAGACTTAGTCACTACTGCGAGCACTTGCTTAGCTAAAACATTCATAACATGTATATCATATATACACCATCATCATTGATGACTTCCGGCGATCTGTTTCATCTTCTTGATACTTCCACCGTAATCAAGAACCATGAAGGTGAACGATTCCCCTTGCATGACATAGTCTATGACAGAGGATTTGCACTTGGCAACGATGTCTGTCATCCAGTGATTGAGCTGAGCGAGGCGTCTCAATGTTCATTAATCATGAACATACGTCATTAAGTATGACCGCCACGTGCTCCCTCAATGTGTGTATTCTCTTCTATCTTGGTTGAGAAGACAATCAGTCAACGTACTGATAAACTTCATCAACCCAACGTTTGGGGGTACCCCGAGTTTTAGCGACCATATCATATGTCCGCGATCCAATAACTCGTACCCACCGTTGGTTCTCTATGGCAGAGATCATAGCATACACTGGAATATGATGATATCATCCGCTCAAAATCCGATAATCCAAATTATCTTTTGCTAGCGGAATCTCCGGGTTTATCTCCTAGCGGGTATTGTATCACAAAGAGCTAACGGTTTAAACAAGGAGTATCCTCAAGCTAAAGTATAAAACTATGAAGCTTGGACCCAACCTTTTAAGTTTCTCAATCGCAGGAATGAGCCTAATTTGGAAAGATGCTATCACAATGGTTAATATCTACAAAGGTTTGCAAAACAGACTATGTTCATTATATTCTGAGTTCTAGTATTTTAGAAAATAACTATCCGAACTCCCACTCAAACGAACATCCCTCCTGGTCGTTTAAGCGATTACACGACCCCCATCCATTGCACCACCCCTCATCATCAGAGCCGGCGGCACAACTTCAAGAGTAGACAAAATCGTCCGCCACACCAATTTTGCGACTCATGCTCGACCTTTCGGTCTTCCTGTTCCGAGGCCATATTTCTGAATATGCTAGGCTCGCCACCAAAGACCTCCACGCTGACGCTTGTGCAACATGGCTTAGACCCACTGTATGCGAACGACGAGATGTCTGACACCCGATCATCACGGCCTGCCTCATAACGTAGAACTTTCTTGGTGGTGCGCGTTGGAGGGAGAACACTAGTGGTATTTTGAAGGGATCATCTTATATATCTACCGCCGTGTAACTAATGTATACTATACACACAATCACACAATATAAGATGCACACAAAACATAAAATGTAGTGCAATGTGATATAGTCCATCGCGCCATGGTCTTCTTGGCGCCCGCAATTTATAAACAATTTAATAAACCTACCTTGACCATATCACATAGCCCCTGCAAAATAAAGTTAGACGCTTCTACTTTATCTTTTGCATATTTTACGTGGCTCGGGGCTTTCGTAAATAGAACCGCTTCATACCTACGAACCTTATGACCACAACAACGATCCAATAATTGCATGTTTAAGCATCCCTTTCGGGCCCTCCATTGAAAATGCAAAGCCAACTAAAGAGAGAGAAACAGGCACCCGCCAGCCACAGATACGTACAAGCCGTATGTCAGTAGTGGAACCAGTATCGCGTAAGCGTACGCGTAAAGTCGGTCCGGGCCGCTTCATCAACTCGATGCCGCTGGAATCACAAGTGCACGCTAGAGGGTAGCAAATAACGGGAACGGTGCCCCCGTGCAGAACACGGGTTCTAACAGCGTACAGCTATATCTACGATAGATCGGCTCTGATACCACTTAAGGGGATCGTGTACAGAAAACAAAAAATTTCCTACCAACGATATCCTTAAACTAGCCAAGATCTACACTATGAAGATATAGAAGTACGGCGGAGATCGGAATACATACCCTCGTAGACCGAATAGCGGGGATTACGCTCCCGCACAAGCGTTGACGATGAAGACGCCGTAGCCGACCTCTAGGTCGCGGAGAACTCGGCGCGACGAAGACGACGAAGATGACCCCGAGGTCGGGTGGAGGAAGTAGGCCTCCGAGTACCGCTAGCGCAGCACCTCGCAGGGAGTCGCACACATACGGTGGAGACGACGGCCTCCGAAGCTCCAGTCCAGGACGAGCAGCGGAAGACTTGGACCGGAACACCAGCAGCGCAGCAGCGGACTATGGTGGAAGAGATCCCCCTCCTCTCCTCGGCGCGGCTCCGTCAAGGGAACCACGAGATCGAGAGAGAAATTGGGAATTAATTGGTGAATTAAAAGGCCAGGGGTGCCCCTTCTTATATAGGCTCCCAGGGGGAGCCAACCTTGCCAGCCAGGCAATTTGGGACTATCCCCCATTGCCTGGTTCGGCCAAACCAGGTGCGCCGGCCCTAGGTGGGCCCCATTTGGCCCACCTAGGCCGGCCAAGCCTCCCCCACAAAGTTCCCTTGAGGGTTTTCCCCCCCATGGGCCTTCTTTCGACCAGAAGGCCCATTTAGGGAAATCAGCCTAAATAAATTAGAAAATAAATATATAAAATCATATTTGCATATTAATTACACTAATTAATATCAAACATAATATATATAATTTTTCCTAGCTCCGAAAACTCTTTCGGCGCTGCCCGATCTCCATCGGACCCCTCCCGGGACGTTCCCGGTGATCTCTTTCCTTTCCGGTTGTCTTGTCGAAACCCCTTAAGTGTGTTACCCTAGCGGTTCGATATAATATAAGGTATGATCAAGACTCCTCAATGATCAACGACTAACTCGTAGGCCTGGACCCCATGAATTAACCCCTGAGATATAACGAATGACTTTCATCTATCAAACCTGGACGTATAGTCTTAAACCCTTTGTCATGGCGATACTTAGCGTGTCCGAGCATCATTCTCAGATATCTCCATACCTAGCATGATCTCGTTACCGACATCGCTATCTTATACTCGTCTATGATATTATGTCAGCTGGTGACCTAGTCACATGTTTGCAAACTCATTTGACATAATCTCACCGAGTGGGCCCTAGAGTATCTATCCGGCTATGCGGACTGACAAATCCCGCTGTTGACCCCTCGTCTCAACTACTCCTTTCCGATACCCAAAAGTATCACCGTTATTGTCATACTAAATAAGATACGACGTTTGGTGCGATCAAAGTATCTTCCGGAAATAATAATAAGAGTTGGTCTCACGGTCTTAAGGCGTAATGACTATGTCCTATAAATACTGGGTACGTCCATCACATCGTTACTCCTAACGATATGACTTCCATTGCCGACCGGCGCCATGCCCTATGATCGGAAAACCTCGATCATCAATCGCGCAACGAAACTAGTCTTAGCAGAGGCTACTAGGGACCTGGTTGTTTATCTACCACACCTGTATTAATGTTTTCGCTTAATACAGTTATAGCATGGTATAAAACATATAATGAACGATTGGGATATTGCCAATAAACTATGTTTATTAAGTGCCTCTAGGGCATATTCCCTTCAGTCTCCCACTTGCACTAGAGTAACACTTAATCTAGTTTACAACCTGGTAAAAGCTCAACACCCATAGCATCTTGGTGCCTGCTCGCCTCGTGGAAGAGGAATACAGTCAATAGACCTCACACATTGAGACCTATATGTGCTTTGCAACACTTCTATGTCACCTAGTTTGACATCAACCCGTATCTTACGATGACGGTGAAATATATCCTAGTGGATGGAGTGAGACTCGAGCATTCGCGCAGCATGCACCTTAAAAGTCTAAGAGATCTATTAAGGAGACCACCTACGCTCGGAAAACTGCTCAGTCCAATCACACTTGCTACTTCTAAAGTCGCGATACATTTCTATACCTATGTAGATTGTGCGACAGTGCATTTATATGCGACTTCGCAAACTAACCATGTCTTTCTTCAAAATAAAGGACATATCCTATATGAGATTTCTAGTCGTATGGGTCAGTGTAATAACTTGCATCATTGTAACCACTTTACGGCAAGTTGCCATTCCACTCTTACCCGTTACTAGAAAACCTATCTTCAGTTCTCATAGACACTGAAGAATAAACTTAACGTTTGTTCATTGATCCACACAAGGATCACTCTAGAACCTGTTCTTGAACCAAGAACTCGGGTCACACCAAGTCGAGCTTTCAGCCTGATAGACTCTATGTGTGATACATAGAGAATGTCGAACATCATTTTCTATCACTGAAAAAGCCAACATTAACTTAATCTTTTACCTAGTCATACAAGTAAGAACCTCTTTCTTCGCTTGTCCTTTTCTGAAACACTTCAGAATCCTGACTTAGGAAATACTCTGACTTAATGTTATTAAGCCCCCTCTGATCTATACAATTATAAATCGGATGCCTAATACTCCTAACTTCATTTCACAGAAAATTTAATCACTTAAATAATCCTTTACACTCTACTAGAGGATCTGTGTCATTCAATATGTTGTTACATACCAAATCACGAATGGGGCGGCGCGGAGGCCAGAGTATTGGGTGCCGGGGGCGTTCAGAGGGAACACCGGATGGAGCAGGGCCATGTCGGGGACGAGTGCCGAGCTGAGGATGTCGGGTAGGTCGGGTGAGTGCCGAGCTGAGGACGTCGGGTAGATCGGGCTGCTCCAATGTTGGGGGAGACGAAGACTGCCGGCACCGCCGAACTCGGAGGCGCGGTTGAGGAGGCCGAGGACGACCTCAGGCGAGGCCACGCCGGAGACGGGGCTCGGGCGGACGAGGTCGTGGCGCTGGGCTCGGTGACGCCGGAGGCGGGGCTCGGGTGGCCGAGGCCGCGGCGCCGGGATCTCGTGGTGCCGGAGGTGGGGAAGTCACGCTCGGTGAGGAGGTCGGGGGAGGAGCGCCGGCGGCGGCCATGGCGTCGAGGAAGCCGGGTGGCGCTGTCCTGCCGAGGTGGAGGCCCGGGCGGCCGGAGTGGACGCGAAGACAGGCGTGATGCGGATGAACCCGGGCGAGCCGAGCTCGGACGGAGAGGACCGAGGAGAGGATGGCGCTGGGGCGGCGCGGAGGTCCGGCGGACGGGGACGGCCGGGACGGAGCTCGGGCGCGGTCGGGTAGAGGACGAGACGGGGTGAGGTCGAGGACGATGTCGGGGTCGCTCCGGATGGGGTTGCCTCGTTGACCGAGACGCGGATCTTGGCCCAGCGGGAATTCAGCCCACCTTCTCATCCCAGCCCGAATAACCTCTAATTCGGCCCAGAAAACCATTCCTTGCTCCTTTTTTCTTTCACCTTTCTTATTTAAATTCATCCGTTCCTGCAATATTAGCACAATAATCCCGCACCCTCAGGGTACCGGGGAAGCACATCCCCGACACTAGTCCCCGAGTTTATGGGGGATTCACAGAATCGTGCATCAACTTAAAAATCGAATAGTTCTAGGAATTTTTCCATACCGAAAGTCTTGTTAAAAACCACATTCCCGACACTAGTCCCCGAGGTTGCGGGGGACTCGCAGAGTCGCGCGCAGACTCAGAAAAAATCCAGCATCACTGTTTTCACTTTCTCCATCAGGTACCTGCAAAAGTACAATCGTATGCCGGTTTCTTAGCCACTCCGGGCGTTTTACCGACATAGATGTCTTCGGCCACCGCCGGTCGGCCATAAACGCATAACACATGCCGGCGTTTAGCCACTCTGGGCGTATACCGACATGGACGCCTCATGTGCCGGCGTTTAGCCACTCTGGGCGTATACCGACACAGAGTCTCATGTGCCGGCGTTTAGCCACTCTGGGCGTATACCGACACAGACGCCTACACACACAATGTCACACAGGTATCTCGGTATGTCGGTATTTCGGTATGTCGGCCACTCTGGGCATATCACAGTCGTTTCGGTATCTCAGGTGTTGCCTTTGGCGAACTTTGATACACCGAAATAAGTGATGATTTGGAAATATTGCCCGATGCCATGATACATTGTCGAACCGAAATAAACGGGGATCTGGAGATATGGTATGATGCCACGATTATTGGCGAACCAAAATAAACGGCGATCTGGAAATTGTGCATGATACCGCGATACGTGGGCCAACTGACACCACAGATCATATGCAATATATCTTGAGAAAATAATCAACCATAAGATAGATCCAAGATAACCAATATAATGACTGATGTCCCCCGAAACTTTGATATGAATCTCCTCTGGGTAAGGCTTATTATCCAACATAGGTACCATCTCGGTAAAACTGGTTACCAACTTGGTAAAACCAGCATCCCCTTTCAACGTTAGTGCATACAGGTATGCATAATAAATACTTGGCGAAAGTAAAAACTTTAAACGACATGCCCAAGAGAATTTACCGCGAGACATAAGAATACGACTACCCGCCGAGGAAGGCATGGGGATATCGGTTCCACCGAGTCCCCGGGTAAATTTTCACATACAGCAGGAAGACTAAGGAGTACGGCAGTCCCCGAGTCCAGTTTCGGGATGCCGGCTCACAAATGATACAACAAGAAGCAAGATACGACAAGCATATAAATAAATATAAACTGAGCAACTCTACCGACTTAGCCTGCAAGGTAGGACTAAATGGTAAGCCAGTCCCCGGGTCAAGACATCTTGCTCCCGGGAAAAAAAAAACAGATGACAAAATAGGCACAACAGGGCAGTCCCCGGGTTACGATATCTCGTTCCCGGGTAAACAATTAAGCTAAGCAAGCATGGGCGGTTGCCGAATAATACCCAAGACCACATAATTGCACGGTACAGAAGACGATGATACTTACGGAGCACAGGAGCGGTTGGGGATGTCGGCACCGACATAACCCGGTTACTGGCGTGTAACTGCCCGGGGTTCGTTGGTGAAGAGTGTCGGGGTAGATGCCGGCGACTGGTGTCTGCGGTGCAGAGATGCCGTTGACCTCCACCCGCGGTGCAGGGATGTCGGGGACCTCCACCCGCGGTGCAGGGATGTCGGGGACCTCTACCCACGGCGCAGGGATGTCGGAGACCTCTACCCACGGCGCAGGGATGTCGGAGACCTCTACCCGCCGCGCAGGGATGTCAACGATCTCAACCCACGGCGCAGGGATGTCGGCGACCTCAACCCGCCGCGCAGGGATGTCAGCGATCTCAGCCCGCCGCGCAGGGATGTCAATGACCACTGCTCGCAGCACAGGGATCCCGGATTTAGGATCCCGGATTTTGGGATGCCGGCGACCGCTACCCGCGGCGCAGGATGTCAGTGACCACTGCCCGCAGAGTAGGGATCCCGGATTTAGGATCCCGGATTTTGGGATGCCGGCGACCGCTACCCGCGGCGCAGGATGTCAGTGACCAATGCCCGCAGCGTAGGGATCCCGGATTTAGGATCCCGGATTTTGGGATGCCGGCGACCGCTACCCGCGGCGCAGGATGTCAGTGACCACTGCCCGCAGCGTAGGGATCCCGGATTTAGGATCCCGGATTTTGGGATGCCGGCGACCGCTACCCGCGGCGCAGGATGTCAGTGACCACTGCCCGCAGCGTAGGGATCCCGGATTTAGGATCCCGGATTTTGGGATGCCGGCGACCGCTACGCGCGGCGCAGGATGTCAGTGACCAATGCCCGCAGCGTAGGGATCCCGGATTTAGGATCCCGGATTTTGGGATGCCGGCGACCGCTACCCGCGGCGCAGGATGTCAGTGACCACTGCCCGCAGCGTAGGGATCCCGGATTTAGGATCCCGGATTTTGGATGTCGGGTCCCGTCCGAAATTGTTCCCGCAAGCGCGACTCAGCCCCACGGTGGGCGCCAACTGTCGTGGTGGTGTCACGGCAGATGCTACAGGTAGGCTAATTTGTGGGGCCGATGGATGCTAGGGGATCTCGGGGAGGGATTACGCGGTGAACTCGCGCACAGGTAAACTCTACCGACAGAGGGACACAAGGATTTACCCTGCTTCGGGGCTCTCGTGAGGAGATAAAACCCCTACTGCAGCATCTAGCCTACTCGGTATATTTCCTCTCTTACTATCCGGGCTACAACACGCTCCATGAGCTGCTACACTTGCCTCCATGAGGTCTTGAGAGCAAATGAGAAGGGGGGAAATGAAGTGGTGGGGTGGTGGTCTCTCCTCTCCCCCTCCCCCTGGTGCCCTTTATATAGGAGAGCCCAGGGGACAAGCAGGGGACAAGGAGACACGAATCACTGTTCACGGTACACTGTTCACGACATGACTACTGGGGTCCAATCGGTAATGCTCATCATGTCATACGGTTGTACTATAGTCACATCCGGGTACTGTTCTCGATGCTTCGCAGTGTACTCTTGTCCCATCCGGCGTACTGTAGCGGTATGTCCCCCGCATTCTCACGTACTCCATACTGCTAGCATCCCCTTATCAACATTGTAGCTGGGGGAGTCGGACAAACCGAGTAGCTGATCCATGTCGAAGAAGGCCACGGGTGCGGTGATGTCGGAGGCCAGAGTATTGGGTGCCGGGGGCGTTCAGAGGGAACACCGGATGGAGCAGGGCCATGTCGGGGACGAGTGCCGAGCTGAGGATGTCGGGTAGGTCGGGTGAGTGCCGAGCTGAGGACGTCGGGTAGATCGGGCTGCTCTAATGTCGGGGGAGACGAAGACTGCCGGCACCGCCGAACTCGGAGGCGCGGTTGAGGAGGACGGGGACGACCTCAGGCGAGGCCACGCCGGAGACGGGGCTCGGGCGGCCGAGGTCGTGGCGCTGGGCTCGGTGACGCCGGAGGCGGGGCTCGGGTGGCCGAGGCCGCGGCGCCGGGATCTCGTGGTGCCGGAGGTGGGAAAGTCACGCTCGGTGAGGAGGTCGGGGGAGGAGCGCCGGTGGTGGCCAAGGCGTCGAGGAAGCCGGGTGGCGCTGTCCTGCCGAGGTGGAGGCCCGGGCGGCCGGAGTGGACGCGAAGACAGGCGTGATGCGGATGAACCCGGGCGAGCCGAGCTCGGACGGAGAGGACCGAGGAGAGGATGGCGCTGGGGCAGCGCGGAGGTCCGGCGGACGGGGACAGCCGGGACGGAGCTCGGGCGCGGTCGGGTAGAGGACGAGACGGGGTGAGGTCGAGGACGATGTCGGGGTGAGGTCGAGGACGATGTCGGTGTCGCTCCGGATGGGGTTGCCTCGTTGACCGAGACGCGGATCTTGGCCCAGCGGGAATTCAGCCCACCTTCTCATCCCAGCCTGAATAACCTCTAATTCGGCCCAGAAAACCATTCCTTGCTCCTTTTTTCTTTCACCTTTCTTATTTAAATTCATCCGTTCCTGCAATATTAGCACAATAATCCCGCACCCTCAGGGTACCGGGGAAGCACATCCCCGACAAACACGAGGCTCACCAAGATGGTGCCGGTGACGGGACGGCGCGGGCGATCGACGGCGGTAAGGACGGGGACGACGATTAAACACATAAATCATAAATTAGTTGAGCAAAAATTGCACATATAAACAAATGAGATCATAAATTAGCCATTCCAACGAACACCTTGCTTGCACAAAAAATTTGAAATGAGAAAAATGAGCTAAAGAACCAATGCTGGAAAGAGGATGCAACTGCTAACTGTAGGTGTCTTCAATCACTCCAAATGGTGTAAAATATTATGTATTATCTAGGCTTGGGGAGAAAAAATGGAGAAGAAATTGAGAGAAAAAATTTGTTAGCTCGAGCTCGGGCTGAAAATGGAGTTGGCCGATGCTGGAAGAAGCTGATATAGGTGGACCTTTAGAACGTGGTTTTCCCGAAACTATATGCGACCGCACCTGAAGGAGATATGCCCTAGAGGCAAATAAATAAGTAGTATTTATTGCATTATCTCATAAGTTTATAATAGGTTTGTGTATTATGCTATAACTGTATTAATCGGAATTATTAATACACGTGTGATACATAGACAACCAGGTCCCTAGCAAGACTCTATATGAGCTAGTCCATTGGGCAACAGTTGCTCGAGATTCCCGATCAAGGACAAGGACGTCGGTTGACAATGGGGTCATCTTGTTAGTTGAATAAGGTGATGGACATACGCAAAGTATTGCAATAAGATCATATTACGATGTTTGTCATTTGCAATAGATTAGAGTATGATAGCTTATTCCTTAGACCGTGAGACCGTGCTTATTAATGCTTCGTAGGGGTGCTTTGAGAGCATCAAACGTTGTGTCTTATATAGCATGACAATAACGATGTCCATCTTGGGTATTCCGAAAGAGCATCAAGACGTAAGGATCAAGAGCGGGATTTGTTCATTCTTGTAATGGAAAGATACTCTGGTCCCACTCGGTGATATTGCATCTATATAGCTGCGCAGCTTATGAGTAGGTCATGGAGATGTAATATCGCAGACGAGTTAATAACCTTCGTCGGTAACGAGATACAACAAAGACATCGGTGTGTCTACGATCATATCTCGGACAAGGTAGTATCGCAGAGACAAAGGGAATGAATGTCATATTTATGGTTCAACGACGATATTCGTGGAATGCACAGGGGTCGTCACATATTTCCAGGTATCCCTGACGATCATTGGTGAGCGGAGTGTCTCGACCATGTCTGGAGTGTTCTCGAACCGTAGCGTAACAAACTTAAGGTCTTAGCGACGCTAGGAGATAGGTTCTGGAATTTTATAGGAATTTGTTGGAGAGAGAAAAATGATCCGGAAAGAGTTCCGGTGGTCCGGAAGGAGTTCCGGAGAGGTCTGGAATGGTTCCAGGAATGTCCGAAAGTTGTTCGGGTGGTCCGAAAGAGTTTTCGGAGTCACGGGATGTTGAATTATATATAAATTGATTAATTATGAATTAATGGGATTTTATATTAATTTAATATTAATTAAATAAAGGAAAAAGGGGCTCCCACCTACATGGGCCCTAAGAGCAAGTCCAGCAGTTCCCCTAAAATGTCTCCCCTATATGTCCATGTAGGGGACTGCCCCTAAAATAATCTCCCCTAAAATATGTTCAACTCCAGCAGTTCCCCTAAAACATCTCCCCTATTTAATTTTTCTTTATCTAGTTTTTTAATATTTTAAAAATATTGTATAACTAAAATGTAAAATCCAATGGCTACCTCTGTAACTGCTAACTTGTAGTGTCAAAAACTTGTCCATAACCAAAATCTGAAAAATAAACAAAAAACTAACGGATATCGGCATATTGCAGTGTCAAAAAGCTCACTAATATCGGGATAGGGGAGTCTTCCACCTCCCCTACTTGTAGGGGAGACGAGCGAGCAGAATCGGGGGCGCCTATAAATCGGGGGAGCGTTGAGGGAACTGCTGGACGGTTGTTTTTAAGCTTTTTTCCTTAAAAACGTATAGGGGAGGGTTTGAGGGAACTGCTGGACTTGCTCTAAGAGGGCCCAAGAGGGGGAGCCGCACCACCAAGGGGGGTGGGCCCCATTGGCTGGTTCGGCCAGTCCATGTGGGGGTCGAACCCCCCTCCCTTGTCCTTTGTTTAGTCCCACATGGGGGAGCCAAGGGGTTTGCACACCCCCTTCCCCCTTTATATAGCAAGGCATATTAATTGTATTAATTCATAGGAAAATACAATTAATTCCCGATTTCTCTCTCGATCTCGTGGTTCCCAAGTTGGAGCCGCGCCGAGCTGAGGAAGGGGGGATCTCTCTCCACCCAAGCTATACCGCGGAGCGCCGTTGCTCTGCGGGATTCCAGATAAGATCTACCCCTGCGATTTCAGCTGGATCTGAATGACCGGGGGTTGTCGCTAAGCTCCGTATGTTTGCGAGTGCTCGGAGGTAACTCTTTTTGAGTAGCCTGGGTGACGTCGTCTCGCCCCTACAGCCGCCGCGCCTCCCTCCCCTCTGCTGCTGGCGCACCAGCCCTGGTGCTGGCGCTCTGCCTTCTTCCGCCCGACGCCCGTCGACGCAGATCATTGTCGACACCCCGGCGTCATCGACTTCGACATCGCGGCAAGTTCTTCGCGACCTCGAGGTCGGCTACGTACGACTTCATCGTCAACGCTTGTGCGGGAGCGTAATCCCCGCTATCGGTCTACATGGAGGTAATGTAACCCGTTCCGCCACCGTTATCGCATGTACTAGATAGATAGATCCTGGCTAGTTAGGGTTTCGTACGCTAGAAAAATTATTGTTTTCTGCACCGTAACCCCTTCAGTGGTATCAGAGCCGATCTATGCGTAGTACTGCTGGTACGGTTAGAACTCATGTTGAATGAGGGCGTCTTTCTTATATTTGCTACCCTCTAGCGTGCACTTGCGATGCCTTCGGTATTGAGTTGATGAAGCGGCTGAACGGATAGACGTCGCCTAGAGGGGGGGGGGGGGTGAATAGGCGATTTAAAACTTTTTTTCGAGGAGCCGAAATATCCGGTCCAAGAGTGACCGGAAATTCCGAGTAGCCGGAATATCCGGTACACGAATGACCCGGAAATTCCGGTATGCTTGATAAAGGCGGAATAAAACTAGAGGTTTACTTTAACAAGCATACAAACTAGATATATAAACTAGGCTCACCTATGTGCACCAACAACTTAAGCTAAGCAATATTAGTAACAAGATGATAGCAAGATATATGACTCCAAGCACGAAGGCTATCACAATGTAAAGTGCATAAGTAAAGAGCTCGGGTATAGAAATAACCGAGGCACGCGGAGACGAGGATGTATTCCCGAGTTCCACCCAAAGGTGTACGTCTCGTTTGGAGAGGTGTGCGCAACCACAACAGGTTAGCCGCAACGCCACAAAGTCTCACCTTCTTCTCCTGATGAACTCAACCACAAAAGGTTCGAGTTCACCTTCCACTATTGATCTCCTTTGGGGCGGAGATCGAATCCCGTACAACTCTTGAGGCACACACCCACAACTTAATTGGGGGCTCCCAAGTCTTGAGGCACACACCCACAACTTAATTGGGGGCTCTCAAGTGACCACAAAAGGTCTTGACCACAAAAGGTCTTTGAAGGAGATATGCCCTAGAGGCAATTAATAAAGTGTATTCTTTATCATATCTCGTTTGTTCATAATAGGTTTTTGTGTCATGCTAGAACCGTATTAAGCGGAAACATTAATGCGGGTGTGATACGCAAACAACCAGGTCCCTAGTAGCCTCTACTAAGACTAGTTTCGTTGCGCGATTGATGATCGAGGTTTCCCGGTCATGGGGCATGGTGCCGGTCGGCAATGAGAGTCATATCGCTGGAGAGTGATGTGATGGACATACCCAGATTTGGAGAACGTAGTCGTTACGCCTTTGACCGTGAGATCAACTCTTATTGATATTCCCGAAAGATACTTTGATTGCACCAAACGTCGTATCTTATTTAGTATGACAATAACGGTGATACTTTTGGGTATTGGAAAGGAATATTGAGACGAGGGGTCAAGAGCGGGATTTGCCAGTCCGCGTAGCAGGATAGATACTCTCGGGCCCACTCGGTGAGATCTTGTCTAATGAGCTTGGAAACATGTGACTAGGTCACGGAGACATGAGATCATGAACGAGTAGAAGATAGCGTCGTCGGTAGCGAGGTCGGGATTAGGTATGGAGATATCTATGGAACGACACTCGGACGTGCTAAGTATCGCTATGGCAAAAGGTCTAAGACTTCACGTTCAGGTTTGATAGATAAAAGTCATTCGTTATATCTCAGGGACTAATTCAGGGGGTCCAGGCCTACGAGTTAGTCGTTGTTCATTGAGGAGTCTTGATCATACCTGATATTATATCGAACCGCTAGGGTAACACACTTAAGGGGTTTCGACAAGACAACCGGAAAGGAAGGAGATCACCGGGAGAGGTCCGATGGAGATCGGGCAGCGCCGAAAGAGTTTTCGGAGCTAGAAAATATTATATATATTATGTTTGATATTAATTAGTGTTATTAATATGCAAATATGATTTTATATATTTATTTTCGAATTTATTAAGGCAGATTTCCCTAAATGGGCCTTCCGGACGAAAGAAGGCCCAAGAGGGGGGGGGGGGGGAAATACCTTGGGAATTCGGTGGGAGATTAGGGGCCGGCCTAGGTGGGCCACAAGGGGCCCACCAGGGGGCCGGCGCACCCCCTTGGCCGAACCAGGCTATGTGGGGATAGTCCCACATTGCCTGGCTGGCAAGGTAGGCTCCCCTTGGGAGCCTATATAAGAAGGGGCACCCCCAGCCTTTTAATTCACCAATTAATTCCCGATTTCTCTCTCGATCTCGTGGTTCCCAAGTCGGAGCCGCGCCGAGCAAGAGGATCCGGGGATCTCCTCCACCATAGCCCGCTGCCGCGCTGCTGGTGTTCCGGTCCAAGTCTTCCGCTGCTCGTCCTGGACTGGAGCTTCGGAGGCGTCGTCTCCACCGTACGTGTGCGACTCCCTGCGAGGTGTTGTGCTAGCGGTACTCGGAGGCCTGCTTCCTCTACACGACCTTGAGGTCGGCTTCGTCGGTGTGCATCGACAACGTTTGTGCGGGAACGTAATCCCCGCTTTCGGTCTACAAGGGTACGTATTCCGATCTCCGTTCGTACTACTATATCTGCATAGAATAGATCTTGGCTAGTTTAAGGATATCGTTGCTAGGAATTTTTTTGTTTTCTGCCCACGATCCCCCTTCAGTGGTATCAGAGCCGATCTATCGTAAGATATAGCTGTACGCTGTTAGAACCCGTGCTCTGCACGGGGGCACCGTTCCTGTTATTTGCTACCCTCTAGCGTGCACTTGTGTATTCCAGCGGCATTGAGTTCATGAAGCGGCCCGGACCGACTTTGGGCGTACGCTTACGCGAGACTGGTTCCACTACTGACATACGGCTTGTACCGTATCTGTGGCTGGCGGGTGACAGTTTCTCTCTCTTTAGTTGGTCTTCGCATTTTCAATGGAGGGCCCGAAAGGGATGCTTAAACATGCAATTATTGGATCGTTGTTGTGGTCATAAGATTCGTAGGTATGCAGCGGTTCTATTTACGAAAGCCCCAAGCCACGTAAAATATGCAAAAGATAAAGTAGAAGCGTCTAACTTTATTTTGCAGGGGCTATGTGATATGGTCAAGGTAGGTTTATTAAATTGTTTATAAACTGCGGGCGCCAAGAAGACCGTGGCGCGATGGACTATATCACATTGCATTACATTTGATGTTTTGTGTGCAGCTTATTTTGTGTGATTGTGTGTGTTACACGGCGGTAGCTGAATAAGATGATCCCTTCAAAATACCACTAGTGTTCTCCCTCCAACGCGCACCACCAATAAAGTTCTACGTTATGAGGCAGGCCGTGATGATCGGGTGTCAGACATATCTTCGTTCGCATACGGTGAGTGTAAGCCATGTTGCACAAGCGTCAGCGTGGAGGTCTTTGGTGGCGAGCCTAGCATACTCAGAGGTATGGCCTCGGAACAGGAAGACCGAAAGGTCGAGCACGAGTCACAAAATTGATGTGGCGGACGATTTTGTCTACTCTTGAAGTTGTGCCGCCGGCTTTGATGATGAGGGGTGGTGCAATGGATGGGGGTCGTGTAATCGCTTAAACGACCAGGAGGGATGTTCGTTTGAGTGGGAGTTATGTTAGTTATTTTCTAAAATACTATAACTCAAAATTATTATGAACAAAGTCTTATGTTGTTGCAAATTCCATTGTAGATGTCTCGCCCCTCGTTTAACCTAGGTCTGTTCCTTGAGAAAGAAAAGCTTAAGACCAATGGGTCAAACTTCATGGCCTGGTTCCGCAACCTGAGGATCCTCCTCACTCCCCATAGGGTGGCCTACGTCATTGAGGCCACCATAGGCGACCCTCCTGCAGATGATGCCTCTGAGGATGAGAAGAAGGTCTTCCAGACCCGATCGGAGGATTCTGCTTTTGTCCAGAGTGGCATGCTCTACGCCATGGAAGCCGACCTGCAGAAGCGCTTTGAGAAGATGAGCGCCTTTGAGATCATCTCGGATCTTAAGGCTGTCTTTGCGCCGTAGGCTAAGGCTGAGAGATATGAGGCTTCTGAGCTTTTCTTCTCAGCCAAGATGGAAGAGCATAGCAGTGTGAGCGAGCATGTAGTCAAGATGTCTGGCTACGTTCAACGCCTGAATGCTCTGGAGTGCAAAATTCCCGATGAGCTGGCGATTGACAGGGTGTTGCAATCGTTGCCACCAAGCTACAAAGGCTTCGTCATGAACTACAACATGCAGGGCATGGCTAAGTCCCTGGGTGAAGTGTTCGTGATGCTCAAGACTGCTGCGGTAGAGATTAAGAAGGAGCACACGCTGTTGATGGTCAACAAGACCGTTGATTTCAAGAAGTCCGGTGGCAAGGGAAAGCAGAGCTGGAAGTCCCGGAGGGAGGCAAAGTTGGCTGCCAAGCCCAGGACTAACAGGTCTGGTCCCAGAGCTAGCGTGGAGTGTTTCTACTGCAAGGGGAAGGGTCACTGGAAGCGCAACTGCCCCAAGTATCTGGAGGATAGGAAGTCTGGCAAGACGGTCGACAAAGAGAAAGGTATATTTGATATACATGTTATAGATGTGTACCTTACATCCGCCCGGAGCAATACGTGGGTATTTGATACTGGTTATGTTGCTCATATATGTAACTCTCAGGAGGAGTTACGGAATAGAAGGCGGCTGGCGAAGGATGAGGTGACGATGCGCGTCGGCAACGGATCGAGAGTCGACGTGGTGGCTGTCGGCACGCTCCCTCTACATCTACCGTCGGGATTAGTTTTGGTTTTAAATAAATGTTATTTTGTGCCATCGTTGAGTGTAAACATTATAAGTGGGTATTGCCTGTTACAAGACGGTTATTCATTTAAATCAGTATCAAGCAATTGTGCTATTTATATGAATGATATCTTTTATGTTGATGCTCCCGAGAGTAATGGTTTATTCTTGTTGAATCTCGATCGTAGTACTCACATCCATAACATAGAGGCCAAACGAATTAAGTGTAGTGACGATACCGCCATGTTTTTGTGGCATTGCCGTCTTGGTCATATTGGTATAAAGCGCATGAAGCGACTCCACTCCGATGGACTCTTGGACTCGTTGGATTTCGGATCCCTCGATACATGTGAACCATGCCTCATGGGCAAAATGACCAGGACACCGTTCAAAGGTTTCGTTGAACGGGCGTCGGATTTGTTGCGGATCATACATACAGACGTATGTGGACCAATGAGCGTTTCGACTCGCAATGGTTATCGTTACTTTGTCACCTTCACTGATGACTTGAGTAGATACGGTTATATCTATTTGATGAAACACAAGTCTGAAACGTTTGAAAAGTTCAAAGAATTCCAGAGTGAAGTTGAGAATCAGCTTAATAGGAAAATCAAGCATCTTCGGTCCGATCGCGGTGGAGAGTACTTGAGTTTTGAGTTTGGCACACATCTGAAGAGTTGTGGCATAGTGCCCCAACTTACGCCCGCCGGAACGCCGAAGTGTAACGGTGTGTCCGAGCGACGTAATCGTACTCTACTGGATAGTGTCCGATCTATGATGTCTCTTACCGATCTGCCAGTGTCCTTCTGGGGTTATGCGTTAGAAACAGCCGCATTTATTTTAAATAGGGCTCCGTCCAAGTCCGTTGAAACGACGCCGTATGAATTATGGTATGGCCAAAAGCCTAAGTTATCGTTTCTGAAGGTTTGGGGTTGTGAGGCGTACGTTAAGAAACTACAACCCGACAAACTCGAACCGAAGTCGGAGAAAGTCGTCTTTGTAGGATATCCGCGGGAAACCGTTGGGTACACCTTCTACAACCAAGCTGAGGGCAAAACTTTTGTCGCGAAGACCGGTGCCTTTCTAGAGAAGGAGTTTCTCGCGAAAGGAGTAAGTGGGAGGAAGGTAGACCTCGATGAAATCGTTGATCCTGAACTCGAGATTCCGAGTGGCGCAACGGAAGCAATTCCGGAAACGTCCTCCGTGGAAGGAGTGGGAGAAACTGTCGAGGAAGATGTTCTACCTCGTAGGTCTGGTAGATCTCGGATCGCACCAGAATGGTATGGCAATATGGTTTGCACCGTCATGCTAGTCGAGCAAGACGAACCTACAAATTACAAGGAGGCGATGGAGAGTCTAGAGTCCGAGAAATGGCTTGAAGCCATGAAATCCGAAATAGGATCCATGTATGATAACAAAGTGTGGACTTTGGTGGATATTCCCGAAGGGCGCAAGGCCGTCGAGAATAAGTGGATCTTTAAGAACAAGACTGATGCTGATGGTAATGTGACCGTCTATAAAGCTCGGCTTGTCGCAAAGGGTTTCCGACAAGTTCATGGAATTGACTACGATGAAACTTTTTCACCGGTAGCGATGCTTAAGTCTATTCGGATTTTGTTAGCGGTAGCTGCCTACTATGATTATGAAATCTGGCAGATGGACGTCAAAACGGCCTTCCTGAATGGAAACATTGAGGAAGAGTTGTACATGGTACAGCCGGAAGGTTTTGTCGATCCAGGAAGTGCTGACAAGGTGTGCAAGCTTCAGCGATCCATCTATGGATTGAAGCAGGCATCTCGGAGCTGGAATCTTCGCTTTGATGAGGTAATCAAAGGTTTTGGATTTATCCAGAATGTGGAAGAGACCTTTATTTACAAGAAAATGAGTGGGAGCTCGGTTGTGTTCTTAGCACTGTATGTTGACGATATATTGCTAATAGGGAATGATGTGGAACTTCTGAATAGCGTAAAGGAATATTTAAACAGTAAGTTTTCCATGAAGGACTTAGGAGAAGCTGCGTATGTTTTAGGCATAAAAATCTATCGTGATAGATCAAGGCGCCTATTAGCACTAAGTCAGAGTACTTATCTTGATAAAATATTGAAGCGTTTTCATATGGAGAAGGCAAAGAAGGGTTCTCTGCCAGTTATCAAGAATAAGATATTGCGTAAGGCGCAGTGTCCGGTGACGGAACTGGGTAAGGCCGAAATGACGAAACATCCTTATGCTTCAGCCATAGGATCGATCATGTATGCAATGTTGAGTACTAGACCAGATGTGGCATTAGCTCTAAGTTTGACAAGCCGGTTCCAGAGTAATCCTGGAATGCCGCATTGGGTAGCTGTTAAGAGCATTCTTAAGTATCTCAATAAGACAAAGGAAATGTTCCTTGTGTATGGTGGCTGCGATGAGGAACTTGGCGTAACGGGTTACGTAGATGCAAGTTTCTGCTCAGACCCCGATGACTGTAAGTCACAGACAGGTTACGTGTTCAAGGTGAATGGAGGCGCCGTGTGCTGGAGAAGTGGGAAGCAACCCATAGTCGCACAATCTACAATGGAGTCGGAGTACATTGCTGCCTGCGAGGCCGCGAATGAAGCTGTGTGGCTGAGGAAGTTCGTCATCGAACTTGGAGTGTTCCCGAGCGTGCAAGACCCCGTGGTCCTCTTCTGCGATAATACGGGTGCCATTGCGAACGCCAAGGAGCCAAGGTCTCACTCCACCGCCAAACACATTCTCCGACGCTTCCACGTGATACGTCAGTACGTACAAGGAGGCGATGTGAAGATTTGCAAAGTGCATACGGATCTGAATGTGGCAGATCCGCTGACGAAGCCTCTCCCGCTTGATAAGCATGAACAACACCAGTTAGCTATGGGTGTTAGGCTTTTACCAAGTTGTAATCTAGATTAAATTGTACTCTAGTGCAAGTGGGAGACTGAAGGAGATATGCCCTAGAGGCAATTAATAAAGTGTATTCTTTATCATATCTCGTTTGTTCATAATAGGTTTTTGTGTCATGCTAGAACCGTATTAAGCGGAAACATTAATGCGGGTGTGATACGCAAACAACCAGGTCCCTAGTAGCCTCTACTAAGACTAGTTTCGTTGCGCGATTGATGATCGAGGTTTCCCGGTCATGGGGCATGGTGCCGGTCGGCAATGAGAGTCATATCGCTGGAGAGTGATGTGATGGACATACCCAGATTTGGAGAACGTAGTCGTTACGCCTTTGACCGTGAGATCAACTCTTATTGATATTCCCGGAAGATACTTTGATTGCACCAAACGTCGTATCTTATTTAGTATGACAATAACGGTGATACTTTTGGGTATTGGAAAGGAGTATTGAGACGAGGGGTCAAGAGCGGGATTTGCCAGTCCGCGTAGCAGGATAGATACTCTCGGGCCCACTCGGTGAGATCTTGTCTAATGAGCTTGCAAGCATGTGACTAGGTCACGGAGACATGAGATCATGAACGAGTAGAAGATAGCGTCGTCGGTAACGAGGTCGGGATTAGGTATGGAGATATCTATGGAACGACACTCGGACGTGCTAAGTATCGCTATGGCAAAAGGTCTAAGACTTCACGTTCAGCTTTGATAGATGAAAGTCATTCGTTATATCCCAGGTATTAATTCAGGGGGTCCAGGCCTACGAGTTAGTCGTTGATCATTAAGGAGTCTTGATCATACCTGATATTATATCGAACCGCTAGGGTAACACACTTAAGGGGTTTCGACAAGACAACCGGAAAGGAAGGAGATCACCGGGAGAGGTCCGATGGAGATCGGGCAGCGCCGAAAGAGTTTTCGGAGCTAATATTATATATATTATGTTTGATATTAATTAGTGTTATTAATATGCAAATATGATTTTATATATTTATTTTCGAATTTATTAAGGCAGATTTCCCTAAATGGGCCTTTCGGACGAAAGAAGGCCCAAGAGGGGGGGAAACCCCTTGGGAATTCGGTGGGAGCTTAGGGGCCGGCCTAGGTGGGCCACAAGGGGCCCACCAGGGGGCCGGCGCACCCCCTTGGCCGAACCAGGCTATGTAGGGATAGTCCCACATTGCCTGGCTGGCAAGGTAGGCTCCCCTTGGGAGCCTATATAAGAAGGGGCACCCCCAGCCTTTTAATTCACCAATTAATTCCCGATTTCTCTCTCGATCTCGTGGTTCCCAAGTCGGAGCCGCGCCGAGCAAGAGGATCCGGGGATCTCCTCCACCATAGCCCGCTGCCGCGCTGCTGGTGTTCCGGTCCAAGTCTTCCGCTGCTCGTCCTGGACTGGAGCTTCGGAGGCGTCGTCTCCACCGTACGTGTGCGACTCCCTGCGAGGTGCTGCGCTAGCGGTACTCGGAGGCATGCTTCCTCTACACGACCTTGAGGTCGGCTTCGTCGGTCTGCATCGACAACGTTTGTGCGGGAACGTAATCCCCGCTTTCGGTCTACAAGGGTACGTATTCCGATCTCCGTTCGTACTACTATATCTGCATAGAATAGATCTTGGCTAGTTTAAGGATATCGTTGCTAGGAAAATTTTTGTTTTCTGCCCACGATCCCTCTTCAGTCTTGGCCACAAAAGGCGTCTAGGGTCCAAAGACCCAAGAGTAACAAGCTCACAAGTAATACCACCACGAATCCTCGTGGAGGGCTCAAACCGATGCAAATGCAATGGCAAGAGCACACGAAGTGCTCAAGTCCTTCACTCTCAAATTCTAACACAACAACAAATGTTTATGGGGGAATAAGAGAGGAAGAACAAAGAAGAAGAACCACAAAGGAACTCCAAGAACTAGATCAACTAAGTTCCCCTCACTTAGAGGAGAGATGGATTGGTAGGATTGTAGATCTAGATCTCCTCTCAACTTTCCCTAAAGAATATGGAAGATTCAATGGAGGGATTGAGAGGGAAGTGAGCTTTCCAAGGTCAACAATGGAGTAGGAGAGAGGGGAAAGTCGTGCTGCCTTAGATTTTCTGAGGAAGAAGAAGGGGAGGGGTATTTATACCCCTCCAGGAAATATAGCCGTTGGCTGTTTTGACACTCGGAAATTCCGGTATAAGTTAGACCCGGAAATTCCGGTCTAGAGAGACCCGTAAATTCCGGTCACCCGGAAATTCCGGTCTAAGAGAGCTCGAAAATTCCGGTTGGAGTCAGAAGCAAAACCAAACTTTTCCTTAGCCATTTCCGGAGGACTTTTCTGGGGGCACTCGGAAATTCCGGTATATGGAAATTTCCGAGCACAATTTCCGACTAGAGTCAGAACCCTTTTTCTCCTTTCCTTAGCCGTTTTCTTGGATGAGCTGGGGAACCGGAAATTCCGGTAGGGCGGAATATCCGGTCCCAATAATCCGAATCAGCAGAACACCGAAACGAAAACTGCTATAACTTTTGCAAATGAACTCCAAATGAGGTGAGACCAATTTTTTTGGAAAGATAGCGACGATGACTACCCAACACATGGCAAGGTGTGGGACTTTCCTCAAGGTAGAACCGGCAATATTTCCGCCACCAAAAACGCAACAAGTTGTCCAAAGTAAAACCGATTTCGATGAACTAGAGCTTGACATGGAGATGAACCAAGCTCTAATTCCTCACCAACATAAAAGCCAAATAAGAACCAAGAAATATGATATGCCAAGTATGCAATGGTTTGAGCTCTCCACAAGAATGCGATCAAGTTACTAACTTGAGAGCCCCTCTTGATAGTATGCCTATCTATCCTATAGCCCTATCAAGATCATACCTTTGCCTTGAGCATTCCACTTGAGTTGGATGAAGACTATCTTGATCTCTTCAAGTGGTTCATCTTTCCTTGATTGCGCGTCCAAGCACATGCTTGATGAAGACTTCTCCAAATACTCCCCCATGCTCACAATGGGACAGTCTCGCTAAGCTTCGTCTTCATGTATCCATTGCAAGCACCAAGCATGGGATCTTTTCGAGAAAGCTTCTCTTGGTCTTGCACAACTCATCTTTTCTTCACTAAGATGATGTCTTGAATCTTCAAGACATACTTGCAATAAGCTTCACTTAACACATGAGCTTCAAGAGTCCAACACATGAACTCCACAATTCCATGGACATGATCTATAATGATATCTCAAAGTAAACATTAGTCCATAGAGATTGTCATTCAATTACCAAAACCACACATGAGGGAAAATGCTCTTTCAGCGGCCCGGACCGACTTTACGCGTACGCTTACGCGAGACTGGTTCCACTACTGACATATGGCTTGCACCGTATCTATGGCTGGCGGGTGTCTGTTTCTCTCTCTCTAGTCGGCAAAGCATTTTCAATGGAGGGTCCAAAAGGGATGCTTAAACATGCAATTATACGATCGACGTTGTGGTACAAAGTTCGTAGGTAAGGAAGCGATTCTCTTACGAATAAGCCTATATGCCACGTAAAATTTGCAAAACTAAATAAAGCTAGAGGCGTCTAACTTTGTTTTGCAGAGGCGTTATTTTATGTGACATGGTTACGGTAAGTTTTGATATTACTCGTACTGTCGGAGGCAATGGAGGGCTCTGTAGACTCGGAGCCATGTCGGGGCGCCGGGGGGCCAGGCACATGGCGCCATGAAGGTCCAGGCGCATCGACCATGTCACATCGCACTTCATTGCATCATTATTGTGTGCTGTTGTGTGTGCATCCTATTGATTGCTTATATGCTAGATATACAACGGTAGCATCATGAATAGGATGATACCTAACAAAATACCAAAATTGTGTTCTCCCTCGTTGCGCACCACCAAGAAAGTTCTACGTTATGAGGCAGGCCGTGATGATCGGGTGTCACACATCTCGTTGTTCGCATACAGTGGGTGTAAGCCATGTTGCACGCGCAGGGTCTTCGAGGTTTGATTGGCGAGCCTAGCATACTCAGAGGTATGGCCTCGGAACACGGGAAGATCAAAATATCGAGCACGAGTCACAGAGTTGTTGTTATCGACATGTTATGTCCACCTTTGAAGTTGTGCTGCCGGCCGTGATGATCGGGGGTAGTGTGGTGGATAAGGGTCGTGTAATCGCCATTATTATTTTTACGGATAATAATCTTGGTGTGGTGTGTTTTTGATAATGAGATTATATAACTAAAACTCACCTATATATATTATAAACTTATCTTACCTCTTTTGCGATCACATCTGGAGACTACGGAACTACACTTCGGTTGCTTTCTCAAGAGCTCGGATTCTACCTTGGAAGCCGACGGGTCCAACTTCATCAGATGGTACAAGGGTTTTTTAAAACATTCTCCAAACACAACAAACATCCTATATGTCCTAGAACATTAGTTAGAAGTTAGACCAGATGATTCTGATAGCAAGGAGGAAGATGATGAGTTCCGTAAGCATCATGACATGTTCATGGAAGTGACGATCGTCATGAGCGTATGCCTAGCACCTGAGTTGAAAGTTGTTTCAACACATGGAGCCATATGTCGTGATTGATGCGATCAGAGGTCACTTCGAAGATGAATTGAGTCTTGTGCAGTTCAGACAGCTTAGAAAGTTCCGGACCATTCACATGGGGAGCATACCTGTCTGGAGACTCAGTTGAAGAAGTTGTGTGACATCTACTTCAGGCTTACGAATATCTACGATTTCTAGATAGCGAACTCCAGTGCAATAGAGATTGTGCTTTACCTCCTAGCTGTGAATAGCATGTGCGTGAATATGCTATAGAGACACGGTGAGCTTCTTCACGTTCGTGAACAAGTTCAAATCTCTAAAAGTTGATTCATCGAAGAAGAGTTCTTCGACGCTATGGGTATATTTGATATACGAAGATATAAATGTATCCTTCTCATACTTGATGAAAAGTGTTTGATAATTATTCTGTTTGTGAAACAGTCCCTGATTATCACAAGTATGTGGCGAAGGGTGACGTGACAGTGCACAAGTGATGGCAAGTTAATGGCCAGTAGTGCTCACGCCCTCGAGATATCATATTAGTTATCATCAATAGTTTTTTATAAGACATTTTGTAATAGTGAGAGTGTGATCTAGTTTGGTGTCTTGAATGTTGCAAGACATAATTATTCATATAGAACAAATCAGTTGTTTTATGTTATGAAACAAAGCAGTTGTTTCATGTTATGAGTAATTTGCATCACATCTCAATTACATTATACGTATGATATACATTTATAATAGCGGGAATGATAAAATTATGTGTCCAAAGAACAAACACCATCGAATTTAGTCATAAAGGCAATGAAAGAAGTAATGGATAATTTTGGTCCATTTAAGTATTTCGAGTGCCAAAATTGATTAAGTTTGAAATGCAGTATTGAAGTTGCAATACTAGAGGAAATTGATTGAGAGTCATTTTTAATGATTAATCAATGGTGTTATTGCCTAATCTGAATTCTTCCATGATTTTGGTAAATAGGAGTATTTGCCCGATAAATTATGGAGTCTGAAATTAATTTGATAATAGATCAAATGGGATTTTTCAGAAGAAAGATTAGTGAATATTGTATTCACAAAATTCGATCAAAGGACAATATTTTTGAATTATGGTTTCAACACAAAAGACTTGTGGAAATTCGTTTCACAATATAATAATGTCATATATGGTGATATGTGGGGAGTTATAATCATGCTCTATTTTAAATAAAGTGTGGTCTGTCAGAATCAGTCTTAGAATCTCCTAATATGTTCGAAACATTATAGTCGATGTCCACTTTAGAAAATAGATATTTTTCTCAACGAGAATTCGTAGGATCGACATTAGTGTCGACATGTATATGATTATGCGATAATTCCAAATATACATGAGTGGTTCTTTGTAGATTGCTCGCATTGGATGAGAGTGTATTCCAAAACCAAATAGAAACAAAACTTAGTTTGTTGTCTATATAATTCCGAGGAAAATATGATTTTTCGAATTATGGTTTATGGATTGGAATTGAAAGTTTGGAATAAAGTGTCAGACCTATGTTGGAAGGTGTTCCAAAGAGTATATGTCTGCTAATGAAAGTTTAGTGATTAAGCGTGAGGGAGACTAGAAAATTGTTTTCTGCTTGCAATCCTCTTCATAAAGATCATAATATTTTCATGAAAGAAACTTCTAAATAAAGTGATGTTATATTTAATATTGCTGTCAGGTCACAGCACTGTATTAAGTATTTCAGATCTTGTTGACAGATCAAGGTGCACTTTATGAATACAAAGAAAGTTGAGAAAATATCGGAATACGAACAAAGGCTTTTTTAAGTCTGGAAATCCAAAGTTACATTTGAAACTATTTGAAAGTCAGTGTCTATTTTATTATAGAACGGGAATTTTAAAATAGTTAGTCGAGTTGTTTTGGATTATATCTGAGGAGTCAGATTAGAATCAAAAGGATGGTCCTTTGAAATCCAATTGATCATTAAGAGTAATGATGCATGAAAGTAATGGTTGTATGACATGTGGGTCTATTATGTAATATAAGACATCATACAGAAACCATATTATCTACTCGATGAAATGTCGGGGGGCTGCCCCCCGGGTAGGGGCAGATCCCGGTAAATTACAATGGATAACAACAGTGCTTGACCTTTGGCGACAGCAAAGGGCATCCCTTGGTGTGCCGAAAGGGCAACTGGTCGTTTGGGCGCAGGGAAAGGCCAAGGAGCCCCATGGCCGCCGTGAGGGTCAGGTCTTGCGCCTATAAATAGACATCCCCGACCCTCGCATTTGCAGCACGGGCAAGAGCGGATGGTTCCTCTAAGAACTAGCTTCTCGAAGATGTCTTTGCTGGTAGGCTAAGACATCTTCGGGAGGCTAGGCCTAGAGTTGCGCATCCTGACATGACTTCGGACCTCTCCGGAAAGGATCCCGGGCATGGGACACCGAGGAGGGTCCCGAGTGACTGCGTACTCGGTTTTACCGGATAGGTAGTCCGGGTACATCCTAACCGGGATGTACCTGTTGATCTTGGTCTTGTGCAGGAGGAGCTCGTAGTGGCAAGCGAGGAGGTAGCCGGCGAGAAGGTTCCCGGTAGACCGTCAACGGTCTGAAGCACGCTTTCCCGTCTATAGCGGGGGGAAGTACCATTTCGCCTGACACGGAAGCATGGTCACCTCCCGCCTGACACGGAGGCATGGTCACCTCCCGCCTGACACGGGAGCGCGTCAGCCGGTACTATCGGGGTACGACAAGACCTGTCATGCCTAGTCCGGCAATCCGGAAAAGGCTAGCCGGGATGGGCGAAGACATGTCTTGTCTCTGACAAGGGGACAATGATGATGCAGGACGGCGCCTGCCGTCCTTAACAAGATGATGACGCAGGGGCTACACCGGGTAGCCCGGCGACTAGGTCGCACTAGCCGGTGACGACATCCCGGCTAGACCTATCCGGTGGGGCCGAGCCAGATTAGGGTTTCCGGCCCTCCCGGCCGGAGCTCTATAAAAGGCGCCATAACTGCTCCTGAGAGCAGAGGGAGAGAGGGGGGAAGAAACCAGAGGACAGGCCAGAGACCAACTTCAGAGCCAAGACTATAGTTGCATTTACTCTTAGAGCGGTTACTCCTCTTCACCTTGAGTTCATCTAGTTCTTGATCCCTCCTCCTTTGATAGATCTTGTAGCAAGTTGTAGTTCTTGTACCACCAATATAAAGAGAAGGAAGGCAGGAGTAGGGGTGTTACCTCCTCACGAGGGCCCTGAACCTGGGTATATCGTGTGTGTGCTTGGTGCCTTCGTGCCTTTGTTTGTATTTGTTAGATCTTCCCCGCTGCACTTTGTTCTTGTTTTGTGTTCTTGGGAGATCCCGGTTTTACCGGGATCCTCCCTGTGTGAGTTTTTCAACTCGCTATCCCTCCCCAGATCCACCAACGTCCATCGGCCCCACAAATTAGCCATCCTATGGCATCTGCCGTGACACCACCACGACAGTTGGCGCCCACCGTGGGGCTGACAGAGGCGTTGGCTGGTGTACACATCCAGACGGGCTCCCCAGTTCGCTTCGACGTTCGGGTGCTCTCTGGTCTGGTCGTGAGACTAGGGGAGATGGACTTCGTCGCCGACAACGCCGGTTGCTTCCGGAATAGACCGTTCCCGGTGAACGGGTGTCTTGTTGATTTCGGTGGTTTCACCACCTATGTGGCCACCGAGGTTGACTGTAGCTACCCGAACCTAGTCCTGGAGGCTGAGGACCCCCCCATGCTCTGCGCAGCTCGGGGGCTCCGCACCGATCGCTCCCCGAATTCCGTCGCGGTGATGATGGTCGGAACCACCGAGGAGGAATACCAGGATGCGGATGGCGATACCGACGGTCTCCCCCGTTTGGCCAAACCTCCGCAGGAAAAACCTGCGGCCCGAGGTGGTGATTCGCAGCCGTCCCAGTCGCGACGCCGTCCGGATCCCCTCTCGGGTCTGGTAGCCAAATTAGCTGTACCTGTGGTTGCCGGAGCGGATACCCAGGCCACTTTGGCAGAGTTAGAAGAGCAGCGGAAGTTGTTACTCGCTGAGGCAAAGGAGATCGCCGAGCTCCGTCGCGAGCTCAGCGTTAGCCTCCGGGAGTACAATGCTGCTCACGGATTCACCAGGATAGACTCCCGGGAAAAGCGCATTGCAGATCTGTGCAAGAAGGGAAGAATGGTGAATGAGGAGCTGGCTGGTGGAGCCACCACTAGCAACACCGGAAGTCGGATCTCTGCGGGGAAGCCGGTGTACAGCTCGCCGGCAAAAACTCTCAGGGCCGCAGAAGCCGCCATGGCAGAGTTGGTGGGGTTATCCCGTGAAGCCCTGCGCAAGCAACAGGAGAGGGTCAACGAGCTGGTGGTTGAGGCCAACCGGCAGAACCAGGCCTTCAAGAAGAAGAACCCCGGAGCAGGGTCACAGGTGCATTCCGCTAGACCCAATAGCCGGATGTCGGATGGGGAGGCCTCGTCCCCACATCCGAGCAGAAGCAAGAGCAAGAGCAAGAGCCGGAGCCGGAGTAGAGGTTCCGGGAGGAACAAGCAACTGCAGACCTATGACCCGGCATTTGCCGGTATCCAGCAGGCGGGGCAAGCTGGACAGCATAACCCGGGACAGGCGGGAAGTACCCGTGGAGAGGATAACCTGGGTGTGAGAAACGATAACCCGGTTGGCCGTGGTAATACACCCCGGAATCCTCCCCATGTACAGGGAAACCCGCAGAGGGACATCATCTCTGCCCCCCGTCGAGCCGAGATCCCCGTGCAAGATAGGCTCAACGATGGCAACTCGGAGATGCAGCAGCTCGAGTATCAGCCAGACGAGAACCCCTTGGGATCTCGAATAGGAACAAGACAGCTGAACCCGGCAGATGCAAGGTTCCGGCTTGACCGAATTCACCAATCCGGATTGATGGAAGAGCAAGGACCTCCGGGACCTGCTTGCTTTGGACCTCGGATTATGCGAGAACCGCCTGTTCGGAACTTTCAGCTCAACAGGGGTGCCAAGACCTATGACGGCAGCAAGAAGCCGGAGGATTGGCTGACCGACTATGTAACTGCAGTAAGCATAGCCGGTGGAAACAGACGCTGGGCGGTACGTTATATACCGCAGATGTTGGAAGGACCCGCCCGGATCTGGTTGAATAACCTAAGGGCTGGTAGCATAGAGTGCTGGTTAGATTTTGAGGAAGCTTTCATCAGCAACTTCACCAGCACGTACAAGAGGCCCAACAGACCTCAGCAGCTCGCCATCTGTAGGCAGAGGAGCAATGAGACTGACCGGGAGTACCTTACCCGGTGGAGCAATGTCCGCAACTCCTGCGAAGGAGTGGTGGAGGCGCAGGCCATCTCCTGGTTTGCGCAAAGATGCCGGCATGGCTCTATGCTATGGCAGAAACTGCAAAGGAAGATACCGACAACTTTGGCGGAAACCATGCGCATCGCCGATACCTATACGCTTGGAGATCCCATGCAACCCCTGGTGGATGTCGGAGACTCCAACAGGAGGAGTACGGGACCTCAGCGTTCCGGATCGAGCAGGAGCCATGACCGCCAAGAGTTCGGTCACAAGAGGAATCTGCCCGAGTACCACCTTGCCGCGCAGCATGTCGCAGCAGTAACCCGGGAGCAGGAGGATGCCGGCAATAGCCAGCGTCAGAAGACAGGTGGCCCGGCTTGGGGTCAGAGTCAGGAGGTGCAGAAAACCTGGGTGGAGCAGAAGAAGCCTCTGACGTATAAAGAGATGTTGAATAAGCCATGCTGCTATCACACGCTGGAGGCCAACAAGCCCGCGAACCATTCTACTCGGCAGTGCAGCTGGTATCAGCGCACGTTGCAGGAGGGCAGCTCGGGAGGTATTCGACCGAATGCTCCGGCATCTCGGCCCAATATTCCGAGACCCCCTCCTCCGACATCGGGGGCCAACAATGTCCGACTTCCCCCTCCTCCGAGAGGACCCCCACCTCGCCCAGTGAATGTGGTGCATACCCGGAACGACAACGGTAACCAAGCCGGACACCAGCAGGGTGCGGCAACGTGCCCTGGAGGTGAATGCTGTGATCCCGGCAGTGCCCAAATTCTTGCACTGGTCCGAGATGGAGATCACCTGGAGCCGGAAGGATCACCCCCGGGTTATGCCCAAGCCGGGAGCGTATGCTTTGGTGGTGGACCCGACCTTTATCGGACCCAACCTCAACGTTCGCTTCAGCCGGGTTCTGGTTGACAATGGCAGTGCCATTAACATCATGTACAAAGACACAATGCTGAAGCTGGGAATATCCATGAACACCCTTCTGCCCACCGAGACAACCTTCCATGGCATTGTGCCCGGAGTCTCTTGCTCACCCATGGGAAAGATCTGGGTGGAGGTGCTACTCGGAACTCGGGAGAACTGCAGAACCGAGAGCTTAGAATTCGAGGTCGTGGACCTCGAGAGCCCGTATCACGCACTGATCGGCAGACCAGCCCTCGCCAAGTTCATGATATCGACTCATGTGGGCTACCTCAAGATGAAGATGCCGGGACCCAATGGCGTGATCACCATCTCGGGAGACCACAAGCGCTCCATGGAATGTGCCTCGGCAGGGTCGTGCTTAGCTGAGTCCCTTGTGATCGCGGAAGAAAAGAAGAGGATCCAGCAGGTGGTGGCGATGGCCAAGACCTCCCAACTCGGAATGCCCGGGATGGTGAACCCGGAGCAGGGTGCATCATTCCAGCCCCCCAAGGAGACCAAGAAGGTGGGTGTGGACCCCAGCAACCCGGAGCGTCAAGTTATCATTGGCAGCAGCCTGGACAGCAAATAGGAAGGCGAGCTCGTCGACTTCCTCCGTGAGAATCGGGATGCCTTTGCGTGGTCGAGTGACGATCTGCAAGGCGTCCCGAGGGAGTTGGCTGAGCACTCTCTGTTTGTTCGACCGGATGCGAAGCCGGTGAAGCAACCAACTAGGCGCCTATCGGATGAAAGAAGAGCTGCGGTCATGGAGCACCTGGCTATACTGCTGGCTGCAGGATTCATCATGGAGGTGCTGCACCCGGATTGGATTTCGAATCCGGTCCTGGTGGAAAAGAAGAAAGATGATCCCCTCCTGCTTAAGGTGTGGCGCATGTGCATCGACTTTACCAACCTCAACAAGGCATGCCCGAAAGACCCCTTTCCGCTGCCCCGGATAGATCAAGTGATAGACTCCACTGCCGAGAGTGAGCTTTTAACTTTTCTAGATGCTTATTCTGGTTTCCACCAGATACCTTTGAATCCGGATGATCAATTAAAAACCGCTTTTATTACCCCTTACGGGGCTTATTGCTATCGTGTTATGACTTTCGGATTGAGGAATGCTGGTGCTACATACCAGAGATGCATGCAGAAGTGCTTGCATGACCAGATAGGCCGGAATGCCGAGGTCTATGTCGATGACATAGTCATAAAAACAAAATAAAAAGCCTCACTAATAGATGATCTGAGGGAAACATTCAAGAACCTAAGAAGATTCCGGATGAGGTTGAACCCGGATAAATGCACGTTTGGTGTTCCGGCAGGAAAACTACTCGGTTTCCTCATCTCAAGCAGGGGAATCGAGGTCAACCCGGGTAAGATTCGTGCTATAGAGAGCATGAAGTTGCCGGTACGACTCAAGGATGTGCAGAAATTTACCGGGTGTCTGGCGTCCCTAAGTCGGTTTGTGAGCCGACTTGGGGAGAAGGCCTTACCCCTGTACCAACTGATGAAGAAGAGCAAAACATTCATTTGGACCCCGCAGGCGGATGCGGCGTTCAACGATTTGAAGAGAATGCTCTCAACAGCACCGATATTGGCATCTCCATTGCCCAAGGAACCTATGCTGCTATATATTGCAGCGACCAACCGGGTAGTCAGTGTAGCGATGGTGGTAGAAAGGGAAGAAGGGGGCAAGCTGATACAGAGACCGGTGTATTACCTCAGTGAGGTGATCTCGGAATCCAAGCAGAACTACCCGCACTACCAGAAGATGGCTTATGGGGTGTACATGGCAGTGACCAAGCTCAAGCACTATTTTCAGGAACACCCGATCACAGTGGTGTGCGAAGCTCCTCTCGCCGAGATCATCGGTTGCAAGGATGCTAGCGGCCGGGTAGCCAAATGGGCCATCCAGTTGTCTCCGTATGCTCCGGCATACGAGAGACGAGATGCCATCAAGTCGCAGGCGCTGCCGGACTTTTTGGTAGACTGGGCCGAGATGCAGTATGAACCTCCGATACCGGATTACGATTTCTGGAGGATGCATTTCGATGGCTCAAAGGCTAAGATCGGATTGGGTGCCGGAGTGGTCCTCACTTCCCCAAAACAAGATGTACTGAAATATGTGCTGCAGATACATTTTCGGGCATCCAATAATGTCGCGGAGTATGAGGCTTTGGTTCACGGATTGAATGTAGCCAGGGAAATCGGTATCCGCCGGATAGAGTGTTTCGGAGACTCCGATCTCGTGGTGCAACAGGTGTCGGGGAATTGGGATGCCCTTGATGCAAACATGGCCTTATACAGATTTCATGTGCAGAAAATTTCCGGATTTTTTGACGGATGCGAGCTCAAGCACATACCGAGAGGAGAAAACGAAGCAGCAGATGTCTTGTCCAAACTAGGGTCATCCCGGGATGCCATCCCACCCGGAATAGCCCTGGAACATTTGAGGAAGCCGTCTATACAACCATCACCCGAATCGGATTCTATCTTCATCCCAAGGAACCTGGTTCAGAAGCAGTACCCATGGAAGTAGATGTCGGGAGCATAACATCGAACCCGGGGACTGCCTCCCAGTGTTCAGAGAGGCAAAGACAGATGATGATAGAGGTGATGTCGGCAGAACCAATGGACATAGACGCTCCAGCGTTCCCGGTGCGACCTGTCCCGGATTGGGCACAGCCTATTATGGTGTACATCTTGGAAGGAACCCTCCCAGAGAATGAAGTAGAAGCCCGTCAGATAATGCGAAGATCAAAGGCATACACTGTCATCAACCAAGAGCTGTACAAGAGAAGTGTCACCGAAGTGCTCCAGAGATGCGTGGAACCGGCAGAAGGGCAAGAGATGCTCCTGGAGATACACCAGGGAGAGTGTGGACATCATGCATCATCCCGGCACTGGTGGCAAAAGTGTTCCGGCATGGGTTCTACTGGCCCACTGCATTGCAGCAGGCAGAAGATATCGTCCGGAAGTGTGGAGGATGTCAGAGATTTGCTCACCGTATACACATGCCGGCGTCAGCACTGAAAACAATCCCCATCACTTGGCCGTTCGCAGTATGGTGTTTGGACATGGTCGGGCAATTCAAACCGGCAAAGGGCAACATGACACATATACTGGTAATGGTGGACAAGTTTACCAAATGGATAGAGGTCAAGCCAATCCGGAAGTGCGATGGACACACCGCTGTGCAATTCCTGAAAGACATCATCTTGAGATACGGATACCCACACAGCATTATCACAGATAATGGAACAAACTTTGCTGTGGGGGAATTCGCTCGATTTTGTGCTGAGAAGGGAATCCGGCTAGATGTAGCATCAGTCGCACATCCGGAAGCAAATGGGCAAGTCGAAAGGGCTAACGCCTTGGTCTTGGCTGGTATCAAAGCTCGCTTGATCGAACCATTAGTGAGAACTCCGGGATGCTGGATAGAGGAGTTACCAGCGGTGTTATGGGGTCTCCGGACCACTCCGAACAGATCTACCGGGTACACCCCATTCTTCATGGTATACGGAGCTGAGGCAGTACTCCCAACCGACATACAATATGATTCTCCGAGAGTGACAATGTTCACCGAGACTGAGGCAAAAGAGGCCCGAGAAGATGATGTGGATTTACTCGAAGAGGCAAGAGAATTGGCACTATCTCGGTCGGCAATTTATCAACAGAACCTCCGTCGCTATCATAGCCGGAAAGTACACCCAAGGGTGTTCCGGGAGGGAGATTTGGTGCTGAGGCTCATCCAACGCACGGCCGGAATGCATAAGTTGTCACCTCCATGGGAGGGACCTTTTGTGATAAGCAGGGCGTTGCACAATGATTCTTATTACCTTGTAGATGCACAGGAAGCTAGGAAAGGTGTAATGGACAAATCCGGTCAGGAAACCAAGCGTCCATGGAATGTAGCTCTACTTCGCCCCTTTTACACGTAAAAGGTTCAGTGTACGTTGTATCTCAATTTTTCAGTATTAAGGAAAGTGGGGCACCCCGGGAGGAACCCGGGGACTGCCTGGTTATAAGATTGTTTTGTTATTTTTGTCAAGTTTATTTACTGTTTTCTACCGACATCCCGGGAAGGAACCCGGGGACTGCCGGATAGCTGTCTTATATTTTTTTTACTGTGTGCATGCCGGGAAAGTTCCGAGTCCGATTCTCAAAGTCTAAGTAATGTATGTCATGTGAAATCATCTTGTGACTCGACTGACGAACGCCGAAATGGTAGTCAAGAGCAAAGAGAGGGAAGGTGGGGAACACGAAAATGGTCTCGGGGACTTGGAACAGGAACTTATCCGACATGCTTATTTTTTATTAACTTAGTTGTTTTTATGTCGGGAATTCGGTTAGTAGGAACTCGGGTTGTTTAAGTAGTGTATATGCCGTATGTGGAGTTTTGTGACTCGACTGTCGAACGCCGAAATGGTAGACAAGAGCAGAAATTACCTAAGTACGGTAAAACATGAAAAGCAATTCGGGAACCAAAAGCTGAGTACATTGACATAAGTTCTTCAAGTAAATAGTTCCCGGTTAAACGGAAATAATTTAAGTGTACGATACATATGGCACCCGGCATCCCGGGGATTTAACGAATTTGCCGCTAAGTGTTTTAGGCAGTGGGGGAAGTAGGCTTCTCGACAGCGACTTCCGGAGCAACGACCTCGGGAGCACCGACCTCGGGAGCAGGAGCAGCTTCACCTTCGGCATCGGCAGCACCACTCGGGACGTCGGGATGCACCTCGTTCTCGGTGGCCTCGGGCATCGGCGACGATGTTGCATCCCGGGAAGCCACCTTCTCGGACGCAGCACCGGAAGCAACGTCATCTTCCTCCAGGATCTCTTCCTCCCCATCGCCGGAAGCGGCATAATCTTCTTCGGAGTCCTCGGTATCTGACTCAGACTCTGAGGGAACGATGCTGGCGGTGAAGGCATGGATGCTGGCCCACTTCGCAATGCGATGCGCCACCTCTCGCCGCTCCTGGATCTTTGCCGGATCTTCGACCCAAGGCGACACCGTCCGCAGGCGCAGGACCGCTGCCAAGTCAAGACCCTCGTACCAGCTGAGTACTTGGGTCAAGACTTGGTCCGCACCAGCTCTAGCGCTGGAGCGCTTCCAAGCATGGATGCGGCTACCGCCACCCAGAAGCGCGCGCGAGAGCTCCGGGATGGAGAGCTTCCCGCGGATGCTCGGCCACAAGACGCCATGGACGTGGATCGCCGCGCTAAGGAGCTCCGTCCCGATAGACCGGAGAGGTACTATCCGGGCCTTAAGGGCGGTGAGGTGGTCCTCAATGTCCCAGGCGTCCGAGATGGGACCCTTCCCGGCACGCTTCTCTCGAGCGGCGGCAACAGCTTTGGCGGCGGCTTCGCGGGAGTGCTCGAACTCTCCTTTAAAAAGAAGAGCTGTCAAAACGACTAAGTCACAAGAAGCGGAACAACAAATAAAGGAAATAACGGAAGAGGAGGGTTGTCGGATTACTCACTGTTGAGATCCCGGTTCAGCACGGTAAGCTCGGCGAGCCAAGCGTCGGAACGCGACCGGAGAAGATCCAGCTCGACCTTGGTGTTTTCCGCGCGCGCCACCGACTGGTCCAGGGTCTCCTTCTGCTTCTTGCTCGCCTCGACGAAGCCCTTCTTCATCTCCGACATGGCAGCCTGGGCCTTGGCGAGCTCGCCGTTGAGGCGCGCGATCTCGGCTTGCGCGGTACCAAGGGCGGCCTTCTGATCCACCGAGACCTGGCGCGCGGCATCCCGCTCCTCCCGGAAGCGCTCCTCGGACTTCTTCGACTGACCGAGTTCAGCGAGAACCCGGTTGAAGATGTCGCGGCGCTTGTGGCTGCATTCCTGAAAGCAAGACAGAGAAGACAAAATCAGTATGGAAAAAGAAGTAAAGAACCCGGTTGGGAGGATCTCGGGGACTCGGTATACGAGTCCTGGGTTTTTCTCTAAGATTGGAACCTAGTGATCTGCTATTCGGTGGGATCTAGAGCACTAGACACCAATCTCGGGGACTAGTGGTGGTGGAGCAATTTTTTAACCAACCTATCCGGTTGGGAGGATCTCGGGGACTCGGTATACGAGTCCTGGGTTTTTTTCTAAGATTGGAACCTAGTGATCTGCTATTCGGTGGAATCTAGAGCACTAGGCACCAATCTCGGGGACTAGTGGTGGTGGAAAGAGCAAATGTGTTTTGGATAAAAGAAGAAAAATTTACCTCGCTTATTCGGGTGACGTCCAGCGCGGCCACCTGGAGAGCATGCAGGGCTTGAGCGCTGCGGCTAGGACCCGCAGCGTGCAAGTCCCCTGCAGTTTCGGAAGCATCGGCGGCAAGCCAGGCCTTGTTGAAATCATCAACAACCCGGATGCCGGAGCTGCCGGTAGCGCGGGTAGCAGCAAGGTCCCGAGATCCTGAAGATGCAAAAGAGCTGACCGTTGCTCGCAACATCCGCAAAGCGGCAGTAGGGATCTCGGCAGGAGGTGGTGGTAACGGTGAGAACTTACCCGGGCGCGGCACCAACTCCTGGGAAGAAGATGTCGGAGCAGCTGCGGGCGAAGCAGAGGATGTTTTCTGCCCAGGAATCTTGCCGCGAGACTTGGGAATTGGTTCTGCCGGCCGGGAGGAGACAGTAGGCTGTTTCTCCGGGATGGCCTTGGGCGCGGCTGGACGAGAGGCCCCACTCGCCGCAGGTTGCCGGCGAGGGCTAGCGAGCTCTGTCTCCAGTCCGGGAACCCGACGCGGGCTATCCGGAAGAACAACCTCTCCCGAGGTGATCGTAGCCGGCACCGCGGTCTCGTCGATCACCGGAGGTGCATCCGAGGTCGCGGTGCTTGCCGGTGCGGCACCGGTGGCCGTGGATTCATTTCCTCGGGCGGAAGGGCGAAGAGGTGAAGGAGAGGCCCGAGCCGGGCTGGGAGTACGAGTTCCCGGAGGAGGGGGAACAGCAGGTGTCGGAAGCTCGAGCGCGTCACTGAAAGAAAATATGTTAGTAAAGGTTGTGGAGAAAGCAAAGTCAAGTAATATGAGGCAAGAAAGACGTACCCGGAGTCCACAAGGGGAGGACCCCTCTGCCGGCGCCGAGGAGGCTTCTCGGTCGCCTTCTTGCTCAGTTTACCCTTCTTGGGGGGGTTGCCGGAGGCTTCAGCCCCATCGGTGTCGGAAGCCGCGCGCTTCCGGCTCTCGGCACGTCTGGTCCCGGCTGAGGGTTTCGGAACCACGGCTGGGGCCCAATTCAGAGGGAGAGCGTCAATAACGTCAAGGATCTCGCAGTCTATCTCATCATCATCCGAGGAAATGGAAACTGTCTCTGGGGTTGAAGGATTACCCGGGGCCTTAACGAATGGGATGGCGAGATGGTCCTCACCGTCGAGATCCTCTCCCGGCATCACGTCCGGTTTCGGAAAATCCGGGGCGTAGTTCCCGTTGACGTGGATGGCGTCTTCCTCGTGCTGACGCTCGAACAACTGCGCAAACAAGTTAGGGCGTGTCGGTGTCCAAGTGAGCGCATGTACGAAGGCGTAGGCGTGAAAGACTGATATAAGCACCTGGTCAACCGGTCGTTTCCGGGATCCCCCTATGACCCCCCATTCGTAATCCTCCGCCATATCCGTCCGAGCAATAGCTCGGGCACGACGGACGATCGCCGAGTGGCTTAGCCTATGGATACTGGTCCGGGTTGGGTCATAGTTCCCGGACATGTGGCACATCTTGTGCACTCGGTGTTGGAGGGGGCAGACCCGGCGAACGATAAAGCAGCGCAAGAGGTCATCCCCGGTCATATCCTGGGCGAGCACTTGCAGGACCTCGTGCATGAATCCGATCTCCTCGCTGACGGGAAGATGCTTCCAGCGACCGAATTCGCGCGGAGGACCCATGACGAATTCCGGCAGATTAATGAAATCCGGGGTCGAGGATCCCGGACCATCCCCCAAAGACTCCCGGTTCTTCACGTAGAAGAAGCTGCGCTGCCATTTCCGGCAAGACTCTAATCCCTTGACGATGGGGAATCCGGAGTCCGCGCGAGGGATAACAGTGGCCGCTCCGCAGTCGACCAAGTCTTTCACCTTCTGATCCGGGTTGGGGATGGCTTGTCGGCGGAGGATAAAGTACTTGGCCCAGAGGTCCACAAAGGGCCATATGCCAAGGTACGCCTCCGCGTAAGTGATGAAGACGGAAAGCATCATGATGGCGTTGGCGGGAAGGTGGTGAGGTTGCACGCTATACGTGTCGAGGAAGTCGCGGAAGAAAGGGCTAGCCGGAAGCCCAAACCCGCGCTCAAAATGCGATAGGAATACCACATATTCCCCGGGTTGGGGTTCCGGCGCAACCTCCTCTCCCGGTAGACGGCTCTCGACTTCCGGGGGTATCCGGTGAGTCCGATACAGCCAGTCAAGATCCGACTGCGCTGTCTCAGATCCGTCCCAACACCCCCGGGCGCGCTCTTCACCCATCTCGGAGAAGTACGCGGAAGTATTCGGGCTATTCTGCAGATGCAGCGGCGGTTAGTCGGAGTTAGTCTACTCGAAATGAGGATGTCGGGACATAAACTGCTGAAAGCTACCGAGTTCATGCGAAGCAAGATCTACCGTGGGTCAAATAATCAAAACTAAACGGAGGGAAAAAGACTAGCGCTAGACTAAAACGAAGCACAAGTGTGGGTGACAAATGTACGTCCTAATGCCACGGTGGTTCTTCGCCGTGCGCTTCGAGCGCGCCGCTCGGATGTGGTCACCGGCGGCGATGCAACCGTGCTCGTGCGAAGGGCACGGCCGGAGTTCGGCGGTTATCCTACCGAAGAAGTGCGTCGGAGTTGAGAGGGAAGACTCACCAGTGAGCGGGAAGATCGACGGCGTGCGAGAAGGACGGCGGGGCGCGAGCTCCGGCGAGACGACGTACGGGCAGCAAGCGCAGCGGCGACGGCGAGCTCGGGACGGTGGAGATGAGGAAATGCGAAGAAGAAGAAGGAGACCGTTCCGGTCCCCTATTTATAGGGAGGATTCCGGAACGGTTTCCATCTTTCCCGCCCACGATCTCTACGATCGTGGGTGGGATCTGTTTTGTGCCACGGGCCACGTGGCGTTACTCGGGGCGCTCGATCCGGCCACACAGAGGGCCACAAGGTCCCAACGGTTCGTTTCCGGATCAGATGCGGCTCCCTGGCGCGGGAACCCAAGCGCCGCCGTGCGAGCGCAGAAGCACTTGAGTGCGCCTCTGCACAGACGGGACGTTTGGTGGACCCAGATTCGCTATCTCGGCTTCATCGGGAAATCAACGGGCAAGATTTCCTGAGAGGATATTACTCGGTCGCAGGCTTCGCCTCCCGGTTAAGGTCATCTCGGTGGGAGGATCTCGGAAAGAACTCATTTAGGCATGGAATACAAGACTGAGGTCATGTCTTCTCGGAAGAAAAGTTGTTGTTAAAGCTGATCCCGCACATCATCCGGAGTCGCTGTGCCGCACCAGCTTCGGGGACTAGTGTCGGGGGGCTGCCCCCCGGGTAGGGGCAGATCCCGGTAAATTACAATGGATAACAACAGTGCTTGACCTTTGGCGACAGCAAAGGGCATCCCTTGGTGTGCCGAAAGGGCAACTGGTCGTTTGGGCGCAGGGAAAGGCCAAGGAGCCCCATGGCCGCCGTGAGGGTCAGGTCTTGCGCCTATAAATAGACATCCCCGACCCTCGCATTTGCAGCACGGGCAAGAGCGGATGGTTCCTCTAAGAACTAGCTTCTCGAAGATGTCTTTGCTGGTAGGCTAAGACATCTTCAGGAGGCTAGGCCTAGAGTTGCGCATCCTGACATGACTTCGGACCTCTCCGGAAAGGATCCCGGGCATGGGACACCGAGGAGGGTCCCGAGTGACTGCGTACTCGGTTTTACCGGATAGGTAGTCCGGGTACATCCTAACCGGGATGTACCTGTTGATCTTGGTCTTGTGCAGGAGGAGCTCGTAGTGCCAAGCGAGGAGGTAGCCGGCGAGAAGGTTCCCGGTAGACCGTCAACGGTCTGAAGCACGCTTTCCCGTCTATAGCGGGGGGAAGTACCATTTCGCCTGACACGGAAGCATGGTCACCTCCCGCCTGACACGGAGGCATTTTCACCTCCCGCCTGACACGGGAGCGCGTCAGCCGGTACGATCGGGGTACGACAACACCTGTCATGCCTAGTCCGGCAATCCGGAAAAGGCTAGCCGGGATGGGCGAAGACATGTCTTGTCTCTGACAAGGGGACAATGATGATGCAGGACGGCGCCTGCCGTCCTTAACAAGATGATGACGCAGGGGCTACACCGGGTAGCCCGGCGAGTAGGTCGCACTAGCCGGTGACGACATCCCGGCTAGACCTATCCGGTGGGGCCGAGCCAGATTAGGGTTTCCGGCCCTCCCGGCCGGAGCTCTATAAAAGGCGCCATAACTGCTCCTGAGAGCAGAGGGAGAGAGGGGGGAAGAAACCAGAGGACAGGCCAGAGACCAACTTCAGAGCCAAGACTATAGTTGCATTTACTCTTAGAGCGGTTACTCCTCTTCACCTTGAGTTCATCTAGTTCTTGATCCCTCCTCCTTTGATAGATCTTGTAGCAAGTTGTAGTTCTTGTACCACCAATATAAAGAGAAGGAAGGCAGGAGTAGGGGTGTTACCTCCTCACGAGGGCCCTGAACCTGGGTATATCGTGTGTGTGCTTGGTGCCTTCGTGCCTTTGTTTGTATTTGTTAGATCTTCCCCGCTGCACTTTGTTCTTGTTTTGTGTTCTTGGGAGATCCCGGTTTTACCGGGATCCTCCCTGTGTGAGTTTTTCAACTCGCTATCCCTCCCCGGATCCGCCAACGTCCATCGGCCCCATAAATTAGCCATCCTATGGCATCTGCCGTGACACCACCACGACATGAAATATAACCGATGTTCTTGGAATAAGAGCAGTTATAAAAGTAAATTTGGAATTTACTGGAAGTAGAAGTGCGTTAGTTAAAGAATTGACATTAGAATGTCAAGTTTTCTACATTGGTGTGAAAGTATGTAGATATCGCGAGTTTGTAATTGTTACAAGGGGCTCTCTATGGCTGAGTGTGTTTTTCAGGGCAGTTATCTGGTTAGTATAATCAAAGTAAGCGCTGGGAAGCGGAAGTCTCACTTAGTTGCGGTGTTTGCATATATGTTGTTGAACAACATGGTGATATCAAGCAAGTTAATATCAGTGAATCGCAAAAGCATGTACAATCATGGATTGTGCGGTAACACTCTTCCACAAGCAAGCATTATCAAATGATTATTATTTGATAAGGGATTCTGATAAAGTAGAATGCAGCTAGTTTATTTGTACTCTAGTGCAAGTGGGAGACTGAAGGAGATATGCCCTAGAGGCAAATAAATAAGTAGTATTTATTGCATTATCTCATAAATTTATAATAGGTTTGTGTATTATGCTATAACTGTATTAATCATAATTATTAATACACGTGTGATACATAGACAACCAGGTCCCTAGCAAGCCTCTATATGAGCTAGTCCATTGGGCAACAGTTGATCGAGATTCCCGATCAAGGACAAGGACATCGGTTGACAATGGGGTCATCTTGTTAGTTGAATAAGGTGATGGACATACGCATAGTATTGCAATAAGATTGTATTATGATGTTTGTCATTTGCAATAGATTAGAGTATGATAGCTTATTCCTTAGACCGTGAGACCGTGCTTATTAATGCTTTGTAGGGGTGCTTTGAGAGCATCAAACGTTGTGTCTTATATAGCATGACAATAACGATGTCCATCTTGGGTATTCCGAAAGAGCATCAAGACGTAAGGATCAAGAGCGGGATTTGTTCATTCTTGTAATGGAAAGATACTCTGGGCCCACTCGGTGATATTGCATCTATATAGCTGCGCAGCTTATGACTAGGTCATGGAGATGTAATGTCGCAGACGAGTTAATAACCTTCGTCGGTAACGAGATACAACAAAGACATCGGTGTGTCTACGATCATATCTCGGACAAGGTAGTATCGCAGAGGCAAAGGGAATGAATGTCATATTTATGGTTCAACGACGATATTCGTGGAATGCACAAGGGTCGTCATATATTTCCAGGTATCCCTGACGATCATTGGTGAGCGGAGTGTCTCGACCATGTCTGGAGTGTTCTCGAACCGTAGCGTAACAAACTTAAGGTCTTAGCGACACTAGGAGATAGGTTCTGGAATTTTATAGGAATTTGTTGGAGAGAGAAAAATGATCCGGAAAGAGTTCCGGTGGTCCGGAAGGAGTTCCGGAGAGGTCTGGAATGGTTCCAGGAATGTCCGAAAGTTGTTCGGGTGGTCCGAAAGAGTTTTCGGAGTCACGGGATGTTGAATTATATATAAATATATTAATTATGAATTAATGGGATTTTTATATTAATTTAATATTAATTAAATAAAGGAAAAATGGGCTCCCACCTACATGGGCCCTAAGAGGGCCCAAGAGGGGGAGCCGCACCACCAAGGGGGGTGGGCCCCATTGGCTGGTTCGGCCAGCCCATGTGGGGGCCGAACCCCCCTCCCTTGTCCTTTGTTTAGTCCCACATGGGGGAGCCAAGGGGTTTGCACACCCCCTTCCCCCTTTATATAGCAAGGCATATTAATTGGATTAATTCATAGGAAAATACAATTAATTCCCAATTTCTCTCTCGATCTCGTGGTTCCCAAGTTGGAGCCGCGCCGAGCTGAGGAAGGGGGGATCTCTCTCCACCCAAGCTATACCGCAGAGCGCCGTTGCTCTGCGGGATTCCAGATAAGATCTACCCCTGCGATTTCAGCTGGATCTGAATGACCGGGGGTTGTCGCTAAGCTCCGTATGTTTGCGAGTGCTCGGAGGTAACTCTTTTTGAGTAGCCTGGGCGACGTCGTCTCGCCCCTGCAGTCGCCGCGCCTCCCTCCCCTCTGCTGCTGGCGCACCAGCCCTGGTGCTGGCGCTCTGCCTTCTTCCGCCCGACGCCCGTCGACGCAGATCATCGTCGACACCCCGGCGTCATCGACTTCGACATCGCGGCAAGTTCTTCGTGACCTCGAGGTCGGCTACGTACGACTTCATCGTCAACGCTTGTGCGGGAGCGTAATCCCCGCTATCGGTATACATGGAGGTAATGTAACCTGTTCGGCCACCGTTATCGCATGTACTAGATAGATAGATCCTGACTAGTTAGGGTTTCGTACCCTAGAAAAATTATTGTTTTCTGCACCGTAACCCCTTCAGCACCTTCCATCAAAACCGTCTATTTTGCTTTGCGATTCGTGCTATTTTTTGCATGAAACCCCCTCACCTTTAAAGGTTTCTTGCATCAAGCCCTAATCAATATTATGGATACCTACTTAATTTTTCATCATTACCTGGATATGGGAATATTTGGAGATGATTTCATTTTTTCGTTTTGTATTAACATTTGTGGATATGTGTGTTTATAGAAACATATTTTTGTGTTAACAAACTAACAACGATTTCCTAAAAATGTAAAAAAAAATTGTATTAGCATGTATTAACATAATTTCCTGGATATGTGTATATTTGTGGATAAGTGTATATTTGGATATGTGTGTTTATGCAAACATATTTTGTATTAACAAATTAACAAAGATTTTCTAAAAAATGTAAACATATTGTTTTGTTTGCATTTTATTGGTTAAAATTCTTTTCGTTTTTTGCCTTAAATTTTATTGCTTAAATTATCTCATCAAAGGGAATATTGATTTAGGGTGATGTTAGGGTCTTTATATAAGGGGGACCGTTTTGTCCATTTATTTAAGTGGAGGGTCTTTTTCACATATTACACGAACCGTCGGATTCGAAATAGACGTCCCAGATAGACAGTGCGGTCGCATATAGTTACGTAGTTGCATTTCCGGGACCTTTAGTCCCGGTACGTGTTAGGAACCGGGACTAAAGGCTCTGGCGCTGGGCCCCGGCTCTGCTGCCGCATGTGATGGACGTTTAGTCCCGGTTCGTAACACGAATCGGGACTAAAGGTCGCTCACAAATCCGGCCCCGTGGCTATCACCCCTTTAGTCTCGGTTCAGTTTTAAATCCGGAATAAAGGGGTGAACCAAAGGCTCGTTTCCTCTTTAATTATGAAATGAATTCATTTCATTTGTACTGACGTTTTAGCTCAAGCTCAATCCCAAACGAACTGTACTTACGAATTACAGTACTTGAGACAGTCTAGACGCGACGGAGACGATGTGATGTCGACTTGGGGAGCCTATACCAGAAAAAGAAAAAAGAGAGGCGCGCTTTGACCCTTGGAAAAAATTGACCCGGGCCGTTGCTCCCGTACCGACCACAAAATATCAGCACACGGCTGTACTGTATTACCGCACGCACCCACTCACGCACAGCCCGATCGCAAGGTCAAACCCAACTCGATTCGAACCTTCCGCATGCAGGGTCAACTCGTTTTGGGGTTGACCTTCCCACACCCTATATATACAGCGTAGCCACGTACGGAGGACATGCACCTTGGAAGCTCCACTGGTGCAACCACAAGTCGAGAGCGGTGAACTGTGCGCGCTCAGAGAGTCAGCTGAGGTTATTGGTCAGCTCGGTCATGGAGTCGATGAGCCGAGCGGCGGCGGCGGAGGAGGAGCATAGGTGCCGGTACAAGGGCGTGCGGCGGCGGCGGTGGGGCAAGTGGGTGTCGGAGATCCGGGTGCCCGGGACGAGGGAGCGCCTGTGGCTGGGCTCCTACGCCACGCCCGAGGCCGCCGCGGTGGCGCACGACACGGCCGTCTACTTCCTCCGCGGCGGCTCCCTCTCCGACGCAGCGGGGCTCAACTTCCCGGAGCGCGCGGCCGCCGCGTACGGCGCCGGAGGCTCCGTGGCGCCCCTGTCGCCGCGGTCCGTGCAGAGCGTGGCGTCCGACGCCGGCATGGCCGCCGACGCGCAGCTCGTGGCGGCGCGGGAGGGCGCGGCCGAGGCTGCTGCGCCGAGGCAGTACGCGGAGCTGCGCGCTGGAGCCGGCGCGGGAGCCGCGCAGGGCGGCGCGAACCCGTACGCGTACACGTATGTGGGCGGCGGGTATGCTGCCGGCAGGGGGCAGCTCGTTTCCGGGGACATTAGCGTCGACGACATGGAGATTTTGATGTGAAAGTATATTCAAAGACTGGTAAAATTGAATTAGCTGATGTACTAATGAATAAAGTTTACGTACCTAGTCCAAAACATGGTCAGCGCTGCTACTCCATCAAATTACAACTGTTGAAAGAAACGAATCTATCGTGAGAGAAATCCACTACACCTGCAGGCTGCAGTCAGTGCCTGTACTACAGGTAGGCAAGATTTGGGCGACGAGTAGTGCTGCGGTTGGACTGGAGACTTTGTAATCAGGTTTCTGGAGAGATAAAATGACAGTGACACAGTAACTTCCACCGCGACGCCTCAGTATTAGTTGAGTAGTTCAACTGTCGACGCTCCGCCCACGCTCAACTGTATTTGACAAGTTCTTCAGAACATCGCCTAGAAGGAAATAAAAGTCTATAACACATCAAACTGACACTGTAAATCCTTCGTCATTTCTACTAGCCGGGCACATGGATGTTATCTCATGGTCGACGATAGTTGAACAAAATATTGAGGCCGCCAGGTCGAGATAAAAGCACCAAATGGTGCGGCCGCTTTGGACGCGGATGTTGGCACGCACAGATTAGATGCGTTCGTTCGTCAATGCACATGTAACCTGTGCCACCGTGTTTTGTTCTGATGAATGTCACTATCTGTCCCAAGTCCCCAAATCTGTGCCCGACGCGTTTGGATAATCAGAGGCGATACATACAAGGCCAAATTACCTTTGCCTGAATTTCTCACATCACAGGTGCAAGAGTGCAAGACAAATCTCTTTATTTTGTAAGACAGGAGCATAGAAGTCATAACAAGAAGTATGGGCGACAAATAAAGCTTAGAACTCACAAGAGTTGCATGCAGGAGCTGATGGATTACTGGACATAGCCACATACCACCGCTATACTTTCGAGTCTGACATAGTTCTTTCCTTGCAGACAAAGGTCGTTGTACATAGACTACGGTAAATACATTATTACTCCAAGAAACAAAAAACACAGTCTACGGACAGAACAAATAGGGCAGTGAACACTGGCCTGACGAGATTACTCAATTATGTACAAATCGAACAAAACAGTTTGCTGTGCTGTGCCGCAAATAAGCGCGACTTCACGAGCTATCTTCCTTTGGTTTCTGGCTCAGCTCCGCGTACTGGCCTCCAAGCAGCTGCAGAATCTCGCTCCACAGGCAAGACGGGTCTGCCGTCAGGGCATCGGTTATCAGGCCAGAGCTGCAGGACGTGACAACCCAGTACCCCGCATCAATCTCGCTCAACAGCTGGTCGTGATCCCAAGCAGAGTACCCGACATAGAACTTCAGGTCCTCGGGATTGACTGCACCGTTCTTCATCAGGTGTCCAGCCTTCTGCAGGTCGGTCCTGAAACCAAAGCAGACGCCCGGCGCCACCTCTTCGAACCCCTTGATGGGCCTGCCCTCGTTGGTCCTCATCAAGAATACACTCATATCCACGGGGCCTCCGAAGAACAGGGAGCAGTCACTAAAGGGTGTCGCCTGGTCACGGAAGGATGGATTAACGTGTTTCATCTTCGTGTAGAGTGGGCGGTTCAGGATGACGCCGAATGGGCCATCGTAAGCATCTCTTGAACCTAGTTTGAGGAGGAGGATGACAGTTCTTTCGAAGGTACCGTTCCCATCAAGCTCTTCCGTGGCAACTAGCACACAGCCGGATTCTGGGGCAGAGATAGAATGGGCCCATTTCCGAGGAAGACAATGTACTGGTCCATCGATTGATGTCTGTGGTAGGGTATTTACATCAACTGCTTGCTCCTGAATTTAAAAAATGGTGAAGAATAAATTAGGGAAAACAATTTGTTTATCAAGTGTACTAGCAGGACAACTTTTTTTCAGAAACAAAAAGGTCATAACACAATCTTTTTGTGTTAGATATAGCACACTGCAAATCTTGTTACACTACATAATGGAAATGCTCTAGATGATTCATGGTTAAAAGTCAAGGAAACTCTGCTATTCTACCACCAGGAAGTTGAACAGGAGTTGATTCAAAGAAGACTCGCAGCGCAAACCTTCAAGAAATCCAATGTTGGAGCAAGCTAAAGTCTTAAAGACATGGGTCATAGGTAAGAGACTAATTTCAACGTTCCTACAAAAAGAAGACAAGAATAGTCTGAACTAGGAGGAAAAGTTTACTCTAGAGTAGTTGATCAAAATGTGTGTTATGGACAATCCAATTCACTTATTTCTTCTAAAGTTCCCAAGCTCTTACAGAGTTCCTGTTAGGGATGCTTAAGTACGATGTTGGGTAATCATACAAGCCCGCTAAACCTACATAATTCCCTCTCTCGGATATGATGCCAACAAATGAATACAAGCCAAGCAAAATAATAGTACTAGCTAATATGTTTCAGATTTTAAAGTGTATTCCATCAAGGCTATATACTAGTTAGGCCAGTGCTAAATAATGACTAAAGAGGATCATTTGTAATATCTGGTCCCAGTGACATTTACAAAGCCATATCGACTACTCTCCAAATAAGGACTTCATTTACAAGATAACTGAGAGCCATAGTTGGAATGAACTAGTTCGAAAAGATTGGTCTTACCGATTTTGGAATCACAAAGCTCGCTCTCACATCTCGCCAATATGACAAGTTGCTGGGTACATACATTGTGTCATTGGATTTCGGTTCACCATGATTTTGGCTTATGGAACCAGAATCATCTCCAACGGGAGTAGATGCATCGCCTTTTCCTGCAGTAAGAAAAACATCAATTCCACACGTTCATTTATCAACCCTGCTTAGGCAGCCCACTGAAACAAAGAGACACCAAACTATCATAACATGGTGACTCAACTATTCACATTGAAACAAAGCACTGTGGTTGAGAGAAAAAAAAATCATGCAGCAACTAGAACCAAAAGCCTACAGTTTCGACATCCAAATCAGTTGCACCCAACCATTATATGTTTTCGATGAGAAGCTGCACTGCACGAGGAACATTTCAATATCCAGACAGAGTAATAGACCCCAACAGGAATCAATTTATCTCAAATAGGCATGCACCGCATAAAGGCTCCCCAAAATTCCAATTTTTACCATCAGTGACACCAAACTCTGATACCACCAGGATCATCACGTGCTTCCCAATTCGACCATTCCATGACCCAACTAACCGTAACGATCACCGGAAAGCGGGCGCCAGAATCGCACCACCCGCTCCGATGCGCATCGAATCTACAAAAGGGTTCGACCATCTCCTCTCCCACAGACAACAAAAAAAACTCGCGCCGAGAATAGATCCCCCTGTTCCCACAACTACAACCAGCCGCAACAATCGACACCGGGCCGGAGCTGGGGAACTCGATCATCATACTACCAGAAGAGAAGACAAAAAATTACCCGAAGAGGAGGCCTTGTTCTTGGGGTCGTCGCCGTCGCCGCGGTCGGGGCCGTGCCTGCTCTTCTTCCCCGACGCGCTCACCGCCAACTTGGGCCACCGCGCCCCGCTCCTCCTCGACCCGACAGCCAGCGACAGATAGCCGGTCTCCCCGGCGGGAGGGGGAGCCCACGTCGCCGGCGGGTTGCGCCTCGGCGCGATGGAGGGCCCGCCGGCCTTGACGCTGAGGGCCCGCATGTCCATGGCTGCGAGGGGGCGGTGGTGGGTGGCTCGGCCTTGGAGTTTTTTTAGATCGCAGAGCGCAGCAAGGAAGGAGAAACTTAACAGCTTTAAAAAAAAAACTGGGGCATGGGTCCCAGGTGACAGGGACGGTGGTTGTTTGTTAAGGTGGCGCTTAAGCAGCTTACGTAGTAGTACAATATAAACTAACTTTGTCTTATAAAATTACGATTCATATATGCATAAACATTTATCGACAGGGTTTTGATGGTGTACGACAGGATGATGGATGTATGCCTGGGCACTGGAGATATTATGATTGTGCATTTAATCAGCAGTTGAGACTAATTATTATTCGGGCTCAACAAAAAATGGAACCAGAATTGGTTGAAGCGACGCCGACGTTTATCCGAATTCTCCGCTGTAGCGAATGGTCTGTCATAACACATTGGAAGTATCATTCATGCTTCGACAGAAATAATTCGTGAGAGCGGAAGAAAAAATTGTGAAGCCTAATAGATATAAAAAAGGTGCTCCCGGCGGGGCTCGAACCCGCGACCTTCGGCTCATAAGACCAACGCTCTAACCAACTGAGCTACGGGGGCTGTTGTGATAATTTATGTATCCGTGCCTAAATAACGTTTGAAAAGAATTGTAATCCCGAGATTTCTTTTGAAACGCATTGTCATGGGAAGAAATATTCCTACCGAAGCTACGTGGAGATTCCTATGTGTCAAATAAGCTGTAATTGACTAATTCGAGACAATTTTAACAAAATTTTAAGCAACAAGCTCTATGGTCAACAAGAACACAAGAATAGAGACAAACACAAAAAAAATCAAAATATGAGGCTCAAGAAAAAGGAGGGTATGTGGTTTAGTTCGTCATGGACCATGCACTACACCCTCTCCCTATATTACCATGGGCTCATGGACCAAACATTCTCTCAACTACCCTCCCAAATCCCCGTACCATCTAGACTTGGTCATTCACACCCGTATGCTATAAAAATAATTATGGGGTGTGTGTAGCAATTCACTCTCATTTCAATGAAGTCAAGGGGAGAGTGCTCTTGGAAAAGTTCATGAATATACGAACCGACGTTGAGTAAGAGTAACAATTGGTCAGTTTGACATTACGAGCTCGTCCCAAATCCTACACCTAGCCTACTGCCTACGTTGACGCCTTCGTAACATATGATTAAGTTGAGCTCCAATGGGGCAACCAAACCTATTAATAACATCTATGTGTCAACCCATATTTTGTGTACGATGAGATTCGTCATAAGTCTGTCGTACACACCCTCTACTCATATCGTATTGCGGTTTTCAGGACAAAGTGCTGATGTGATGTGCTTTTAGTTGACACTTCATGGTTTATTTGAGGATACTTGAGTACGAGAATATACCCCATTATGTCGTCGTTTCTGGATAACAACATTGACCGACCGTGGGGAAATCATCCATGGTCGTTTAAAGCCGACAAAACCAACAAAGCTAGATGGTCCCAACAAAGCAAACCGACAAGAGCAAGCCCATACTCATGCAGAGGCAAGGATGAGAGAACTTGCTGACAACCAAGAAGATGATAGAGCGAAAATCAAGCACATCGAGAGTGATTAAAGCCAACTCCATGGTTTCCTGCCGCCGACTCCATGTTTAAGTATCATGATTAAAGCAGTAAAAAAATAAAAATCACGACTCGATGGCGTCTCTAGCGCAACACCCCCTGCATCAATCTCTCCGACAACCATTTTCGTTGGCATGAGCAGCGGTAACAGTGGGACACTTCTGAAGGGTGTGGGGTGGAGCAGCTCTCGCAGGCGGAGTGGCGCCAAAACCAGATGTTCGACCGATAGAGGCTCTCAATGACAAATCTTATGGACGAACTTAAGTAGAAGCACCAAGTTTTCTCGATGAACATCCCAAAGCACAAAAGCTACTTTCTGCGTTCACTAGCAAGTTTTGTCGCAAATAATTATGTAGCGGCACCCAAGGAAGTATATTTTCTAGTCCAAATGGAGGCACACTATATCTTGTCCAAACTCTTCGAAACACCATGGGGCAACAAGAAGGAACACATGTAATAGGGGATGCGGTTATTAAGAAAAACATTGGAAAGAACCCAATGACCAATGCATGATAACTACATTCCTTTCCAGACAGATAGTTTACACTCGAAAGCATTAATACGAGGGGTGAAAGCAGAGTCAGCGAACATGTACGGAGAAAGAGGGAGCCAATGGTGAATTATAAGCACTAAAAACCTTCCGCACACTTAGACTCATCAAATGCGTCGTCTATCCTCTCATGTATCAACTTCTCATTTTCAGTTTCTCTAATACAAAAATCATGCACAATATTAAAACAGAAAACTTAATTATTAATCATAGGTTTCAGTATAATCACTAGAGATCTCATAAAGAGAGACTAACAACATACTAGTTAAACTAGTCACCAATGATAGGTTTTTTTGTACGGTATGATCAGGGTGGTTTATTCGTAAGTTTCTGTGTGAATATTTTCTCCTACAAACAAAATAAATCTTGCTTTAGGCCTTCAATACTTTCTTGTACATAGTAGATAATTGTAGAATTATTATGGAAATGCTTTAATATTTGGGGACCCTCATATTCTCAGGGCCCGGTGAGGTTGCCCTGTTTAGGCCAGCTCTTCAAAGGGTCAACCATGGACACTCTTCCAGAGCTACGGGGAGTTAGTAAGAGGACATTTTCTTACTAGTTCCCTTTTATAAGTCAACACTATTTATGTTTCACCAAGTATATGAAAGTAAATATCAACAATAACAATATTGAAAAATATATGATAAAATATATCTTGTTGTGAATTTATTGAATATGATTTGGTATTGTATTCCTTCAACTCAGTTTATAGGTCATATCTTTGGAGACAGGGGGAATATCTAGTACATAAAATGATGCATGTGTTTTGGGGTCATTATTGAGCATAATATAACTTGTAAGAAACACTTGACCATGAAAAAAGGTAGAGAGTAAAGCTAACGGTTCTATTTATGATCTAGAAATTTCTATAAATTCTTTGACGTAATGATATACAATGGAACCCGCCATTAAGATATTTCTTAGACTACATAAATATATATTTATCTCAAAATATTAAAGATAATTAAATCCTAAACCACTACAAAAAATAAGGAGGTGTACAATTTCGCGAATTTTAGTGTATCTCTATACAACAACAAAAAGCTAACATAATTTATTGTTTTATTTTAGTTGCAGAGAACACTTAGTATTAGTAAAAGTGTATGTCTAGTTAATTGTGCTATAATCTATATACATATTGGAAATATACACTTATTAAGATTATAATGTAATAAAATAAGTTACATGGAAGTATAAATGTTTAGTGTAAATTATATTAGTTTAATGCTTTTGGCGATCCACAGTCAGATCAGACAGGTACTGTGTGACGCACACTGACGGGTTCGATGGTTTTAAATCGGATGTAACCGAGCTTGTAATCAAACCATTCAAATTCGTTTACATAATTTTTTGGATGAGTACTCATGGAACAATATTACAATTCAATCAAGCAATCACATATTCAACATGAATTTCTGTTACGAGCAATGCACAATACATGAAAAACTGTTGATTGCATCAATTGAAGCATGTTTGTGGTAATCACAAGTTCAACTATCTGAACTCGTTTTGTGGTACATGCCAAGAACTTGCTTCAGATCAAAAAAGGGCAAGATATAGAGATCGGCACATGCCAAGAACTTGCTTCGGATCAGAGAGAAAGAGAGAGATTGGAGCAGAAGTGGCGATCAGGCACATCCAAGAAATTTTCTGGAGAGGGAGGGAGAGAGAGAGGGGGAGATAGGGACTAGAGCCGAGGTGGCGCGGCTATGCCGTCGCCAGCGGGAAAGGTGGCGCCCGGTTGTTGCAGATATGGGAGTTGAAATTTCGTAAAATCAGACAACTGCGACGTCGCCTCCAAGGAGGAGCCTAGCGAGTGGCCACGCAAGAAGAAGGCGCATGTTCCTCGCCTCAAGTCACTTTATTGGTCGATCCGCAAGGTAAGTCTAGCGGCGGCTAAACCGCGTAGAAGTAAGGGGTTTGCCATGGTTTGACCGGGTTAGTCCAAGTCTAACCCCGTCGACCAAACGGACCTAGCAGGATTTTTGGGGTTTTTGACAATCCTCTCAAATACCGGCTCACCATGTGCACTAAACAAGGTGATTGTCCGATTTACACAAGATTTTAACGGATTTAAATCCTAAAGAAATTGTCCTACGGAAACCATTTGGATCAACAACCGGGGCTACAAATTCTTATGGAGTCCATTCCTATGCCCCTATTCTATACTCTATATGATTCTCAACATGAGATAAAACCTCATTTAATTTTCTTTAAGAAATCCAGTGCACTTTCACGCTATCTCTCTCTCTCTCTCTCACACACACCATTCCTCCAAATTTCTTGTGTTCCATTTCTCAGCACTGATTCAAAGATATCTGTTACATAATTTTTTGTGTTTTAGAATCTGTGGGAATCACCTTCACGTGAAATCAAAATCTTATGTTTTCCTTTTTTTTACGTTTTTTAAATCTTATACAATCCAAAGATGCCATAAATTCATAATTGTTCCATAGTAGTGTAAAAAGCTAAACAAACGGCGGATTCACATCGTTCCTGCTAGATCTTGTTCACGCTAACCTCTGGGTCCCGAGCAATGTCATGGTGGATTCGTGTTCGTGGTGGTCAACTGCTCCTACCGAAATGTCAGATCGACGCTGGTAGTAAAGGGTATGGTACAAAAACAACATATGCTCGCTGGGCGCTCGGCAGCATCCTCCGGGGATGAACTCTCTCTTCTTGCCTTCAAATCGAGGTGAGGCCGACAGCACCACGGAGAAGAGAAATCAAAACGATGTATTTATCCTTTTCCTGCCGCGATAATGCGCGGGAAGAATACGCGCGCTAACGACCGTAGAGATAAGAATCCTCTTCTTTTTCAAACGCGAACTTCGAAGCGTTTTCTGAAGGGAGATACGTACTATGAAACGAACGCGCTCATGATCGAGTTCGGTTCGTCTCCGCTCTCCGATTCCCTTTCTACAACTATACAAAGCGAGTTTCTAGGTCGAAACCAGCGAGCAGTCAGTCGATCAGTCCCCCACCCTAGCCCCAAGATCCACAATCGCCCCCGGCGGTCTGAAACTCAAACTGGAAGAGCTCGCCAAGGGATTCAATCGGATTGGGGAAACCAGGTGGGTTTGTCTTCCTCACCCCATCGATCTATAACACCTACTTCTCCTCTGTCTCTCTGCGAGGACACCCCTCTTATCGCTAGGTTTTATGTACATACTGTGATAGCTTTGATAACTTTGTATGATATATGATTCACAGGACAGGATGGTGCGGCGACAACGCAAATCGCAACAGCTCCGTTCTGCCTCCCTGCTTAGCCCAGGCGACACGGCAAGTGTGAAGAAGGAGGAGGAGGAGGCTGACCATGAAGGCCACCTAAAGCCTGCTGATGTTTCTGGTTGTGACTCCATACCTCTTGTGCCCTCTCCCTTCGCAGCCTAGTCTGACTTATATATACCTCTCTCTGTACTGCTACCATGTCTGAACATTTTGTGCTATCGCCGTGCACAGTTCGGCGTCCCCTCTCTGTTGTGAAAGTAAAGTTGGAGATTGATGATGAACATGGCAAGCCTAACTTGGATGGTGAGTGAACATACTCTTCCCCAACCTTTTCTTTCTGGTTTGGCAGCTTACCGACTCTCTATATCATATATACATTTGCTTTCCTCTGGGAGAAAAAAAAGTATTTTACAGGCATTACTTTGAGCTTGCTATTGCCAGTAGTCACTGCCCTTAAATATTATCTTATCTGTTTACAAGTGCCTATTGAATGAATGATTATGTTTATTCATATGGGTGCAATATTGGTAGATCTATTAGCTGAACTTGGGTCGCAGGCTGTAGTCGTCCAAATAAAGTTCTAAGATAGCAGACATATTAGCTGATTTATCTGTAGGGATGCAGATAATTCCAGGGTTCTCTTTCCTCACTGTGGTAACGCTAAATTTGCAGGTTGCAAAATGGTGCATGTCAAGAAGAAGCCAGTGAGGAGAGGCTGTCGGGTCAAGTATGGCAGGGACAGTCGCTATGCATACATCATGTCAATAGCACATCGAATGAAGGTGTCCCCTGACCGTTTGGTATCTGGGGTTGAAGGAAGGCTATTCCATAACGTAATTAACCACCTGATTGATGCAATCGTATCATTTCACACTTCTGTTATGTGCTAAATATGTATTTATCATCAAAATTACACTGCATTTGTGCTGTAACTTGTGAAAACATGCTACCACTTTTGTATCTAACATTCATTTGTGCACCTCCGGACTAGGGGGCAGCGAAAAGGCTATAGTAGTGGACATTGGCTCGGATGGATGCAATTCTCTAGTGCCTCTTGTCAGTCGAGAATGTCTTCTAAAGAAAATCTTGACACTCTTGCTCTGCATGGCACGCCAACACCATTATAATCCGCCATCTGACAGTGAAATTGTGTGCTACAGAGAACTTAAGAGACATATCAGATGCGTCATTGCATACCATGAAGCGAAGGGGAGGTCAGAAGGTAATCCAGTACAATCTTTTAGCTGGTGAAGCCATATGAAATTTTTGAGGATGTGTTGTGATAGTTTTTTCTGGTTCTTCTTCTTCTTGATTTAACATGCTCTATGGATTTTTGGCGTTGTTCCTTCACAGATGTCCAGTGGGAATATTCGAAGGATCCAGCAGATTATCATAGTTTTCATGCTCGCAAACAATATCAGCTGTCGAGGAGCTTATAGTGCTCACAGGTTCGCTTGCAAATGCAATCCCGCAGCTTCAGGAGTTCAGTCAGAATAATGGTAAGTGAAGTTTGTATTTTTACTCAGTGCCAACTATTCTTCAGTTTGCATGTTAGGGATAGTAATGCTCGACTTGTTAACGGATGGGATGACCTTCTCAGTACAGTTCAAATTGTTATGGTCATGCTCTCTACATCACTTGCCATGATACTTATATAGTATTAAGAAATTAAGATACATGAATGATGATGTAGTTTAATTTACTCTGTTCCCGCCTCTTGCACATCTTTTTGACTATCTGGCTTTTACTTAACGAAAACCTTGTTTCCCTCTTTCTTCTAACGATAAAGTTTTTTCAGTTTGAATATTACTTTGCTTGAGGATATTCTCTGTACCTAAATATCTATTTTGGCTGATAAAAGAAGTTTATTGCATGACTCTGTTTTTTCCTCTCACCGACATCACTGCAAGCAGTTTTCATCTTTTACATTGGAGTTCCTATTGCTATTGTTCTCAAGTCCTCTGTGCAAACTCTTTCCTTGCAGTTTCAATTTCAGCACCTGCTATTGCTATGCATGTGAGAATGGATTTCAGATCTCTGCCAGAACCAAATTGGAGTGTTGAAAAGACCAATGCGTTCTACTACAGCAAGTTGATTTTGGTTCTGCATGATCTCAAATGTTCAGGCCTGGCAGGTCTGTCTCCTGAGAGCAATGAGAAGAAATCAATCAAGACTTTAATGGATTATATAACATCTAGCCATTTACATGTAAAGAAAGGTGAGTGTTGATACCTTTTTTTTAAATTTAGTGATAATACCTTGTGCTGAACCATTACGCTGCTGAGAACTTTTTACCCATTTTCAAGTGGTATTCTTGTAGAATATGAGGCGTGTGACACCTCTATCTGTAAACCAGTTGGTATATAATATCACCACTTCCTAACAGATCGGTCTTTTGGGATAGTTGGTTGGTACAACTATTCTAACATGGTATCAGAGCACTCATAGCCCGAGGTCTTGGGTTCAAGTCTCAGTCCCCGCACCATTTAATCCCCAATTTATCTGAGCGCCCGGGTCGGGTTCAAGTCTCAAGGGGAGGTGTTATCCACGTCGGATGTGAAGGGGGGGTGTTAAGTATAAGTCAAGTATATAATATCACCACTTCCTAACAGATCGGTCTTTTGGGATAGTTGGTTGGTACAACTATTCTAACAGCTACTACTCGGAAGCGAGGAATAGGTACTCAATTTTAAATTGGATTGTTATTTTGTTTTCTTTTCTTTACCATGCTTTGCTGAATTGCAAAATTATATCTCTTTTTTTCTAAATGAGCTATATGTTTTTTTTACAAACTGGGTTTCTCATACATTTGGATGACAACACAATAAAACATTCTTGCAATTAATTCAGTATTTATGTGTTTATCAGATGTATTGATAGACGATGACGGAGAAGATAACTTTTACCCATTAGGTTCACTATGGTTTACAGCTGGATTTTTTGATGGGAAATTGGTAGAGTATATGAAGCAGCTGAGGAAAACCTGCTTAAGGTTGATGGTAGGCATTATGTGCAAACTGGAACCCGGCAGGCTCCCCGCAAACTTATTTCCTGGGGACGATAATAATGTTATTCTTGAATGGTTGAAGCAAGTGAAGCTTAGTAGACCAAGAAATTCTGCAAATGACATACATCGGTCTGTCTTACTTGCGGGTTATGCTGCATCACTTATTCAAGGAATCTCTTCTAGTGTGGAAGATGCAAGTGCAGAGTTGACTGATATGTTGCGAAGGCGGCAGCACTCCTACGAATTTGCACCTCAGGCTCTTCTAGTGTTGCTGCTTTTAGATTGCAGTAAGTTCATTCTAGCTTAACTTTTTATATAGGATGTCGTCCTAATCATTTATCATTCCTTCTTGTCTAGATTAATCAAGCTATTTGCAGCTTGGAGTGACCTTCGACGAGATATTTAGTGAGCTTAGTATTAATAATCTTTTAATTGTAAGACTAGTTAATGACCTTTGGTGTACCATTGCTTATGTCTCTGCCAGGTGCATTTGGAAAAGCAGGAGAGAAGATGGCCACACTGCAGGATCGTGAAGCTCTGAAAGGTGTGACTTATTTGAACTGCCACAGTGGCGCCGAGTCGAGCGACAATGGAGTGAAGTGTGGAGACAGTAACACTGACAATATGAAAATTCTCGCAACCATCTACCAAGTCTTGAAGGACATTGGAACATCAGATGCACTTGGCGCACCCTCCCCTAGTGAGGTGATGATACTAGACCAGATTATGGAGCATGTCTCCTTATGCATCGAGGGTTTTCTGTGCACAAAGGCATATCAAAAGGAAAGAGAAATGAGACGAATACCGTATGAAATTGTAGGTAAGCATATCGCCACTGTTTGTCCCACGTTAGCCTTCATATCCAGAGAGCACATTAACTGAGTTTTTTGTCCAACACTAGCCTTCTTACAAGTGAGATTTTTTGTTGTTGCAGGCTCAGAGCTGGGTCGGATCAGAAACAGCGGAGCTCCCAGATATGTGTATGATGGTTGTGTGTACGGGGCGGTAGTCATGTCTGAGCGGTTAAAACAACTCCAAGAGGGCTTCAATCTCGTGATCCAGGCATTGCAGAAAGTAGAGATTAGCTAGAGGACGTGCAGTGGGCACTCTCCAGTGAGAGAATATCCAGTGCTATCGCTCCATTAGGTGCAACCATTAAAACAATCAATTTTCAATGTTTCAAAAAATTCTACGAAAATTTGTCAGTGCTCACGAAATATGTTTATACAACCTCCAAAATTTTCAGGAGCAATGAGAAACAAAATAGACAATTTTTTTTGCATGAATAGTGTCATTTTCTGGTTTTGTCTTTTGTGTCACTAATCACACTAGATTTATCTTTTTTTCTTTTCTTAATGCTGTTTTCAAATTTATACCTAAAAGATTTGGAGGTAGTAGACATATATGTTGTGAACACTCACTTTTTCGTATAAATTTTTATAACATTTTTTCTATAATGGTAGCACGTGTGCTAAAGGGGTGGTAGCACTAGATATTCCCTCTCTATTTATGCACCCAGTCCTTTGACTGATTTTTAGTTGTGTTGTTTGGATGTGAGGTTGTTAGTAAGTAGGCACAATGGGCAAAAGAACCTGTGATTTTGCCTTCTGGCTAGTTCATTTTAATTTATTTGCCTAGTCTTTTGAGTGATGAACATCCATTTGTTATTTCCTACGGAAGTCGGCTTCGTCACAAGATCTTGTGGTTCAAGTCCGATATAGCTTGGCCTTTGTGGAGCTTTTGGGCCCAATAACTCCCGGAGTCTAATTTGACCTCTACGGGGAGATTCGGGACAATATTTTTCACTCACATGATTGTGGAAAATCCAACTATAAAAAATGAAGGGTGATCGAACAGCCGAAAATGCCAATGATCTGAAAGAGTTATGGTTACGGCACTCTTCTCCTCCAGGGACTATTGGGTTCACTCACACCCTTAAGCTCCGTCACCGACCACTTGCAATGGCCCTTGTGCATGGTCTTCTCCGTTGACCATTTGGTCTCTTGTCACCAAACGATGCGGGTAAATCCCTGCTACGGATCCATGCATCTTGGGCCTCCGGGTTGCGTATTCGTCGATCCCTAGTCAGCTCCGGTTACGCTATTGTTGCGGGCTGCTGTGGGTTCAGGTTGTCAGCAGTTTAATCTTTTTTAACATGACATCACTCCAGAAGTACAAAAGAACTCTACCAGCTTCATGTTGCTTCTACCCACCACGTTTTTCCCAACCACAATCCATAATATATTTATGCATAAGCATGAGCCCAGAAAAAGTCGCCCTTACTATGGTCTGGTGCCTACTGCCTAGTTATAATATAATGGCCTGAAGGCAAAAGATAAAAGGAAGCATAAACAAGTGAACAAGTTCAAAGCTTGTAATTCTGTATTTTATTTTTATTCTGTATATGGATAATATGGAGTATGCAGTCTATGCATACAAGTTAGCCGGCAGTGATTGGGCATGATTCGTGCAAATCAGGCACACATGGACGCATGGTCGTTCAACCCAACCAAGTTCAGCTCCACACCCGGCCCCTAACACTAACAAGAACTCGTGTTTCCTTGCGGTCGTTGGCCCTTAAACCCATCGGCATGCGTAATTATTGGAGTAACACAAGCTCGTTTCTAAATAAAAATCAGCGTACATTCGAAATCAAATCTTTGCACTGCCAGATTTTCTCCGGTCTGGTCCGGCGTATACGGTGTACAATTGTACTCCCATTTCTTTATTTTCGCAAGACAAAATCAATGATGACCGGACCAACTCATTGGCAGCTAGCCAGCAGAGCAAAGCCAGCTGAGCTGTACAAACAACAACCATCGCGAATTATCACGACCCGTGTACATATTTCAGTGGCCTAATCCGAGAAAGCGGCGGCCGCACAATGCCTAAAATAAACGTGTAGGAAAAATCAAACATTATAAGTGGTTTCTAAAATAATTTGATAAGAACTTGGAGGAGAAATTGCTGGTAGAACCAGGTGGCCTGCCTGGCTGACTGGTCCAATGATTGGCGGAGCTGCCTAAATCAGCTAGCCTGCGGAATGGACGGCCTGGATGGAACGGGAGCAGGCCGATTTCACCGCCGGGATTCGGCCCGTTTTGTACGGGAGTCAACGCCGCCGCAAACGGCCACCAAGATTCCTTGAACTCGGTGAGAATTTTTCTTTAACCTGCAGCTGGCTAGGGGTACACACAAAGAGACCCACTTGCATTGCACATGGATCCTATATTTTGTACAAAAAAAGAAACCACTCTTGGTTTATGGCACCCATTTTTTCGAATTTGTATTCTGTTATTGTTGCATTCAGACTAAACAAGCGTAAAAGATGATGTCAGGCTTAACGTTCACGCATTTGATTTACATGTTTCTGATTTAGTTAACCGACAAGGGAGAAAAAAATTAAATCTTGAGTGGAATATTGATCTGGATCTTCTCACCATGTTGGTGGAAGCAAGGAAATCATATAAGAGCATCCACGTTGTGTGCCGAATAGCGTTGCCAAATAACATATTTAGCTTTTATCGGTGGCTCCCTGCGCTGTGAACGATGCCAAAGCCAAAACATTTGAGAGCCGACGCATCTACTTGCTCCGACGTCAAAACTCAATCTAGCGATTTTTTTTGTTATTTGCCTTCTCTCTCCAGCTTTAGTCATGCAGCTCTACGCCGCTCAAGCTGAGTTAGTAATTTTCTATTTAAGTAACGGGGCCACTTGAATCAGTACTTGGTTAGAGCTACGGTGTGGACAGAGAACGAATTTAGCACCGTTGCCAAATGATGTCTACGTGGTCATTTTGGCTTTGGCCACACTGTGGATGCCCTAAGTTTATCTGTTTTAAAGAGACTTTAATAGTTGATGAACTTGTGGAATCATAGGAACAAATGCAATTTTTAATCCAAGCCTATTTGCCTAGATATCATTTCCAAGATTTTGTTTACTCTTTTAAGTTGATTATGCATAGAGCTAAGCCTTCTCTTAAACAGGGTATGACATAATGGGTGGACACTTTATAATCTTCTTTTGTAATTATAAAGTTTTTGAATGAGAAAATAGAAGATTAAACAGTAGTAATTTTTCCCTACTGTTTTGTGCCTAAAAAAAGAACGGAGAAAAAAAATAGTAGGTTTAATTAATCCGTACCACACGTAGTAAGAGGGTAACACGCGCGCAGTGATAACGCCTCAGTGCAATTATGATACCCGCAAGCATATATATTGCACCAAAATAATAATTGTAGTACATTTATGACAAATAACACAAGAATGTATTAGTGAGTACATTATATTATTTCGCGTGATATTTATTTCTGTGAAAAGGTCACGACATATTCACAACGGATCAAGTACATTATAGTATTAGGCGAATCTCCCTACGTGTCATAATATAAGATGTTTTAAACATTCTAATGCAGACCAAATATGGAGTAAAATGAGTGAACCAACCACTAAAATGCGTCTAGATACATATGAATAAAAAAGGTCTAAGAAAATCTAAAAAATGCTTATATTTAGAAAAGAAGATAGCACATATTTTTATGGACCTCTTTATTTTAAAAAAAGGTTCGAACGGGTGTACCTAGCTGGACAACAATAAACCCTCTAAATAAAAGGAAGTAAAGAAACCCAATACCGGCAAGGGGAGAAAAATTACAGGGGTGGAAACTCGAGAAGAGCAGGATCAATCATCTGTGATTTCATCGGCGACAAATACCGCAGAGAGGGAGAGAGAATCCAAAGCCCTCCTTTGGGTTTGTCTCTTCCCCTCTCTCCTCCTCCCACCCACCCCTCCTCCTCTGCGCTGCGGGTGTGTTGTGTTGTGGAGGGGAGGGGAGGAGGAAGAGCAAGAACCAAGGGGGAAGAGCTGCTGCCAACGCTGCACAGCCTGGGCTCGCCGATCATTGATTGCCCATCTATTACCTTCCTCTTCTGTGACAATAGAATCCCATCTATCCCGCTATATACACATCTTCTCTTGGCTCCTGGCAATCTCTCCTCTCTTGTAGATTTCGGGCTTCAGGAATCTCGTACCGTAGCTTTGCTAAGTAGTTGCTCTTCTTGGGTTTCTTGATTGCTTAGGGTCTCCGATTTTTTGGGTCCTCGGTTTCTTGGTCTTTCCCGCACCCCCAATTTTGCAATCTTGTTGAGTCTTTCTGGGCTGCTCTTTCGCCGTCATGGACGATAGGATTCCGCCGCCGTCTCACTTGCAGTATTCACCGTCTCCTGTCCATCATTCTTCGCCTCATCACCACCACCACCTCAATTCCATGAGGTACTCTGCCTCGGACAGAGAAAGGTGAGGTTCCCGCTTCGCTATTCCTCGGTCGAGTTCTGTTTTCGTTTTTGATCCAGCCTTTTGGGAATCTTCCGTCAAGTGCGAGATTTGATGCCCGTGGTGGAGATTTCTGCCTAATTACTCCGTCCCTCTTTGAAGTGATGCGATTGTGATGGTGGAAGTGGTCTGTGGAAATAGGGATTCTGATGATTGCTCCTCGCCAATAGATTTCTGTTTCGCTTGTTCATGTAAACTTAATCTGTAATAAGTTGGTCATTGTTGATGTAGTCATGTGTAAACTTTTATGACTTGCTGGATCTTGTGTTGTATAAATCTAATCGAATCAAAGTCCTAGTTTTTACCGTGTTTTGGTTGGCTTCTAGTTAATCTAGATGCTTCGGATTACGCTTCTACTTTCTGTAATACCGTACTAAGCTCTCATGTGAAGGATGGAGTTAGAGTAGCCTGTGTAATGCTAATGAGCTTGTTCCTTTGGCAGATATCTGGCTGAGCTGCTTGCTGAGAGGCAGAAATTAGCCCCGTTTGTTCAAGTTCTTCCCTTCTGTACCAGGCTCTTGAACCAAGGTTTAATTTTCTTTCAGGCATTACTGCAATTTTACATGTTTATATGCTCTTTAACATTATAGCAATCACATGTTGTCAAATGATGCAGTACATTCAGTCTTTCAGTCGCTACCACTGATTGCTATGTTTAGTTTAACTTAGTTTACCCTAGGTCTGTTAGGTTATGTACTGTTAGTACTATAAGTTGCTATTACATTTGGATGATCTGCTATATCTACGGGAGTATGCCACGCTCTCCTTGTAGAAAATATGGGTATCATTACCATTTATCAGTCTATCAGATGAGTTAGACCAGACTTTCTGTTAATACATTTCTCAATATGCCCTACCATCTAATATACTTATAAGATTTGCAAGGTAGTAACTTGTCCAGTTCTATTAATAACTGTTCCATTGTAACTCTGTCTTGTAACACATTTCACACTTTGGAATTGACACTTTTTATATCGACAATGCATATCTATTTTAAGCATGGTCCCCATGCAGTTTGTTCCTATTATTCAACTGTGTGAGGTTACGACTTGCTCTCTCGTTGCTGCCATAATTCGAGGCATTCGACATATTCGTAGATGATAACACCTACTGCCTTTTTCCTCATTTAGTCCGGCACAAATAGTAGTATTGTTATCGTTATGCTATAGCACATTAAAAATCTTATGAGTTACTGCCTCATCATCACCATGTTTTTTTTAATGCAGAGATTTTGCGGGCATCTTCGATGCCACCTAACCATAATTTTGTTGATGCTGAGAGAATCGAGCATGGTAGCCCTAGCCCATTAAGGTTACCTGGCCACCCAGTGAATGGTCAGCCAATGGATCTGGAGGGATGGTCAGGAAGGCAAACAGAGGTAATGCATATTCAGGCAATCGGTGGTTAGCATTGAGATGTAATTGCTAATTTGTAATTGCATTAAAATCTGATGTGTACCCTGGTAAAAGAAGGATTATGAATCTTGGCATACATGTAGTCAATTTGTGCATAACCTTCCACTTCTATGCGATTTAGTATCTTTAAACATGTGATTCGATAAGCTGACTTTTGTTAATGAAAGTCGTAAATTATTTCTCCATTTGGACTTCACTTCTGTTTCCGACAACCACAAAAATCCCTACGTTGTTCATATGTTGCCTACTAGTTTCTTAATTCAGATTAGCCCTTGCAACTTTTTGTTCTTGAGGAGTTTTTATATTCCTTCTTTCTGTGTTGGCAAGTGCTCTTAATCTTATTTGTGAAAAAAAATAACCTCTCTTTTTTATTCAGCATATGGGAGTTATGCAAGCATCGCCAATGAGCTGGAATGGTGCTCCACCACATGCTGGTACCCCTGTTGTCAAGAAACTCGTGAGGCTAGATGTTCCTGTGGACAAGTATCCTAATGTAAGCATGGATTTCTTTAGCGATTTCTCTAATTTTATCTGATTTTTCTTTATTATGTCATGAATGACTTACCCTCTTTTGGTTGTTACTAGTTCAACTTCGTTGGCCGTTTATTGGGGCCACGAGGAAACTCCCTGAAAAGAGTCGAAGCTACGACACAGTGCAGAGTTTATATTCGTGGGCGTGGTTCAGTCAAAGATTCTGTAAAGGTAACTAAGCACACTATCATGTACTGTTCCCCAGTTCCAGATTTTTGTTAACTATGCTTGGTTAAAGTAGTTGGGCACTTTTAGGATGTACTGATGTCCCATGTGTTACTATTAATAATCATAACGTGGAATTAAATTAAGAATTATGTTCCCTCATGCTTAAATTGACTAATTTATTACCAGTATGCCACTAATATCATAAACAACTGAACCTTGGTCTGCTCTACTTGATACTAAATGATTACCAAGTCAGCTTCAAACTAACCATACTATATGGAGCTCATATTATTATCACCAAGCAGCAAGTGCTAATGCTGTTAAGTTCGAATATTCTGTTATTTTCAAATTCGGCATCAGCTACTTTGAGTTATTCTAGTATCATAGAGTGCATTCTAGATTCATTGAGGATGTAATGCATTGCCCGCAACCATGTACATTTCAACATACAAACTCTATTACTGAGTATACCTACTGTTACTTGTTCATCCGAGTTGTTAAGACCTCTAGGTTAGTGGCTTTGTCGGTTAGTGCAGGCTACCTGTTGAACATACAGTTTAACTGCACTTTGTATAGGCTGAATCAAAATATCTTCTATCGGTGGCTATGCCACTAGCCCGTTATGCAGAGGCCGGGTGTAATGCTTAAAACTCTTTAAGTAATAAAGCTCCCTTTATCGAAAGTAAAAGTCACTAGCCCTCTAGCTTTCTGTTGCTGCTTAGCGTTCATTATTTGGATCCTGCTATTCTCTTACTGTCTTACTGATGACATCTATGTTTGATATATCAATAGTATGATTCAAAGAGATGCCCATGTAATTTAAGCCTTGAGGTTATGAGCTGCAAGAGAATCTAGCAATGTTGTTGCATCTTATATGTCTTCTACCTCACAGATTCATATTTACAGTCAGGAGCTTATAACTTTATATTACTTTGATGCTAGTCCTCCGAATATAAGTCTGTTTAGATGCAATTATAAGCTTTCCAAATCTGAAATATTAGTATATTACTGCTCTGCTGCAAGCACAGGTTTTTTTGGACTGTATCAGTGCTATGGTGTTACCCTTGAACACTAAGAGATATCAGCCCTGCTCTTTATAGCTAGACTTGGGCAATGAACTTCACTTTCCTGTATCTGTTGCATAATACAAGACTGTTGCATTCTTGTTACATACATGTAATTTGTAGCTTCTTTTTATTAATGAAAATATTGTTATTATAATATAGGAAGAGAAGCTGAGAGATAAGCCTGGGTATGAGCACCTGAATGAGGCACTGCATGTGCTCGTGGAAGCAGAGTTTCCAGCAGATATTATCGATGCGCGTCTAAACCAGGCCGTGACCATCCTAGAAGATCTCCTCAAACCAATTGTAAGTGAACCTAGCTATTTCCTCTTTTCGTCTATATATACAGTTTGGATATGCTGTTGCTAACTAGTGGTGTCATTCATCATCAGGATGAGTCGATGGACTACTACAAGAAGCAGCAGCTGAGAGAGCTGGCCATTCTAAACGGCACTCTGAGAGAGGAAAGCCCAAGCCCCCAGCTTAGCCCGAGTGTCTCCCCTTTCAACTCCACGGGGATGAAGCGTGCGAAAACGGGTCGGTGATCCGAGCCGCCAGTCTCTGAAAACTGGTGGCGGTTCGACCTGTGTGTGATGAGAAGCTGCTGTACTGCTGGAGATGATTGGTGTCGCATATGCTGCTGGGATGATCATCAGTGCTGGCCTATGCCTGTCATGATCTGCGCGCTTTACCAACCGTATGAACGAAATAGACGGTCCGTGGGTGAATGATGATGGCGGTGTCTTTGGACGGTGGGGTTGATGTTTGAACGATGTTCCTATTATTTATTCTTTGTGCAATCTGACCTTTGAGAAACATTAACATTAATTATTGGTTTGGGCAAATTAACAAGGCCAGTTGGCCAGAGCTGGGATCCAAGTGTCGGGGCAATAATCGGTCAGTCAGCCAGGTATTGTTTGTACATACCTGGAAGAAATAGCTGTAATATCATCATAATACTTTGTCAAGGGCTGATGCTTTTGTGTGTGTGTGTGTGTGTGCGCGTGCCAGTCAGTAGTTCTACGAGACAAGCAGACAAAGCATTGCTGGGTGACAGGCAAGCTCCGTTACTTATGTAGTATAATGATGAGGATTTGCATTGATATTTTCTCTTTCCTTGTCTCTTTGTCCAGCACTCCTGTGCTGCAAAGTGACAAGTAGTACCTCTGTTCTGAAACAAACCTCGTAGAAAGTATGCAAGCAAATTTATCCAACTTTAGATTGTTCGAGTGTACTATTATTTATGTCAAAGTTGATGATCAAATTTGCCTATAGAAGAAGAATGATAAACTACCCCTCGTTAGGGGGCAGCACATGATGGCATGAATAAGCTGCATATATTCCTCCTCCATGTTTTCCGGTGAAGGGTGAGTCATCTTCATGTGCACGGTGGCAGTTTAGGTTTCGGCCAATAAAGTGCCACTGGCGGCCGATCTGGCATCACCACGGGAGAGAAAAGCCTCTCAATCATTCAGCACAGTTTTTTTGCCAGAGCAGCAGCTTCGCCTAGTCGGACGTCACACGTAGCTAGATTTACCTGCCCCCGCTGCCACCTTTCTTTCTTTCATTTACCTTTACCTTCCTCTTGTGGTCCTCCTCCCATGAAGAAAGTTCGAATCAATTAAACAATTGTGGCATGCTTGGCACGAGATTAAGAAAGATTTGAGGCGACGCTGTATCTGTATGCAGGAGACAGAGTATTTCAATGCCAAACAGCATTCTGCGGATGAAAACATTATACAATCGACAGCGACGACCCTGCGAAGATACTCCGAACGAGGAACGGCGTCGCCGCGGTCACATGTGGTTGCATCGTCGCACATGCTTCGCGAACGAATTTGATCCCCTTCCAGGCTCCACGAGGGTTGTTTTCTTCTTCTTTTTACTTGGGCGGCACAACCCACAAGGGGATGGAAATATTGACAGCGTTACTGGTCGAATCCCTGGAAACAACTGCTGGAACATCAGACAAGCAAGAGGTCGTTCCAGGTTCCACGTAGGCATGTGTAACAACACCTTAAGCTTCCCCTGTCCGTCCATGTGCTGTGCTTAGTCTACATCCGCCTCCACTTGTCGATCTCCTTCGTCGTCGCTTTGATCAGCTTCCTCGTGCTCTCCATCACCTCATCAAACAGGATATCAAACTCTTGGCTGCATTTTGTTGTTTTGACAGAATTTGTGTTAGAAGGATGAGATAACACGTGGTATTAAATTATGATGCAGGGAAAATACACTACAAGCTGCTTAATGCCTTAACTGACACAATGGTTTTTTTTTTTTGACAGAGTTGCGTTACAAGTTAACCTGTTCCAGTAAATTACCATGTAGGAAGAATACAGTAAAAGTATATGAACGAATTACCATATATATCCTTGAACAAAATTTACCAAATTTCAATAAAGTGTAGGAACCGCATTTTGACATCTATATAATGCTACACATATGAGCATATTCAAGGTCAAACAGATCCCTTCTATGGATCTAAGCATGTGAAACAGTAGGAAATGGCCAAATGGAGCCATCTTGCATTTATGCATCAATATAAAGTAGAACACCTGCTTACTGAATACGAAGATTCAAAGTCAAACACACCCCATCTATGGATGTAAGCATGTTGAGCAATATGAGATGCCCAAAATGGAGCCCTCTTGCATTACTAGAAAGCATTGTAATTGCTTACTCGTAAGGAAGACTCCTGGAGTTCTGAAATGATCTCCTGATGTTTGAATATTTCCCATACTCGTCATACGCCATTCCCTTTCCAAAACCATAACCAAAACCTATGCCTATTCCACATCCCGCACCAGCTCCAAATCCCAGCTGTAAACCAGGGAAACCAGCTCCAATTCCCGCACCTGTTCAGCAACATAAGAAATGAGAAAAGAACAGACAAGGTATCTTGATGTTAAATAATGTCAGCAGTCAGCACATACAGGAACCAGATGTGTTATCGTGTTCACCGTCATCGGCTTAAATAGTTTATTCTTTTGATTGTATTCTACCTCTTTTAACCTCTCAAGTATTTAGGAAGCCAATGCCAACACACTCTATCTCATATACTTTGGTACAACCAACACAAGTAGGCACATGGAACAAGATTTACAGATGTGTATAGGGTGCAGGCGACCTCAAACATCCATCTGAGTATGTGACGACCTAATACTTGGATTGGCAAAAGCAGCGTTGCTAGAGCAGTATGGATTAGCAATGCAAGTTTCAATTTCCAGACTTTGGAAAGCTATATGAGTAGCTGTCTCCTTTTCAAGCAGGCTACTGGGTCCTGCACGACTATCATATTTTCCTAGCTACATTTATCAGGTTCGCTTGCTCTTAGAAGCATGCATTCTACACTGAAACAAACTGTCACTAGATGCACTACTAGTACCATCATATATGCGTATTATGATTCCCAAGTCTTTACAGCAACTTCCTCTCAAGGTAAGCATCAGAATATCTAGGTAAGCATCGGAATAACAAGAACCTTTCGGTCCGCGAACCTCTCCTTCAGAAGTGACCATACGTCCATACTATGTAGTCATACCCATAAAGATATGTTAGGACACAGAATTTCAGAGGAATCCCACAGCGAGGGAATCATCGAGAGTCCAAATTATTTTCACTGGATTCTCGAATCAAATTACTCGAACTTCCTAAGCTGATACCGACGGTGACAGACCCGGAATCCCGCACACTATTCACCAAATTAAACACCGGCCAGGCAGCAGCGCAGGGACAAAACGAACCTAATGGGTGGCAAAACTGGTCCATGGCATGCTGACGGAGAGGAGGCGGAAGGAGAAGAGGGGCATGCTAGATTAGATTAAGGTAGGCACGTACCGCCGAGGAAGCCAACCCCGACGCCGACGCCGCAGCCGGCGCCGATGCCGAAGGCGGGGCCGAGCTTGCCGAGCGCGTCCGACCTCACCGCCGGAAGGCCCCACCTCGACGACCCCCTCCTGCCGCCGAACGCCATCTCTCCCGCTCGAAGGTTCAAGGGATTTCGAGATTCTCTCTCAGCGACTGGGGAGGAGTTGGGAGGGGACGGAGACGAGACGAGAGTGACGGGTTTGCTTCGCTGCACACCACGCCACCCGATCAGCCTCGTGATTCGTGCGTACCCCAGTTTACGCAACCGCAGCAACGTTTGCGCATGGCGTTAGAAGACAAGACACATGGCGCAACATCCCCTGTTTCCCATAATATTCAGAATAAACTACCTACCACCTCTCTGTATTTTAATATAAAATGTTTTAGCCTTTTTCCACATTCACATGATCAAACTTGTATCTAGACATGTTTTAGTGTATATATCTAGACAACATATGCAATAGTTAAAACATATTATATTAAAAAAACAGAGGGACTAGAATTCATTACTTCATAGACCATAGGATCATAAACATTCATATGATGGCAATCCTGAAAAGTATGCTTTGTAGGCACAGGGTAGCTTGCCGAAGAAATGCAGAATCCTTTACTGATAATGCTTGAAATATGTACATGTGTTACTGGGTAAAACCGCGCCTGCTTATTATGTTACTGGTGTTTACACCTTTGCCAAACAACAACTATAGGCTGCCCGGTTGGGAAGGTCTTGGAAAGAATGGAGAACATGTTGCTTATAGCAGGATGGCTGCTCACTCAAAAGGCAACCCCTGTTTTACATCAATTACAACAATATGGCGCACTAGATCTCTGCTCCTCGGGCCTTAGCAGAGCTTAATTAGATCACAGGAAAATTGGTTAAAACATCTGGGTGTGAGTAGAAGGCATTTTACATGATATACGGTGTTGGTAAAGGTTAATTACAAGCTAACGATTCTTGACATCATGTACGCATCTTCGAGCTCCCCAGCCAAAGTATCGTTGGTTTCCTGTACGTCAAAGCAGATATTAGAGGAAGTAGAGCAAGTAAGTGCTTTTTTCAGTTTATAGCAAAATCTGAGGATTATGCCGCCTATAATTAGTTGGGTTGTTTTTTTATTGGTGTATGCTGATTTTGTCTAAGAAATCCCAGTGTTAATAACTTGCGCTAATAAAGTTAACTTTTAGTGTTTCGGTTTCGGTAATCAAGAACCATACCAGTGAATTTGGCATGTTAGTGCTTGTTATGTACCGCCCCAGTGCACCGTCCCCTCGGAGAATTTTAGCCCCGCACCCAGGCCTATCAACAGAACCAATGGCCTCCTCATCCACCACAACAGCATCTACTCGATCATTTCCAGCTTTCTCATCTGGGATCTGTTTATGAACAATGTCAGAATGTGAGACTCAATTTTACATAATTAGTACAGAAAAATGCAAGCATACCTCATACATGGCCTCCAGTAAGAAGCTCTCTAAGATAGCTCTTAGACCACGTGCGCCAGTATTTCTGGCTATGGCCTTCTTTGCTATTATTCTTAAAGCACCATCGCTAAAGTGCAGCTTAACCTGAAGAACAAAAAAACTAGAAGATTATAAATTACTGCAAACAAGAAAATCTATTATCACGACAAGTTTTTGTAAGCTCACATTGTTCAGGCTAAACATCTTCCTGTATTGCCTCGAAAGCGAATTCTTTGGTTCTGTAAGAACCTGAATGCAGATCAAATTACTTCAGTTAGCTTCAGCGGGCTAGCAATATGAAAATCATGTAACAAATTATAGAGATGACGGACCATTTAGTATATGTGAAAGAGAAGAACAGAACATAATTCCGAATGAATGAGGATATCAAAAGCTTAAATCAGCAACATTATGAATTACGGTTTATTTTTAAACTACCTGAACAAGTTGATCTTCGTCGAGAGCTGCCAGACTAACTAGAATGGGCAATCGTCCAATGAACTCTGGTATTAGGCCATACTTTGCAAGATCTCCACTCTCAACCTGCCAATGGGCATGGAATATTCATGTTCATAACTATGTGAAGAATATATTTTTGTAAGACAAAAAAGCTGCTCCTGTTACCGATCGAAACAACTAGAACATGAGAAGGGGTTTCTATAATTCTATCGCTAGATGTCGAAATGCTTACAGATTCCAACAAAGATGAAGTAACCGTTGGATTGGTTACTCCAGAACTTCTAATGTTTGTACGAATAGGTGCCCCAAATCCTATAGATGAATCTTGTCGTCTGCTTCATGTAAAAAGTCATGGTTAAATTTCTCATCCACACAGAATGACACCAGATATCACTTTAAAACAGAATGAGCAATGACGTACCTTTCAGAAATAGTCTTTTCCAAATCTATAAAAGCACCTCCACATATGAAAAGAATGTCTTTTGTGTCTATCTGCATTAGCAAAAGATCCGTTACAGGCATGACATGCTGACAATAATGAAAACAAAGATCGGCTTGCAGTGCTCATAATGCACAGAGGCCAAGAAACAAAATATCCATGCTCTTGGACATTTCCACCGCACTGCTATTACTATCAAAAGGAACCCTGTATGAGAAAGCCAATAACTGTAGCCAGTTGTACAATAACAAGAGCATAGTGGCCTTTTAGGTGTCAAACCATGCCTTCCATTTCCAAGTTCATTATGTACTAAAGTAGAGTATGATTTTCACACACAACAAAGATTTTTATTTAAAGAAACTCTTTTATTAAATGCAATCAATTTGGAATCCATATTATACTGAATGTACTTATAAGGACTGTGTAGGGATGTAACCTGTATACTATCATTGCGAGCATTTTTGCGAGATCCCTTTTCAGGAATGGTGACAACCTGTGTACAAAGCATAACTAAGTTAAGATAATACCCAACATACAACATCCTGCAGTATCTCCTTGCAGAAATGAATAAACTAATGATCAAAGTAACATAGTATCACCAAATTTTATGCTTTAGTGGTTTCAATTATGTCAAGCACAAGAGTTGAGAATGCAAGGTCAACGACATCTGGAATAATTTGTTGTCAGACGTGCAGCAGTTGTACAGTTTCTTGAGTAATTACCACTTCCTCTGTCCGAAAATACAAAACATTTTGGTAGGCTAAACTTCTTATAATTTGGAAAGTCCGATGTACAGTCTCTTAATGAGGGTCCAAATCTTTCGGGGAACACTCTACTTACTCCGGCGATGAACATTGAATGAAGAAATAATTATAATAAGATCACTTACAGTTCCTTCTAGGATTTTTAATAAAGCCTGTTGAACACCTTCACCAGATACATCTCTACTAACATTTGCACTCTCAGCCTGCAACATGGTTGCTATTAGAGGCCTCCTCCGTAAAAAGCTACTCCGCAAAATGTTGAACAAAATATATACCTTCTTTGTTATCTTATCTACTTCATCTATGTACACTATCCCTTGCTGGGCAGCTTGAACATTATATTCAGCTTCCTGAACATATATCAGAATGACATGATGGTCAGGAAGTCTGAAATTCTTTCTGGACATCAATGTAAACACATGCAAGGGAAAGGCATTAATGGACAGCCACACATACCACTAGTAACTTCTGCAGTATTGACTCTACATCTTCACCTACATATCCAGCCTGCAAAACGCTGTCAAGTTTAGTTCTCCTTGTTTTTCCCGTGATGCCTATAAGTGCCCATTTATAACATAACATCACATATCCAGTTTCACCATACAAGGATCACTTTCTATCTCTACAATTAAAGTTTTCACTGATAGAAGTTGAAAATTAGGTGAAAGTTGTAATGAAAGGACACTTCACCGTACGGAATCTACTTTAATACAAATTATTGACAAAATTACTTAGCAGAGAAACTTGAAACTCAAAAGTTGTACATATTATAAGATAGGGAAGTGTCGGTTAAACTGTGAATTCTAGAATTGTGAACACACACAATTAAGTCTAAGAGCAACAATGTTAATCATTGAACATTCATAAATCGATCGGATGCATTTAAGTAGGATTCTTCTTCGACAGCTCCCTATACAACATGATCGTAAATTGGTAATGGACTTGCCTGTGTTAATGACGTCGCATCAGCTATAATGAATGGTACATTTACAATGCGTGCTAGTGTTTTCGCAAGTAATGTTTTTCCTGTTAGCAGATAGCATGAATAAACATATCATTATCAGGGCCAACTTATAATGAATCTCATTAGACAACTCTAGCTAGAAATGTGAAAATTAAATGCAAATACCAACCTGAGCCAGTTGGACCCATCAGAAGTACATTGCTTTTATCTATCTCTACATTATTTTGATCATCATCTGCAACTTCCGCAAATCTGGATGCAGCATCATCAGAAACAAAGTCATTCAAGAGCCACTACATGGGAATCAACAACAAAATTTGAAACTCAACCCTTTGAATAGGCACATTACAGATGTGTAGAAATACTTTAGCATCTGCCTTCAATGATTTGATGCTTTGGAGAGAAGATAAGAAGGTTACACTGAGGCAGCTAGTTATAGGACAGAGACTAACCCTTTCTGTACTGTTGCGTTATATATTCTCTTATAGTGGTTGTATACGGCTACTGACAAAACCTGCAACGAAAATAAGAGTTTAGATAAGTATGTTGGAAATAAGGTGCGTTGTTTTCTCAAAATAAAACATATACTCATTTGGAGTATTTAAAAACACCGGGTAACACTTATTGCATTTTACTCCTTTCGATAATTCAAAAAAAAATAGACATTCAGTAAACCTGTGACAATATACATCACAACTTCTTCCAAGTTCCAACACAGAAAGAACACATCAAATGCGTACACATTTTTAAGTAGTGTGACAAATTATTGCCTAATTTAGTTTACAGAATATCCGTACACCCACCCACGAGTAGTATAATGTGGTATCCATGCAGCCAATTATTCTGTAATCAGCGGCATAAATGATCATTTACCAACCAATCACTGCATGTAATCACCACTATTTCTCCATCTTCAATCACCAGAACCCAATTCTACATTTCACCTAGAAACGCCTCATGATCCTAACTGAACAATAAAAAAGGTTCACGAGTCCGATATTAAGAAGCTGTGGTCAGGGTCACGGTGATAGCTGCTGAATCGTCCCTCACAAACTAAATGAATGAAGCTTCATTAGTCGCAGATCGTACGTATTCTCTGTTCTAGGCTTCTAAGCCACTGAAGTAGGGAATGCCAAGGCTTTGCCTCAATGATGTCCATGTGCATGATGACATTACCAAAACACTACTCCCTCCATGAGCCCTGTAGACATTTGTACTACCTTAGTATTGTTTCCCCGACACTTTTATTGGACCGGAGGTAGTAGTAGTAGTAATCAAGCAGATCAAAATTGGAATCGGAAGCCAGACAGCAATTAAAGTTCAGACAGCCAGCGAGTAATTACAACCAGGTGCATTTCTCGGTCGCCCCAGCACCCAGCCGTACACGATCTCACTCAATTATGTCCACCACCTAGGCAGATCCACTCTAAGAACCCAAAATTCAGCTACGGATGCGAAACTGCCACTGAACTGCGCAAGCGCAACATACTACATTGTACCCAAAATTCACGCACGCCAGCACCGGCAGCAAATCACAGCGATCGCACCCATCCGGACCGCATAACCCAGAATTGGGTACAAACAAACGAGATTACTACTACCTTTTTAGCCTTGCCCTGTCCGATGACGAACTCGTCGAGCCTCCGTGACATCTCCCGCGGCGTGGGGAGCTCCTCGCCCAGGGTGGCGCCACCCCACCACTCCCTCTTGGGCGCGGCGCTGGTTCCCTCGCTTCCAGAAGAGTCCCCTCCGTTAATACCACCACCGCCGCCGTTACCCCCGCCCCCGCCGCCTCCGTCGTCCCTCCCTCGCCTCCTCCCCTGTTTCCGGCGCGTCGTGGGGACCTGCGGCATCTGCACCGGGGAAGGCATCGGAGGCCAGTCTTCGGGCGGTCGCTCCGTTGTGATCATCCGCTTGATCCTCCGGAACCCTTCCCTGCGCGTCTCCTCGTCGGCATCGTCGCCGGGGCCGGGGATCTCGAGGAAGGGGGCGCCGCGGAGGGGGTCGATCCGGTGGGCGCGGAGCAGGAACGCCGCGCGGCAGGTAGGGCACTCGCCCGCGCCGTCGTGTTGGTGGTTCTGCTGCGGGTGGGCGTCGGCGGTTACGGGCGGGGGCGTGGTGGCCTGGAGGGAGAAGTGGAGGGACATCGGGCCGGTGCAGCGCGGGCAGCTGACGTCTGCGGCGTGGATCCGGGGCCCGCCGGAAGAGCATCGCCGGACGGCGGCGGAGGTGAGCGGCGCCGCCGCCTCCCGGAGCTTGGAGAAGGTCCGGAGCATGGCGAATTGGCGACGGTGGTGGAGAATGAGATGGATGGAATGGAAGGAGATAGGGAGGGTGGAGGGAGTGGGTGAAATGAAAGAAGTTTTTTATACGGGCGGGGCCACTGGGGAAGTGAGATTTGATCTGGGCCGTCGGATAGGGAGCGGATCTGGCTTCGCGGCCCGGAGCGGTTAACGGCCGAGGTGAACGTGGGTGAGTGGGTAGATTGGGATTTGGGACGCCGACGTGTGGGCCGCTTGTTTTTTCGCTGCCATGTGGGGCACGTGGGGTCCGGGATCCAGCCGCTGCCGTGTGGGGCATAGCACCTAGTGCGGAGGAATCCTTATCTGATGCTTTTCTGGGATGGTTGCGTGTTATCGGAGTCTCTCTCAGGCAGGAGGTTCGTCTTTACGCTTTCCGTTAGAGCTGCAGAAGCAATGGCGGCAAGCGATCGAGAAGGAGTATGTGGGTACGCAACACGGTTAAGGTTAACAGCGAGAGGAAAGGAGCATTTGCATCGCATGATGCGCGCGCTTCCCGGCTGTTAGTTACCTTACCGGCCGCGCAACGCGTGCGTGCATGTGAGATCAGACGATGAGATGGAAACATAGACATACATGTTCTTCGACTCTTCATACTTAGCGGAGATGATGGACCAAAGAAACTCTTAGAGATCTTTATCTCACAGACCATAAACATGCGAAAACCAAAAACCGCTAAGACGGGTTTCGTTTTTGGAGCAATATTTTATTCAGAATAGACACCGTAAAATTTGGAGGAAATGAAGAATGTGACCGGGCGATCGGAAAATCCCCGTCTCGGAACCGAATAACAAATAAGTAACGGCTCAGACGGTGTTTTCCATCCTCTGCCTCGTGCGCTGCAACGAGCAATGTAGCTCTGTGGCCATCAGATCCACCACCGCCACGCCGAAGCGTGGTAGCTTGTCCCGGGCCGCCGTCCCAGAAAAGCACCTAGGCCATCGACGGTTGCGTGTTATCTGAGTGGCAGGATCATTTCCGCTGACGTGCCGGGAAGATCAAGCTGCTTTACGTTTTCCGTCCGAGATGTAGAAGAACTCGAGCGAGGAGGAAGGAGCATTTGCATCGCATGATGCCCCCGTCTATCCTCAACCATCGGAAAATTATCCTATAATTTGTATATGTCCTCTATATGTTTCAGATTGTTTCTTCTTTAATATATTATGTTCAGATTTTAAGCTATGTAAAACGGGAAGATAAATTGCATATAAAGTAAGTTCTTAAAGAAAATGCATACAAATAAGATGACTTGTGATTTCCATTCCTGGGCTAGGAATCATACAACACACAAAATTGTAATCAAGGTGATGCATTTACCTTTACTATGGACAAGCTCAAGGCGACGGTTGCCGCCGCCCAGACAGACGATGCACCGCATGCAAACACAAAAGACGGAGGAAACACAAGGATTAAGCTAAAAAGTGAGGCGGTCGTATACATGAATGCATGCAAATACAAGCACGCACATGACACGATCCCACATGGAAGAGGGTAAAAACGGCGGGCACCGTGAAGACACGATATATAAAATATTTTTTAAAGATATATACTTCGGTTTTACACATAGTACTCTATATTTATTGTGGATCTCTTGATACTGTCCGCTCTTACATAGTGCTAATACTATAATATAGAGACATCAATGAAACTATCATTACCCTTCGAAGAATTTTGCTCATCAAAATCTACGCGGACCCTGCGGACCCTGTTGACGTAAGCAGTCGACCTTGTGTCGATAGTGGGATCCTTGTCCTCGTTGCTCCGACGATGGACCGGCTGCCACCTTGGCTCCTTCTCCTCAACAACAACATGTGCTCTCACCTAGGACCGAGTCAGGCACCCTCCCATTATGTTAGTACCACTGATTGTTCTTCTGGAGATCCTCTCTCGGTAAGTAGTACATGCAACAACAGAGTATATTTATAGGCGATAAAGAAAATTCTTGTAGCAATAACTTCTCGACACGTTATTATCCCGTCGCCGACCTAGCCTGATGCAAACTATAAACAGAAATGAGGCATTGATCTTTTTTTATCTCTCACATCTGACACAGGAAGCTCCACACAAGTTCATTTAGAGGAGTAAATTACATACCACATTTTGAAAGGACAATGATGTCGCCTAGAGGGGGGGGGTGAATAGGCGGTTTAAAACTTTTCCGGTTTAGGCTTGATAATTGCGGAATAAAACTAGGTGTTTAAATTAACAAGCCGACAACCTAAATAAACTAGGCTCACCTATGTGCACCAACAACTTATGCTAAACAAGATAAACAACAAGGTGATAGCAATAGAATACTTCAAGCACGAAGGCTATCACAATGTAAAGTGCATAAGTAAAAGCTCGGGTATAGAAATAACCGAGGCACGCGGAGACGAGGATGTATTCCCGAGTTCCTCCTTGTTAAGGGAGTACGTCTCGTTGGAGAGGTGTGAACCGACACAACGGTTCAACAACCACAAAGGTTTCACCTTCTTCTCCGATGAACCGCACCACAAAGGCTTGGTTCACCTTCCACTATCGGAATTCCTTCGAGGCGGAATCCGGAGCCTTTCAACAACAATCCGGGGCACAACCCACAATGGGATTGGGGGCTCCCGAACGGCCTCCAACAACAATCCGGGGCACAACCCACAATGGGATTGGGGGCTCCCGAACGGCTTCAAGTGACCACACAAGGGTCCAACCACCACAAAGGCGTCTAGGGTCCAAGGACCCAAGAGTAACAAGTTCACAAGCTTTCAACTTCCACGAATCCTCGTGGAGAGCACACCGATGCACCAAATGCAAAAGGCAAGAGCACAAGTGCTCAAATCCTTCACTCTCAAATTCCAACAAAGCAACAAATGCTTATGGGGGAATAAGAGAGGAAGAACAAAGAGGAGATGCACCAAGAACTCCAAGATCAAGATCTACAAGGTTTCCCTCACATAGAGGAGAAATCGATCGGTGGAAACGTAGATCAAGATCACCTCTCACTTTCCCTCAAATATTAGCAAGAACCATGGGAGGGATTGAGAGGAAGAGCAAGCTTTACAAAGGGCAACAATGGAGGAGAGAGAGGAGAAAGACTTGCTCTGGAGCTTGTCAACCATTGGGGAAGAAGGCCCCTTAAATAGCTCAACTCAAAAATCCAGCCGTTGCAGCACTTCTTGTTCCGCAAGTGCGGTAGTACCGGCCTAAAGCCCGGTAGTACCGGCCCTGCGGTACCTTCGTCAACGCAGAAAACCGAGCGCGCGGTACTACCGGGGAAAAATACCCCGGTACTACCGGGCCCAAGTGCTGGGCTCCAACCCCGGTACTACCGGGGCCATCCGTGCCAAAACGTCCGAAAACCAACTTCAGAGAGTAGTACCGCAGAGAGCCCGGTACTACCGCAGCGAGCCCGGTACTACCGGCTGACTGCGGTACTACCGGAACAAAACTCTCCGGTACTACCGGGCCTGTCCGAACACCAAAAACACAGCTATAACTTTTGCAAATGAACTCCGAATGAGGTGAGACCAACTCCGTTGGAAAGGTACCGACAAGGAGAAGGCTACAAAAAGTGAAAATATTGCATCCCATAAATAGAGTAAAATCACCACACATGGCAAGGTGTGGGACTTTCCTCACGGTTGAACCGGCAATATTTCCGCCACCGAAAACGCAACTAGTTTTCCAAGGTAAAACCGTTTTCGATGAACTAGAGCTTGACATGGAGATGAACCAAGCTCTAATTCCTCACCACCATAAAAGCCAAATAAGAACCAAGAAATATGATATGCCAAGTATGCAAAGGTTTGAGCTCTCCACAACGATGCGATCAAGTTACTCACTTGAGAGCCCCTCTTGATAGTACGCCGTCTATCCTAAAACCCGGTCTCCCACTAACACCATGAGACCGGTAAAATAGAAAACCTATCAAGATCATACCTTTGCCTTGCGCATTCCACTTGAGCTCGATGATGACGATCTTGACTCTCTCAAGTTGAAACACCTTTCTTGATTGTGCTTGCTAGCACATGCTTGATGAAGACTTCTCCAAATGCTCCCCCATACTCCATTATGGGAGGGCCCCGCTAAGCTTCGTCTTCATGTCTCCTTTGCAAGCTTCAATCAAAAGATATCTTCCGAGATGCATCATATTGAGCTTGCACTTCATCTTCTTCTCTTGATATGTATGATGACTTGGGGGTAAACATGATTGTTCACTCAATCTTCTATTCCAAGCCATACATGCAATGAGCTCAACTCTACACATGACCATTCTTCATATAAACCCTTGAATAGAGCATTGGTCATTAAGTCATCTTGAAGAGTCCAACACATGAACTCCTATAATTTCCCATGGACAAGATCTATAAGAATATCTCAATGTAAACATTAGTCCATAAGGATTGTCATTAATTACCAAAACCATGCATGGGGACAACCATGCACTTTCAATCTCCCCCATTTTGGTAATTGATGACAATCCATTTTACGAGGGTTTATATAATGAATTTAAGCAACCATGCAACACAAAGAGCAAGGATGCAAGAGAACCGCAAGAGAACAAACCCATATTCTCTTAAACCCTCTAAATTTCTCCCCCATTGGCATCGATTGCCAAAATGGAAATAAAAACTTAGAAGGCAAATATAGTGAGAGCTCCCCCATAATGTGTGCATTTCTCATAATATGAGTGAAATCAAATGCACATATCCAATGACGAATAGATGGAGGGAGATCAAACTATATAGAGGATCCAAAGATTGCAAAAGAATATCAAATGGAAAGATACTTCAACGAAAGAAACAAGCAATCAAAAGGATCCGGAAAGTGTTCTAAATATCACGAGGGAACTCCCCAAGGTACGTGCACAAATAGGATTTGTATTTCAATATAGTGTGCACAACATGGAATCCTCACTCCCTTCTAGATAAATTTGAACACAAGCTCATGCAAGAGAATGTAAATGATAAAGGAGGCAAAACAACTTTCACCTAATAAAATGTTTTGCAACAAGAGCAAGGAGCGGCAAATATAAGGATGGGTGTGAGATAAAAAAAACATTTTAGGAGACTAATACAAGGATGAGAAGCATCAACATAGTCTTTCAAAAGGAGTTGCACATAGTGCATATTATGTCTTTCCCATACCCACACACCAAAAGGGATATAGCAAATGGCTCCACAAGCTTAGTAAAATGCACCAAGCATAACACATGAAAAAATAAAGCTTGAGCCTTTTAGAAACCACCAAGGAGTCAAAAGCAATAAGAGGTGGTAACTAAAGATTTGGAATATCAATTAAAGATGTACTATTCTCACGTGTATAAGTTTCTAAGTAGACACTAATCACTAAGATATGGGTCTACAAATAAACATGTACACATAAGATAGATACACGGGTAAAGATCATGATATCCAGGAGGAAGTCATAGATACACCAATAAGATCTTTGCTTAAAAGCATAGCACAAAGCCCAATTTTATCTTAAAGGAATATAAATGAACTTCCAACACATACTCATCATAGCATCAAAAATTATCCACAAGGGATAAAGGTTAACAAATGGATGCTCCGAGTAAGATAACAAGTATCCCAAAAGGCAAATGATTTTGAAAATTCCAATATTGACATACCAATTGAAAGGACAATTGAAAGGACAATGATTTTGAAAATTCATCAATGTTGCACATGAGAGACTTTAAGTATAAAGTGCTAGATTGACATAATTGGGATCGATGAATCATAGAAATGAATGTATAGTCCCTTTATATGTAATCATCCCGGCTTACTCACATTTGCAATAAAGACGTTTTGCAAGAATCAAATTAATTGCAACAAAAAGATTCATGCCAAGATACAACCTACACAAGGTTGAAAACTAGAAATGTATGCATGAGGTAGATACTTGTTACCGAGATAGCATTGGTGATGTATAGTATAAGAGTTAACGATCATCCAAACTTGGCTCCAATGAACACATGGTGACACCACCTTCCTTGTAAATGAGACAAGCTTCCAATGCATCTCCACATGTACCTAAAACAAATTCAAGTACAAAATGGTACCCAAACTCATTGGGTCCAAAGTAGTTAGAGCAACTACAATACATAGGACAAACTCCACATAAATATGTGCATATTGATATGAAATTGAATTTCATGCACATCTTAGCCATTTAGGATTTGATGGAGTTTATCCTATATATTGGATCAACGAAAGTACACATGCCATAAGATATACATATAATAAAAATGCATGCACATGACTTTCAAGAACCAAATGAGATATAATTTGGAAAAAACACCAATTAAGCAATGAAATCACACACAAGTGTGACAAGAAAAGGAATTGTCCAAATTATATCAAAGACCCAAATCAACACATGATTGAAGAAACCACTTTGAAAAGATAACAAATGAAAGCAAGAAACCAATTGAAGAAAATACCATCAAATAATAAACCAAACCCTCTACACTTTTCATGATGGCACAAAGTGCCAAGACGAAAAATGTTTGTCTTCCAAAGAGACACGTCATCGGGATCAAATACCAAATGAAGACAACTAATGTTCGAAAGCATATAGGATTGCTCCCCCAAGATGTGTGCATTATTTATGATCTTGCATTTGAATACAAAATGCACACAAATGAGATCATCACTCTCCATATATATAAACACTAGTCATATTCAAGAAAGGCAAGAAATTGCAATACCAATCTAAAGAATGATAGCTTCCCAAGTAGGATAGCTTCCCAAAGAATAGTGCATTATTAAGAAGTATGACTTTTGAAGGTCAATGCACAAGAATTGGTTCATTGCTAGTCCCAACTCAAGAAAGCACAAAACAAATTTCAAGTAGAGCAATAAAGGATCCAAAAGATACAAGGAAGACACAAGAAAGTTAGATCAAACTAAATTCTTGGCAATCAAATAAGGCAATTCAAAGCAAGAGTCAAAGTGAATATGATCAATATATATACCACAAAATATGATTATCACTTGTCACGACAAGTAATGTATGGAGATATTTCTCGGGGGTGGATTGCAAAGATATATTCAAGACCATATTCACAAAACATAAGCATGTGGCAAAGGATAGGAATTAAGAGCCATGCTTAGATAGATAGTTATTCTTGATAGCTTCAAATATTTACGTGATCATGCAAAGCAACTCCAAGGAGTAGCTTGAAGCAATTGGCTTCACAAAAAGATATATGAGAACATATTTAGGGAAAGCCATATCAAGGAATTCCATCACAAACAAGATCTAACGGTGAGAGGCAAAAATCATTTAAGCAAAAAGGAACTTGTTTGAGAATCATGCCACAAAAGTATAAGATAATGAAGACTATCAATTCTAGGTGGCAATACCTCATATGTTCACATTTTCTAGGTTTGTAATATGCACATAGCTTATTACTCCCCCATAATGTGATAATCCATTTATTTAAAACAAGAGGCAAACAAAACCAACTCGAGAAATTAATGGACATTATAGAATTTGAATTTCTCATGAGCATGACATACCACATAGAGAATAGATAAACTTGATATATCAAAACTAAGTGGTATTCCTCATGTACACACATTTTTAGGATTGTGAAGTGCACGAAGCATATCACTCTCCAAAAATGGATAGTCCATTTATCTCTCAAAGAGAGCCAACAAGATAAGATAGCAAATAAAAGCAATAGGGCTCAAAACAAGTAGATGGTGTGCAAACCAAAATACACATACTTGATTTCTCAAGATAAGTAAGTAGAGAGCACAACACATACAAACACTAGCAAGGTACAAAACCTAACACATGCAAGGGTGCAAGCAACTTTCAATGTATATATGATTTAAATAAAAGTTACCGCAAGGAGGAACATTGGATATGAGATAGAACAATATAATCCATATGACTTGACTTGAGAGAATATAATTGATGAAGATCCCTTAATTCTTCATAGTGTAGCCAAGTCTCCAATGTCCTCGAACAACACCTATTGATCAAGTTTTAGCTTGTTGGTCCCCAACCACGTTGGGTCCTAAGAGGTTAGTCACAATAGGTTTGGCAACCCAAATGGTTCTTTTCTTGACACCACTTTGAGTACCAACATATTTGGCAAACACATTGCCAACCTTATCCTTCCGAAGAGAATAAACATCATCAACTATAATGGGGTTGGATAAGGTACCATTTGTGCATGAAGAAGCAAGGTGACCCTTCTCACGGCATAGGTAGCAACATCGACTTCCTCCTCTCTTTTTAGTTGGAGTCTTGACTTGAGGAGGGGTAGCTTGATTCTTCTTGGGAAGAGACCGTTCTTCAACTTGAGGAGCTTGAGTTTGAACTTGAGGCTTCTTCCCTTGTTGCTTCTCACTAAGAGCCTTCTTCTTCAAAGGGCAAGATCTAACATGGTGCCCTTCAACTTTGCACTTGAAGCAAACAATCTTGGCCGAGTCTTTGACTTGTTCTTGGCCCTTTTTCTTCTTAATGATCTTGGACTTGTTCTTGTTGTTTGAGTTGAATCCAAGTCCACTCTTATCATTGGGGCGTCTTTGAACACTCAACATATTGTCAAGTGTGGACTTCCCAACATGACGCTTTTCCAAGTCTTTCTTCAAAGAAGTGACTTGGGCCTTGAGCTCATTTAATTCCTCTACATGGTTAGTATCAACAAAAACACTAGAGGAAGTAGACGCTTCATTGTTAGAGCAACAAGGTATGGAAAGTAATTCATCACAAGATGTAGAAGCATTGTGAGTGGATGAATCACTCGGACTAGCACATGGCAATAAGGCATTTCTAGAAGAAGTTGTGCCAATATCCGCATGAGGCTCACAAGATGTTACCTTTGTAGAGATAGCCTCATGAGCTAACTTTAGCCTAGCATGGGATGCTAGAAGATCATCATTAGAGGTAGAAAGCTTTTCATGACTTTCTTCCAATTTCCCATACTTACTAGATAGCAACTCAAGTTGAGCCCTTAGCTCAACATTCTCCTTCAAAATAGATGCTTCACAAGAAGTGGAGTTAGTAGCACAAGCATCATTATCATTAGAAATGGAAGAACACAATTTTGCAAGCTTATCATTATTAGATAGTTGAGTTTGGAGTTGATCATGAGACTTGATGAGGAGAGAGTGTTCACTTTCTAAAGCCTTGTGAGCTTTGTCAAGTTTCTCTATGTCCTCACTTAGTCTAGCATTGCCAACACCAAATTCAACTTTTTCCTTTTTAAACACTTTATATTTAGCAATAGCATGATCTCTTTCCTTAATGATTTTAGTAATGATAAGATCATTTGATTCATCAAGAGATTCGAGTCTCTCCTCAAGAGACACTCGAAGCTCTTGCTCTTCGTTAAGGGCATTCTCTAAGGATGCTTTTTCAATAGCATCTTCTCTCTCAATTTTACATTTTTGCTCAAATTGAGTATCCAAATCCTCAATGATTTCTATACATTTAATACCATGAGCAACAATTTCACATAGAGAAGAGATAGCTTCACTACCTTTGGGAAGAGCACCAAGAACAATCTCACCCTTCTTGGTTAAGGTTTCAATGTCAAAATCTTCTCCATGAGCATCCTCAACCACATCATCACATATCTCGGGATTCGAGGTAGAAGTTACCTTGGAATCCTTAGCCATGAGGCAAACATGATTAATGGGTGAGGAGGATGAAGAATTACTTGAAGCACCATTGGGTTCCATGTCTTGTTCCAACAAATGTTGGGATTCCTCTACATTGTTAATCATGCAAATACTAGAGGATATGGAAGCATTATTTTCATGACAACAAGACATAGAGAGCATATCATTATTATATTTAGCTAAGCAACTATTACTTGATATGCAAGGACCATCAACTCTAGCATGTATGACATTTGGAGTGCTAGAAGAGTTTAGGTCCAAAGATAGAACATTGCAATGTGATAGAGAAGAGGTATAATCAATAGTAAGTTCACCATCACCAATGCAATTTCTATCACCACTCACCATATCATTATCTTGTGACAAATCACATGTTGGTGGAGTGGAAAAAGTTGTGAACTCATCACGGCCGGAGGTGGAGGGAAAACAATCATCCTCAATAATTTTGGACACTTCATATATATCTTGAAGCTTGGTCCAAAGCTCATGTGCATTTCGAAAAGGCATGATTGAAGCAAGAACTACATCGGTCAAAACACATATAAGACCATTAGTAACTTGAGTCTCGAGATGAGAGTTTATCTCATCCTCTAAAGATAATTCTTGGGAATCCTTTTGAGGAGATAAACTCACATCTACAATCCTCTTCATATAATTTGGACCCATGGCCCTAAAAAGATTAAGCATGCGAATTTTCCAAACATCATAATTTGTGCCATCGAATATGAAAGTGGGATCGTGCACTAATTCTCTAAACGACATCTTTTACTCTCTAGGCGGTAAAGCCCAACAAGAGAGCCCAGGCTCTGATACCAATTGAAAGGACAATGATGTCGCCTAGAGGGGGGGGGGTGAATAGGCGGTTTAAAACTTTTCCGGTTTAGGCTTGATAATTGCGGAATAAAACTAGGTGTTTAAATTAACAAGCCGACAACCTAAATAAACTAGGCTCACCTATGTGCACCAACAACTTATGCTAAACAAGATAAACAACAAGGTGATAGCAATAGAATACTTCAAGCACGAAGGCTATCACAATGTAAAGTGCATAAGTAAAAGCTCGGGTATAGAAATAACCGAGGCACGCGGAGACGAGGATGTATTCCCGAGTTCCTCCTTGTTAAGGGAGTACGTCTCGTTGGAGAGGTGTGAACCGACACAACGGTTCAACAACCACAAAGGTTTCACCTTCTTCTCCGATGAACCGCACCACAAAGGCTTGGTTCACCTTCCACTATCGGAATTCCTTCGAGGCGGAATCCGGAGCCTTTCAACAACAATCCGGGGCACAACCCACAATGGGATTGGGGGCTCCCGAACGGCCTCCAACAACAATCCGGGGCACAACCCACAATGGGATTGGGGGCTCCCGAACGGCTTCAAGTGACCACACAAGGGTCCAACCACCACAAAGGCGTCTAGGGTCCAAGGACCCAAGAGTAACAAGTTCACAAGCTTTCAACTTCCACGAATCCTCGTGGAGAGCACACCGATGCACCAAATGCAAAAGGCAAGAGCACAAGTGCTCAAATCCTTCACTCTCAAATTCCAACAAAGCAACAAATGCTTATGGGGGAATAAGAGAGGAAGAACAAAGAGGAGATGCACCAAGAACTCCAAGATCAAGATCTACAAGGTTTCCCTCACATAGAGGAGAAATCGATCGGTGGAAACGTAGATCAAGATCACCTCTCACTTTCCCTCAAATATTAGCAAGAACCATGGGAGGGATTGAGAGGAAGAGCAAGCTTTACAAAGGGCAACAATGGAGGAGAGAGAGGAGAAAGACTTGCTCTGGAGCTTGTCAACCATTGGGGAAGAAGGCCCCTTAAATAGCTCAACTCAAAAATCCAGCCGTTGCAGCACTTCTTGTTCCGCAAGTGCGGTAGTACCGGCCTAAAGCCCGGTAGTACCGGCCCTGCGGTACCTTCGTCAACGCAGAAAACCGAGCGCGCGGTACTACCGGGGAAAAATACCCCGGTACTACCGGGCCCAAGTGCTGGGCTCCAACCCCGGTACTACCGGGGCCATCCGTGCCAAAACGTCCGAAAACCAACTTCAGAGAGTAGTACCGCAGAGAGCCCGGTACTACCGCAGCGAGCCCGGTACTACCGGCTGACTGCGGTACTACCGGAACAAAACTCTCCGGTACTACCGGGCCTGTCCGAACACCAAAAACACAGCTATAACTTTTGCAAATGAACTCCGAATGAGGTGAGACCAACTCCGTTGGAAAGGTACCGACAAGGAGAAGGCTACAAAAAGTGAAAATATTGCATCCCATAAATAGAGTAAAATCACCACACATGGCAAGGTGTGGGACTTTCCTCACGGTTGAACCGGCAATATTTCCGCCACCGAAAACGCAACTAGTTTTCCAAGGTAAAACCGTTTTCGATGAACTAGAGCTTGACATGGAGATGAACCAAGCTCTAATTCCTCACCACCATAAAAGCCAAATAAGAACCAAGAAATATGATATGCCAAGTATGCAAAGGTTTGAGCTCTCCACAACGATGCGATCAAGTTACTCACTTGAGAGCCCCTCTTGATAGTACGCCGTCTATCCTAAAACCCGGTCTCCCACTAACACCATGAGACCGGTAAAATAGAAAACCTATCAAGATCATACCTTTGCCTTGCGCATTCCACTTGAGCTCGATGATGACGATCTTGACTCTCTCAAGTTGAAACACCTTTCTTGATTGTGCTTGCTAGCACATGCTTGATGAAGACTTCTCCAAATGCTCCCCCATACTCCATTATGGGAGGGCCCCGCTAAGCTTCGTCTTCATGTCTCCTTTGCAAGCTTCAATCAAAAGATATCTTCCGAGATGCATCATATTGAGCTTGCACTTCATCTTCTTCTCTTGATATGTATGATGACTTGGGGGTAAACATGATTGTTCACTCAATCTTCTATTCCAAGCCATACATGCAATGAGCTCAACTCTACACATGACCATTCTTCATATAAACCCTTGAATAGAGCATTGGTCATTAAGTCATCTTGAAGAGTCCAACACATGAACTCCTATAATTTCCCATGGACAAGATCTATAAGAATATCTCAATGTAAACATTAGTCCATAAGGATTGTCATTAATTACCAAAACCATGCATGGGGACAACCATGCACTTTCACATTTGAAACGAGATTAGGCGTTCACAGTGTGTTGCCATCAACATAGAAATCGATCATAACTTGGGGGGAGGGGGGTAGTAGCTCCCCTTGAACACAACTAAGCTCCGCGTCTAGTCTCAACCATCAGAAAATTATTCTATTCACATATGTCCTCTATATGTTTCATATTGTTCCTTGTTCAATTTATTATGTTCAGATTTTAAGCTATGTAAAGTGGGAAGATAAATTACATACGAAGTAAGTTCTTAAAGAAAATGCACACAAATAAAAAGAGAAATCATACAGTCACTTGTGATTTCCATTCCTGGGGCTAGGAATTATACAACACACAAAATTGTAATCAAGGTGATGCATTTACCTTTTACTATGGACAAGCTGGAGGCACCGGTGGCCGCCGTCCAGACGGACGATGCACCGCAGGCAAACCCAAAAGACGGAGAAAACATAAGGATTAAGGTAAAAAGTGAGGCAGTTATGTACAGGACATGCATGCACATACAAGCACGCACACGACCCGACCTCACATGGAAGAGGGTAAAAACGGTGGGGCACCGTGAAGACAAGATATATATATATATTTTTAATATATATATTTCGGTTTACACATAGTACTCTATGTTTATTGTGGATCTCTTGATACCGACCGCTCTTGCATAGTACTAATACTATAATATAGAGACATCAATGAAACTACCATTACCCTGACGAAGAATTTTGCTCGTCAAAATCTACGCGGACGTTGTTGACGTAAGCAGTCGACGGTGGGATCCCCATCCTCGTCGCACCGATGACGGACCGGCTACCACCTTGGCTTCTCCTCCTCAACAACATGTGCTCTCATGTAGGACCAAGTCAGGTACCCTCCCATTATGTTAGTACTACTGATCATTCTTCTGAAGATCTCGTCTCAGTAAGTAGTACAAGCAACAACGGAGTATATTTATAGACAAGAAGGAAAACTCTTGTAGCAATAACTTCTCGACATGTTAATACCCAGTATACGGGCAGGCAAACATAATAATGTTATCGCCGACCTAGCCTGATGCTATCTATAAACAGAAATGAGGCATCGATCTTTTCTGATCTCTCACATCTGACACACGAAGCTCCACACAAGTTCGTTTAGAGGAGTAAATTACATAGAGACGAGATTAGGCATTCACAGTGTGCTGCCGTCGACATAGAAACTGATCATAACTTGGGGGGGGGGGGGGGCAATGGCCCCCCTTGAACTCAACTAAGCTTTGCCTATGTCCAAAACCATCGAAAAATTATCCTATAATTCGTAAGCCTTCTTATCTTTTTCAATTGTATGTCCTCTATATATTTCAGATTGCTCCTTCTTTAATATATTGAAAATATGGTATGTATATAAGTTGAATAATTTCAAGTTATGATCAGTTCTTTGACTCTATAATATCATGGTCAAATTGTGTCATATCCTCTATGCATTGAATTTCAATTATACAACGTTTATAATCAATATGAATGCAAAAAACTAGGCTAGACTGTCAATATTTTTTCTAAACCATTTAAATTTTAAATACACACACCTAAAACCCTGGCCTGCCACTGATCGAAGAGGTAGCCAATCTGGTGACGACGTCGAGTTCATCTTCTCCGCTTTGGTCGGTCGCCGTCATCGTCCTCTATCTCTACGGAGTCTCGGGCAGGATGATCGTCTTTGGTTTGGTGATATGCCGGCGAAGAGCGGAGCAGCCCTTGCTCTTTACGTTTTCCGTCGGAGATGCAGAAGAAATGGCGTCAAGCGAGCATGGAGGAACGAGCATTTGCACGTGTATCACATGATGGCGTGCGCTTCCCGCGGTTACTTAACGAGTGCATGTACGTGAGTCAGATGATGAGATGGAAGCATACTTCGATGTAACAAACCACCGGCGCCAAATCTTAACTACAGATTCGACCGTATTATGAATAGTAGCTATTATAGTACTGCTGTCATATACTCATATGAAATGTCAATGCCGAGCCTCTGACTGTAGAGGGACGGTAGAATTGTTGGAAGGGGAACCCAAGAAGCATAATCCACGGCACAATCATGAGAGGACCAGTATATTCCTCCAATTCTATTTTACTCTCGTCTTACAAGTATTTTAGTCGATCTCTGCAGCCCTTTATGTGTCACACTCACATGCGTGCACGTGATTCCAGAACGGGATCGATCGAAACATCCAAATCTCGTTGCAAAGCTTTGTATAGAGGACCCATTAATTAATTGCTTTCCAGTTGAGCTACGGAAGGAACTAAGGAAGTACACTAAGGCCCCGTTTGGAACACATGATAGGAAAATCTCAGGAAAAGGAAAAACAAAGAAACTGAGATGTCATACCTCACCATTCCTATAGGAAACTAGAACATAGGATTTTAGAGAAATAACCGTTTGGATTGCAGGATAGGAAAATCAAAGGAAATATTTTGAGTTACAAAAATCAAGTGAGTTCCTAAGCCTAGGGACTAATCTAATGACAAATCAAACCTACTGACTTGAAAAGGTGAGTGATATAATTAAACACGTACAAATCAGATTTCAAATCTAACTACAGATCGTGTACAAATCAGATTTCAAATCTAACTACAGATCGTGTACATATCATGTACCAGGAATGCACATCGCCGGACGCCGGCCAAGCTACTCAGTGTCGACGGCCACACGCCTACATGGATATGGATTTTATGCTGCTGGCCGAACTGCTCGCCGCATACAATGATTTGACGTCGCTGGCCGAGCTGCTTGCCGTCGACGGCTCAGTGACTTGAGCTCCTCAAGACCTCGACCTCTAGATCATATGCAAATCCATACCGCACCTTCCAGCCATAGATACCATTACGACGGAGAAGGTCGCTGACGGCAACACCGCGAAATCTTCATGCGCTTCGGCTGCTGCTTTTCGTGTGAGGCGCTCCATTTCTCACAGGAAAATTTCCAATAGATCTGACCAAATGTTTCGTTTCCTGCAAAACGTGAAGCATAGGAAAGAAATCCTATAGTATTCCTTTTCCTATTCCTACCTTCCAAAGGGCTGCAAAGGAAATAATTCCTCCAAGAATCCTATCCTGTAAATTTCCTATATGAATCCTACGTTCCAAACAGGCCCTAACTCAGGATAGTTTGAACTAACTTAGGAGTAGTTAGACGTTCAGAGTGTGACGCCGTCACAAAGAAACTGATCATAACTTGAGGTCGTCCTGTCCTCAAACCATCGGAAAATCTATATCTATACTTTGGAAGGAACAAAACGAAGGAGATTACTGCTGTACTACAGGAGATTGATGATATGAGTGGTAGTCTGGAATTCTTTTGGATCAATTTCGTCGGAAGAGAAGGCAATGAAGGGGCACATTTATGTGTAAAGCAAGCGTCGGAGTATAGGCGTAGATGTATTTAGATATATTATATTTCTAGTTTTATTGCTTGATGTTTGCATAATGATATCTTGATGATGAGCATCAAGTTTTTTACGCACTCTTTTGCTTCTCAGGATATCTAACGGGATCGAGCAAGTTTTTAATGAGACAGCTTATTTGCGTTAATATATTAATATCTTGCTATTTAATCTCAAAAAATACTTGAAGAGGCTAATACGTTAGTCGTTTTTGTAGAAAATCGCCTGCCAGACATGGAAATTAACCCGCAGTCCTTGTGTACTCATCTGTTCCCCACGCCCGCCGCCCCGTGCTCTGCGACTCGCCGCCCGATGCCACTTTCTCCTTCCCCACAGGCCGCATACCACGAGCCCGACGCCTCGCACCTTCACGCGCCGCCGCGTGCTGGAAGTCGCGACGCGCCTCCTCCCGCGCCGCCGCGTGCGGGCCCTCCGCCGCGCGCATCCATCCGCGCCGCCACGCGTTGTCTCGCCGCCGTACGCCGCCTCCCGCCACGCCACGCACAGCGGCTTCCGGCGAGGAGCCCCAAGGGCGTGCCTCCTCCTCCTCCCGCGCTCCATGTCCGCTCCACAAGACTACACTGTCGAGGTTAACAAAGATTGGTTTCACTTTGTGCATTCTTTTTCAGCAATTAGCAGCACTTGTTGAGTTCGGCGAGATGTCCTACTTATCCTCCATCTTAGCTTCATTCCATCCTGTGTTCATGAATTTATTGAAAATGTTCGGTATTGATTAAGCAATTGAGATGTTTGTCATTTAAGCACATGAGATGTTTGTTCTAATTACTCAAAGGAGTAATTTTTTTCCATGAACCTGAAGTATTTGTCTCGGCATGCTCGGGTTATCGTCCACCTCAACCTCAAGTGGTGCCGAGCCGCCGAGGTCCAAGGCATTGCGAATTGATTAGTACAGTAGTAGTTATAGTCTTTGAGCAATGCATAACTTATTGAAATTTTCCATTTTGAGGGATGCAGCGATTGTGTGATGCAATTAGAAGGGCAACAAGAGTTAAACGGCCTTTAGTATGCACTTCTTTCAGTCAGGAGAAGAACTGAAAAACCCAGGATGAAAAATACCTGAAAAAACATCTCACACAAATCACGTGAACATCTCACACAAATCATGTGATTACTTCCTCACAAGAAATCAAATAGTGTGATTTGGCACTTGGTGCATTCACAACATCTCACACATTTGCTTTGAACATACATTATACAATTAAGTGTTTTAGCACTTGGTGTATTCATAGTTAGCAGGCGTCATTCATTATTTTGTGCTACCTTCGCTGAAAATTAAGGTGCTTGAGGGAGATGAAGAAGACAAATGCAAACAGGGCGATAATGGCCACGTGCAGGTAGGTGATGAGATTGAAGTAGCGGTCCTCAAGGCCAAGGTAGCCCTCAAGGAACTCCCATACTGTTTGGTCCGGCTGCCCAGGCACAATGATCAGCTCCGTCCGGTCGCCCAGCTGCGAGAACATCAGCCCGTAAACCGTCCACGCTGCTGGGTTTGCCCAATACACCCACCTCCACCACACTGGGATCAACTGCATCCACATTAATTACAACATTGTTATGTTGTTCATCGGGGCTAGTTAAGAAATGTAATCAGTTTGGTGTGTTCTCTCTAGTATGCAACATGCTTATCGCCCTATATTTAATTGACAATACAGTCCATACCTCTCTTGCGACGAGGAAGCCGGAGAAGACATTCCAAAATATGAAGATAAGGAAGGACAACCCAGAAGCTATCTCAAGGTTAGGTGTTAGTGCCACTGTCATCATCCCGAGGAGTGTGTTGTTCATGAAACTTAGCACCATAAAAAGTACAAACCAAAAGAACTTGACGATGATCATCTGGAACCCAATCATCGGGTATACTATTGCCGCAAACATGAACACTTGGACAAGCATGTAAGGCAGTTCAACCGCAACCTACGAATATAAGTCCAGTATTTTAGTTGAGAAAAAAGTTCAAAGTCTTATAGGTTTAGATAACTTATTTTGTGTTGGAGCAGATTGGTAAAGTAATATTATTACCTGGGCTATGGCGTAGGCCAAGGTAGAGTATGTGCCTGCCGCTTTTTCTCTGTAGAGAACAACTCTCTCCATTGCTACAACTGGCTGTAATATGGTGCAGTTATTGAAGCCCAGAAAGAGCGCTGATCCATATGTGAGTCCTAGTATATTGAATATGTCTTGTTGTTGTTTTCTGTTACACGGAAAACCAACTTATGATATAGTATAGGTATGAAATTTTTCATGAAAGATAATCTTTAGGTTTATTATCATTCCTACTTACATGGTTGAGCCAGTTTGCCAGAAGACAGTTCCAAACATAATTGACATACCAAACGTATTTAGGTACCGAACAACATTGTGTTCTGGGTTTTTCAAGTATGCACATCCTTGTTTCCATAGGCAAGCCATACACTGTGCCCTAAAGCTCTGCCAGTATCTTGGAGGAAAACATAGATCTTCTGTGTTTGGTGTTGGTTTTCCAAGCTCATCAACTAAAAGCATGTTCTCCCTGTAGAAAGAAGTAATTTTCTTATTATTCAATCCAGTAGAAAATATTGTTGGTCATTATGATCAATTACGTCACACTTACCTGTATAGGTTTGAGCTCTGATAAAGTTTCGCGTAATCCACTCCAATCTTATATTCTGTTGTGTGTGAACTGATATCCAACATCCATGCTGCTGGGTTCTGTCCCTCTTTTATTTTAGGAACGCCAGGTATAGCCTGTGACAAGGAAATTTTAATATTTTCCTCTCCATCATGTGAATAAACATTTAAAATAGGTCAACCCTTACCTCAAAATACTTTATCATGTTGTTAGAAAGTGGACCTAGTGAACCACTATATATGATCTGACCACCTCTTTTCATAAGTAGAAGCTGCAATTTGGTCAAACTAAATTATAAAATTCAGATTGTAATGGAAGGCCGGAAACAAATTAAATAAATTAAATTACCTTTTTTGAATTAAAGTTGACAGAGGTAATTTATTACAGTCATATAGAAAGGTCTGTTTCAACCCATAAATAAATATAAGGCTATAAGTGACTATCATTAGCAATTATTTGTATGCTACTATCAGCACACATATATATAAGGAAATGTGAAGTTCGACAACATTTGACGTTTCATTTTGTTACAAAGCATGCTAGTTTTGACCATGTGTACTTGATAGGGTAAGTATACCCTATATAGTATTTGATCTTGAATTATGGCACCACACATTACTATGCACTTTCTTTCTTCCTTATCCATTTAAGTTTTTTACTGATATAATGTTTACGCTTACTCGTACCTCATCAAAAGATTCAAATATCTCAATGTTTGGCTGATGAATTGTGCAGACAACAGTTCGTCCAGTATCCACTGTCTTTCTTACTGTTCTCATGACAATGGCTGCGGCACGGGCATCCAAACCAGTGGTTGGCTCATCCATAAATAAAATCGATGGACTAGCTACAAGCTCTACAGCTATTGTTAGCCTTTTCCGCTGCTCCGCTGACAGTCCAGTTGCTCCCACCAGACCCACCATGGCATTCTTCAATCTAGTTAACTCAACTAGGTCCATGACTTCGTCTATAAACATCTGAAACATAATTGCAGAGAAATATTGTGAGGTTTATGCTAGATATTTCCTTTTCCGACGATGGCAAAGTGCACAAGAGGTCAATGCACATACATCTCTTTCGCATGATTTAACATTTGAAGGAAGGCGAAGCCAAGCAGAGAACTGAAGTGACTCGTACACGGTGAGGTTAGGGGAGTGAATGTCACTCTGTTCACAGTAACCTGAGATCCTTGAGAATGTCGCCTGGTTCTTTGGGTATCCTGCTATCCTAATAGTACCTCAGTATATCCTCCAGTTTTTCTTCCAGCCAAAACATCTAGCAATGTTGTCTTTCCAGCACCAGTGATCCCCATCAGAGCTGTTAGTACCCCAGGCCTAAAAGCACCGCTGACATCTTGTAACAACTGAAGCTTCTTCTTCGTTACTCCGGACTTTACCATCTCCTAATGGAAGGTGTACATACTATTGGTGAACAAGTGACAAGCATGCAGGCAACAATTTCTTAACATAATGTGTATTATCATGAGCTTACCTTAGGCATGTCGACAAAATAGTTGATATGATCAAATACAAGGGAAAGAGGTCGAAATGGGAAAACAAACTGAGTTGTTGATGCTTGGTCAGTTTCAACTTTATTGATCGTGCACTCGGATACTTTCTTCGTGGCATCAGTGTTCAGTTGATGTTTTTGTGGTACTGCAAATGATAAACAAGCATGATAAATATAAATTATTTCATTTTATTCAGACACCATTGAGTTTTTGATAGCTCGGTATACATACAGTTCATGTACTCCAAGGCAAGTATACTGAGGGCGTTGAAGACCAGAGTGAATCCAAATAAAGCGCTCACGCAAATCCAATACCAGTGCCCCTCCGTGAGCATCCCTCTGATCTGAAGGATAGCTTTACCAATGGTAGTAGCATCTTTGTAATGAAATTCCTATCAGCATCCAAGATCATCTTCATCGTTAGGTCATAACAGTGCTAACTATTTAACATTTTATCCAAAATGTTAATTAGTTGCAATGATTGCTTACCGTAGCCCATTTGTCATCAAGGAACTCATTTAATGCAAGTGCATTTTGTGCATAGGTGAATGGGGATGTCCAGTATCCCCAGCGCAACCATGGCTGGATATCATCTGTACAAAGTTGGTGAGTCTTAAATATGTTCTTTGTTCTATGTTTATACATCCTCCTTGTATATAGTGAGCTAAATCATCTAACCTTTTGAAATGAAGACACCTCCAAATATGTAGATTGCTACCAGGCTTGCGTAGCTTAGCATGTTGGCCATTATTTGCGTCCTTCCTACTGTTGCTAATAAACGACACATTCCCATTGACATCTGATGCATGGCAAAAAGTACCAAGAAGTGCTTCATGAATCTGTGAGAAGTTAGGTAACTCGTTTATATTACTCCATTTAAACAACTGCCACAGTAATTAGATATTTATTCACCAAACGATTACCTGATAAAGGAAGGTGCATAACCAATCACGTAGTAGGTTAAGCTGGTCCAAAGACCTGTCTGTACAAGTGACATTGGGACGCTGATAAGGAAAACTGAAGAAAGGAGTGCCCATCCTGGCAATGCTAGCAACTCTCTCTGCTTGTAGAAAGTCGGGAGTCTCTTTACTGTCATTGCAATTTCAATCATGCCGTTGAAGTTTACTATCGTAATAGCCATAAAAAGTGCCCCCATGTACTTATTGGCATCACTTACAGATTTCCGGTTCATATTTGTTTGAAGGAAAATGGTTGATATTACCAAAGCTAGGACAATCATCTGTACGGCCGTGAATATATGCACTGCAGAGTTCCTTTTGAGAAGCAGTACTTCCCTTGAAAAGCATGCCTTGAATACATTCCATTTGGAGAGAGTTGAACTTTTTTTTACCTCCTCGTTATTACATGATTTTTTTCCACGAATACATCATCTTGTGCGAGTCGTGGGAGATAGGACAAACGGAAATGTTCTGCAAATACTTCAATTGTATGGTGCTGATACTTATGTTCACCACCAATCCAGTATTGCTTTTGGTCCATCTCTGAGGTCACCTGGTCATAGGTACATTAATGTTAGTTTGTTACAATGTACTTTATATGCACAAGTACATATTACAAGAGAATGAATTATGTGGATAGAATTGTGACTATTCTAGTGTATGTAATGCTTCCTAATCTTAGTGTACAGATTCAGAACAATAGTTAATGATAATAAGTTGTTAGTACTAATACTTTGGTTCCTTTGTGGAAGAGTAATTTAGTACCTCTTGAAGGAAATCAGCTACGTTCTTCCTGGCTGGGCATTTGAATCCCATAGTTTCAAAGAAATCTGTAGCATTTTCTCGAGGACCATGATATACAATTTGACCCTCACATAAAAGGATTATGTCATCAAATAGTTCCAATGTTTCAGGAGGTGGTTGCAACAAGGAAATTACCACTGTGATATCCATCAAATGAGCCATTTGCTGGATAAACTTTACGATCTCGTACGTTGTGGAGCTATCAAGACCAGTTGAAATATCGTCCATGAAAAAACATCTTGCTAGACCAACTATCATCTCTCCTGCATTAAGAAGTTCATCGTGAAATAATGTGACAATGATACATTGACAAAACTATATTAATCAGCATGTCAATGTTGTATTTTTTAAACCTATACGCTCGCACCATAGAATTTCTCTATCCTATTCCTACCTAAGGGATTAGCTAGATTTTTTAATATACAACAGGTTACAGGTTGGCTGATGTAATTTGTATATAGTGCAGCGAATATAAAATGTATATTATGAGTGCAACACATTTCAGTGTGAGGACCTTGCTATAGTCCATATAATTCCTACAAACATCATCATAAGATATTATAATTGTTAATTAAGGACCTTTGACTTTGATACGAGGTCCAAGTTTGACCCTGAACTCTAAGATATAACATTTGGACCCTGAGTAACAAATGATTTTTTTTTTGAATCCTAAGCAGATGGTTCTAGGGTGGTTTTGTTGACGTGGCGTATATGTGGAATAGTTTCTCGATGTGCATGATGTGGTTTACAACATATGTAGATGGTTTGGTGAAAACTGAAAATGCAAAAAAGTTGAGTCAAAATATCACTCCAAAGTTTGGATACTAGTCGAAAGCATCACCATATCTATCTTAGACTTCATGCTTGACTAGCATCCAAACTTCCATTCGTATCCAATTTCAACAAAGGGGGCCAAGATATGTCGTAGAAAGGATAAAGTGCTAACCAATCGTAGCTCTTTTCTTCTGTCCTCCTGATATGCCTCTTCTCATCTCATCCCCTACTAGGGTATCAACACACTCGGAAAGACCAAGCATCTGTATTGCATTGATTTTGTTATTAAGTTGACAAGATAAATGGTAAAATTGAGAAAGTTACAATGGCACCTTTATAATATAGTTTGTTGTAAGGTTACCTCCTTCTCCCAAGCTAGTAGCCTGCAGATAACAACTTTTAAGTGACTAAATAAAAGTAATCTCATTTTGGCGATTCCCGCAAAAAAAAACTCATATTGGCAAACTCGAGGAAAAATGGAAGTAACTACCTTGACAAATGAGTCATAATCTTGATCCACTATGTTGACGACACTATGTTCTCTTCTTATTGCTCCTCTCATCATCTCTAAGATTTTCATTCCAAATAGGAACTTTCCATTAAATTAGTATTCATTTCATTAATGAAAAACAAATTGGATATAAATTCTTCTTAAGTTAATATTTTTGGACTTTGTTATAAAAAAATAGCTCATTCATATGCACACAAAGTAAAGCTACATCAGACGCTTAATTGATATGTGAGTAGCACAAGATACTCCAGAAGGTGTCTTACCAAATTCATTAGTGGTTCCCAACATACTGGAAGAGAAATCAATTGTCTCTTTAACGGTCATCTCAGCATGGTGAAGATCATATTGGCTAATGTAAGCATGGAGACGTTGAGGGGTTGAGGAATTCACATATTCTCCGTTGTACATGAGCTTTCCTTTGCACTATGAAGAGAAGTTACATCAAGAAAATTACATTTTTGTTAGCCGATGGTTTCTAGTTAATGCGTGCTTAATTTTGTTGGCATGGATAATCCAGTCTACCTTTAGAGATGAGTCCAATTTTCCCGCCAATGCTTTTAGAAATGTTGTTTTCCCGGAGCCGGGTGCACCTAGAAGAAGTGTCGTCCTGATTACGATGCGATTATATTTTTAGTAACCCAACTCAGTAAATTAAAGAATAATGATCTTGCAGTTTTGGTTCGTTACAAACATACATATGTTCTTAAAAACACTTAATGTTTAATAAATTTGTGACTATAATCACTTTCGAGGTACTAAAATGAATACATAGACTTACCTTGATGGTCGAATTGTTCCGCTTGCTCCTTTTATAATTTTGATGGGTATTTTCCTTGTAGTAGTACATATGCGCGAATATGTTGCCAATTCCTACATAGCATCTAAGTATGAAGATGGTTTCTAATTCATTTTGCAAATAACATGCACATTAAAAGGAAACATCTGCATTTGAACATACATACTACGGTTTTGTCAACTGCATAATGACTTGTGCATTGTTAGTTTGGTCCATTCTTCGATAATTTGCAACATGTTAATGAAGTAGTACTGTCGTTTGATGCGGGACATGAATAGAACTTTGAAGCAGATTTCAACTTAATTCCAAGAATGTGGAGGTCGTAGATGCTACTTTAGTGTCCATTAATATTGTCATTTTTATCATTTTGAGCTATGTTAAGATACATAATTATTGTTTGATTAGTTATTTTAAAGATTAGAGTTGTCCAGGGCCAAGCCCACATTTGCCACCGACCAACAAACACGGAAAAAGAACACACCATATGAGCACATACAAAAACCGGAAAACACGGTTCACCCTATGAGCCAGTTTGAATAAGCCGAGACTGCTATGGGTCCATAAAGGAGAGGAATATCGCACAACACAAAAAGAACTTTATGCTATTTCCGATGTCCGACACATGAACATCCAACTAGAGGGAAACATCATCACCCACACAAGACAAGATCAGCATAAATACTAGCGTACCTGGGCGGCGTTGACGACGCAGTTGAGCAGGGTCGGCAGTGCCCGGTGGCCGACGCGCACGTGGGCCTCCACAACGAGTTCCTCGAACCGCACCTCTACCTTGTCCCCGCCGATTCCTAGCCTGTAAAAGCATTTATAATTGCATTTCTCACAAGAAAACCAGAAGCATATGATAAATGCATATTCGACCACTCACTCTGTTTTAAATTAGATGGCTTGCATTTATACAAAAGTGGATATTTATACAAAAGTGGATGTATCTAAATTTATAAATTTCTACAAACATCCACTTTTATACAAATTAAAGTCACCTAATATAGGACGGATGGAGTACGGACAATACCTTTCCTTCCTCTCACGGAGCATATGGAGGAAACGGCGGTTGTCCTCGTGGGTGAGCGGTGGCGGCGACAGCCTCTCCGACGCCGTGGGTGGCTGCTCAGCCTCGCTGCTCCGCTCCATCGTCAACGGCATTGGTGGCAAGCAGGACAGAAGTGGGATGTAGATGCTTCTCCTTGATCGTCGTCGCATGAGCATGGAAATTTATAGTGTGCCAATTCATAGCCAAATTAAATTAAAGTCTTCGGTTCGATATATACCCCACGTGCTCCTCTTTCTCTCCACGCTCGATCTGCTGGTACAATACATTGGAGAGAATATCTGTTAGTATCCCCGTATAATCTCCATGCGGACCACGCTCAGTATGATATAAACCCAACGTGGTTAGCTGTAGATCTTGCCTTGATTCTACAGGCGACTAACCCATATACTATGTGTAGAGACCCGGCCTTCCGGTGGTTAGGTTAACCCGCGAATTATATAAGCACCCATATCCGAGACAAAGGAATGGAGATACTTATACTCTCCCCGACTAAAAATAAATGTATCAAGTTTGTAAAAAGAAAATGGATATATCTAAAGATAATTATTTTGGGACGGGAGTGCTATTTTTTTTTAGAACAAATGTATGCATATACTACTGTGTGTAGTTTGGGCAAATTTTTTTTTTTTGCTTATAACCCGTGGTGATGATCTGGACGGTACGTGGCCACCACGAACGCGAAAAAAATCGCCAGAACGCACAACCGCGATCGGATCTGCACGCTGAAGAAACCAGTGTCCTTCATCATTGGGCGATCGGATCTTCCGCATGCACCATTCCATTCCATGTCCTGGAACAGCAGCGGCGTGCTTCTTCCGCTTTCTCGACAGACTCTTGACCAGCAGCGGCATAGTCAGCACGCATCGCCCGGCTTGGCCAGCGCCATGAACCATGATACGGTGCAAGTTGAGACATGCATAGCACCACCGTCGAGTTGGCAATGCCGGAGCCCCAGGCTGAGAAAGAGTACTGCTGTGGTGGTGGTGCTCATCAGAGGGCAGCAGGGTGGTGAACGGCGGGAGGTCGGTGATGACGTGACGGGTGAGCGGGTTGAGCAGGCTGAGGGCGGTGCCCTGCGGGTTGCGGACCAGGACGAGGACCCCCGGCCTCCGGGGGTTACGGCGAGCAGCTCATGGTCACGGAGCCAGTGGGATATAGTGGATAGGTTGAGGAAGCGGCGGCGGTCCGGCACTCCGGCTCCAGCTCCGGCACGGCGCGTTTCTCGTTCTCCCGGAGCATGGTCCACCTCCAGGGATGGAACCGGCGGTCCATGCCTCTGTGCGAGCGCGGGTCGGTGGAGGAGTGCCCGCCACGGTCGGCACACGGCGCGGAAGCGCACACGTAGTCCGCTTCCGCAGTTGAGGAGGAGGGCGAAGAGAGGGGATGTGAGCGGCTCGCCGCCAGTCCTCCTTGGACATGATGATGATGCAGCCGGGATGACGACGATGCGACCACATCCACATGGTGCCGCGCTACTTCTTCTTGCCCGCTTCGTCCGAGCGGCGACTAGCCATGATGCGGCTTCCATTCCGCCGCCGAAACGGGGAATATTGGTTTGGAAGATGAATTAATGGGCCACTTCTTCGGCTGGAGGCTCGGTCCAGCCCATATAATAAAAGGCCGGGTTACCGTCACCGCTTGTAGGCCTCGTTTATATGTGTGAGTATCCTAAGACCATCCACTACGTGGGTGCGATTTAAAAAAAAAGTTGTCAGAACAATGAATCGCTATTGTTTCTCTACTATGTATGAGTCCGATTCAAGACAGAGATGGGACCCAAACTTTGCAGGCTCCTCCGTAGCTTTGCATGTTGCATGCAGCCATGCAGGGCAAAAAAATCTTATTTAACTGCATACATGGAGTAGGAACCGAACCAATAGTTTGGTTCGCTTTGTGTTGTCAGATGTGCTGAACCGATGCTCTGCTATGTGAGGAATCGAACCATTGCCCTCTTTGAATCGCTTTGCCCTCACATAGTGGATGATCTAATTTTATCACGACATCTCTCCGGGCTTTCTTTCCGTTTTTGAAAAGCCCTTTATATCTTTATTTATTACTTAAAGCAAAATATTTTTAGGCATCAGGGTTAGACATTAGATAGCAGCGAAAACTTAGGAAAATGCTACAGCCTGCTGTAGCTACACGCGACATGCACACCCGCGGATGTCACAACCCAAAAGGCAACATCGATCTCACACACGCAACACTAGGCGATACTCCCACGAAACAACTATGGTGATGGATGTTGAGTTTAGTGGGAGTTCACTAATAATTTGATTAAAGCTTGAATAATTTTATTCTGAACATAGTCTAAGTTGTCTTTGCATGCACTAACCGTTGTAGAATTGGCATCCATTTTAGCCTTTCACTACCCTTGATAATTGAGATAGAAAGTAAAGTCCTATTGCAAACTTTGGTAGCCCTCATTTGGTCCATGAGCTTAGAAATCTAAAGAGCAATGGTTTCAATTTGTTTGAGAATTGAGGTAATCTAAGATGGGATTTTTTTTCTTCAAGATCAAGCAAGGTATTAATACAAGATGATAAGAGTGTAATTTAGTGAGAAGACACGAACTCATAGTTGTATGAGTATGTATAAAGGTTGAAGAGGACTCTAGCCTTCCGGATCCTCCAAACAGTTGGACACTAAAGTTATTGTCATATCTAATCCAAATAAGCCATAACAGCTTTATCATGAGAGAGGAAACGGGAGCGCTGTCTCCGTGCATGATGCACCCTGATCGAACGAGGAAGTCTCTCGACAGCGCGCTGATTAGCTACGTGCGGCGAACGACACGCGTGGTACATTCATGCATTCAGAGTCTAGCTAGTTTTGCACTGTCAAAAAAAGAGAGTCTAGCTTTGCTGGCCAGCTACTCCCGAGAACTCGAACGACTCTGCTAGATCCGTCTCTATTAACAATCTGCTAAACAAATTAATCAACGACTTTCTGCCGGATCTCTGCCGCGTCAGCTCGCGACGACACGCCACGAAGCTCAGCTAGCTAGAAACACCGATCGGACTGACGGACAAGCTAGGGAGAGGTGCTTTCCGATTCGAGGGCTCCTGAAACCGGAGACGTCGACATCGAGCGGCGCCGCTCGTGAAGAAACTAGACAGAGAATCATATCCGAGATGCCTGAATGACACCCAGCGTCGACAGACAAACGTGTCATGTGGTGCTGCTGGCCGGCAAGGCCGTGCTTTGGGCAAGTGCGGTGGAGTGTTTCAGCGTTGAGACTGCCGGTAGCCATGTCCGGCGGTCACGCCTCGCCGTCCGTCTCACTGTCTGTCTCTCTGACTTGCCCACAATATTGGTCTAACAACACTCTATGTCAGTCTCTGGATGGGAGGAGGAGTCATGTATAGTTAAGCTGAATTCCGCTAGATAATTCCAGCTAGTATCTCTTTTCATTGCTTGCATCGCTGAGACAACGCATGCGTGTGCAATGAGGCAAACACTTACCTAGTGCATTGTGACCCGAAGGGCGAAAACGAATCCAGCGTTGTTTACACCAATATGCTTTTTTTTTTATCGCGAGGACAAGTTGACCCTTTTTTTAAACGACTCACTTATCAGTCACTCACCAATCGGTAATCACCATCACACGTACGTACGGTATAGCTCTTTCTTCATCCTGAATTCCCGATCAGATCAGTCAAGCGATGGAGGTCACGCCAAACGTGCTGGCCTGCCGGTTAGGACGCATGATACGCAGAACCTGAAGCTTTCCTTTGACCATGCCACTCGGATGATCCGATCGAGTGGATTCCTATGCCTCGGCGCTGTCTGACTAGACGATCGAGTTCCACAACTTGGTCCAGACGTTGTTCGTTCGGTGAAACCAAGCAACCTACTCTACACCGGTAACCACCAAACTTCACGTACCTGTCATGTGTCTGTGTGCAAGTCAAACTAGGCGAGCAAGGGGATACTCTCAAGCACGTAACATACGCTTAACAATTTCATCCTCCTTTTGACCGCCTCTGAATAATGAACTGAACGGCAGCTACCACTTGCTTTCAGAATTGGAGAAAAATTGGCTAGCAGAGTAGCAGAAGAGAAGAAGGCGAGGTAGGAGCGGCCAACCACCAAGAGGGGCCGAGCGGCGCCGCCGTGTTGGGAGGGAAGAGCTACCTGACCGGACACTTGGCCGCCGCTGGACGTAAAGATCGGCGATCGTCGTCATGCCGGCCCCGGCTGGACGGACACCTGCGCCGCTGCTCGGCCGTCCGTTCTTCTCTGCACCTGGACTCACCGCTTCACGTGCGCGCGACATGCATGACATGGCCTTGTGACCGTATGCCACACGCCAAACGCTCTCGTCCGGTGCCGCTGAAACGAACGGGAGTACTGACGCCTGAACAGGTTCACGACCTAAGGCACGATGCAGTGAACAGAAAACGCCTGTGTGTGCCGTGTTGGTTTGTTCATCGGATTCTTTTTCCTAGTTTATTACACTTGTTCAAGCGTCCGCCTGGTTTCTATGGGCAACACCTACGGCGCTAGCCTCAGTTTGATGAGTTGTGCCGGATCGAAAACACGGTCCAACGTGGCGAGGTAGACGATTGTCTCCGTGTTCGTGTTTTTGCCCATAAGTTGCCCGTCGTGATTTATACCTGGTTCGAAATTTAGATCGGGGTTGCGTCTACCATGGACAGCGACGGAGCGTCCACGTGTCCGCTCGTTGTCCGTTCGAGCCCACCTACAAACGACCCATCCGGTAGTCGTTGTCCCCTTGACCGTAAGTTTTAAAGTGTGGGCGCATGCGGACAGAGACGACACCACTCTCCCATGTCCCCACTCGACACCCCCCCTTTGCAAACCGCTACCTTAGCCACATTCCGTGCCACCGTTACGGCAGCCGACGGAGTTGAGGGAGTGATGCTGTGGTTGCGGGGGAAGGTTGCTGGTGGCGTACAACTTCAACATCGAGTCGGTGGAGAGACCCCGTGCGAGATCCCGCATCGTCAACGGTGGTCGGAGTCCTTTGCATGCTCAGCGCTCGCCGACCAGGTCGACGCTCACGCATCGCTGCTGCCCCACTCAGCCCACCAGCGCCCAAAGCTCACATAAATTCACAATATATTTGAGTTAGCTTAGCAACAAGCTGCCTCATCATGAGTGTGTGACAACATTTGAGGTTTGATGCTGTGACATCTGTACGGTGATCTTCTGAAAGTCCTCCACTTTTGACGGCGCACACTCACCTCGTACTTAACGCCCGCACGCACGCACACACGAGGCCGATCGAGTCTGTGGCCGTGAAATTTCACAAAAATAACCCTTTGGGCAAAGTTTAGCAAAAAATAACCCATTTTCAAAACTATTTTGAAATCTAACCCTTCTTGGTAGCGCCCGACGCTACCCTCTGTGTGGTAGCGCCACAGACTCCGTCGCTACCCTCGTGCCAGCGTGGCAACGCGGGCCCCGTGTAGAAACGGCTAAGTCTGGGAGGGTAGCGCCATGCCCCTCGGCGCTACCCTTAAGAGGGTAGCTCCAAGCCCCATGGCGCTACCCTCCCAGACTTAGCCGTTTTCGACGTGCTCGGAGGGTAGCGCCATGGGGCTTGGAGCTACCCTCTTAAGGGTAGCGCCGAGGGGCATGGCGCTACCCTCCGAAGGGTAGCGTCGAAGGGCTTGTTGCCACGCTGGCACGAGGGTAGCGACGGAGGCTGTGGCGTTACCACATAGAGGGTAGCACCGCATCGTTGGGCGCTACCAAAAAGGGTTAGATTTCAAAATAGTTTTGAAAAGAGGTTATTTTTTGCTGAACTTTGTCCAAAGTGTTTTTTTTGTGAAATTTCACTCTGTGACCCTGATTCCCTCGGGCCCACCCACAGGCACCGCCGCGGCTGGCCAGGAAAATATCCCACAGCCCAATGGACCGACCATCTCCGCCTCCGGTCCGGTCCAGCTGCCGACGACCCCACCACCTCTCCCTCCGCCCGTGAACCTCAAAGCAAACGCACAGCCACAGACACGTGGGGCCAGGAACCAAGCATGCCCCACGAAACAGCCACCGGCTCCGTCGTAATGGGTTCGCGTCCCACACCTGCCTGGACCACCACGTTGGCGTCCCCATCATCACCCTGACCGACTACCGGGCCCCAGCGGACCCAACGCCGTCGATGGCAAACACGCAATAACACCGTGCTGGTGCACGTAGCAAGGAGAAATTTCTTTCTACGTACCTCGTCTATAAAACCTTTTTCTCTCTCGATCTGTCCTGTCTCGCATCGCACCCTCCTCCATCTTGGCATTTCCGCGGCTGGCGGAATATAACAAGGAAACAGACTCGCCGTTTCTTTTCTCTCTCCAACCACTCCGCCCTCGCCTCTGCGTCCTCCCCGTGCGCACGCCCTTCGCCACAGCTCAAGCAGCCCCGTTCCCCGCGGGAAGCACATGGCGCCGGCGGTGGGGATCAAGCGGGCCTCCGCCGCCGCCACGCAGACGACCGTCCTCACGCCGCCCCTGCCGCCGCCGCCCTCCCCGCCCGACGCGCGCTTCGCGGTGCGCGAGGCCGTGCGGGCCACCATCGCCGACCCCACGCCCACGGCCAGGCTCGAGACGCTTCCGGCCCCCGCGCCCGCGCTCGAGGGGTTCCTCTGCCTCGAGGAGATCGAGGGGAGGCGGTGGAAGTACGTCGTCGACGGGGCCGCGGGGAGGAGGAGGAAGGGCCGCGGCTCCGCCGTGCCCCTCGGCGCCTCCGTCAGGGCCGTGCCGCTCCAGTCGCCGCTGCCGCCCGCAGAGGTCAGCGCTTGCTTTGCTTTGTGCCATCCTACCGCGTTTCGCTGGATACTACTGCGGGTTGTTGTTATCATGTTCCTGGTTGTGCTAGGTTTTTCCGGTTCTGATTTGGGGACAATTGGTTATTGTGGATTTTGGGCGATTTGGTGTGCGTAGCCGTCAGCCGATTTGATTACCCGGTACCACGTCTGTCGATTTCGCGCTGGTACGGAGTGTACTGGCTCGATACTTTCGAGGCAATTTAGGTGAAGAAACCACGGAGATTATACTGTCTCTGTCAAACCTCCCTCCAGGACTAGTATGACTTTGTTTCCGGATAGACCATTTTTTTAGTCCATAGTAGTATTTTTTTCGCCGTCAATTTCTTGAAGGGGCGACGGTAGTCTGTAGCAACTTTGATCCTGCAGTGGACTATACTCCTACATGCGAGGTTAACTTCAATTGCTGACTATAAAGTGTTCTGGGTTAAGACACACGCAAGTGTTGTTAGAATTAAAACACATACGGAAGTTGTCACTTGATTATCTTTGTTTTTAGCGAAAATCTATGGATTGGTTGAATTTATTTTGGAGTTACGCTTCCTAGTAAACGCTTCGAATAACGATGGAGAACTGTTACTAGGAAGCGTAACTCCAAAATAAATCATGTCATCTAAGATAAACTAGATTGATTTAATAAGTAACTCAGTTACACACTGTTGTTGCAGGAAATTATGGCATTCGTAAGATCATATGTTGTGCCGGAAGGGTTTCCAGACAGTGTTACTCCTTCATACGTCCCATACATGACCTGGAGAGCTCTCAAGGTAACAGCTTAGAACCTCAGTTCAGTACCCATTGTCTTGATCCAAATTTGCCATGCTAAGACTCTTTCACTGCTCAGCATTTCTTTGGTGGAGCGATGGGGGTGTTCACAACAAGAACCTTGCTGAGCTCTGTTGGAGTCTCTCAAAGCAAGGTAACCCCGGGTGCCATCGCAATCAACTGGATCCTCAAGGTAAGCAAATCATGTTTGTTAAAGAAACTATTTGTTCCGGTCACCTCTCTGTTGAATATATTTTAATCGTTTGAAGACAAATCTCAAGCTTGTTAAAGGGTTTGTTTTCTACTAGAGCAGCCGTATAGATAAACGGCTAAACATAAACTTCATGAACCTCTTACCCTTTTAGTTACTGGCCATGTGAGAGCAATAGCTTCTGTTTCGCTGATCTGCTCTTCTTTGCTTCTTATTCTTGTTAATTGAACATAAATGCTATCCTCTAATCATATAGTTCTGATTGCTTAAGGATGGGGCTGGCCGTGTTGGAAAAATGCTTTTTGCACGACAAGGAAAGAAGTTTGACAATGACCTAAAGCAGGTAAAACATATGAAAGCATGTTTGCATTTGTGTAGTATTTCGTATCTAGTTATCTACACCGTTTCATATTTCTTGGTCCCATGTGCACGATTAACTGAAACTGAATTTTTTGGCAGCTCCGCTTTTCTAGTGATCTCTTGCTGGAGATAGGCGCTGGGATAGAGTTAGCTACTGCGGCCTTCCCTCAGTTTTTCTTGCCTATGGCTTGTGTTGCAAATGTTGTAAAGGTCTGTCCTCGTTACAAGTTGCAACAATTGGACTTTGAATTCGTACACCCACTATGTTTTCAAAGTACTGATGAAGAATTCTGTTTGCTCGTGCAACATTTTAGAACGTTGCTGCCGTTACATCAACTTCAACTCGCACTCCTATCTACAAGGCCTATTCAAGAGGCGAAAATATTGGAGATGTGACCGCTAAAGGAGAATCTGTGGGGAACATTGCAGATCTGGTAATTATAAACATGTTTCCTTCACAACACTTTCTGTCTAAGTTGCACATTAATCAGGCATGCAGCTGAACTTGGCTGTTTACTGGCATATATATTGTTGGCGTGTGTATATAGGGCAAGGCTAATGGTTGTATGAGTACATGATATCATCTGTTCACTTAACTTAGCAGCGATTCTGACTTTATTTTATTTATTTTGCATGAAGCTGGGCACTGGGTTGAGCATCTTTATCACAAAACGGAACCCATCGTTGGTGACTTCATTTGCCCTCCTGTCATGTGGATATCTTCTAAGTTCATATCATGAGGTTTACTTCAATGCTTTATTTGTTGAATCTAATTGTTCACTTTGTAAGCCATGTGTTGATACTGAGATTCTTACCAGGTGAGGTCTGTTGTGCTGAATACCCTAAACAGGGCAAGATTTACCGTTGCAGTGGATTCCTTTATTAAGACAGGTATGTCACAAAGTACTGCTTTTATTGTTGTGGAAAGGTGCAAGAATGCTTCTAGAATTATCCACATTGCTGATCTTTATTTATTATTCTTTAAACTAGTGAGCGGCACCTACCTCTGAAATAATTTCTAACTTGAAGATTCCCACAACAAAGTAGGGAGTTCATTAGGCTCAGAAAATGCTTCACATGCACCAAATTTATTTTGATCAATGCTTAAGCATGTTGAAGTCATAAGCTTTTGTTCTATGTTGGCACAACAGTTTTGACCCACTATTGATCTACATATAAACAATAAAGGCTCAAAATTCTCCTTTTCCCTTACATTTACAGTATTGAACTTGAGACTGCAATATGGACCTTTTGAGAAAGTCCTTTTTAGGTCCTTCTGCTGCCTTAATTGTGATTATGTTAAGTACTTAAGTATCCAATTCTTATTGACAGGATATGTTCCCTCGTTGAAAGAAGGGAACTCACAAGAGACAATATTTATTCACCCCTGGCGGCATGAGCCTGTCGAAATAGGTTCGTGCTAGTGCTTCTTGTGTGACCCTTTATTTGCACATTGAATGTTTTTTCACAGTTCGATTCGTACTTTCAGGATCACGATTTGGAGAAGCATTTCAAGAACCTGTTTCATTTGTTGCCACAAGGCCTTTGTTTGAGGTACATCCTCAAGCTCCCACTACAAAGTATATCTACTGCATTCCTTCTTTTTGTATGACCAATAAATTGTATCTTATTTATAGGATGAGAGGTACATGGTAACATATAACCCAACGAAGGATAAAGTATATGCTTTGCTCAAGGACCAAGCAAAGCCAGATGACATTCTGAAAGCTGCTTTCCATGTAAGCAACTGTTTGCATTGCCATAACCTGGGCCTTGGTGTGCTTCGGTTACTAATTATCCCATGTTCTGACAACAATGTTTTTTGTAGGCTCATGTATTACTGCACTTTATTAATAAAACACATGAACGAAAGAGGATGAATTCTCAATCAGATCACTACGGAAACCTGCACCCAAGAAACATGGATTTCCTGGCACACATTGCAGAGTCTTCCAAAATTGTCTCATCCTCTTATGGAACATTCAGGAAGAAAGCAAAAGAACAGGTAGCACTCCTCGTCTTTGTGATAAATGTTCTACCAGCATTCCAACTACTACGTATAATTGTGACAAGCCTCGTGAATGAAACACTTGCATGACTAACCACATTCCTTTTCGTTGTACGTCAGGGTTGGATAATGTCAGAGTCACTTCTTAACCCTGGGAAGGCTCGATTGTGTGTCACAAGACCGCAATGATTTTACTATTTCCATTTACCACCGACGGGATGATGCCATCTATATCTGTCAGGCTAACTTTTTGGCAAGACTGACGGCATACTGATGTGTTGTTAATAGCTGAACTAGCATACGTTGGAGCTCGGCCTAGGTGTGAATCAGTGAGCCTATCATTTCCCTGAACTGCTCTTGCAACTACATCTGAACTAAGTGCTGTGGCAACCAGTCTGACCAATCATTTCCTTTTCAATTTTCAAACATGTCAGGAGACAATAATGTGGGAGATATGCTTATGGTTAGCCATGGGAAGATGAGGGCGACTTCCAACTGTTAACTGCATATGAGTAGATAGAGGGACTTGTATTTATGTTTGCTGCTATCTGACGGAGGACATCTAACTGTTAGTCTGTAACTGGTTATGTATGGTGTTCATCGGCTGCGGAGTCACTTTCAGAATTCGAAGAGTTTTTTTCATTTTTGTGCTGACCTGCTGTACTTTTGAGTCTTTGAGAACTATTCCCCATCCACCTCTTAGGTCTGCATGTAAGTTTCAGTTTTCCCAAATGGAGAGTTTATGTTGATGCAAGGTGCACTGGGTATCACCGTGGATTGGGTATCCTGTACATACATGTTGTAATAATTGGAAGCGTTCACTGCTAGTTCAAGTTTTGTGTGATGGGTAGGCTGTGCCTGTGACTGTGTGGCTGATTGTCAATGCGTATGATAGTGTATCACTCTCTGCCACTGCAACTTTATTGTTTGGTGCTGAACCAGAGTAAGTACAGCTGGTGGAATTCCCTTTCCATGTCTGATCCACCTGTGTAAACCTCCCAGATTCTCCACGTACACTCTGGAGAACTGGACACCTGAGATTCATGTTTTCTTGTTTATGACACTGATGCTGCAATATCACAGCACGTTCTTCATGGCGCAACCCAACGTACAAGCCTGAACCGCTTTCTTCTCTGTTGTGCCTTTTGAAGTTGCTCTCATCCTTGAACTAGTGTTCTACTTTGAAGGAAATTAACTTGTCAAGTGACCAGTGCTAAACTTGTTTGTACGGTGTTCGACACCGGTAACAAAAAATCTGGAGCTAAATGTCGCCCTCAGGATGATTTCATACGGATAGCAACATCTGCTTGCTTGGTACTCGAGGACTTGTTCTTCTTTCTACTTTAGCATTGGTGAATGTCGTTTGACCTGGTAATATATTCCCCTCTTACTGTCTGGGATACCACATACAGGTAGCCATGCAGTAATTTCAGGAAGAAGAAGCACCAATGGCACTTCGAGGCTTTGTGGATTGGAGGGGGGAGGCCATCGACAAACAGGTGCATGGCGGAGTCCGAGCAACATGGTTTCTGCACGGTAAGTCACTGTACAGTGTACACTGAGCCGTTGCCTGCCTAGAACGCATGTCTACGGATACGTGGCCATGCAATATCAGATTATCCAATTCAATGCTTCTGTTCTGAGTTGAAAACATTGAAGCAGTGATTCCTTCTTGCAGTGATGAATGTGGTGACCAACGTTGTTATCGTCCCGAACCTGCTGAATCTGGTCACGTATCTCCATGGGACGATGCATATTGGTCTACCATGATTCTTCGTCTTGAAATCACCTCTCCATGTCTTCTTCTTCTTTTTTGAATTTTTCACATGTATTAAACCAGCAAAGAGTACACAATTACATCGATTACAACAACAACACTAAAAGAGACTAGCAAATCTATAAGATCTTCAAACCCTTTCTTCATCCATGACATAATCTTGTACTTTTTCCGAAGGCAGCCGTAGAACAACGACAATACCACCAAATCACATACCTGTGAATACCACCGAATGTTTTCCCTTTTTAATTTTGAGCCGTAATGCCAAGGCTTTGTGCACGTACGCAGTCATTAAATTAATCAAGCAACATCGGTAAGAGCACCACCACTGATATTCCAGGGACAAATAACCGAACAACTTAGTCGACATCGTTGGGAGCCGAGAGAACGTATCACCATTGCCGAAGACGTAGTAGCCGGGATAGATACTTCGAGGACAAACCTCCTCATGGCAACCATAAGAAAAAATCCAAGATTGATCAGGCGAAGCAAGATCTGAAAAACCATACCTAGACAGACTTAATCTTCCAAAACCACCATTGACGTCGGGAAGGATATCTCGCCGTCGAACGAAGCGTGGAAGATCACTTATTGCAGACAATACCATCTCCATTAACGAAGAAGATGACGAACAAAATCAAACTCTACCATTAAGGACCTTCAAAAAGTGTCGTGCGCAGGTCCGAGGTCCCCACCCCTCCTAGTGCCAGAACGACATCTAGACGAGGCGAGGACCCGTCGAATCTTTGCCGGCGGCGACGATGAAGCTGTAGATATCACCGTCGGCGGCGACTAGGGTTGAAACCCTAGGCCGCCGCCACAATCGCCAAGATCATGTCTTCTTCTTCTTTTTTACTTCGGAGGAAACGAGGGATGTCTGGCCAAGCAATTTTTTTAAAAAAATCATCTGGCCAAGCAAGCTAGGGCACCTTTTAGTGAGAATAACCTCCTAAAAACTGTTTGAGAATTATTATTTTTGCTGTTTTGGCTGTTGAGTTGTGAGATGTATGTAATGTCTCTAAATTTGATTTTACGTATAGTAAAGGAGTGTTATATTACCTATCTTTTAGTATAAAATGAGGTTGAAATAAAATAAAAATACTATAAAGGTAGCAAATAAAAAATAGTGTTGTAGTATAATTTGATATATGCTCCCATCAAATTTAAATTTCTTTTTTGATATATGCTAAATAAAAGAAATGTTATAGTGATTTGGAAATTACAATAATCATAACTTTTTCAGCTACAACTTTTATTTTCAGAAACACAGTACAATGCAAACGCTCATATACACGCACACACACGCACTCCTATGAACGCACACACACCCTACCCCTATGAGCACCTCCGAGAGACTGAGCTGGCGGATCAGGTCTTGATGGTTAGGAGGGTGGTTGTGCCACCCAACCCACCAGAGTTCAAATCCCAAATTTGACGCGGGTGTTTCTCACTTAGGCGAAATATTCTTCAGTGGAGACGACATTCCCATCGACAGCGAGACGCCTGTGATGACTTTGTCAGCTACAATTTTTTCAGTGATACTCTATCGTAATGTTGTCATGACATTATCTAATGAAGAGGGAGTGTGTCCATCAATATAAAATGCGCTCTCGGTTGTGCCACCTCGTGGCGACAAGTTGCACGTGGCGCTTACTCAATCTACCGTTGCGGTTTGTTTATCAATGTTTGTAAAACACTCGGACAGGTGGTTAGTGCCGGCTTAAGGGCAGTGCGAGAAGTGCGACGGCCCGGCCCCCCGAAAAAGGGCCCCATATTTTATGTATAGTATGTATATATTATTGCAAGAAAAGAAGAAAAAAAACCCTACAAGCAGCCAATGCCACGTCGAGCCCAGCTAGCAGCCAAAACACGTCGAGCCCAGCTAGCCCTTAAGCGTTTGACCCCGGAAAGAGCCATGCACAGGATCTCAAACTCCCAATCTAAAGAACAAAAATACTCAATCTCCCATAATCCTATTTCTAAAAAATTATTAGAGGTCAACAATGTCTGAAGAAAAATAAAATGGTTTGGACATGTGCTGCATTGAGAAGAATATGTTGAATAGTATTGATCTTGACACTCTGAAGGATGATTTTGTGTCAAAAAATCCACATAAGTCTCATTTCTCATGATTATTAGAGTTTAGCATGCTATTTCTACATGGTTTTTGTGCGTTGTAGCTTCTATGATACTTGGTTTGGAACAAAGGTAAGAAAAAATAACAAATGTTTTATTCCAGTACAAAATGATCAATTTTATGACTTTGTAGCAATTGTATTTGTTCATGTATCGAATCCGATTTTTTTTCTACAAGACCCATTAATAAAGTTTGCACCGTGGCCTTTAAAATCATAGAGCTGGCCTGCAGGTGGTCTGATCTATCTAGATTCGCATCTTTGATCTCGGTATGTTTTTTTGCGGGGAAAATACTGCCATTCATTCAACCATGGTTCTTACAGAAAGGTCCAGAGCAAAGATAAAATTACACACAGATCCTTCTGGGCCTCGTTTTCATCAACGACGAACAAGACGTGCCGGCGGCACGCCGCCGCAACACCTCCCTTGAACCTTGGAACGGAGGAACCTCCCTGTGGACGGAAAGTCGCCGAGCCTCGAACTCCGAAGAGCCTCCATCTCGCTCCGTTAACTCGAACGCCATGGCCACGAACAGCAGCATCTTCAACATCAGCACACAGGTTCCGCGCCGTCTCTGGGAAAAAGACAGCACAGCAACGACTAACCTGATGGATGGGAACTCCACAACGCAGACGAGCCGACGATGCCAAATCGGACCGCCGCAGGGAGTACACAAAATCCTTCTGCTCCCCGGCGAACGAATCGCCGTCTCTGACCCGACGCCACCGGCAAAGCACATAAACCTAACAATGCTTAGTAGTACAACTACTCGCTCGACGAGATACATGCCCCCACCCCCCCCCCCCCCCCACCCCACCACACACACCTCACGACGTCGCGGCGGCGCCGAAGGTGGAGGGAGGCGGCGGAATCGTCGACGGAAACTCTGGATCGCCGCTTTTCGCCTCTGACAACTGTAGCAGGGGTAGGGAAAACGAAACCGTGTACTCTTTGATCTCGGTATTGGTTACTCCTGTCTTGTGAAAAGATACATTCACCACTTGGACTAGCCATAATCAACTCAGATGAATCAAGCTGCAGCTAAGAAACAAAGAGGAGCAAACATTTCGCACTAGAATGACTGGAGAATTCTTTGCCGAATAAAAAAAATGATTGAAAAAAAAGCCTACACGTGATACGCGGACGGCGGGGATTGACTGGAATGCATCTTAGCATCAGCAGCACCAGTTCGCTTCACTCCACTTCGGATTCCTCCTCCCACATCTTTTGTCGCCTCCGTGCCGCCCATCGCCGACCGCCTCCGGAATGGAGCTCCGCCTCTCCCACCACCTCCACGCGCGGCTACCTTCCGCCCCGACGCCGCCTCCGTCTCCCCCCACGGGCGTGCTGCTCCCGGCGTCCCGCCGCGGGCGCCTGCGTCTCCTTCGGATTGGTAAGGATTGCTCTGCCGCTCCAGGGTCCAGGCCAATCGCCACTTCGGAGTGTGAATTTGCTAGAATTCCAATTGGATTGTTCGTGGCTTCTGTGCTGAGGCTTGGTGTTTCTTGGGGGCCAACTGTGGTCACTGGTCAGGTGGGAGCTGCCGGGTCGCTCCGCGGCGGAACACGAGCCATTCGCGCTCGAGCGTCTGTGCCGCCAAACCGGATGGCGCGCAGGTGCAGGTGCGGTTGACTTCGGAGGACACGGCGCGCGGCACTGGCGCCTGCGCGCTGTTCTCAACATGAGGAGGAGTTCGCTGAAACGAGGCTTTGTTTTGCAGGGTGGTGAGGAGACTGTGAAGGAGAGGAGCGTCTCGGTGATCCTCTTGTCCGGCGGTCAAGGGAAGAGAATGGGGGTAAATGTTCTACTGATGCTCAATACATAGCTCTGGTGACCGGCTGTTGTTCTGAAGTCTGTGTCCTTGGTGTGTCTTGTGTACTGCTTTGGGTCAGGTTCATCAATCTGATCATTTTGATCGGAAAACATCACTGCTGTCTCTTCAATTGTCGATACACATTCTCGTGCTGTAAGCCTGTAACTATAGGATTTCTCATCCTATAAGCAGGGGTGGAGCTAGGATCCAACCAAACCCCGTGCAATTTTGAATTTAGTGTAGTAATTAGGCCAAGTGCTAGACGAAATCAAATATTTCACTGATATATATGTAGATAAAAGTTCTAAAATGTAATTTATAAGGATATTGCTATCTGAACACTATTTTTGTAGGGGACTGTCATGAACATCAGCAGTAGAGTTAAACAAGATGAACAGATTGCAGCGTAATTCATGACGATGGGGCATCAACTTTTTTTAGGGAACGATGATATCAATTTTAGATGTGTTGTTTCAAAATAACTGCAGTATTTCACACTGAATTAGCATATCTTTTTTTCTGGATGATTGGTGTGTTGTGTGCCTAAATATTCTGCACCTTTTCTAACAGGCAAACATGCCTAAGCAGTATCTACCACTGCTGGGATCGCCAATTGCCCTGCACAGGTTTGTTTCTTTACCAGATAACCTGTTCGAATTCTTTGGTTTGGCAGTTCCTTGTTGATATGAAATCCTTTCATTCCCCCCCTGCAGTTTAAGGACATTCTGTCGAATGAAGGAAGTGAAAGAAGTTGTAGTGGTGTGTGATCCATCCTACAATAATATTTTTGAAGGTTCTGATGATATCTGGACTCATCCTACATTCGTTGTCTTCGATCACTATGCTTTATCTACTAAGAATCTGTATTTATTAAAATTAAGTTCTGTGACTAAATTTGAAGACTGCTCAGCTATTCCCTCCAAGTAAGATTTTCAATGAAATAACTCTTTCCACAGGTTCGGTTGAAAACTTGCAAATACCTATTAAATTTACATGCCCGGGAAAAGAGAGACAAGACTCTGTTTTTAATGGACTTCAGGTTAGTGGTAGCTCACCTCCAGGCTCCAGTATTACTGCTTATGTTGATTCCTTTCATAAATGTTGTACTCCCTCCGATCCTAAAAAACTGTCGCGAGCTCAGCTAAAAGGTTGTACGTGGTACGTGCATTTTCTCCGTCACTTAATAGGGATCGGAGGTAGTAGATATCTTCATGAACTTTGTAAACCACAAAATTGTCTGCAGGAAATTGATGGAGATTCAGAACTTGTTTGTGTCCATGATTCTGCAAGACCCTTGGTATCCTCTGAAGACGTCAAAAAGGTTACGAACCAACAGAAAACTCCCCCTTGCAACTGATATTCTTTTGAACATATATACTACATGTATGGCTGCTCAGGATAAATTATGTGGCTTGGAATTTTTAGTGCCTCCTTGAGAATAATATTGAATTTGGGTTTTACTGACTAGGTCTTAGAAGATGCTGCAGTGCATGGAGCAGCAGTTCTTGGTGTGCCTGTCAAAGCTACTATAAAGGAGGTAACTATTTACTTTATACACCCATATAATCATCAATACAATGAGCTTGCAAAGATCCTTGACCAACTTCGAGTTGTCTAATACTCTACTTAAAGATCTTCAATGAAATCTGGCTGTGCAACTATAATGCTCTTCTCCCCGTCTGTCTCTGTTCAGGCCAACAACGATTCTTTTGTGGTTAAAACCCTCGATAGGAAAACCCTATGGGAAATGCAAACGCCACAGGTAATCATAGTATTACCTCTACAACAGGAATATTTAATGCCTTCTATTTTCATGTTCATTTTTGTATTTGTGGGAAAACAGATATGACTAGAAAATATATTATGGTTGTAGGTGATGAAGCCCAATTTGCTCAAAGATGGTTTCGAGCTTGTTAAAAGGTTAGCCAGATCACATGAAGTATAATACATTTGATCTGCATATTCCCGCCATTTCTCCTTGCTAAATAAATTTTGTATTCACAGGGATGACCTTGAGGTCACTGATGATGTTTCAATCGTAGAATACTTGAAACATCCTGTTTATATTACTGAGGGCTCTTATACAAACATTAAGGTATCATATTAGTCACATACTTCTGAAATGTTAAATTTGAACAGATTGATCCTCAAAAGATGAACTTGTTGCAGGTGACAACTCCTGATGACTTGGTCCTGGCCGAGCGCTTGATCATCAAGAAATAGGGGAGATATTAGCAACATTTACTTGATTTGAGAGGCAAATGTATGTGAATTTGTCAGCACAGCATTCATGTGCCCTTCCACAGTTTTGGAAACTAGAAAAATGAATATGTAGCATACACATGAGGTAGATTGCCTGTATGTCACATTCTTTCTGTGCCAATGAAAATATGGCAAGTTTTTCTTGAGTTCAGGCTTTACACAGAAACGGGGCACTGTTTATCGCTGCAATTGTCAGCCAATGGCAATAAGTAGTTTGATATACAAAGTTGTACATCCCTTAAATTCTTTTAAATAGCTCCAATTTGTTCATGGCATCATCTAGCAACGGCAATACATGAGAGTACAATTGCACTGTAATGATAACAAGGTCACAAATTTGTGCAACAAACAAGCCGGTATGACAGCCTTGTTGACAGCAGCTTTGAGTATATTTGAATTCCTTGCCCAATGAATTGGGTACAAGCTCCAAAGGCATGCCATGAAATCATGAGTAACAAACACCTTGGCACCTGTGCCGCATCTGAAGCTGACAGCACTACAAAGTGTATCATACTATCATCTTAGTGGCTTCAGTCCCTGCAGAGGCAGATACAGGGTTAGGATCATCTTCATTTCAGTATAGTAAGCATGCAGCAAACTACATAACTTGAGACTGAAACGTATTGGGTTTAGGGTTCTGCCAATACTCAAAGTCAGGGATGTGATCGAGTCATAGGGCAAAACTATTTCCCACACAAACTGACCAATTGTTTAACTAACATAATTGATTAATTTCTCAAACAATCTTATTCTAAAGAACGTGTAAAGTAAGAGAGCATGGTGTAGCGATTTAGAAACTGAGATCCTAGTATTGGTACACCTATGCTTGGGTACCCTGAAACCTGGGTGACATGACCGGTTACTGCTGGCAGGCTGCTGGGACTGAACTGTGGAATGATGATCTTTTGCATGTAATTTGTGCTGTTCTTTCACCAACGAGCAGGACTCAGACTTGCATAAATGGCTAGACACTGATTTGCAGGAATACCTTGGAGGCTCGCAGTTCGTTTGCAGCCGCTCGCAGAGAATCATCTGACAAAATTAACCTTGACAAGGCACCAGTGCTTAAGCTGCATTAAGTCAAATAGTTCAACATATTACATCGAAGGTGGCTTCGTAAATTCAAATGGAATGAACATGTTGGCAACCAGGCTTTTTGATAAAAGACATTCCGTATATTGTTTTGTAACTTTGTCAAACTCCCAGAACAACGAGAAAATTATGGATTACCCTAGAATTTTTGCTGCCTCTGATACGGAACCTTCAACAGCGAATAGAAGATCTAATAAAGCTTGCATTCCCTGCTCACCAAATGAGTATGGAAAATAAGGGATTCAAATTGGCAAGGCTGAGTTCGAAAATAAAAAGAACTCCAGAAAAGCAAAAGGAGAATCATACTGGCGAAAATTTAATGTTATTTGGGCCAATTTGGTTGCCAACATCCTTTGATCGAATGGTAGACTTCAGGGGCAGTATCTGAAGAAGCTCAACCGGAGGAGTGTAGTCATCGAGGTTTATCGGTCTCCTAACTGATAAGATTTGAGTTGGTGAACAATCAAAGTGGTGCACGACAAGCATGGAAATTGAATACGGAAATGAATCATGTAAACATAGCTTAATTATTCTTTTGTTGAAAGTTATGGCTAAGCGCACGATGATCAAGTTAAAAATTATTGAAACATTAGGTTCTTCACTTGAGATCATATGCAACAAATAAATATAATGCTGAGATTTCTTAGGTTAAAAAGTTGTAGTATTGGGTGTGCATGAAATTACCTTAACATTTTCTGAGTTAAAATGAGCACAACACACTTACCTTTAAGAGCAATCAAGGTACGCAGCCGAGATAAAGCAGATGACCGATTCTTATGTTGTGACCTATCCTCCACGGCCTGTGGAGAGACATAATGAGAATAAACTATCATCATACAGATTACAGAAGAAGGAGGAATTCTACCACAAGATGGTTGGCGTGGAGGGGGGAAAAAGAATCAGGCTTTTAGTTAGTCTGAAGTTCAATGGGCAAGTGACTGAACTTGCTGTCATATTTTGGGCTTCAAACAGTAGGAACTCGGTAAGCATTGGATCAAATGTTCATTTAAATTATACTGAAAAAATGCTCATTTAAAAAGGTTGGTGGATCATGTGTTTGGGTGTTACAAGGTGGATGAATGAACATTGCCGCACCACTAACTGACATGACAAAAAAAAACACCTCTCAGAATTAACGAACCAGATAACCAAACTATGGTTTGATCAGCAAACTCGCAGCCCAACCGGGTAATAAACAGTACAGTAATAAAACGGAAGCCAACCTGGGCGACGATGCCGGTGGGGTGGTGGCGGAGCCGAACGGCGGACTCGCGCTTGTTGCGGTGCTGGCCGCCGGGCCCCGAGGACTTGAAGGTGCCCATGTCGCACTGCGCCATGAGCTCGTCGTCGTTCATCCGCAGGTAGTCCTCGTAGCCTCCCTGTTCATCCTGCTCCTTGCCGCCTTCGCCCTGGCCGCTGGGGCCATGCGAGCTCGTAGACGCGGCGGTGACGGAGAAGGGGAGGGAGGGGAGGCGGAGGAGCGGAGGAAGAAGGGGGGCGCGCCTGTGGAACTGCGGACGGAGGCAGGGGGTCGAGGGGGAGTAGTAGAGAGGGGAGCAGCGGGTGGATATTCGGAGGAGGAGGACTCGCGCCATGGCGCCGGAGCAGAGGAGGAAGAAGGCTCGGATGCGGCGCGGCGGATGGGTCGGGTGGAACTTTGATGGGTTTGGGCTGGGATAGTGGACGGGCCAGCTTTTGCTGCTTGGGCTTCGCCGTGATTGTGCTACCCATAAAAATACCTGTCAAACCTCAAAAAAGTAAACTGTCAGGTGGGACCCGCATATCCTCCAACAAAAAAGTAAATGCAGTAGTATAACACAGGCAACAAGACGGTACAAGAAAGAACGGATGATGAACAGATTAAGACAGAATAATTCTAGCAATTCAAGATCAGTGCAAATTTCGGGCAACAGAGTCACGAACTACAGGATCCACGAATAATGAAGAAACGGTCAGTTTGGCAGTGCCCCTGAGCCGACGACGTTTACAGGCTGATGATGTCAACAACACACGAAAATCTTAAAAGTTTCTTAAACAGAATAACACACGCGCTTACAGACTAGGAAACTAAGCCATGATGATAAATAATGATATCTAGAGACCCTGACGCTCCGAACGAAAGATGGGTTTTTTCGCTTTGCAGCGAGCGACTTTCCTCTGACGCTCATGTCTTGATCCTCTTGTTGCTGTTGCCGTTGCCGCACTCCGGGCACCGGTACTGCTTGATGTGCTCCGCCCGGGCGGGGGTGATCTTGACGCACTTCCCGTGGTACCACTTCTCGCAGTTGTCGCAGCAGATCCAGAACTCGTCCTTGCCGTCGTTGGTCCCGCAGGTCCCACACAGGGTGTTGTCATGCTCCTCTTCCTCGTCCTCACCTCCGTCGTCGCCGCTATCCTCATCGTCATCCTTGGGGGCTGACAGCTTAGCCTTCGAACGAGGCTCAGCCCTCGACTGCTGCAGGCACAAAGTGTGATCAGCAGAGATTCAGGCCCCATTTGTAACAAAAACAAGGCATGCACGTACCACTTTCGAACTAGGCTTGTTGCTCTTGCTACTACTGTTGGTGTTAGGTGTCTTCTCCTTCGACTGTCTCTTGGAGGCTCCTGTCACTACCTCATAGATAGTGGGCAAGTTGTTTATCATGTTGAAGAGACGCCTCCTGCACAAGAAAATAAAGTAGCATGAAAACAAAAACTTGGAAGGTTGACAAATCTGACCAGCATAAATTAATCAATTACAACAAGCATCTCATTTCTAACACAAACAGATAAAAATATAAAACATAACAGATTCAGTAGAGTACAGTGTGACTGCGTTAAGACTTCTGCAAAGTAAACTTTTGGCAAGATACAAATAGTCCCCCGTAGTTGCAAAGAAAATAGTTTCTGAAAGATACAATACTGCTGGGACCAAAGATAAGCTAATGATTTGTCTCGAACACAGCCAACCAATTTTTCATGCATGGCCCGTGTTCATATGTACTGTAAACCTTGATATTCCTTCTCACAAGTCTGTCTTATGGTCACGAGGTTGTTTTTACTCAGCTAAGAAAACAATATTATTATTCTCAGAATAATCCGCCACTCAGCACTGCTTCTTACTTGGGAGTAGGGACACGGTCAGCTGACAAATTTTAAGGAGATGAGAAGATGTGTGGAACAGTAAAGCTGCAAGGTCCATTGAAGGAAGTACACAGAACAAGAGTATGACTGATGTACCCCGACACCCAATTCTTAAGCCCTAACCATTCATCACATATCACATCGTCTGAATGAGGAAAAGAGGAAAATGATACAGCAAGAGGAAAGGAATAAAATACAAATGGACAGTCAATGATGAATTCTAGGATCTGGATCCATCCATGTATATCCTTTGTCACCTAAAATATCATGGTAGAAATAAAAAGCTATATTGACGAACTACTCGTCCAAAGGTCATTCAATATGACCATGGTTGCCAAAAAACCATTTTAAGTTTGAATTATTTACAGGAGACAGCTTAAACGATGAATAGTCAACCTAAAACGGTAGACAATAAAACATTCTGTTTCACAGACAAGATTCAATCCACTGAATCACTAAATTGTGCATGCAAAGAGTTTAGAAAAAGCACTTTGTGTGCGACTATGGGTGTGGCTAGAGGCGTACATGTGTATATGCCTTAAGACTTCAATGATGTTGCTTTCCTTAAGAAGAATATTGCCACACATTTGCAAGAGATTTATTTTAGTTCTTACTTTCAAATATGAGAATTCAAGCTGAAGATCACTAGATTTTGTAATCCTTTAAATCGCTCTATCTCAATTAAGAAAAGAAAATTAGTTACCATGCAAACCCTCTTACAACATTGGGTACTAAAGTGCCTGGAAACAAAATTTATTTTCCATAATCTAGTTTTGCAAAATGTATGTGAGTAGCATTATATATACACCATGCTGCTGTGCCAAAAAGTACATTATGCTGTTACAACACAAACATAACCAACTGCAGTAAGGCACAGCTACTCTATATAGTAACAGATCCACTTTCTCAAGTAAAATATGAATAATTAATCCACTGTAAAAAAAGTATAGTGAAGGCCAAAATCTAGTGTATGATAAGGGAAGATGAGAATAAAAAAGCACAACCATAAACTGCACCTAAAGGTTATATTCCAAGTAGAAGTTCAAACGTATATGCAGGGACAATAGCATGTGAATCTCACAATACAACCATTTCTCCACGAAACACAACTGATATCCACTAAAACAAAGGTTTCAGATGCTTGATGTACTAACAAATTAATCTCCTAAACTCTGCATATGTTATTTTTGTGGCAATAATGTAGACATGACAACTAAGTAAAATCATGGTTATACAGTGTTTCGTTCAAATATGGAATGCCTCATATATTATACATGAAAAGATAGGACAGGATACTAGAAGGTATAGATAATGTTACAAATCATGAATGGCAAAATAGCCTACAACATCATGCTAAAACATGGTTCTAGTGGTCTGTTCGCTACTGACAAAAAGAGGTGAAATTACTCCAAATGTAAGAATTCTAGGTGCACGTTAGGGACCATAATAACATACCATTTTCTTTACATATTCTACAGTAAGAAATTTGAACATAACACATTCCATAGACAACCCTAACATTAAGAGTTTGTGTGTATCAGAGCAACAGTAAAAAGATTTTCCTTCTGATACTTAGGTGGATTATCTTTTTCCTCTCTTCTTTATTGAAATAAGGACTATCGGAAATTGTTTGCTCCACGCATCTGTAAATTAAGGTGCCATAGTACTTCTGTGTTATGCTAAAGAGAACTTCCAGTAAATATTAGAGCGATAATAGGACTCAAGAATACTTAAGTGTCACCCCTTGCTTTGGTGCAGCCATAACAATCTTTTAAGATTTGCTCATTCTACATGAATAGGCTGAATAGCAGTCTACACAAGGCATCTTTTAATTAAAGAATCACAAGCTAAGAATCAGGAATTCCAGTAACTAACCCTATAACATTAATCACGACCGTGTATTGTGCACAACATAATCAAAATGGAGAGAAGAAAGAGTGCACACGAGGATAGGGAAAGGACTGTGCACAGTTCAACTATAGTAAAATCATTACCTATTTTCTTTGTCAAACCCAAAGCGGGCTCCAAAGTAGAATGCTACGGACAGTAACCAGGAATCACTGTGAACTGCAACTAGTGCCAACCAATCCTTCTCATTCATTCCATCCCTAGCAAAGTTGATTCCTAATGCTGGTTCAGGGATCTCTGGGGGTACTTCCTCAGCTGGTAAGGTCACTTCCCATGTCTCATTGGGATATCCATAAAGGCACAAGTTCTCCTTTTCTGTTCAAAGCAAATGGAATTAGTAGCAGTAGCAATACCTTGTACAGCATCAATCTGAACAATTATGCCTAGAACTACAGTGCTTGGAGCTTAGAAGTCGCTCTACTAATGTGCACAGTTCCTCATTGGAGTGCAAATGCCATGCATATAGCAATCTGAACCTAATCATGACATAATGTTCAACAATGGTAAGCGACCAAAACCTCACGTTGGTAGATGAGTAGGGTAAATTGCCCAACATGAATAGGGTAAATAACGCAAGTAACCAACCATATGCAGTGTGCTATCAATGCAATGAAAGAAGCATTGCTGTATTCAGTGCAACTACTAACCAGTCCCGGCATTATGTCACTACTCCGCTGAATTGGCTATGGCGAGAGTAATAAAGAATCTAACAATACAACGCATACACAAGCATGCACACCCGCAAAGACACCAAAAGTCAACTGGTCAACCAGTGGCACCAACTGGCCTACAATATTCAGCAAGTTTCAGTAAAAAATTGTCGCTTCAATAATCTACCAATCTCAGTCTGATGGGAACAGCAGCAGCGCTACGCTCCAACAAGAAACGAAGACTGATTCCCCAGTTCCAATCAAGTCCCCCAAGAATACTTCTCTCTCTAAGAAGAAGAACTACAGCCCCGAGTAGGTACCAATCTCCGAACAAAACACATATCCGAAACCACCAATAATTCAAAAGTCCAGGCAGCACGTGAGAGAGAGAAAGAAGAAGAGCCAAATTCTCCAATTCTAGCTTCCAATCTCGCACTGAAGCAACCAAACTCAAACAACCACACCACAAGAAACCTCTACATTCCAGAATCTCCGAGGGAGACGGGGAGCCCGAGGAGATCGAAGGCGCTCACCGGGGTCGCAGAGCTTGAAAAACTTGTCCACATCTGCAGCACCAGCAAAGGAGACAAGAGCTGAGTCAGGCGAATCCAGGAGAGCCGCGCGATAACCTGGACGCGATTCGGGAGGGGGAGGGGAGCGGGCGGCGCGTACCGTCGGTGAGGGCCCTGATCATGCCGGCGCGGCGGCCGCGGAGGTCGCGGAAGACCTCCTCCGCCGTGCGCGAGGTGTACGCCGCTCCGGCGCCGGCGCCGTCCATGGGGGCGCGGGCAATGGCGGCTAGGGTTTGCGCGGGCGGCGGGGCGCGGGGGGCGGCGACCGGGAGTAGGAGGCGGTGGTGGGAGCGGCTGGAATAGAAAGGGGGCAGCCTGGATGGAGGTGGAGGTGGAGGTGGAGGAGGAGTGGGTTTTATTTCCGGAGGAGTCCGGGGGTGTTTCCGCGAGTATTTGTGGGCGCCGGGCGGCCTCCGGCTTGGTCGATCCGTTTCGTGTGTTCACCTGGGGCAAATCTCAGCCGTTCGTTACGTTGAAATATGTTTTTCCTTTTTCTTTGCATGGAAAATGTATTTTCCCTTGTGATGGATTCTAATGGTGTGATTTGGTACTGTATAATTCCAGCCCCTGATTTTGAGCATTGGATCTCTACAATAGATCAAGTTACATTTTTTTGACCTAAATCTAATCGCATTGTCACTTCTTTCTTTAAGGGGTTGTCTTGTTTTACTTTCCTCTCTCGACTCGGACTCTCTGTCGCCTTACCCCTAACTACCACGATATTTTTTTCTTCATTGCCACCCACTAGAGTCAATACGCATAAGTTTCTATTTGGCAACTACTGATAATTTTTTAGATACTTCTGTTCCATCTATGTCCTATCTACAACATTGTATTTTGTTATGTTTGATTTCCATCCAGCGTTTCAGCAATGATTTCCAAAAGCATTTTAGTGTCTTATTCACTGTTGGGAGGGAGTAACCCAACATTATTTAAGATGCAAGGTTGGTTCCATGTGGGGGAATGAGCCCCCTACAACCAAACAACGCCTCAGGAGTTAACCACGCCGACGAGGACCCTCGAACTGATAATTCCATCTCATAGTTTTGTTGTTGCACGCCATAGCCTTGCTCACGGTCAGGACAAGGGCATGATGTCGCCCTCTAGTTCACTATTATTTTGCTTAGGGTTTACGCATATGTTCGCCGCATCTTGGCGGTTCAAAGTTTGTGGTTGAGAAGTTCAACTAATTAGCACGGTTCACTTGTTTGCTCGTTGTGTTCAAACAATCGATCACGGGCTCGACTATTGTTGAAACAATGTCGGAGACGCTCCTACATAATTCAATCTCCTTTTCCTCCCCAACGCATCAGTTCATGTTGCTAATGATAATTTTATGCTAAGAATATATTACAAAACATTACTAACAAAATATCCATGTAATAGTCGGAAAGCTAAGGAAAGGTGGCATAGAAGCGAGATAGCCAGAGAGAAAGGTCGAACACAGCTTCCTTGGCGGCAAGCACAGCTCGCACAAGCCTCCACGACGCCATCCTATGGCACATCATAACCAATGGTAAGTGTACAACAAGTTTCAGAAAGAAAGTTAAGTGTACTACGACTTACTAGTTGAATGTATACATGTGGGGAGTTATATGCAAGTTGCGTGTGGGGTGGGGTGGGGGGCAAATGCCCCATTTCCCTTGAACACACACACGATGACATAAACATTGATACAAACATAATCATAAAAAGAGCCACAAACACATTCTGGTTTTTTAGCTCCTTTTTTTGTCTATGTTTCTTTTCATTTATTTTTTATATTTGAAAATTGTTAAGATTTTAGATTTTGAAAAATAATAAAATTTGAAATGGTTTATTTTAAACATTGTTCAAAATTTAAACACCGTCTAATAAAAAAAAACAGATTTGAATTTTTTTTTACAAAATTGCTCAAAGTTGAAAATATTTGATTTTCAAAATGTTAAGTTTTTAAATTTGTTCAGATCTAACAGTGTTTAGATTAGAATAACAAATTTGGGTCGGCCCATATTGTTGTTCAGTTCAGTTTTTTTTATTGTTATTGGGAATATTCTACTCCCTCCGATCTAATAAAAGTTTCGCCGGTTTTACGTGTAAATTATGCTGAATCAGTTCATTTCTGACGACATTTATTCCGATCAGATGGAGTAGAAAGTTCTGGTTCGTTTTTTCCCGATTTACTGGTTTTTCCCTTTTTTTTTATCATTCTTTTGTAAGTTGTGTTCATTTTTTAAATAGGTTTAGATTTAAAAATGGTTCAAATTTAAAACATGTTATTTTTTAAAACGTTTTAGATTTAAAAAATGATCATTTTTTAAAGTGGTTCAAAACTACAAATTGGAAAAATGTTTATTTTTCAAATTAGTTTTTTTAATCAATGAAACATTTTTTAATTTATAACCATTTTTTTTTACTTTTTAAAATTTAGAAGACGAAAATAGCAAACTTCTTGGGCCGGCCCACGTGGAGATTATTCGAGCGTTTCGGTTCTATATCCCGTCCTCGCCCCTCTGGGCTATGGCCTATGGCCCTCTTCCACTTTCCAAGACCCAAACTCAAGTCGCGCACCAACTTCCTCCCCAAGTCCTCGCCCCTCCCCCCTCCATTTCCTCACAGCACGGGGTCGGGTGCTTCCAGTTTCCAGGAGAAAGCTCTGCTGCGCGCCACGCCATGGCGAGAATCAAGGTAATATGAGGGGTAAAAACTCGTGATTCGGCCTGTGGCATTCGCCTCCCCTCCCCAGTCCTCACCCCGCGTCTTGTTTCAGCGTCACGGACCGAAGAGGCTCTGCCGGCGATCAAGGAGGCGCGCCGCTTGAGCGAGGGTGGCGGTTGGGTCGCTCCGCCCTCCACCACCGAACCGGGACCCGAAGTACTCCCGCAGCAGCAGCAGCAGCAGTAACAGAAGGTATGTTCCGATCCGTTTACTCCAACCCGGGCGTTGGTGTGAGTTGCTAGCTTCGCCTTCTGGTAAGTTCTGGTAAGCCTGAAGAAGTATCAGACATAGTATTTTACAGAGAATGTGTTGTCAGCTTGAAGTCAGAAGAGGATACCTGTGGATTGGATGGAAGTAGCTGCCTCATATGATTCCAAATGTAGCTTCACTGATGATGGTATTGAGATAGTGACACTGATGGGGATGAGCGTATAAGTGCTCATGGAACTGAAAGTTATGGAGCTGAATGTTGATAATGCCAGCAATGGAGTTGATCTTCACAGTTACAAGCAGAGGCTAGGCTGTTACTCTTTTATCTTGTTTTTCATATGCAAACTGCAAATTGACTGATGTGTGGCTTGTTTGCCGATACACATCATCATGTAAGAGTATTGTTTTAGGGTTTAAGTGAAATTTCAAAATTGGAAGAGCCGAGCACTTACCTTGTAGCCTAGGAACCGGTGATACAGAGCAAAGGAAATGGTGGCCTAGGTTGTCAGGATCGAGTGGTTCTGAAGTCCTCAAGACAGTGCACGCCATGCTGCTACAAGTGACTGGCCGAGTGTGTATCTTGGATGAGGACACTGCGATGTGAAAATTTCTAGCATATTTGATACCTATGGTTCAGCAGTCTGCTAACTGTGCACTTGGATCAGGTATTAAAAAAACTGCTGCCATCGAAAGTTTACAACTGGGGGAGCTTATCGATGACTGCAAGATGTTACTGTTTGAGGTCAATTTACTCAAGACAAAGGCAGAAGCGATCTTGAGACCGCATGAATCTGTTTCGTTTCGTATTCAATCCGACACCGACATGTGCACGCAGCTCGAGTAGGAACCGGAGCCGGAGAGCCCAGGGCTGCAGTCTCTATACACCCCTGAAAGGAGAGCTGCAACACAACCCAGCGCAGCGCCACGACGCCCGAGATCATTTAGCAGAGAAGCAGCAGCAGCGACGAGAAGGCGCAGAGCGATGGACCTGTCCGCGGCTCTGCTCAGGATCGAGCGCATGGCGCCGGGGCACCAGCTGAACGTCGACCTACAGCCGGCGGGGACGAAGCGCAAGCTCCCGGAGCCGCGTGGCCTGCCTTGGTTTGGTCCGATGGGGACTCCTCTCGAGAGAGAGGAGAGGGCAGAGCGGTTCCAGGCGTACATCAGGGCTAAAATGGAGAACCTACGAAAGCTGGACGACGACGAGGACTTCTCGGACCTGGACGACGAAGACGACCGCAAAGTGGAGCAAAGATTAGTCGGCTAGGCGCGCGCGTCCACGGCAATCGATCATCTCTGTGGTTACATTACATCAATCGGTGCTACCTGCTGAAGTGCTGCAGAGTGCAGAGGGAACCCTGCGCCTCTTCCTCTTTCTTTTTACCCTTGAGTTGAACAGTAGACAGCCAGGCCGTGAGGCTGCTCCCTGTGATCTGTGTATGGGCTGGGCATACCGGAGGCCGACTCGACGGAATTCCGTGCGATACTACCCGTCCAGTTGCAGACCTCACTTCTCGTTCCGGTTTCTGAACCAGAGCCGCCACCTACGTCACGCAGGAAATAATAGTTCTTGGTCAACAAGTTGTGCCACCAGCCGGAGACCCAGAGCGTATACACAAAGAGGACTCGGCGACCAGCCAACCAGTCAGCATGCAATATATCATTTGACTCCTCTTATTGTCCCGCCCGGAAGGCCGGAACCATCACCACCTTGGACAAAATAGAGAGAGCTTTCCTATGGTCGGCCATCGACAAAGTCACTGCGGCGCAATGTAAGGTGATCGGTGTCGGCCCAAAGCGATTGGGGGACTCGGCGTGTGTTTTGCACCGACAAATTTGCATGGGCTTTTCGCCTTTGATGGCCTCGGCTTCATGGGAAGTGCCACCAATTTTGGAACGGTTTGGGACACCCGTGCAAAAAAAAGTGATATGGATCTTTTCTACGGCGCCACAATATCACGGTTGGGAATGGAAAGAAGACCCCCTTTTGGGATGCCTCATGGTTGAATGGTTACAAGCCAAGTGATATTGAACGTCTCATTTACATCATCTCCAAAAGAAAGAAATGGAACGTCTGAAAGGCCTTACACGAGAACAGATGGATTGATCAAATTATATTGTCGGCCGACACCTTCTCTTTTGGCCACATGGAACAATTTGTGACTCTTTGAACCCCAAGTCCAAACCTTCTTGCCCACATATGACATTGCGGATGAAATCTCTTGGACGCTATCAGCAAGCGGCCAATATTCTACGATGTCGGTATACAAGGCGCAATTCTTTGGTTCCGCCTCTTCTGATATGAACATAGTGGTTTGGAAATTTTGGGCACTGACAAAACCAAGTTTTCTTCTTGTTTTGTGCTTCAAAATAGGCTATGGACGACGAACCGCCTAAAAAAAGGAGGGTGGCCTAATTGTGGTCTTTGTCAACTTTGCAAGAGAGATGGTGCGCCTCCTCTGATCGCAATGCCGATTCACCTCCGCATTTGGGAGTTAGCTAAGGAGTGGCTTGGTGTTTTCAACATTGACCCTTAGTTATGGCCAACAATTTCCTTTAAGAAATGGTGGACTCACAAATTCAGACCAAGTACTTCTAACCGCAATGCCAGGAGCTCTCTCACCTTACTCATATATTGGGAAATTTGGAACGATAAAAATGCCCGTGTGTTCACTAACAAGCGTACTCCGACAAAGATCATCTTCAACAATGCCAATATGGAGGTAGAACTTCGAGTTACCGCGGGCGCCAAGCGGTTGAGTAATATAATGTCGGGAGAGTAATTCACATGGTAACCTTTTTAAACTTTGTAACTTGTCAAACTTCTCTCTTAATTAAATGAATGGGCAAAGCTTTTACCTCTTTGTTCGAATAAAAAGAGACCAGCTTTTCTTTTCAGAGTAGCCGAGAAGGTAAAAACAGTTACACAATTCTGTATTGAGATTTGAGAGCGCAGTCAGCTCAGCGATTTGAAAGCAAGCTCATGCACACTTGATGTTGCAGGCCAAAGAAAACGGTCGATCGATCTGGATATGCATTGCATGTCTGTCTATCTGTCAGGGACACTCTCTGGGCGTGACTTGGATCGATAAGTTATCCAGATCTGAGAACCGCGAAGTCCCGGATGAACACATGCAAGCAGCTAGTCCGGCCGTATATATGCATGTTTTTGCTTTCCAATCTCGGTCCGTACATGTTTTAGTTTGGTCGTGTTCTTCTGCATCGAGATTGATGCGATGCATACATGCATATTATAGACTAGATTCGTCGTCGACGCCCATCGATCTTGTTTCTTCCTTCACGAGAAGCCAGTTCGTTGGAGCAAAACATAATTGAGAGAACACTGTCGGGGAATCTCGATCCCCGGGTAGGGTTCTGGATTGTGATCGAGGAGAGGTGTGACAAGATGCACACGGCTAACTAATTAATAAGAAGGGGCATCTTTAAATGATATTTGTCTCCTTATATATGAATACTTTTTGTTGGCACATCTCAATTTCAGTTGGTTCTCTGTAAGTATATTATCCGATGACCGATGGATCAATGCAAAATTAACTCATCCCTATCTAAATTCGAAGCTTGCGCTAATGTAACATACCGTTAAACAAAGGAGTACCATCTTTGCGGACAAGCCAAAGAAATCCTTTGATCTTTTTTAACAAGTTTTAATTCAGGCCCATGTGTTGGTTCACAGTAGATGATTTGTGTTAGAGACATATTCGTCTCCATTTTTGTGGCATTCTCCCCACTTGGTAGCGATTCAACTATAGATTTTGATTCCTGTGGGCACAGCTATGATCATGGTAGCTGTGGATGCAAATTGGCATTTGATAGTTGTAGTTGTGAGTTTTTACTTTATGAAAACCTTGAGCCTATATATATCTTGTTAAGTGACATATACTTGTTCTTATTTTACCTGGCACACCGACCACATGACGAAAACTACGACATTATCCTAGGTCCGTTCGTCAAGAATCTATTCACATTCTTAGCTTTAGGATTGCTAGAATACTTATAAATTAATCAACGGTTGGAAAGTCCATCTCAAGTGAATTGACACATTACATAGGTATGAGATATTATTTATCTGAAAGAGTCTATGGAAACTTGGAGATATACATGAAAAGAACATATGCAAGGTCGGTAGTTGTCGCCCTCATCAAACCACCACTTGTTTCTAGAACCACCAAGAACATTTTTCTCCGGTCGAGAAAAGAAAGGAAAATGACAAATACAACGCTATCTACAAACAATAATGGAGAAAGTAAATTAGATCAAACAAATGATTCAATAGTGTCATGATTGTTGACGTGCATAACAATTAAGTAAGTGTCACATATTAACCGAGCCCTACTGGAAAGACCTTGTGTCTAATCTTGGCCTTCTTGCTTGCTACCATCTTTTCATGAGCATATTTTTTAAGAGAATGTGGATGTTGTTGTCTCTTTGTTTCGCTCAAACAAATCAAGTCATTTTCATCAAGTTTAAAAAGTCACCCTAATTATAATGATGGCGAAGCGTTGGTGTTGTTTCTCCAGCACAAAGTCTATTATTCTACACGCATGTGCAAGAGAATTGCCGTGGACTTCCTCTAGAGTCCTCTAAATTCTTTCCTCCTCGGTCTGACTTGTCAACTCACACAAGCAACATGAACTGAATTTTAATAATTGGGTACAATTCTTCTAGATCAGCAACGAATATGAACCATACGGTTCAGAACTTCAGAGATCAGATTTGCATGGACATTTGACTCTGTCTTACATTTTTAATGTGCAGATTCTAAGTGAATTTTATTCTGTTATCTGGAAATAATATCTGGAGCTAGCAAGTTGATGTTTTGAATGTGATGGGCGTGTCCAGATGCGCGAGTGGCACATATCGATCTGCATGTGTGCGTGGGCCTCGATCTATAAGAGAGAAATGAATGTGAGAGGTTGGAGTGGTGCGGCATGCATATTATCTGCTTTGATGTTGGATCCGAACTCGCTTGGCATCCACCGCCCCTAATTAATGTAAAAAGGCTCTGTTGGAAGCACACTGTTTGTGATCGAGCAATCCAGCACAAGCGCAGACGAAAGGACTAATGAAAATGAAAGAGATACATGCAAACAATATACCACAACGGGTTTTCTCGAAACAAAAAATGGAAAGTCTAATTGGCACTAAAATGTTTTTTATTTCGCCATAAGTCGATTTTGTAAGATCACACGCCAGTCGATTTTTCTTACCTGTATAGGTTTGTTAGTAATGTATCATATCTTTATTTATGAATTTATTTATTTATTTTTGTTAAAATTATGGAAAAAGAAAGTATTTGCCCCACTCAATTAATTAAGAATAAGAGTTCACACACAAGGTTTCAAAAAAGTAAAACTTATACCCCTCTAACATTATATCCTCGCAAGCACCCAAAGTTTTGCTAAGTGCTTTATCTTCGAATGAATGGAAGTCGGCAATATACATTAGTAGTGCACTAGTAATATAATAATTGCTAATAAATTCAAGTGAATATGGAATGGATCTACCATGAATATAGTGGACAAAATGGGAAACACTCGTGGCTATAAATAAAAAGGTGATAACCAATATATCCTTGCTTTAAGGTGCTTTGCTTATTGGTAGGGTCGACCTGTTTGAGTTGTAGCAACAGCATATACGGACAATGGCCGACCTATGTTGCTTTGTCGAATCCATGCAACTTGCTAGTTTGCTGTCATTTCTATACCTTTTTTACCATGAACAGTCCGTCACCGTGGGTTCCGGAGTTTGAACGGTTTTCAGAAGTGCTGCAAAATCATTCAGTGGCATGTCTAGTCGACTCTCACATGCATCTCGTAAGTAAGTAAGTACTAACTACTCACTACGGGAGTGGCAGACCAGCCCGACGGCAATTATAACGCCGACGGCCAAACGTCGGGGCCGTCGGCGTCACAATATAGCACCGACGGTCAGAGAAACACCGTCGGGATCAAAACACCGTCGGCGTTCTAATGTGAGCCCGACGGCCACCGTCGGCGTCAAAACACCATCGGACTTCTCCCCCGTCTCCCCCGCGTGGACGTCCTGGACGAAGCGACCTGATCACATTGTAATCCCGACGGTATAACCGTCGGCCTTACTATACAGTTTTTCAGTTTTTCTCAAAAAATTAGATTACATTCAAAAAAATATGAAAAAATACTAAAAAAAAGGAAACCCTTTGGCATGAAGTCTTTTGACGTGTACTAATTTTTAGAAAAATGATAAATTTGAGTTTTGGCAACTTTTTAAAACAAAACTTTACAAAAAATATCAATCATATACAAATATGCAATAGTTTTAACACATATGTGTGACCATTATCATGTCATAGTTTGTGATAAAGTGCTCATAATCAGCACATATGTGTGTCATGGTACGTAAAACAACGTCGTCGAAGCGATTTTCAAAATTCTTTTTAGAAATATCATTTTCCATTTTTTAAGTGTGAAAATTGACTTTTTTTGTGAAACAAGTACATAAAATAATTTTCCGGAAGTAATTCGCCTCTTTAATTGACTTTATGTCAATTTTCCGGAAGTAATTCAAATTTGAACTACAACTGTGTGATAGTTTGCTCTGAAGTTCTTACAAACATAATTTTAAGGTACACAAGTAGTGGTTACAACATAGAACCGTCAATAGTTTTGAAAAATTCGACCACTTTTGATGAATAGCCATGCTCTCCATTTTGACCGTTTTTTGAAAGAAATGGAAAAATATGAAAAAGTACTCAAAAAAAGGAACCCTTTGGCATGAAGTCCTTTTACGTGTACTAGTTAATAGGAAAAATGATAAACTTGATTTTTGGCAAACTTTTCAAAACGAAACTTCACAAAAATGTCAAACATCTATAAACATGCATAGATTTCAAGACAAATGACCAATGTATGACCATTATCATGTCATAGTTTGTGATAAAGTGCTCATAATCAGCACATATGTGTGTCATGGTACGTAAAACAACGTCGTTGAAGCGATTTTCAAAATTCTTTTTAGAAATATCATTTTCCATTTTTTAAGTGTGAAAAATGACTTTTTTTGTGAAGCAAGTACATAAAATATGGTCCAAAATGACACCCATTTATTTTTCACAAAGAGTAGAACAAATTTTATGGATAATATCTTAATATGAGGATTTTCCTTACTTTCTATCTAAATCCGCCTCTTTAATTGACTTTATGTCAATTTTCCGGAAGTAATTCAAATTTGAACTACAACTGTGTGATAGTTTGCTCTGAAGTTCTTACAAAAATAATTTTAAGGTACACAAGTAGTGGTTACAACATAGAACCGTAAATAGTTTTGAAAAATTCGACCACTTTTGATGAATAGCCATGCTCTTCATTTTGACCGTTTTTTGAAAGAAATGGAAAATATGAAAAAGTACTCAAAAAAAGGAACCCTTTGGCATGAAGTCCTTTTACATGTACTAGTTAATAGACACCCATTTAATTTTCACAAAGAGTAGAACATATTTTATGTATAATAACTTAATATGAGGATTTTCCTTATTTTCTATCTAAATTTGCCTCTTTAATTGACTTTATACTGATTTATGTTGGTTCTTGTTTGTTTTAAAAGACATTATTCATTATGAAAATGATGGCATGGATGTCATATTTGGATTCCTCTCATTTTTATGATCGATATAGACATTTTATTTATTAAATTCTGATATATCAATATGAAGATATGAATTATTTCTTATTAAATGGAAAAGACAAAACAAAAATAAAATAATTGATTATTATTATTATTATTCAAGTATTATTAAACATAGTTATTTTGTTTATTCAAATCTTATTTTTGAAATTTTAAAGATTAAAAAATATAATATCTGAGATTAGGGTTAATATGATTGCTATCATAATAATAGCAACAAGGTATGACATCTCAACTGGAATCTCATTTGAATAGAACTCAATAGTTAAGCGTGTTTGGCTTGAAGCACTCTAAAGATGGGTGACCGTCTGGGAAGTTTGACTAAGGGTGAATAGTTTGAGTTAAGATTATGATTAAGTGTGTGAGTGGATAGTTTGAGCTAAGATTATGATTAAGTGTGTGATATGAGATTAAATATATGACTAAATTGGAGTTAAAATAATAATAAAAAAGTTGAAAAAAAATAATTTTGAAAAAAAAATTGGTAGAGCCATCTATGAGCCCGACGGCATTGCTGACTAAATTGGTAGTTATAAGGCCGAGGGTTATACCGTCGGGCTCACTATGAGCCCGACGGTATTTGCGACGCCGACGGCCACGGCGTGAGCCCGATGGATCACAGCCCGACGGCTTTAGGCCGACGGTGGCCGTCAGGCTCACTTAGACCGAGGGTTTCTGTGATGAGTCCGACGGCAAATGCCGTCGGGCTGGTCTGTTACTTCTGTAGTGACTAAGTACTACGCGCATACCAGTGACTTCACATTATTTTTATGATTGATGCTGTATCATTTCATCGGTAGTCGCCAGAAGCCATCGATCTTCAATCAACCGATCGAAGCACCTGGTCGATCATTTCCAATTCACTTTGCAGATCGACATCGCAGCATGCATTCCTGTCATGATCGACCTATGATCATCAACTGGGACCATCTTTTAAGCTTGTATAATACAAATTAACCTGCTGCAGCTCTAACCTGTTACAGGATTAGCATGCACGGTATATATAATAAAGTGCTAATATTACACAAATCTCAAGTGCTTTAGTGATGCAAGTTAGGAGTAATTAATCTGAATAATTAATTAGCACACGCACATGCATCTCTAACTTGTAATAATCTTGTTAAAAAATCTCTAACTTGTAATAATATGAACATTATTCAAGCGGTCCTAAGCTTTGCGCTTTCCCTTTTCAACTGCGTTTGCCGGTAGGCTGTAGCTCCTTTTTGGAAAAGTCGCAGTGGAAAGGAATGTCACATAAGCAACGACCCAGCTGCCATTCATCCACGGACGCCCAACACTGTTCCTACAGTTAAATGCCAAGCCTATCTTCTAAAAGGAAAAATGCCATGAATATGTGCCCACACCACCACGCGCACGCAGATTAAAAGTAATCAAACAACCGAAGTATCCAACGGAGGCAAGCACACAAAGATGTATACGTATCGACCACACCAAGTTAGAAAAAAGATGGTCATGGCATATGAAATAAGAACACATATATGTGCAAATGCCGTGTTGACTTACTTTCCAATTTCCACGTATTTATAAAAGAAATGCATATTAGAAAAACTGTCTAAATCTAACTACTTCAAATGATAGGGCTAGAGGATCTTAGTCGGCTCGGCCCTGCTCCAAGGGGTGGTTCATAAGGCCAAACCTAGCTAAGCCCAGTCGCCACCAACCATTCCCCTATTATCCTCCTCCCCCCTCAATCTCCGTCTGAGAAGGCTGGTGGGCAATGCACTACCTAGTAACTAGGCTCTTACTCTGCTCACGACAACAGGTGGTGACATAGATCTCGTGCGGTGAGCAACAACGTGGCAATGACCGGTGGTGTGTTGTATGACGGGGGACACCAGGTTTCACTAGTTCTAGCTCTGCCTGAGAAGGCTGGTGGGCAATACATTAGGTACTGAATGGAGCTCTTACTCTATGCTCACAACAACAGGTACGGTGGTGACATGGATCTCGTGCAGCAAGCAACAACGTGTCAATGACCGGTGGTATGTTGTATGACGGGGGACCTCAGGTTTCACTAGTTCTAAGATTTTGGATGACAGGTGGATGTAAATTTTGTCCAACTAAATCGATCTAGCATCATGACCACCGCATCGAGGGGTGGGACACATGGGTCGCCAATGTTGAGGAGTAGGGGGCAGTAAGAGGGTGTAGAGGTCCCAGGCAGCAAAGAGAAAATGCAGTGAGGTGGTAGAGGATCATGCTCACTCAAGTTGCTCTGCGACACCATAGCAGTTTGGTCGTCGGCTTTCCTCTACTGTGGCATCGCTTGGTTTGTCAGGTTCCCGATGCTCAGCCTTGGGATGTACATAGTTTTGAACCACAATCTTGCCCAACTTTAGCGGTGTTTGAATTGGACCGGGAGAGATGAGCACGAGGACTTGATGGAGAGAAGGGGTGGAGAACGGGCCATCACCGTCAATGTGTCAAGTGGGATCGCATAGATGTCCCAATTCTAGTTCGTGTGTGTATTTCTTGTTTAATTTTGGTCCAAAAGTTTGAACTAAGATTCGTTAAATGAACTATAATTGGAACATTCGCGGGATCCCACTTAGCTCTAGGTGGCGTGGAGATTGTGGGAGACCATGTGACCATTGAATATAAAGCTAGAGTCATATTTGGCTAGATAAGCGGCTGCGATGCCCTTCTTCATTTACTTATTTGTTGCTTTATGCCTTTGTGTAAACAAAGGGTTTTGTGAAGAAAAAAAGTTAAACAGAAAAGGTCTTACCTAGAAACAGAAGTTTCACAATATACCCCATTTTGGCATTTAGAGATTAGAAAAATACCTATTATCAAAAATAATAAAATTCTTTGGTAATAATTGCCAATTGTCATGTGAGAGAAACTCAGCAAACACTAACGATGTCAGCAGTATGAGCTAGATTAGATGCGACCACATGTGACACATGGTCATCCGTGTTTTGCTAATGTCCCACTCAGGCAGTCAGCATATATATGGGGCTTGCCTAGTGCAAGGATTTGGATTTCGGTTTTGTAAATTTCCCGGTCCTAATCGAAATGGCCGGATTTCGGAAATTTCGGCAATTTCGGTGAAATTCTGGACGAAAAGAAAGAATCAAAATTTAAAACTTAGAACCAAAAATAACTGGAATTTAATTTTTTTCAAGTAAATTTCGTTTAAACTTATATTTTATGAATATATATTAGTACCAAAATTGACGAAATTTCGAAAGATTTCGCCCGGCAAATACTTTTATCGATCCTGACCGGAATTGCCGAATTTCGGTGGAATTTCGTTTCTCCCGGCCGAAATCCAAAACTCTGGCCTAGTGTCAGTAAAATTACACTCGCCAATTATGTCTTTTGCCGAGTGTAATTCTTTGGTGCGGAAGCATGCACCATTTACACTTGGCACAACAGTTAAGGTATGATCCGTAAAGTGTAATGCTACACTTCAATTGTACACACAACTTCTTATCCTCTGAATTACAGTATATAGTATATAGTAAAGTAGGTGCAACATCGAGGGAAGTGCATTCTGAAACTGTAGGTAGAAGAACACTGACGTTTTGGGTAAATTTGAAAATAATGAGCAAAGCTTTTTACATTGTGGATCGGATGGGCTTACGAGACCATGGATGCTATATACAGGAATTCACCAACGGCACCGCATCAATCAATACTGAAAAGAACACAAAAGCACTCCATCACTCACTTCACCTCAGCCGGCTGGCCGGGGCACAATCACAGGGATGCAACAAGCGGCAACCGCCCATACCTGTACTCTTCCCGCGGCGTCCTTTTCTCCCTATTTAACTCGCTCGCCTCCCTCCTCCATGCATCGCTTTCCAGCCCCCGTGTGTGACGCGTCAGCCTTGCTTCATCGATCGCCATTGCCTTACTCTACCAATACCATAGCACACTGTGCGTCGAGTCGAGCGTAGACTAGTGGTTACAGCGACGTGTAGCAGTCGCTCTGCTAATACTCCTCACGCCGCTAGGTCTGGCTGGTATGATGGATTAATCCTCCTTTTCTGCTTTTGATCCATATATATTGGCCCAAACACTAACCTCTTATCTTCCTTTGCTCCCCCTCCCAGCTCGATCCCCCACTTGCGCGCACCCCCGGCCGAGCGAGCTCCTTTTCGCCACTGATCTTGCACTCGTGCTGTGCTAGCTAGCTAGTAGCTGCAGCCAGCTTCCCTGTAGCAGCTAGCTATGCGGAGGAGGAGAGCGGGGAAGGCTAATTGAGTGCTGGGCATGAGCAGATACGAGGGCGGCGGCCATGGCGCCACCGCGGCAGGAGCAGGCGGGGGCATGGGTATCAAGGAGGTCGGCGGCGGACGAGACGCGCACGAGGACGACCTGGTGATGCCGGGGTTCCGGTTCCACCCGACGGAGGAGGAGCTCATCGAGTTCTACCTCCGGCGCAAGGTGGAGGGCAAGCGCTTCAACGTCGAGCTCATCACCTTCCTCGATCTCTACCGCTACGACCCCTGGGAGCTCCCTGGTGAGTTCTCAGCAATCAATCAATCAATTGCTTTAATTCACTAGTTCTCTCTAAGCTCTCTTGTCCCTACTAGCTACCCCCATGTTCTTGGCTTTAATTTGTTCGTTCTTGTGTGTGCAGCAATGGCGGCGATTGGGGAGAAGGAGTGGTTCTTCTACGTTCCCCGGGACCGCAAGTACAGGAACGGGGACAGGCCCAACCGGGTGACGGCGTCGGGGTACTGGAAGGCCACGGGGGCCGACAGGATGATCAGGGCGCCGGAGAACAACCGGCCGATAGGGCTCAAGAAGACGCTCGTCTTCTACTCCGGCAAGGCGCCCAAGGGCGTCCGCAGCAGCTGGATCATGAACGAGTACCGCCTACCCACCGCAGACACCGACCGATACCACAAGGTATCTATGTGGCCATGTCAAGCTCTCAATTCCGTCGTCACACACTCACACATACGTCTCCAATCTTTTCAATTTGCACAAGACAATCGTGTGCACTAGGGTTTGTGTCGTTGTTCGTTGTTGCTTATGTTGGGGTTTCGATCTTGTGACATCTAATTTCTGCTTTTAGTTATTGCACTCCTGCTGCATAGGCTTATTCAGATTTACAAATTATCTAGGGTTTGTTCTTTGCTTTTAGTACTGTTCTTGCTTGGATCTCCTCCTAGCTAGATTACTACTGGGCATCTTGGATTCTTGGTACATATAAACCCATATATCATTCTAGATTCCAAAATCTAATCTTTTTTACCGGAATCATTTCTCGTCTAAAGCTATGAACTAAATTTCCTGCCAGACTTCGATCCCCATTCCCTCGAACGTGAGTACGTGATATTGATTATTTGATTTGCTTCGTTAACCAGAACCGGCATGATTTTTGTTTATGATAGAAGATCGCCTTATGAATTTGCAGACCGAAATCTCCCTCTGCCGCGTCTACAAGCGTACCGGCATCGATGACGGACACGGCCACCACTTCTCGGCGCGGTCGACCTCGACGATGCCCTCCCGCGGCGGCGCCAAGGCACGGCAGGACAGCAAACAAGGGTCATCCTCCACTTCCACGCCCACGCCGCCGCCAACCCCGTCCAAGCTCCACCTCCTCCAAGCAGGCGAGTGCACGTCGCCGCTGGCGCCCATCACGGATCACGCCCAGACGCACAGGCAGGCGCCGGTTCCACGGCAGCAGCAGCAGCTAGCCGACGCAAAGCCCTGCGGCGGCGCGTTAGGATACTTGCAGTCAGCGGCGGCTGCCGGAGGCTATCAGCAGGAGGGAACCGCTGCGTTGCTGTACCAGCACTACTCCAAGAACACAAACACCTTCGCCTCCACGTACTCGCTGCTCAACCTGGTGAACGCGGCCTCCATGGGCGGCGCCTCCGCCGCGGCCATCGACGAGCTGAGCACGCTGGTTGGTCACGGATCAGCCCAGCTCCCGCCCTACCATAGCCCCTCGGCCGCGAGCCACCACGACCACTTCGCCGTTCCCCTGCCAACGACGCCGTCGCAGCCAATTATGCCGCTGGGGACGCTGCCGTTGTCGCTGGCAGCAATCTCAGACAAGATCTGGGACTGGAACCCGATCCCTGACGACACGGCGGGAAGAGATTACAATAGTGCCGGATTCAAGTGACAGATCAAGGAAGTGCACAGTTCATGCACCCGTGCATGGCTACCATATATGTACACCTCTCTCTCTCTCTCTCTCTCTCTCTCTCTCTCTCTCTCTCTCTCTTCACAGTTAATAATTCTTCCACCATGCATTCTAGTAGCATTTTTAACTAGTCCATAGAATTCAGGATAGTAGATTATGTGAAGTTTCAGGTTGATGAGTTGACATCCTCATCGATATAACGCCGAATTACGGTACTCCATTCAGTTACTTTTATCAGGATATACAATGTGTAACTAAGAGAACACACAGGCAATATTGAATCAGAGTAGACCCTGGATGGGCGCATGTACTTGTTTTTAACTGTCTGAATTCGGAAACTCCACTTCACATAAAATAATGCCGCCCGCATATGATTGGACGATGACCATGGCAGAGATTGCCTCTCTTGGAAATGATTAGGAGAGAGAGAGGAGGAAGAAGAACTTGCAGGCCGGGGGGTGCTGTCGGGTGTACGCGTGCACAGGACCGTGTCAGAGATCGATGTGAGGATTATACTGGCCTGCTGCAATCATGTGAGCGCAGCATTTGTCTGTTCCCTCCTCACTGATCTGTACTGATGTTCTCCTGTCATGGATTATTGGACGAACCTGTCAGAGCGTGTCATGGAGTCGTCGCCGGTGGTACGGCCGGCGGCGTCCCTGTTTGGGCCTCGCAGACGAGCGTGGGGATGGAAAGGGAGGCGAAATGCATGGCCTGATTGGTGGGGATATCGGAGATAAGATACGTTGTGTCGATCTTAGCTATACCTTGTGCCTAGCGCCAGCCCGTGCATGAGAGGATCTTTCGATCGCGCCATTGGATATGACAGTCTATAGTTGTTGGTGTAGGAACTTAGCTACACTGCTCTGCTTCTGAAATATATTGCACGTCTTGCCATCTTGGTACTAAAAGATGCCTTCTTGGTGCTTCTAGATTCTCTTGCTTTTGTAATAATGTTATTATGGAGGATTAGGAGCTAACAAGTACTTCCAAATTATGGTTATAAAAATACTACTTCCATGTGGTTAATTGAGCCGTACAACGAAAGTAATATCACGTTTATTATGTATTAATACGTTTATGAATTATGATGCATGGTGTCATAGGGGAAATATCATACTTAGAAGACCTCATGTATGACATTGTAGGGTCATTTTTCATTGGGAAACGTTGTGTTATTGCAACATGAGTTTGCATAGGACACATTTTTGTCCCATTCCTGCCATCGTTCACCATCCAACAATCTATTTATGACTTAAAGTAATGTAAACAACTAGATTTCTAATCGGCAAAATGTCAGACACACAATGTCATACTCCTTTTGGCCTTTGTTCTGATTTAGTCTACATGATAACTCCAAATTTTGTTTTGAATTAGTTAGTCTTATGTGGGTCTCACTTCGGTAATTAAGACGAGAGAGAGTTCACAACTAAGGATGGGAATTTTACCCATGGGTACGCGTATTCGTGGGTATCGTACCCACATGGATAGGGTATGGGTACAATTTCATACCCATGGGTAGTAACCGTACCCTGCCCGTTAATTCACGGGTAGGACACGGGTATAATCTCATACCTGTGGGGATACCCATACCCTACCCGTTTATATATCATACCCATGGAGGTAAAATGTTCATTCTCATGAGCTTATAAAGCTATGGTAAAATTGTCTCCAATTATCAGTTTAAGTTGAGATAATTATCATGTACTCAAATATATATAACGAGTTGAGATAAATATTTTTTATTCTATATATAGCATGTGGACTATTTGATCTATCATTGTGTACCCAACGGGTATGGATACCCGCCGGGTATGGGTACGTGTAAAGTTTTATACCCGTGGGTACAGATATGGGTAGAGTTTTGTACCCATTGACTACACGGGTATGGGTATGGTATTGCTCTATCCGCCCCATACCCTGCCCATTGTCATCCTTATTCACAACCCACACACATTTTCCATAGCGATAAAAAAAACCAATCCATATAGTAATCCCGTGTTCAATTTGCATGGATTGCATTAAGTAAGCTTTGTTCTTGTGAGAGTATAATTGTGATGCATGGTGGGGGTGTGCAAAAGTTGTATTAATAAATGCTAGCCTAATTTGTCTAAATTTTTCAACATGTGGACTAAACTGAAGGGATGGAGCATGTATAAAAGCTTCGTTCTAATATGGTGTCATAGGGCTAGTCTCATATAAAATTTCATGTATTACACTGTGTAGAGTCATTATTCATTGGGTTGCGATATGTCATGTTACCACGAGAGCCTATTTTCTCATTTAGTGATGTGTCATTTAGCCCAAATGTCTAGTTGGCACTGCATGTGGTTGCACTGTATCATCTACACCATGTTAACCCCCACTAAGAGGTCATGTGGACAAGACTTTCAAATAGTTTCTCGAAGGGGCGTAAGTTGGTTCAGATAAAGGTTTGAGCGGAGTGGAATTTATGTTGTGGACCGGTGAGTACTTCACCAAGTTGTACGACACAGTCACCGATTTCTACGACACAACCGGCTCCAGATTCACAACCATGGAGTCTGGTTGCACGGTTAGAACCAACAACCATGGAGTGGCTACCTCGGTCGGTTGACGTGCATAATCGGTTCTATGTTTGTAAGACCGTAGCCGGTACCATCGGCCTCTGAACTAGGAACTACTTTGATTCAGTCCTGCCACGATTTGCACCAGACATTGTTAGAGCCAGGTATATACATGTGTGTACAACACCCATTATTTTTGGAGGAAAAGTTTAACCTCTCTATGGTTTACACCCTCTGTTCCTAAATATTACTCTAGATGGTTTACCCTTTATCTAGATTCATGTGTAACGATATGTATCTAGACATGTTTTAGTGTCTATATTTATTTATTTTAGCATGCATCTTAGTTTATAATGTGGAACACGTAAAACATGTTATATCTGAAAACCGAGAAAATATATGTGTATATGTAACATTTACATTCATGATAAATCGGATAGCTTGGCTATTTTTGGGAGCCATGTGTATGCTCCAGCTAAGTTTGCAACACGTATGTAGCGATGACCACAACAGAAGAAGGGACGTTTCGATGGATGGATTGGAATTCGGAACAAAGAAACCAAGAAACCGGCCCCTGGCTGGCTTTGCACGCGTGCCCAGCCGGAGCCGGTCGATATATAAAAGCGGCATCACGATTAACGTCGATTGATCGCGCGCGTGAGCTTGGTTGGGCCCGAGTGTTCGAGTACATACGCAGTTGGCACCCCATCCATCGGCGCCATGATGAGGAGCACCACTGCACCAGCTAGCACCTCAACACATCAACTCCCCGTCGCATTTTGTTGCTGATCGAACCCATGCATGCATGCATGGATCCATCGGTCGCTTTTTTGGCCCACAGATGAGTCGATCGATCCGTGGTTAGGACGCACATGTGTGTCGTGTCCAACCTCAAGTGTTTGCCTGATGATGATTAACTAGGCGCATCCGCGCGCATGTTTAGGAGGAAAGCGCGCTTTTCGAGGCGATAAAGCTCAGCTTTCCGCGCACGCGCTGTTGCACGATTACTATACAGCAGCATCATGGACTCGTTGAACCTGTGTACTCGTCGAAAAGGTTTTGTTAACAACTTTCCTAGTTCATAGTTGCATCCATGCATGATACTCCTTCCGATTCCAAAAGTAAAAAATACTTGAGGCAAATTCTCAAAGAGTATTCCCATTAGAGCTAGCATCTTCACTGGCACCTCCTAAAATTATGCCCGACACCATCTAAAATGGCCACAAGAAATTTAACAAGCGACAAGCATACATTTTAAAACTTAAACGAATTTTTCTAGGTCACCGTGGGAGTGTGGTGGGGTTTCATCTAGTGGTGGCGGATGGAAGCCGTGATGTCCATCCGCATACCCTGGCCTTGTGACTCTAGCCAGTCGTCCTCTTCGTCTTCATTCCTTTAACCCGTTCTCAGTGGTAAGGGAAGCTCGTCGTCCTTGTTGTCAGAGGCTTAGAGCATGCTAACTCGTCGTCCATCGCGAACCACTTCTACGGTAATTCCCGCATGTCGACGAGAAGTATAAGAAGTTGTCGAGGCCATGAGATACATTCCCATTGGTCACATCCGGTGTATCTTCATCGAACTATGCATAGCTCGGTCCAAAGGGAGCAAAATTGTTGACCAAGTTGGGACGACGGTGAAACCTTGGGAGGTGTTGATCTTGGTAACCCAAGTGACGAACGGACGTACAGAAACGGAGGAAACCGAAGGCTCGTGGCGACTGGCGCTCGTGACGAAGAGACGTCTGATATCGACGCGTCCCGCTAGCTGGCTGGCAGTTGCTTCACGGGTTCGAATGGTCCGTCCGTCACATATACTTACAGTATACACGGGCGGTGCTGTACTGTGTTTTTGTACTTGACCGTCGAATGTTCCTACGGTCACACTGTTCATCCACATGATAGAAAGGCTCCATCACCGGTCGATCATCGCCTGGACTACAGATACAGGAGCAGCATTCAATTCCGGCGGTGAAGTGAGCCTATGCTAGCGTGCACTGGGAAGTAGGGCTAGGCGCGGCCGGGGCCAGCCAGAACAGTCGTCTGTAGCTGGCCGGGGCTAATCAGACGATTAGAATATATATATCCTAGAATCCCAGATCAGCTAATGATCAGACATGGATGTGATGGATCCATCCATGTGGCCTGTGCTGTGACTGATATTATAATGCAATGCGTTGTATCCTCATGAAAGAAAACGCTGGAGTATCATTTTTGGCGAAAGCCGCAGGAGCTGCGTTTTCATTGATAGAGGAAAAGTTATAAGGAACTTATGTTACAGCAAAAGGAAAAATAAAAAACGGGATGAGGCCAGCGCGGACACAATCGAACTACTCGCGGCACTATAGATGGCGGCAACCCGCCAAGCCCCAACTAGCAGCCTCCTCAAAGACCTCATCGGCGACCACCAAAGCTGGGCGATCAATTTCGCGGAAGATTCACGCGTTCCTTTCTTTCCAGATGGCCCAAATGACCAGCAAGGCGATGGACTTGCAACCCTTGGAAGCATCACCTGAACCGGCAGCCAGCGATGCAAGCCAGGACGTAAGTGACGGCAAAGGGCTCTGCCAAGTGGCGGGGTTAAGCGTAGCAAAACCAAACTTGGCTGCCACCCTGCACCACAACGAGCGTGACCAAGGGCACTCCACAAGCAGGTGCTCAGCGGTCTCAAGGTTCCGACGATATAGCGGGCAGAAGTAGGAGTTGGGCCACTGCCTAGCCATGAGGCGGTCAGCCGTGAGCACCCTGTTCTGCACGATCAACCAAGCGAGCAGCCGGCACTTGGCAGGAGCCCAAGCCAGCCAGATTGAGGTCGTGAGTGGGGACGATGTAGACCCAAGGAACTGCAACCTGTAAACGGATGCCGACGAGAAACTACCATTTTCCGTGAGGCGCCAGGAGAAGGTGTCGGGCGCTGCCACAAGAAGATTCAGTCCAGCTGCAGTCGTCTAAAGGCTGACAAAGTCAGGCAGCAAGTCTGGCGAGACACGTCCTTCCAAGTCCCTGACCCAACGCTGCTCATGGACCGCGTCAGCGAGGAGGCGGTTCTTTCACCGCGACGCAACATAGAGGTCCGGAAAGAGGATAAAGGGCGCCCGGCCTCCATCAAGCCAACTGTCAAGCCAAAAGCGAGCAGTTCGCCCATCACCAATGCAAGCCGTCGTCGCAGCCGCGAAGAGCCGTTTCTCTGCCACCGAGCAAGGGGTAGGCATACCGATCCAAGGCTTCTCCGGCGAGACGCGCTCCAGCCAAAGCCACTTGAGGCGGGAGGGAGGCGCAGTGCTAGCCTCTCTCGCTCTCGCTCGTAGGAGGGGAGCAGAGCGTGGACCAGCTCGCCCTCGTCCCCGACTAGGATTCGCGAGATGTCAGGCACGCCGCACATGCAAGGCTTCATGTCTGCCACTGTCGCTGCCGCTGTCCCGTTGGCATCTCCTGCTGCTCCGCCCCTGCAAGGTGTGCCCGTGATGTCCTTCGAGCCGGACATGCAGCCCTTCCACTCCGAGCTGCATGCGTTCTGGATCGAGCTCTCAAGGGCAGATCCACTGCTGCTGGCATGCAGTCCACCGCAAGCGCATGGTCGTGTGTGCCCCATCTGGTCGCCCTTGCTGGCTGAGGACGAACGGCTCTGGCCTGAACACGAGACTGCATCCGAGCCCTGGATGGGCCTCACGCCCCTGGAGTTGGGCCTCGCGCCTACCGAGCTAGGACTCGAGCCCATGTGTGCGACGCTAGACATGCCGTCCGAGTCTGGGCCTAACTTGAAGCTCACCGACCAGTTCGGGCCCGTCTCGCCCTGGTCTTTGTTGGGCGTCCTGGACTTAGTGGCCTCTGACGGCCCCCTCTCTGCACCGCCACCGCTTGCTGCTGTCGCGCCTGAGTTGCCGGTGGAGGAGCTTGCCGGACAGATGCAGGCCCTGGAGGTAGATGGTAGCACGACCTTCCTAGCCAAGGTGTTTGGGCTGCTGCCTGCCTCGATCATGGGCGCTCCGCCCGTCTTCGCCCCGTTCGCTGCCAAGGAGAATTTCACGGTGCCTATCCCCACTGATGTTGCTCCGCCCGAGCTGCCGCGCCGTGCCAGTGGCCGCCAGGCCAAGTCCAAGATGGCGCTCACCCAGGAACAGAGGGCACAAGCGCGTCTTGCCAAGCAGCTCGCCTTCATCGACAATCCGCAGCAGTTCAACCCGACTGTACGCGCCAAGTACGTCGCGCGCTTCCGCACGCCGCTGGGGAATTTCACCTCCAAGATTGGCCGCGTTGTTGGCCTCCACTCCATGGCACGCATCCGACTCCCTGATGACCAGCTGGCAGAACTAGCCGGTGAGGAGCTTGGCGGCATTGTCTGACCGCCCGGTCCGCTTTGCTGCTATCTGCTGTTTGGGTTTGTTTAGTTCCTATGTTAGAACAAAACCTGTTTGCCGGTAGGTGCCAGTTTATGTTTGTGTATGTGGCTGCTGCAGCTACCTTTGGGGCTGATTGTGGCTTATCCGCTCTTGCTCCTTCATGTTTGTCTAGCTTGCGGTGTCGTCACCGGGCGCAACGCGTTGTACTGTGCCTGTTCTCCAAATTGTGTGTGCTCCTCGTTAGAGTGCATGCTCTGTTTTGTTCAGTCCAGTTGTTTACTTGGGTTTCGCTGAGTTTGATCAATGGATAAGGCCTTTTCCATCTTAAACTGGAATCCGAGTGGCCTCAACGCGCCGGCGAGGCGACTTGCGGTGCAGTCCCTTGTGGACCAAGTCCGTTGCTCGATCTTGTATCTACAGGAGACGAAGCTGGCTACGTTCTCTGATGAGCTCTTGCGCCATACGGTCAGCCCTTCCCTCGACGGCTCGGCCTTCCTACCGGCTGATGGAACCCGTGGCGGTGTCTTGCTTGCCTGGAACAGCTCCACCTTCACCGCCGACCAGATTGAGGTCTCCTCCTTCTCAGTCTCGGCGCGCCTCTCGCCGTGCACGGGCGGCGCGCCCTGGACTATATCCACGGTCTACGGCCCGTCCGACGATGCGAGGAAGCCTCTGTTTCTGCAGGAGTTGATCGACCTCCGAGGATGCGTCATTGGGCCATGGCTTATCCTCGGCGACTATAATCTGATTTACGAAGCCCGTGACAAGAATAACAACAACCTTGATCGGGCCATGATGGCGCGGTTCAGAGCAGCCCTGAATGCAAGCGAGCTTAAGGAGATTAAGCTCACGGGACGGCGGTTCACTTGGACCAACGAGAAAAGTGTGCCCACGATGTGCCGCCTTGACCGGGCCTTCTGCGATGCGGACTGGGACTGCTACTTTTCCAACGCGAGGCTACAGCCCCATGCGTTTGCCATGTCTGACCATTGCCCATTGATTCTCACATGCGAGTCGCCGATCCCGCGCCAGCCCCGCTTTCGTTTCGAGGCGTATTGGGTTCATGTTGAGGGCTTCTCCCAAGTCGTCTCCCAAGCTTGGACCGAGGCCTGTGTCGCGCGTGATGCCATCGGCCGGCTGCAAGAGAAGATGGAGTGTACTGCTAGGGCCCTTCGCATTTGGAAAAAGAACTATATTGGCGACACTAAGCTGCAGCTGATCTTCACAGGTAGCTCGGAAAATATGTTGGACAATCCCAAATAGTGAATAATGCACCTTCTGAAAAAATCACTCTTCTCACGGAGATGGCTCCCTCTCCTGGCTCTCGCGAGCGCGCTCCGCCTCCTTCCCCTCCGGCCTCCGCAACCGGCTCTCCGGTCCTCTCCCCTTCCCCACCTACGCCGGCGAGATCGTTGAGGGCTTTACCCTCTCGCGAGCACGCTACCATCTCCGACCGGGCAGCAGTTTCCTCGCAGAGCGATCCTGAGTTTTTCGCGCTGCGATGGAGGATTGCGTCACGAAAGTCGATGCGCGGCGTCTCCGCGCGACCTCTCACTGCTGGGGTGGCCGCGCCTTCCTCAACCCCCGCCATTAATGGTGTCTCCTTCGTCTTGAGCTCGCAGGAATTTTTGAATCCTGCTACCCCACCGCGCAGTGTCTCTGGTGTGTCTGTTGACGGATGCTCGCCAGGTGTCGTTCTCCGCACCCCTACATCGGCTCCGGTGGTTACGGCTTTCCGCCGCCCGCCTCCGGCCAGAGAAGACTTGTCGGAGATTTCGGAGTTCTACGGCCAGCTATGGGTTATCCCCTCCCCTCACCCCGCTAGGGTTTCCAACACCAATCTATTCTGGATCCCGAGGAAGCTGGTCACATCTCGCTCCTTCTCGATCCATGATTGCTTTCCAGCCCGTCGTTTAGGGAAGTCCGCCCCCATACCAACTCAGATCAAGTTCTCTGAGCTCTGGGCGGGGCAACACAATCGATTGTCCTTCGTCGAAGCTCTGAAGCAGTCGACGATGGCGGACCAAGGCCGGGGTGGAGGGGGCGGTCGTCGTGGGTACCAGCGTCGTCCGCAGCGCCCCCCCACAACCGCCCCTACGCGTACCAATTCCGGTGGTCACAATGGCGGCGGTGGCTCCTCAGCCGGCGACAGCTGCTCCCCCGGCTGCTCCAACGCGCCCCCGAGCACCACCGTTCGTTGAGGTACAGTTACCGGTGGCCCCTGCTCCCATTCAGGCCTTAGAGCCGCGCTATGCGGGGATGATTTGCTTCAACTGTGGGGATCCGGGCCATTTTGTGGGAAATTGCATCCGCACGAAGCTTTGTTTCATCTGTAATCTGCCTGGTCATCCTGTGGATAATTGCCCTGAATGGGTCAGTCAACATCCTCTCTCTGCTTACTTTGGGAGTGCGGCTGCTGGGCTAGGGTTCTACCACATGGATGCCCCACCACCAGCACAGACTGGATGGATCAATTTCCGTAATTGTGTTGTGGTGACTGTCAGGCGTGGCGAGATTTCACATGCTGAACTGGAAAATCATCTGTCTGCTGCATTCTGTAAAGCGCAGGCATGGCCCTGGCAAGTCAAGCAACTGAAGGCAAAGGAATTTCTAGTCAGATTTCCCCCTTGGAAGAATGTAGCAGAACTGATTGAGTTGCCCGCGTTCGACTTGGTAATGGATGCGGTGACTGTGAAAATTACCAAGTGGGATGGGGGAGGAGAGGTGTATGCCGAGTTGCAGGACATCTGGTTACAGGTTGAAGGAATCCCTCCCAAATGGTGTGCCTGGTCAGTGTTTGCTCAGTTGGCTTCTTGTTTTGGGATCCTGGTTAATGTGGATTGGCAATTCCTTTTCAAGAACTTCTATCACAAAGCCAGGATCCAGATAGCTTGCAAAGATCCTTTCAAGATTCCTGCTGAAAGAGTGGTGGAGATGAAGAAGAAATTGTTTGTTCTGACCCTGTCTGTGGAAGGTTTGGCTGAGCTGATCTCACCGTCTGATAATGATGATGATAACAACAACGCTGATGAAGGTTTTGATGACCTGGATGATGGTGTGGATGATGAGGACAAGAACATGGATACTGATAAGAGAGAAGGCTCTCATCCTGACAAGAGTTCTCTTGCTGTTTCCGTGACCTCGGCTTCTCATAGAACTGTCCCTATAGAGATGCTGGTGGTTGATGTTCCTATACAAGCTCGTGGTGAGAATGCTCCTCTATCTCCCTCAAGCTGTAGTGCGGCACAAAAAGCTGTTACTCCTGTCACAATCCAGGAGATCGATATAGGCTGCGAGACCCCCCTGTTGAAGTCTGTGGACATTGCCCGATACACCAATACTCTTGATGACCAACAGTCTGAGGGGGTGAAACATTGCGCCCACCTCTTGCGTGATATGGAGGTTTCGGATGGCTCTGATTCAGAGGGGGACTTAGCTGAGAATGCTCCAGGAACAATTGATGTGGAGGTGGCTAAGATGCTGGGATCAACAAAGAGATCTTTGTTTCCTCCTTCTGGATCCATCCCAGATCCCCTCCCTTCCCCTACCAAAAATACCACTAAATGGGGCCCTGTCCCTGCTACAAGACAGTCCAAAAGAGCTGGAGCTAAGGACAATGTGCTGGAGAAAGCAAAAAAGAGACAGATGCATAGGAATCTTGAGATTCCTCTTCCTTTTAAAGGTAATTCTTATGCTATCCTTACCCCTTCTATATTAAGTAACCTTGCGGTTAATGTGGGGATAGACATTGGAATGGACCAAACTGAACATGATAACATTATTTCTGATATGGTAACTGCTGAGAAAAATTCTTGTTTACAATTTGCTGACAACAACCCTGAAATAGTTCTCCCAGATTCTATTGATATCTCCTTCTCTCCTGAACATTCTTTGAATGTAGAAGAGAGTATCAATGACCAGAATCCCATCATTGGTGATGATCCTGAGAAATCCCCCTGGATTCTGGTCAGAAAGAAAAAAAAGGTCTTATGACCTGGAAAAAAAAACATATTGATCCATGATAGGTCTCTCATGGAATACTAGAACCCTGGGTAATCCAGGCAAGTGGCAATGTATTGCAGATGTGATTTCCAGTCACAAGGTGGACTTCCTTAGTTTTCAGGAGACTAAGAAAGAAACCATTTCAGACAGCTTCTTCTCTTTTATCTCTGGTAACTGTAATTTTACTTGGCATTATTTGCCTGCTATAGGTACTTGTGGGGGTATCCTTATGGGTTTCAAAGAGAGTTTATTTGAGATCATTGGCTTTGTGGATAAAAAGTATTGCATTATTGCAACTGTGAAAAATAAAACGGATAACTTAGTTTGGCAGTTTGTTACAGTTTATGGGACGGCTTATGCTGAGTACAAATTAGAATTCATTGCTGAGTTACATGATGTTCTTTCTGTCTGTACCTATCCTACCATTGTGGGTGGAGATTTCAATTTAACTAGAACTTGTAGAGACAAAAGTAATGGGAATATTAACTTGCACTGGGCTCAGTTGTTTAATGACTGGATCAACTCTTGGGGGCTCATTGACCTTAAGATTTCTAACAGATCATTTACATGGTCTAATAACCAAGCTGATCCAATTATGGCCACTTTGGACAGATTTCTTACCTCTACTTCCTGGGACTCCCTCTTCCCTCTCTCTACTGTTAGAGCTCTTGCTCGAACTGGTAGTGATCACACCCCTCTCTTATATGATTCTGGAGCCATTAGGCCTCAGTCTCAGAGACTTTTTAGATTTGAGAAGTGGTGGCTGTCCCAGGCTGACTTCCCCCCTTTGATGGAAAAAGTTTGGAAGTCCCCTTGCACTTGCAACAACTCTTGGGAGTTTTGGCTTAAGAAGATGAAACATGTGAGACAAACCTGTAGAGGTTGGAACTCTAATGTGGAAGCTGCCCTTAAAAAGAAAAAGAAGGACTTATTAACTGAGTTTGATATCCTTGATGTTTTCGCTGAACAAAAAAGAATTGATAATGATGATAGGAAAAGGATGAAGGAGATTGAGTCTGAGCTCAAGAGCATCTGGTCCTCTGAGGAGTCCAAAGCTTGGCAGAGGTCGAGAGACAGAGATATCTTAGAGGGTGACAATAATATTGCCTACTTCTTGGCTATTGCTAGCCAAAGAAGACGCAAAACTAGGATTTGTGCCCTTCAAGGACCCTATGGGTTAGTAGAAAATACTAAAGATATTCTTGACATTGCTACCTCTTATTACAAAAATCTTTTTGGGTTTGAACCTAGGCCAAATATCCATCTCTCCCCCTCTTTCTGGGAGAACCATGAGATGGTCACTATGGAGGATAATGTTTCTTTAGAGAAACCTTTTTCTGAAAATGAAATCAAGTTAGCCATTTTTGGGTCTTATGCTGCAGGTGCCCCTGGACCTGATGGTCTTTCCTTTCTTTTTTACCAGAGATTTTGGGATCTCATCAAAACTAATCTCATGCACTTGATTGCTGACTTTGAGAAGGGCATCTTGCCTCTGGAAAGATTCAATTTCTCACTTGTGACTCTTATCCCTAAGGAGGCCAATAATTTAGGCCTATTTCTCTTGGTAACTGCTGCATTAAAATTATTACTAAAGCTTTGACTAATAGACTTTCTCCCATTGCTGAGAGATTAGTCTCCTCTAACCAAACTGCTTTCCTTAAAGGAAGATTCATTTTGGAGAGTGTGGTCTCTGCCCATGAAATTATCCATGAAATCCATTCTTCTGGAGAGAGGGCTTTAATCCTTAAGATTGATTATGAAAAAGCCTATGACAGGGTAGATTGGAGCTTCCTTGAGGAAATGCTCCTATCTAGAGGTTTTAGTCCGGTCTGGGTCAAACTCCTTATGAGCATTCTTAATTCTGGTACTCTCAGTATTAGGATTAATGAGGAGATTGGCCCCTACATTATCCCTGGTAAAGGCTTGAAGCAGGGTGATCCTAGCTCCCCCATTCTTTTTAACCTTATTGCTGATGTGTTTTCTAAAATGCTTGAGAAGGCTGCTAGGCAAGGGATCATCTCTGAGCTGATGCCTAATGTGTGTCCTGGAGGTATCATCAGCTTACAGTATGCTGATGATACCATCCTCTTCCTTGAGGAAGATCAGGAAAAAGCTAGACATCTAAAGTGGTTGCTGGCTTGCTTTGAAGCAATGTCAGGACTTCGTATCAATTTCCATAAGACTGAACTCCTGTCTCTTAACCTTTCCCCTGAGCTTGATAAGGTTTATGCCAGTATCTTCTGTTGTAAGTTGAGCTCCTTTCCTTTAAAGTACCTTGGAGTTCCCTTGCACTTTGCTAAACTTAGGAGAGAAGATATTCAACCCATAGTAGATAAGATCTTTTCTAAGTTGGGAGGCTGGAGAGGGAGGCTACTCTCTTATGGGAAGAAGCTAGCTCTGTTAAAAATTTGTATTGCCAGCATCCCCGCTTACCTCCTCTCTGTCATCCAATTCCCCAAGTGGGCTATTAAAGCCATCAACTCTCATATGTCTATTTTTTTCTGGGGAGATGAGGAGGACCATCACAAATATCATTTAGCTAATTGGGGGGCTATATCCCAGAAAAAAGATTTTGGTGGACTGGGAATTCAAAACCTGCAAGATTTTAACCTGTGTCTTATGGCATCTTGGGTTAAGAGATTTCTGCACGTTGAGAACCAACTCTGGAAAAAAATCATTGATGCAAAGTATGACACTGCCTCACCAAATATCTTTTGGTCTAACCCTATCAACAAGTCTCCTTTCTGGAAGAGTTTTCTCTGTGCTGCTAAGGCAGTGAAACATGGGTACTACTGGAAGATTGGTAATGGTAACCGTGTGAAGTTTTGGTCGGATCAATGGTATGGTAATTGTTGTTTGGCAACTGCCTTCCATGATTTGTTCCAATTTGTTAATGAAAAAGAGAGTACGATTGCCCAAGTTTGGGATGGGGTGAATTTGAAACTGTCCTTTACTAGATGTGTTGATCATTTAATGATGCAGAGGTGGCTTGAGCTGCTGAACATTGTTAGGAATCTTAACCTTACTGATCTTCCTGACACTGCACACTGGAAGTATGATGGTAAAGGGAGCTATACCACATCTTCTTGTTACACCATAGTCAATTTCGGGGGGGTTACCCCTCTGTTCGCCCCCCACATTTGGGACTTGGCTGTTCCTGCTCGCATCCATATTTTTCTTTGGCTTCTTATCAATAACAAGATTCTTACTCGGGATAACCTGAATAAGAGGCGGTTGGTAGATGATCAGACCTGTGTTTTCTGTTCTGAAACAGAAACTGTCTCTCATCTGTTTTTTGATTGTGTGGTGGCCCAGCTATGCTGGAAAAGTCTAACTGAATGTTTGCAGCTACCGGTTATCACCAAGTTAAATGATGTTTGTTCCTTGTGGAGCAATAAGAAAAATGTTGTTGCTAATGTCATCAGCTCTGCTGCCTTATGGGCGATTTGGAAAGTACGTAACTCGTTTTGTTTTCAGGCATCCAGCTGGGTAAACATCAAGGTGTTATGGACAGAGATGATCGGTTTGCTATGTCGCTGGCGTCCGCTGTACAAGAATTTGTCGCTGCTGGAGAGAGGGATCAAGGTCTTGGAACGGATGCGTGGGGAACTGTTGCGGATAGCTTGGATACCACCTTGAACCTGTCGGAGGAAGAGCGCCTTCATAACCTGACGAAGATCGTTGGCTGGGCAGTGTCGCCCTAGTTCAGCCTCGATTCTGAAGTTTGGGGTCTCTGTCTTGCATTGAGGCCAAACTCTGTTTCTTCTAGTATTGCGTTTTGCTGGTTCCGTTTGCTGTAATCCGAGGTCCTGTACTGCTATGCTATTTTGTTCAGAAAATGAATGGAACGGGGGGCAACCCTTTTATTCTAAAAAAACTAAGCTGCAGCTGCTAATGGCTCAAGACACGGTGTTGCTGCTAGATGCGGCGCAGGAGTTCTGGCAACTCGAGCCAGATGAACCTGAGCTTAGAAAGGCTCTCAAGTCTAGGATCCTTGGCCTGGTCGTGGTTGAGAGGATTCGCATTCGGCAGTGTGCTAGAGTTAATTGGCTGAAGGTTGGAGACGCGAACACCCGCTTTTTCCACCTAAAAGCCAATGCGCGGAGAAGGAAGAATTTCATTCCCTCCCTCTCGGGTGCACATGGTGTTGCTACGGAGCATGGACACAAAGCTCCTATCATCAAGGATTTCTTTCAGGAAGTGCTTGGGACACCAGCGAGTGCCACTGCGGTTTTTTATTGGGATAGCCTTGGGATGCCTTCCTTGGATTTGTCAGAGCTTGACGAAGCTTTCTCGGCTGAGGAAGTCCTGGTAGCCATTGCCGACCTGCCTGCGGACCGTGCGCCGGGGCCGGATGGGTTCAGTGGAGCTTTCTTTAAAGAAGTGGCACCTATTATCATCCAAGATCTGCTACTTGCTTTCCGACAGATTTTTCAAATCAGCCGCACTAGTCTGCACAAGATGAACGACGCTCATGTTGTCCTAATTCCAAAAGTCGACGGTGCTGCCTCCGTTGGTGACTTCCGCCCGATCAGCGTGTTTCACAGCTTCTCTAAGCTCTTCATGAAGGTCCTGGCGTCAAGGCTGGCCAAGCATATTGGTGAGCTGATCTCGCCGGCTCAGAGCGCATCCCTTCACGGGCGCTCCATCCAGGATAATTTCCTGCTTGTGCAAGGCCAAGTCCGTCGTCTGCACCGATCCAAGTTCCCTTCCATGCTGGTGAAGCTTGATATAGCCAAGGCTTTCGACAATGTCTTGTAGGTCTATTTGCTAGATATGCTCCGAGCTAGGGGGTTCAGCCAGCGCTGGTGTGATTGGATTGCCTTGCTACTCTCTACCGCCTCCTCCAGAGTGATTCTCAATGGGATTGTGGGAGACAAGATCCGACATTGTCGCGGGCTACGGCATGGCGACCCCCTATCACCGTTCCTCTTCATCCTTGCCATGGAGCCGTTGCAGCGGATCATTGCCATGGCGGTTCAGGAAGGGGTTCTCTCGCGGCTGCGTGGTCAGGCTAATAGCGTCCGCACCTCGCTCTACGCGGATGATGCGGTCTTTTTCATTAACCCTGTCAAGGTTGAGTTCGAGGCGGTTCGCTCTATCCTACAACGCTTTGGCGATGTCACCGGGCTGCGTGTCAACTTTGACAAAACCAGTGGCATCCCAATCTGCTGCAGTGCCCTCGACGTCGCCCGACATTGTTTCCCCTCGGAGCACGGATCGGCACCTTGCCTTGCAAGTTTCTCGGGCTTCCGTTGAGTCTGCGCAAGCTTCACAAGGTGGACTTCCAGCCTCTCCTTGACCGCATTGCTGCACGGCTTGCTTGCTGGAAAGCAAAGCTGCTCTCTGTCGCGGGCCGCCTGGTCTTGCTCAATGTCGTGTTGTCTGCACTCTCTCTACTGGATTTCGGTACACGCAATGCCGGCTTGGGTGCGAAAAGCGATCGACAAGTTGAGGCGCACCTGGCTGTGGAGAGGCGAGGATTCATGCCATGGTGGGCACTGCAAGATCGCGTGGAGCAGGATCTGCAGGCCGCGTGACCTCGGGGGGCTAGGCATTGTTGACACTGGAGTATTATCAGATTCAGAATAGCAGTGTTGTTGCTGGTGCACACTGGCGGTTAGTATTATTAGAAGTCCTTTCGCTGATCCGGAAAAGAAAATCTGCACATAGGCTGCATCAGTCCAAAATGCTCAAGGCTCCTCCTGCAGTATCGTTGATCTTGATCTTTTTATTTTGAGCGATATGGTTGAATGTTGATCATGTAGGCATCCATTTAGGGTGCGTTTGGTTATCTGGGCCGATTTTTCATCTCCCTGCACCCAGTGAGATAAGATGCACTACGCGTTGCAAACGCGAAGTGGGCCAAAATGCCCTGTCGTTTGGTAGCTCGAGAGGAGTCTTTTCTGCCCCGTAGAGATTTGGCCTTTGGCTGTTTGGTTGGCGGCTTTGAAACCTCTGTAAACAGCCCAGAGCGGGCATGCGGCTGGTTTCAACCCAAATGGTAAGTTCTTCCCTTGAGTTGGTGAGGCTACCAGTTACACAACATTACAGATACACGAAACAGACAACAACAACAACTTCAGATGGATTGTGATTCAGATAACACATAGTTCAGACATTACGGATAACGTATAGTTCAGATCATAGTACCGACAACACAAACTAAAAGAAGAACAAACTAACAAGAGTAAACTAGGCATCCTCCTCCATGACTTTGCCACAAGTGTTGCAATACAATTTAAGCCTTCCAAGACATTGTTCGACTAGAACATTGGGCATCTCTGACGGGGTTTCACTAATGAACGAGCACACACAGCAGGTCCAGAAAGCAAGTACGACGATGAGGAGCGCGGTGGACTGGAGGTTGGCAACATCCGATGTAGCAGCATGGCCAACATGACCGGCCTATAGGCTGGACAACAAGGCCGACCGTCTAAGACGCCTAGAAAAGAAAAACACATGACATTATAGCATATAGTAATCACTATGTTCTTATTCGTTAATCTTCTCTAAAATTTTAAACCACAAATGACTTTTCTGCTCAACAACTCACAACTTTGACTATAATTTTCACTTATATGATATGTTTATAAGATATAGCATAAATACATATGAAAACAGTATTCCACGAGGCAAAATACAACGATGTCAATTGTACAATCTCAATCCATACTCTTGGGTATCATTAGTGGACATTACCGTGAGTTAGAGATGGTGAAATATCATGCTTGTCTAACATTTTGGCACGACAGGAGTATTTAAACATAAAAAATTGTTAATTTACAGAGCAAATAAACACCACGTGACGTTTGGGACGTAAGAGAACAATATGACCGACACAACAAGTTTAGTTACATGCTTTTTCTTTCCGGTGTGCAATGTATGTTTTTGTTGAAATTACTTGTTCAATTTCGTGCAGCAAATTTTATTTCATAAATTGTATGGAGAAACCTGTGCACACCAGATGATAACAAGCATAATGCATAATATGGTAGAAGAGAAATAAACTTACATACGCAAACATATTAAAATACAACTAATTTTCATTGGTTATTACTCTAAACAATGTTGCCTGAATACCAAGTAGAAAGTATGCACCCTTTGTTAAATGTTGACTTACTAGACATGTTTACCATGAAAAAGTAGTGTAATTGATTTAGTTTATACTCTATAAGTTTGTTTGAAGACATTTAATTAATCATACACTAGAAACTTCTATTGAGACATTTATTAGATCATACTCCTCACAATTTTTTTACGGTGCATAGTTATAAATTGGATAGAGCATGCATTATATAAACATAATTTTTGAACAAACTTTCTTCCAAAATACAACTTACTATCTTTCAATAATATTCAAAAAATAACACAGAAGAATATTCACTAATATTGTCAATTATGTCGTTACATTATGCGAACAAATAGAAAAATATATTTGTAATACTCTAACACGCTAAAAAGAAGACATATAAGTACAAAAGTTTAGTATAAATTGTCTTATTGTTACATATCTTTCAAAACAACTCTGTAGCATTGTCTCCCCAATTTAATCTTCTTTGATCTTTTATTGGTAAAGAAAAAGTTCAACACAGTTAAGCCTTAGTCGTACTTTAAGTTGAAACTAAAAAATAATAACAACAAGATGCGAAATAGATAACACTACCGTCTCACGGGCCTTTTCAAAATCCGCCTCAAGTTTTGCTCTTTCGAACACCCTCTAACAGAAACTCTTGTGAAAGAAAATGAAACCATCATTAGTCAACGCAATTCTAAGTTCATAGTCCTGTGCAATATATAATAAGAAGTCATCGACTGACTAAACAAAATCTATAAGTATATAAATTAAGGCTGAAGGTTCAATACACTATACATGTCTCATTACTATTTTACATCTCTTAAACTTAGCAGAGCATTAAATATTTCAAGCATAGGGCTGAAAAAAATTGAATGCTATGTTTCGTCCATTATTTGCCTATAAATAGAAGTAGCTAGTGCAAGTATAAAAAATTTATCAGAAGGTAATGTGTAAAATAGTGTACAAAGAAAGAAACCTTCATCATAAGGGATACTAGCCCTTGACTGGCTACAAATAGAAAATTACGTGAGCCAAATGGTTCTATTGTAACGCCCCCGGTTTATAACCAATTAGATAATTGTTTGTTCTGTTTGGGCATCATCAGGCATCATTTCACCGTGCATGTTCTTATTAAATCAATTAAAAATATTATTTGTTGCAAAACCTATTTGTGTTTTACAAATGATAAATCTCTCTTTTTTTTCTCCCTCTAATTATTTTTCCCTCTTCTCTAAAATTTTGTCCCTCCTTTCTTTACTCTTTATCTCTCTTTTAATTCTAGACAAAAGGCGATATGGTAGCAAATGCGTACTGGGCCAAGAGAACTTCCAGTGGCCCATTCTCCTTCCAGCCCGAAGCCACGTACCTGTCAAACCCATTCGCTCCTTTCTTCCTCCTCTGTACGATCGAGCGGAGCCGGGTTGGACTAGGGAAAGGGTGGTCTTCGCGAAGGTCTATTTCGTGGCCCCGCACGTGAGCTGCTGCCGCCACGTGGACACGCAAATTGAGGTGGTCCCGCGCATGAACAGATCCAGATTCAAATTTAGATTTAGATCTGGATCTTTTATTAAATTTGTACAAAACATAAATTATGATAGTACATCAACGCAGAACGAGATGTACAGCAACGCAGACCGGGCTGTACAACAACACAGACCGGGTTGTACAGCAACACAAATCAGTTTGTACGTACAGTAACTTCGACCGGATTGTACAGCAACGGAGACCGCGTTGTACAACAACACACAGACCGGGTTGTACAGCAACATAGACCGGGTTGTACAGCAACACAGGACATGTTGTACGTAGAAATACATTCGAGTTGTACAAACAACTACACGTAGCAAGTTGTACGTATAACTACAAAATTCAGTTTGTACGTACGACTACACTTAGGGTGTACAAAACATACACAATCCGAAGTACAAAAAAAAAGTGAAACCTATCAATATGGGATCTAGTTTTGAAGATCTCGACGCGAGGAGTTCAAAAGTGAAAACGGTTCATAAAACAGATAAACGGTTCTCAAGATATTTCGTTTTTAAAAAACGAATCTCAAAATAAATGCACGTACAACCCTCTGCCCCAGGGAGCTGCCACTTGTCACCGCGTGGAAAAAAGGTGGGAGCAGAAACGAACGAAATTGCGACACTTGTCAGCACCGGAGCGCACGCGCGTGGAACTTTGCGAAGGGAACCCTTTTTCTAAGGATTTCCAGCGGAGCCACGTTTCCCCTAGTAACTGAAAGTGCATGGTTGCCCCCATACGTGATTTTGGTAATGAATGACAATCCTTATGGACTAATGTTTACATTGAGATATTCTTATAGATTTTGTCCATGGGAAAATATAGGAGTTCATGTGTTGGACTCTTCAAGATGACATAATGACCAATGCTCTATTCAAGGGTTAATATGAAGAATGGTCATGTATAGAGTTGAGTTCATCGCAAGTATGGCTTGGAATAGAAGATTGAGTGAACAATCATGTTTACCCCCAAGCCATCTTACATATCAAGAGAAGAAGATGAAGAGCAAGTTCAATATGATGCATCTCGGAAGATATCTTTTGATTGAATCTTGCAAAGGAGACATGAAGACGAAGCTTAGCGAGGCCCTCCCATAATGGAGTATGGGGGAGCATTTGGAGAAGTCCTCATTAAGCATGTGCTAGCAAGCACAATCAAGAAAGGTGTTTCAACTTGAGAGAGTCAAGATCGTCATCATCGAGCTCAAGTGGAATGCGCAAGGCAAAGGTATGATCTTGATAGGTTTTCTATTTTACCGGTCTCATGGTGTTAGTGGGAGACCGGGTTTTATGATAGATGGCGTACTATCAAGAGGGGCTCTCGAGTGAGTAACTTGATTGCATCTTTGTGGAGAGCTCAAACCTTTGCATACTTGCCATTTAATCTTTCTTGGTTCTTACTTGGTTTTTCTCCTTGTCGAGTTTTGGTGCTTGTTGTGATCTTCACGACAAGCCCAAGTTCACCGAAAACGAATTTCATATGGAAAACTTGTTGCGTTTTCGGTTTTGGAGGTTTGCCGATCATTCCTTTTTAGAGAGATTTTAACCTCCTCCATTTGGTTTTATCTTCCATTGTTGTACTATGAGGTTTATCTGCATGATCTTGTAAAGCTCTTCGTTGTGATTCCAACGAGCCAAAAATCATCGAAAACGGAGTCCGGATGGAAAAGATATTGACGTTTTCGTTATCGGTTTTGCTGCAGTTTTTCCTAGGCCGGAGTCTCCGGTCCTAGACCGGAGTTTCCGGTCTGTGCATGACCGGAGTCTCCGGACTCAACGTTTTTCTCCAAACGTTGTTCAGCCCCTGGTGGGGGGCGGAGTTTCCGGCCCTAGAGGCCGGAGTTTCCGCCCCTGGATGAACTTTCCGGCCCAGGGCACCGGAGAGTTTGCCCAAGCCTCGGCTGTGTTGATAGTGTTCAGCGCCTGGTGGGGGCCGGAGTTTCCGGTCCTAGTAGGCCGGAGTTTCCGCCCCTGGCCGGAGTTTCCGGCCCTAGTGACCGGAAACTCCGGTGTGAAGTTTTCCTGCAACGGCTCTTTTTCGTGGGACCTATAAAAAGGCCCCTTCTTCCCCAGAGAGAGCAGCTCTTCTAAGCACGAATTTTCCCCCTCTCTCTCCTCCATTGTTGACCTTGGAAAGCTTGCCCCTCTCTCATTTCCTCCCATGATTCTTGCATATCTTTGAGGGATTTGAGAGAGGAGATCTAGATCTACATTTCCACCAATCCATCTCTCCTCTAAGTGAGGGGAACCTAGTAGATCTTGATCTTGGAGTTCTTGGTGCATCTCCTCTTTGTTCTTCCTCTCTTATTCCCCCATAAGCATTTGTTGCTTTGTTGGAATTCGAGAGTGAAGGATTTGAGCACTTGTGCTCTTGCCTTTTGCATTTGGTGCATCGGTGTGCTCTCCACGAGGATTCGTGGAAGTTGAAAGTTTGTGAGCTTGTTACTCTTGGGTCCTTGGACCCTAGACGCCTTTGTGGTGGTTGGACCCTTGTGTGGTCACTTGAAGCCGTTCGGGAGCCCCCAATCCCATTGTGGGTTGTGCCCCGAATAGTTGTTGGAGGCCGTTCGGGAGCCCCCAATCCCATTGTGGGTTGTGCCCCGGATTGTTGTTGAAAGGCTCCGGATTCCGCCTCGAAGGAATTCCGATAGTGGAAGGTGAACCAAGCCTTTGTGGTGCAGTTCATCGGAGAAGAAGGTGAAACCTTTGTGGTTGTTGAACCGTTGTGTCGGTTCACACCTCTCCAACGAGACGTACTCCCTTAACAAGGAGGAACTCGGGAATACATCCTCGTCTCCGCGTGCCTCGGTTATTTCTATACCCGAGCTTTTACTTATGCACTTTACATTGTGATAGCCTTCATGCTTGAAGTATTCTATATTGCTATCACCTTGTTGTTTGTCTTGCTTAGCATAAGTTGTTGGTGCACATAGGTGAGCCTAGTTTATTTAGGTTGTCGGCTTGTTAATTTAAACATCTAGTTTTATTCCGCAATTATCAAGACTAAACCGGAAAAGTTTTAAACCGCCTATTCACCCCCCCTCTAGGCGACATCATTGTCCTTTCAATTGGTATCAGAGCCTGGGCTCTCTTGTTGGGCTTTACCGCCTAGAGAGTAAAAGATGTCGTTTCGAGAATTAGTGCACGATCCCACTTTCATATTCGATGGCACAAATTATGATGTTTGGAAAATCCGCATGCTTAATCTATTTAGGGCCATGGGTCCAAATTATGTTAAGAGGATTGTAGATGTGTGTTTATCTCCTCCAAAGGATTCTCATGAATTATCTTTAGAGGATGAGATAAACTCTCATCTCGAGACTCAAGTTACTAATGGTCTTATGTGTGCTTTGACCGATGTAGTTCTTGCTTCAATCATGCCTTTTCAAAATGCACATGAGCTTTGGACCAAGCTTCAAGATATATATGAAGTGTCCAAAATTATTGAGGATGATTGTTCTCCTTCCACTTCCGGCCGTGATGAGTTCACAACTTCGTCCACTTCACCAGCATGTGATTTGTCACAAGGTAATGATATGGTGAGTGGTGATAGACATTGCATTGTTGATGGTGAATATTCTATTGACTATACTTCATCTCTATCTCATTGCAATGTTCTATCTTTAGACTTAAACTCCTCTAGCACTCCAAACGCCATACATGCTAGAGTTGATAGTCTTTGCATATCAAGTAATAGTTGTTTAACTCAATATAATGATGATATGCTCTCCATGTCTTGTTGTCATGAAAATAATGCTTCCATATCCTCTAGTATTTGCATGACTAAAAATGTAGAGGAATCCCAACATTTGTTGAAACAAGACATGGACCTCAATGGTGCTTCAAGTAATTCTTCATCCTCCTCGCCCATTAATCATGTTTGCCTCATGGCTAAGGATTCCAAGGTAACTACTACCTCGAATCCCGAGATATGTGATGATGTGGTTGAGGACCCTCATGAAGAAGATTTTGACATTGAAACCTTAACCAAGAAGGGTGAGATTGTTCTTGGTGCTCTTCCCAAAGGTAGTGAAGCTATCTCTTCTCTATGTGAAATTGTTGCTCATGGTATTAAATGTATAGAAATCATTGAGGATTTGGATACTCAATTTGAGCAAAAATGTAAAATTGAGAGAGAAGATGCTATTGAAAAAGCATCCTTAGAGAATGCACTTGACGAAGAGCAAGAGCTTCGAGTGTCTCTTCAGGAGAGACTTGAATCTCTTGATGAATCAAATAATCTTATCACTAGTAAAATCATTAAGGAAAGAGATCATGCTATTGCAAAATATAAAGTGCTTAAAAGGGAAAAGGTTGAATTTGGTGTTGGCAATGCTAGACTATGTGAGGACATAGAGAAACTTGACAAAGCTCACAAGGCTTTAGAAAGTGAACACTCTCTCCTCATCAAGTCTCATGATCAACTCCAAACTCAACTATCTAATAATGATAAGTTTGCCAATTTTTCTCCTTCCATTTCTAATGTTAATGATGCTTGTGCTACTAACTACACTTCTCGTGAAGCATCTATTTTGAAGGAGAATGTTGAGCTAAGGGCCCAACTTGAGTTGCTAACTAGCAAGTATGGGAAATTGGAAGAAACTCATGAAAGGCTCTCTAGCTCTAATGACGATCTCCTAGCATCCCATGCTAAGCTAAAGTTAGCTCATGAGTCTATTATGTCAAAGGTAACATCTTGTAAGCCCCATGTGGACAATGGCACAACGTCTTCTCTTAATGCTATATCATCTTGTGCTAGTCCTTGTGATTCATCCACTCACAATGTTGCTACATCTCGTGATGAATCACGTTCCATACCTTGTTGCTCTAACAATGAAGCTTTTACTTCCTCTAGTATTTGTGTTGATACTAACCATGTAGAGGAATTAAAAGAGCTCAAGGCCCAAGTCACTTCTTTGAAGAAAGACTTGGAAAAGCGTCATGTTGGGAAGTCCACACTTATCAATATGTTGAGTGTTCAAAGACGCCCCAATGACAAGAGTGGACTTGGATTCAACTCCAATAACAAGAACAAGTCCAAGATCATCAAGAAGAAAAAGGGCCAAGAACAAGTCAAAGATTCGGCCAAGATTGTTTGCTTCAAGTGCAAAGTTGAAGGGCACCATGTTAGATCTTGCCCTTTGAAGAAGAAGGCTCTTAGTGAGAAGCAACAAGGGAAGAAACCTCAAGTTCAAACTCAAGCTCCTCAAGTTGAAGAACGGTCTCTTCCCAAGAAGAATCAAGCTACCCCTCCTCAAGTCAAGACTCCAACTAAGAAGAGAGGAGGAAGTAGATGTTGCTACCTATGTCGTGAGAAGGGTCACCTTGCTTCTTCATGCACAAATGGTACCTTATCCAACCCCATTATAATTAATGATGTTTATTCTCTTCGGAAGGATAAGGTTGGCAATGTGTTTGCCAAATATGTTGGTACTCAAAGTGGTGTCAAGAAAAGAACCATTTGGGTTGCCAAACCTATTGTGACTAACCTCTTAGGACCCAACTTGGTTGGGGACCAACAAGCTAAAACTTGATCAATAGGTGTTGTTGGAGGCATTGGAGACTTGACTACACTATGAAGAATTAAGGGATCTTCATCAATTATATTCTCTCAAGTCAATTCATATGGATCATATTGTTCTATCTCATATCCAATGTTCCTCCTTGCGGTAACTTTTATTTAAATCATATGTACATTGAAAGTTGCTTGCACCCTTGCATGTGTTTGGTTTTGTACCTTACTAGTGTTGGTATGTGTTGTGCTCTCTACTTACTTATCTTGAGAAATCAAGTATGTGTATGTTGGTTTGCACACCATTTACTTGTTTTGAGCCTTATTGCTTTTATTTGATATCTTATCTTGTTGGCTCTCTTTGAGAGATTAATGGACTATCATATTTTTGGGGAGTGATATGCTTCGTGCACTTCACAATCCTAAAATTGTGTATTCATGAGAAATACAACTTAGTGTTGATATACTTAAATTATTTACTATCTATGTGGTATGTCATTCTCATGAGAAATTCAATTTCTATAATGTCCATTAATTTCTCGAGTTGGTTTTGTTTGCCTCTTGCTTTAAATAAATGTATTATCACATTATGGGGAAGTAATAAGCTATGTGCATATTACAAGCCTAGAAAATGTGAATATATGAGGTTTTGCCACCTAGAATTGATATTGCTAGTTATCTTGTTCCTATGTGGCATGTTGCTCAAACAAGTTCCCATTTACTTAATGCTTTTTTGTCTCTCACTCTTTTGGATCTTGTTTGTGGAGGATGTTCTTGGTATGGCTTTCCCCAAATATGTTCTCATGCATCTTTTGGGAAGCCCATTGTTTCAAGCTACTCCTTGGAGTTGCTTTGCACCTTCGCATGATTTGTGAAGCTATCAAGAATATCTATCTATCTAAGCATAGCTTGTAATTCCTATCATTTGCCATATGCTTATGTTTTGTGAATATGATCTTGAATATATCTTTGCAATCCACCCCCGAGAAATATCTTCATACATTACTTGTCTTGACAAGTGATAATCCTTTTGTGGTAAATATATTGATCATATTCGCTTTGGCTCTTGCTTTGAATTGCTTTATTTGATTGCCAAGGATTTGTTTTGATCTAACTCTCATTTGTCTTCATTGTATCTTTTGGATCCTTTTTGCTCTACTTAAAATTTATTTAGTGCTTTCTTGAGTTGGGAAAAGCAATGAACCAATTCTTGTGCATTGACATTCAAAAGTCATACTTCTTGATAATGCACTATTCTTTGGGAAGCTATCCTACTTTGAGTAAAACATCGTTCTTTAAATTGGTATTGCAATTTCTTGCCTTTCTTGAACATGACTAGTGTTTGAAAAATATATATGGAGAGTGATGATCTCATTTGTGTGCATTTTGTATTCAAATGCAAAATCATAAATAATGCACACATCATGGGGGAGCAATCCTATATGTTTTTTGAACATTAGTTGTCCTCGTTTGATATTTGATCCCGATGACGTGTCTCCTTGGAAGACAAACATTTTTCGTCTTGGTACCTTGTGCCATCATGAAAAGTGTAGAGGGTTTGGTTTATTACTTGATGATATTTTTCATCAATTGGTCTCTTGCTTTCATTGGTATCTTTTCAAAGTGGTATCTTCAATCATGTGTTGATTTGGGTATTTGATATAATGTGGACAATTTGTTTTATTGTCACACTTGTGTGTGCCTTGTTGGTTTACTTGGTGTTTTGTCTCAATTATATCTCGTTTGGTTCTTGAAAGTCATGTGCTTGCATTTTTATTATATGTATATCTTATGGCATGCTTACTTTCGTTGATCCAATATATAGGATAAACTCCATCAAATCCTATGTGGCTAAGATGTGCATGAAAGTCAATTTCATATCAATATGCACATATTTATGTGGAGTTTGTCCTATGTGTTGTAGTTGCTCTAACTACTTTGGACCCAATTAGTTTGGGTACCATGTTGTACTTAAATTTGTTTTAGGTACACTTGAAATGCATTGGAAGCTTGTCTCATCTACAAGGAAGGTGTTGTCACCATGTGCTTATTGGAGCCAAGCTTGGATGATCATGAGCTCATATCTTCTACATCACCAATGCTATCTCAGTAACAAGTATCTACCTCATGCATACATTTCTAGCTTTCAACCTTGTGTAGGTTGTACCTCGGCATGAATCTTTTGTTGCAATTAATTTGGTACTTGCAAAACATCTTTATTGCAAATGTGGGCAAACCGAGATGATTTCATATCAAGGGGCATATATATAATCATTTTCATGATTCACCAATCCCAAATATGTTAATCCAGCACTTTCTACTCTATATCTCGCATATGCAATATTGATTGTTTCTTCAAATCATTTGTCTCTTGTGATACTTGTTATCTCTCTTTCGGAGCATCCCTTTTATCACCTTATCCCTTGTGGATAGTTTTTGATGCTATGATGAGTATGTGTTGGAAGTTCATCTATATCCCTTTAAGATAAAATTGAGCTTTGTGCTATGCTTTTAAGCAAAGATCTTATTGGTGTATTTATGACTTCGTCTTGGATATCATGACCTTTTCCCTTGTACATATCTTGTATGTACATGTTTATTTGTAGACCCATATCTTAGTGATTCGTGTCTACTTAGAAACTTATACACATGAGATTAGTTACATCTTTTATTGATATTCCAATTCTTTAGTGACCACCTCTTATTGCTTTTGTTTCTTTGGTGGTTTCTAAAAGGCACAAGCTTTATTTTTCTTGAGTTATACTTTTGCATCTAAATAAGCTTGTGGAGCTATTTGCTATATCTCTTTTGGTATGTGAGTATGGGAAAGACATGATATGCACTATATGCAACTCTTCTTGAAAGACTATGTTGATGCTTTGGATCATCCTTGTATTAGTCTCCTAAAATGTCTTTATATCTCACACCCATCCTTTTATTTTCTGCTCCTTGCTCATGTTGCAAAACATTTTATTTGTTGCAAGTTGGTTTGCCTTCTTTTCTCATTTATTTTCTCTTGCATGGGTTTGTGTTCGATTTTATCTAGGAGGGAGTGAGGATTCCATGTTGTGCACACTATATTGAAATACAAATCCTATTTGTGCACGTACCTTGGGGAGTTCCCTCATGATATTTAGAACACTTTTTGGATCCTTTGGATTGATTGCTTCTTTCGTTGAAGTATCTTTCTATTTGATATTCTCTTGCAATCTTTGGATCCTCAATATAGTTTGATCTCCCTCCATCTATTCTTCATTGGATATGTGCATTTGATTTCACTCACATTATGAGAAATGCACACTTTTATGGGGGAGCTCTTATTATATTAGCCTTCTTACTTTTCACCCATTTCGGCAATCAATGCCAATGGGGGAGAAATTTAGAGGGTTTAAGGGAATATGGGTTTGTTCTCTTGCGGTTATCTTGCATCCTTGCTCTTTGTGTTGCATGGCTGCTTAAATTCATTATATAAACCCTCGTAAAAGGGATTGTCATCAATTACCAAAATGGGGGAGATTGAAAGTGCATGGTTGCCCCCATACGTGGTTTTGGTAATGAATGACAATCCTTATGGACTAATGTTTACACTGAGATATTCTTATAGATCTTGTCCATGGGAAAATATAGGAGTTCATGTGTTGGACTCTTCAAGATGACATAATGACCAATGCTCTATTCAAGGGTTAATATGAAGAATGGTCATGTATAGAGTTGAGCTCATCGCAAGTATGGCTTGGAATAGAAGATTGAGTGAACAATCATGTTTACCCCCAAGCCATCTTACATATCAAGAGAAGAAGATGAAGAGCAAGTTCAATATGATGCATCTCGGAAGATATCTTTTGATTGAAGCTTGCAAAGGAGACATGAAGACGAAGCTTAGCGAGGCCCTCCCATAATGGAGTATGGGGGAGCATTTGGAGAAGTCCTCATTAAGCATGTGCTAGCAAGCACAATCAAGAAAGGTGTTTCAACTTGAGAGAGTCAAGATCGTCATCATCGAGCTCAAGTGGAATGCGCAAGGCAAAGGTATGATCTTGATAGGTTTTCTATTTTACCGGTCTCATGGTGTTAGTGGGAGACCGGGTTTTATGATAGATGGCGTACTATCAAGAGGGGCTCTCGAGTGAGTAACTTGATCGCATCTTTGTGGAGAGCTCAAACCTTTGCATACTTGCCATTTCATCTTTCTTGGTTCTTACTTGGTTTTTCTCCTTGTCGAGTTTTGGTGCTTGTTGTGATCTTCACGACAAGCCCAAGTTCACCGAAAATGAATTTCATATGGAAAACTTGTTGCGTTTTCGGTTTTGGAGGTTTGCCAATCATTCCTTTTTAGAGAGATTTTAACCTCCTCCATTTGGTTTTATCTTCCATTGTTGGACTATGAGGTTTATCTGCATGATCTTGTAAAGCTCTTCGTTGTGATTCCAACGAGCCAAAAATCATCGAAAACGGAGTCCGGATGGAAAAGATATTGACGTTTTCGTTATCGGTTTTGCTGCAGTTTTTCCTAGGCCGGAGTCTCCGGTCCTAGACCGGAGTTTCCGGTCTGTGCATGACCGGAGTCTCCGGACTCAACGTTTTTCTCCAAACGTTGTTCAGCCCCTGGTGGGGGGCGGAGTTTCCGGCCCTAGAGGCCGGAGTTTCCGCCCCTGGATGAACTTTCCGGCCCAGGGCACCGGAGAGTTTGCCCAAGCCTCGGCTGTGTTGACAGTGTTCAGCCCCTGGTGGGGGCCGGAGTTTCCGGTGCTAGTAGGCCGGAGTTTCCGCCCCTGGCCGGAGTTTCCGGCCCTAGTGACCGGAAACTCCGGTGTGAAGTTTTCCTGCAACGGCTCTTTTTCGTGGGACCTATAAAAAGGCCCCTTCTTCCCCAGCGAGAGCAGCTCTTCTAAGCACGAATTTTCCCCCTCTCTCTCCTCCATTGTTGACCTTGGAAAGCTTGCCCCTCTCTCATTTCCTCCCATGATTGTTGCATATCTTTGAGGGATTTGAGAGAGGAGATCTAGATCTACATTTCCACCAATCCATCTCTCCTCTAAGTGAGGGGAACCTAGTAGATCTTGATCTTGGAGTTCTTGGTGCATCTCCTCTTTGTTCTTCCTCTCTTATTCCCCCATAAGCATTTGTTGCTTTGTTGGAATTCGAGAGTGAAGGATTTGAGCACTTGTGCTCTTGCCTTTTGCATTTGGTGCATCGGTGTGCTCTCCACGAGGATTCGTGGAAGTTGAAAGTTTGTGAGCTTGTTACTCTTGGGTCCTTGGACCCTAGACGCCTTTGTGGTGGTTGGACCCTTGTGTGGTCACTTGAAGCCGTTCGGGAGCCCCCAATCCCATTGTGGGTTGTGCCCCGAATTGTTGTTGGAGGCCGTTCGGGAGCCCCCAATCCCATTGTGGGTTGTGCCCCGGATTGTTGTTGAAAGGCTCCGGATTCCGCCTCGAAGGAATTCCGATAGTGGAAGGTGAACCAAGCCTTTGTGGTGCAGTTCATCGGAGAAGAAGGTGAAACCTTTGTGGTTGTTGAACCGTTGTGTCGGTTCACACCTCTCCAACGAGACGTACTCCCTTAACAAGGAGGAACTCGGGAATACATCCTCGTCTCCGCGTGCCTCGGTTATTTCTATACCCGAGCTTTTACTTATGCACTTTACATTGTGATAGCCTGCATGCTTGAAGTATTCTATATTGCTATCACCTTGTTGTTTGTCTTGCTTAGCATAAGTTGTTGGTGCACATAGGTGAGCCTAGTTTATTTAGGTTGTCGGCTTGTTAATTTAAACATCTAGTTTTATTCCGCAATTATCAAGACTAAACCGGAAAAGTTTTAAACCGCCTATTCACCCACCCTCTAGGCGACATCATTGTCCTTTCAGTAACTGATGGGACGGCCGGGAGAGCTCGCCCCCTTCTAATAAAACCACCACCGGCTACGCCCCCTCCTAACCCTAGCTCGCCTCCCATCGCGCCGCCACCTCCTCTCTTCTCCTTCCCCTCTTCTTCTTCATGTCCATGTTTTCTTCCCGAGAGAGAGAGATGGCAAGGTCGCCGTCGCATGGACAAGCTTGAGCCCAGCTGAGCACGGCAGGAGCTGCGCCTCGTCTTCCTCACATTCATCGTCGACTGGAGCGTGTTGGGAAGCTCGGAGTCATCGCAATTCTGGCCTTCTTCCCCGACGCCGACGAAGCTTCATCGACAAAATTCGCCGGCTCCGATCCTTGTCGCGCACAAATAACTACACCACGCCCCTCCCGGTGAGCCTCCGGTTCCATCCCCGCCGTTTCCATCCCGAATTCTGGCTGGAAACGTCGCCGCCGTGCACGAGATGGTGCTGTCCACCATGGACGCCAGGGACGAGCTCTAGCTCGGGCCCTTGGTGATATTCTTGCCCACTGCACCTCGCCTCCTCCATTGCTCCTCCTCTCTGCGTGCACGCACACACACACCCGTCTCTAGCGCACCCGCACGAGCAGCCCTAGCGTTGTCGCCCGCTTCTCGTCCGTCGACTGCTTCCAGATCGGAAGACTGAACTTTTGTTCAGTTAACACGAACCTGCGTTTTGTTTTTGTTGTTCCGTTAGTTCGGTACTTCTCTCGCAAGCATTGCAGTAGCCTAGTGGCCTCGTCCCTGTATCTAAGCTCTCCAGGTTATGGGATCGAATCCCCCCCGAAATCCAATATCCAAGCTTTTGTGCTCTGAAGCTTTTGTGCTAAGAGTTCAGTTAAGCTCGTCCCGTCAATTTGAAGTGTGTGGGTTCTGTTCTTAACACGATCCCAGCCATAGCCCACTGGCTTTGCCTCTGGTGCGCTCCCAGGAGGCCCAAGTTCGAATCTTCCCCAAAGCAAAAAATCCCACCTTTTATCTTTCTTTTTCCGATCTGACAACAGGGCCCCTCTCGTCAGTGTGACCTCCGCCTAGCCAGCTGCAGGTCAGCGTTGGCCCCACGGGTCAGTTGCTGAGGCTAGCTTCTCTCCGGTGCAAAAAGATCCAGAAGTCTTTTCTTTTTCCAGAAAATGATTTAATATTGCTAAATTCATATCTTATGTTTTATAACTCCAAATAGTATAAAATTTATATCCATTGTTATCAGAAAAATGACATAAACATTAATATGACATTTTTATGACATGTTGCATCTTTTATTTTAATTGCTTAGCTAAATTCTCAAATGCACCTAAATAATTAAATATGAAATGTGTGTGGTAATTAATATATAATGCCCTATTTCATTTAATTTAATTAGATCACCCATGCCATGTGTTTCCATGTTAATCAATATTTAATATTGCTGGTAATAAATAATTTGTACCTAAATATTAATTGTCGGGGTTGCCTTCCCGCTTAATTTGGATTAATTACATTTGTTTTGCATCTTGCCATGCCATGCATCATTCTCGTATGATCATGCTGAATCATTTGCCGTAGTTGTAAATTGCATCTTTTATACTTTCCAGTGTTTGTTGCTTCTTCGCGGATACTACGTTGAGATGTGTGAGCACCGACAAGATCTGCTTCCATGCGGGATTCCAGGCAAGCAAAGTTTGCTTGTTTACATATACATTGTCTTTCATTCCTGCCGTTGATCTCTGCTACCCTAGTATTCGATTCTTGAATTGCGAGCCCATCACATGTTTATCCTGCAGCCTATACAGTTTTATCCCCACAACCCATAACTCCTTGCATGTTTATCTGTTGGCCTTGCGAGTCGTAGCGCATGCTTAGAGTTGGTTGTGCGAGTCGTTTGTTGGTCTTATGTTTCATCTGCTTAGTATGATAGATTATTCTACCTTAATAAAATGTTGTCTTATTTTGGGGTATTATAGTTAAAAGATAAGGCACCAGTGAACGGGAATCCGGCACCTAGAGGGGGGGTGAATAGGTGCTATTACAAATTTTAGGTCTTTTCAAATTTAGGCTCAACTCAAAGGTAAATTCTCTAGATAGATATGCAACTACGGTGAATTTACCTAAATGAGAAACTAAGCAATAACAAGAAGCAAGTAAGGGAGTAAAGGGTAAAGGGAACCAAGTGAAGCACGCGGAGACGAAGATGTAATCCCGAGTTCCACCCAAGGGTGTACGTCTCGTTTGGAGAGGTGTGCGCTACCACAACAGGTTAGCCGCAACGCCACAAAGGCTCACCTTCTTCTCCGATGAACTCAACCACAAAGGTTTCGAGTCCACCTTCCACTATTGATCCCCTTTTAGGGCGGAGATCGAATCCCTTACAAACGCTTGAGGCACACACCCACAACTGAATTGGGGGCTCCCAAGAAGGACCACAACAGGTCAAGGACCACAACAGGTCAAGGACCACAACAGGTCAAGGACCACAAAAGGTCAAGGTAACACCAAGAGTACAACAATGGTGAACTAGGTTTTCCCACCGGAAACCCTAGCCACGAAATCCCCAAATGAATGGGGGAGAAATGAAGATCCCTTCGGTGACGATGTAGATCTGGGCCTTCTCCTCCAATCCTCCAAAGATCTATGAGTTTGGGTGGGGGGATTGGGAGATCTTGATGAATTGAGCTTTCAAGAATAGTAGGAGAGAGAAAGTCTGAGAGCTCAAATGTTCTTGAGTGAGTGAGGGGGTATTTATACTCCCCCTCAAAATCTGGCCGTTGGCTGTCTTGGTCACCCGGAAATTCCGGTATAAGTTGCACCGGAAATTCCGGTGCCCCGGAATATCCGGACCTTTGAAAATATCCGGGCTGAATTTCCGGTTGAGATCAGAACCCATTCTGAACTTGACTTAGTCGATTTTCTGAGGTTGACTCGGAATATCCGAGTCCTTGAAATTTCCGAGCTGAATTTCCGGTTGGAGTCAGTGCCACTTCTGATTCTTGACTTAGCCAATTTTCCTGAGGTTGACTCGGAATATCCGGTTGGTGAACCGGAATATCCGGGTCCTTGAAATTTCCGGGCTGATTTTCCGATTGAAGTCAGTGCCACTTCTGAATCTTGACTTAGCAATTTTCCTGAGGTTGCTTCGGAATATCCGGTGGGTGAACCGGAATATCCGGTTGGTGAACCGGAATATCCGGGTCCTTGAAATTTCCGGGCTGATTTTCCGATTGAAGTCAGTGGCACTTCTGAACTTGACTTAGCCAAATTTCATTGGTATTGTTAACTAACACACAAAACACTAGGGATTAAGAAATGTTCTTTCAATCTCCCCCTTTTTGGTGTTAGATGACAATACCAAGATTTGCAAAGAAACAAACAGCAATATCATGTTTTTGGCAGAAAATGGCTCCCCCTAAATATATGCAAGTATGCAACACAAGATAACAGAGGATAGGAGCAATTTTATAACAATAACCACAAGATATCACAAAGGAGAAACGAGACAAGATGAAAGATTATGGAAGCACTTGAGACTAGATTCATACCTTGTGCATATAGAATATGAAGAGAATACCAACACAATCAATTCCAAGTCTCAAGCATAATATAATGAGCATCAACAATTGTCTCAATACAAAGATATCACAAATGACAAAAAGAGAGTTTCACAAGTAACAAAAAACACGATAAATGGACACAAGCGCAAATGAATGATAAACGTATAAGCTTGTGCCCGACCCTTGCAAATCCCCGAAGAAGTCCTAGTAGAGCAACTTCTCCCCCTTTGGCATCGAAACGCCAAAAAGGAAGAAGAGCGATGCTACGTCCCATGGAAGTCTTCAGTCCGAGGGGTCCTCCTCATCATCATCATCAGCATCAGCGTCCTCATCATCATCATCCTCGTCCTCATACTCTGCCTCCTCATCCTCATCTTCAGCCTCCTCATCATAGTCATAACATGTGGTGTATGAGCTGCCACCAAGGTCCTGGTCAATCAGGGTCCATGGAGCCAAGGAACCCTCGTTCCACTGAGCAAAGGACAGGGGCTCAGACAGGTCAGCAGGAGCAGGGGAGCCAGAAGCATGGTGAAGGATCAAGTCTTGCTTGTAGTTCTGCTGACGGCGATCCTTGTAGGCATTGTATTGCTCCTTACGAATGTCCACATTCATGCACATGATGTTGCGCTGGAACCAGTTTAGCTTCTTGACATGTGTATGAGTGGTGGGAACATGAGTAGAGGTAGCAGAAGCCCTCCTAGCATCACCCATGAAAGATCCACCTGGAGCTGATGAAGTCGAAGGCCTAGGAGGGGGCTTGACCACAGTCTTCTTCTCATATAGCTTCTTGAAGTCATGAGGCGTCAAATCACTGTTGCTGACGTTGAGGTGGGGAACTTAAACAGGAGAAGCTTCATGATGTATGGAACATATGGAATGGAGACCCTGGTGGTCATAGCCTCAAACATCTCATTGTAGATGTAATCCATCACATCTACTCTCCAGTCAGTGTCAGAACCCGAGTCCTCCACAATGTGGTTGGCGTGAAGGAGCAGGTTGCAGAGAGGGGTTACCACATTATCATTGTTGCCTCCACTCGGTGCAATGTTCTCACGCAGGATGCGCACAAGAACATCATATAAAGGCAGCAAGTTCCGAGAGAATCCAGGGGTGGCTCCCACACCATATAAGTGAGTTGTCTCCTTCTTGTTGAGCTTGTAGGAGTGGTGCATGCGAGTGCCTTGGGGATTATCTCCATCAAAACTGTAGCCCAGTACCTTGCCAAACTCCTCAAAGTTGGACTCAAAATAAGATTCCCCAGTCATCCATTTCATGGTCTTCTTCGAGTCACCCTTGATCACTACGGTGGCGAAGAACTGCATAACATACTGCGCGTTGTAGGCACAACGGATGAGCGCCAATCTCTCCAAACCCATGGTCTTCACTATGTGGATGGCCTCAGAAAATGCAGTCTTCTTCTGAAGTGATGCAAAGTCAAATGGGTGCATGGGTCGAATTGGCTTCGACAGAGAGAGGTATAGATCCACAAATATATGCTCCTGTGCTTGGCACCAAAAACTGCGATCATCGAGAGATGTGTCTCTTGCGTTGAGGTACCAGTCCCCCTGCCTCAGCTGAGAGTAGTCAACAACATGCATCTTGGAATAGTTCAGACGCTCGGAACTAGAGGTACTCTTTCTCTTCTTAGATGAGGGCTTGCTGGCAAGAGCTTTCTTCTTTCTCTGAGGGGCAAGGCCCTTTCCTTTGTTGACTGCTTGCTTGGAAACAGGTGCTCTAGCAGTGTGCCTTGATCCCCCTGCGGACTCACTTCCACCTGAACCTGTGAATTTGATCATAGATGGTAGCATAAGGTAAGTGCACACAAGTCAGGAGGTAATACACACATTAGATAGGCATTCGATGGATCATATGTAGTTAAACATGAGTTAATCTTAAAACTGCTCTGTTTGACTCGGAATATCCGGGTCAGTCATGTCCGGAAATTCCGGGGGACCGGAAATTCCGAGTCACGATGGACCGGATATTCCGAGTCAGACAGAAACTACAGATCTGAGATTTGATTCGGTCTAAAACTAGATCGATCCAATGTAATGCAAAACTAATGTATGTAGAAGGCAGGGAATAGCCCTAGGAACAATCTCTACCAAGCAACATTGAAACAAATAACTCCACATCAAGATCCAAAAGAGGAAGAAGAAAAGTGAAGTTACCCTCATCCATTGAGGCCATTGCTTGGAGGAGTGAGTTCCTTGGGCGGAGGAGGAGCAGATCCGGCCGAGAAAGAGGTTCCCCAGCGGACGGAGTGCTCCGGAGGGAGTTGGGCACAGCAGGGGCGGCGGGTGGAAGAGAGAGGGAGGTCGGGGGTGGAAGAAAGGCACTAATGAGCCCTTCACCCCGAGCCTTCCCTTATATTTCTGGACAAACTGCCAGACCGGATATTCCGGTATAAGTTACACCGGATATTCCGAGTCACCGGATATTCCGGTTCAAAATGAACCGGATATTCCGACCTGCTGAACCAAAATCCCAGTTTTCAAAAGGATGACTTGCGTGCAATAGAGAGAAATGTTTTCAGGGGAAAGTAGGCTTGGGATAGATTTCCAAACTGATATTGGTACACCATACTCAACTCACAAAACCCAAATCGAATCAAAAGAGCCAAGTTGAGTAGGTTTCCCACATGCATGAAAAGGAGAGCAAATAGCAACAGAAAGCTCCAAATAACATCAACTCTTCAAGGAGAAGAGGTTGGTGGCCGAGGCCACCGTGTAGGAGTGTATGGCATGTTACCGCGAAGATGTATCTTGGGTACATAACCAATACTCGTCGTTTTAGCTCATTAGTCACAAGAATGAATATAGAGATAAAAGAACACTTGCTATCGGCATAATGGGGGGAGGGATGGTCCAATGTATTAGGACCGCACTCCCCCTATTTCCATGCCTACATCTAAACTAGATAAGATGCAATTACGCCCTAGGTGAGTGTGCAAGCGATCAAGCCAAGGACCTCGAATCAATGATATTAAGCTCATTCCTCAAAAAGAAAAACCTTCCTTCCTCAAGGGGCTTCGTGAAGATATCCGCCAATTGATCCCTTGTGCCCACATAAGATAAGTCAATGTCTCTACGGGCCACATGATCTCTTATGAAATGATGGCGGATCTCAATATGCTTGGTTCTTGAATGTTGCACCGGGTTGTAGGCAATCTTGATGGCACTTTCGTCGTCACATAGAAGAGGCACTTTGTCACAATTGACACCGTACTCCTTTAAAGTTTGCCTCATCCATAGCAACTGAGTGCAACAACTAGCGGCTGCAACATATTCGGCTTCGGCGGTGGAGAGAGATATGCAATTTTGCTTCTTAGAAGACCAACTCACCAAGGACCTCCCAATAAATTGACAAGCGCCGGAGGTTGACTTCCTATCATCATGATCTCCCGCCCAATCGGAATCCGTGAATCCACATAATGAGAAATTTGCATCCTTGGGATACCACAATCCATAAGTTAGGGTATAAGCCAAATATCGAAAGATTCTCTTGACCGCCACATCGTGGCTTTCTTTAGGAGCCGCTTGATATCTTGCACACACTCCTACGGCTAGCACTATATCTGGTCTAGATGCACAAAGGTAGAGGAGAGATCCAATCATGGAGCGGTATACCTTTTGATCCACATCCTTACCCTTCGGATTGAGCTCAAGGTGGCATTTGGTTTGCATTGGAGTAGAGGCACCCTTGAGATCAAGCAACTCGTACTTCTTGAGCATTGAATGTACTTTGCTTGGTTGATGAACGTTCCTTCCCTCAATTGTCTGATCTCAAATCCGAGGAAGAACTTCATCTCACCCATCATAGACATCTCAAACCTGTCAGTCATAAGCTTAGAGAATTCTTCGTTAAATGCTTTGTTAGTCGATCCAAATATAATGTCATCCACATATAATTGGCAAATGAAAAGCTCCCCATTAACTTTCTTAGTGAAAAGGGTGGGGTCGATTTCCCCAACTTGGAATCCACGGTCTACAAGTAGTTCTCTAAGGTGCTCGTACCACGCTCGTGGGGCTTGTTTAAGGCCATAGAGTGCCTTATCCAACTTGTAGACATGGTTCGGATACTTGAGGTCCTCGAACCCCGGTGGTTGCTTAACATAAGCAAGTTCATTTAGTGGACCATTTAGAAAATCGGATTTAACATCCATTTGTTGCAACTTAAAGTTATGGTGAGAGGCATAGGCAAGAAGAATACGGATTGACTCAAGTCGAGCCACGGGCGCGTAGGTTTCTCCAAAGTCAATGCCTTCAATTTGGGAGTAACCTTGAGCCACCAATCTTGCCTTGTTCCTTATCACCATGCAATGTTCATCTTGCTTGTTCTTGAATATCCACTTGGTGCCGATAACATTGCGGCAATCTTTGGGTCTTTCCACCAACTTCCACACTTTGTTGCGCTCGAAGTTGTTGAGCTCTTCATGCATGGCATCAAGCCAATCTTTATCTTCAAGAGCTTCAAAGACCTTCTTGGGTTCCACCATGGAGATGTGAGCTTGATGTTCACTAAAGCTTGCAAGTTGTCTTCGGGTAGAGACCTTGCTTCTCACATCACCAAGCACCTTGTCAAGAGATAGGGCTCTTAATTCTTGTGAGGTGCCAACCCTATTCAAGCGGCGGATCTCGATTTCCCTCCGAGTGGTGGGAGGAATTGCTTGATCATCTTGATCATTCATGTCTCCGCCTTGACAGATTTGATGGCCTTGATCAACCATTGGAGTGGTGTCCATTGGTGAGGGAGAGGGTTGATCTTGGCCTTGCGAACTGCCACCGGGAATGTCAGCAGGACCGGATATTCCGGGTTCAGGAACCGGAAATTCCGGGCCGCCGGAATTTCCGGGTCCATCTTGACCCGGATATTCCGGTCCTCCGGAAATTCCTGGAGCAGCTGTAGAGTCTTGTTCTTCTTCTTGGCAGGGGCATTGGGCACGGTGTTGTCGATGGGTGTTTCTTGTGTTGGGGTGGTCACCACTTGTGAGGAAATTGGTCCTTGTTGATCATCCTCATAATAGAGTTCAACGGGGCGGTGGACTCCCAACCCCATTCTTCGGATAGCATCTTGAGGTTCATCATCACCTACACCGGAAACACCACTTTGCTCCACGAGGGAGCCGTCATTCTCCTCGAATACCACACTACAAGTTTCTATGATTATGCGCGAGGCCTTATCATAGACTCTATAAGTGTGGGATTCGGATCCGTAGCCCACAAATGTCCCTTCAAGAGACTTAGAATCAAACTTGCCCAAACGAACACCTTTGATGAGATAAAAGCACTTACAACCAAATACTCGGAAGTAGGAGATATTGGGCTTGTTCCCGGTGAGCACTTCATAAGGTGTCTTCATGAGTCCTTTGCGAAAGAAGAGCCGGTTGGATGAATGGCAAGCGGTGTTGACGGCTTCGGCCCAAAAGTTGTGAGGGGACTTGAACTCGGCCATCATCGATCTTGCCATCTCAATAAGAGTGCGGTTCTTCCTTTCGGCTACACCATTTTTTTGGGGAGTATAAGCAGCGGAATACTGATGACGAATCCCTTCTTCACTAAGGAACTCGTTTAAGGTGTAGTTCTTGAACTCGGACCCATTGTCACTTCGTATCACCAAGATAGGGACATTGTGTTGACGTTGAGCTTCATTGGAGAAGTCGATGATAGTTTGTTGAGTCTCCATCTTCGTCTTGAAGAAGAAAACCCATGTGTATCTTGAATAGTCATCAACAATCACCAAACAATATTTCTTGCCAGCAAGACTAGCTTCCGGAATGGGACCAAAGAGGTCAACATGGAGAAGCTCCAAAACCCTCTTTGACGAAATGATGGTCTTGCTTGGATGGTAGATGTCATGCATTTTTCCTTCAACACACGCCCTACACATTCGATCCTTCGAGAAAGAAACATGGTCTTTTAGTCCTAGGATATGGCCACCCTTTTGGAGACTTTGCAAAGTCCTCATGTTGACATGGGCTAGTCGGCGATGCCATAGCCAACCCAAGTCCGCCTTTGCGAATAGGCACATTGTATGGGAAGTGGTGACTCCGGAGAAGTCAACCACGTAGAGCCCATTCTCAATGTACCCAACGAAAGACACATTGAGAGACTTGCTCCGCAAGAGAATGACCATTTCCTTTTCGAAGACAACGGTATAACCCAAACAAGTTAAGGAATGGACGGAGATCAAGTTGAAACCTAGGGACTCGACAAGCAAGACATTCACAAGAGTGATGTCCGGTGCCACTACCACCTTGCCGAGCCCTATTACCTTAGACTTAGAATTATCACCATATGTAACGGTCATTTGATCATCATTGGGCTTCAACTCCGTTACAATATCCTTGCTTCCGGTCATATGACTAGTGCACCCACTATCAATTATCCATTTCGATCCTCCGGAAGCAAGGCCCTACACACAATCAATTCTTGGATTTAGGTACCCATTTTGCAATGGGTGCCTTTTGGTTAGCAACAAGGGTCTTTGGAACCCAAATAGCATATTCAATATAACCATCAAAAGGACCAATGTATCTAGCATAGACATCCCCATAATAATCAACATATAAAGCATAGTTGGGGTTAGATATGCCCGCAAAGTCATTACGAGTGGGAGTGCCCCTTGTGGCATTTCCACTCGCAATGTCAACCTTCTTGGCTTGTGCGGACTTGGTCTTCTTCTTGATCTCCTTCTTCTCCTTAGCAACATAGCCTAGACCTTCCTTACCCTTGTGGGGCACTCGCTCGTGAAGAGGAGTAGTGAGTGTCCCCTTACCTTTATCAAGAGATGTCTTGGGCTTGGTTTCCATAGAAGAAACAAACAAAACCCTAGCAATACCCTTCACAACATTTGCATTAGCAATCAAAGGAGTAGAGGTGCTAGGTTTCTCGAGATTAGATATCCGAGTTTGGAGTTGATCACGAGACTTGAGAAGACGTTCGTGATCACTTGTCAACACTTTGTGAGCATTGTCAAGTGACTCGAAGTCTTCGCAAAGTCTAGCATGAGCAACTACAAGCTCGGACTTTTCTTTTTGCACAATTTTACATTTAGCAAAGTAGAGATCACGATCCTTAGTGATCTTAGCAAGTTGCTCCTCGAGGAGAGCATGAGCTTCTTGTTCATCTTCGAGAGAGGATTGGAGAGACACCTTAGCATGTGCATCCTCTCTCTCAATCTCACCTTTTAGTTCAAGCTCATCCTCAAGCTCACCTATACGACTCATGATTGAGCCAAAGTGTTTCTTTCCTTCTCCTTGCAAGTTAGTCATGAATTTATCAAAAGCAATGATCTCTTCCTTGACTTCTAGACTCATAGCATCATCAATGTTATGTGATATGGAGTTGGGGGATAGTTGTACCTCGGATGTCTTAGCCATAAGACATCTTCCATTCTTGACGATGACGCTCTCGTTTGGCGAGGAGAAGAGTGATGGAGTAGTGGAGGACATGGATAGTGCGGCCACTTGCGTTGGAGTATCCTCCTTGTCACTATCTTCATCATCGGTGGGATATTGCTCTTGAGTCACCAAGACAATCTTTTGGTTCTTCTTGAAGAAAGGCTTCTTCATGGGCATGGGCCCCTTGCCCTTAGTCTTGGCCACGAGCCTCCCACCATGATCCTCTCTTCTCTCCCATGGGCAATCGGCAACAAAGTGGCTCTTGTCATCGCAGTTATAGCAAAGTCTCACTTTGTTGAATGGCTTTCCTCCGTTGGAGGGAAACTTCTTGTCAATCCTTGCTTTGGCCCTTCCGGGGTTCTTCCAAAAGGTTTTTGCCGCAAGACCCATGTGTTGAGTGAGAGTGCTTGAGAGAGCTTCACTAGATAGCTCGACTTGATCATCACACTCCTCTTCATCCTCCTCTTCAACGGTGGCCTTCAAAGCGATTGAGGCATGCTTGTGCATCCCTATGGCTCTAGCTCTTACATCTTGTGCAATCTTGGAGGCCACCTTGTATGCGGTCATTTCTTGCATAACTTCATTGGATGTCATCTTTGCAAAGTCATGTCTCCCTTGGAGTGTCTTCAAATCCGTGTCCTCAAAGGGCATGAGAGCGGTCACGAACTTCCTCTTGATCCAAGCATCATTGATGTACTCCGCCCCGAGGTTCTTGAAGGAGTTGGCGACCAACACCAACCTCCGGTACATGTCCTCGTGGCTTTCTCCATCCAACTTGTAGAACCCTTCCACCTCATTGCATAAGGCATCATACCGGTTCTTCTTCATGCTCTCATTCCCAACGAAGATGTCGGAAAGAGCATTCCAAACTTCCTTGGCGGTGGAGAATTGTTGAATGAGCGCCATGTCCTTCTCTCCAACGGCCATTTGGAGTTGATGAAGAGCGGTGGCGTTGAGTTGGCTATCAACCACCTCTCTTCTTGTCAAGTTGGTTGGATCATGGGGCTTGTATCCTTCTTCAATGATGCGCCAAAGCTCAATGGAGGCACTACATAGATGAGACTTCATTAGAAACACCCATTGAGAGAAATGAGTAGGTTTAAGCTTACGAGGGTCACTTCTAAAGTTTACATGAGGGTGAGGGATAGGAGGGTTAGGAGAGTAATTATGGTTGACATTATGAAATTCCTCTCCTTTGGGGGTGTTAGAGGAGCTAGGTGGTTCATCCTTTTCCGCCATCCCGGGAACACTTGAGGTAACATCTTTGGACCCATTCGAAGATGACTCCTTAGAGTTCCCCGCATGTTCCTTAGGAGGAGGAGAGGGAGAAGTAGCCTCGGGCTCCTTAGACTTCAAGAGTGCCATGAGCATCTCATTCATCTTGAGGAGTTGGGCCTCCAAGGACGATCTCATATCAATAAGATCGGCCATGGTTGCCCCTTTGGCTAACGCCTCCTTCTCCGCCTCTAATTTTTCACGGGCGGCCCTCTCGGCATCGGATTCCGTCATCGTTGCACTTAGGCGGTTAAGCCCTTAAAAGTGAACCTGGCTCTGATACCAATTGAACGGGAATCCGGCACCTAGAGGGGGGGGTGAATAGGTGCTATTACAAATTTTAGGTCTTTTCAAATTTAGGCTCAACTCAAAGGTAAATTCTCTAGATAGATATGCAACTACGGTGAATTTAGCTAAATGAGAAACTAAGCAATAACAAGAAGCAAGTAAGGGAGTAAAGGGTAAAGGGAACCAAGTGAAGCACGCGGAGACGAAGATGTAATCCCGAGTTCCACCCAAGGGTGTACGTCTCGTTTGGAGAGGTGCGCGCTACCACAACAGGTTAGCCGCAACGCCACAAAGGCTCACCTTCTTCTCCGATGAACTCAACCACAAAGGTTTCGAGTCCACCTTCCACTATTGATCCCCTTTTAGGGCGGAGATCGAATCCCTTACAAACGCTTGAGGCACACACCCACAACTGAATTGGGGGCTCCCAAGAAGGACCACAACAGGTCAAGGACCACAAAAGGTCAAGGTAACACCAAGAGTACAACAATGGTGAACTAGGTTTTCCCACCGGAAACCCTAGCCACGAAATCCCCAAATGAATGGGGGAGAAATGAAGATCCCTTCGGTGACGATGTAGATCTGGGCCTTCTCCTCCAATCCTCCAAAGATCTATGAGTTTGGGTGGGGGGATTGGGAGATCTTGATGAATTGAGCTTTCAAGAATAGTAGGAGAGAGAAAGTCTGAGAGCTCAAATGTTCTTGAGTGAGTGAGGGGGTATTTATACTCCCCCTCAAAATCTGGCCGTTGGCTGTCTTGGTCACCCGGAAATTCCGGTATAAGTTGCACCGGAAATTCCGGTGCCCCGGAATATCCGGACCTTTGAAAATATCCGGGCTGAATTTCCGGTTGAGATCAGAACCCATTCTGAACTTGACTTAGTCGATTTTCTGAGGTTGACTCGGAATATCCGAGTCCTTGAAATTTCCGAGCTGAATTTCCGGTTGGAGTCAGTGCCACTTCTGATTCTTGACTTAGCCAATTTTCCTGAGGTTGACTCGGAATATCCGGTTGGTGAACCGGAATATCCGGGTCCTTGAAATTTCCGGGCTGATTTTCCGATTGAAGTCAGTGCCACTTCTGAATCTTGACTTAGCAATTTTCCTGAGGTTGCTTCGGAATATCCGGTGGGTGAACCGGAATATCCGGTTGGTGAACCGGAATATCCGGGTCCTTGAAATTTCTGGGCTGATTTTCCGATTGAAGTCAGTGGCACTTCTGAACTTGACTTAGCCAAATTTCTGGGGTCGACTCGGAATATCCGGTTGGGGGACCGGAATATCCGAGTCCCTGAAGAATTCCAGAAACTCTTTTTCTCTACAGTTTGGCTTTAAGATTTGTGATATGAGTTTCACCCAAATTGAAATACTTAGCAATAGGATTAGTATATCATTGGTATTGTTAACTAACACACAAAACACTAGGGATTAAGAAATGTTCTTTCAACCAGGCGGAAGGCCTTGCGAGGTGCTTTGTTCTGCTCAGTGTCGACCTAGGAACTGAGATTTTGTCCTCGGATCCAATTTTAAGCGCACTAACCACTTGTGGGAGGCCCTATGGAGCCCCCCTCGACTTTGAACGGATCTACAGCTTGTTCATGTGCCGCAACTAGTTCGGGTTTTCCATTTGCTCATATCCATGTGCATGATGATGATGATTGATGAGAGGTTACTTGATACGGGGGGTCATATAGGGGTGGTGCGCGCGAAGCGGACAGTTCCTACTGTGGTTTGAGCCGCATGGCGCGCAGACACAAACTAATGAGTCCGCAATTGAGATTCGGCCGGACTCTTGACGCGGGTAACAACTCATATGGGTGGCACTTGGACTTGCTGTAGTGAAGGAATAAGTCGTGTTGAGAAGCCCTGATGCTTGCTTGGGTTGATCATGCGAGTATGGGTACAGTAGTGCACCCCTGCAGGGTATAATCTTATCGATGAGCCGTGTCCACGGTTATGGACGACTTTGGTGATGATGCTGGCTAACAAGATCTAGACAACTTGCACCTAATTAAAGTTTATTAAATTGACTAGTAATATAGAATTATTTTCACAATAAATTATAATTAAAACTGTTCCATGTGTGAGTTTCCCGAATTGCTTCCTCATATTTGGTTGAGGGGGTTAATTCGAGAATGGGTTATGTTTGGTGTTAGTTGTAGATGTTTATTTTATGCGCTCTCTTATCCCTCTCTGATTAGACGGAAGTTGTAGCGTGTCTCTCTAGGTTGCTAGTGCTGCTGCCGCTAAGTCCACCTCCCATATATTTTGGGAGATGGTGTAGAAAGTAGGCAAGTCGGTTTTGCTTGCCAGGGAGTGCCCTGACCCTCTTTTGGGTTATGCTTTATGTGCAGTCAACAGGTTTGAAGTCCGACGACGTTAGCTTGGGAATCCCTCCGGCTTGGCTGGGCAGGGATATGGCGTCATCGCTTATCTTCAGAACTCTTAATCCAATTTGCCTCTTATCCGTAGTCGGATACTATTTTTACTTCCGCTGTCATTTGTATCTTTGTATTGTATCTTTTGTATCTTGACTCGTTCGAGTCGTTGTTGTAATTTATCTTCTGTTGTATTTGTGGATGTATCAGAACTGTTGTAATGTTATCACAATTCCACCCATATAATGCGCATGTTTCGGCGTGCACATTATGTCTGGTGGGCGACCTAAAATCGTTATTATGCGGATTTCGGCGGGAACGCTTAAATCTACATAGTACCGATTTTAGGTCGTCACATCTATACACTATATATGTCACATTACTAATTTACTATTGAGGCTAAAAGGGCATTACATATTTCAACAGACACAAACACTATAACATGGAATAAAAACAAAGAAGTTAATGAGCAACAAACACATAAACTATGCACCTGGTAATTGCATGGCAATAGCTGTAGAAAGGACCAAAGAGCTAGATCAACTCAAGAATCATGATTTTTCAACAGTGCTAAGTCACTAAGATAATCATGCATCTAGGGGTTCCTTCAATTGTGTTTTGTGTCTTCTAACAAGAGTTATCCAACTAAATCTTTCATAATTACTGAATTAATATAATAACTGTTGGGTTTAGTAACAACTAGCAGGAGCTATCCAACTAAATGTTTTATAATCTCTGAACTGACGACATCCTATTGGGTTTAGTAACAACTAGCAATGAATTCATGTCCAATAAAATGTTCCATAATTACTGAACTGATAGAACCAGAAGGACAGTCGCGACCTATGTCACGACAAGGTCGGGAGCTAATCATTCCTTCACACGCTTGGTGGCGACATGGGCCGGCCCAATTAGCTCTGACCTAGATTTTTTTCTATTTCTGTTTTTTCTTTTCAGTTTTTTTTCATGTTTTTGTTTTTTATTTCTTTTTCGTTTTTGTTTTCTTGGATGTTTCTTTTTTGTTCTTCTTTCTGTTTTTCTTTTAAAATATTTGTTAATTTTGTTTAAATTTTAATTTTCCATTTTATTTTAATGATTTTTACTTCTTTTTTCTTCTATTTTTTTGTTCATAGATCTTTTTTCACTTTTATAATCGTTTAAAAACAGTTTCTTTCATTAATTTTTTGTTCAATTTTAAAATCGTTTAGCAATAAATTTCATTCACCGACCTTTTCTGTTCACTTCTATATTAGTTTTAGAATAGGCTTTATTCAACACCATTTTTATCCAGTTTTAAAATCGTTAAAAATAGTTTTCGTTCACAGCTATTTTTCTGTTCACGTTATAAAACCGTTCAAAATGAGGTAATTTTCAAATTGAAATAGTTTAATTAAAATATATGTATTGATTTTTAAAAATTGTTCATTTTTAAAAATTGTTCATTTTAAAAATTGTTCATATTTGAAAGTCGACCATATTAAAAAAAACATGTTCAGATTTGAAAAAATACAAATTTATTTGTATACGATTTTTATATTTCCTTCTTTTATCATGTTTTTTGTACTGTAAAAATAGAAAAGAAAAACAGAAAAGAAAAGGAGAGGAGGATGGAGCGAGTAGGTGGACCGGTCCGCGACTACTCCCTGCGGGCGGAGCAGAATGCGCTCTGCCCATGTCGTCAAGTAGGCGCTCCGAGAAGGACAACACTCAAAAGAACACCCATTTGGCTTCAGGTAGGCGCCGACGGGTTAGAGGAAGGAAGAAAGGTAGAAAACCCATGCTGATCATGAACCTTCTGGTTAGATTAAGGCGTCGGTGGGCCGGAGAAAACTCAGCCTGTCAATGGTGCGGGTGGGAACGGGGATTTCGGTGCGGATTATGATGTGGTTTTGATTGGTTTGGGTCGAAATGGATTTAACAGAAAATTGGGTTAGACCGGTGTGGGTTTTACGTAAAACCGAATCGGGGCGGTGCGGTGTGGGGTCCAAAAAAATAATGCAGAATGGGCAGAACCCGTGGAAGGCATTCGGGCACACCCACAGGAACACGAGAAACAAACACCGCCCCATCCATGGACGGCGTCGGAGAAGGGAATGGATGAGGCGCAGAGGCAGGCCTGGGTGGCGGAGTCCGGGAGCGTGGACGCCGTCTTCGTCGCCAGGACGCAGATGAGGTGATCCCCGCCGCCTCCGAGTTCTTGGAGGTCATCAGCGTCCAAGGCAGCTCCCCGTGGAGTTTAGGCCTTCGATTCGTCTGTCCTCGCCTGCCCGGAGCACCTCGCCGCCAAGTCCACAGACTACTTGCCGGCCTGCGACGAGTCTCGCCGTGAGACTGTGAATGGGGATTTCTTCTGACCGGGCGGCAGTGGATAATAAGGAGAAGAAACGAGTAGATGGATAAGGGAGGTGGGCCAATCCATCTGCCCCATGGTTTGTGCGTGGGTTGTCAAACGGTTTCAAACCGCAATGAGCAATTGGGCTGGTGCGGTTCGGGTGTCAATAACAATGCGGACTGGTGCGGGTTGGGTGGCAGAAATTAATTTTTGTATTGGTCCGGTGCGGGCCTTGAAGGATTCTTCTGCGTGGGCTGGCGTGGGTATGGTGCGGTTTTCGCACCATTCCCAGGCTGAAAATGGGTTTTCTGAGAAAACCCATTTGTTTGTAGGTTGAGTCATAATCATAGAACCAATGGGCCTATGAGTCTTGATGGGCCGTGTACTAATGTCCGGAATTTTACCATCATTGAAAGAGGAATGATCCCATCAAAAAAAAAAGAGGAAGGAAGAAATAAGGGTTCTCCTCTCCTATCACATGTTGTCGAATCGCCCGTTGCACTACAGGATTGTTGCTTATATGCCAATTTTTTCCTCGTAGGTCGTAGCTAAGCTCAATGCGTGCACATATACCGTAGTGCACCTGTGCGTGCACCTTCCACTCATATAAACAAAGGATAGATGCACGTTGTGAGGATGATATATATCTCAAAAATCATATCGATTATAGCACAAAAAAAACAGCAATATAAAGACGATTTGTCTGAACCAAAACCCTTTCTAATAAGATTTCCGTGACTCGCTAGACACACATGAGGTGCATGGCTAACCCAATAGCGAAAAGTTCAGTAAGGGGACTCGAGCAAGCCACCATTAGACAAAAGATGATATTTCTTAAGATTTATTTTGTTGACATTTTTAATAAACTATTTTGGCATTTTGGATTTCTGTGCTCTTAGCCCCGAGATGTAAAGGACCAGAGAAGCTTTCTAGTTATGAATCAGGTGAAGACTTAAATGGTGAAGGAGATTGACAAGAAGACTTCGGTTCACACTTGAAAGTTCTTCGGAAGGTGTCAGCAAATGTGCAAAGCTCCGACGAACCTATAATTAGATTTTCAGGAAATTTCCAAATGAATAATTTTAACGAAATCTTTCAGTTTCTCATAAAAGAAAAACCTATTGTTATAAGGAATAAATAAACAAGTAACAGATCAGACAGCAAAGTCACAACATTTTCTTTTCGAAACTTAAGAGACAAAAAATTGAGTCACATGGAAAAAAAATTGGGCCCTGAGAAGTTTGTCGTCCAAATGGCATGGTGACCAACTAACCATACACTTCACCCGCACCCCTAGCGGAAGCTGATGGGCTGGCCTATTACAAACACGTGGTGTATATAACACTCGAGACTCATTGAAATTCATTCCAAGTCTGAGTTTGATGTCACTTATCAAAGTACCAATTGGCGAGAAGTAGTCAGATGTTGTGAGTGCATTCTTCAGATTTCGGCAATCGGTTTCGAATATGACACGCCCCATTCCCAGCTGTGCAACAACGTGCCAACGTCCATGGCGTTTGAGAGAGACATATAGTCTGAGGCATGCTAGCATCGGTCATCGATTGGAGCACACCTGCCGCAGCAACACAGGAACGTACACAGTCTTTTTTTGTTGTTGAAAGAAACACAGGAACAGTCTTCGTACCGGCACTAGTGCATCGTTGTCACCCGATCAGTGATGACTTGAGAACGATTTGAAAAGAAGAAAAATGGAGTCGAGAACAGTGTCAATTTCTCCTCGAAACGACCCTCCAAAAGCCTTCAACAACGATCCATGAAAGAAGCCCGTCGTGCGCGGCAGACGCTGCTGATCTAGCTGCAGTTTCCGGGGATATCATCATGGGTCATGGCCTAGCTTGTACAGTAGCTAGCTGCGCGCGCGGGAAGAAAGCAATGGTCCTCGGCAGTAGATCAGATCGGACGGCGCCACGGCGAGAGGAACGAACCAGCGACTAGGCATTGGCGCGGTCTACGATCGAGCGGTCGGCAAACAGCGGCATTGGCGCGGCGCACTGCACGGACGCGGGGCAATCTCCGCGCGGCGCGGGCTCACCCCAGTCCCCAGTCACTCACCACCGGTGGCGGTGGCGCACTGCAGCGAGCCAAGTGACGAGCGTGCGTGCGTGCGTTACATCGAACCGACGCCGGCCGGCCGGATCGGATCGGAGCGATTGACGCACGATTGACGCGCTGCGATGTCCTGAAGACCATCCAAACCAAACCCACACTGCCGAGCGCGAACGAACGACCGGCACCGGCACCACCCTGCGACGACGTCTCTTCCGCCATCTCGAGGTTGGCTGAGCCCGATCGCCTGCGCCGGCCCGACGGCGGTGCACAGAGGTGTGGTTCCGATCGATGGAGGGTGGCGCTGGCGGGGAGACGGCGCCGCCGGTGCCGGAGGCGGACGCGCTGGAGTTCACGCCGACGTGGATCGTCGCGGGGGTCTGCTCCCTCATCGTGCTCGTCTCCCTCGCCGCCGAGAGGTGCCTCCATTACATCGGCAAGGTGATCCGCCTGCCACAGCGATCGAAATGCATGTACCCTCCTCGTTTCCAAAACAAATAAAACTCTCCCCTGAGGCCTGATCTCTGTTTCTGTCGACGCGCTTCATTTTGATTTTGTGGGGGCACGCCACGCAGACGCTCAAGAGGAAGAACCAGAAGGCGCTCTTCGAGGCTCTTCTCAAGGTGAAAGAAGGTACTACTCCACATCCGTCTCTCTGTTTCATCAGGAAAAAAGAAGGGAACTTTCAGTTTTAGGAACCTCCATTATTGCCTAAATGTTCATCTTTCCTCTCCTGCTACCTCTATCGATCTTAATGAGTTCAGAGCTGGTTCAGTATTTCCTCATGCATAAACATCAGCTGTGTGTGTGTGTTTCCAAGTTCTGACTGTATTCCGGTGTGATGCAGAGCTGATGCTTCTGGGGTTCATCTCCCTCCTGCTCACGGTGTCCCAAGGCTTGATCCACAGGACATGCATTCCCCCCAGCTGGACCAATTACATGCTTCCTTGCAAGAGGATGGAGGTGCATTTCGCTGTTCGTCGGCTGCTTTCTGAGAGCGCGCCGCGGTCCGAGCATTGCGAGAGCAAGGTGGATGGACCAATAATGCTTCTTGTTTCATTTCCCACTTCATAATGAACATTTTTCCTTGATAAAAAATATATATTCATTGTAACAATATCTTAATAAACGCAACATTGTAACAATTGAGCAAATTAGCCTGTAAGATAGTATGTTGACACTGACACAGAAGCACCGCTAACAAACTTGTATTGTTATTTAAATGATTTATAAAGATAATTGTTGGAACAGTTTTTCTGCCAACACCTTAGAAAGTTCTGTGAGCTAACTCCAGCTTTTTTTGTTCACAGGGGAAAGTACCTTTGCTGTCGCCTGAAGCGCTTCATCAGTTGCATATTTTCATTTTTGTTCTGGCTATCACCCACGTTGTTTTCAGTGCTGTAACTATGATTTTAGGAGGGGCAAAGGTAAACTTTTATTAGGTTGTGGATCAAAACAATGATTAATCTTGCTTTCAAATTAATCCAGAGACTGTTCTATTTCTCAGATTCGTCAGTGGAAACACTGGGAGAGTGAAATTACGAAGAATGATGCAGGAAATGGTATAGGAATGTCGACTGCTAGTCCATACTTTGGAGCAATAATATAATTAATGATCTACTATTTTGAAAATAATCTGATGCTATAGATTTATATCAAGAATTAAAAAAATAAGGTACATGCTTATGATGAGAATATACAATCCTCTGGAACTGCAGGACCAAAGAAGGTGACCCATGTTCAACAATTTGAATTTATCAGGGAAAATTTTAATGGTATCGGCAAGGATTCTATGATACTGAGCTGGATGGTAAGAATGCGTCCAGAGTTCTCATATGGTTTTCAGTCAAAACAATCTGTCTTCTCTATGAACTTGTCTATTATGATTAAGCCTTCTGACTGAGTTCTTCCTTCAGCATTCATTTGTTAAGCAATTTTATGCATCAGTTACTAGATCAGACTACACAACAATGCGACTTGGTTTCATCATGGTAAGGATTGCTCGACAATATACCGACATTCTATTCACTGTTCACTACAGCATTCAGCATGACATCCTTTTCTCTGCAGACACATTGCCGAGGAAACCCAAAATTTGATTTTCACAGATACATGGTGCGAGCTTTGGAGGCTGATTTCAAGAAGGTGGTTGGCATAAGGTAATACAAAGTCTTTAATTAGAGCTTGTTTTCATAATTTCCAGATCAGTTAGGTGAATTTATTTTTCGTTTACTAGTAGTTGTTGTTGCGCATGAATGATAAGCCTAATCATTTTTACCCTTGCCACGTCTTTCTCAATTTAGATGGTACCTGTGGATATTCGTTGTGATATTCATGTTGCTAAATGTTAACGGTAAGTTTCAACCGCATCACCATCTTCACTGTTTACAAGTATTTCAACATCATATACTGCTTGGTAATTCAGCATCTAAATATAAATAATCTGCAGGCTGGCACACATACTTTTGGATCTCCTTCATTCCCCTTATTGTAAGTGTCCCTGTACCCCCAGCATACCGGTAAATGAAACTCTGAAATTGCGTAGGCATGCAACTTACAGGGCATCCATCACCTCCTCCTGCTGCTTGCAGCTTCTGCTAGCCGTTGGCACCAAGCTGGAGCACGTCATAGCTCAGCTGGCCCATGAGGTTGCCGAGAAGCACTCGGCGATCGAGGGCGACCTGGTGGTGAACCCATCGGATGAGCACTTCTGGTGCGGTCGGCCGAGGGTGATCCTGTACCTGATCCACTTCATCCTCTTCCAGAACGCGTTCGAGATCGCCTTGTTCTTCTGGATGCTGGTAAGTGTTAATGTTACTGAACTCTGCAAGGTAGTAGAAGAGAAGAGAGGATGGATGGATGCTAACTAACTAGTACCGCATCTTTGGCAAGACTACCTACGGCTTCAACTCCTGCATCATGGACCACGTCCCTTTCATCACGCCAAGGCTTGTCATCGGGTTGTGATTCCATCTTAATTACTGGTCACATTTTTTGTAGAAGCAGTCAAGCAGACAGCCGTATGTTTCAGTTCAGACTTCAGACTCAAGAACTGTTTTGCCAATGCTTGCAGGGTCGTTATCCAGCTTCTCTGCAGCTACAGCACCTTGCCTCTATATGCAATTGTCACCCAGGTGACCACACTATATGTTGCCAAACTGTTTGGTCGGAAGAAATACCGAAGGTAATGTATAGTTTTTGTTTTGTCAAAGATGGGGACATTCTTCAAGAAGGAGATCTTCGACGAGCACGTCCAGCAGGGGCTGGTCGGGTGGGCGCAGAAGGCCAAGCGGAGGACAGAGTCCACCGGTGGCGGCATGGCCGGATCGGCGACGACACACGGGCCATCCTCTAGGCTGGAAATGCTGCGGCGAGCTGCCGCTGTAATAAAGTGTGCTCGCGAACCGGCGCCGCCAAGGTAGCATTGAACGTGCGACAGCACCAAGATGAAGTGTTACCTTGTAGAGCACCGCTGGTGCTGCATTGGCACCTCCTCCTTGCCGATGTGGGCAGAGATAGAGTCATAAGCCATGTCCTCCCTAGCCAGGCACTGGAGCATCGACATGTACTAGTCAAGACACTGAACGTATATATAATGGAGAAAAACAGGTACTGGTACTGAAGGAATAGTATATTGCACCTCTTAGACTTGGTTCATTGCAAATAAAAAGACATACAAATTGTTACTGAGCTTATGATACAAGATACTACCGTAGTAGTTATGAGTTGCATTGTTTTCATTTTTTAGAAAAAAAACATTTATTAATATTACGATGATACCAATTACACCCAGCCCCCGCAACAACACGTGCCCTAGCGGCCCCACGGATGCACACAGCCCAGAATAAAAAGAAGAACTACAAAAAAAAAAGTCCCGCTACAACGATTCATTCATTGTTACAGCAGACCTAACCCCACCAAAACAGTACCAGAAGTCCAACTTCTCCAAAAGCGACGCCTCCAAGGGAACGGTGCTCAAGTTGCATTGTTTTCATGCTACTCGACATGTAAGGTAACCATACAGAAGCACCAGTACAACAACCAAAACAGAGAACAGAAACACAGGTGTAATGCCACTACAACAACTCAGCACGACAATATTACGTCATCATTAGGCTTTCACCCATCGTAAGAGACATCCTGGTATAAACGAACCAGACCGACCATTCACCATTGGCATGTTTGCTTCTGGATCTTGGAATTCATGGTGCCCTTCCCCTTGTCCTTGTAAGTGTTCCTTGAGGTGAGAGGCCTTCTCCGCCCAAGGGCTGCTGCCATTGCCCTTTTCCTTTGCTTGTTCAGCTGTTTTGTCAGCAAATCATCATCTTCATCCTGGGTATCCTCTCCTGATGATTCCTCTTCCTCATCGGCTCCTGATTCAGTAGACCCCTTGACATCCCCAGTGCTATCAGCGATTAGATTTGTCAGTTTGTTCTCACCGCTGGGACTTGTGCTTGTTGCATGCTGCAAGGTAAATCCCTGTAAGCAATATCCAGGGAGAAGTTTGCCTAGTCATTCGGATTAATACATTACTAACCTCATCTGAAAGTGTTTCAGGTCCATTTGAGTCCATCCCGACAAGATCAGGAACACCGGCAGACTCCTAAAACATAATCCCCCAAATTATTTAAATGAAAAACTTCAACTTCAGGAAACTGAAACTGCTAGATAGCTTCAACAGTGGCAAAGCTTGGAGACACATTTAACACGGAAAATATTCAGTACGCGGATCAATACCTGGTCTACTATTTTTAAGGAACTAATTTTAACAGATACATCATCGCCACCTTCACTTTCTCGTTCTGATGTTGAATCAACAGCATCATCATCTGAGTTGGAATCATTTTCTTCATCAATGAACTGCAATCGGGTGAAAAACAGAGAATGTCATCACTCACCAGAGTAAATCTGATATTTAATGTCGAAAACTGATACAACTGACATGAGATTAAACATTTCATGGTATCAAATTTTTAATAACATTTTGTGGCCTAATGTTTTTGCCTTCAAAAAGTTCATTGTCATAAGATCCCCAAATTTTTGTGTCACATATTAACATTAACTTGTACTCCCTCCATATATTGTGCTAAAACATCTTATACTTCCTCTGTCTTAAAATAAATGTCTTACATTTTCCAAATATGGATGTATCTAGACATAAAACACATCTAGATACATCCACATTTGGACAAACCAAAGACATTTATTTTGGGACGGAGGGAGTATTTTGATACGGAGGGACTATATTGTTAGGTATCAACTTCAGTTCCAACTTCTAGCCAGTTGCATATTGAGACCAGTTCTAACATCTGCCAGTTGTATACTGTTAGGTATCTTCTCGTGATTACAGGAAACAGTGTCCAGTAACCAAAATTTATAAAATACAACGGGGAGGGTAAATGGTTGACCGAGGAGATCATGTATGCATTTTTTTTACTACCCAACCAAATGGCATAGTTCCGCCTTTGCCCTTTAGCAAAATACAGTACATCTTCAAACTGAGTACTAATACATCGATATGAGTTCTGTACCAACATCTCACCCACCTTTTCTATCTCAACTTGCTCCTTTTTGGTGAAGCCACTGGCAGCTAGTTCTTTGTCCAATGCACCAGAAGTCTTTTGAATGGATAGAAAGGATGGCCTGCCAGTTTCATCGTCATCAGTTTCAGACCCATCATGTCCACCTTTCTCTGTAAGATTAAACCTGGTACAAAAGCAAGACAAAGCTTAATAACAAAATGAGTTGTAATGGATAATTTTGCAATTCTTGAGATTTCACTCGATAAGGTGATAAACCTTTTGTTAAAGAACTTGTAGATGCACCCAATATCTCTATCAAAATACCTGCAAAAAAGAACCTCGTGAACAATGAATGGAGAGCAATCTTCAGTAAGCTATCAGGATAGGCTACATACATCTGGGCATTCCGATGTGAAACAGATACCATCTGTGGGAAGTCAATCATCGTAACTGTTTCATCATCACCGATCTGCACAGCATCAGTACACATGAATAAAATATAGGGTACGATACATACTGACAAATGACGAATCCATAATAAGAGAAAGTAATTTAGGCTTGTAAAACAAATAAAAACTGAAAGCACCATTCTCTTCAACTTCAAATGACAGTTTGCAGGCATGTGTTGCATATAGTAATTGTTATACATATGAAGTACACATGGCAAACTAAATTCTTGCCAAAGGTTCAGTCCTAATCACTACTTTTCCCTCCTAAACCTCTTAGATCAAAGCATAGTCAAAGATGTGGCAAGACCAAATTGTGAAGGCAATACAAGGAAAGGAGAAAAAGAGCACAAGCAAGCTTATTATCTACGTGAATAATAACGAGGGGAAAAGTAGCTATACCATGATGTTGAATTCATTAAAATCACAGTGTATCAGCCCATGCTCCGCCAAACGAATTACAAGACCAAGAATTTTGTCAAAAACATCATCTGGATTTTGCAATCCACTTATCTGAACACTGCAGAACAAAGACAACACTAATATCAGTGTCTGCAAAAAGAAAAATGACTGATTAAAATAAAGAATCTATTTACAAATCGACTAACAGTGGATATCCTGGCACAAGTGACATAATCACACAGTGTCTATTGCAGTCCACCGCCGTGGGAACAGGAAATCCATGGTCTCCTAAAGCCTAGAATTGATAAACAGTAGAATGTTATAGAGCAAATAAGCATCTAACTAGACTACATGTAAAAAAGCGCAGTCATGCAAATACCTTCATAAAAGCAAATTCCTTTAGGGCCGCAAGTCGCGATAGATACAACCAGTTAAAGCTCCTCCGGTGCGCTAAATAGTCACGCTTTGATTTCACAGCTCTAAAAGATGTCCTACCCAACCTATGAAGCTTCATGGCCAATATTGTTCCATCCTCTGTGGCAACTTCAAATATATCTACAAAAAAAAATATGCATAAAGTATTTGACATTTGCATGCTGCAACCTGAGGCTCCATATGGCATTGCTGTGGCATGTGGATTAATAATATAATTTGGTTGAGTTATTTTGAGCTGCCTATTTTTCTTGATCAAGTTACCAACTGATATGCTATAGCGAGCACAACATGTGTTGTGTAAGGACAAGCACTAACATTTCTTTCTTGTCCAGCTTTATATGTAAACACATTACAACAACCGTAAACTGAGCCTAAAAATAAAACAAAACTTGAGTTAAACATCAATAACTCCATGTACCTGACTCTTTTCCAACACCAATTTGACGACCAACCGAAGAAAATACTCCACGATTCACCAATGTTTTGATGGCAAGGAAGTCATACCCAAGATATGTGAGGCGATACCCATCATCTGCAAGCAAAGAAATCAAGGAAGCAGCTATGATAATCCAAATATTCATCTAAATCTAAACTACAGGAATCAAAACGCAACATCAATGACTCACACTTTTTACAATCATGGTGAACCAGTTTGTTCTTCAATAAATTCCGCAGCACTTTATAGGTTCCTCCATGCCTAAATACACAAAGAATTAGAACACATTCACCGAATAATGTAGATATCTATTAAACCAAGCAACACATTTCATGTGTCACCTGGTTGACAAGAATACTGAGCCCTTATCAGGGAGAGAACCTAAGTAGTTGATCGAAGATTTGATCTAAGACCTACATTTTTCAACCACATGATAGAACATGCATTATATAACATTACAAGAAGCAACCTACCTTCTAGAGTAAAATAACTAATCTTATTATGACAAAATAGCAAAAATTTAAAGAATTTACAAGAACGAGAGTGACTGTGCATCAGACCGCCCTTGGAAAGGTAACAGACTTATCCAAAACGAAATATGCAAGTACAAACACCACTAAACTAGTGAGCTCAAATCAAAACCCACGAGCTACCATATCTACTCCCCACACTTGATAAATGAATAGAGCGAGAACGGTCATCAGTTAAGCAAACTACACATATCACAGACCAAAAGCGCGAGGGCACACTACTCACTTCAATCCGGCGATGCGGTCGACGAGCTCCGCGGGCACGATCTCGTGCTGCGAATCCAAAACCAAACCGAAACGAGTCAGGCGAGGAAGCTAACAGCTCCACATGGGCATGGGGGGGGGTCAAAGGATTGCTGGGGTGTAGTGTAGGGGTTTAGGCCTTACGTTGCGCATGCCCATCTCGCAGGCGGTGAGGACGCGGAAATCGTCCTTGGAGAGGTAGCGGAGGGCGTTGACGTCGAGCTTCATGGTGTACTCCTCACAGCGGCGGCGGCGGCGGCGGGGAGTGGCTGAGGCTCGCTGGCGGCGGCGCTAGGTCAGGGAAGGAAGCTGCTGTCTGCGCGTGGGAACGGAGAGCAGAGGCTCGGGCGGAATTCGTTTCACGGGGACGACATGGTCGGGCTGGGCCTGTTTTTCGGCTCCAGTTTTCTCTGTTCAGATATTTTCTTTTCAGTTTACTTTGTCTTTTCGATTTTTTTCTTTACTCCTTTATCTTTTTTCTTATGTATTTTTTCTGGTTTCTCCTTTATTTTATGTTTATCTATTTATTTTGTCTTAAATGTGTTCATGAAATTTTAAAAGAATGTTCAGGAGGTTTAGAAATATGGTGATAGGTTAAAAAAGAATTAAGGATTTCAAAAAAAGTTCACGAGGTTCAAAATTCATTCATGGGTTCAAACATATCTTGTACGATACGAATAAATATATTTTAAAAATCTAATGATTATTCACATAGTTTTACAAAATATGTCATCCCTTCGATTGATACTAATGCTGCACTTTTTTACTAAAAATAACTAATTCCGATCATTTTTTTTCTCCATTTACGTTGACATGGCGTCCCAAAAATATATCGACAAAAGGAGCGCGTCACTTGGAAACATACTTTTAGTCAAGACATTGTTAGACGTACACCACGTAGCACAAAAGCAGCATGTACTCAAGCTTTTTTCTTCAGAAGTTGTAGGTGGAGACGCAAGGGAAGGTCGTTAACTCTAAAACTTAAGTGGGGCATCACAGAGGGGTGCAAGGGGAGGAAGCCAATACCATGAGTGATATCTTGACGAGGACGGCAGGTGAACGATAGGTGGATATACATATTCGAGCAGAAGTAAGAGTGGTGGCTATCTTGCTGTTTGAACCATGTCTTTTGAGTTGTTTGAACTATGTTGGGCTTGTTTCTTCTCTTTCATATGATTGAAATATTATTGTCTCAACTTTCGTTATGTGGGATTTATCTCACAAATGATACCAGAAATGCAAAATTGAATGTTCATGTTGTAGAGTACAGTGAGTCTGACTTTTGCACAGCCCCTCGTGAGCCGCTTACAAATTATACATACGCTCTAAACAGCACATAGTAGTATAAGAATAGGAAAGGACATAGAGCTAGCGGTAGATCCGCTCATCCTAACTTTGAATCCTAGTTCAGGTTCCTCGGGAACCTTAGCGCCGCGTGTATGTTCGATAGAAGCGTCGCTACGGTGTAAAAGCTTTAAAATGGATTAAGGCGAGCGAAAATATAAGATTTTATTCTTTTATTTCTTTCCACTTCTATAGGTTCAGATTTTCTGAAGGAACTCACCATGCCTTTGACAAGCACCGGTTTGTTCCTTCTGAAAAATTATCGCATGGGTAGAGCATGGGTAGAGCCGTAGAGGCATGTCTTCTCCAGATGGTTTTGGGGTTACGGATTAATTCTAGCTGCCATTTGGTGATCAGTGGTGAATACATAACTCATCTTCTTATTATTACGTGAATACATAATTCATCCAATTTAAAAAAAAACATAATTCATCTTCTTGTTTGTATCATTGCTGCCCGAGGTCCGCACATTTTAAGCGCTAAAATTTGCACACGCATATAAAGAGAATCAGAATAAACTGCCATGCGCATACAAACACGCTTGTGACTTGTGAGTGCATACATACAGGCTGACGTCCTGAATTCTCCTGTGTCCGGGCGTGATCGCCACACCAACCACCACGATTATCACATGCCGGATGGTCCGATGAAATCAGTGGACCAACCTACACTAAATTAATGGAGTAGAAAAGCGATCAATGGAGCATTGCATCCATGTGATCCATCCAGAAGTAGAAAAGCGACAGGGACGCGGCGGGCATACAGCCCCGTACGTACGTACGTACGTACGATGTCCTCGGCCAACCAAAGGAAGGGAGGCGATCGCTACAGAGCATTAAACACTGAACCTGCACGCCGGCAAGCTGTCGGTCGGCCGGCCGGCAGCGCCGGAGCCGGGGAAAGATGACCGCCGACGAGCACCCTTCGTCGGTCAGTCAGTCGGTCTGATGCGTCGCCCCTTCTCCACCGCAACTAACCAAACGCGTCTAAATTAATCAGCTAATCTGCCGCACATGCCATGAACCGATCAACGCACGCAGCCACATACACCGCACCTGCTGCTCCGAGATCTCGACGTCCCTGGCCGCGATCTCCAAAGTCGATTCTCGCCGTACGGCCACGAGCTCGTGTTCGCTCAAACGGGATACGAGGTTGGCTACTTGCCTGCTTAATTAGGGAGTGGGAGTCGAGTCAACATCTGCAGCTAGCTTAGCCCAGCCCTCACGCTCTTCTTGTTCAACGAACCTGCTCCGAAGCAAGAAGCCGCCCCGCTTTCATATTCTTACTTAAAGTCGTTGAACAACCAGCTCCCGGACGATCGATCGACCCAATTCTATTGCTCGCCGCCTCTCCCACCCCCGGCCAAGTCCGATCAGGCGGAGACGACGAGTTCTTGCCACTGACACCGCGGAGTTTCTCTCTCGCGCGCCGTGACAATTCCTGACAGCATGGACAGGAGAGCGGCGAGGAGAAGCACCGCGCCCCACCACAGGCGAACGCAGACGGCGCCGGAACAGCAGAAGCCGCAGCGCAACGGTGTGCAGAACTCCCAGAGAGCGCCGCCGCCGCCGGGCTACTTCACCGTCCAGCTGGCCATGGTCTTCCTCTGGGTGGCCGTCTCGCTCGCCTTCCTGCCGCTCGTGCTGCCGCCGCTGCCCCCGCCGCCGCTCTCGCTGCTGCTGCTGCCCGTCGGCCTGCTCGCCGTCCTCGCCGCGCTCGCCTTCGTCCCGCTCGACGCCCACAACAATGTCGTCGGCTCCTCTTGTCTGTAGATCACTGCATTTGCCCCTTCGTAGCTTGTACAGTAGCTGTTTCAGATCTACTAAGCGTATAGAGAAGATAGTTCAGCAGCAGAGGGCTGTTTATTTTTGTACTCCTATAATTGTTCAGAGACGACCGATCACTTGAATTCCAACAATGTTATTTTATCTCACGCGATAGCTTATTCTTATCACGTGGAATTCAGAAGACATTTGTGGTTGCAGGCGTATGTACATACGTCCACAATTTCACATGCATGATCTAATGAACTTGTGGATCGTGGTGATGATAATCTGTCTATTATCCGGCCGTGCAAATACGCGGATCAGTTTCTATATGCACTGTTATTCGACAATTCTTAAATAAGTGATCTTTGCTTAATTTTTTGGGTTCGTTTTAAGAAGATCCCCAGTAGAGCTTGTTTGGCACCTCTCGTTTCCATTTAAATTGGCTGAAATGAAATGAAATGAGAAAATGTCATCTTTTCATTTATCAAATCTAAATTCCAATCTGAAAATTCATGTAGGGATGGCACAAAGATCTATAAAATGATTTAAAATGATGGGGCTATGGACAGTAACAGACTTAACGTACCATAGACATTCGTTGGAAATCCAATTAAGATGTCTTTTTCCAATTTTGTGACATCTAATCCGCCATAGTCATTGCTACAAGTTGCACCACTTATATTTACAAATCGTCGCTAGAGCTCCAAACAGGGTGTTGGGGGAGTCATTGGTACAAGGCTGCAAGCCATTCGGTGGCAGCCGTTAGGGCTAGGTGCCATCTTGGTCTCCTTGTGCATAGGGGTATTTTTTTTTGTTGCTTTTGTTTGCCGCAAGAAATTACTCGGTTGACGGGCACCAGTCGGACGGCTGCTGAGTCAGGGGATAACGGGATTTGATCTCTCGGAGGATGCTCTGCACGCCCAATTATTAAAACATCGTTAACATTATTGTAATCTATGTCACCATTTTCCAAACTTTCTAACATAAAAACAAAACAGAAAACATAAGAGAAAATATAAATAAAACAAAACAGTAATCGAACAAACAAACAAACAACAGCAAGCGAGCTGGGCCGGCTCAACAAGCGTCACTTCTGTAGCGGATGCTCTAGGCGACAGATAGGAGGTCGCTAGGCTCGACCAAAACTGCACCGGCCGGGCCACGAGGAGCTCGCCTGGGTACCGCTACCTGGAGGCCCCCCTTCGTGAAGGGCAAATTCACGTGACCAGGAAGCGTGCAAAAGAGGCCACGTGTCCCCGGTGTTTCCAGCCCGCGTACGAGTCCCCCTCGCGCAGACCGCGCAAACAAAGCCCCTGCGCACGCGAACGAAGCCCCCCAGCAGCAGCGCGCTCGTTCACGCTACGGAGGCCCGCGCTCATTCGCGTACAGAGCCCCCGTACGGGCACACCCAACGTACAAGCCGGAAAAACCTGTACAACATAGACTTAGACGTACAAGCATACAAATTCAAATGTACAATTACACAGAATCAGTTTATACAATTACGTAGAACGGGATGTATAGCAACGCAGACCGGGTTGTACAACAACACAGACCGGATTGTACAGCAACACAAAACAATTTGTACGTACAGCAACCCCGACCGGGTTGTACAGCAACGGAGACCGCGTTATACAACAACGTAGACCGCGTTATACAGCAACAAAAACCGGGTTATACAGCAACACACAGACCGGATTGTACAACAACATAGACCGGGTTGTACAGCAACACATGACATATTATACGTAGAAATACATTCAGGTTGTACAAACAACTACAAGTAGCAAGTTGTACGTACAACTACAAAAATTTAGTTTGTACGTACGACTACACTTAGGGTGTACAAAACATACACAATCCGAAGTAAAAAAAAAAGTTTGTCGAAACCTATCAATATGGGATCTAGTTTTGAAGATCTCGACGCGAGGAGTTCAAAAGTGAAAACGGTTCGTAAATCGGATAAACGGTTCTCAAGATATTTCGTTTTTAAAAAACGAATCTCAAAATAAATGCATGTACAACCCTCTGCCCACCACCAGAGAGCTGCCACTTGTCACCGCGTGGAGAAAAGGTGGGAGCAAAAACGAACGAAATTGCGACACTTGTCAGCACCAGAGCACACACGCGTGGACCTTTGCAAAGCGAACCCTTTTTGTAAGGATTTCCAGCTCGCCTACTCAAGAAGACGTCAAGGACCAGGCCCGATCCTCCAGAAGCCCATCCCGGGCCGAAGTGGCCCATATAGGCTTCCATTGCCCTTGCCAATTTCTTAGACGAGTATTTTGTAGACAGGTTTTGTCAAAATCAAAATGAATTTGCAGCCTTTTCAAAATCAAATTGGATTTGCAGCCTTTTGTAGGCCAATCTTGCTGATACATTTCTAGGTTCACTGCTCCAACAGCGGAACAGTATTCGTAGTAGCCATTTGGGGTGCATGGCACTAGTCCTGGTAGTGTGGCACGGTGAAGAAGACACTGGTTTCAATAGGCAACAGTGGAGCAGCAGGTGTTACGATCCTTTTTGATTCCATGGCCAGCTACTACGTCTACGTACTGTCCACACTTCACAAGTGGTGCTATAGCAGCAGTGTGCTGCGCACGCCGCACAGGGACGCCATGTTGTTGTTGTTGTTGTTGAACTGCTCGACAGTCGCCGGCGGCAACGGTAAAGACGATACTGGCTACTTTACCAGATTAAGTTAAGAAGGGTTCTCAGAGGAGCGTATGCGTATTCCATTCCGAGTTCCCAAAACGTACTGACTAACTGATTAGCTTGTCTCCATGTTGATGGCGTTTAGCTATAGCATGCGAAGTGTAGTTAATTTTGCTTCGATCGGATCGAATATATGCCTGCCTGACTACCTCCACTCCTTGATTTGCTTGCTAGAGGTAGTGCTTGGAAGTGCATGCATGTTCTCGAACAACCGTAGTATTTTGGTGCGTGGTTCCAATAACCAAGCAAGGAACGTGGATTAGTTTAAGTAGTCGTCTGTGTCGTAGCTGGGCTGAATGGCCGATCCCTGGACACCATTCAAACCAGCCTTGATGGTGCAATCAGAAGCATTTCCCGAATTTGAATTGCTACAGCTTTCATTCATAGATACTCACGCTCTGACGCGTTCTGCCGCCGTACGCGCGACTCTACAGCTATCAGCAGGCGCGGCAGCTCAGCTCGCCATTGCAGGCACAGCTGCAGGCTCAGCTCACCATTGCAGTTGCAGGCAGCAGCAGCAGCTCAGCTCGCAGGCGACGCATGCATGGGTAATTGGCCAGGCTAATTTCTGTTCCTCGATCGCCACCGATCAGGACAGTCAACTCTGCCTTGTTCTGACCGCCTTCATGTGCTGCTGCAAAGTGCACCGGGTCCTGGACGAGGTGCGCGGGCAGCCCCTGGCGGCGCGGTGGAGTCTAGGGCTGCGGCGGCGGCGGCCCGTCCGCTGGCCCGGTCCACTGCCAGCGCATGCCAACTAGTGGCATGAACCAGTCCGGGACCTCGCCGTGGTCCTCCTCCTCCACCTCCATTGCCTGCCGCGCCTCCTGCCGCTCCATGTCCTGATGCGCGGCGACGGCGGCCAGCGCGTCGGCGATGGCCCTCTCCTCCTCCGCGGCGGCTTCTTCCGCCTCCCGCTTGGACTCCTCGATGGCCTGGGCGAGGGCCCTCTCCTCCTCCTCCGTGGCGGCGGCGTCACCGTCTTTCTCCATCTTGACGCTCGGGGGAGGCGGCGGCGGCGCGTACCTGTTGTCGCCGCGAGGTGGGGAGGCCGGCGGGTAGTGCGGTGGGCCGCTGGCGTGCCGCACCCCGAAGAAACCCCGCCGCCGCTGGTCGTGCTCGGCGTGGAACCAAGTGTCCTAGTTCGAGCTACCGACGGCGTAGGCAGGGTCGTGGCGGAGGTCGTCCGGCAGCAGGTCGCGCCGCCGGAGGATCTCCACCTCCCTCTCCAGCCCCCGCTTCGGGACGGGCAGCACCGGAATCCGCTCCGGATTCAGGTGCCACCCCTCGAAGAGGTGGACATCCGGCCATGGTACTGGGATCGCGTTGTCCCAGTACCACTGGCACTTCCTCTTGCTGAGGTAAGGCCGGACGCTGCGTGGAGGTGCCGGAGGTGCGGCGGCGCGTGGTGCAGCGCCGGGCGCGGGCGGTGGCGGTGGCGGCAATGCCGGTGGCGCCGGAGACCGCGAGGAGCGGCGAGAGCTCCCGGCCTCGTGGTCGTTGGCGCCCTTGCCGAACCACCATCTCCCCTTCCCCATGGCGGTGGCGGCTAGGTCAGTGTGGCGGTGGCGGCTAGGTCAGTGTGGCGGTGGTTGCGTGGCGATGTGGGGAAGGTGGGGAGCAGTGTGGGGGACGTTGGGGGTGGCGGTCCCATTAAATAAGACCGGTGGGGGGAGGCCAATGGTCGACGGGTCACTGACGGTGGGGCCGGGGAGTTTGACCGCCAAGAGGTGGGAGCGCGCGCGTCCGCGGGACCAAATTTGGTCCAGGTTTGAGCAGCCGCGGACACCACGCGGACAGATTCGTGCAAATGAGCAGCCCCACAGGGGCCTGATTTTGTCCGGGCCTGCTCAAATCCGGCCTGTCCGCGGCAATTGAGCATCCCCGTAGGAGATGTCCTTAGAAGCAGAGCCAAATCCATTGAGAAGCTTGGTCTAATTTATAAGAGAAACCGGACCTAAAAATCATACACGAGCCTTTTTCCACTAGCAACACATCCACAAACACGCGGTAGTTACAACATCCACGTGAGCCACAAGTCTCTCGATGTGATGTTCTGACTCATATGAGTAGAGAGAGTCTCTCTTCATGACAAAAGTATTTTAAAATGTCAAAAATATCTTGAATAAGGTATAAGGTGGATATCTAGATATTATATGTTCTCACACAAAGTTTCGTTGAACAAATACTGTATATCTTTGCGGCTCACCACAAAATCAATCTATTTTTCGCGTAAATTTGTGTGCGAATACACAATGTCCGTAGCTACAACTGAAAATTATTTTCGGATCATTTTACATTTTATGATGTGTTTTTTTTGGGAGCGGGAGCATATATGCTCCTACGGACAAGCCCAAGTGGCTCTCCATATTTAAGTGGGGGTTTCCGGTACAATGTGCTTTTATTAGGGGTCTCTACCACTCAGCTGCCTGAGAATTAGCTTAATTCTTTAGTCAAGTGACGTCATCAAATTCAGGTGCAAGTCAAGTTGTAATTCATGATTAACACGAATCACGAAGCAAATTAAATGGTTCACTCATGTGACTAAAAATTAGCTTAATTCTCATTCACATTCACGTGATGTCATCAAATCTCATTTGCAGGTCCACTTGCAAGTTGCAACTGATCCACGAATCATGAGAGAAATCAAATGGTTTAAAGTAATAGTAAGTCTACGTGTAAGTGATTATGTCATGTGAGAATTAAGCAACTAATTCTCAGTCGAGTGAGAATTAGCAAAACCTTTTTATTAGCTAGTTATAAAGCGAGCCACTAGTACCGATCGTGGATATGGATTGTGGCATCACAAGTCAAATCAGGCGTTTAAAGAAAAAAACATCAAATCAGTTCCGGTTTGCATGCCATTTTGTTTGATGGTCAGTTCATCCCGCATACAGTCCCATGGAACTCAAAATGGCTCCAAATCAAGACCTAATTAGAGATTTTCCTACTACGTACTACCACAATCCAAAATCCCAACACGAACACAAACAACCGACAACGAGGAAGAAATTTACAGTGCGCGGCGGCGAGACCCGTACGTTGATCTCACGACCCACCACCATGGCCACCGCCCTCTCCTCGCTCCGTTACTTCTGCAGGCGGCTGCTCCGCTGCAGCGACACCGCCTTCTTCTTCCATTGCCAGGTGGTCGCCGGTGGTCGGGGTGGAAGAGAGCGTGCGGGCGCCGACGCAGGGCGCGCACGTCCGCTCCACCCAGGCCTCCAGGTCGTGGCCGCCTGCCCGGCCGAGCGCGCGGCGACCGTAGCAGAGCCGCCCGAAGGCCACGGCCACCGCCGCGAGCACGGCGAGGACGGCCAGCATGGCGATCACCGGACCGTACGACCCGCCCCTTGCCGCGGCCGTCCCCTCGGCCGCTCCGCTGTACGCCACGGCCGGCACCATTATCTGCGGCGGCGGGGGGACGAAGGCCGACATTAGCTCGCACACCTTGAAGAGTGTGTTCAAGTTCAACCTAGCTAGCTAGCTCGTATGCCTTGAAGCTTCAAGAGTGTGTTCTCCAACTCCACGCCGAAGGGACGAGAGAGAGAGAGAGAGAGAGAGAGAGAGCAGTGAGGGAGGGAGGGGAAGGAGCTTCGTCTGGAGAAAGAGATGAAAAGGTGGCTCCAACATTTAAGCTAGCTAGCTCAGTGCACAACTCCTGCATGCCGCCGTGTACAAGTCCACCAGCCATGGTGACACAGCTACGCACGGTCGTCGTCGTCTCGAGTCTCACACGGTTCGTACCGTTAAGCAGCAGCACTCGCCAGCGTTTCTACTGTCCTTCCTTGTTATGGCTGTGGAGGACGCTAGCTGTCGTAACTTAACTTCAGGCGGATTGGCTTTTCACAAACCACAGCTGGTGGACGGGCATCAATGGCTTCACCGCGTTACCGCAGCATTTTCTCTGGCAACGAGCGAGCACCGGGCAGTGGTGTTAATTAGCGGCGAGATAGACCTCGGGGTACGCGAGATCCTCGACATGGACGCCTGTCAGGGGCAGGCCGGCGCCTTGACCACCCACCGTGCAATGCCAGGACCTGTCGACTCCCAACTTGAGCTGGGCGCTACCTGTAGGTGCATGCCCTCGTCTTCTACTAGGAGTGGTACGTAGTAGCTGATGACTAGCTCGGCCTCCTGAACCTGACCCGGTGCTTAACTTATCATCTGGCTGATGTTTCGCCAGCAGCGAGCGCACTCCGGCCGGCCACCGGCAGCCATGCATGCATAGACAGACAGAGATCGGTGTTAGGAGTAAACCTGTTTCCCTTGCACAATTAAGTGAGTTGTACTACGCTGATGCTTGATGAGATCTCAGTGTGACTCGTCTCGTCTGTGCCGCCTCGATCGGGTCGGAGCGCGCCGACCGTACCGCGCGTTCGTGGCCCGTGGCCATGGTGCTCGACTGCTCGTGGGAAGAAGGACGAGCGGCGGACCGACCGCCGCCCTGTGATCTTTGCCCGTGGAGCTAGCGCGGGTGGCGGTGGTGGCTGGTGCGGGGTCCGGTCCGGCTGTGGTCTGCATGTCTCCAGCATGCTCGTGGGCGCGGCGAGCCGCTGCCGCCTGCCGTCCCGGCAAAGCAAAGCTCGCGCCGGCAGCGGCACAGAGCACTAGTACTCGGCGCTCGCGTCGCGCCCGCCCGCCCGTGTGCCATGTCCTTCTTGCCGGCTTCTCTCTAGGTAGGGGGCGCGCCGGTCTGGCCTCCGTGCGACGCCGCTGGCGCGATTCGCGTCCTCATGTTTGCCCATTTGCCCGTCCTTTTGCTCGCTGAGCCCTGTGTGTGCGTTTGCTCCACGTATATGCGTTGCCGGAGCTCTCTCAGATCAGACAGATCATCGCCCTACTCCTACAGAGGTTACTCTAAAAAAATGAAATGCTTGTTGGGATAAAGGGAATGAAATAGACGTGTTTTATACTAACCTCTTTTTACACGGAAATTCCGCCCGGTGCTCCCGGGTGGAAAAACATGTTTCCCAATGTAAAAAATGGATGTAAAAAATATGCTCACGTAGATCTCGCACATAACAGGCATGTCTCGTAAGTTTTGTGGAAAAATGATTTTTCGGTTGGCCCGTGCAAAAAAAACAAAAAATCGTCACATATATACTGCTATATAGTACATAAATTTTCACTTTTTTACACAGACAAAATAAATAATATTTTTGACAAGAAATTCATGCACGGGAGACATGTTTTATAAGTCATGTACATGGAATTTTTGTTTCATATTTTTAAACTTGCTTTTGACTTATTTTTTGAATTTCACAAAACCGGGAGCACATGCCCCCGGGTTCCATCTATCCACACTCCTTTTTACACCGACTACATTCGTTGGTCTCCGTTTCTTTGAAAGCCCACCGGCATTTATAGAGACCACAACCATATACACAAAATTATTAAAGAGTAATAAAGCTCTCCGGACTACTTATATAAGTAATTGTTGTAGTTTCAGAAAACACTCCACCAGGATTTTGCAAAAGCTACAATAACAGGTATGTGAATTTACTTCTTAGATCGCCATTTTTATCTTTGATTGTGTGTATCTTTATTATGCAGAGATCAGGTGAAATTCCCTTTATTGAAAAATCACCATTTTTATTTCCCGAATCTTATCTTCAAGTCTTCTTTTGTCTTGCTTTCTCTGCAAAATAGTCCACCAGTCTGAGCAGTGTGTACGAAACGGTCCCCAACCCATAAGATTCAAATTTTCACTTAGTACGAGGGGGTGTCTTGTTAAATTTTCTTATATGCCTATGACTCCACCCCAATTCGGCATGTGTAAACTCTATTGAGAAGTGCTTCTATGTTTCCGGTAAATTTTTGTGCATGAATTTTAAAGTATAACGATGGCTGCGATAAGGGCGGGACATATGCTTGGACCCTTACCATAGCATTGTCTTCACATGGGATGGGTACTAACCACGGCCATCGACGTGCTTTAAAATTTGTGTAGAAAAACTTTTCGAACAACACATGAGCTTTGAAGTGTTTAACCCGTGAAGGTATCCTCTTGGATTCACACGACCTTTAAATGCAGGCTGAATATGAAAACACAACATTGTAATGTCATGCCACTCCGATCCTACAAGATTTCATATGGAACATATATTTCTTTCAACAGAAGAAGAAAAGCGAAGGATACTTAGAATATAGGTTTGAGTGGTTGTTATATTTCCTATAAATATTAGTGCAAATGATTTCTTTATATGTGATTCAATCTTGTCAATCAACAACCACCACATGAAAAAATTATAAGATTTTAAATCCTCTAAATTTCTACGCTAATCCTTTGAATACAAAAATATCCCCGCAAGGGACTCTGTAAGACGTGTACTTGTCTCTGGACCGGGTCATACATGACATTTCAAGACACATTCACGACTTGATGTGAAATGTCACATGGATCAGATGAGGCAAATCATCATCTAATAACCACATCGCTATCCGGTGATGACGACTATTTGATTTACTACAGATTTGCTCGGTCAGACATCATTTCCATTTTTTTCCATGCTGCCTGGAGGCAAGTGTTCGAGCAAGATACATCCGTATATTCAGTTTTAAACATTTGCTTCACAAATAGTACAAGACTGAGTAATTGGTTTCGCGTTGGACAGCTTGTTGTAGATAAGAAAAGGCTCCATATTCCATACAGTACCATCAGCTGTTGGACAGATTGAAACACATGCACCATCATTTACAATCTATACATAAAACCCATGTATATACACTTGAGGCGAGGTTGGAGTACACACAACATCTTCAGTTTGTTGCAGATAAGAAAAGGCTCCATATTCCATTACAGTATCATCAGTTGGGCAGATTGAAACACATGCGCCATCATGTACAATCTTCATAAAACCCATGTATATACACTTGAGGTTGCAGTACACACAACATGAACTCTTGTAGTACTACCCTGCATCTTAACTTCATTAATTACAGCTAACCAAAGCACCAGCGAAACCAAGCACTTACACAACCCCGGGCGTATGTACGTACGCTTGGCATCGATCACATCTCACATGCCGCCGATGCAGGAGAAGATCCTGGAGCTCTTGCCCCTCCGCATGCCGCCGGCCGGCGCCGCAGAGCCCACCTCGCCGGCCAGCTCCTCCAGCGACCGGTGCCGCCGGTGCGTCCCCACGCCGTCTTCCTTCCACTGCTTCTGCTCCCACACGTCGCGGTCTTCCACGCCGCCGCCGGCGTCGAACCCACGCGCGGAGCTGCACCTGGAGTAGCTCCGGGTCTTCCTCTCCTTGATGGCCTTGTAGATGAACGGGATGAGCCCCTCCATGATTAGCTTGGTTGGCTCGGCTCTGCAAGAAATGATTTAGCAGCTTTGGAGTAACCGAGCTTGCCAGCTTGGGACAGAGAGAGAGCGGCGTCGTCTTATAGGCATGGCCGATTAAAGAAAATCTCGCGTGTGGTGGTGATGTTGCAATTGGGTTTCGGTTGCTTGTGGGCTGTGCTTTGGCCTGAAAAACCTTCGACGTTGACGGTTCTGTCTAACTTTGTACTACCAGCTGCTGCATGGTTGTGTTAACGGTGAAGAGCCATTAGCTAGCTAACTGCGGCTGTCCGGCTGATGGTTTTGGTCGGATGGCTGGTTTGCTTTCTCGATGGTTAGGTCGTTGCCCATGTCAACCATGCACTCTTGCTGGTTTCAACATCTTGTTTCTCTGAAGATTTGGTTTCTCCAGATTCAGGAAATACTCCCATCACCTTTCTTTCCTGGAGAAATACTACTAACTAATTAACTTCCATCACCATGTTCTGGAAGAATACGATGGAGGAAACTACTACGAGGGAAAAACGTAGCCGTAGTAGTTTACAACTTCTCGTTTTTCATGTGTGGCGAGAGATGAGAGATAACGTCCAAAAGTCTGCTCAACGTACGTTGCACAAATACGTTAGTCTTTCTAGAGTTAGATACGGTACATTTGAGGTAGGCTTGTTCTCCAGTTTGGCGTTAGGCAATGGAAGAACTCCATTTTGCTGGACAAGTTTGACCTGTAATCTCCACAATGATCGTTTTACCTGTCTAACAAACCTTTGCCGTCCAAATTTCAAACCATACAAAAAGAACAGTCAGGAGGTGATTTTTTCAAATGGATCTATTATTCAGTACTAAATATTAAATAGACCAAAATCGTTTTCCAGACCCATTCTGTTTATGCACGTAATGCTGATACCCTGGCATACATCGATTTGTTAACTATCCGACCAGTTCTTCGTTGTACAGCAACATGCCAGCAGCAGAAGACACTTGTCAATTAACTACTAGAAACACGAACTACTCACATACGCATGGTTCCGTTTAAGAATTGCACTTAGATGTTGATGCCGCAACAATCACGCGAAAACCCGACGAATTGATCAACATGTTATTTTTTGCCAAGATATGCTGTTGGATAAAAAAAGTAAAAACGAGTCTTGACTATGCTGTTGGATAAGAATACGATGGCGAGTGGCGACACTCGATAATGTTGAATACTTGGTCAATTGGTTATCAGTCTGCAGACAATTATGCAAATATTGCTCCCTGCGGCTGTTATCTGAGCAAACTGGTGACGTGCTGCCGCGCTGGAGCTGAAGGCAAGCTTGATTCGCCACGGCAAGTCTCTGCAGCTGACACGGCGACACCATGACTGTTTAACAGTAACAGACTAGATTAAGACTTGTTTCAAAACCCAGAAACGAAGGCTTCATTTGGAGCGCAGACATCTCTCATGAATTCAGTTGAAGTTCTTGCAAAGGTGCCGTCAGATCTCTACGCCCCGAACGTTGCTCCCAAGCTGGAGCTTAAGTACTCCTACAGTATATGTGCAGTGTATCATCTAAACTGCAGTTTTGGTCACATGCCTCCCAATGCTTGTCACGTTATCCTCGGGCCTTGTTTTTATGTGGAAGCAGGTACTGAGAGCGGATGACATTATCACTTCATCCGGAAGCTTGTCCTCATGATCGTATTCGTTGTCAACTGGCCTGTCGCGCTTCCGTCTGAGATAAATTGACCTGACGGCTTTACCTAACCCATTTTTTTGCCGAGCGACTAGAGCGGATCGAGTGCTTCAATCATCAAACACAAACAGCCGGAACAGTTCAAGGTGGAAGGGCGGCAGTGTAAGGTTTCCATCAGTCGACAGTTAACAGTGATGTTAACAGAACGAGATCATCATGCTCTCTGATCATCTTCGGTTTCAGGTACAGTTTGCATCATTTCCCCTTGTTAGACACACTTTATTTTGGTCTTATCTGTGCAACTTGTAAGTTTCGACAGCGTTTACGGAGTAGTAGTCTCGACTCTTCATTAAGACAGTAGACAGAGCTGACAGTGATGCGTCTACCGAACACATCCAGATAACACCGAGATCCAGTAGTCTCTCGCAGCAGCATCGGCCAATGAAGCTGCGTACGAGAATTCGAGAGGAGGTTGCCGTTGTTATCCAAAAATCAACCAAGGTTTCCGGTTGACGCTTCTGCCTGCGAAAGAAAAGCGCATGTTGTTCTCATGGTTGACGCGCCTCCCATACATAGTTTACACATTGTTGATGCTCTTGCTAACAAGCTGGCGCGCAGAAGCTGCAGTAGCACCAGCACGATGGACATGATCCTTCCGAAGCCGGCTTTGCCATTTGCCAAGGAGCTCGATCAGGCTTTTGTTTTCATCAGCATGTTCCCTCGGTCCCAACTTTTGTTGTCGTTGATGATTTCTTAACTATTTGCTTCGGAAAAAAACATATCGACAAATCTACGGATAATTTGGATTGGTTGTGCATGCTCGGAGGGACTCACTGACGTTCAAAGGTGGAGCTTGTCTGGTCTCCACTGTCCAGAAGACGGTCGATATTGAGTTGTTGACCGATATCCGGCAGTGGAGGAATCGGGGGTTTCGGTTCGAATGTCCAATTATTGCGAGCGACAGAAAGAGACGGCTTGTAGAACTGAAGAATAGGGACCAGTTATTTACCGATCAAATGCTAATATAAATTATTTAGTATTAGTACAGTGGGTAAAAAATATCGTCATTTAGTTGCTTATTAGGTTATTAAACCTACCCGATCGGCTTTTCATATCGGAGAGACACAACCGGCTAAAATTCCGCCAACTACGATGTTCCTCGATTTAGAAAAGTGTAAATTTAGTTCGACGAGAAAGATACTTAACTTATTGAAAAAAGTGCAAGCTTCACTTGTGGCGCATATCCTGGGATGACACTTGGGTGGTTTTGTTGGGTGGATCAGCTCTTGGATGAGCACTTCAAACCCGGTGAAAACTAGTGATCTGACCTTCATAGGTCGGACGAACCATGAGGAAAAACTTAACTTGTCTCACAGTTGGGTGCCTTGTCTTTGTGCCAAAGTTTTAGCCTTGATTTGTTAGACCCGACATCATGATGAAACCACGACTTGGCTTCCTCGGTCTGGATTAGAAGATGAAGATGCAAGTGTATAGTAACTTTTCGAAGGGAGTTGTTGTGGACGAATGACGATATAGTCGGACGTATTTTCTATCTCAACATTTTACCGCACGAGTTTGTAAGATAGTTTCATCTTGTTACCTTACATCTCATTTAATAACTATATAGGTTTATGAATCTACGAATGTAGATGCCGGGAGATTCAACCTTCCTTTTTGAAAAATAACATTGTTATTACCTTGATGAAGGTGAAATAGTCTAATAGAAAAGCCCAAGTGTACCAAACCAGATTTTTTCAAAAATAAGTGTAAATTGAAAATTTCTAACAAAAAAATGTGGAAATGTTCCAATCCATCTAACAAGTTGTAAATTCCCATGAAAATTGATCCTTTTGTACGCTCTAAGGAAACAAATCCATGATATAAAAATACATCCACTTATATTGCTAAAAAAATCTTATGAAAAAGATCACATTTCCTAGAACTTTATAGACATGTGAAGAGTCAATTTACATGTATTAGATTTTATACAATTTACATTTATATATTTTGTACTTTTTGAATCGGCCACAATTGAATTTGCTCACATTTTTTTCTTCAATATTCTATTGAAGTATGTGGTTCAACAAAAAGAACAAGAAGGGAAAAGAAAAAAAAAATCATCAAGAAGAAACAACAAAGGAGGTAGGAGACCCCAATGAAGTCTATGACGACCGGTCTTTGATTATAGGGTTAAAGATTTCCCATTGTTTCAAAACAATTTTATTATTTGTTTCTCCCATTTTAAATATTCTCTATATAGACTTCGGAATTTGTTGAAAATTCGATATAAAAATGAAAAAAATGGACCAAGCCTGAACTCAATCACAAGGAAGATTTTCTAGGGGATGAATGTTTGTAAGAAAAATAGAAGGAGTTTTTTTTCCAAAAAATATGATAATTTCAACACTTATGTCTCTTATGTTGCCAAACTTGCGTAAGGCATAAAAATAATCTCACATTTTACGGAAATTCATAGACAGGGGAATAATTGGACATCTACATGTATTAATTTTATGGATACATTGTGCATTTACAAATTAAACTCTCAATCTAAAAACACATTTTGAATAACCCAACCCAACCCTATACTTTCTAGTGTTTTAGTTGAAGTCATGGTTTAGTAGAAACATTAAATCCTTACCGAATTAGTTGATGCAAGTATGTTTAATTTTTTGATACTCCGGACTTGCTATCGTATGTATCTAGACATATGTTAATACGCAGCTACGTCCATATTTTGATAAGTCCGCATCAACTAATTTGAAATGGAGGGGTAAAAGTAAAAAGCAACAAAATCACAATAGGGCAACAAAGAAGGTGTGGCTAATTCTGAGTCCAATGTGTGTTTTGGCAGATGTTTCCAAACAATGTACCGTGTTTGTTTGTTTCTTTCACTTCTCTAAAAAATAACTGTCTGTCTGGACTTCCGAATGCGTTCAGGATTCGAATTGAAAATACCGGAACAAGTTTGAAATCTGATCGTACCAGGATAAATTTTCTGTAGAAAGAAAAATCCGAAAGGAAAACAAAAAGGAAACATTGTAGTGAACCGGGGTTTTTCCTCGCAGCCTCCGCCCTCGTGTCGTCAGCCATCTCTCTCACCCCCTACCTCCCGATGCCGCCCAAATCGAAGGCCGCGGCGGCCGCCGCCGCGGAGCCGGTCGCCGTCGAGGACCTATTCTCGGCGCTCAACCGTCACATCGAGGCCGGCGAGTTCCCGCAGGCCGTCAAGGTCGCGGACCAAGGTTAGAGGCACCACCCACACATCCTCCCTAACCCTACGCGCCTCCGGTGCCGTGCCGTGCCCTAATAACCTCTGCGGCTAACTAATTCTGCAGTTCTCGCGGCGGCGCCGGGCGACGAGGACGCGGTCCGATGCAAGGTGGTGGCGCACATCAAGTCCGACGCCATGGACAAGGCGCTCGCGGCCATCCGCGCCGCCGAGCGCCTCCCCATCGACCTCAGCTACTACAAGGTTACTTACGCATGTCGATACTTTTTCATCCCCTGTAGTGCGATGGATCTACTTTCTGTCGTGAGTGCGTGGATCGGTAGGCTGCGGGTTTAGGATCTAGGATTGTCAGATCTGGTCGTCCTTATAGTTATACCCGAAGGTCTAATTTGGCGATCCGTGCTGAAAGTCTTTTGAAGCTTCCAGTATCAAATTTTAATGTTTAATTAATGCTGGCAACGCTGCACCCTTAGAGAACAACATTGCATTTGCATAACAAAGTTTGCTATTGAGATTTCAGATTTGTAATAATCCAGCTGATTGTTGGCTTGTTGCGTACCGACAAGATCCATGTTGCACTCTTAAACCTGCAATGCACACTGCGTACGGATGAATACATGCATGGGAGGGGAAGGCAAAGCTTTGTGAACGGCTATTTGGTCCTGCAAACTAAATACTTGTGATCAAGCATCATTCAATTTTATGCTTGTCTAGTTTACATTAAGTTGAGGTTCCAGTGAGTGCAAAGAGCCTACAACTGCATGGAATTTTGTACATTTTAAATTTTACGTTTCTTTATCTGTTATGACACTGAGCATCTATAACTTTTTTTAGATCAGACTGTTATGGGGGAAAATTTTCTTTTTACTGCTTAATTGATAATAACATCCAGTAAAAAAATTCTTAATATGGTTATCACTTTTGGTTCTGTCTATGCCTGTATGGTCTACTATACTAATATGAAGCATGGTGTGACAATGTTTTGTTCAGCAATACAGGCAGCCTAGTTAATAGCTAATACTAAAACATAACCAGGATTCATTATCATTTCGGATAGCACTATAACGGGTGATGAACTAAGATTGGATTCCATTCTCACTCAACGGTTGATCTTTGCCATTTAGGATCTGTACTTTCAAATAGACCAATAGTTTATTTTCTTCGTATTGTTTTAATGTTGAAGACCAGGACATTTACTTATACTGGTAATAAAATAACAATATGTGCAAACACACTAAAATAGTACTTTTATCTATATTCAGGCATACTGCTACTACAGGAAAAACAAATTGCAAGAAGCTCTAGAGATATTGAATGGTCAAGAAGAAACAGCTGCTGTTCTCCAGCTAGAATCCCAGATCTATTACCGCCTAGCAAGAATGAATGATTGCTTAAATAGCTATGAGAAGCTTCAAAAATTTAAGATTGACTCAATGGATCTGAAGATAAATACCATTGCTGCTCTGGTTTCTGCTGGAAGGTCTTCGGAAGTACAGGCAGCCATGAAGGCTCAAAAGGTTGATCTTACCACTAGAGCGCTCAGAGATGCTAGGAGCTTTGAGCTTGCATATAATTCTGCTTGCACCTTGATAGAAAATAAGAAGTATTCTGAAGCTAAAGAGCAGCTGGACTTGGCGAAAAGGTAATTTTTCTGGTGAACTAATATCTCAAATGAATGATTATTGAACTGATAATCCAATCAATACCAGTTCTGTTGTAAGATTAGAGGCTTGGTAATCATAAAGGTTCGATTAGTTCACTGGTACAGTAGTTTCACACTTCTACTATTCCCCATAATTCTAGGTATATATTAGATAGGTCATGCCATTGGCCAGTCTATTAAGCGCCTACAATTAGCTAGACTTCATTTTCTTATATTGTCTGCAGAATCGGGAAGGAGGAGCTTATGGTGGAAGATTATGCAGAAGACGAGATTGAATATGAATTAGCTCCTGTATCTGCTCAGCTTGCTTATGTACAGCAGGTACTGAATTCTGGTCGATACTCTTGTATCCCAATCTTTATTGAATTCTGTTAACTTTATCTGTATTTTTAGCTAAAACCAATTAACTTTTCTGTCTGCATTTTCAGTTACAAGGACAGACTCAAGAAGCTATGGAAACCTATGTTAACATGACAAACAAGAAATCAGGAGATCCCTCATCACTTGCCGTGGCAACTACTAACCTTATTTCATTAAAAGGTACAAAGGATGCGGCTGATGGTTTGAGGAAGCTTGAGCGGCTTGTTGAGAAGTCTACAGATCCAAACCAGTTGCAACTTATTGAGAGCCTTGAATTCAAGTTATCTCCAAGGCAAAAAGAAGCCCTGTATTCTGCTCGTGTTCTTTTACTCCTCCATACAAATAAAATCGACCAGGTTTTCCTTGTGTTATTTATCCATCTCCTGCTGACCTATTTTTCTGTTTTGATCTATTACTCATCTGACACCTTTCTGCTACTCAACTTTTGTGTCGTACTTTTGACACTTCTGTATCTTCTTTAGTCAGCCTATTATTTTGAATTCTAGGCACTAGTGGTATATGGCATGAGACAGAGTCACATCAGTTTGTAGTTGGTCAGTCAACTGTTAATAATCATTTGATTGAAAACTGATAAAAATATATATGCTTTATTGGTTATATAGATATCCTGGGCCTCACTAACTCTTTGCAAGAATACGCCCACCGTGTTTCAGTGTGTTTATTATTTCGGATTTCTCATTTTATTCGCTTGATTTCCATGCAAGGGTCATAGATTAAGTTAGCTAAATAATCACTCCACTTTGTAGGTGATCACTATGATCCTTTTTTTAAGCTAAAATATATATTAAGCAAGCAAGCCGCCTCGTTAAAAACCTTCAGTCCCCGTAGGTACCCTGGTAAGGAAAAGAGTACGAACTTACTGCTTAAAACCATAGTTACATCGTTTATGAAAAACCTATGGGGATCATCGTCCCAATTACAAGAAATTTTATCATTATAGTAAGCTCTAGCTATCTCGTGCGTCACTTTATTTGCTTCCCTCGATCAATGTTGTAATTTGACACAGCCGATCGAATTAGAAATATCACACAATCCGCCATAATAGCAGCTGACGCTATCCACCAAGATTCTTGTCCATTGCATGCATCAATCACCTCCAAAGAATCACCTTCTGCTAAAATATTTTTGCGTCCCAGCCTATTAGCAAGATTAAGTCCTTCTTTCATCGCCATGGCTTCAGTCATATGAGCAGATGCTACATGTGGTAAGAATTTACTTGTAGCAGCCACGAAGTTCCCTTGATAATCTCTCATAACCGCACCAACAGCACCCGAGGATGAATCAATATGAAATGCCGCATCAACATTTACCTTCATCTGTCGTGTCTCCGGTCGCTGCCACTTACTCTCTTCTGCCGTGATATTGTGCTCAGACACTTTAGTATTATTTGCAACCATAGCCAATATGGACATATGTGGGCAACATACATCCATTTGGCATATAATATAGCAAATTTCATTGCCAGTTTTCCATTAGTCACTACTACTTCATAGCTTACCAATGTTCTATTGCTCGTTTTATGCTTCAGTCAAACTGACATATAGTGAATCTGCATTGTATATTTCAGGCACACGAGTTGGTCAGTGGATTGCTTGGTATGTTCCGAGACAGTATATTCCCTGTTTTACTTCAAGCTGCAGTTCATGTGAGGGAAAAGAAGGTCCCAAAAGCTGAAGAAGTTCTTAGCCGCTATGCTGAGAAGCATCCTGATAATTCTAAAGAAGTCCTCCTTGCACTTGCCCAGATTGCTGCCAATGCCAACCATTTTCAGATTGCTGCCGACTCACTGTCTAAAGTAGCTGACATCCAGCACATGCCTGCTACAGTTGCTACACTCGTAGCTCTAAAAGAGCGTCTAAATGACTCTAATGGTGCCGCTTCTGTGCTTGATTCTGCTATCCAGTGGTGGAAGAATGCCATGACAGAGGATAATAAGTTAGATGTGTTCATGCGGGAGGCTGCTTCATTTAAGCTCAATCATGGGCGTGATGAAGAGGCCTGTCAGCTGTATGAGGAACTTGTGAAGAGCTATGGGAGCACAGAAGCGTTGGCTGGGTTGGTCGCAACTTCAGCTCGCACAGACCTTGAGAAAGCTGAGCTATATGAGAAGAAGCTGAAACCATTGCCTGGTCTTAAGGGAATCAATGTAGAGAACCTGGAGAAAACATCTGGTGCAAGACATGTAGACCAAACCGTGAAGGTGGATGTTCCCGAGGAAGTGAAGAAGCAAAAAGCTAAGAAGAGAAAGAGGAAGCCTAAATATCCAAAGAACTTTGATCCAGCAAACCCAGGGCCACGCCCAGATCCTGAGAGATGGCTGCCCAAGAGGGAAAGGTCGACTTATCGTCCAAAGAGGAAGGATAAGAGGGTTCAGGTCAGAGGTGCCCAAGGTTCTGTGAGTAGAGATAAGCATGATGCATCTACTGCCAATGCTGGTGGTGCCTCTGCGAAAGGAAGCCAATCCACCGGCTCTGCAAAGGCTCCAGAAGCACCGAAGACCAACAAGCCCCGGAATAAGAAGTCGAGGAAATAGGTGTCACATTTGTTGTCACAAGTTAACAATACAAAAAAGACTATCCATTTAGCATGTTTGACTTGCAATTTTCGTGTTATTGGCATTGGATTGCCCTCCGCTGTGCTCTTAGAATCATCTTTATGGTGACGCGAATCTAGACTGTTACAAATTTTGTTGAGACTAGCTATGGCAAATCTGGTTGAAACTCCATTCTTCACATATCTTAACATTGTGCTTTGTGTTTCTCTCGGCTAACATGCTACTTGAGCGCTGTTAGTTGAATCCAAATATCCTGGGCTGTGGTTGGTTGTAAATACAAGTTACTAAACCAGACCCTGCAGTGTTGTCCACTTTTTGCGAAAACAAAAGGCGACTTGTCGTGCTACTAACAGAAATTGCTGGCATGTACAAGTTTCTTCTCTAGCGTAGTCATGAATGAAACTGCTCTCTGTCCACGTTTCTCTCTAGCATTTTGTAACGATTCTTGATCTGGGAACATGGGTGTAAGGAACACAAAAAACCATGAATGCAGGCATGTACAGATAGTTAACTGAGATTCAATAGTTAACCGAGATTTGATATCGACTGCCTACTCTAATGAGAATTACAAATATACAACATTTCTGAGCATACATGAACTGGAAGCAGCATCTATACTACTGCTATACAGGTGTTACTAATCTGCTAGAGCTACAGTTACAGGTTCACATTGTGTCATGCAGTTAAAACTCCGTACTTCTAGCTTATGCACGCGATATTTGCCAAACTACTGCAATCCGCGTATCACAACTAACCCATTTTGTCATTCGAGAGAGCGTTGACATCTGGAGTCACAACGACATGCCGTTTCTCGATGTCCCCAAGTTGACAACAATGTTTCTCTTTAGTGTTCATAGCTACTGCGTGCTGTGTCATCCCACATTCAGTACCTGGGTTCACCTGCAACAGAAGAACCTAAAGCAGTAAGCGCCAAGCACATGAGAGATATGTTGCTAGATTGCGAGGAGGCAAATGACGAAGGTATAAACTAACATCAAACATGGCATCGCCTAACTTCATCTTGACCTTCCCACTTTTGTACACCAGCATCTTGCCCATATACCCCCCTGGCAAATCTTTCAGACTGTATCCTTCTTTCACCTGCCTGACAATGGCCTTTCCATTCCTTTCAATAACAGTGGAGGATCTTCTTAGCAAAGGAAGAGGCTTCGGCAACTGGAATAAGAACATTCTTGTTTTGTCGTCACGTTCCTGTTCGTTCCAAATAGCGAACAACTTATGTAAGTGACGCTAGACAATATCAAGGAAATGGTGTAGGGATGAGGGAAGCTTACACGCAGATTGAGCTCTTCTGCGGGATGGACTAAAGATTCACATTCAGTTGAGTTTGGGAGAGACTCCTGTAACTCAACATTATTATCATCTTCATCATCGCCATCGTCGTCATCTTCATAACCGTAGAACCTCTCTGTTAACCATTAAAACAATCCCATGAATTCCTAGTGGAGTGTATTGGTAAACTTTTTGGACTAAACGAAGTCTCAAATTCACCTGGATTGGCAGAAACAGGAAAGGCTTTGGGGATTCGAGGCGCCTTCTTCTGCCAAGCAGGTACAGATCAAGAGGTACACAAGTCATGTGTGGTCTACTCATGACAAATAAATGTATATTGTTTCCAACAGAGTTAAGGTTAAAGATGAGATTTTTTTGGCAAACTCACAGGTTGATCTCGTTTCTGCACTCCTGACTGCAGTGGTGGCAAGCTAACTCCAGCTGCAGATGCAACCATTGAGCTGGAGTTCTGTGTTGATTGCTCATCTGCAGAGTATAAATTTATACTCATATGCTTTTTCATGTTTAAGAAAATATCACAAATTAAATGCTGGTGATGTGCACATTTTCCCCTTCAGCCTTAACAACCAACTTCAGATCTAAGTATACATGTGGCGGCAAGGTAATTCAGACCAACCTTTTATAACTTGCAAGGTTTTTGCATCTCCTCGGCCTGTCTGAAAAGAAGTAAAACAGCAAATAAACGGTCAGCCCTAGAAAGGAAAGACGAAATTTCTCACCAGGAAACAACCCCTGTCTAATAGTATATCTGACACAAATCCGACGATATAACACATGAATACCCACATACCCTCAGTGTCTTGAGTAACTCTTCATCAACTGGTTTGGTCTCTTCCAGCTGTGGCCTGAAAGAGTAGAGTATGGTTGCTTATGTAAATTGTGAAAAACATGCTAGATGAACAAACTCAAGAGATATTGCTAGCAGCTTAAGTCAATGATAACCGTACTTTTGTGCAGCTGATTTTTTCTTCTTCTGTGATGGCACTTTTGGTTTGAACCTCAGCTTCTGTGGCTATCAAAATCCAAAGAACAAGAAAACACATATCAGTAGAACAGTAACCTTGGGCCTTGGCGACTCACTGACCACTAAAAGAACCACAATTGGTAGGCAGAGCCCACCTTGCTTGGACGGCGGCCTCTCTTGGATGTACCTGCTGCATCCATTTTCTGCTTTGCTCCCTGTCATGAAAGGAAAACATGTGGACTTGCTTTATTAGTGCAGTCATGGATTGCTAGAGAAGGCACACGTTGTCGATTCAAACCGTAGATAACCATATATATATATATCTCAACACATCGAGCTTGCTCTCTCTCCCCTCTGTCCGAATCCACAATCTCAGGAATCAGCATGCTCTACTCTTACCGGCCAACGGCCAGGCTTTCTTGTTACTACAGTAGTACCACCACGCGGCTAGAATAAATTCTGCCCATCAAACAAGCATATAGCCACAGATTCACACTCCTGGCGAACAGCGGTACCAGAATCGTACGAAAACAAAGCCATTTCAAGGGAGGAGGTCCTAGGAAATCGCAGGCAGTCCGGCGGAGAGAATGGGGGAAATCCCCAAATAAATCCTCAGGAGCTGACCTACGCTAGCTGACTGGCCACCGAAATTCAGAAGCAAGCAGAGAAAAGAGCTACTATAATCGAAGCAGAAACAACACTAGCAGCAACGAGCAAAGCAGGCCAGCAGTCCTATCGGAGCGAGGAAATCTCGTCTAGCGCTCCGATTCCCCATTCAGCTCGGAAGGCAGGAAGGGGAAAGAAGGAGCAGAATTCGCCGCGCCAGACCCACAATTCTCAAATCCCTCGCACGGAAGCACACATACCTGCTAGCCGGGAGGAGGAAGAAGAAGAGCTCGAGCTCGAGGTCCCACTCTCCGGTGAAACCCGAGCTGCAGTCGTCTCTGCAGCTGCAGCTTGCTGATGCTGCTTTGCTTCCAGATGTTTAGGAGGGAAAGCTCGTGAGATTTTTTTACAGTAGACAGTTCCTGGCCCACATTTCAGTGACCTGTGGACCGATGAGCCGGGTGTACCCACCGAGGCGCTGGAGGTTAGCGGGAGGATCCAGTGAGGCCTGTAGATGGCGCAAAAACCACGAGATTTGTGGCTGGGAGGACACGTGGCAAACTGTGACGCGGGCCGCACGGGTGGTGGGTGACGTCCACGGTGCAGCGGATCGGATCTGCTCGCGCGTGCGCCGGACTTGAGGACGTTTCAAGTCCGTAGCAGTCTGCGAGACCGGAGTGGGACCTCTGGATCAATGACCGACGTGAGATCCGAACAGGCTGTTGAGTTTGGAGATGCTGTTTTTCTGTTGGAAGGTTAAGCAATTTTCGCAACTTCAGATATGCATCAGTAAATCTAACCACGTATGTCATATGATAAATTAGGAAAAAGTTCAAAACAAACCCTGAACTGGTAGGCGTTAGCTAAATCAAACCTCCAACTTACAATCCCCGAAATCAACACACCAAACTTTTAAATCCCAGTCTATTTCGAACCCTACAGTTGTTTGCCTCACCGGAAATCAACAATCCCGACTGGGATATTGCCTGAAGAGAAACGACGGTCGTTGCAGGTATAACGGAAGTAAAGCAGCCTCGTCAAGACACTTTTTAAAAATCTTATGGCTCATAATCGTACTACTAATCCCACTTATATTTAATAAATTTTAGTGACTCTAGCCTACTTCGTCCACTCGAACATAACTTCGCCCCCTCCAATCCTTGTGGCTGGCTCCGTCCTTGATCACTGGAATGAGAAGTCTAGAAAAAACATAAAAAAGTAACTAGGTAAAGATAAAGATTAAGTGGTGTGTTCTTAATCCATCCGTGTGGTGTGTTCCACCACACGGCCGGTGAATAAAACCATTGCATGTGTTAAGCATGCACACCATGCTAACACGCACACAATTTTTTCTTCTTCACCTAGACGAGTTAAACTTGAACTTGATTCATGCGCAAACACGAGTACGATATATGGTATGTAAATACGAACAACATCGTCGAGCAGGTGCGCGTGAACTGCTCATATTTTCACTCATTTAGAGTGTTGCACTCGTAAGAAGGTACTACAACTTAGCAATTTCGAGTGTTAAAGTTAGTCCTGCTAACACTTGATGTACATAGCATAAAATCAAGCTCAATGGTCCTTTTAAATTTCAAGATTCATCACCAGTTCACCACTAATATAAAAAGGCACACATAGGGTGATCCAAATAAATTTTAGCCAAAACAATTAATCAGAGGGTTGTTAGCTATTGCGGCGTTGACCACACCTTCTCTACTTACCTACTAGTTGAATTCGGCGTGGCGACACGCCGTGCCCTTGATGAGAAATTTTGTTGATAGTAAGCCCGTTTATTTCCTTCAAGCAAACGCTAGACTATTCAAAATAAAGTTATGAAACTCATATGCCAATTCGCTCAGTGCATATAACAAAAAAACTATTCAGTTAAAGAATAAATAATAGGCTAAGGCTTCCATAGAATTTCCTATGAAACACTATTCTGACATCAGAGCATCACTGTTGTCTTTATATTATCTATTGAGTAAACAAATAAAATATACATATGCAGTCTGGTAATCGACAATATGAATGACCACTTGCAAATTACATAGCCTATTTTGGTGAGGTTCATCTAGTTAAGCAAGCGCAACACAACTGAATAAAAGAGTGAAACCATCATATGTTATAATCATTTAGAAAGGAGAATCATGTTACAAAAAGCAGGTCAGATCGAGATGGTACATTTAACTATATTATAAAGCACCAATATAGTGTATGTGTATGGGTGGTTTCCTAAACCAGCAGAGAACAGTCACCGCAAGCAATGCTTCATGGCACTGCCAATAGAAGAAAACGACAATACACTTAGTGGATGTAAAGTACTGCATGTAGATAATAAACTGAGAAGAAAATGAACACCATTACTTATCAATTGGAACATCTCCACACTTCAGTACACATAATATGATCCTCCAAAAATTTCCTCAGATTAAAGTAATCAAAACCATGTCCTCTGACCCAAGACAATGAGCTCATTCCAAATTTCTAATACATACTGGCTGCAAGATATGGTCCTGCCGATCGATAATAAGAAGTTATACAAATTTTTCACGAATTAAAAATAGTTTATATATTACTTGTAAATGTAATCTAAAATCATCAAATATCTTCAAGTCCATTGACGCCATGGTCACCCCTACAGAGTCTTCGTACAACGATATAATCAACTCCCTAAGTGATGGAGGGGGCATACAGTGTAGAATCATGTCACGGAAGAACTCAAAAAGTAATAGAGGAGAGCGCCAGTCTGAAAAGTGTGAACTATGTATCAACACTAAGTTTTTCTGCATAAGAATACTGAAGCTGAACTGGTCCTTTAGATTGGGCAAAAAAATGAAGATCGTCTTATAACTGCTATCAATGTTAGGGCTAACCAAGCAGCACGCTTTGCTCCTGTTTTTTTTTTTTGAACTGACGCCTTGCTTCTATTGGCAATGCCTCGATGGGCTAGATTTTTTTTCAAGATAAGCTAGAGAATCAAACGCAGTTTGTAGATAACCAGTTCAACTCCTTTTTTCTAAAGATGCAGCCGTCTGTTTCTCTTGATGTGGATGTCGGTGAGTCAGATCTCTTCTCTCACTTTCGGAGCACAGTTGGTCCTCAATTTGAAAACCTACCGGAGTCACAATCAATCGACAACATTTGAAGAAGCTTCCGACCTGATATGGAAGAGTGCTACCAAATTAATTGATCTAGGCAGCCGTAGTCCAAACTCCAGAGGATGTCCGAATTGATAAAATAGATGCACCGAACAGATGAAATCCAGAGATAGCAACTGACATTAGCAGCATCGAAATTTTCTTTGTCATCCAATATCTTGTTGGAACACCAACCAAGATATTTTTCATCCTCTTCACAAACCTGAAATTAGAAAGAACATGTGATGTGATGTTTAGTGATCACACTTTCAGTAAAATGTTTACTCAACACTTTACATTATCAAAACTCCAATTAAGAAGATGAAGTGGAGGAAACTAAAGATAACTAACATGATCTTGGGAAGAAACAAATATCATTTCCAGTACTCTAAGTGGTGTGGCAGCGTTAAATATTCCTACATAGTAGATCACCCAATCCATTGATTCAAAAATATGGTACACGTGAACTAAAGGATGTCTGACATTCAGGTGACAGTGAAAACCGTCCAAATTGAAGGAAACTATAAACTGAAGTGCTTACAAATAGATACACAGAGCCTCTGAGGTGTTCATGTATGTTACCATGACAGAGTTCTTTAACGATCAGCTTCCATATGGCATGAGAAGCCTTGGAAGCGCAATGTATGTAGCGTCCATGTCAGCTAGGAGCTATGTGAGCAGCCTACTCGTTACTCTGGTCATGACAGTCAGCTTTAAGGGAGACGAAGCCGGGTGGTGCGGACCAATAAGTATTATACTACCAAGATTAGCTAATACAATTATACTGCATACAGAAGCCACTGAGCACCTTGCATGATTCCTAAATCAAATTGCTGAGTATGCGATTCCTGTCATTCTTAAGATTTCAGAGTTTTGGACTCTTTAAATAACGCTATGGTAAATAACTGATTCTAGATATAGCATACCTTATGAGAGACATTGCATCTTCCACCACCGTCGCCCGGCCTCTTTCCCGCTGTCCTGAGGCGAAGCACGTCCACGAATTTAACAGAGGAAGAGTAAAATTTGAAGGGGATCGTGGGCAGAAAACAATAATTTTCCTAGCAACGATATCCTTAAACTAGCCAAGATCTATTCTATGCAGATATAGTAGTACGAACGGAGATCGGAATACGTACCCTTGTAGACCGAAAGCGGGGATTACGTTCCCGCACAAACGTTGTCGATGAAGACCGACGAAGCCGACCTCAAGGTCGTGTAGAGGAAGCAGGCCTCCGAGTACCGCTAGCGCAGCACCTCGCAGGGAGTCGCACACGTACGGTGGAGACGACGCCTCCGAAGCTCCAGTCCAGGACGAGCAGCGGAAGACTTGGACCGGAACACCAGCAGCGCGGCAGCGGGCTATGGTGGAGGAGATCCCCGACTCCTCTTGCTCGGCGCGGCTCCAACTTGGGAACCACGAGATCGAGAGAGAAATCAGCAATTAACTGGTAAATTAAAAGGCCGGGGGTGCCCCTTCTTATATAGGCTCCCAGGGGGAGCCAACCTTGCCAGCCAGGCAATGTGGGACTAACCCCCCACAGCCTGGTTCGGCCAAGGGAGTGCGCCGGCCCCCTGGTGGGCCCCTTGTGGCCCACCTAGGCCGGCCCTCCTGGCCCCCACCGAATTCCCCTAGGGAATTTTCCCCTCTTGGGCCTTCTTTCGTCCGGAAGGCCCATTTAGGGAAATCTGCCTTAATAAATTCGAAAATAAATATATAAAATCATATTTGCATATTAATAACACTAATTAATATCAAACATAATATATATAATATTTCCTAGCTCCGAAAACTCTTTCGGCGCTGCCCGATCTCCATCGGACCTCTCCCGGGACGCTCCCGGTGATCTCCTTCCTTTCCGGTTGTCTTGTCGAAACCCCTTAAGTGTGTTACCCTAGCGGTTCGATATAATATCAGGTATGATCAAGACTCCTCAATGATCAACGACTAACTCGTAGACCTGGACCCCCTGAATTAATCCCTGAGATATAACGAACGACTTTCATCTATCAAACCTGAACGTGAAGTCTTAGACCTTTTGCCATAGCGATACTTAGCACGTCCGAGTGTCGTTCCATAGATATCTCCATACCTAATCCCGACCTCGTTACCGACGATGCTATCTTCTACTCGTTCATGATCTCATGTCTCCGTGACCTAGTCACATGCTTGCAAGCTCATTAGACAAGATCTCACCGAGTGGGCCCGAGAGTATCTATCCTGCTACGCGGACTGGCAAATCCCGCTCTTGACCCCTCGTCTCAATACTCCTTTCCAATACCCAAAAGTATCACCGTTATTGTCATACTAAATAAGATACGACGTTTGGTGCAATCAAAGTATCTTCGGGGAATATCAATAAGAGTTGATCTCACTGTCAAAGGTGTAATGACTATGTTCTCCAAATCTGGGTATGTCCATCACATCACTCTCCAGCGATATGACTCTCATTGCCGACCGGCGCCATGCCCCATGACCGGGAAACCTCGATCATCAATCGCGCAACGAAACTAGTCTTAGTAGAGGCTACTAGGGACCTGGTTTGTTTGCGTATCACACCCGCATTAATGTTTCCGCTTAATACGGTTCTAGCATGACACAAAAAACCTATTATGAACAAACGAGATATGATAAAGAATACACTTTATTAATTGCCTCTAGGGCATATCTCCTTCAAAATTGTACCACAAATGATTGCAGTACCTGCGGGATGCAGGGAGGACCTTGGTTCAGAGATTTAGTGGATCAGAACAGCGACACCGTCCGGCCGCCAGGAGATGCCGGCCCAGGAGATCGTCTCTCCGTCGTCCGGCCTTCGGACGCCACCTTCCGCCGTCCATCTCCCATGTCACGTGAAGGAGGAGGAGGAGGCGCTATGTGCTGAGCCGAGATGCAGAAAGCCCAAGCTGAGCGTCCGGCAAAATAGCTTTAGAAAAGGGACCGCAGCTCATGAGGTGTGCCGGCCAGAGAGGAACCCACCGGCTAGCTGCGCTCCTCTCTCATACGCAGACGTGTCAGGAGGCAGCGGTGAGAAGCCGGACGACGTCGCCGGCTGCGAACACGGACAGGCACACCACACACTTCTTTGTCGGAGGTGGCTCCCGTGTTACCGGCGAAGCTCCAGAGTCCAGAATGGTGCGCAACAGCATCTCAGACAGATCGCTGAGGGCGCGCACGACAGCAACGGCGAGAAGGGTGTACCTGTAGGTGGTGAGGTCGGGGCACACGGCATGCGTCGCGTCGTGGCGCATCTCGGGGAAGAGGTCGAGAAGCGATGTTTGGGTCGTCGGGTCCACGCTCGTCTGGGTCACCGGGGTTCACGATTGTCTTCATACGGCGGAGCGCCTCCATTCGTCTGGGAACCACGCGACAAGGACATGCGGAGGCCGAGGACAGAATGGCCGAGACATTGAGATCGAAACAACCGCAATCTGGAAGTTAGGGAGGGTGGGCCGAGGCAATTTTCTTCCGGCTTGATGGGAGCCCTTATCCAACTTCAGGAGGTCGCCGTCGGCTGTGATCCACAAATCTTCCACACTGGCGGTCGCACCCCAGCGCAACAGGAGCACCACGCTTTCTCCAACTTGCAGCATGACTGGGTTCTCACGCCGCCGTTGCACCCGGCGGTGGGGGCGGTTGTGCTGGAGGGAGTACAACAACGCCCAAGGTTGAGGTTCACGACGGTGTGGTTTCTCAGTTTGGTGCCCATGAGCCATCACCATGGATTTTTCTTTATTGCTGATATCCGCTCCAATTGGGATGGGTAGCACGTTGGGTGCACTGAGATGGACAACCCTATCCGTTGCTGTCCGCACTATCCGGTCCACGATTCAAGCAGATAAAATCGGTGTCCGTTTGTGTCTTACCCTTGGAGACATGCTAAGTGTCGTAAAAATAAATGAGGACGTAAAGTGTAGTTAAATTAGTTGATGAGGAGGATAAGTACATTTATCACCTTATAGACACTGCATCTATAGGCATGCACACATTTCAGCAATTTTCTTTAACTCATTAACGCAATACAACAACAAATGTTAGAAATTCTACATGTATAACTGCACCTAGCTGGCTAGGTCTGAGGAGGTGTGTGCACGGGTGCTCGACCCCTTCTCCTACACCAAATCGATGCATCCATCCATCCATCCATCCATCCATAACTGAGATCAAATCAATCCATCAAAATCCATCAGTCTATCTTTGTTCATTTCTCTCTTTCCTGGCCGGGTCGAGTGTGGAAAGATGCTGTTTGGGCGTGTGCATGAGGTAGGTCGATGGAGCTGCTCGGCCGGGACATGTACACATGTATCGCTAGCTGTGGCCGCCCGGTAGCGGCCTAGGCTGCATGCAACCAATTGCATGTGTTCTGAACGTCGATGTCACTTTGGCACCCGTTGCGATCTGCCATTAGACTCCAAGGAGCGGGCGCAGGCGCAGCGGCCGTGGAGTTCCAGTGACTCAGATTGATTCTACGTTGTCGCCGGAACCATACGGATCAAGAAAGTGAGCGCCATTCAGCTATTGCCGTTCTCGCCGCAGTTCAGACTTCAGGAGCAGGGTGTTCACCAAGGCGCGTAAGACATGCACACCACGGCCGCAATGGTTCTAAAAGCTAGCTCTATACTCTCCTAATCCAAACAAGCAATAAAAGTTTGCCCGTGGACTCGCTCTTTCGATGCCATAGTTGCGTGACTTGGTGCCAATTTTGGTTGGGTTTTGGTGGCTAAGGGGAGTGTCGCAAAAATATTTTGTCAAGCCAATATTTGTACGCAATTACCGATAAAATGTAAGATAACTACCTTGATGGGTAGTCATGCATACAATGCCCACCCTTGGATTAACAAATCATGTACTCTCATGATGAATCCACGATAAGCAAAAACACATGTGCATGTAAACGGCCGTCTATTCTCTCATACACCTGCATGTGTTTCCATCCATGGCCACTAGACAATTTTAACAACACATCCACATCAACTAGGCATTCTTCGAGGTAATTTGTATATTGTAATGGTGGTTCGACATTTCCAAAACATGCGTTATAAATCCCGTTCCCACCATCGGTCGCTATAAATCCCGCTACCACCACGAGGAGGCCCTAGATGCTCGTCCAATCCTCTTTGCCTCTCCATCGCTTTCTCACGCAATGTCCCAAAATCCTAATTCTGGATGCCATCTAGTGCTGCCGTTTCGCGCCACCTCGAGCTCCGATGTGTAGTGTTGATGACAACGGGTCTCAGCGGCATGGCGTTGTATAGTCTCGGTGGCGGATGCGTTTTCATGGAAGAGCATAGGGCAGTGGTGCTATATCTTGTTGTGGCTGCATCGACAGCTAGCCTGGCAAGGGTCACGTGAATCTTTCTCGAGAAGATGGGTTAAAGGTTCATCGGTGGTGCCATCTTCAGATGTGTGTTATGTTGGCTAGGCTAGCGTTATATGGATCTCTGCCCTTAAGATGGGTCAACGATTCGCCAGTGGTAGTGGCTTCGGAAGCGTGTGCAAGAAGCACACGTGAACCGTCTTCTAGACCGGATTTTTGCTCCCAATACGTTAGAGGGTGACTTCACCCATTGTCCAAGATTCCCCACTGCTGCCCCCCGATTGGCGATGCCCTATTTTTTAGTTTGTTCTTGTGACGTGGACGCATTGACTTTTTATCTACTTTTGCAAGACTTTTGTTGTATAAAATTATAAAAACAATGTATTTATCTTTTCGATGTAGAAGCCGAGAGCCTCAACCGGGCTCTTTGAAAATAATAGTAAAATTGTTCACTCTGCGTGGAGAAATGGAAGGGTAACAAAGACTCGAAAGATCGGCTAAAATCGTCTTGAACTCGAACACGAAAAAGCCAAGTCAAGTTGACATTTTCTATCTTAAATGGGTAATGAGTCGAGTTGAGAGAATTTGATAAACCAGTTAATTGAAATTGGGAGTCTCTTTGAGACTCCTTAAATCTAAAAGAAGGAGTTAATACTAGTCAACAGTAAAAGGAAACGTAGACTTAAATAAATACGTAGATGACGGCGAGGACGCTCTATAAAAACCTGCACCAACCCAACAAAAGAAGCTTCGATCCTTGGCTCATGAGCAGCAGAGAGCAAGGTGGCCTGGGCCACGCCGCCCGGGTGCCGGTTGTGGTGTGCCCGCCACAGCAGCGTCCGCGGTTCCTGTCGCCGGAACGGCGGACGCACAACCGCCCGGTTGTGACCTGTGTCTCCTTCTTGTGCATCCTCTTCTGGCTTGCTGTCTGCGTCACCGGCATCGCCGTTCTCGTCGTCTTCTTCGTGTACCTCCCGAAATCGCCGCACCTCCGCATCGCCGACGCGACCTTCAATGCCGGCTATGCTATCCGCGGCGATCCCAGCATGGACGTGGCGCTCAACGCCGACCTGAAGGTCCTCGCCGCCATCTACAGCAACAACTCGAGGATCGACCTCGGGCTGCAGTACATGGAGCTGGACTTCTCCTTCAAGGGCCACATGATGGGGACACAGGTGGTGTTGCCCGCGCCGGTGCGCGAGCCACCCGGGGGCATCCTTCTCCGGTACGTGCATTTCGTCGCAGGCGAGGTGGAGCTCCCACGGGAGGATGTAGAGGAGTGGAAGAACGCGACCGTCGAGGGCAGGCCGGTGGTGGTGAAGCTCAGCGGCCGGATCCACACCAAGCTCTACATCGGCCCGTGGCTCCGGTTGACGTACTGGGTTTACCCGCATTGCATACTTTGGGTCAAACCTGCTCCGCCCGGCACTCTGCTCAAGACACTCTGCTACGTTTAGTGCAGCTTACATAGTGACATAGTGTAGTTTGTTTTGTGTCTGAATAAAATTCAGTCAGCATGTGCCTGTACATGCTTAACTGACAGTAGCTAGTTCAGTTACCTTTACCGTTGCTTAGACTTGGTGTAGACGCTGCATGGGATGCTCGTGGGGATGAACACGATTCAGATCATGCAGCGAGAGTTTAGGGGTGATGGATACGATCATACGAGCGGTGGTGCGATGGCACTACCTTGCTCGGTCACCGATCTTAATTTTAGCTAGTCAGTTCAGTTGCAATCCAAGAATAAAAGATTGAAAGAGATATCAGAAAAGCACAAAACCCTCGTGTCTCACTCGTGTTCTTGAGTTCATCCACCTAAAATTGTTGTGCTCCCTTGATCCTTTAAGGCTTCAGGTAGTATCAGAGCCTTAGGGCAGAGCAATGGCGAGCGGACAGCACACGGGCATGACTCCCCCACCAGCGGGATCCGACGACAGAAGTTCCGGGCGTAGCAGAGCTCCGCGTGGTGCACCGGTGCAGCGGGAGGTGGTGCGCGAGACGAGCGGCGGCGCGAGTCTCCTCTTCCCGATGCTGAAGCCTGAAGCGGAGGGAGGTGATGGAAGTGAACATGCAGGCCGCGTCGCTGTGGGACGCGATCGAGGTTCGAGGACGACGGCGTCTCCCGGCGCGAGGACAAGCAGGCGCTCGCCGCGCTGCTCCGCTCCACACCGCCGGAGATGCACCGCAACCCTTGCCTGCCGTGACAGAGAAAGGAGCAGAAACTCATTCTGTAACTGAATCTTCAGGTTCAGTGTCTTCGCCAGTGACGCCCGCGACCCCCTCGACACCGGCAGCTCCTGCGACCGCTGGCCCGGTCCAGTTTGTATCACCACCGACAGCAAACAGTGACGCATTCGACGCTGACGCTAACCCGGCCACCGTGCACCGGTACCGTCCCGTGCTGGACCTGTATAAGCCTGACACGGTGAGCCCAGGGAGGGCGGAGCGCCTCCTTCTCACCCCGTCCGGCGAGCCCTCCACATATGCTGAGGCATAGGGCGATGTCTGACGAGCTGGCCGAAAACAAGACTTGGACACTGACGGATCTTCCCGTCGGTCACAGGCCCATCGGATAGAAGTGAATGCCACTCACAACGCGTTTGTTCGCGCTGTACTTGTTTTACCTCTCTCTCATGCTTAATATAAAAACGGGCAGATCTCTTGCCGGTTCTCTACAAAAACAACGCGGAGGGTCGAGGAAGGAAAACACGACCAACATCGACCGGTTATAATCACGGGTCATATGCTGATTTACAGTGACTCCTCATATTTTCATTGGCCTGGCAAACAATGATCTTGAATTCCACCCACGCTTTAGGATGCAGAAGAGCGTGTTCATGAACATTGTGCACGGTGTTCGAGACTACATTGACTGCTTCGATCTTAAAAAAGATTTGCACTAATCATACTGGATACTCATCCATTCAGAGATGCACTGCTGCTATATGGTGTCTTGCATATGGATGTTTAGAAGATTTTTTGGATGACCCCTCCGTATGTTCGAATCCCCAGCTGTTGAAGACACCTACAGGTGTTGCAAGGCGGTGAATGCCGTGTTGGGAACGAAGTATCTCAGAGAATCAAATGAAGAAGACACAACTCTCCGCTCATGACACATACATTTATCTCCCCTCGCGCCAATACCGACACGGGCTGCCGCCGGAGCTGCTGCAAGGACAGGCCGCCCTCGGCCCCTTGTTCACACCACGCCTCAGCACTAACGCCAAAGCTCAAGCTCCTTTGTCGTCGCCGCGAGGTATGGCCACTTCTTCTCCATCGCTCATGAGGCGTTTGTAGAAATGTGAAGACTAATTTTACGTGCTTTAGAGCTTGAGCAAGAATTTTATTTGGATATAAATGTTGTTACCGCATCCGGGGGAGATGAATGTGTTTGATTTGTGGTTTGTGCTCTCATTTTGAGATGAATATGTTGTTGTTAGTTATAGGGATGTGTTGTTTGCTAGCATTTTCACGTCTACTATTGTTTCTTATGCAGGTATACGAGTTCCAATGTTTTAACAAAACTTTGACTCACGTATATTTCATCGAATTTCTGACACTCAATACGTCCATTTTTAGGAAAGGGCATGTCGAAATAGAGATTTATGCACAATGCATCTAACAATTGTTTGTATTACTTGAAGATGTACAGAAATGAGAAGACAATTTCACTTCGGCGGGACGGATAAAACATGCCATCGGGTTTTATGAACCCCGAGTACATGTTGCAAGAGAATGAGCAACTCAAGGAAGCTGAACATAATTTTGACTCTGAGAGTAGCGCTCCCAAAGACGAGGCTCCCAACGATGGTGCTAACAAATACGTGGAGGTGGAGGAAGTTGAATGCGTAAGCACCGGCTCGCAAAGGAAGAGTAGGAGGAGAAATACGATAAAGACCGGAACCATACAGATCAAGAAAGTGAGCTCCTCGGGTGAGTCTATCTCCTTCCGCCTATACTAATTATTATAGATATTTGTTGATATGTGTTTTGTAGCGACCACATGATCCTCATCGTTCTCGAACCAATGTGGTGTAGTTCCACTTTTATGGATTCGTCCCTCCATAAGAAAAAAGTTTAGATAATATCAAGACCTCTCTCGACCAGGCTCTTTTGAATACAACTTGCAGGCCAACATAAAAGACACCTTAAGAGAAACAAGTTAGGAATGGTTTGCTTCAAAAACAATATACATTTCAAGTGTGCCCAACAAGTGGAAGAAAGCGTGATGGGGAGCTACTTCGTCATTTATCAAATGTGGTCTTATGTACGTGAGAACTATGGATTGGGGAAAGACAAGAATGTTCTCAAGTTTGTAAAAGCTTGAGTAATGTCAAGGATAAAAATATGAGAGATATGTGTGCGTGCCTTCGAAAAGAGACCGTGGTAGTTCTCAACACTGCGTACCCCAAGACAAAGACAGACACAATCAGCCGCAGGGTGGCACGGGGATATTCACTATTGATAGCATCCACAACTTCAACACCATCAACGATTGAAGAACAAAAACGTGTCGTTATGATAACGGCTTATCTTCTATGTTCCGTGAACTTTACAATCCATGACTATACTATGCTATTTGGGTGTATCAAAACATATTCAAGACGTATTGTTGTAATAGCTAACTAGCAGCTAAGACTTTCCTTATTAAGTACCACTATATTAGTTGTCAAATACTAATGAACTTTTGAGTTGAATATGTGTTCCTTCTATGCATGTGTATTCTCGATATGAGTCCCGAATACGAATTCTCGAATATGGTTCCCATATACGAATTCTTGAATATGGTTCCCTACTAAGAATTCTCGAATATGGTTTCCGGATACGAATTCTCGAATATATAAAATTCTGTAAATTATTACTTCCTCCGTTCTGAATTAATTGACTCAGATTTAGTGTAAATTGTACTAAATCCGAGTCAATTAATTTAGAACGGAGGGAGTATGAAATTTTAAAAACAATAAGAATAATCTAATAACTACCACGCCATAACGTTACCAGATACCAGTTCGACAAAGGGATCACCGACATGGATGCCCTCACAAGTGATACCATATATCATCGGCCTGACACATGCCTCGCCAGTAATACTTCGGTATTACCGGTGTTGTGATCCGCACTGACGTGAGGTTATCGGTGTGCGTGTTTCACGTCAGTGATCCATAAAACACCACATTGGTGATCAACCTTTTCCTTGTAGTGACCATCTTGGTCAAGGATTACTACCTCCGCATGTACGAATCCCCAGCTGTTGAAGCCACCTACAGGTGTTGCAAGGCGGTGAATGTTGTGTTGGGAACAAAGTATCTCAGAGAATCAAATGAAGGGGGAGTACATTTATCTCCCCTCACGCCAATATCGACACGGGCTGCCGCCGGAGCTACTGCAAGGACAGGCCACACCCTCGGCCCCTTGTTCGCACCACGCCTCAGCACTAACGCCAAAGCTCAAGCTCCTTTCTTGTCATCCCCGCGAGGTATGGCCACCTCTTCTCCATCGCTCATGATGCGTTTGTAGAAATGTGAAGACTAATTTTACGTGTTTTAGAGCTTGAGCTAGAATTTTATTTGGATATAAATGTTGTTACCGCATCCGGGGGAGATGAATGTGTTTGATTCGTGGTTTGTGTTCTCGTTTTGAGATGAATATGTTGTTGCTAGTTATAGGGATGTGTTGTTTGCAAGCATTTTCAGGTCTACTATTTGTTTTTTATGCAGGTATACGAGTTCCAATGTTTTAACGAAACTTTGACTCACGTATATTTCATCGAATTTCTGACACTCAATACGTCCATTTTTAGCAAAGGGCATGCCGATATAGAGATTTATACCTCTTCTCCATCGCTCATGAGGCGTTTGTAGAAATGTGAAGACTAATTTTACGTGTTTTAGAGCTTGAGCTAGAATTTTATTTGGATATAAATGTTGGTACCGCATCCCGGGGAGATGAATGTGTTTGATTCGTGGTTTGTGTTCTCATTTTGAGATGAATATGTTGTTGCTAGTTATAGGGATGTGTTGTTTGCAAGCATTTGCACGTCTACTATTTGTTTCTTATGCAGGTATACGAGTTCCAATGTTTTAATGAAACTTTGACTCACGTATATTTCATCGAATTTCTGACACTCAATACGTCCATTTTTAGCAAAGGGCATGCCGATATAGAGATTTATGCCCAATGCATTTAACAATTGTATGTATTACTTGAAGATGTACAGAAACGAGAAGACATTTTCACTTCGGCGGGACGAATAAACATGCCATCGGGTTTTACGAACCCCGAGTACATGTTGCAAGAGAATGAGCAACACAAGGAAGCTGAGCATAATTCTGACTCCGAGAGTAGCACTCCCGAAGACGAGGCTCCCAACGACGGTGCTAATAAATACGTAGAGGTGAAGGAAGTTGAAGGCGTAAGCACCGTCTCGGAAAGGAAGAGTAGGAGGAGAAATACGATCAAGACCGGAACCATATGGATGACGAAAGTGAGCTCCTCGGGTGACTCTCTCCTTCCGCTTATACTAATTATTATAGATATTTGGTTATATGTGTTGCGTAGCGACCATGATCCTCATCGTTCCCTAACCAAGGTGATGTAGTTCCACTTTTCTGGATTTGTCCCTCCAAAAGAAAAAAGTTTATATAATATCAAGGCCTCTCTCGACCAAGGTCTTTTGGAATACTACGTGCGGGCCAACATAAAAGACACCTTAAGAGAAACAAGTTAGGAATGGTTTGCTTCAAACACGATGTCCGTTTCAACACTAGTAGAAAACAGGTTAACAGTCCCGTTTGGTAAGGGTTTTAGTCCTCGTTTACCAACTGGGACTACGGAATCAGGACTAAATGTCCCAACCTATAGTCGCGGTACGTTCTGCAACTGGGACAAATAGACATCCACGTGGTCGCGCAGGCGAGCTGCTCGACGATAACCTTTTGTCTAAGCAGTTCGAGGGTTTTTAGGTTTTAGCATTTTTATTTTGTTTTCTGTTTTATTTATGATTTAAAATATTATTTGTATGCTACAATTACACACGTCGATGCTTATATTATATGAAGTGTCTAACAAGTGGAAGAAAGCGTGATGGGGAGCTACTTCATCATTTATCAAACTAGATGATTGAAGGGGATCGTGTGCAGAAAACAAAAAAATTCCTAGCAATGATATCCTTAAACTAGCTAAGATCTACACTATGCAGATATAGAAGTACGACGGAGATCGGAATACATACCCTCGTAGACCGAATAGCGGGGATTACGCTCCCGCACAAGCGTTGACGATGAAGACGACGTAGCCGACCTCTAGGTCGCGAAGAACTCGGCACGACGAAGACGACGAAGATGACCTCGAGGTCGGGTGGAGGAAGTATGGCTCCGAGTACCGCTAGCGCCGCACCTCGTAGGACGTTACACACGTACGGTGGAGACGACGGCCTCCGAAGCTTCAGTCTAGGACGAGCAGCGGAAGACTTGGACCGGAACACCAGCAGCGCGGCAGCGGGCTATGGTGGAAGAGATCCCCTCTCAACTCGGCGCAACTCCGACAAAGGGAATCACGAGATCGAGAGAGACTTGGGAAATTAATTGGTGAATTAAAAGGCCAGGGGTGCCCCTTCTTATATAGGCTCCCGGGGGGAGCCAACTTTGTCAGCCAGGCAATGTGGGACTATCCCCACATGCCTGGTGCGTCTCAATAAGGTGCGCCGGCCCTAGGTGGGCCAGGCTCCCCACCGAATTCCCTTGAGGGGTTCACCCCCCCCCCCCCCCCCCCATGGGTCTTCTTTCGACCAGAAGGCCCATTTAGGGAAATCAGCCTAAATAAATTCGAAAATAAATATATAAAATCATATTTAAACATTAATTACACTAATTAATATCAAACATATTTTATATAATTTATTCTAGCTCCGAAAACTATTTCATCGCTGCCCGATCTCCATCGGACCATTCCCGGGACGTTCCCGGTGATGTCTTTCCTTTCCGGTTGTCTTTTCGAAACCCCTTAAGTGTGTTACCCTAATGGTTCGATATAATAACAGACATGATCGAGATTCCTCTCTGATCAATGACTAACTCGTAGGCCTGGACCCCATGAATTAATCCCTGTGATACAACGAATGACTTTCATCTATCAAAGCTGGACGTCTAGTCTTAAACCCTTTGTCATGGCTAGCGTGTCCGAGCATCATTCTCAGATATCTCCATACCTAGCATGATCTCGTTACCAACATCGCTATCTTCTACTCGTCTATGATATTATGTCAGCTGGTGACCTAGTCACATGTTTGCAAACTCTTTTGACATAATCTCACCGAGTGGGCCCTAGAGTATCTATCCGGCTATGCGGACTGACAAATCCCACTGTTGACCCCTCGTCTCAACTACCCCCTTCCGATACCCAAAAGTATCACCGTTATTGTCACACTAAAAGATATGGCGTTTGGTGCAATCAAAGTATCTTCCAGGAATAACAATAAGAGTTGGTCTCACGGTCTTAAGGCGTAATGACTATGTCCTATAAATATTGGGTATGTCCATCACATCGTTACACCTAACGATATGACTTCCATTGCCGACCGGCGCCATGCCCTATGATCGGAAAACCTCGATCATCAATCGCGCAATGAAACTAGTCTTAGTAGAGGCTACTAGGGACCTGGTTGTTTTATCTACCACACCTGTATTAATATTTTCGCTTAATACAGTTATAGCATGGTATAAAACATATAATGAATAATTGGGATATTACCAAAAAACTATGTTTATTTAGTGCCTCTAGGGCATATTCCATTCAGTCTCCCACTTGCACTAGAGTAACACTTAATCTAGTTTACAACTTGGTAAAAGCTCAACACCCATAGCATCTTGGTGTCTGCTCTCCTCGTGGAAGAGGAATACAGTAAATAGATCTCACACATTGAGACCTATATGTGCTTTGCAACACTTCTATGTCATCTAGTTTGACATCATCCCGTATCTTACGATGACGGTGAAATATATCCTAGTGGATGGAGTGAGACTCGAGCATTCGCGTAGCATGGGCCTTAAAAGTCTAAGAGATCTATTAAGGGGACCACCTACGCTCGAAAAACTGCTCAGTCCAATCACACTTGCTACTTCTGAAGTCGCGATATATTTCTATACCTAAGTAGATTATGCGACAGTGCATTCGTATGCGACTTCGCAAACTAACCATGTCTATCTTGAAAATAAAGGACATCTCCTATATGAGATTTCTAGTCGTATGAGTCAGGTCATAACTTGCATCATCGTAACCGCTTTACGGCAAGTTGTCTTTCCACTCTTACCCTTTAATAGAAAACCTATCTTCAGTTCTCATAGACACTGAAGAATAAACTTAACGTTTGTTCATTGATCCACACAAGGATCACTCTAGAACCTGTTCTTGAACCAAGAACTCGGGTCACACCAAGTCGAGCTTTCAGCCTGATAGACTCTATGTGTGATACATAGAGAATGTCGAACATCATTTTCTATCACTGAAAAAGCCAAGATTAACTTAATCTTTTACCTAGTCATACAAGCAAGAACCTCTTTCTTTGCTTGTCCTTTTCTGAAACACTTCAGAATCCTGACTTAGGAAATACTCCGACTTAATGTTATTAAGCCCCCTCTGATCTATACAATTATAAATCAGATGCCTAATACTCCTAACTTCATTTCACAGAAAATTTAATCACTTAAATAATCCTTTACACTCTACTAGAGGATCTGTGTCATTTAATATGTCGTTACATACAAAATCACAAATGACACCTAGCTCCCACTCAAATATGCCTTCCGCATATAAGATCAAGGAAAAGCTGCTTAGCTCCCACTCAAATATGCCTTCCGCATATAAGATCAAGGAAAGCTACTTTGCTCCCACCATCTTCTTTGCAAATGTAGGTTTCTTCAACTATTTTGGACAACTCCAAAATCCTTTGATCACATTATCAAAGTGAAGATTACAGCTCCGATATGCTTGCTTCAGCCCATGAATGGACAACTGAAGTTCGATGCATGTTTAGCATCCTCAGGATCACCAACTCTTTCTTAATGACACTGTTAAGAAACATGGTTTCCTTATCCATCTATCAATTTCTCATTCGAAATTATAGTGATTGCTAAACGACCCAGAATAGATTTAGGCTTCGCCACTTGAGACAAATTCTCATGTGGTCATCTTTTGAATCTAACGGAACTGTTTCACGACAAATCGATCCTTCTCAATATCTATTCTCTCATAAAATTCCACATTCTATTAACATCCTAGATGCCATCAAAAAGATCTCCCAAGTCATTACCTGGTAATCGTATATGGATTTTATTTCGGATCATAAATGACTCATAGTCATTTCTTGGACTTAGGTCCACCATCTCTTCTTCGTAGTTCGTAAGTCTATCATATTCCATTAATATGACCTTCAAACAAGATTGTCGTAACACACAGTGTGGAACACAACCTCGTATGCCTACGCTTTTAGTATGAGCTCAGAACATCATGATCTTGAATCATCAGCTTTTTCAAGTTGTGGGGCCTGACACCGAAAACACTATCGGTTGCGCCACTCTGATGTCTGGAGAGGAAGTTCACCAATTTCGTCTTGCTCTACTTTCTTTCTCACTTATACCCTTGGACAAGAAACTATTTCTTTCGCAAGGTATCTCCCGGCAATGATTTTGCCTATGTCGTGAGACATGTACCCAACTAACTCTTTAGGTACGGTACACTACAAAGATTAATCCATTTTAGGTTTGATCACATCGAAAACCTAAATTGCTGAAACGACAATCCAGGCTAAAAGCCATGCCATGACTCATATGGTATTGTCTCCATGGATTTAAATGGTTTCCCTACTATCTAACGTGAGTGTTACGTTTTTACCATACGACTCTAATGATCACAATAATTCGGTAAGAGATTTATTTACCACACACTATCCGATAGGGTGCAATTATGACGTCCTAACACACCATAACACTATGGTGTTCCATGCGACGTAATTTGTGTAACTCTTCTCACAAGTCTTCCAATGATGTGCCAACATTATAACTCAAATCATTATTTCCTCGATCATACAGGAATTTGATTTTCTTGTTAAATTTATTTCCTACTTCATTCTGAACTTGATTGATCGAATCAAACATTCCAGGCCAACATTCCCCGAGTGGATATCCATATATCTACTCGAATGTTCATGAAGTCTTTGAAATAAAGACTTCCACTACACGTTAAAGTGCTTCATTGATTCACATACACCCATATGCACGATTCTCAACAAGCTATACTCAAAACGTTAAGTGAAGTTTACAAAATAAATGTCTCCACTACCCGGCAATTGCTTCATTGAACCACATACATCTATATGTATGATTATCAATAAGTTATATGCCCGCTTTCCGAAAACGGTGTCACAGTTATTTTGCAAGTGTCAAAAGATCAAATCTTAGAACTTGTAGATCCATCTGGTATGGAGCTAATGCATTGACTATAACATTGACATGAATTAAACGGTAGTGCCACACATATGTGGTGTCTTTATTAAGTTTGTATCATTTGGCATTAATATTTTGAATGTGGGAGCTTCTACTATCTAAATTCAAATCGGCGTATGATCATTATTTCATAAGTATAGGACAACGAATTTGTCACTAACATATATGAACAAGTATCTCGCTAGAGGAGACACACTTATAACGATCATACTAACAGGCGATCATAAAGAATTTATCCAAATGGTAGATCTAGAGGGAGAGTGTCTATGGCCAGCACAACAACTTGTCTGCCATTATCAACACGCAATGTCGCCTCATCCTTTCAAGCTACTCAAGCAGTAAACCTGATTTTCATAAAACATGACTAGTTCAAAACTTAGTCACTACTGCGAGTACTTGCTTAGTTAAATCATTCATAACATGTATATCATATATACATCATCATTCATGACTTCCGGCGATCTGTTTCATCTTCTTGATTCTTCCAACGTAATCAAGAACCATGAAGGTGAACGATTCCCCTTGCATGACATAGTCTATGACAAAGGGTTTGCACTTGGCAACGATGTTTGTCATCCAGTGATCGAGCTGAGCGAGGCGTCTCAATGTTCATCAAGTATGAACATATGTCATCAAGTATGACTGCCACGTGCTCCTTCAATGTGTGTATTCTCTTCCACCTTGGTTGAGAAGACAATCAGTCAACGTACTGATAAACTTCATCAACCCAACTTTAGGGGTACCCCGAGTTTAGCGACCATATCATATGTTCGCGATCTAATAACTCATACCCACTGTTGGTTCTCTATGGCAGAGATCATGGCATACACTAGACTATGATGATATCATCCGCACAAAATCTGATAATCCAAATTATCTTTTGTTAGCGGAACCTCCGGATTTATCTCCTAGCGGGTATTGTATCACAAAGAGCTAACGGTTTAAACAAGGAGTATCCTCAATCTAAAGTATAAAACTATGATGTTTGGACCCAACCTTATAAGTTTCTCAATCGCAGGAATGCGTCTAATTTGAAAAGATGCTATCACAATGGTTAATATCTACAAAGGTTTGCAAAACAGACTTTGTTCATTATATTTTGAGTTCTAGTATTTTAGAAAATAACTATCCGAACTCCCACTCAAACGAACATCCCTCTTGGTCGTTTAAGCGATTACACGACCCCCATCCATTGCACAACCTCTCATCGTCAGAGCCGGCAACACAACTTTAAGGGTAGACAATTGTCAATCACAACAACTCTATGACTCATGCTCGACCTTTCGGCCTCCGTGTTCCGAGACCATATCTGCATATGCTAGGCTCGCCACTACAACCTCCACGATGACGCTTGTGCAACATGGCTTACACCCACCGTATGCGAACGACGATATGGCTGACACCCGATCGTCACGGCCTGCCTCATAATGTAGAACTTTCTTGGTGGTGCTCGTTGGAGGAAAAACACAAGTGGTATTTTTGAAGGGATCATCTTATATAATTACCGCCGCGTAACTTATATATAGTAATATATATATAATCACACAATATAAGATGCACACAAAACATCAAATGTAATGCGACATGATATGGTCCATGCACCATGGTCTTCTTGGCACCCGCAGTTCATAAACAATTTAAGAAACCTACCTTGACCATATCACATAGTCCCTGCAAAATAAAGTTAGACGATTCTACTTTATCTTTTGCATACTTTACGTGGCTTGGGGCTGTCGTAAATAGAACCGCATCATACCTACGAACCTTATGACCACAACAACGATCCAATAATTGCATGTTTAAGCATCCCTTTCGGGCCCTCCATTAAAAATGCAAAGCCAACTAAGAGAGAGAAACTGACACCCGCCAGCCACAGATACGGTACAAGTCGTATGTCAGTAGTGGAACCAGTCTCGCGTAAGCGTACGCGTAAAGTCAGTCCGGGCCGCTTCATCAACTCGATGCCGCTGGAATGACAAGTGCACGCTAGAGGTTGCAAATAACAGGAACGATGCCCCCGTGCTGAACACGGGTTCTAACAGCATACAACTATATCTACGATAGATCAGCTCTGATACCACTGAAGGGGATCGTGTGCAGAAAACAAAAAATTTCCTAGCAACGATATCCTTAAACTAGTCAAGATCTACACTATGCAGATATAGAAGTACGGCGGAGATCGGAATACATACCCTCGTAGACCGAATAGCGGGGATTACGCTCCCGCACAAGCGTTGACGACGAAAACGACGTAGCCGACCTCTAGGTCACGAAGAACTTGGCGCGACGAAGATGATGAAGATGACCTCGAGGTCGGGTGGAGGAAGTAGACCTCCGAGTACCGCTAGCGCAGCACCTGGCAGGGAGTTACACACATACGTAGAGACGACGGCCTCCGAAGCTCCAGTCCAGGACGAGCAGCGGAAGACTTGGACCGGAACACCAGCAGCGCGGCAGCGGGCTATGATGGAAGAGATCTCCCTCTCAACTCGGCGCAACTCCGACAAAGGGAATCACGAGATCGAGAGAGAATTGGGGAATTAATTGATGAATTAAAAGGCCAGGGGTGCCCCTTCTTATATAGGCTCCCGGGGGGATCCAACCTTGCCAGCCAGGCAATGTGGGACTATCCCCACATGCCTAGTGCGGCTCAAGAAGGTGCGCCGGTCCTAGGTGGACCCCATTTGGCCCACCTAGGCCGGCCAAGGCTCCCCACCGAATTCCCTTGAGGGGTTCCCCTCCCCATGGGCCTTCTTTTGACCAGAAGGCCCATTTAGGAAAATCAGCCTAAATAAATTCGAAAATAAATATATAAAATTATATTTAAACATTAATTAAACTAATTAATATCAAACATATTTTAAAGAATTTATTCTAACTCCGAAAACTATTTCGTCGCTGCCCGATCTCCATCGGACCATTCCTGGGACGTTCCCGGTGATCTCTTTCCTTTTCGGTTGTCTTGTTGAAACCCCTTAAGTGTGTTACCCTAGCAGTTCGTTATAATAACCGACATGATCGAGACTCCTCTCCGATCAATGACTAACTCGTAGGCCTGGAGCCCATGAATTAATCCCTGTGATATAACGAATGACTTTCATCTATCAAACCTGGACGTCTAGTCTTAAACCCTTTGTCATGGCGATACTTAGCGTGTCCGAGCATCATTCTCAGATATCTCCATACCTAGCATGATCTCGTTACCGACATTGCTATACTCGTCTATGATATTATGTCAGCTGGTGACCTAGTCACATGTTTGCAAACTCTTTTGACATAATCTCACCGAGTGGGCCATAGAGTATCTATCCGGCTATGTGGACTGACAAATCCCGTTGTTGACCCCTCGTCTCAACTACCCCCTTCCGATACCCAAAAGTATCACCGTTATTGTCACACTAAATAAGATATGACGTTTGGTGCAATCAAAGTATCTTCTAGGAATAACAATAAGAGTTGGTCTCACGGTCTTAAGGCGTAATGACTATGTCCTATAAATACTGGGTATGTCCATCACATCTACACCTAATGATATGACTTCCATTGCCGACCGGCGCCATGCCCTATGATCGGAAAACCTCAATCATCAATCGGCAATGAAACTAGTCTTAGTAAAGGCTACTAGGGACCTGGTTGTTTTATCTACCACACATGTATTAATATTTTCGCTTAATACAGTTATAGCATGATAGAAAACATATAATGAACAATTGGGATATTGCCAGTAAACTATGTTTATTAAGTGCCTCTAGGGCATATTCCCTTCAATGATACCCCGCGCGTTGCTGCGGCAACCCATATGTTATTTAAAAATTGATTTAATAAGCAATATTCAAACAACTTGCTAAATCCCTGGACAATAAAAATTATGATTGATTTGCACCTCTATATTACGTCAACAAAGAACAAACTGATGTAATAAAGAAAGTAGAGAAGCCGAGGGTTGATAACACTTAATACATATTCTCTTTGATGCTAGTGAAAACAAATGATGAAGTAGTTTCAATCAAAAGTTGGGGCATGCATGAACAATCTTCCCACACTTCGCAAAGATGAGTTCTAGATACAACAAAAACACACTTAGTTATGTCAACTGAAAATGTGTTTTACAAATAATTGCCAAACTGCAGAGTGGAATATACATTCAGATTTAAGACTTGGCAGAGTAGAATACACATTCAGATTAAAGACTTTGATGATATTTTCAAGGTAAACTTTCCACTACCGGGTAGCAATTAATAGAGTAGAGCTCCTGTTCAACAATATATATAAGAAATGGCGGCTCCTCCGAGTATAAACAAATACTGAATAACGACTTAATATATGAAAGATGTTTAGATGACAGATCATGGTAGGAAACTGACTCGACAATAAACCGAAGGAACCTCAAATACGAAGGTGCAAAAGAGTACATGTTGGCTGAAAGTCACTAAACATAATTTGCATTAGCAACGCCCCTAAGGTTGAACAGAGAAGCGGAAACATAATTTGGAGGCCAACATATGATGAACCAATGATGCTCTGGGCTGATATGTGGACTGATATCCTCCTTGTGCAGTTCAATAAAATACAAAGAAGCATGTCCAGCGCGATGTTTTCCAGTAAACAGCTCAACATATGAATAAGCCAATACTCATTTATCGCCACAACTGAACTTCCCACACTGATATTTCTGGACACAAAAGGCTGAAGCCCATATGTGCAACTTGTAAAACAATTTGGGTGGTATAGTCAGACTCACTTGGCTGATTAAAATAGTCTGAAGACGAACAATTATATGAAAAGGTTCCAATATGCAGGAGCGGAAATCCATTACTCCTCAATGTCATGGTTCTTCAAGTGTAATTATCCCCAATTGATCATAAAAACAACTCTTTCCTTCCTGCAGAGGTTCTCTTTTCAGATTATTGCTGAAGATCAAACATTAGTGAAAAGTTGTAAGAAGTACTCAAGTGCAAAAGGATTGGCAAGAATCAAGAGACAATAGAGGTATTAATTGAAAACTGACGACAACAACGAAGAAAAAGCAGGAACCTCCATGTCCCAGGGGAAGAGACAGTACTACGACGACTTTTTCGTAATATGGGGATGCACCGTTACCTGTAAGTTGATCAGACAAAACAATAGCTTGTTGAAAGATGCGCTGGACATTGGCACCTACTAATTCACCTGAACTCCCTCACCTGTCGATGCCCAGCTTGTAAGTTGTAACCCGTCCCCGACGCGTCCGGATGTGAACTCGATGGTTAAGTGAGGAGGACACCGCCACTGCTCCTAGAGGTTGCGCCACCGAGAGCCCAGCTCGCCGCTGCTGATGGGTGATGGCCGACTTGAGCGGCAGGTATCTCATAATCTGGAGTCATAGTGCGTCAGGAAGCTCCATGACGCAATCCTCTCATAGTCCCATCCCCTCCTCCGAACCCTCCTACAAGATTGAAAGTGGATGTTGATGCGACCTGGAAGGAGGCTGGAGGCTAGCCAGATTGGGATTGAATATTTCAAGATCTTAAAGAAAGGTGAGCAACCATGTCTCTTCGGATACCCGCGTCAGTTCGAGAACTGAGCCGCCATAAGGTTAGATGCGTTGATGTGCAAGCGGTAGAACGGACGGAGTTCTCTTCACGAGAAATACATTAGCGGATGACGCGGCTTAACCACGACGCAGGAAAATCATGTAGTGGGTTTCTCCTATTTAGATAGAGAAGATGTGGTCTTATGTACGTGAGAACTATGGATTGGGGAAAGACAAGAATGTTCTCAAGTTTGTAAAAAGCTTGAGTAATGTCAAGGATAAAAATATGAGAGATATGTGTGCGCGTCTTCGAAACGAGATCGCGGTAGTCCTTAACACAGATGTCAACATCGTCGACGCCCGGTTCTACTGCGTACCCCAAGACAAAGACGACACAATCAGCCGCATTAAGGCGCAGGGAGGCACAGGGATATTCACTATTGATGGCATCCACAACTTCAACACCATCAACGATTGGAGAACAAAAAAGTGTTGTTATGATAACGGCTTATCTTCTATGTACCTTCCGTGAACTTCACATTCCATGACTATACTATGTTATCAAAACATATTCAAGACTTATTGTTGTAATAGCTAACTAGCAGCTAAGACTTTCCTTATTAAGTACCACTATATTAGTTGTCAAATACGTTATGAACTTTCGAGTTAAATATGTATTCCTTCTATGCATGTGTATTCTCGAATATGGTTCCCAAATATGAATTCTCGTATATGGTTCCCTACTAAGAATTCTCGAATATGGTTTCCGGATACGAAATCTCAAATATATAACAATTCTGTAAATTATTATGGAATTTAAAAATAATAAGAATAATCTAATGACTGGCGTGACGTACCACGCCACACCGGTAACACAACGGTACTAGATACCGGTTCGACAAAGGGATAACCGTTATTGATGCCCTGACAAGTAATACCATATATCATCAGCCTGGCACATGCCTCGCCAGTAATACTATGGTATTACCGGTGTTGCCTGGTGTGCCGCCAGTAATACTATGATATTACCGGTGTTGCCTGGTGTGCGGGTTTCACGTCAGTGATCCATAAAACACCACATTGGTGATTAGCCTTTTCCTTGTAGTGATTCCATCTTGGTCAAGAATGAGTCGTATGACTACCGGGGACCCTTGCTGAGCCACGGTGTTCTTCAAATTCGTGCTATCTAGTCGAGCACTTGTGGTTGCTCCGAGCACACGAGCATGTTGTTATGTGAAGCTTATCCAATTTTAGTTTTAATTTGATTTATTGTAGTAACTATAGTCTCTAAGGTTTAACCTATTATTTGACTATGCATTCATTTTCCATGTTTTAGATATAAATTTGTTCATATTGAGACAAATGGATAGGGTCAGCCGTTTACGGGTGCTGGTATGGGCAGCACCCTCTGAGTGGTCCGACCAGTGTCCAGCAACCCAAAAGTGGGCACATTTGGGAGAGGTCCGATAAATTTTCAGGTATGTCGGTGGAGATGTCATGATGCCTGCTTGCGTATATTTTTCTTGATATTGGTACATTCAAATGATTTTCATAATAAATTGACGGCAAGAACCACTAGAAGGCACTTTAATACTACTCCCTCCGTCCCAAAATAAGTGTCTCAAGTCTCTTAAAAAGGTGATGTATCTATACATGATTCATGTCTAGATACATCACCTTTTTAAGAGACTTGAGACACTTATTTTGGGACGGAGGGAGTATTAGAGAAATGAAATGATCTATGACATGTAAACAGCATTACGACATCGTTTTTTCATAATGAACAACCCATCTGAAAGTTACTATATCAGTCTCATATTCGTTGGTGTGGCACACACACAGTACATAGGCATCCATCTTCCATGCACTCAGCGGTCCAGTTACACTGCCCCGTACACCCCGCGTAATAATTCGCATTCTGACGACAAATGTGCAGGCAACTTGGACGATCACACTTAAAAGGCGGCGAGTGAAGTGATGATGGACAGTTCTCAAAGCCAGTCACCGTCGATGTCTCGACTATAGCATCTTAAAAACACGGATAATTAAACAAACGAGTTAGGCCTATTGCCGATCGTTTGGTGGAAAAGTGGATGAAGAAAACATAAGTAAATAATATATATACCTGATCCTGATGCTAGGCAGAGAAACGCAATAGTCAATAGCAGCGTCTTTGCAGTTTTCATCTTCGCGAGATAGCAAGTTTTGTCTGGTTCGTATGCCTCCGAGTTGCAAAATACAAACCAAATGACACATCTTATATAGCGATTCTGAAATCAATTCATGCCTTTTCATATAGTAGAATCATATCAATACCATTTTAATTGGTGAAAAATATTTAATTGGAATTAAGAGAATTAAAATGTGAATATCATCAAATTAAGGCGTAATCTTCATCTTAGCTCATTATGGTGTGTTGATGTGAAGTTTGTCTCGGTTGCAAAGTACAAATTAAGAAACGCCACACCTTTTATAGTGAATCGGATATCAATGCATGTTTTTTTTAGACAGAGATCATATCAATACAAAAATAAATAAAAACTTAAAGACTATTAAAATATTCATAAATGTGCAAATGCATTGCACATTTATATAATCACTCAAGAATACCAAAAATTCAAGTGTGTTTTCTTTCCCTTGCAGAAATCTCAATGGCCTCTTGTTGCATGATGCTAATAGAGTCTATTGATCTCTCACTTGCTAGGTTATTCTCCTAGTCAGACTATGTGATGCTATGTTAGTCTCGCATAGCAATTGTCGTGGTATCGGCATATTTGTAGGAGACGGGAGTCCTCTAGCCTACGTATGGATTGTGGGGAAGAAGGTTGGTGTCGTCGAGGTCGGGATTGAACACGGCGAGTTTACCCAGCTTCGGATCCCACAGCGGTGGCGGGATCCTACGTGCTGCTATAATTCACTATGAGGCAATAGCCGTGAACAGGTTACAATGGGTATGATGCCTATGGAGATTGTCTCTCTGACCTCCCTTAAAGGCTCCCTGGTGGCCGGCTTATATAGGCGGCCAGACCCCAGGGTACAAGGAAAGTACTTGTCCGGCAAGTAAACAGAGTCCTAGACCTAGCCGGCTTAGTTGCCGCCTTCCGTCTTGGGCTCGGTGGCTTGATGGGCTTAGGCCTTCCGCCTTCCTTGGACCGTCCGCCTACTTCCCTGCACGTCAGCTATCTGGGCCGCCCGGCAGGCCTTGGCCTTACCACCCTTGGGCCACCCTGGACTAGCCGGATTGATCCATGCTGGTTATACCCCTAGTTGATATATCCCCAACATTAGCCCCCAGAAAGGTTGAAATTCTCCAGGCGCCGGCTTCTCCTTGATTCTTCATCTGCCAAGGTTGGCGGCTGCAGGACTTGAACCATTCTGAAAATGAACGAGGCACGCGTGTCTTGATGTTGACATGCGGACGCCTTTGTCCATCATGGGAAAAGACGGCTACTCGGCAATCTTTGCCGAGCATTCTTCTTGGCGGTTTCCACCTAGCCGGCTTCACGACAGTTTGAAAACAGCCTAGGCGGGAATCTCGCCACGATCACAAATTGCGGGAAAAGAGGAGGCGTGGAGATCGTGCAATCATTGGGTGCAACGGATGCTGGACACGTGTCCGACTAAAAACGCCGTTGCACAGGGAGCAACGCCTGGCCCTATAAATAGGTAGCCAAACAGTCCATTTTCTTTACCCAGCCTTTGCTCTCCGTGCGCCCTTGCCTCTTCCACTTCTTTTCTCCCTGCCTCCGAACGAGCTCCGGCGAACTTCTCCCCTCCGGCGACTTTTTCTCGCGGCGATGACCACCGGTCCAACCCATTCGACGGCGTCGAGCGGTCCGGCGGCCGAGGCCGCGCTCGCGGCGTCGATGGGCGGTGCCATAACCCGTCCCGCGGCGGCGGCGACGGCGGGCAATGTTACCGCCGTCGTCCCTCGGACTTCCTCCGCGCGTGCACCCGCGGCGGGCTCCTCGGCTCCTCCACCGACCACCACAGCAACGGCGACGGCGAACGCCCCCGGCGACGAGGAAGAAGAAGCGGCGGACCTCGGGTCCCGCTACTGGCTGCCTTCTATCGTCAACGAAGACGCCCTCCAAGATTTGGAGGCTGTCGGCTACCTCCCCACTCGGGAGGATTGCCGGTGGAGGGCCGCCTTGGGAGACATCATCCCGGCCCCGGAAGCCGGAGAGCGGGTAATCCTTACCTCCCACCTTGTTAGGGGAATGGCGCTTCCGCCTTCCGCCTTTTTTAGCGAGGTCTTGGATCACTACGGGCTCCAGCCCCATAACATCGCAGCCAATAGTATATTAGTCCTAGCCGGCTTCACAGCTCTGTTTGAAGGCTACCTAGGTATTAGGCCTAGTTTAGACTTCTTCAGATACTGCTTCCGTTGCCGGCGACAAACGGTGCCGGACGGCGGGCTGGCGACCTGCGGCAGTATCACCTTCAACTGCCGCCAGGGCCGCCAATGGTATCCTAAGATACCATACCTTGAGTCCGTCAAGGGATGGACCTCCACATTCTTCTACTGCCAAGACATGTCAGCGCCGGGCCGTCAAGTCGGCATTCCGGCATTCGTCAACGCGCCACCCATGCCTCGCCCATGCTGGGACGAGGCGGTGCCCAAGTTGACGGAGGAACTCCGCCTTATTCAAAGGCGGATCGAGTTCCTCACGAGGACGATGGCTCCCCCCCAGCTGGATGGGGTCGACACCGTCATTTGCTGGCTCGGCCGGCAAATCCTCCCCCTACGGTACAGCCCGCACAAGATGTGTCAGTATTCGCCTACTGACACAGCCTCTCTTCGCGTGAGTGAAGAGATATTGCCGGTCGCCGACCTGGCATTCCGGCTCCGCAGCCTCGTCAAGGCGGGGTCGGTGAAGGCGGCCGAGGGCGTGCCTATGCACACCCACGACAACCCTCCCCTCGAGGTAAATATTTTCTTCCTTTGCCCCTTGTTTGATAGCTTTGCCGGCTAGGATTGAGTTCCTTTAACATGTCTTCTTTTTCAGCTCTCCGAGTTGAGGGAGGATGACCTGGCTCCCGACTTCTACGAGTCGGAAGCCGGGAAGACGAAGAAGCGCAAGGCGTCCGGCGCTGCTTCCTCTACAGCGAATGCCGAGAGGAGGAAACGGATCGCGTCGGCTACCGAGCCGACTCTCGCCAACATTGGCGAGAACGCGGGGATTAACATCCCCCGAAGGTACTCAACTTTGCCTTTATCAGACGACAAAACTCTTCAATACTGGCCCATTGACTGTGCTTGCTTTTTGTTAACAGGGAAAGGGTCGTAACCTCCCGGTTGACGACCAGGCTCCTTGGCAAAGGTAAGCGGCCGCAAGGCGGCTCGCCGGCCACCGTGCCGCCAACCCCTCAGCTCCACGCCGGCAGGTTCATGGGCGACGCTTGACATCAGCCCCCAGCTCCGGCCTCAGGTGCTCCGCCAAGGGCCCCTTCCGCCGACCGCGCGCCCAAAACTCCCCTTCTGCTGGCTGAGGCTACGGCCGATGATGTCGTGCAATCGCGCGCCGCCAACGAAGGGTTGCTGGAGTCGACTGCCGGCGGGTCTCGGAGGGCAGCCCCGACTGGGGGAGGCGGCAAAGTCAGGGACCCTTGGTCTACCTTTAAGGAGGCCAAGGAGTCAACTTTGGCTTTTGCCGCCTTTGCCTCGCAGGCCTTCGCCGACTTGGAGGGCGACCTATCTGTAAGTTTCTACCCCTCCGGCATATACATAGTCTTTCCCCCGAGCACTTAGATGGCAAGTCAAAAGAAACTTTGACTGCCGGCTTAGTGGTTATTCGACAATATGTTATATGCCTTTGTTTTTTCTTGCAGGGCCTTGTGTCCGCCAACGTCGAGCTCGTCTCCTCCCGAGTCGAGATAAACCGGCACCACCGCGACCTGAAGAAGGAGTGCGAGGCCAAGGACAGGCGGATCGCCGAACTGGAGGCGGCCCACGAAAAAGATGAAGGTAGGGTTGATCCCTTTCTCCAACTATGCTTTTGACCTATGTTTCCGTCAATCATTTAGCTTAGCGAATCCATATTTGTAGAACTGCTAGACCACGCCCAGGATATCCTGAAGGCGTCCACTGATATGCAAGCTCTTATGAATGAAGCTTCAGACTTGGCGGCCGCCAATTTGGAGTTGAAGGCGGCTCATCAAAAGGAGATGGAGGCCCAGCAACTCAAGTTTGCGCAGGAATCCAGCCAGCTCACTGGTGAGCTGGAAAGCCTGCGCAACAAGTTGGCGGAGGCGGAGAAGATGGCTGCGGAAGAGATATCCAAGCAGACTTCTCGCGCCCAAACTGCAGAGGACGCGCTGGCAACTCATATGATTGAGTTGTCGGCTTTCCATAACTCGGTCCTTGGTAATTTCTTGCCCCTTTTTTGATACTGCCATGTTGCTTTAGCCTGAGCCAAACTTATGGCTTTATTTTTGATGCAGTTCCCGCCGGTTTAGGCGATGACAAGGTTGTCAGCCCCCGCCTGGATCGCCTTGCGCGTCTGGGCGAGCTGATCGCCGAGACTTTGGCGGCGTCCAAGCGGTTTGCCGCCAAGTTCTTCACTTCGTCTGGCAGCCAGGAGCCGACCGAGTTCAGCGACGTGCCCGCCATCTTGGAGCAGGCGACCAAATTGCACAAAAGCTCGCTGAAGTCGGCGGCGCGGGGTGGAGCCAAGACCGCCCTTGGGTTGTTCATGGTGCACTACCCCGAGGCGGAGATAGAAGCCGTCACCGAAGGCATGCCGTCAACGTATGAAGACGGTAGCGAGGTTGAGCCGGCCGCTGTTCTGGACAGCGTTGCCGGCTACGCTACGCGAGTCGCCGACATGGTGGACACTTCAATCTTCTACCGGCGCCATCCTGTGCCTGGCGGAGAGGGAGCTGGAGCTGCCGGCGCGGCTGAGGCGGAGGGGAGTGATAGTTCTGGGGCTGAAGTTGTCAGCCCCCAAGTCTGATGTAGATGCTCCCCCGAGCCATATCTTTTCTTGTCCTTGCCTCCCACCAGCCTTATTTTGTCGGCCCCTGAAACAACGCAACATTAACTTGTAATATTTGTATATACTTTTGTTGCTGCTTCACTAGGCGGAAACTGGCTGACAAGTTTTACTTTGTCTTTATTTATATGGCCCGCCTTAATTTTACCCTGACTTATATGCTTGACTTTTTGTATGTTGACGAAACCTCAGCCGGTAACTTTAGCTGAAACAACCAGGGCTAGACCATTTGTTTAGAATCAGAGACCAAAGCCAACATGTTGGTGTCAAAGACATACTACTAGGCGAACCACATATAAGTAATCAGAGGTAAAGGAATTAGGCGGCGCAAAAAGTTTGTTTTTGCTTTGGGTTGGCTCGAAAGCTGCAAGTATCTACCAGTTTGAACCTTTGCACGGAGCTAGAAAATAGGTAACTTAGATACATAGGGGAAATATGATTGCAAGAAAAGACAAAAGATGGCATGCATCTCAACACAGATGAGGAACCATAGACTTTTATTTCATAATCATATTTAACTTATTACAATTATAAATTGCTAAGTGTAGAAAGGACGTAGCTGCTCAATATTCCAAGGCCGTCTTGTTTGCTCGAACGGATCGTCAATGCCTCTCTTGCGCTTGGTTCCCCTTTTTCCTGCCGCCTTCTTGCGCATTTTCTTTTCTTCTTCGTCGCGGATGTCGGCTAGGTAGTAGGAACCATTGAGCATCGCCTTTGTGACTATAAACGGTCCTTTCCATGGCGGGGATAACTTGTGCAAGCCTTTTCTGTCTTGAATTAGGCGGAGAACCAGGTCACCTGTTCTGAAGCTTCGCTTCCGCACTCTCCGGCTATGATAGCGGCGAAGTTGTTGCTGGTACAAGGCGGAGCGATGGAGAGCGACGTCTCTTTCTTCGTCTAGCAGGTCTAGGCTATCCTGTCTTGCACCTTCTACGTCTTGCTCGATGTAGGCTTGGACTCTTGGGGAATCGTACTTCATGTCGGTAGGTAGCACTGCCTCGGTGCCATATACTAAGAAGAAAGGAGTGTAGCCGGTAGATCTGTTTGGCGTTGTGCGCAAACTCCATAATACCGACTGTAACTCATCTGCCCAAGCGCCGGCTGCCCTATGTAATGGAGCTTCGAGACGAGGCTTAAGTCCTGATAAGACTAGGCCGTTTGTACGCTCTACTTGTCCATTGGATTGAGGGTGTGACACGGATGCCAAATCAAGTCGGATGCCCAGATCGCTGCAGTATTCTTCTATGTCGCCTTGAGACAAATTGCTGCCATTATCGGTGATAATGTTGTGTGGAACTCCAAACCGAGAGATAATTCCCCAGAGCAAATTGGTGGCTGTTCGTGCGTCAAGTTTGCTGATCGGCTTAGCTTCGACCCATTTGGTGAACTTGTCGACAGCGACCAATAGGTGAGTGTACCCACCGCGCGCCTTTTTGAAGGGACCCACCATGTCTAAGCCCCAGACCGTGAACGGCCAGGTGATTGGGATCGTCCTTAGCTCCTGTGCCGGCAAGTGAGGTTGACGGGCGTACAACTGGCAACCTTTGCATGTCTTTACGATGTTCTCGGCGTCTTCTTTGGCGGTGAGCCAGTAGAAACCTTGGCGGAAAGCTTTGGATACAATGGACCTAGCGGAAGCATGATGCCCGCAGGCGCCAATATGTATGTCCTTCAGAATTTCCCGGCCTTCTTCCGGCTGTATGCACCGCTGATAGATGCCGCAAGTGCTTCGCTTATATAGATCGCCTTTTATTATCGTGAATGCCTTGGCTCGCCTTATGATCTGCCTCTTTAACACCTCATCGTCTTCCGGCAACTTTTGGTCGATTAGAAAATCGAGGTATGGGACTGTCCAATCCGGCTGTGTTAAGTAGACAGCGAGACTTGCCGCTTCTACCGGTTCTTCTGAGTCGGGTTCCATCAAATCGGCGCCTTTAATGGATGGCTTGTGCAATTGCTCCAGGAAGATATCTTTTGGTACCTTTTTGCGTTCCGATCGCAGTCTTGCAAGTGTGTCTGCCGCCTCATTCTCAACTCTTGGAACATGTCGGACTTCGTAGCCTACAAAGTTTTTTGCAAATTCGTCGACTTTGGCTCTGTAAGCTGCCATTGTTGCGCTTTTTGCGTCCCATGTTCCGCTTACTTGCTGCGCGACCAGATCTGAGTCGCCATAACAGAGGATTCTTTTGACGCCTAGGTCGTTTGCCACGTGTAACCCGTGAAGCAAGGCTTCGTACTCGGCAACATTGTTGGTTGCTGTGAAGTGGATTTGTAACACGTAGCTAAGCTTGTCACCTTTAGGCGTACGTAGAACGACTCCAGCCCCCGAGCCTTTGAGCATTTTTGATCCGTCAAAGTGCATGACCCAATATTCTGACTCAGGGAGTGTTGTTTCCTCCATTGCCTCTGTCCAGTCGGCGACAAAATCTGCAAGTGCTTGAGATTTGATGGCGGTCCGTGGTTTATAGACTATATCAAAGGCGGCGAGTTCGATGCCCCATTTGGCAACTCGACCTGTTGCCTCTGCATTGTTGATTATGTCTCCCAACGGTGCCTTGCTGACTACTGTTACTGTGTGTTCCTGGAAGTAATGCCTAAGCTTTCTGGCGGCGAAGAATACACCATAAGCCAGCTTTTGGTAATGCGGATACCTCTGCTTGGAGGCGGAGAATACTTCACTGATGAAGTAGACCGGTCGCTGCTCACACGTCGCGGCTTCGTTCTCCTTTCTTTCCACAACCAAGACAACGCTGACAACAGCTCCTGTTGCCGCGATGTACAGCAGCATTGGTTCCTGTGATCGAGGTGCTGCCAATATCGGAGCGGATATGAGGGCCTCCTTAAGTTGTTGTAAGGCGGCGTCTGCCTTTGCTGTCCACTCGAAGATGTCGGATTTCTTCAGTAGCCGGTAGAGAGGCATTGCCTTTTCCCCTAGGCGGCTTATGAAACGACTGACGGCTGCCGCCGATCCGGCTAGGCGCTGCACGTCCTTCAGACAAGTAGGTCTGGATATGTTTTGGATGGCCTTGATCTTCTCCGGGTTAACCTCAATCCCTCGTTCTGAGACGATGAATCCGAGGAGTTTGCCGGCTGGGACGCCGAAAACGCACTTGGCGGGATTGAGTTTCATCTGATACCTCCTGAGATTCTGAAAAGTTTCTTCCAAGTCCTCTAGGAGATCTGCCTTCTTTTTTGACATTACCGCGATGTCGTCTACATAGACGTGAACATTGCGGCCGATCTGTTCGTGCAGGCAGTTTTGCATACAGCGCTGGTATGTTGCCCCTGCATTCTTCAAACCGAAAGGCATTGTAATGTAGCAGAAAGTTCCGTATGGAGTTGTGAAAGATGTTTTCAGCTGATCTGACTCTCTCATCTTGATTTCGTGGTATCCTGAGTAGGCGTCAAGAAAACAAAGCAGCTCGGAGCCTTCTGTGGAGTCTACGACTTGGTCAATTCTAGGCAACGCAAAGGGATCCTTTGGGCAGCACTTGTTAACACCGGTATAGTCAATACACATCCTCAGCTCTTTATTCTTCTTTGGGACAAGTACAAGATTTGCCACCCAATCGGTGTGTACAACTTCTTTTATGAAATTGGCGGCCTTCAGCCTATTTATCTCCTTTCCTATAGCCTTGCGTCTCTCATCTCCAAAACGTCTTGTTGCTTGCTTCACCGGCTTGGATCCTTTTATGACGTTGAGCGAGTGCTCGGCAAGTTCCCTCGGTACACCAGGCATGTCGGAAGGCGACCATGCAAAGATGTCACGATTCTCACGGAGAAACTCGACGAGCGCGCCTTCCTATTTGCTGTCAAGGTTGGAGCCGATGACAACTTGTTTAGACTTGTCACCTGGGATGAGGTCCGCCTTTTTGGTGTCTTCTGAAGCTTCGAAAGTCTTCTTGACATCCATCTTTGGCTTTGGCATGGAGTTGTCTGAATCCGCCCCGAGCAGCGCGAGTTCTTCCTTGTGGATGACGGCTTCTGCGAAGGCGGCCATGCCACGCTCGCACTCCTTGGCTTTCTGGAAGTTGCCGGAAACCGTGATGGTTCCGTTTCCCCCCGGCATTTTAAGCTTGCTGTATATATAGCACGGCCTTGCCATGAACTTGGCGAAAGCCGGTCGTACGAAGATTGCATGATAGGCGCTTTTGAAGGGGACAACTTCGAACCGGAGGAACTCTGAGCGGTAGTTCTCTTTTGGTCCGAAAGTTACCTTCAGCCTGATGCTTCCCATTGACTTTGCTTGCCTGCCGGGCACTATGCCATGAAAGGTGAGGTTGCTGTGATCCAGCTGATCCTCTGATAGGTTCATGCGGCTTAGTGTGTCGTAGTACAGGATGTTGAGGCTGCTGCCGCCATCCATAAGTACCTTTGTGAGTCTGAAGTTGTCGACAATGGGATCGACGACAAGGGCGTACTTGCCTGGGTGAGGAACGTGATCAGGGTGGTCGGACCGGTCCCAAGTGATTGTTGCCTCAGACCAGTTCAAGTACTGAGGGACGTCCGGCATTGTCGCGTTGAGTTCGCGCATTTCCGCCTTATCCGCCTTAGCCGAAGGCGTGCCGACAAAGCACACAAGAGATTCTTTGACCTTCGGATATGGCTTCTTTTTCTTGGCGGCTGCGTCATCTTCGCTTGAGATAGACATGTCGTCGTCATCCTCATCCTCCTTGCTGTCTTTCTTGTCGTTCTTCTTTGACTTCTTTGACTTCCAGCCGACTGTGGGATCCTTTTTGAAGTCGTCCATGAAACGGCACTCTCCAAGCATATGGTTGACCTTGCCCAATGAGGCGTGGATGGGACACGGCAAAAGCTTTGCATGTTCATAAGTGATTCGTGCCGCCTTAGGCCCTGAGCCGGCTTCGCGACCATCTTTCTTATTTTTCCACTTCTTTTTGTCGGCGTTTCCTTGGAACGCTGCGGCTACCTCATTGGAAGGCCCGGCTTTGTCATCCGCCGCCTGCTTGGGCTTGTTGTTCCGCTTTGGTATGATGTTGACGTCTGGGTCATCGTCCCGGGCGTCGTCATCCGCCGCCGCGTATTGGGCGGCTAGGTTGAGCATCTCACCAAGGTCCGTGATTTGCTCGCGGACGAGCCTATGACGGAGCAAGGACTTCTTCTGTAGGCCCGTGTAGAAGGCGTGGATAGCCTGTGCGTCCGAAACACCATGACAGTTGGCCTTTTCGGATATCCAACGGCTGACAAAATCTGTCATGGTTTCGTCCGGCTTTTGGATACAGCGCTGCAAATCTGTGTAGGTATTTGGACGCTTGTATGTTCCTTGTAAGTGCTGGGAGAAAACCTTTTCCATGTCGTACCAGCTATGGATGGATTTTTCAGGAAGGTTGTCGATCCAAGCTCTTGCCGTGCCTTCCAACATGAGAAGTAGGTAGCGGACGGCAATATGGCTGCTCCCGCCGGCAATCTCTATGGCCATGGCGTAGTCGGATAGCCATGAGTCCGGCTTAACGAGGCCGTTGTACCTAGAACAGTTTTTTGACACTGATGTCATGTCCTTGGGGAACGGCTCTCTGCGGATGGCGTCACCGAAGCACTTTGGTCCAGAGTATAGCGGCTCCTTTCCTCTTGCTATGTCTTGTAGGCGGTGTCGTGCGTCTTTTGGATCGAGCTGCCGTGCGCCTCTGTTTGCGTCCGGCTCGTCCTGCGCCGCCCGGCTTATGCTGCGCCTGGGCCCTTCTACCTCCTCTCTCCTCTTGCTGCCAGTGCTACGCTGCGGAGACCGGCTGCGGCCTCTCCTTGGAGGGTCGTTGCCGGCATCTTTTCTAGGCGGCTGCCTGTTGTTCCGGCTACCGCCATTGTCGCGTCTTGGCTGAGGTGGAGGTGGTAGGTCTCCTCTGCTTCCCGTCCTTGAATTCTCGTCCCGCCTTGGCTTTGGCGGCGGTGCCTTCTTTGGAGGTGGCGTTGCCTTCCTTTTGTCGCCATGGCTACTGGAGCCAGACGGGCCTTCGGGGTCGGCGCCGGGTGCAGCTTTGCACTTGCCCGACATAGACTCTAGGTCTCCCCCGCGGGCATCCACCATGTGGCCGTAGGAATCAGCGCGAGCTTGTTGTTCTAGGGCCTTGCTTACGAAGTGTCTTGCGTTGGCCAGCTTTTCTTCCGCCGTGTAAGTGTTGTCGTCCAGGGTATCTAACGCGGCAGCCGCGTTGAGGATAGGGGTGCAGAAGACAACATCCCCCCTTCTATCCACTCGCTGTGGTGCCGTACGCCAATCGAACCCTAGGTCTTGAGCCGCTGTCGTTGCTTGCGTAGGCGGCTCTTTTCCACGGCGGTTTTTTGATGACCTTTTCTCCTCGAAGAGTTGCCGGCTTGTTTTGGCCGACATCTTCTCCTGCTCTTTCTTGATCTTCTTCGCAAGGCTTTCAACGAGCTCCTCTCTTTTTCGCAGGAAGTCAGAGTGCTTAAGCATGTTAAGCCTAAGCTCTTCCACTTCGTCGAGTGGGGTGTTTTTGTTCACCGGAGTATTCATGATCTCGTCTACTTCTTTGATGACGGAGAGCAAATCCGTGGGTTTGCTGCTGCCGCCTTTCTCGAGGCCAGTTTTCTTCTTTGCGCACACCTTGTCGGAACTTTCAATGAGCTGGCCTACAGTGGTGTCCCCGGCTTCTTCCGCCGGCTTGTTTTGCGCTTCCGAAGTAACTGGGGTTGTCTCGTGACCGACAACAACCATCATAGCCAGCTTGTCAGGCATGTCTGTATCCGCTGTACCCTCTGAGGGAGCCGGATTACCACTGGAAAAGCGGGTTTTGATCTTCTCTTCGAAGAGACTAGCATCATCATCGGAGTCAGAGTCTATGTTGACTTGAACGGTAGATCTGGATCCGGCATCTGACATCGCATCCTCCTGTAGAGCAGGGAGGATTGACTCAGGATCGTTGTTTTCCGGCTGGGAGTTGGATCCCAGTCCGACAACTCCGACGAAGTGGAAATCAGATTCGGCCGACTCCTGGGAGAAGGCGGATTCAGATCCATCTTGCCGGTCGACTGCTTGGTCGAAGGGTTGGTGGGTGGGGTTGTAGAAACGCGGTAGGCCGTACGCCTCTGGCGTGTACCCGATGAAGACGTCGATCCCTCCGATCGGCACGATTGCGCATCCGATAAGGTAGTCGTCCGCCGGGAGCCAGGACTCATCCGAGTTGACGTAGCTATGGCCGTCATACCTTGTGACGCGACCGACGGCGATCTTCTTGCCCACGCCGCCAAGTGTTCCCGCCTGGAACGTGACGCCAGGAACCTTATGCCCCACGGTGGGCGCCAACTGTCGTGGTATCGACATATTTGATAGGAGACGGGGGTCCTCTAGCCTACGTATGGATTGTGGGGAAGAAGGTTGGTGTCGTCGAGGTCGGGATTGAACACGGCGAGTTTACCCAGCTTCGGATCCCACAGCGGTGGCGGGATCCTACGTGCTGCTATAATTCACTATGAGGCAATAGCCGTGAACAGGTTACAATGGGTATGATGCCTATGGAGATTGTCTCTCTGCCCTCCCTTAAAGGCTCCCTGGTGGCCGGCTTATATAGGCGGCCAGACCCCAGGGTACAAGGTAAGTACTTGTCCGGCAAGTAAACAGAGTCCTAGACCTAGCCGGCTTAGTTGCCGCCTTCCGTCTTGGGCTTGGTGGCTTGATGGGCTTAGGCCTTCCGCCTTCCTTGGACCGTCCGCCTACTTCCCTGCACGTCAGCTATCTGGGCCGCCCGGCAGGCCTTGGCCTTACCACCCTTGGGCCACCCTGGACTAGCCGGATTGATCCATGCTGGTTATACCCCTAGTTGATATATCCCCAACAATAGCATCACATAGTCTTTGGTAGCATTTATTATGTGGATGCGTGACACTAATGTCGAGAGTTTTTTATATGAAATAACGTCGAGGGTTTAAAACTCTTTGGCAGCTCAACCTACTCGGGGCAAGAATAATCAATCATAGCATGCAATCGCACCATGATGGTAAAACGTCAAAAGCCTCATGGGCTAAACATTCCTTTTCAATGCAATTTCAATACAATCCATATTTTGATATAGTTAATCACATTTCCTAGAAACATTCTTTTTGACAACAATATATATTTGCATAGCCTCTCTTTGCATACTTGGTGATATGATGATATCTCAACTACCAATTTGAGATAATCCAAAATTTCCCTAGCATTATTTTTCATGTGTTTTCTGTGTTTTTATATTTCACCGACAACTAATATGGAATGGAGGAGTACAAGACAACACTCTCACAAGTAACCAAAATTTATGGGGGAACAATACAATTAGAGAATTGATGCATGTAAAATGCATACATGAACTTTGCATTATATTACTAATATTTCATCTATATTTGCATCATATAAGGGTTATATCAATGTTTTTATAATGATATTGGGAATATTTATACTTTTCATATTTATTTGGAATTAACGTTGTGCTATCAGAAAAAAAACCTTTTGCTATATTTTGATGTTTCAGGGACCCAAACGAAATCCAAATGACCTAATCTTCCACGGGGATCATTTTTTGGAAGGACCAGAGCGTAGGAGCGAAGGAAGCGCACAAGAGGAGGCTTGAGGGCCAAGATAGGGTGTCCCACGTGGCCAGATTCCTTTGCTGCGTGGGGCCTACCATCTGGCGTCTCGAGGCTCCGATGGCGTCAATCTTCGTCTCCCTGGATTCGTCTTGACCTAAAAACGACTATAAAAATACTCCCCCAACAACTCCTCCATCGTCTCCATGATGAAGAGGGTGAAGGAGATATGCCCTAGAGACAAATAAATAAGTAGTATTTATTACGTTATCTCATAAGTTTATAATAGGTTTGTGTATTATGCTATAACTGTATTAATCGGAATTGTTAATACACGTGTGATACATAGACAACCAGGTCCCTAGCAAGCCTCTATATGAGCTAGTCCATTGGGCAACAGTTGATCGAGATTCCCGATCAAGGACAATGACGTCGGTTGACAATGGGGTCATCTTGTTGGTTGAATAAGGTGGTGGACATACGCAAAGTATTGCAATAAGATCGTATTACGATGTTTGTCATTTGCAATAGATAAGAATATGATAGCTTATTCCTTAGACCGTGAGACCGTACTTATTAATGCTTCGTAGGGGTACTTTAAGAGCATCAAACGTTGTGTCTTATATAGCATGACTATAACGGTGTCCATCTTGTGTATTCCGAAAGAGCATCGAAACGTAAGGATCAAGATCGGGATTTGTTCATTCTTGTAATGGAAAGATACTCTGGGCCCACTCGGTGATATTGCATCTATATAGCTGCGCAGCTTATGACTAGGTCATGGAGATGTAATATCGCAGACGAGTTAATAGCCTTCGTCGGTAACGAGATACAACAAAGACATCGGTGTGTCTATGATCATATCTCGGACAAGGTAGTATCGCAGAGACAAAGGGAATGAATGTCATATTTATGGTTCAACGACGATATTCGTGGAATGCACAGGGGTCGTCATATATTTCCAGGTATCCCTGACGGTCATTGGTGAGCGGAGTGTCTCGACCATGTCTGGAGTGTTCCCAAACCGTAGCGTAACAAACTTAAGGTCTTAGCGACGCTAGGAGATAGGTTCTGGAATTTTATAGGAGTTTGTTGGAGAGAAAGAAATGATCCGGAAAGAGTTCCGATGGTCCGGAAGGAGTTCCGAGGAGGTATGGAATGGTTCCGAGAATGTCCGAAAGTTGTTCGGGTGGTTCCGAAATAGTTTCGGAGTCACGGGATATTGAATTATATATTATTATATTAATTATGAATTAATGGGATTTTTATATTAATTTAATATTAATTAAATAAAGGAAAAAGGGGGCTCCCACCTATATGGGCCCTAAGAGGGCCCAAGAAGGGGGAACCACACCCCACAAGGAAAGGGAGGCTTGGGCCTCCTAGTCCGAGTTGGACTACGAGTGGGAAAGCCCAAGGGGGGTTCGGCCGAACCCCCCCCCCCTCCCCTCTCCTCCTTTAGTCCCACATGGGGACCCTTCCCCCTTTATATACCAAGGCATATTAATTGATTTAATTGATAGGAAAATCCAATTAATTCCCAATTTCTCTCTCGATCTCGTGGTTCCCAATTTGGAGCCGCGCCGAGCTGAGGAAAGGGGTCTCTCTCCACCTAAGCCATACCGCAGAGCGCCGTTGCTCTGCGGGATTCCAGATAAGATCTACCCCTGCGATTTCAGCTGGATCTGAATGACCGGGGGTTGTTGCTAAGCTCCGTATGTTTGTGAGTGCTCGGAGGCATCTCTCTTGAGGAGCTTGGCGACGTCCTCCCCCCCCCCCCCCTCTGCTGCCGGCGCACCAGCCCTGGTGCTGGCGCTCTGCCTTCTTCCGCCCGACGCCCGTCGACGCAGATCATCATCGACACCCCGTCGTCATCGGCTTCGACATCGCGGCAAGTTCTTCGCGACCTCGAGGTCGGCTACGTACGACTTCATCGCCAACGCTTGTGCGGGAGCGTATTCCCCGCTATCGGTCTACATGGAGGTAATGTAACCCGTTCCGCCACCGTTATCGCATGTACTAGATAGATAGATCCTGGCTAGTTAGGGTTTCGTTCGCTAGAAAAATTATTGTTTTCTGCACCGTAACCCCTTCAGTGGTATCAGAGCCGATCTATGCGTAGTACTGCTGGTACGGTTAGAACTCATGTTGAATGAGGGCGTCTTTCTTATATTTGCTACCCTCTAACGTGCACTTGCGATGCCTTCGGTATTGAGTTGATGAAGCGGCCCGGACCGACTTTACGCGTACGCTTACGCGAGACTGGTTCCACTACTGACATACGGCTTGCACCGTATCTGTGGCTGGCGGGTGTCTGTTTCTCTCTCTCTCTCTAGTCGGCAAAGCATTTTCAATGGAGGGCCCGAAAGGGATGCTTAAACATGCAATTATACGATCGATGTTGTGGTACAAAGTTCGTAGGTAGGGAAGCGATTCTCTTACGAATAAGCCTACATGCCACGTAAAACTTGCAAAACTAAATAAAGCTAGAGGCGTCTAACTTTGTTTTGCAGAGGCGTTATTTTATGTGACATGGTTACGGTAAGTTTTGATATTACTCGTATTGTCGGAGGCAATGGAGGGCTCTGTAGACTCGGAGCCATGCCGGGGTGCCGGGGGGCCAGGCACATGGCGCCATGAAGGTCCAGGCGCATCGACCATGTCACATCGCACTTCATTGCATCATGATTGTGTGATGTTGTGTGTGCATCCTATTGATTGCTTATATGCTAGATATACAACGGTAGCATCATAAATAGGATGATCCCTAACAAATACCAAAATTGTGTTCTCCCTCGTTGCGCACCACCAAGAAAGTTCTACGTTATGAGGCAGGCCGTGATGATCGGGTGTCACACATCTCGTCGTTCGCATACAGTGGGTGTAAGCCATGTTGCACGCGCAGGGTCTTCGAGGTTTGATTGGCGAGCCTAGCATACTCAGAGGTATGGCCTCGGAACACGGGAAGATCGAAAGATTGAGCACGAGTCACAGAGTTGTTGTGATCGACATGTTATGTCCACCTCTGAAGCTGTGCTGCCGGCCGTGATGATCGGGGGTGGGGCAGTGGATGGGGGTTGTGTCATCGCCATTATTATTTTAGGGATAATAATCTTGGTGTGGTGTGTTTTTGATAATGAGATTATAGAACTAAAACTCACCTACATATTATAAACTTAACCTTACCCCTTTTGCGATCACATCTGTAGACTACGCAACTATACTTCGGTTACTTCCTCAAGAGCCCGGATGCTACATTAGAAGCCGACGGGTCCAACTTCATCAGATGGTACAGGGGTTTTAGAAACATTCTCGAACACAACAACATCCTATATGTTCTCGATGAACCGTTAGGAGGAGGACCAGGAGATTCGGCAAGCGAGGAGGAGGAAGATGATTTCCGTAGGCGTCGAGACATATTCATTAAAGTGGAGATCACCATGACCGTATGCCTGGCACCCGAGTTGAAAGAGATGTTTCGACGCAAGGAGCCAAGCGTCATGATGGATGCGATAAAGACTCACTTCGGAGATGAATTAAAGCGTGAGCAATTCAGGCAGCTTAGAATGTTCCAGACCATTCACATGGAGGAGCATACCTGTCTGAAGACACATTTGAAGAGATTGTATGACATCTACTTCCAGCTGACGATGGTCTTCGATTACTGGATGGCAGATTCTTGTGCCATTCGGACTGTCCTGATATCTCTACCTTCTAGCTATGAGAAGCATGTGCGCAAGTACATTTTGAAAGCCGACGATATGAACTTCTACAAGTTCATACGTGAGTTCCAGTCTCTGAAGGTTGATTCCATCGAAGGAGAGATCTTCGATGCTACAGGTATATATTTGATATATGGAGAATTATGAATTCGCCCTTGGTATATGATGAAGTATTTGATACTTGTTCTGTTTGTGAAACAGGTCCTGATTATCACATATATGCGACGCAGTTTGATGTGACCTGGCGCTGAAGCTGGTAGTCAAGGAGTTGATGGCCTTTTGGTGTTCACGTCCTCAAGTTATCATAGTTATCATTAATAGTTTTTGATACGATCTTTTGTAATAGTGAGCGAGTGTGTGTGTCTTGATTGTTGCAAGACAAAGTTATTCATGTAATAAGACAAGTTCAGTTATTTTATGTTATGGAACAAGTCAGTTGTTTTATCTTATGAATAAAGATTCCACATCTCAGTTACATTGATTGTATGATAAGTATTCATAATTGTAGAAATGATAAAATAGCGTGTCTTATGAATAAGAGTTCTATTACTAGAACAAACACCGTCGAGTTTAGTCATAAAAGCAATGAAAGAAGTAATGGATGTTTTGGTCCATTTAAGTATTTCAAGTGCTTAGTTGATTAAGTTTGAAATCAAGTATTGAAGTTGCAATACTGACGGAAATTAATTGAGTGTCATTTTTAATGATTAATTAATGGTGTTTACTACGTGATCCGAATTCTTCCATGACTTTGGTAAATAGGAGTATTTGCCCGATAAATTATGGAGTCTGAGATTAATTTGATAATAGATCAAATGGGGTTTTTCAGAAGAAAGATTAGTGAACATTGTGTTCACAAAATTTGATCAAAGGACAGTATTTTTGAATTATGATTTCAGCACAAGAGACTTGTGGAAATTTGCTTCACAAAATTATAATGTCATATATAGTGATATGTGGGGAATTATAATCATGCTCTATTTTAAATAAAGTGTGGTCTGTCAGAATCTGTCTTAGAATCTCCTAATATGTTCGAAACATTATAGTCGATGTCCACTTTAGAAAATAGATATTTTTCTCAACCAGAATTCGTAGGATCGACAGTAGTGTCGACATGTATATGATTATGCGATAATTCGGAATATACATGAGTGGTTCTTTGTAGATTTCTCACATTGGATGAGAGTGTATTCCAAAACCAAATAGAAACAAAACTTAGTTTGTTGTCTATGTAATTCTGAGAAAAGATGACTTTTCGAATTATGGTTTATGAATTGGAATTAGAAGTTTGGAATAAAGTGTCAGACTTATGTTGGAAGGTGTTCCAAAGAGTGTATGTCTGCTAATGAAAGGTTAGTGATTAAGAGTGAGGGAGACTGGAAAATTGTTTTCTGCTTGCAATCCTCTTCATAAAGATCATAATATTTTCATGAGAGAAACTTATAAATAAAGTGCTGTTATGTTTGATATTGCTGTCAGGTCACAACACTGTATTAAGTGTTTCGGATCTTGTTGACAGATCAAGGTGCACTATACGAATACAAAGAAAGTTGAGAAAATATCGGAGTACGAACAAAGGCTTTTTGAGCCTGGAAATCCAAGTTACATTTAAAAGGATTAAGAGAGTAATTGTTGCTGCAATTCTTATTAGAGGAATAAGATTGTTTAATCGTCATATAAAGTGTTATATGAAAATGTGACTATAAGAAAGACGCGGTAGCATGTCTTGTCAAGAAATGTGTCTTGCACAAGATCAAATTTGTTGACTACATTTATGTAGACATGCTTGAAGTCTGAGGGATTTATATTAATGTAATACTGCAGTTTCTATTGAATTCGAATTGATAATAGATCAATGATTTTGGTTAGACCAAAATGTCGATTTAAGTGGGAGTCAAAGTTAGTTTACTCAGGTGGAATATGTACAGAACATATTTTTGAGTGAGAGCTCAGGAACTCAAATATGTGGATGACACGTTTTTGAGTGGGAGCTCGTGTTGTCAAATATGTGGAGACATAATTTGAGTGGGAGTTGAATTCATCTTGTGTAGTTAACACATTGTGAAACTGTACCAATAGAATAGGATGAAGTTGTGAAACTATTTGAAAGTTAGTGTCTATTTTGAAATAGAACGGGAATTTTAAATAGTTAGTCGAGTTGTTTTGGATTATATCTGAGGAGTCAGAATAGAATAAAAAGGATGGTCCTTTGAAATCCAATTGATCATTAAGAGTAATGATGCATGAAAGTGAATATTAGACATCATACAGAAACCATATTATCTGCTCGATGAATTATAACCGATGTTCTTGGAGTAAGAGCAGTTATGAAAGTGAATTTGGAATTTACTGGAAGTAGAAGTGCGTTAGTAAAGGAATTGACATTTGAATGTCAAGTTTTCTACATTGGTGTGAAAGTTTGTAGATATCGCGGGTTTTGTAATTGTTACAAAGGGCTCCGTATGGCTGAGTGTGTTTTTCAGGGCAGTTATCTTATTAGTATAATCAGAGTAAGCGCTGGGAAACAGAAGTCTCACTTAGTTACGGTAATGTCATATACGTTGTTAGACAACATAATGATATCAAGCAAGTTGATTTCAGTGAATCGCAAAAGCATGCACAATCATGGATTGTGCAGTAATACTTTTCCACAAGCAAGCATCATCAAATGATTCTTATTTGATAAGGGATTTTGATAAAGTAAAATGCAGCTGGTTTATTTGTACTCTAGTGCAAGTGGGAGACTGAAGGAGATATGCCCTAGAGGCAAATAAATAAGTAGTATTTATTACGTTATCTCATAAGTTTATAATAGGTTTGTGTATTATGCTATAACTGTATTAATCGGAATTGTTAAAACACGTGTGATACATAGACAACCAGGTCCCTAGCAAGCCTCTATATGAGCTAGTCCATTGGGCAACAGTTGATTGAGATTCCCGATCAAGGACAATGACGTCGGTTGACAATAGGGTCATCTTGTTGGTTGAATAAGGTGGTGGACATACGCAAAGTATTGCAATAAGATCGTATTACGATGTTTGTCATTTGCAATAGATAAGAATATGATAGCTTATTTCTTAGACCGTGAGACCGTACTTATTAATGCTTCGTAGGGGTACTTTGAGAGCATCAAACGTTGTGTCTTATATAGCATGACTATAACGGTGTCCATCTTGGGTATTCCGAAAGAGCATCGAGACGTAAGGATCAAGATCGGGATTTGTTCATTCTTGTAATGGAAAGATACTCTGGGCCCACTCGGTGATATTGCATCTATATAGCTGCGCAGCTTATGACTAGGTCATGGAGATGTAATATCGCAGACGAGTTAATAGCCTTCGTCGGTAACGAGATACAACAAAGACATCGGTGTGTCTACGATCATATCTCGGAGAAGGTAGTATCGCAGAGACAAAGGGAATGAATGTCATATTTATGGTTCAACGACGATATTCGTGGAATGCACAGGGGTCGTCATATATTTCCAGGTATCCCTGATGGTCATTGGTGAGCGGAGTGTCTCGACCATGTCTGGAGTGTTCCCGAACCGTAGCGTAACAAACTTAAGGTCTTAGCGACGCTAGGAGATAGGTTCTGGAATTTTATAGGAGTTTGTTGGAGAGAAAGAAATGATCCGGAAAGAGTTCCGGTGGTCCGGAAGGAGTTCCGGGGAGGTATGGAATGGTTCCGAGAATGTCCGAAAGTTGTTCGGGTGGTTCCGAAATAGTTTCGGAGTCACGGGATATTGAATTATATATAAATATATTAATTATGAATTAATGGGATTTTTATATTAATTTAGTATTAATTAAATAAAGGAAAAATGGGGCTCCCACCTATATGGGCCCTAAGAGGGCCCAAGAAGGGGGAACCACACCCCACAAGGAAAGGGAGGCTTGGGCCTCCTAGTCCGAGTTGGACTAGGAGTGGGAAAGCCCAAGGGGGGTTCGGCCGAACCCCCCCCCCCCCCTCCCCTCTCCTCCTTTAGTCCCACATGGGGGAGCCAAGGGGGTTGGCACACCCCTTCCCCCTTTATATACCAAGGCATATTAATTGATTTAATTGATAGGAAAATCCAATTAATTCCCAATTTCTCTCTCGATCTCGTGGTTCCCAATTTGGAGCCGCGCCGAGCTGAGGAAAGGGGTCTCTCTCCACCTAAGCCATACCGCAGAGCGCCGTTGCTCTGCGGGATTCCAGATAAGATCTACCTCTGCGATTTCAGCTGGATCTGAATGACCGGGGGTTGTCGCTAAGCTCCGTATGTTTGTGAGTGCTCGGAGGCATCTCTCTTGAGGAGCTTGGGCGACGTCGTCCCCCCCCCTCTGCTGTCGGCGCACCAGCCCTAGTGCTGGCGCTCTGCCTTCTTCCGCCCGACGCCCGTCGACGCAGATCATCATCGACACCCCGGCGTTATCGGCTTCGACATCGCGGCAAGTTCTTCGCGACCTCGAGGTCGGCTACGTACGACTTCATCGTCAACGCTTGTGCGGGAGCGTAATCCCCGCTATCGGTCTACATGGAGGTAATGTAACCCGTTCCGCCACCGTTATCGCATGTACTAGATAGATAGATCCTGGCTAGTTAGGGTTTCGTTCGCTAGAAAAATTATTGTTTTCTGCACTGTAACCCCTTCAGAGGGAGTAGTCCACCATGGACTATGGGTTTGTGGAAGTAACTTATGTATCTCTCCCCTCTCTTGAGCTTCACTAATTAGTACCATATGAGCTGCTGAACAAAATTAAGGTCATATATTCAATTCATAGAAACATGATTTGCATGACTAAATGCACTCAATATATTAATAATGGGTTAAACAGTATTATTAGCTCTCTGGTTGCCAAAATAATGCATTATGACATGGGCAAGATTTAATGAAATTTATTATTTGAAAACATTTTATTTAAACACTAGAGGATTAGCATGAAAAATTACTACTCTTATAGTTTATTAATCATAAAAACTAAGTTTTATACTCTCTGGACAGAGGATGTAATTTTATACATCTTGCAAAAGGATTCACTTTTAAAATAATTTTAGGAATGATTTATGAATTAAATGGCCGAAATATCTCTCTGTATTTTGATCCAGTTTAACTTATGAAAAATGGAAAACTAATGATGTCAAAATTATCAACATGAGAAGGGCTTTCCAACGGTATAAAGTTTGTTAAATTTGGAGTTGGGGTTTGAAAGTTATGAATTTTGGAAGTTTTGTTTGATTTCTGTCTATTTAATCAATTCTCAAAAAATCATTTAATCACGGCCGTCCGATCGAACTTAAAAGAACGCCCGATATTAAAAGGTACCGGTTTGGAAATCAATTAAAACTGAATCGTCAGATGTTGATCTGATGGTCCAGATCCAAAGACCACAAAGGGGTGGCGGACCTCACCGGAGATGGTGAGCGCGGCGGCGCTGACGATTCCGGCGTCCACGGGAACGGCGTTGCGGTGGTCTTCTGGGATCCAGGAGGCGACGGAGGAACTCCTCTCGTCATGGCGAAGAGGATGGGGTGGTCTTCGATGGTTGGGGCGTCCTTGAGCGACGGCGCTGCTCAGGTGGAGGCGGCGAACTCCGGTGACTCGCGGGTGGAGACGAACTAGACGTTCCGGCTGCGGATACAATCCGAAAAGGCGTTAGGAGGTGCGGAAGGACATGGGCAAAATGTTGCACGGGGTCTCAAGCTCCGGGGGGTTCGAACCTTGCCGGAATCCACGAAAACACTGCGGCGGTAGTGGTTATTTCGGCGTCGAAACTCGTCAGATTGACTAAATGATACGAACAAAGGGGAGAGGGGAAAGGACGCCAGGATCGTGGGAATCAAATAGGGGTGCGGGATGTAAGGTTTTGCGGTATCTGGAGGGAGGGAGGGAGTGGAGGTCGTGGGGGTTGTGGCGCTGTTCTCTTGTCGTGGCAGCGGTTGGAGGAAGGGGATGACGAGTGGGGCCAACTCGTCGGTGAGGGGAGAGCGAGAGAGGCCGGGGCGGGCTGATGCTGGGCTCGGCCCAGTTACTTTTTTTTATGGTTCTTTTATTTTCTCTTTCTATCCTTTTCTGAATTATTTTATAACTTTTGTTTTATTCATTCAAATGACTTCAAACAAATTTCTACAAATTTGTAAAATGCAGATCTTTCATTTAAAACTTTGAAGAACATATTTTGACATTTTTTGTAGGATTTAAAATAGAGTTCAATAAAGAATTATGTCATAATAAAATCAAGAAAAATATCACAAATTCATATGTTTAAAATAAGTCTTCCTAAACTCTTTTCAAATCAAACACTTGATTAAAAACTATATTTTTAAAATAGAAACTGTTCCAAATAGTTTTGTGATCATAATTATTGACCTAGGGTTTATTAAGAATCCAAATATAATGATTTTTGGAATTAGATAATTTATCCAAAACATTTTGAAATAGTCATTCATTAAAAAATTGAAGGTACTTTAGATATATGGTGTTAGGGTTAAATAATTATTTAGATTATTTATTTATAGCTCAACCCTCAAGTTTTAAAAAAAAATACTTGATTGAATTAACATCATAATGCATTTGACTAAGTCATAATAATCTTTCTTAGTTGGCCCTCTAGGACGTTGATGATTTTATTTAAAAGTTTTAAATTTTAGTGATTTTTTTAACTTTCTAAAAAAATTGGATGTTACAACATTTTACACTGTCGCTCAAGATAAAAAAAAGCACCAACCAAAACAGTGGTGTCCGCTTTGATGCAATAAACAACAATGGACAAAAGGACACATATTATGGTTACATAGAGGAGATATGGGAACCTGAGTATGGACCTGATTTGAAGGTCCCTTTGTTTCGGTGCAAATGGGTGAAGCTGAATGCAGGCAGGGTCAAGGTAGACCCGATGTACGAAATGACGACGGTGGATCTGAACAATCTTGATTATAAAGACGAACCGTTCGTCCTAGCAAATGATGTAGCTCAAGTTTTCTACGTGAAAGACATGTCTACCAAACCCAAAAAGAGAAAAAACATGGAAGAGGATACATCAGACGAGCCAAAACGACACATAGTTCTTTCAGGAAAAAGAAACATCGTGGGGGTATAGGACAAGATAGACATGTCAGAAGATTATGATAAGTTTGTTTGAATTCCGCCCTTCAAAGTCAACACTGACCCAAGCATCACGTTAAATAATGAGGATTCCCCGTGGTTCCGCCCCAATGTTAAGCAATCGAAGAAAAGGAGGAATAATATATAGAACAAATGAGAATATAGGTGATGTGTAATATTGTATTAAACATAACACTACTTTGGTGATGTTGAATATTGGTGATGCGTAATGTCTGTACTAGTTTCCATGAAAATTAAATGGGTACCATTTTGCATCATATTTTTGGTACTTTGCTCACAAAAAATATTTTTTGCACTCATAAAATGGAAAATGATATTTATAAAAATTATTTAACGGTCGTTATAAAATTATTAGAAACTAAGTTAAATTGGTTTGAACAATTAATTCTATACATATGAAAAAAACAGAAAAGAGAAAAGAGAAAAGAAATGAAAAGACCTTCAGTACCGGTTGCATCCACCAACCGGTACTGCAGGTTTTCGTTTCGCGTCAGTTATTAGTTTGGCGATTCGGCAAATCTTTAGTACCGGTTGCATACACCAACCGGTACTGAAGGTGCTTTAGTACCGGTTGAGGGCACGGACCGGTACTAAAGGTGGGGTCTTATATGCCTCCTCGCCCAGATTGGCAGTTCACTCTCACAGACACCATCGACGGAGAGGAAGTGATGCTCCCCGCTGCCGTGCCGCCCCCCGACGCCGCTATCGATTCCAACCGCGCCGCCGTCGTGAGAGGCGACGTCGTGCCGTTGTTCGACTGTGTGCCCTCCCCGACGCGCCGTTCTCCGACTCCATGCGCGCCTTCCCGACGGGCCACGGCCGTGTTCTTCGACTCGATCCCTACGCCGCTCCCCGACGCCCTCGCCGGAGACGCCATGCTCTGCTGCTCCCCGACGTCGTCCTCGTCTCCTCCAACTCGGTCGAGGGTGAGATCCCCTTCACTCTTCCCTCCTCTTCGGCGCCATCGTAGCTAGGGTTAGAAAAACCGCCGCCGCAGCCGTTGCGCCCTCCTCCGATGACCATTCTTGGGCGGCGCCACCGTCCATTACGGTTGGGGGCGGGTCACCGGCTCCGATTTGGTGTGTAATCGAGGAAAAGAACCAGACAGGGGAGGAGAGCGCCATTGCTGATGTCATGCTGACGTCAGTGTTTTTTACCAGAAAATGCAATTGTTTTAGTAGTACTTAGTGTGTGCATTTAGAGCTTTAAATAGAATTTAGCTACTGTTAAGAAAATTTATTTATATTTGCTAGTTAGACTTGCTAAGAAGTTGTAGTTAGACTTTATATGTTCATGTTTTGAATATATAGCACTAAATTGTTGTATCTTTTTTTGTATTAGCTAAGTTATGGACGGCAGAGTTGGTGAAGAGGAATTGTTCAGCTTTATCAGACAATGTGATAATGAAGATGATGGCTCGCAATATCTTGACATGTCCGGCGCTGGAATGGATGAGGATGGAATAGAGGAGGACGACGACATTTTTAACATAGAAGATATTCCCTTCAGACCGAACATTTTTAACGACGATGAGAATGTATCGACGACTACCGTCGAGGTATACATATCCAATCTGGTGATAAATGATTTGAGATATGTATACATATACATAGATTAACAAAATATTTCTTCTTTTAGCCCTCCGGATCGGGGCCGAGCCAGTCTGGTAAATCAGCTGGTAAAAGAAAACGAGGCCCGGCCAAAAAGTTGAAAGATGAAAGGTTTGATATCGAAGAAATCTGTCCTAAAACGGGTGCACCGATTGCCCCCGAGCAGCACGCACGTAAATATGTCAGTCAGTGCGGAGTTATTGTTTGGGACACCATCACGATCACCATCCGAGAATGGCACAAGCCGAAGTCTGGAGGATCAGTTAGTTTTGTTGACAATCGTGTCAAAAAGGAACTTCTGAAGTCGTTGTATGCGCATTTCCATCTACCGACAGGCCTCTCAAATGCCGAGAAAAAGAAAGTCTTCGTATGAACTATTCAGAAAATGGCCGAACAATCCATGAACTACAAAAAAAGGTTATACCGGGATTTTATCAAGGTGGGCAAAACTCCGGAGTTTACTGACGGCAGTACGTGAAGATAAAAGAACACTGGGAAGATTTCAATGCCTATAAGGAATCAGAAGAAGCTCTAGAAAAATCGAGGAAAAATAAGTTAAACGCGGACAAAAAGATATATCACCAACGTTTGGGGCCCGGTGGTTACAGGACAGCCGTTCCTTTGTGGGAAGCAAGAGACTGAAAGAGCATTTTCCCTCATTGTGGTTTTGGTAATTGAATGACAATCTCTATGGACTAATGTTTGCATTGAGATATCATTATAGATCATGTCCATGGAATTGTGGAGTTCATGTGTTGGACTCTTGAAGCTTATGTGTTGAGTGGAGCATATTGCAAGTATGTCTTGAAAGATTCAAGACATCATATTAGTGAACAAATGTTGGAAGATACAAGGTTGATCAAGATGTTGATCAACACACAAAGCTACAAGATGTACCAAGAGCGATCATGTATCTCTTGGGATGGTAAACACTTGTCCGCATAGTTTTTTGAACTAACCCATGATATATGTGTGTGTGGTATCATTATATGAGGTTAGGTATCTTCCCATGGGCTTGCATCAAATGAAGATCTCATATAGCTCATGGAGGATGAGGTCATGTGGTGATCGTCATCAAGGTGAGATGTGCAAGACCAAGACCAAGAGAAGCTTATTGAAGAGATCCTATGCTTGGTGCTTGCAATGGATACATGAAGATGGAGCTAAGCGAGACTCTCCCATTGTGAGCATGGGGGAGTATTTGGAGAAGTCTTCATCAAGCATGTGCTTGGACGCGCAATCAAGAAAGATGAACCACTTGAAGAGATCAAGATAGTCATCATCCAACTCAAGTGGAATTCTCAAGGCAAAGGTATGATCTTGATAGGGCTATAGGATAGATAGGCGTACTATCAAGAGGGGTTCTAAAGTTGGTAACTTGATCTCATCATTGTGAAGAGCTCAAACCTTTGCATACTTGGCATATCATGTTTCGTGGTTCTTATTTGGATTTCATGGTGGTGAGGAGTTAGAGCTTGGTTCATCTCCATGTCAAGCTCTTGTTCATCGAAATCGGTTTTACTTTGGACAACTTGTTGCGTTTTCGATGGCGGAAATATTGTCGGTTCTACCATGAGGAAAGTCCCACACCTTGCCATGTGTGGTGATTTTACTCTATTTATGGGATGAAATATTTCCAACAAATTTTTGTTGGGTGCTCATCGTCGCTATCTTTGCAACAAAATTGGTCTCACCTCATTTGGAGTTCATTTGCAAAAGTTATAGCAGTTTTCGTTTCGGTGTTTTGCTGATTCGGATTATTGGGGCCGGATATTCCGCTCTACCGGAATTTCCGGTTCCCCAGCTCATCCAAGAAAACGGCTACGGAAAGGGGAAAAAGGGTTCTGACTCCAGTCGGAAATTGTGCTCGGAAATTTCCGTCTACCGGAATTTCCGAGTGCACCCAGAAAGCCCTCCAGTTTTGGCTAAGGAAAGAAGGACTTTTGGTTCTGACTCGAACCGGAAATTGTGCTCGGAAATTTCCGTCTACCGGAATTTCCGAGTGCCCCCAGAAAAGTCCTCCAGAAATGGCTAAGGAAAAGTTTGGTTTTGCTTCTGACTTCAGCCGGAATTTCAGCTCGGAAATTTCATGGACTCGGAATTCCCGGATATTCGGAATTTCCGAGTCTCACTTATACCAGAATTTCCGAGTGTCGAAACAGCCAACGGCTATATTTCCTGGAGGGGTATAAATACCCCTCCCCTTCTTCTTCCCCAAAAAATCCAAGGCAACACGACTTTCCCCTCTCTCCTACTCCATTGTTGACCTTGGAAAGCTCACTTCCCTCTCAATCCCTCCATTGAATCTTCCATATTCTTTAGGGAAAGTTGAGAGGAGATCTAGATCTACAATCCTACCAATCAATCTCTCCTCTAAGTGAGGGGAAACTAGTGGATCTAGTTCTTGGAGTTCCTTTGTGGTTCTTCCTCTTTGTTCTTCCTCTCTTATCCCCCCATAAGCATTAGTTGCTTTTTGTGGAATTTGGGAGTGAAGGATTTGACTCCTTTGTGGTTTCCTTTGTTCTTCCTCTCTTATTCCCCCATAAACATTTGTTGTTGTGTTGGAATTTGAGAGTGAAGGACTTGAGCACTTTGTGTGGTCTTGCCATTGCATTTGCATCGCTTTGAGCCCTCCACGAGGATTCGTGGTGGTGATACTTGTGAGCTTGTTACTCTTGGGTCTTTGGACCCTAGACGCCTTTTGTGACCGGCCTTTTGTGGCCAAGACCTTTTGTGGTCACTTGAGAGCCCCCAATTAAGTTGTGGGTGTGTGCCTCAAGACTTGGGAGCCCCCAATTAAGTTGTGGGTGTGTGCCTCAAGAGTTATACGGGATTCGATCTCCGCCCCAAAGGAGATCAATAGTGGAAGGTGAACTCACAACCTTTTGTGGTTGAGTTCATCAGGAGAAGAAGGTGAGCCTTTGTGGCGTTGCGGCTAACCTGTTGTGGTTGCGCACACCACTCCAAACGAGACGTACACCCTTTGGGTGGAACTCGGGAATACATCCTCGTCTCCGCGTGCCTCGGTTATTTCTATACCCGAGCTCTTTACTTATGCACTTTACATTGTGATTGCCTTCGTGCTTGAAGTCATATATCTTGCTATCACCTTGTTACTTGTATTACTTATCATAAGTTGTTGGTGCACATAGGTGAGCCTAGTTTTTATATCTAGGTTGTATGCTTGTTAAAGTAAACTTCTAGTTTTATTCCGCCTTTATCAAGCATACCGGAATTTCCGGGTCACTCTTGGACCGGATATTCCGGCTCCTCGGAAAAAGTTTTAAATCGCCTATTCACCCCCCCCCCTCTAGGCGACGTCTATCCATTCAATTGGTATCAGAGCCAGGTTATCTCATTATTAGGACTAATCGCCTAGAGATAAAGATGTCGTTTAGAGATCTAGTGCACAATCCCACTTATAGATTCGATGGCACAAATTATGATTTTTGGAAAATTCGCATGCTTAATCTTTTTAGAGACATGGGTTCAAATTTAGAGAGTATTGTAGATATGGGTTTTTCTCCTCCAAAGGATTCACAAGAATTATCTTTAGAGGATGAGAAAAACTCTTATCTCGATACTCTAGCATCTAATGGTCTTATATGTTTTTTGAGCGATGTAGTCCTTGCGTCAATCATGCCTTTTCGGAGCGCTCATGAATTATGGACAAAACTTCAAGATATATATGAGGTGTCCAACATTTCCAAGGATGATTGTCCTCCTTCCACATCCGGTCGTGATGAGTTCACGACTTCCTCCACTTCACCGACATGTGGTTTGCCACAAGGTAATTATATGGTGAGTGGTGATAGAAATTGCAATCTTGATGGTGAATCCACTATTGACTATACTTCGCACCTATCTTATTGCAATGCTCTATCTTGGGACTTAAACACCTCTAGCACTACAAATTTTATACATGCTAGTGTTGATAGTCCTTGCATATCATGTAGTAGTTGCTTAACTAAATCTCATGATGATATGCTTTCCTTGTCTTGTTGCCATGATCAAAGTGTTTCTATTTCCTCTAGTACTTGTTTGGCTAACAATGTAGAGGAATCCCAACAATTTTTAGAACAAGACTTGGACCTCAATGGTGCTTCAAGTTTCTCTTCATCATCTTCATCCACTACTCACATTTGCCTAATGGCTAAGGAGTGTAAGGTATCTCCTACCGTGCACTCCAATATATCTCATGATGATGATGATGATGATCATCTAATTAAGGAGAAGTTTGACATTGCCTCTCATGCTCTCTTAAATAATAAAAATGCTCATGAGAACTTCTTAGAAATCATGACTACCCTTTTTGAGCTCAGGGAGACCTTTGAGGCTATGGAGACCCGTTGTCATGAAGGGTGGGGTCTTGCTCGTGATTCCGCGGGTGAGGTCCACAAACTTGAGAATTCTCTTGAGGAAGAGCAAGAAATTCGGGTTTCTCTCGAGGAGAGATTGGAATCTAGTGAGGAGTTAAACAATGAAGTAATTGCTAAACTCACTAAAGAACATGACCATGCTATTGCTAAATGTAATGTGCTTAGTAAAGAAAATGCTAAGTTAAATAATGAGCGTGTCATGTTGTCTCCTTCCATTTCTAATATTAATGATGCTTGTGCTACTAACTCCACTTTGTGTGAAGCATCTATTTTGAAGGAGAATGTTGAGCTAAGGGCTCAACTTGATTTGCTAACTAGCAAGTATGGGGACCAACAAGCTAAAACTTGATCAATAGGTGTAAACGGAGGACATTGGAGACTTGACTACATCATTAAGAATTAAGGGATCTTCATCATCCATATTATCTCAAGTCAAGTCAAGTGGATTATATTGTCTTAGCATATATCCAATGCTCCTCCTTGCGGTAACTTGTACTTAAATCATATGTATGCATTGAAAGTTACTTGCACCCTTGCATATGTTTGGTTTTGTACCTTACAAGTGTTTATATGTGTTGTGCACTCTACTTACTTATGTTGAGTAATCAAGCTTGTGTATGTTGGTTTGCGCACCATGTATGTTTTGAGCCTCTTGTCTATTTGCTTTCATCTTAATTGGCTCTTATAAGGATATTAATGGACTATCCCATTTTGGGGGAGTGTTGTGCTTTTTGGTAACACACTATCCTAAAATGTGTATTCATGAGGACTACCACTTAGTGGTGATATATCAATGTTATCTACTCTCTTTGTGGTATGTCTTACTCATGAGAAATTCAAATTCTAATGTCCATTAATTATCTCTTGGATTTCTTTTGCCTCTTGTTAAAAAGAATGGATTATCACATTATGGGGGAGTAATAAGCTATGTGCATATTACAAGCCTAGAAAATGTGAACATGTGAGGTAGTGTCACCTAGAGTTGATAGTGTTGATTATCTTGTTCCTAGGTGACATGGTACTCAAACAAGTTCCATATTTGCTTAAATGAATTTTGTTCACCCATGTTTTGGTATCTTGTTTGTGAGACAGTTTCTTGATGCTTAGTATGATCATTGAATATGAGAAGTCATCAAGAAACTCTATATAAGCATGTTTTTCAATTCGTTTATTTTGCCACATGCTTATGTTTTGTGAATATGATCTTGAATACATATATGTCAAATACCACCGAGAAATGTCTCCATACAATCATTGTCTTTGACAAGTGATAATTATATTTGTGGTAAAATTATTGATCATATTTACATTGGCTATTGTTAATAAATTGTCTTATCTTTATCACCAAGCTTTGTTTTGATTTAACCACCCATTTGTCTTCTTTGCTTAATTTGGATCTTTTTGTTGCTCTACTCATAATTTGTGTTGTGCTTTCGTTAGATAGGAAAAGCAAGGATTCCATTGTTGTGCATTTACTTTCGAAGACTATTTCTAAGTAATGCACTATTCTTGGGGGAGCTATCCTACATTGAGTAGAACATCATCCTTTTAATTGTTATCGGGTCTTATTGATTTTCTTGAACTTTGTGTTCAAAAAGATATATGGAGGGTAATGATCCCACTTGTGTGCATTTTGTATTTACATACAAGATCTTAAAAATGCACTAATCATGGGGAAGCTACTCTATACTCTTTAGAACACTATTCTTTAAAATTGGTTTGGTATCTTATTTCTCTTCTTGAACATGACTAATTGGTTAACAATATATATGGAAAGTGATGATCCCATTTTTGTGCATTTTTGTATTCAAATACAAGATCATAAGTAATGCACAAATCTTGGGGGAGCAATCCTATATGTTATTCAACATTAGTTGTCTTCAATTGGTTGTTGTTCCCGATGACATGTCACTTTGAAAGACAAACATTTTTCGTCTTGGTACTTTGTGCCATCATGAAAAGTGTAGAGGGATAGGTTTATTTGTTGAACCCTTACTCTTCTTTGTGGAGTTGGCTATCTCATCTCATGGTTCCTAGTCTACCTTTTTGGATGAGATAAACCTTCGAGCATGCTTGTTTGATTTATTTCTGATGCTCATTGGTTTAGCCTTGACCTTGTTTTTGTTTTATATCTTTTCAAATTGGTTTCTCCAATCGTGTGTTGGTTTGAGTCTTTGATACAATGAGGACAAATCCTTCTCTTGCCACACTTTTGTGTAGCTTCTTGATTTAATTGGTGTTTTGTCCAAATTGTATCTCGCCTGGTTCTTGAAAGTTTTGTGCATGCATATTTACTATATGAATATCTTATGGCATGTTTACTTTCGTTGATCCAATATATAGGATAAACTCCATCGAATCCTAAATGGCTAAGATGTCCATGAAATTCTATTTTGTATCAATATGCACATATTTATGCGGAGTTTGTCCTATGTATTGTAGTTGGTCTAACTACCTTGGACCCAATTAGTTTGGGTGCCATTGTGTACCGGATTTGTTTTAGGTACATGGGAGATGCACTGGAAGCTTGCCTCCTTTTAAAGAAGATGTCTTCACCATGTGCTTCTTGGAGTCAAACTTGGATGATTGTGAACTCTCATCTTCTACACCGTCAATGCTATCTCGGTAACAAGTATCTAACTCATGCACATTCTTCTAGCTCACAACCTTGTGTAGGTTGTTCTTTGGCATGAGTTTCACTAAGTTGCATTTGATTTGGTTTTTGCAAAGTTTCTTTCAAAACATCTTCATTGCAAATGTGAGTTAGCCGGGATGATTAAACATCAAGGGGAATATATATTTATATATAATCATTTTCATGATTCTCGGATCCCCAATATGTTAATCTAGCAAATTCATTTCAAAGTCTCTCATATGCAATATTGATGAATTCTCATAAACCATTTGCCTTATGTGATATTTATTTTGTGTCTCGAAGTATCCCAACTATCACTTATCCTATGTGGGTATTTGTGATGCTTTGAGAACTTGGAGTTGGAAGTTCATCTATACCCTTTAAGAATAATTTGAGCTATGTGCTTTGCTTTTAAGCAAAAGTCTTATCGGTGTATTTATGACTTCCTCTTGGATACCATGTGCTTTACCTTGTACCTATAGTGTGTGTGCATGTTTCTTTGTGGATTTAGTGTCCACTTAGAAACTTATACACACAAGGGTAGTTACATATTTAATTGCTATTCAAAATCTTTAGTGATCATCTTTTATTATTTTCTTGATTCTTTGGTGATCTCTAAAAGGCACAAGTTTTGTTTTTCTATTGATTTCACATTGCCTCTTAATAAGCTTGTGATCCTATTTGATTTATCCTCTTGGGTGTGCTTGTTTGCGAAATACATGATTTGCACTACGTGACTCATAATTTGAAAGACTATGATGTTGCTTAGGCTCATCCTTGTTTAGTCTCCTAAATTGTATTTCCATGTCACACCCATCCTTTCCCGGTTGAGCAAGCCTTTACTCAATCTTGCACCTTTTTGTGTTCAAAATTATCTAGGAGGGAGTGAGGATTCCATGTTATGCACACCATATTGAAATACAAATCTTTTCATTTTGCATGTACCTTGGGGAGTTCCCTCTTGATTTTTAGAACACTTGGTTGATCTTATCATAACATCTTCTTGTGCTCAATTGGTTTTTGGATCCCTTGATTGCTTGCTTCTTTGTGAATGCTTTTCCCCTTTGCAATTGGTATCCTTCCAGTGGATTTCAATTGATCTCTTTCTTGTGCAATTTTTGGATCCTCAATATAGTTTGATCCCCTTCATATATTCGTCATTGGATAAGTGCATTTGATTTCACTCATATCATGAGAAATGCATAAATCATGAAGGACATCTTATTATGTTACCTTTCCAAAGCCTTTCGCCCATTTCGGCAATCGGTGCCAATGGGGGAGAAGTTTTGGAGGGTTGTATGGAATTGGATTTGTACTTTGGTTTATTCTTAAGTATTTTCCTTCCTTGCCTTTGCATTCGTTGCTTGGTTATATATATATATATATATATATATATATATATATATATATATATATATATATATATATATATATATATATAGTGGAAACTCCACCATCGGTAATGGTCGATAATATATGCAATGAATTCATGTTCATACATACGTGCATAAATTATGGGGGAGTTTGCTCTATATATGTGGATGGACTAACATCACATACCTTTGTAGTATTTGATGTTAGTGCAACCATTCTTGTTCGTTAAATTCCATATTATAAACCCTCTCAAAAGAGATTGTCATCAACTACCGAAATGGGGGAGATTGAAAGAGCATTTTCCCTCATGTGTGGTTTTGGTAATTGAATGACAATCTCTATGGACTAATGTTTGCATTGAGATATCATTATAGATCATGTCCATGGAATGTGGAGTTCATGTGTTGGACTCTTGAAGCTTATGTGTTGAGTGGAGCATATTGCAAGTATGTCTTGAAGGATTCAAGACATCATATTAGTGAAGAAATGTTGGAAGATACAAGGTTGATCAAGATGTTGATCAACACACAAAGCTACAAGATGTACCAAGAGCGATCATGTATCTCTTGGGATGGTAAACACTTGTCCGCATAGTTTTTTGAACTAACCCATGATATATGTGTGTGTGGTATCATTATATGAGGTTAGGTATCTTCCCATGGGCTTGCATCAAATGAAGATCTCATATAGCCCATGTGCTTGGACGCGCAATCAAGAAAGATGAACCACTTGAAGAGATCAAGATAGTCATCATCTAACTCAAGTGGAATGCTCAAGGCAAAGGTATGATCTTGATAGGGCTATAGGATATATAGGCGTACTATCAAGAGGGGTTCTCAAGTTGGTAACTTGATCTCATCATTGTGGAGAGCTCAAACCTTTGCATACTTGGCATATCATGTTTCTAGGTTCTTATTTGGCTTTTATGGTGGTGAGGAGTTAGAGCTTGGTTCATCTCCATGTCAAGCTCTTGTTCATCGAAATCGGTTTTACTTTGGACAACTTGTTGCGTTTTCGATGGCGGAAATATTGTCGGTTCTACCATGAGGAAAGTCCCACACCTTGCCATGTGTGGTTATTTTACTCTATTTATGGGATGCAATATTTCCAACAAATTTTTGTTGGGTGCTCATCGTCGCTATCTTTCCAACAAAATTGGTCTCACCTCATTTGGAGTTCATTTGCACAAGTTATAGCAGTTTTTGTTTCGGTGTTTTGCTGATTCAGATTATTGGGGACGGATATTCCGCTCTACCGAAATTTCCGGTTCCCCAGCTCATCCAAGAAAACGGCTAAGGAAAGGAGAAAAAAGGTTCTGACTCCAGTCGGAAATTGTGCTCGGAAATTTCCGTGTACCGGAATTTCCGAGTGCACCCAGAAAGCCCTCCAGTTTTGGCTAAGGAAAGAAGGACTTTTGGTTCTGACTCGAACCGGAAATTGTGCTCGGAAATTTCCGTCTACCGGAATTTCCGAGTGTCCCCAGAAAAGTCCTCCAGAAATGGCTAAGGAAAAGTTTGGTTTTGCTTCTGACTCCAGCCGGAATTTCAGCTCGGAAATTTCATTGACTCGGAATTTCCGGGTATTCGGAATTTCCGAGTCTCACTTATACCGGAATTTCCGAGTGTCGAAACAGCCAACGGCTATATTTCCTGGAGGGGTATAAATACCCCTCCCCTTCTTCTTCCCCAAAAAATCCAAGGCAGCACGACTTTCCCCTCTCTCCTACTCCATTGTTGACCTTGGAAAGATCACTTCCCTCTCAATCCCTCCATTGAATCTTCCATATTCTTTAGGGAAAGTTGAGAGGAGATCTAGATCTACAATCCTACCAATCAATCTCTCCTCTAAGTGAGGGGAACCTAGTGGATCTAGTTCTTGCAGTTCCTTTGTGGTTCTTCCTCTTTGTTCTTCCTCTCTTATCCCCCCATAAGCATTAGTTGCTTTTGGTGGGATTTGGGAGTGAAGGATTTGACTCCTTTGTGGTTTCCTTTGTTCTTCCTCTCTTATTCCCCCATAAACATTTGTTGTTGTGTTGGAATTTGAGAGTGAAGGACTTGAGCACTTCGTGTGCTCTTGCCATTGCATTTGCATCGGTTTGAGCCCTCCACGAGGATTCGTGGTGGTGATACTTGTGAGCTTGTTACTCTTGGGTCTTTGGACCCTAGACGCCTTTTGTGGCCAAGACCTTTTGTGGTCAAGACCTTTTGTGGTCACTTGAGAGCCCCCAATTAAGTTGTGGGTGCGTGCCTCAAGACTTGGGAGCCCCCAATTAAGTTGTGGGTGTGTGCCTCAAGAGTTATACGAGATTCGATCTCCGCCCCAAAGGAGATCAATAGTGGAAGGTGAACTCACAACCTTTTGTGGTTGAGTTCATCAGGAGAAGAAGGTGAGCCTTTGTGGCGTTGCGGCTAACCTGTTGTGGTTGCGCACACCACTCCAAACGAGACGTACACCCTTTGGGTGGAACTCGGGAATACATCCTCGTCTCCGCGTGCCTCGGTTATTTCTATACCCGAGCTCTTTACTTATGCACTTTACATTGTGATAGCCTTCGTGCTTGAAGTCATATATCTTGCTATCACCTTGTTACTTGTATTACTTGGCATAAGTTGTTGGTGCACATAGGTGAGCCTAGTTTTTATATCTAGGTTGTATGCTTGTTAAAGTAAACTTCTAGTTTTATTCCGCCTTTATCAAGCATACCGGAATTTCCGGGTCACTCTTAGACCGGATATTCCGGCTCCTCGGAAAAAGTTTAAAATCGCCTATTCAACCCCCCCTCCCCCCCTCTAGGCGACGTCTATCCGTTCAGAGACGCCAAGTTAATTGAAAACGGGGTCACTCCATCTACATCGAGACATCCCACAAGGGTCAGAAATTGGGTGTACACCTTAGGGCTGGAGCCCAACCCAGAAACATGGAGTCTTGTCTTGAGGCCAAAAGTTAAACGAGGCCGCACAGAAGAAATTGATAATGAAGCAGCAGCCAAATCAGCCGAAGAAAGAGAAGCAGACAAAGAAAGAGAAACAATTTTCAACGTTGTCAAAGACCTTGATGAAGCAGTAGCTTCCGTTCAAGAGGGAAGCTTCAAGCCCAATAGAGAGCACGACGAGTTGACCCTCGTCCTCGTGAATGACGAACACACCGGACGAGTACGAGGCGTGGGCGTCGTCCCTTGGAAGGTTGGGTTCGACAAGTACAAGAATAGTTTCAGGAGCCGCGATAGGAAGAAGAAACAGGAGGCCAACAAGTATGTCAGATTGGAAAACATGATAGTAGAGCTGCAGCAGAAGAATGCAGAGAGGGACGAAAGGTCATCTCAGCCGCCGGAGGACTAACTGGATATGGCATCTCAGCGGAGAAGCAGTGTGGCTTCCGCGCCGTATATTCAGGCCGATGACACAATATACCCCGTGGTTCAGATTAAGGTGCAGACGATGTGTGAGCTCCACACCAAAATGAAGAACCTATCCATGAAGGTGGCCGCCGGCACTGCTATGGAGAATACGGCCGGAGTAACCTTCCATGGCCGTCCGATTCCATCTGGCTACGTTCGAGTCGGTGTGGATGAAATTGTTAAGGGATATGAGGAACTGGAGCTTGACATTGCTGCAGCAGAAGGGGAGATGACACTGGGAGAAGTGTTTCGTGGAATCATTCTATGGAGAAAGGAACTCATCGTTTTTCCATAATCGACGCGTAGGCCACCAACACCCCCCCCCCCCCCCCCCCCCGAGTAGCAATCAACCTGCAAGTCCACTCTTTGATAATATGGAGAGGGAACCCAGCGCGACTCCATCTCTCCGGTGCACGAGTCCAACCCACCGGGAGTCCACCCCGGAGCTTGCAAAGAGTCCGCCTCAGCATAAGTCCACGTCAGGGCGTGCTAAGAGTCCCCCTACGCATGAGTCCACGCCGGAGCGTGCAAATAGTCCTCCCACCAGCAGTAGGTCCTTCTCAATGAGGCAGAGGATGCTTGCCGGTGCACCGAGTGGTGCTCCAAAGGACAACTTCAAGTACGGGCCTTCGTTGAAGCCTGCTCCGGTGTTAACTTGGGAACGCACAGTTGAGGAAAATGCTCCAGCATTAAAAGCTGAGATGGACGCACGGGCCGCTGCAAGCGCCGCAAAGAAAGTCCCCCCGCCAAAACAGGTACTAAACCCTAAGGGTGTTAAACACATTCTAGACATGGTGTATGATCCTAACCGTAGAACTTTGGATGATAACTATGCACGCTCTATCTCGAAGAGTTATAACCAAGAAGAGGAGAATAAAAAGAAGCGGCAAGCTGCAAAGAAAAAGAAGGGGAAGCAGGTTCCCCAGCTCGGAGAATAGAAAGCATACTCCCTCGCCCCGCTGAAGGTACAGACAGACAAGGGTTCCAACATTGAGAAAAATATAGGTGCTGGCGGGGACTACTTGGCAGATGATGCATTTGACGAAATGTTCCCCGAGACGCACGAGATAGCACGACAATTTGTCTACGCGGAAGATCTTCTCCCTCCTGATGAGATAGTGCATCTAGCTTATCAAATGCGGAAATTGCATGACTGGTACAAGAACTGCACAAATAAGGGGCAATCAGTGTTTTACGTGACATACAAGGCCGAGCAATTCTTCATTACAACGAAATATGTGTCGAATTTGAAGAATTATGGCAGTTATTCAACCGGCGTGCTCTCGACGCGACTATCATGAGTTGATATGTTCTGTAAGTGATTATTTCTAAGTCTCTAGCTGAGCATGTAATTATCCTCACTAGTTTGGCATGTAATTATCCTCACTATATTCTATGCTATTTGTCGGCCCAGTGGAGACTGGGGTATGAAGAGCCCACTTCCCCCAGGCCTCGCACGCGGGCTAATCAGACAACCCGAGTAAGGACCAAGCCTCGCCGCCTGGCGGGACCCTCGAGAGGCAATTCCCCTCGAGGGCCTGAAGAGGAAGCGAGGGCCTCAAGGGGACCCTCGCTTCAGGAGACCCTCCCGAGGCGCCAACGCGCTTGGAGGGAAGTCATCAGGAATCCCTCCACAGGCCTCCCCAGGCCTGTGGAGAAACGTCACGGCCAAGGAAGTACGGCGGGGCGCACATGGCCTCTGCCACGCCCACATGGTGACGCAAGCACTCTCGTTGCCGTTTTGATGATAACGGAGTCAATAAAGTTGCGTCACCTGCTCCAGGACTGCCAAGTGAAGGGGTTACGGTGCAGAAAACAATAATTTTTCTAGCGTATGAAATCCTAACTAGCCAGGATCTATCTATCTAGTACATGCGATAACGGTGGCGGAACGGGTTACATTACCTCCATGTAGACCGATAGCAGGGATTACGCTCCCGCACAAGCGTTGACGATGAAGTCGTACGTAGCCGACCTCGAGGTCTCGGAGAACTTGCCGTGATGACGAAGACGATGACGCCGGGGTGCCGACGATGACCTGCGTCGACGGGCGCCGGGCGGAAGAAGGCGGGGCGCCGGCACCAGGGGTGCGCCGGCGGCAGAGGGGGGGGGCGGCGCGGCGGCTGCAGCGGCGTGACGACGTTGCCCAGGCTCCTCAAAAAGCACTTGCAAACATACGGAGCTTAGCGACAACCCCCGGTCATTCAGATCCAGCTGAAATCGCAGGGGTAGATCTTATCTGGAATCCCGCAGGGCAACGGTGCCCGGCGTTATAGCTTAGGTGGAGAGAGGGGGCAAAACGGGCGGAGAAACAGCTCGGCCGGCCTGCAATACAATTAATTGTATTTTACAATGAATTAATCCAATTAATATGCCTTGCTATATAAAGGGGGGAGGGGGTGTGCAAACCCCCCTAGCTCCCCCATGTGGGACTAAAGGAGGAGAGGGAGGGGGGTTCGGCCGAACCCCCCATGGGCTTTTCCCACTCCTAGTCCAGCTCGGACTAGGGGGCCCAAGCCCCCCTTTCCTTAGGTGGTGCGGCTCCCCCTTCTTGGGCCCTCTTAGGGCCCATGTAGGTGGGAGCCCCCTTTTTCCTTTATTTAATTAATATTAAATTAATATAAAAATCTCATTAATTCATAATTAATATATTTATATATAATTCAATATCTCGTGACTCCGAAACAATTTTGGAACCACCCGAACAACTTTCGGACATCCCTGGAACCATTCCAGACCTTCCCGGAACTCCTTCCGGACCACCGGAACTCTTTCCGGATCATTTCTCTCTCTCCAACAAACGCCTATATTATTCCAGAACTCATCTCCTAGTGTCCCTAAGACCTTAAGTTTGTTACGCTACGGTTCGAGAACACTCCAGACATGGTTGAGACAGTCCGCTCACCAATGACCATCATGGATACCTGGATGTATATGACGGCCCCTGTGCATTCTACGAATATCGTCGTTGAACCATAAATATGATATTCATTCCCTTTGTTCCTGTGATACTACCTTGTCCAAGATATGATCGTAGACACACCGATGTCTTTGTTGTATCTCGTTACCGACGAAGGTTATTAACTCGTCTGCGATATTACATCTCCATGACCTAGTCATAAGCTGCGCAGCTATATAGATGTAATCTCACCGAGTGGGCCCAGAGTATCTTTCCATTACAAGAATGAACAAATCCCGCTCTTGATCCTTACGTCTCGATGCTCTTTCGGAATACCCAAGATGGACGCCGTTATTGTCATGCTATATAAGACACAACGTTTGATGCTATCAAAGCACCCCTACGAAGCATCAATAAGTACGGTCTCACGGTCTAAGGAATAAGCTATCATATTCTTATCTACTGCAAATGACAAACATCGTAATACGATCTTATTGCAATACTTTGCGTATGTCCATCACCTTATTCAACTAACAAGATGACACCATTGTCAACCGACGTCATTGTCCTTGATCGGGAATCTCGATCAACTGTTGCACAATGGACTAGCTCATATAGAGGTTTGCTAGGGACCTGGTTGTCTATGTATCACACGTGTATCAATAATTCCGATTAATACAGTTATAGCATAATACACAAACCTATTATAAACTTATGAGATAACGCAATAAATACTACTTATTTATTTGCCTCTAGGGCATATCTCCTTCACCAAGACCTTCTACTCTGGTGATAAAGCAGATGGACGACGCAACCCTTCAAAGAGAACGTCATCGCGGGCTCCACCACAGAGACTGTCGTCCCTGCGGGCAGTACTGCGCGGTCGGCCGCCTGTCGGCCATGGCGCCCTACTTTATCGATGATGGACCGCGTCCATGGACGATCCGGCGGTGGTGGACTCCTGCTCCTGCACGCCACTGCCGTGTGGGAGCCACCTCGGACGCCGAGCAGAAGAAGAGCGCCTGAGGCGCCTATAAAAGGGGCAAGACCTCCATCGTAGCAAAGGTCGGCCAATTTCTTGCTACAACACTTGTAAACCCTAGCGCTGCTGAGTAGGATAGCCTCTGGTTGGAGGAGAAGGAAGATCATCGCTTCCCTCCCCACGCAAGAACTGCCTCAAGGGGGCCCTCGGCAAGCTCTGTTGTACTATAACCACCATAGTTCAATACAGACAGGCATGAGTAGCGGTCTTACCTCCTCTCGAGGGTCGTGAACCTGGGTACGGGCTGGTGTCCAACTCTGTCGTGGGTGTTTAGTCTCCAGGTCCGGCGAGCAACGTCGATGTGCCCCTCGAGGGTCTTGACCTCCGCGTTCAATCCCCTTCACGAAATACACTACAGGAAGTGACTTCCCCTAATTCTAGGGAGTCATAACCCGGCACTATTATATATGCAAGTTGATGCTTGTCGAGTGGAAAAGAAAAAGAGTCTATGAAGTTGGGTTCATTGACCCATTCATAGTTAACTGCAAAAACTTAGTGCGGAAGCCCCAAGACTGCGAGGATGCATTGTTGACCGGGCTATTGAAGCAAACTCATGCTTCATATATACTTCTTCCTTACAACTTCGGGTGAGTGTGACTGTCTTGAACACATTTCTGTATTGCTAACTACTAGATGCTAAGTTGAATTCATGAGTTCTATGCATGCCCCACTATATAAATGTGTGCGGCTTCCATTGGATTCTACTGGACATTATCATTGACAAGGGATTAGTTGAAGTCTTTGATTCATTACGCAAAGCAGAATCAAACTACCAGGACTTGATTGACATGCTTCAGAAGTAAATTCAACCATTAATCCATTTCATGATATGAAGTAATCAATAACTCTCATTATTCATTTTATTTTGCGAGGAGGGTTTGGAAACAATTCATCGTGAAAGAGCCTGGTGAATGGAAAACAAAGCTGACAATTGAACATACTGATGTAAGAGTACTACTCTTAAACATAGTCTCTTTAATTCATCATCATTTTGGATTATTATTTACTTAATTTATATTCTTGTGAAGACCTTGACGCAACCCCCGGGAAATGAATTATGTGGATTCTACGTCTGCGAGTTCATGAAGAATTTGAGCGTTGAGCAGGCATCGCGTGATAAAAGAATGGATGTGAGTGTGACTGTGTATCTTATTATGATTTAATATATATACACGCAACTAATATATTCATATTGATCTCCTTTGAAGCTTAACGACATGCGCGCTTCCATCCTACCACATCAGCGCGTAGAAGCAATTCAAGAGGAGTTGGCGGGATTTATTCTTGAGTAGGTCATGTCACCAAAGGGAGAATACCATAATAAAAAATATGGCTATCCCACATGAAAAGAACTCTCGACGTAATGAGGAGGATGTACATAATTAATGCGATGTCGAGAACTTGGCTTGTTTATATATATGTATGTAATAGCGTAGTATGAATATGTGTTATATGTAAATTGTATTATATATATATATATATATATATATAGTATGTTGTATGTAGTAGCGTACGTAGAATATCTATACGAAAAGTATATTATGTGTATGCATCACATTAATGTGTACCGTATAGTACAACAGTAGATAAAGAAAACATAAAAAAATTGCAGTACCCAACAGAAATTGCAGTAAAGAAAACAGAAAATAAAATGGAAAAATTAGAATACAAAAAAAAACTTCAGTTCCATCGATATTACCGACTGGTACTAAAGGTTTCCTCACAAAACCTCACTCCGCGCCCCACGTGGAAACCTTTTAGTACCGGTCGCAACACGCCCGGTACTGATGCTAGGGGGGCAACAGTCCCCATTGGGCAGTACCGGTTGCAAATCCGGCACTGATGCCCCTCCCCGACCGGTACTGCTGGTCCGTTTTCCACTAGTGGTGTTGTCTACAATCATCTCTTGATGGCTGCTGGTACCGTGTGGTGTTGTCCAAGACGCATATGCGGCTCTCTCCGCCATCCACGGCCTGTTTCAACCCCCTATCTTTTCTGGATTCTTCTAATTCTTCAATTCCTAATCTTCCTCCTACACTGGGCAAGTTGGTTATTTTTACCTTTACTTCCTAGAGTATGTTCGGATAAGAATCAATCTTCTTACTATGAGTGACACATTTCCTTTGGTTTAGTTCAGGTGGTTGTCAACATCATGGCCGACCTGCTCAACAAACTCGCACCTCATTTCAGTATTAGTGTCATGTCCTATGAGCTCACAATAACCATCGGATATAGTGGGAGTAACTAAGATAGTAACATAGATGTCACCTAGGTAAAAAAGATGATGTTACATGTAATTAATTAGGAGAGAGTCAAATGGAGTAACATATCCAACTACCATCACATCACATTTATTAAGAGAAAATGTGTGTATAGAGTAATAAACGAGACTATATATGACACTAACTTTATGTTACTTTGCATTGTGAGGGTAGTAACATAGTCTAGCAACACGTGTAGGTTACTAGTTGAAGTTACTTCCCATTGTAACTAGTCTTAATAATCTCAAGTTCCTATCTAGATACATGCTCAGGTGCTCAACTCTTATATTATATATTAATAATCTCAAGTTCCTCTCTAGACCATTAACGAGGCACGGAAGGCGAGGAGAAAGACAATGGTCCGGTCAAGCGGCGAGGACGCGATGCACGCGCAAATTTTTCCCAACTGTTCACGCCGAACAAACGTCGCGTCGACGTCCCCGCTAGCCCCTTGTGTATTGGGTTCGCCCTGAAGGTGTCGGAGTTCTCCTTGGACCGAGCCGGTGTGATTTCGGATTTGGGGGTCACGGCTGGGCGCGATTTTTTATGCCGGTGGTCCCCATGGTCCTATGGGAGCTTTGGGGGCGAGTCGGGATGGTCTAAGAGAAAGTATAATAAGGTTTAGTCAGCAGGCTATAATGATTTAAATAATATATTTATACTTACATGGAAGAGAGAAGAGCGGAGAGAAGTGAAGCAGACTCTCATGCAAGAGCCAGCTACAGCACGTGCTCCTATGCATTATGTGAGAGTGTAAAGTTCATCATATATTGATAAATTAGTCCATTCATATAGCCAACTATAGGTGTCAGTGGCTTATAGCCAACAGCCGCATGTAACTATACATGGCAAATTCGATGATTTTGACCCTTTTTTACATTTATTTCACAAAATGGACCAAATTTTCAAAAAATTGCGGATGTAACTCTTTTGTGCGGCGCCCCCTGGGGCGCCGTTTTCTACTGTACAACGCACTGATCAAAAACGTTGTGGAACCTGCCAGCGTGACGAAGACGGGCCCGCTGGAAGGAAGTACGGCGCCCCGGATCAGGGCGCCGTGCTACTGACCTCAACGCCCCGGGCCAGGGCGCCGTGCTTCACATGCTATTTTTGGCTCGCGGCGTGTAGTTAATAACACAAGCTAGCCTTGAGAGTTCACCTTGCATGTTGTAGCCCAGTGGGTTGAGGTGTGCTGGTTATGCCGTTGGTCTTGAGTTCAAATCCTTGTTTTTCTTAAAAATAATTCCTTTTTTTATTGTTGTTTTCTTATTTCACTCAACCAACATTGTACATTAGGTTATATAAAACAGATTTTTTTTTTACTTTTTCACTTAATCGACATGGGAGTGTAAACCGGCCGGGAAGGACACCCCGGAATGACTCTTTCGTGCCCTGAAGGGCAGTTCTCTCGTTGATATCTTTTTTTCCCTTTTTTAAAGGTAAGCAACAAGCTTTATTACGATAACTGGGGCAAATCGCCCACTACAATTTCGGCCACATTGGCCGGAACCAGTGGCGGCGGCAGGTGTATGCACCGGTATTCCAATTAATACCCAAGTTTTGACACGAAAATAATCTACATATTAGGCCCAGCCCATTTAGACAGAATCACGGTCCCAGACTCTCAGGTCTCAGCCCAGCACGCACGCCTCGCTCGCACGACGCTCAGCAGCCACGCAGTATGCTCCCACAGTCCCACGCCCTCTCTCTTTCATGTTCTTCCCTCGACCATGATCTGATGACCAGCCGCCAGTTCTGCAGGCCGATGCAGCCCGGAGGAGGTGACGGCCCCGCGTCCGCGACGGCGGCGCCTCTGCCCCGGCCGCCCGGCCCCCGCGTTCCCAAGCAGCCTCGCCTCCAATTTCGTGGATTGACTGATTTGCTTGCTCCTACTAGTATCTATATGGTGAGATATTAGGTCTAATTGACTAGATGCAAGTTTTTAATTGTCTGATTCATTGTTTCGTGTACCGTAGATGGGGAAGAGTGGGGTTGTTGGCAGTAGGATATTTGGAATATGAAAGCAGTTCCGCTGCTGAAAAGGGTTCAAATAAGATGAGAGATATCATCCGTTAATCACTTCAAGGTGCTTATGTATGAATGAATATAATTTCTATGGTGCTGATGCATTGAAATAATGCTATTGCCGTAATGCCGAATTGTTTTAATTTCGTATTTTGCTACTAGAACACTGTTTGGTTCATATGTTTAATTTAGAGTATTTTTTTTGGTGAATACCCAGCCCCCAATTCCTGGAGCCTCCACTGGCCGGAACATCAACATCCCAGATTACAGCTCTTGGGCATTACAGTGTTTCCCCATAATAGCTAGCTCGTGGGCAGGTTTGTTTGCCGATCGTCGACAGTGCACAACTTCACAACTCGAAAACCAAGATTTCAGCTGAATCTTCAAATCATCAAGAGGTGCTGCTAGCTGGGAAACGTCATGGCCTTTCCGATTCAGTGCTATGGCCAAAAGCTCAGAATCAGTCTCAAAGACTACACGTATTGCTCCAATGGAAGTAGCAACCTCAACTGCTCGTGTAAGTGCATGTAGTTCTGCACTGAAAACGTCTCTGAGACCAACTGTTTTGCCTGCACTCGCGGTGATCACCTCGCCCTGGTGATCTCTCACGACCACACCACAGGTTGCATAGTTATTCTCCGTTTGAAAAGATGCATCACAGTTCAGTTTCAGAAGTCCGTCAGCAGGCGCCTTCCACTTCATGTGATCATACTCCCCCCCTGGTCTTCTTATACTTCTCAAACAATTCTAGATATTCATCAGTCCGACTGAGAGTGCGGCGTAAAACATCATCAGAGGTAGCGGGAAGCTCCCTTCTCTGAGTTTATTTCTGTTATTCCAACAATGCCACCATCCAGTCAGAATTTGAACTCGGCTTCTTTCAGGCAATTCCCATAAGGCATCCATGGTTTGCGTAGCTATATCCTTCTGCTCCAGTTTGATTCTTGTGTCCTCCATACCGTTCTTACGCCATACCTCCTTCACTGCCTTACATCTAATAAATAGATGGGCACCGTCTTCTTCCTCTTTGGCACAGAATAAACACTTATAATCTTCCAGACTTACTCCCCTTCTCCATAAATTTGACCTGCATCGGCATGCGGGTTGCATGCTGGCCGGACAAGCTGGTGCTGATTAGCTGTGCTTCCTGCTGCAGATCAAGAACATAAACAGCTATGTATCTTTGTCCCTTACTAGAAACATAATAGTGTGCATATTGGCCGGACAAGCTGCTGCTGATTAGCCTTTGCTTGCAGTGAAGAATTTGGTCTCCAAGCGCATCGCTGACTAGCGGATAGAGTTGCCATGCTTTGCCTCGTCGGAATCGGGGTGGCAAACTTTTCAATGTTTTATTGATTGCTGCAGTGCACAAGTCAATTTAAATGGGGAACAGGAGCAATCCGACACTTCCGTGCTCAAACTAAAAAAAAATTGTTTTATATAACCAACTGTACATGTTGGTTGAGTGAAAATGAAAAAACAACAAAACAAAGGAGTTGTATTATTAAGGATTCAAACTCAAGATCGGACGGCACACAAAGCACAACCTGACCACCGGGCTACAACGTTGTACACAGTCTATCTAGACTAGCTTGGGTTATTAACCACACGCCGCGAGCCAGAAATAGCATGTGAAGCACGGCACCCTGGTCCGGGGCGCCGTATTTTCTTCCAGTGGGCCCGTCCTCGTCACGCTGGCAGGTTCCACAACGCTTTTGACCAAGGTGTTGTACAGTAGAATACGACGCCCCAGAGCGGGCGCCGTATAAAAGGGTTAGATCCGCAATTTTTAAAAAAATTGATCCATTTTATGAAATAAATGAAAAAAGGGGCAAATTCGTGGAATTTGCCACTATACATGGAGTATATTGTTGAGTAGTTCAGCGTGACAGGTCAACCGTGCAGCATCCATTCCATCGACAGGCGGCGGATAGAAAACTAGTGTCAAAACGTGGACTCCGAGGTGCATTCCCGGCATGCAATTACTACTCGATCGTCATACGTCATCGCCGCATGCAGGCAGGCAGGACGGGCGGCAGGCATGCGCTCGCTGCGCGCGCATGTACACAAGCATTCTCGCGTACAATTCTTGAGGATCCGTCACTTCGAGTCAGCCTGTCTGCCCTGCCCGCTCGCTCTCTCTCTCTCTCGCTCCACTGCCGCCATTAATCTCCTCCTGCTCCTCGATCGCACCCATCAACACCGCTCCGACGCAGAAAGGAAGAGAGTGCACTCACTGCAGCAGGGATTTTCACCAAGACGCAGTGAATGGATGATCGGGAACGCAACAGTTCTTCATCGATGGAAACTGGTACAGAAGGAGCTGAGCTTTTTTGAGCGAGCCGGGGAATGCGAGATCGAACTGAAAGCACGGGGGAGTGAGTGAGAGCGCCTGGCATGCATATGCATGGCATGGCGCCATGACCCATATAGACGGACGGACGCACATCGGCACATGGCTCCAAGACGATCGACGAGCTCGATCGATCGGGATGGGGACGGCTCGTCTGCGCGCAATGTATACTTGGGCCGGCGTCGATCGTCGCATTCATTCTGATCTCACATCCCGAGGCGGTCAGCGAGGTGGAATGAGAGTGAGGACGATGGAGTAGGCGGGACTGAACTACTCACAATAACTCTCCTCATTCTCTTTGGTCGAGCGCGCCCCCATGCTCGATCGCGCTCCCTCCGTTTTGTCCCCCCTGCGGCCCTGCCCCGCCGTACCCTTACGTAAGCCCACAGGCCAGGGGCCCGCTTAGGTTTAGGGTGTGTTTGTTCCATGGTTCTGGTTATCGATCGAGAAATTCGGTCACCGAGCCGTAACTGGAGATCCTGAGCACCCCCGGAAAATGGTCATACTGACTATAGAATTTCGATTTTTTTTGAATCTGGACAAAAACTTTCATAAATGGTCATATTAGAAACCAATTTTTTTTGAACTTTCGAATTTTGGTTTTCAAACTCGTCCGGTAACCGGTCGGGATTTTTCGGTATCCGCGGTAGCCGGAAATCCCGACCCCCCGGACTATTTTTCTACCGGTAACCAAAACTTTTTCAGAAACTCACATTTTCGTGTTTAGTAGGCTAGGTTGTACTTGACATCTGGGCCATGCCCACCTCATTTCAAAAATGCCCCTTAGCCCTGTGGAGCAGAGAAATTATCGAGTTTGACACCTTATCCATGTCAGCCTCGCGCAACCCAACCCTCGCGAAACCCCTCCTCATTCACTCCAGGTCTCATCCTTGCGCCACCTCACGTCGCCGAGCTCCAAGCACATCCTCCCGCATAATGAACTCCTTCCAAAGCCGCCAAGCGCCGCACGCCTAGCTCCGGCCCTGTACCACCACCGCTAGCAACGAATCCAAGCCTCATGGTCCTTCCTTGATCACGATGTCTCCTCCGGGATGACCACGAGCGTCGTCGTCAACGAGATGCTCCCCACACGGGACCACCGTGATCGGTGGTTGGAGGACCAAATTGCTTTTTAATTCAATGGGTTTTGTTTAAAACTTTATACTTATTTGTAATATAAATTTGTGGACTCTAGTCTCAAAATATACAACCAGCATATACATCCTACATAACACACAACCAGTCTCAGCCCAACACGTTTAAGTTCACCTTGACCCAGTTGAGAAACTCATGTTGGGCATTACCTCGGGCTACCAAATACACCCCCCTAAATGGTTTAAGCAGACTTCCTGCCATCCGAGAAGATAGAACAGAGGGTTATGTCACATATCATAGTACACGCACACCGCCATGCCAAGTCTCCATTAGTACCTCAAGACTGAGCTAACGGGTAAGGTCTTGATACCGAGGACGAAATCAACGCGATTAAGGAAAAGTCGTCTCCGACAACCGCATTTCTGCGACACATTGTGAGTGCTAGCACATATCGGTTTTAGGTCCATCGTTGGACAGGCCCGAGACGTGATAAAGTCAAGTGTGTTCTCACTACGTATGTTTCAGTGCTTTGAACAAATTGATACTCTGTCTTGACATCAAATGCGTCACACATAACAGTATAACACTAACGTACGAACATGCTAAGTGTTGTACACTTGGTGTGGGGATGAAGGCGGTGCGCGAACAGTGCAACTGCATGCAGGATGGTGCATATTAACACAGCCTGGACGCGGATCCCAAGAATGACGAGGGAAAGGGATAGTCGCTCGATCGCATTTCCTCCACCGGAGGAGATGACCCAACGAGACACACAAAGCAGGCAGACAGAGCGGGAGGATCAGTGTTACGCATAACTCCCCTGCGCCTAGCTTGGACGTTGACAACTCATTCCATCGCTGGGGCCGATGTGTACTAGGCATTTTTCACATCATCTCCGATTCCTCGATGAAACTGCGGTCTCTGAATTTAAATGATGCGAACAACTTTTTAAAATTAAATTTTCGAACAAAGTTTTACAAAGTATCGACACCTACGACTAGATGAAGAGGTGACCACGTTCGAAGCCGTGTGACCAGACCACATACCAACGGTAATATGTCATCTAAATCTGAATACGTAAATACAAGACGCCCAACGGCCAATCAGAGCACAAATCGGGACATTAGAATCTCAGTGCGCACCACATGCATATGCCACAGAAGCCCCCACACCGCGGTCTTCCACCGACCCATCTTTATGAATTATTTTTTATTAAAAAAAAGTTAAGAAAACCATCGACGTCAACACGACGCAAGACCGCCACCGTCCTACCCGCACCAATAATCTCCCGTCCAACACCGAGACACTGTGTCAGCACGCCACACAGGGCCACCGTTGTTGCAGTTGTAGATACCATATCGCTCCACACCTCCTGACGCCTCTAGCAAGCGTCTGGTCTAAAAGGTTTGTATGTCGTACAGTCGAAGCCTGATTTTCACCGGCACTTGCACCCACTCAATAATCTCGTAGCTGATTAGATCGCCAACTTGCCACCTCTATCCACCGTCTTGCGGAGGACCGCCAAAGTCCGCCTCCACCTTTAGCTTGACCCACCGGCGCACGCCCGAATGAAGGCCAAACACGCAGCGATGACCAACCGAAGTATGTCGTCGAGATCACCGATGTTCGGGATCGCCGCTCGAAGTTGGCCCGCCGCTGCCGCGTACGAATTGGGCTTCGAATGACGGTGTCCTCCAACCACGGCGTAGAAGAGGAGGGTGGGGAATGGAGGCAGCGACGCTAGGGTTTGGGGAGCCCCGTGTCGCCCTACGTTGAAATTAAGCAGATCAGGGCCCGAAAGGAGTATCCACGGCTATTGAGAGATGGATATATATATATATATATATATATATATCCATGATTGATTTGCCTGCCCTGCACACCATCGCCCTAAATCTAATCCCGGAACTACCTACGGGCGTGCATCGGTTGGACTGACGGACAATCGGCGTCGAGTCACAGAATCACCAGTCCCATCCGGTAGATTCACGCACGCGCACACCAGATCATCACAGAGCCGTCCGGATGCGTGCGTAGCGTAGCGGTATGGTCAAAAACCCAAGGATGGGTCGCCTCGGAAGGGACATGCAACTTCGCCCGGCGATCACCGGCCGCCATCGCCGCTTTCCGCTCTGCCCACACTCTTTCTCCCCGCCCGCTATCTCCATGGTTTTTCGCTGCACCGACAGTGACGTCGGCGAGCTCGCTCAGAGTGCAGCACCGGCCACCGGATAAGTACTGCCAAATTTGCTGCAAGATTATCCCGCTAGTACACTGATCTCGACCATGAAATCATGTGGGCTGTGGGAGTACCCGAATTGATTGCCGAGCTAGAATTGTCAGCCGACCACCTGCCGCACGGTCCAGCGTGCTATACTTCTACTTGCTTATCGCTCATGATTTGGCTACTCCCTCTAGTAGCACTCGACGTCTCTACGTGACCATAGATTTGCACAGCCATACATACCAATCGCCCAACCGTATTGATTAAACGTGAAGATATCCATGTAACTTGTTTGCTATGTATATATGCTAATTTATCAATACATGCTTGGCTCATCTTACACACTTACAAATTGCGTAGAAGTCTCAACTCCCAGCGGTCGGCAAAGCACAACGTGTCCTCCACACAAAACTGGGGCTCGACTTTGTACATATGCCCCTGGTGGAGGCTATGAAAGAATTCACGAACTCCTGCAAGAAGACTCCGTTCTCTATTTTGCAAGTCAACGGGTTGAGGACCCTCCTCAAGGTGAACTTGCCGTCCATAACGGCAGCGGATGAAGCTTTGATTGGCCTTGCTGGTCCAGGGGGATGCGATTTTCCGCCACCAACGGCGCTGGACGTGGCCTGACCGGCTTCCCGCTCCTCTGATCACCACGCCGAGTTGTAGCGTTTTGAAGATATGACGATATATCTTTCTAAGAGATTAGACGGTGTAGGATGAGATCCTTAGCCTAGTACGCCCTGCTTTATATGTCTTTTTTCTTTTTGGCCTCGGCCGGCATGTTTGCTTCTCCTATATCAATATAAAAGGCAAAAGTCGTTTCAAAAAAAAAAAAAAATTTGCGTAGAAGCAATTAACTTATCACACTTTCTCTTCTCTCCTCCAACTAAGTAGTCCTTGTAGTACTTACTCGTGTATATATATATTCCCATTATGAAATGAGAGCGTACTTAAACATCTGCGAGCTAACCTTGTCATGATGAGAGCCTGTGGATGCGTGAGTTGTGGCCATCACGGTATTGAATAGGAAGGGTCCTCCGAGAAGGACCGCCATGGCCGGCCGCGAGTGCTCAATCATGCACCATTACATTCTTGCTGCTGCTACTGCTATACATACACATACATGCATTCAATTTTTGAGTTGTGGGCATGCATGGCTGTGTTTACCCCTGGGCTGGTTTTATTGCGTTTTGCAGCGTGGAGCGAGGGAGTACTGGCCCGCGTTTCTGACTCTCTACTGTTATTCAATAGGGGCCCAGTGGGCCTGTGTCCATTCCGGAAATCGGGACATGCTCTTTGTCGTGTCAATGACAAGGCCATGCCCATGCATGGATCTTTCTCAACTTTGCACAAAAAGGGTCGAGCAAGGGCTAGGGCCACATGAATGTCTTCAAGCTGAGAGGGGAGAATTCAATTTGGTCACACTTTTGAACTATGGTACAACTGAAACACTGATCAAGGGGGAGAGGGCTCCCTTGTACCTTTTCTTGCCTTCACAAATTCAATGTCATTTAATACTTCATCCTTTTTTGTATGGCATGTTAGTTTTTGAGAAGTCAAACATGACTTTGTTTGATCGAGTTTTAGAAAAAATATTAACATTTCTAGCTAATACTAAATCAATATCCTTAGAGTCATCATAAAATATATTTCATGTTTTGTTGTACAATTATACATAAAAGTTAGACTAGTATATTTAGTATAAAGTTTGTTTTTTAGGCCATTCACCTTTGGTCTCCTTCTACGTGACATACTTTTAAATAGTTGCTTTTTACAACATGCACCCGTTCTTTTTAAATTTCTTTACATTCAAGGAATATGGGTCTAGAACTCTAGATTATAATGATGCTTATCTTCTTTGGTGCACTCAGTCTCTTGTGTTTATTTTGTTGAACCAACAAATGACATGATGACATGGTTCCTATTGTCGATCCATTAACACTAGTAGGTACCACCCTAGGTGGAACTTCTCTATCTTATCGGTTAACATGCATCGTCCACCACCTTATGATTGCAGCTAGAGCTAGAAGAACCGTATAGTGATTCCATAAACCAAATATCAAATCGATTGAAGAAAACGATGCAATGTTTGTGAACTCTTGTTGCGACAAATCAAACAACATCTTTAATTAGCATGAATTTTCGTGAAATTTTTAGGAGATTCACACATATAGAAGCAATACCAATCCTTGCATCAGTTTATTATGAATTGTCGAGATTTTTTTATTAAATGGTATGATACATTTTGGTGGTACTATAAGTGTTTTAACAATTTGTCTGGTGCATACATATCAGACTAAATAAACATGTCTATCTTTTTTAAGTTATGGTAGAATTCAAACTCTAACGGGTCCTCTATGTTTTCCAATGCCATTAAATCCAACATTTTTTTACAACCATAGATGTAATTTAGACTTGTATATTTTGTGTAAACTTAAGGTTCTTTAACCGACAGGGGCTCTCGATTATTGACCCACCTTTAGGTTCTTGGAGACCTTTACTGGCTATATTATTTCTCCTTAACTAACCCTTTGTCTGCTTTTGATTGGCCTAATCTCTCAGTAGATTGTTGCTCGTGATAACAAGCACACTGCTCTACACATTATCACCATCAAGCCTCTTTGAGCTTTAAATATCTTCTCCGCGGTGACATGTTTGAGTAGAGAAATGGGAAGACTACCAATATTATTCCATTAGAAATGTTGCTGCAATTCTGGGCGATCTTTCCCGTGTTTTCTGAATCATGTAAATCAAAGATAGAATTTTACACACAACACGCCTTATGATCGTCTACACCATATAGAGGATCACATTGACCGACTTGAGGGTCCAATCAGTATTCCTTCATTCCCCGTACGTCTCTCTCTTCCTTAATATCTACCCATCCAATAAAGAACACAGATATCAAATTCCATTCTTTTAACCTCCTCCTCCCACCCTACATACATCCATCCCCCCTCTTCTCCTCCCCCTTCCTCGCAACATATACCTCGCACCTCACCATCTTTCGGTGGTCTTCTATCCCTCACTTCTTCCGCGCCTCACCTTCTGTCTCTCTCACACAAACAGACGCATAAACAGAGCAAAGCAGCAGCGAGGAATAAGAAGCTACGCCCCGCTTAAAACGAGCAGCTGCAACAGCCGGGAGGCCGGAGAGGAAGGCGAGGAGGGCGGCGAGCAGCAAGTGGCGGCGGCGGCGGGCGCTGAGATAGCGGAAAAAGATCGTGCAAAAAGGGTACGTAGGTAGGCAGCCATCCACCGCCGGCGTCGGATCCGATAACTTCTCTCCCTCTCACTTTCTTTTATCCCTTCCCTCTCACTTCCTTTCGACTAGTCTCTTCCTATTACTACGCTATTTCTCTTCTTGGTTCCAGTTAACTACGCTTTCGGCCATTGATCCAAGGAAGGCACATGGTGGCCATCTTTTGATGGCATTTCCGAGTGAAAAAGAAAACTCATACACGTTCAGAAGTGCAACAAACGATTTTGCTCTCTCCTTTTCTATTCCTATTTTTTTGTGCGCTCAAACGGATAGAAATTGTATTGTGATTTCTCTCCCTTAATATTTATTTGCTTTTTTTTCTTTGGTATAGATATAAGAGAATAATGAGAGCACATATTTGGTATACTTTCTTGTTCTTTTTAGGCGTCGTTCTTTCTTCTTAGAGTATTTGGCAAGGAATAAAATCACTGATTCTTTCTGTTTATACACTTCCTCCTCGATCGGTTCTATACTTCTATTTCCACTTCTGCAGCTAGTTTCCAGCAACGTACAAATTATCTAGAGGAAGAAGAAGATTATGACAGCCTACTTACCTTTCCCGCTTCCTCTTCTTTTACCTGCAGGCGCGAGATAACGTGATGGCCTCGTCGTCGGCGTCGTCGGTGCCGGCGCCGGGTGGCGGATCGGTGATCACCTTAGCGGCGTCATCGGCCGCCAACGGCGGTGGCTTGGGGGTGTGCGGCACGGGGTCGCCGTGCGCGGCGTGCAAGTTCCTCAGGCGCAAGTGCCAGCCCGACTGCGTCTTCGCGCCCTACTTCCCGCCGGACAACCCGCAGAAGTTCGTGCACGTGCACCGCGTCTTCGGCGCCAGCAATGTGACGAAGCTTCTGAACGAGCTGCACCCGTACCAGCGAGAGGACGCCGTGAACTCCCTCGCCTACGAGGCCGACATGCGCCTCCGCGACCCCGTCTACGGCTGCGTCGCCGTCATCTCCATCCTCCAGCGAAATCTCCGCCAGCTCCAGCAGGACCTCGCCCGCGCTAAGTACGAACTCTCCAAGTACCAGGTGCCGTGTGAGATCACACTCTTCTCTCTTTATCATCGCGCATACGCATGTAATTAACCTCGTTACATTTTGTTGTTCGTGTTCCCGTGATTCTTGTTCTAGGCCACGACGGGGCCGAACGGGTCGCAGGCGATGGCGGAGTTCATCGGTAGCACGGTGCCAAACGGCGCGGCGAGCTTCATCAACGTCGGGCACTCGGCGCTCGGAGGCTTCGGGCATGACCAGCAGTTCGCCGCCGTGCAGATGCTGTCCAGGAGCTACGAGGCCGCGGAGCCAATCGCAAGGCTGGGGGTAAACGGCGCATACGAGTTCGGGTACTCGGCGACGATGGCCGGTGCCGGGTCTGTGCAGGGCCTAGGCATGCTCGGCGGCTCGCCGTTCATGAAGACCGGCATCGCTGGCAGCGACGAGAGGGCCGGCACTGGGCAGTAGTTTCTCTCTGTCAGGTGTGATATTAATTTTACTCCCCGCACTGTGCTCTAGTTTTCTTCTTCCACTTCTGAAGTTCTGATCGATTTTTAATAAATCATCACGAGAGAGATTGCAAGAGTCTGGTTATTAGTTCGGTAGAGTGCAATGATGCATGCCTGATAGCATGAGAATTTGTAAGAACTGTTTGAACCCCATCAATGTTGATGATTTGTTACGTGCGCACTTTTGAATTCAACTCGTGCTCAGTCATCAAGATCAATTGGGCCTGCATCTGTTTGATACGTACTGTTTAGCTTTTACTACTCTGGTTGTTGGTAGTATTAGTGTCAACTGTCAAATGTCCATGCATGCACACGCGCAGTACAGTATTGCCCTTTTTTACTTCATGCGTGATTCATGTTTAGCTTTGAGTAGGAGTTTTCACACAGTATTTGATTTTAGGTTTTAAAAGTTTCTGCCTCAAACTTCTAGAATCAACATTGGTATTGTCTGTCAGGTGTATCACCAGCTAGCTAGGTAGCTATACTAGCAGCTAAACACATCACCTGTGAAAGAAGTACTGACATTTCATGTCTTCTGCGTGCAAGTTCTCTTTTCAAGGAATAACAGTATCTTGTTGCATTGATCTATCTGTTGTATGTACTGTGTGATAGTTAACAATTACATACCTAATCTTGATTTGTTTTGTGCTCAACTGCTGGCATCCTGTTGTCAGCTTCAACAGTAGCGTGCCAAATGTTGCAGTTTTGAGTAATAAATTAGTCTTATTTCAAAATGATCCGTCAATGTCATTCTGTATAAGCGATGACTATGTACAGTTTGAGACTATTAATTGTCTGTATGTAGTTTTAGCCTAACAAGTACAGCCACTTATTTATATACATCAAATCAGGTAGAATGAAAAACCTACGGCCTTATTGATCTTGCCAATGTTTTACAGGTCGCTGACAAGAAACATCCACCAAGTTGTTCTGAAGACTGAAGTGGTGAAACGTCCTGAACTGATATCTATCCTGGGAGCGTTAATTAATTCCTAGTTCTGTTTTGCGTGATAAATCAATGCATGTATTTAGTTTGTTTACTTTGGTTCGAAGCGTTGTTTGTTGTTGATGTACTCCTGCATGCATATTTGTCCCTGACATCTACTACCACTCGATCAGACACCTCTCCCTTAAATATATACATGATTCGATCGTTTATCAAAATTATGACCGTGGTTAGTCATGTTTGTATCGTTTGGCAACAACAGAGTTAAGCTGCATCGAGTGAATAAGTTAAATTGATGTGTTTAAGTTACTTTCAAAACATAATTAAAAGCACGAAAACAATGTGTGTATTCTTATGAAATAGTCGAGATACTACATTTCTTCATGTATTTGTTGTTTAGTTTTTTTTGAGTTTTAGGTGTATATTTGGTTTTTATCCCAGACTATGACGATTCTGCCTTTCGCCCGGGGAGGATCATTAATCAGCCGACCTTAAATAAATGTATTTATAAATATAGCTACTAAATTAGTCCGACGAAATAATACTTTGATCATTATTTTTAATTTATGTGCATAACATGTGGCCTCACATAAAAATAGACCTCGCATAAAAGTAATTAATTGTATGCCAGAAAATTATTGGTAAACGATAGTCAACTAACACCAAAATTAGTTACGTTGATCTTAGCAATGTTCGAGCAAAAAAATTCTAAGGGATCCATTTGAAATCTCCTAAGGGTTTTGGAGGATTCAAACTTTTTTTCCTATGGTGGTCGTCTGATTTGCATGTTTGAAATGTTTGGGAACGATTTTTGTTCACCCGAACCTCTTGCTAAACTCCTTTTTTTTATCAAACACTTCTTGATCTGAAGCCCTATCGTTTCTAATCCTATAGGATAAATGGGACATTACAGTCCAATCTTGTGTGTTCCCTATTCATGCGTTTTGAGAACCCTACAAAACAAAGAGTCCCCAACAGAGTTACATTTTTTTCACTAATCCAAAGTGTCAGTTGATTCAGCATCCCTTAAGGTATATTTTTGTTCGCATGATCATAAGAACCGAGAATAGGAAAAACACAGAAATATAATATGGGCATGTGCAACATAAGATTGGAAAAGGTTTTTCCGTAAAAGTTTGGTGTTTGATTCTCATGAATAGGAAAGGTTAAGTTATTATCACACTAAACACTTCACGTATTTCTTTCGAGCGTGTTAATTTGATAAAAGATGTCTCCTTGCATTCTAAATCTCCCCAGACGGCGATCGAAGGAAAATTTGTATGTCTTCTTTTGATTTGAGCCTACTTGGAAGTAATATCATTTTTAACTTACGGTTTGCATGTTATCCAAATTGCACCCATGGAGAACACGTATAAGAGTAATATATGTGGGTTGACTTGTGCCCTAGAAGACTCTACGATTGGATTGGACATGGCATGCACGCTAATGAGCTACCCATAGGGCCTGCGCCTCATGCGCGCTTTTGTCTGTGGTGAAATGTGCTGCATCATACTAGCATGAGATGAGATCCTCTGTATGACTGGTCAGGTGGATGGATCGATCAAGTAGATACTACTACTACTCCTATAAGCAGGCATTAACTATGAGCTTGCTAACACTTGTCTTGAATTCCTGCACTGCGCCGCTGCGGCGTTGCGTTGTTGCTTGCGCCGGAGGCAAATCGCGTGGCCGGCCGGGGAAGAGGAAGCCTAGCTAGCTCGTACTCTAAGCAGTAGACGAGTAGTAGTTGTATGAGTACCAGCGTAGGAGTAAAAGGCTTCTGCATGCGGTGAAGAGATCCATGAGAAGATTTCACAGCCTACCTAGGATCGATCCATAGGCTGGGTTGCAGGTCAATTGACGCCTGGAGAGGTCACATCCCTGACGAGGCACCGGTCAGTGTAGATATATAGATAGCGATCTTTTCCGCGGTGAATCCCCAAAAAGATCACACGCTGCTGAGCTTATGGTTTAGTGCATTTGAAGCTCATATGGAAGCAAATGAGCCTGCATCACAAGGTAGTAGCTAGCTATGGCCTATGGGTATGCACGAAGCTAATCTATCGTGGGTGTCGCTCAGCTTCTCCCAGCTGTGCTCCGTGGCAATATGGCATGGCGCGATCGATCGTGCATTGTGGCATGCAAGTATGCAACAGTAGAGCTATGGGTATGGGCTCGTTTGAATCACGCAGCAGTTCGTCAAACAGTATGACTGGTTGACCAATAAGCTAGGTCAGTTTGACTGTACATGGCATTCGGTTTTGATCATTTCTCTCTCTGGATGAAATGAAACCCTTTAAAATTTGGCACCCAAGCAAGAAGGCAGAATGCATGTTGCAGGGAGGGAGAGAGAGGGGAGGTCAGGCACTCAGGCCTCCCAGAAATGTCGTTCGATTCTGCAGGATATATTCAATGCACAACTCCCTGCATTCATGGCGGCATGTTTACGTACTGGCACATATACCAGCACAGTCGCACGCACAGTCCATTTTCTCTGGCCCTAGCAATGCTCCTTCCGATCGCAAACAAAACGTAGCTAGCTAGTCTCCTGCACACACACTTTCAGGCTACAGTGTCACATTTTGTCGATTGTTCATTTTACTCCCTGATTTACCAACATTAAAGTGAATTGTGACAGTGATTATGATCGATGTGAGAGCAATTAATAGCAACGCAATACAAGCATCTCCACCGTGTGACAACAAAGTCGGATGGCCGCTATTGAGAGCATGCATCGACACATATTGCTAATTTGTTGTGGTCGGATGGCCCAGCGACGATTCCCAATAGGTTGTTCTACACATATTGATGTATTTCTTTGTTCTAAATACCCAAGAGCCGACAAAATATTTCTCCCCCTCCTCTTCTCAACTTCATTCCAAACGCCTCTCTTTGTCGTGATTTTGACGCCACCGCCTTCCATCTCCCCCGTAGATGCACCCTTGGACGTCTGCCACCCTCTCACCTTGGTGTGGCTTGGCTTCCGGCGCCGACACTCGTTGACTACTCCGGGCAGAGCCACGCGGCGACTTCCCACGATCCATCGCCTGCAAGGTGTTTGAGAGAATTATCGGTACGCCTTTTTTTCTCAGAGTTCAACGTCGGAGCCTGTGGCGGGTTGATCGATTCCCTTTCAATTACAGATGGATAGCAACGTCAAGTTGATGGTTGCGATGTTGTTGGACGAACAAGCTGCCATTGCCAAGGACAAATATGAGAATTTGGCGATTCTTGTGTGTCGCCAATCACATGCCCCTAGTGCCTAACCCAAACGAGGAGGATCGGTGCACGGGAGGAACAATAATACTAAGGCATGCTATTATCAGGTATCCTAACATGGTCGAACGAGCATACGTAGGAGGTGATGAATGCATGTGTGATAATGCACAAAATGATCATCGATAGCGAGTATGCTAATCAAGCGATCGATCATATACCATTTGACTTTTAGGATCCTCTTGCCATTGTTGATCACGACGTGGCGACAATTTTTCTGATTTTCTTTCAAAGTATATGGAGATTCCCGATGAAAATAGTCATCACGAACTCTAAAATGACAAAACTATGAAACATTCACATATGTATGATTCGTATTTGTCAAAATATTTAAACTTAGCTGAAAACATCAATTTAGGAGCCGATTTGGACGATGCGAGTGGAGAGAGACATTGCCTATGGCCGATAGGACGTTCGGATGACGCCCCAATGACAGTCGGGGCTGCGTTTAGGCAGACATTTGGACATGGGAAAGGAAGGGGCCCGATCGAGCGAGAGGAAGAAGATGGAGAGGCGAGAGCATGTAGCTCGCGCGTCAGGCAATGATGGCTGGATCGGCCGGGGGACGAACGGCCGGCAATGATGACGACGACGGTGGCAGCAAACACAGCGCGCGCGGCCGGAGAGGAGAGAGATGTTGCTCTTGCTAGTACCCTACCCCTACTGCTGCTACCTCGATATCCCCCATTCCTCCTCCTGCATCCGCGCGTTAAATGCGAATGCTTCTGCGCTGCTGTCGGACGCTCGGCCCCGGCGTTGGCGATCAATCGATGGACGGATCATGGATCGATCCATCTCCCCGTCACGTCGAGCACGCGCCGCGTGCGCGTTAATGCGCCTCCACAACGGCGCAAACAGCCGTCGTGTCACCGTGAAGCTAGGCGTGAACGCCGCGCCATGGTCGATCGAGAACGCGCACGCACGCCGGCGACGATCGGCCTCGTCCAAGTTCCAGCGACCACGGCGGCGGTCACGGATTCGACGGGAAAGGCGATCGCCGGCCGCCGAGGTTCCGGGAGGAAAACGAACGTAAACTCCCCGGATCTACATATGATACACCCTGCTACCATGGCGGCGGCCTGCCCGAGGGACGCGTGCGTGCAGCTACGTCCCTGCGCGCGTAGCGGCATGGAGATAGAGTAGCTAGGCGCCCCCCTGCGCGCACGTTGCGTCCCGTCTGCATGCAGGGCATTCACCGGCGTACGGCCGGCCATGACAGGACAGGGGCATGATCAGCCACGATCGAATAGTTGTGCGCGCAGCCAGCGTACTGTACTGTTCGCGGAAACACCAACGGACTCAAGGAGAGAACAGGATGGTGGTGCGTGTCAAAGTGTCTGCATGCTACGTGCTGCTCTCGCCAGTTACTGCAGAATGTCATCGCTGATGCTCATGCAAGGGCTCCGGCGTTGTGGAGCGCATAGGTCAATGTGTGGTGCGACACCACCCCATCATCATCATTTGAACACTCCTGACGCTTGCAGCGTTACTGTGCCTTTGTGTCTGTCTTGAGGGGTTTTACGGTCCCGGGTTACTAGAGCTACGCATTTTTAGGGCTTGTTTGATTTGTAGGATAGGAAATACATAGGAATAGGAATCGTAAATGATTGCTATGGTATGGCCACTTCAATCCTATAGGATTTGTTTGTACCCAAGTTTGTTTGATTACACCAAAGGAATTGTAAAATGAGCTTGCAGTGGATGTTGAAAATCCTGGAAAAATTCATATAGGAACTAGTCCTATGAATCAAATGACTAACTAAGGAAAAATTTCTATGGGATAAAATCCTAAGGAATTCCTTTGAATCAAACAAGCCCTTACTTTGTTTAAAAAACTTTTGATCAATTTCTGCAACTGATAAGGTTTGCTTATTCAATACCATCCCTACGAGTATGCGAGAAAATGATCAGACGTGATATAACTAGACATACATAATCTCTCTGTCCCAAAATAACTGTCTTAAGTCAATCAAAAAATGGATGTCTCTAGATATGAATCATGTCAACATACATTCACTCTTAGTTAAACGTGAGACATGGAGGGCTTACATATTTTGTTGTATCACAGATGCGGGGGAATAGATTGAAGCTAACCACTACAACATCAGTGCACAACCTCTCACTACAAGTATAACACGAAAAAACCCGCTAATTAATAGCTATTTTACAGCTGGCTTTTTTTGTTATAGCGCGCTATTTTTTCTTTGAAGAACACACACAATACAACTTGAGATAGGAAAAACGAGTAAATTTTACAACATACTTGGTTTGATGATTCATTATCATCCCTGCAAGAAAATCGATACAACGTGATATAACTTAACATACATATATTTTTCGTGTGCAAAAATACACTAACATACTATAGATGTTTTGTTTCTAATACATGTGTACATATTTGTTTTATAATAAACTATTTTGACGTGTTTTTAATAGCAGCAAGAAAAATACTAACCTTAGATATTCTCAAAACTGAACAGAACTCATAGAATTAGCATCGCATTCATCACATTTTTGTTGTTGTTGAGATAATCGCATTCATGCACGTGATATCGCGAGTATTTGATCCAAAAGCCGGTAACTGCATGTTCTACACTTCCTGCAAACGCAAGGGCCCAAAGGATAATATGGGTCTTGCAGATGGGCCAAGTCAGCTGCTTGAGAATTAAGATCCAAGCTCAGAGATGCCTGCAGCACAGACCAGAATATGCAACCAAAATCCTTAAACCAATGCTTCGCCTTGCGGCATTGACAGTACTCACTCAGTTCATTAATGTAATGTGCATACTTTTCTGAGAAAAAATTCAAAATATAAGGTTTAGTGTGATTATGAACAATTTTGCCCATCCAGAAAATCTCAATTTGTAACGGAGGGTATTACTTTCAATGTGTGGCTATAAGTGACTCATATTTGCTGATTTTTACTAGAAGTAATTGAATTCAACATATGCCAAATACTCATATCTTAATATTCATCAGAAAACTATACACCCTAGATTCAGGAATGGAGAGAGTACAATGCTATATGAAATGTTTTACAGTCTTGTAGGCAATACCCACTTCAATATACAGACAAAGAACTATCAGACTGGAAAAATTGACATTTATAGGAACGTAAGAAATCGTCATGATATTAATAACATTTTGTGGTGTTCGGCACCGCGACCCCATCAATCGCCTCTATGTCGGTAGATTTAGTGTAACAAAATGGATGCCGAAAAGCGCATACTCGGACTTTGTCAAGTCCAGGCATTGTACTGCCCCATATCACTTCTACCTCCCTGGCTTGGATGGACTTGGAGACGACGGTGGCTTCAAGTCGGGATACTGCATGATGAATTCAAATCATATAAACAGATTGGATATAATCATACAGAGCTGTACACAGCCAAGTGGCTGGTATGTTATCACGAATTAACTATCTAGCTCAGACATGCATCAGGTCAACACAGCCAATACCGCAATGGAGTTAACTGTAAGCATGAAGGCATGCAGTCAGCCCTGCGGGGAAATGTTGTTACTATTTTTCACAATAATTAACTGGTACTCCCTCCATTTTAAATATAAGATGTTTTAGAATTTCTCTACATTTTAAATGCTACAGCCAATACCGCAATGTATGTTCACTCATTTTAGCATGCACTTAGACAACATGTATAACACCTGACACCTAACACATCTTATATGAAAAAACGGAGGGAGTATAAGCAAGGTGAGAGTTTGATGAAAATCAAGTCAAGAGCCTGCGGACTACTGTGTGGAGGTAATATGGCGACAGAGTCATACATTTGGGTATGGTGATAATGGTCTCGTTGTTGAATGTTTCGCGTCTGAAGTACTTCCATGCGGTTCTTCATGGCCATCTTTGATCTCACTGCTTGTATCAACCAAAGAGCTGCTAGAAGTTAACAGTTCTTTTTTCTCATGCTGATCATCAGTACCTTCAGTGCTGACATCTGTATGTGTCAAACTTTTGCTCTTCTTTTCCTTGGGGAAAACATGAACAGATGGGGGAAGATATTTTTCTTGAATTTCCTAAGAAAATAGATAGATTTAGTACGAAAACAATAAGATTTTACTCCACGGTATATGCCACTGGCATTGCTTTAAACCCAGTGTCATAACTAACCTGCCAACCTTCTGGGCCTCTTATTCCCCCTTTGATTGCATAGGCTTCCTTGAAGCCATTGTTGAACAATAGCTCAGCCACTTTTTCTGAATTACCATCAAAGCTACCTTCCACAGCATAAACTCAGGTTGGTAACAGATTGCAGCATGACAATAGTTCAAAGAGTTCAACAAGAAATTAAACATAATTGCTTCAGCATGATCAAAGTATATAACAATATCAGTATTATCAGTGTGTAAGCAAAACTGTCATCATCTGAATTCTGAATCAAACTAACATTGTCCAGAATACAAAATCCACATGAGATCCATTTTCACTAGCCACTCTAGTTGATGCAATACAAACTGACAATAACTTTTCGTTAATTAATTTAATAATTTATGTAGTAACCGAGTCAAACAACTTTTCAAATATGAACTCAACGGATAAAGAGTATAATGAGAAAAGTTTATCTTTTGTATTGCATTACCCCAAAAGAGTGATGTATCTAGCATATAGGGTAATTCATTATGACTGTTTGGTATCCATCTAAGCACATAGTATTACATTATACGTAACAAATTGTTCACACTTAGAACAACAACAAATTTGATTTTAAAGTACCACGACCAGTAAGCACCTACCACTATGCTACATTGTTGTTGTTGTTGTTGTTGTTGTTGTTGTTTTGAAACACCGAGTATATGGTGGGGGTCAAAACTGGGATTTGACCCCTGGTGGGCTGGGTACAAACACTTGCAGGCCACCCAACCATTGATTTGTTCTCATGTTAAGTTGACACCAACAACATTTTTTTTTGAGTTTTACACCAACCACATTTCGCTTCTTTATTCTAAAATTTGCGGCCACTGCTGCATACAAAGACATCTAGCACTAATGCACTATGCACGTTAATTCAAGGGGCCTTTAACTCAACGAATCCTAACATTCTAATCCCTGGACATTGCATCCAGGGTCAAGCTTGGTGAATTCAAGAATTCGGTACAGAATGCAGGTACAGAATCCAGATGATGCATCGATGGAGGTTCCATGGAGCACTCACTTGTCAAGGACGCAGACGACGGTGTTGGCCGGGTCCGGGAACCTGGCCATCACCTCCCTGAGGAACCCCTTCTCGTCCTCCTCGTCGAACTCCACCAGCACGGCCTTCTTCTCTACGATCCTGAGGTTGGGCGTCGGCATGAACTGCACGCTATTGCCCCGCCTGATGTCGAGCAGCTGCGCCTCCGGCACGTCCCGGAGCTTGAGGAAGGCGTCGAGGGCGCCCACGGCCTTGTACTTCCTGAAGTAGCCCTGCGCGAGCGGGACGACCACGAGCCACACGAAGACCACCCCGGCCACGAAGAAGGGGTTCCGGTTGTTGAAGTCGTCGATGGCCACCACGATGGACTCGAGGCTCACCTTCCCGTTCCCGCCGACGTCGGCATCCGCCGCGAGGGCGGGGAGCGAGGACAACCAGGAGGCGGCGGCCGCGGGGAGGAGGAGTACGAGCTCGCCCCGCCAGGCCGCAGCCGCAGCGGCATTGCGCGCCAAGATTGCGGCGGGGGATGGGGCTGTGGAGGAGCTGGCGAGCTTGGCCGCATTGGGCGGCGAGAGCTGGTTCCGGCGAGCGTTTCTCGCGGGTTTGAGGAGGTTTGGGAGGTGGGAGCTGGAGATTTGGAGGAGGGAGCAGTGTTCTTGGAGGCGGAGGAGCGCCATTGAAGCAGGGCGCTTGAGCTCTGTGCACGGGGAGGATAGAGGAAGAACTCTCCACTCCCCGGGATTCTATTCTATCCGATCATTTGCTCTTTTTTTCTCTTGGAAAAATAAATAAATCACAGACCACAGAGAGAAAGAAAAAGATAGGGAAAGATGAATGGGCTGTGAGGTGACACGTTTTCAGCTGGGCCTGAAGGCCGCGGCTGACCTGAAGGCCGTGATTTAGCGGCAAGCGAATTTGGCCCATGTATATTCAGCGACGACGTATAGGATCGGCCGGGAGATCAAATACTAGCCGTAGAATGTAGATGTAGGTTTTATTGCTCTACTAGTTTCACCTCTTCTTCAGCCACCTGACGATTCATCTTTCCTCGCTCTATTGTGCGTGCATTTTTGCTCAGAGCATCCAGCATGGTACCATGTTCCCAGAAATAACTAGAAAATACGCAATCCATGTGTTTTTGATAGCTAGAAGATACACTATATCCAAGGGATATGGAACTGCAAAACAATATATCAGTGCATCTCGGTGTAAGTTCAGTTTACATGATCATATAATGCAGTAGCATATATCATATCACTCGGAGCTATATCACTAATACTTTTCAGAGCCAACAATAAATGATTACACACTGAAGGTGAATGTTTTTATTTCTTGCCTGTAAATGCCTAATTACCAAAGATGATTGTAATTGATAAAATTGGTCATTGGTCTAAATAGGATATACCAATGATAGAAACTCAGTGGCTGCTGAGGACGATTTATGTTAATTAAAGGAAAGCTTATAACTATAGCATGACAGTAGAGTATTATACACTGAGTTATTGATAATAACGATTCTAAAGTCCCAGCCTTCAAACTTTGTAACACAATGCTTACACAAGTAAATTCATCGGCAACCAACTTCATCCCGACGCTAACTCCGAGGAGAAGGCCAAACAAGTGGATTGGTCGTTGAGGAGTTTGAGCGATCTCGGCACCGGCGGGACGTCAACCTCAACCAGCCCCTCCAGAACCTTCACGACCGTCGCCATGGACGGCCTAGCGCCCTCCTGGTCCTGGATGCACCAGCACGCAACCCTGCAGCTCCTCTCCACCTCGGCCGGGTCCACGTCGCAGCCCAGCCGCGCATCCACGACGCCTTCCAGCTCCCCTTCATTCAGCTTCATCGCAGCCAGCAAGGGGAAGAAATCCAGCGTGCTGTCCTCCCGCTGCCTCAAGTTCCTTCTGCCCGACACAATCTCGAACAGCATCATGCCGTAGCTGTAGACATCCGCCTTGGTTGTGATGGCCGTGCCGGCTATCCACTCCGGCGCGAGGTACCCTATGGTGCCCCTCACCGTCGTCAGGACACGGCTGAAGTCGCGGCCCATGAGCTTCGCCAGCCCGAAGTCTGCAACTTTTGGCACGAAGGTGTCACTGAGCAGTATGTTTTCAGGTTTGATGTCACAGTGGATGATGCAATCCCTGCATCTCTCATGGAGATAGTGTAATCCTCTGGCGATTCCCAGTGCGATCTGGTACCTCGTGCTCCAGCTTAGCGGTTGTTGGTGGCTGCTCCCGAAGAGGTACCGGTCCAACGAGGCGTTTGGCATGTACTCGTAGACGAGTAGCCTGCACGCTCTCTCGGAACAAAAACCGAGCAGTCGAATCAGGTTGACATGTCGGACGGTGCCAAGCGTGCTCACCTCCGCGCGGAACTGCTTCTCCCCTTGACGAAATCCTTCGAGCTTCTTCACAGCCACCAAGGTTCCTTCAGAGAGCGATCCTTTGAACACAGAACCAAAGCCGCCTCCACCGAGCTTATTGGAGAAGTTTTTGGTCAGAGTTTGCACATCCCGGTATCTGAATGACACCAGTGAGCCCTCGACTGGCGCCGCCTCCTTAAACCTCTTCCCCATGAGGCAAACTGAGACAACAATTGTAAGTGCGGCAGCAAGAGTCAGAGCCGCAATGGTGATTATGATGGCCATTTTCCTGATGTACTTTCTATGAGAGAACTCAGCTGCAGCCAAACGAATTTGTATAGAACGGCCTTCAGCACCAAAGTCTTGTAGGTTGATAAGGTCCCCGTACCAGTGTGAGCAGCTTCCGTTGAAGGAATAAGCACTGCAGTCATGTCTTCTCAGACACGAATGCTCGCAGTGTTGAGCACTACCTGCCTTGGCCTTGGAGTGTGCATTGCTTGGTAACTTCACATTCACCATAGTGTAGAACTTGTCACTCCGCGAGCCGTTGCTGTTGCCCTGAAGGGCAACATTTCTTATGCAGCCTTGAGTATCATCGCCCTGTGACCATTGGCCCGGGTACTGCTCCCTAAAACCAGGAAGGCAGCTACAAGAAGCCAAGGCATTATTGGTGCACACACTGAACGGCCCACACAACGAGTATACTTCACATTGTGTCTTGGGTGCTGACCAGGGCAACATCCACATCTTGGCGCTCTCTAACCACATGTGGACGTTAATACGCCCCGTCGAATCCATGACGAATCTCGTCATGAGCGCTTCACCCTTGACATCATACACGCAGTAGCTCCCGTTTGCACCGTCGACGTAGTCCAGTGTGTACATCGAGTTGGGGTAGCCATTGGTGGGTGCCATCTCCGGCACGCTGGAGAAAGTGTGGCCAGTCCAGTTGCCGCTAGTCCCGTACTGTTGGGTGTTATTCCACATGAGGAGGAATTGGCTTGTACCTTTCGGATCCAGTACAATGGAGAATAACCCTGGAGATGGGTCACTCGAAGTCTTCCAGGCAACTAGACTTGTGCTCCCTCCGTTGAGCTTGCCCCGGCCGAGCTTGCCACCCGGAAGCCATGTGTCGCCTAAATGCTCGAAGCTCTGCCACAGGATGATGGAGGTGTTGGATGCGTCTACTAGGACAAGGTTGCCAGTGTCAAGGATGACACCAACCACGGATGAGGTGATGGCGGTCATGTTGGTAGACCAGACCGTCGATCCAGACTCATCGAGTAGGACCATATTACCACCGGTTGATATGATTAGGCGTGACGACTCTGGACTGGAGACCGGAGAGTCCCTATTTGCGACCCAGACCGATACTCGTCCTGGTATTTTGTTGTACCATATGCCGATGTACCAACGCCCCGAGTTATCTGTTGCACATCAAAGGGAAATGTGAGGGCATGATGGAGGCAGTGAAATTCATTATGAAGAATCAATATCTAATTATTGTTTTAGCATGTCCCAAATTCAAAATGAGTAGAGGATTTCTTATGCGTCCAGAACGTTGTAGCCAACATCGGCTATATAGCATTACCTTTTAATGACACTTTAATTTTTATATAAGAGGTGTAATGTAGGAGTAGAATTTCTAAATATTGTATTATAGTCCAATCCATTGAATAAAAAATATTTGATACATTAATATCTCTACGTATGGATGAAAACGGAGTAGATACAGACGCACCTGAATGGTTTTTAAATATTCTTTTCGTTTTTTTCAGAACCAGAAACGAGTACAAAAGCCTCGAAAACGAATATGAAAACAAATATTGTCAAAAAAAGACACAAGTCGAATACGGTGTGGACATGGAACAAAAAATAGATGTTTACCGGAACCAATATACCTCTTGAATAAATAAAAGAAACTAAAGCAGACCAGTAAATTGGTCAAAATTCTAAGATAAAATAGAATATAAGGAGATATCATGATTACATAATATAGTGTGCATAAATTTTTACTAGAATGAGTACTTGTTTGTTTCACAAAGCACCGCATAGTAAAAAACAGAATATTCCGTACTGCCGGAAACAGAATTTCCGTTTTTGTTGTCGTTCCGCCGAAATACGCTGTTATGTGTCCACTCAGCATAAAAGTTTCCATTTACATTCTGTAAAATTCCGTTCCCTTCTCCGTATTTCCATTACGTTTCCGCTTTTCCACGGAAAGGTCGAAAAGTTTCCGCTCCGTTTTCATCCCTATCTCTATGTGTGTCTTCGCCTTTTTGAATTAACCAAACTTGTTATCTCAATATATGATAATGTTTCAGTAGGTTGGATGACTTCGTAACCTAGATGGCTAGAAGAAAGATTAAATCCGGCTCCATCTATAAGGAAAGAGCAGCAGCGACACCGCTACAATTCACATGGCATAAAACATTGGTTCTTTTTTGTTATAATCTGACCGTTTATTGCGATGATGACTTAATCTGACATGGAGGCAGGAAACACTCGGAAGTTTAGCTTGGATGATAATCAGAAAGTGTCTGTGGCTCCCTTGTGTCAGTGCTCTCTCCAATTTTTTAAAATGGGATATCATATTTACAAAAACAAATCTTAAATAATTCAAGACGTAGCGAATGATATATTCTACTAGCATGGAAAAGTGCAATGTTAAATTACTCCCTCCGTTCTGAATTAATTGGCTCAGATTTAGTACAACTTAAACTAAATCTGAGTCAATTAATTTAGAATGAAAAGAGTAGTATTATAGACTTCACCAAAATGAAAAAATCTATTAAATTTAGAGATCTGAAAGAAAAAATGCATACTTAGATCCATTGTAGGTAATAATATAAATAATTTTGCATTGAAATTTCCATTGTAGGATATATCATTGGCTTGATATTTTCAGAAATTTTGAATCTTATAATTTTAATTTTTTTGAACGGAGGGAGTATTGAGCTCGGGAGTAAGAAATCTCCACTCTGATAAAACTACTCTTTCTATGGAAACAAACACGAGTGAACTAAGCATAACTCGTGTTTTAGTATATGGAGATGCAATTCTTCAGATAATATTGATCCTATTTATTCAATACATTGAAGAGGAATATCAAATATTTTTTCCATCTCAACTCAGTCGCTCTGACTAAATATCATGGAATCGATTTAAATGATCAAGATGAAAATATAGAGATAGGTGATGTCGTGATGATGGCTTAATCTGGGCTTAAACGTCCACCCTACTAACTGAGATTAACCGAGGGCTAAATTGGGCGAAGAAGAGATATTTGAGAAACTTCTGCAAGAGAAGTAAGCTCTGCTCAAGAATTTGGAAAGGTCACAAAAAACGCCGGAAAAAATGTCAAATTTTAGCATTTCTCTTAACTACAAAACTCAGTTAAAAGTTTGAAACTGTAAAATAAAATAAAATTACGGGTGCTATATATAGTTGCTACGTATTTTTGTTGTACCTGGCTGGAAAAATCCCAAGGCGAACTTGCCACCCTTGGACACCAGTGGCCTGTGGCTGCCGGACAGCGGCCGGTCGACGGTGAAGGTATCGACGGCGCCGGCGCGTAACAGTACGGCTCCTTGCAGAGCAACAAATGCCATGGCGAACAGAACGGGAACGAGTGCAGGTAAGATGTGTGCCCCTAACCCCGCCATTGCTGGCTAGCTAGCTAGTTGGCTCCAAGAGATAAGAACTAGCATACGATACACGAGCTGTTTTATATAGCAGAAGTGCAGGACGAAAACGATGGAGATGCACGCGCACTGAGGTCCCAGAGAGTCAAAGAATTACGACGCGACGCGGGATGCGTACGTACGGAGTGGACTCATCGAGTCGCATATAGCTGTTTTCGCTTGTGATCGTGTGGAAGAGAATACGGGGAATCTCTTCTCTGAAAATACCTTTGAACGTGTTCTGTGAAGTGTAGGAGCAGTTTAAGAACAGTGAGTGGCAGCTGGCTCTTTCTCAACCTCTCCCGCACGAAATGTCACCCGACCTTAGCCTGCTCCGGAACCTGCCGGTGCTTGACCTCCTCGAAGTTCTCTTCCGGCTGGTCTCACACATTTGTGTACCGAAACACATCTACTGACTACTAGTGTCTCTAGTGTTTTTTTTAAGATTAATCTACAAGTTTGCGCTTGACAATAGGAAGGTGATAGGGTGCGACAACGATGGCTTGTCGATCAATCGCCCTAGGCCGCCCAGGTCCGTATCACAGGTTGGGTTCCCATTTCGAAAACAAAGTTACATAACCTCACCTCCAGTACGTTGGCAGCTGAACCCAAAATAACGTAGATAGTCATTCAAAAAAAAACGTAAGATACCCTAACGATTGTAGCAACACGAAGGTTAAGTTAAGCAGACCCAAAAATGGTAGAGCCTGCACTCCCGAGTAATTTATAGCACATGTCATCTATCCTAGTGCATCACGTGAGAGTAAAAAAAATGGAACAACTCTAGCACAACTGAGAGTGTGCAAACTAGCACATGTCCAGGCAGGACCCCGCTGCTGGTGACGTCAGTGTGGCGTCAGTGGGGGTCCACCTGTCAGCCTCTTCTCTGTTTTTTTAAAGCAAAATGATTAGTTTTTTAATTAAATATCTTCAAATATAAGCATCAGAAAAATATGAAAAAAAATCAAAATGACCACAAAAATTTTCCCTACCCACTTATGGCACAAAACAACACATTTGAAAAGTTTCAAATTTGACTAAATTTAGACAAAAAACAACAAAAGGTTAACTACTGAAAATTAATATCTTTAAATATAATCAACACAAAAAATATGAAACAATGACCAGATTGATCACAAGAGAAATAATTACTTATATCCCATTGCAACACCATTTTAAATTATCAATTTGGTGACGATTTAGAGACAATCAACAAAATGTTAACTACGGAAAATTAATACCTTTCAACATATCCACCAAAGAAAATATGAAAAGAAAATCCAAATGATAACTTCAAAATGTTCATACTACTTAAAATTAATATCTTTAAGTCTGATCAGCAAAAAAATATGAAAAATGACCATATTGATCACAAGAAAAATAATATCTTCAAATACAATCAACACAAAAAATATGAAACAATGACCAAATCAATCACGAGGAAAATAATTAATTATGTCCCACTGCAACACCGTTTTAAAGTTTCAATTTGGTGACACTTTAGAGAGAATCAACAAAAGGTTAACTACGGATGTCCACCAAAGAAAATATGAAACAAATCCAAATGATAACTTCAAAATGTTCAAACTACTTAAAATTAACATCTTTAAATATGATCAACACAAAAATATGAAAAATGACCAAATTGATTGTCGGAGTATCGGCATAGTTGATAGGAGACGGGGTCCTCTAGCCTTTGGATGGATGTGGGGAAGAAGGTTGGAGTCGTCGAGGTCGGGATTGAACACGGCGAGGTTACCCAGCTTCAGATCTCGCAGCGGTGGCGAGACCCTACGTGCTGCTATAATTCACTATAAGGCAATAGCCGTGAACATGTTACAATGTATATTGGAGCGTGCCCTAAAGGCTTCCCGGTGGCCGGCTTATATAGGCGGTCAGACCCCAAGATACAAGGTAAGTACTTGTCCGACAAATAAACAGAGTACTAGACCTAGCCGGCTTAGTTGCCGCCTTTTGTCTTGGGCTTGGTGGCTTGATGGGCTTCGGCCTTCCTTCTTCCTTGGACTGTCCGCCTACTTCCTTGTACGTCAGCTATCTGGGCCGCCCGGCAGGCATCAGCCTTACCACCCTTGGGCCACCCTGGACTAGCCGGATTGGTCCATGTCAGAGATACCCCCACTTGGTATATCCCCAACATTAGCCCCAGAAAGGTTGAAGTTCTCCAGGCGCTGGCTTCTTCTTGATCTTCATTCTTCAATGTTGGCGGCTGCAGGACTTGAACCATTCTAAAAATAACGGGGAACGTGCAACATAATGTTGACACACGACCGCCTTTATCCGACATGGGAAAGACAGCTTAGTTGAACTTGCCGGATAGCTTCCTATGAAAGCCTGATCCTTGGCGGCAAGTCAAACTCATGGTTGACGGATGACGTCATTTGGTCCACGACAGTTTGAAACCAAACGGAACGAAATCATGTCATGATTGCAAATCGCGGAAAAAGAGGAGCCTCCACTCCCGAATATTTTATAGCACATGTCATCTTTCCTAGTGCAATCACGTGAGAGCAAAAAAAAGAGTGTGCAAACTAGCACATGTCCAGGGACCCCGCTGCTGGTGACGTCAGTGTGGCGTCACCGGGGGCCCCACCTGTCAGCCTCTTCTCTGTTTCTTTACAAAAAAGGCAAAATGATTAAAAATAATAATTAAACATCTTCAAATATAAGCATCAGAAAAATATGAAAATATTCAAAATGACCACAAATAATTTCCCTACCTACTTATGGCACGAAACAACACATTTGAAAAGTTTCAAATTGGACTAAATTTAGACAAAAAAACAACAAAAGGTTTAAATATAATCAACACAAAAAATATGAAACAATGACCAGATTGATCACAAGAGAAATAATTACTTATATCCCTTTGCAACACTGTTTTAAATTATCAATTTGGTGACGATTTAGAGACAATCAACAAAATGTTAACTACGGATAATTAATACCTTTCAACATATCCACCAAAGAAATATGAAAAGAAAAATCGAATGATAACTTCAAAATGTTCAAACTACTTGAAATTAATATATTGACATATGATCAGCACAAAAATATGAAAAATGACCAAATTGATCACAAGAAAAATAATTACTTACGGCCCACTTCAACACCGTTTTAAAGTTTCAATTTGGTGTCAATTTAGAGAAAAACTACAAAAGGTTAACTACGTATAATTAGTATCTTTCAAAATATCCATCAAAGAAAGGATGGAAAAAACCCAAATGATAACTTCAAAATGTTCAGACTACTTGATTCAAATCTTATTTACTAGATGGAATTTTCTTTATCTCACGGGCGCGGCATGGCCCCGTTTAGCTCCATTTTTTGAAATACAGTTTGCATTTTCTTCAGCTACTTACAAACACCCTTGAATGCTAAAAATTAAACGGAACAATGCTACGCTACAGCTTCCAACAGCATCCCATCACTCATACTTACATATTTAAACAAGTAGTGACAACACTTTATCACAACTTACAACAACATCCACATCACTCATGATTTATATATTTATTCAAGTAGTACAGTAAGCTTGCCCACTGAAAACTTAACCTGAACGACAACCTACGCACCTATACGTAGCATAGCTCCTTTATTTAAATATAGACATACTATTACATAACTATATTCAAAACTCAAACTCTATGTCTGGCATGTCGTTTTCCACTAGATCTTTATTGTCCATCAGAGAGTGATGAACCTTCGCACTATATAATCATCCTGCTTCTTCTAAACAAAAAAAATTCCCATAAATACCAGAAGCATGCTCTTCACGTTGTGCTATTGCAAACACAGAAACACCGTTACTACCCTTTCTCACATCAAACAAACTTCTGAAAACGAAGTAAGATGAGAGAACATCACGAACAATCTGCTCTAAATCTGTGTCACCTTCTTTTAACCAAAACTGAGCAACATCATGTTCTGGGGGCAGCAACTCATCGACGTCCTTCCTCGAGCATACCGACAAATCCGACCAGAACTGACGATCCCTCGAGCATCTCGACAAATCTGACCAGACTTGGAGATTCTTCGACATCTAAATTTCTAAACGATCACACTGAATATCCCACCTCTATTGAGAGCCCTTCTTTCGTGTACTATTGCCTTACACTACCGCCCGCTTTATATAGCACCAAGAGCAGCATCCCTATCTATAACACCACATCATGCAGTCAGACACGTATCCTAGATAAAAAAACTACGTGCCTGCAGCTAACACTCACACCTGTAAAGCATGCATTCAGACACGTATCCTAAACAACAAAACTATGTGCCTGCAGCTAACACTCATACATACAACTCAACAAAAAAAACTCACACGATTTAAAACAAAAAAAAATTAAACAAAAAACAGTACATAAACATAGTATCCTTTACTAGAGAAGAACATACAAATATTTCCGACAAAAAATCTAAACAGACTTATTGACAATTCTTACAAGAAAATCTTATAAAATAAATGTAACTTAGCTAGCCAAAATATGTTCTCTATGTATGAATTTACCATGAATATTACCTATTGTTCCCCGTAGCAAGTATTACATATATTATACTTGTGGAATTAATAACATTCTTCTAAAACCTAATGTAATCAACAATTTACAGCTTAAGAAAATACACAGCTGCTCTAAAATTCAATTATCCCTACAATCAAATAATCGACACAACGAAGCAATACATGCGAAAGGATGCGACGTCACCTAATTCCCCTAGTTAATGATTATGATCATCTGACTGCGTTTCAGCGAGCACACTGCACACGCAACAAAACGCCGGCGATACCACACAACCACAAACTGAAAAAACGGACTCGGTTTCGATATGACCAAAGGTATTGTGAATAGAAGAGGGTTGTGAATAAATGGATCAAAGGTATTGTATCGGTTTGTACAAACCAGAACCAGGAAGTACTACATTTCAACCGATAACCCTAGAAGGAAAATAGCAGCACCAAGCACACAAATCACATGAAATGCGCAATGTTGGCAAATTCATCAGTTAAGGACATTTTAGTAGCATCAGACATCACATAAACTACAGACCATCTATCTGACTTGCCTCTGTAGAACATCGTACTGTTTCGATACTCTGCTCTCTCCTTGCTGGACCAGAAAACTCTTCGTCTAGACAATACATATGCCAAGAATTCGTAATCTAAATAAGTGCCTTGCCTACTGATAGATAATGTGCGGAAAATGGTAGTCTGTGCTTAGTTTAGCAAAACACATGGCAATGCTGACCGGAACATGTCAGCTATAGCTAGCGCCTTGATCAGCTTCTTCAACAATCAAAAGGATCGGTCTTGGAGAGATCGGATGCTACGCGGAAGCTCCACGCACTGCCTCCCTTGCGCACCAAGATCATGAATTTCGGGTCAGTGGTTGCACGCTTGCCACTGCAAGCCAGAGGTTTGAGCTTGGCGACCACCACCTCTTCCTTTGAAGCATCTGCCAACACGACAACCATCTTTTGCAGCAGCTGTGCTCTCTCCATGATGAACCTGAGGAATGCGAGCTCACTGCGGTACCCACGGAAGTCCTTGAACACCACCTTCTTGATGTGTGAGTGCAGGCATCGGAGGGGGGCAACATCTTGCCAGAACTTGAAATTCAGCTTGCCAGTAGGCTCATGATCAGATTCAGCAGACTGCACAATCAGCATTTAAACAGTTGCGGGACACAATCATCAGATACTAATATAAAGCCTAGAGAGTAGAGACGGTGTAAAATGGTGATGAGGAGACTGGCCACTGGGAGTGGAAATCTCACCATGACGTGCAGTGTCTCGACATTGGGAAAGCATTTGAGGAAGGTAGGCAGCACCTTGGCCTCCCTGTGCATTCCAAATCGCACCCGTAAGGCCAGGATCTTAACACTTGGAACGGTGGTGGTGGGGCTTGCCTTTGTCCCGAGCTACAGATGTTATGCAATTCAACATCAATCATAATGGCATGGATCACTAAATATGTGCATATGGAGTAGTAAGTAGGAATTATAAACATGGCAAGTTGAGTGTAGAAAAATTAAGCTTGCTAGACGGACCTCGATGACAGTCTTGCCGATCTGGAGCACATGGATGCTTGCCTCCAGGTAGCCGAGCACCTTGAGCGCCGGCACGTGGCCAATCTTGACAGTGGTTCGGAAGCCCTTGTTGAGGTGCTGCTGGGCACCAGGGCAGTCGCTCCACAGGATGAGGCGCTCGAGACGCGGGGTGACGACCACGTCGAGCTCATCCGCGATGGACATCCAGAAGAGCACACAGCGGAGGCTGCGGCTGCCGACGCGGACGTTGCTCGGTGTGTGGTAGTTGAGGATGAGCGCGAGCTTCTCCAGCACAGGGCTGCACTGGAGTAGGCGTTCGAGATCATTGGCCTTGATGTCCGTGCGGCAGAAGCCGAGCTCGAGGAGGTGGGGGAAGACGTCCGCGCCGCGGGAAAGGTGATCCGTGTCCGGAAACTTGTCCCAGAGGCCGAGATAGAGGCGGCGGAGGGAGGCGACGCGGAGGACCTCGGCTGGGAGGGTGCACTTGAAGTTGAAGGGCCAGTTGGGGAACTTGAGGAGGACGAGCTCCTCGACGGCCTTGGCGGCGAAGAGGTGGAGCCAGCGCGCGAGCATACTGCCGTCGCGGGCGGCCGCGTAGTTGCAGACCGTGGTGAGGTGCACGCAGCGGAAGGGTCCCTGGTGTCCAGAGAAGATGCGGGAGACGGTATCTGTGAGGCCGCGCCAGTTGATTAGGCCGTCGCCGCCGGCGGCGTAGTCATGGAAGATGTCGATGTCCTCGAGGAGGAGGGGCGTGGATGAGCGTAGGCGACGCCAGCGCGGGGATATCGCCGCGGTGCAAGCGGCGTCCTTGACGGGGAGGCGGGAGACGATTTCGGAGAGCAGCGTGTCGGGGAGGCGGCTGATGCGGTCCTCGCCGCTGCCGCCGGGGAAGTGATAGGAGAAGTCGGCGGAGAGGCAGCCTTCAGAAGCGGAGGATGGGGCGGCGGGGATGCAGGAGGAGATGGCCTTCATGATGCCTTCCATGGTGGCAGCCATCGTCGCCGGAAGAGACGAAAGGAGGAGGTTTTCGGGAGTGGTGGTGGCCTGGTGCTGGTGGGGGGAGAGCAGTGGGCGTGGGTGGAGGTAAACAAGGTAGGGTGTAGGGTTTGATCGCCTCGCCTGCTGCCTGCTGGGCCGAATATCCCGGAGCGAGTATCTCCTGGGCCCAACACACGATTTCTCTATTATCTGTCGGAAATACGGGCACCAAAGTATTTTTTTTAATAAATAAATGGATGCCACAACTAGCAGACGAGAGTAAGCCGAGATGTCTTAATCTTGCTCTACATCTAAAATGACTGCTCTAAGATGCACAACTTGTTTTTTTTCTAAACATGGTAAAATCTTAACCCTGTTTCGTTAACTAGATGGTATCCCACGCGTTGCTGCGGGATTGTAACAAAAGTTCGTGGGAGTTTTTTCCCTTCCTCCTCCTTCCTCCCGTGAGTGAGCCGCCTGAGAGTCAACCTCCGCGCCCCAGCCCCTCTCTCCCCCGTCTCCAGCGGCCCGGCCGCCTGGAGATGGGATGGGAGAGTGGGCTGGCTTCCGTAGTTCCTTTTAGGGTTAGAGTAGGTTTTCCCTTTGTGGAGTTGGGCGATTTGCCCTGTTGCTGCAGAAGATTTCCGGCGCGTGCAAGCCGTGTCGGACATGGGCGAGGTTCCTCTGCCTGAGGCGCTCGAGGTGGGCGGCAGGGAGGCATGGATCTGGCCTCTGCACCCTAAATAAGCTTGCTTGGATGCGGATCGAGACGGCGGCGCCGTCCCCACCTCCTCTCTTTCACGGGCATGGCGCCTGGGGAAGGTGAACGGATAGACGTCGCCTAGAGAGGGGGGGTGAATAGGCGATTTAAAACTTTTTCCGAGGAGCCGGAATATCCGGTCTAAGAATGACCCAAAAATTCCGGTATGCTTGATAAAGGCGGAATAAAACTAGAGGTTTACTTTAACAAGCATACAACCTAGATATAAATACTAGGCTCACCTATGTGCATCAACAACTTATGCTAAGCAATATAAGTAACAAGGTGATAGCAAGATATATGACTTCAAGCATGAAGGCTATCACAATGTAAAGTGCATAAGTAAAGAGCTCGGGTATAGAAATAACCGAGGCACGCGGAGACGAGGATGTATTCCCGAGTTCCACCCAAAGGGTGTACGTCTCGTTTGGAGAGGTGTGCGCAACCAGAACAGGTTAGCCGCAACGCCACAAAGGCTCACCTTCTTCTCCTGATGAACTCAACCACAAAAGGTTGCGAGTTCACCTTCCACTATTGATCTCCTTTGGGGCGGAGACCGAATCCCGTACAACTCTTGAGGCACACACCCACAACTTAATTGGGGGCTCCCAAGTCTTGAGGCACACACCCACAACTTAATTGGGGGCTCTCAAGTGATCACAAAAGGTCTTGGCCACAAAAGGCGTCTAGGGTCCAAAGACCAAAGAGTAACAAACTCACAAGTATCACCACCACGAATCCTCGTGGAGGGCTCAAACCGATGCAAAAGCACTGGCAAGAGCACACAAAGTGCTCAAGTCCTTCACTCTCAAATTCCAACACAACAACAAATGTTTATGGCGGAATAAGAGAGGAAGAACAAAGGAAACCACCAAGGAGTCAAATCCTTCACTCCCAAATCCCACCAAAAGCAACTAATGCTTATGGGGGGAGAAGAGAGAAAGAACAAAGAGAAGAACCACAAAGGAACTCCAAGAACTAGATCCACTAGGTTCCCCTCACTTAGAGGAGAGATTGATTGGTAGGATTGTAGATCTAGATCTCCTCTCAACTTTCCCTAAAGAATATGGAAGATTCAATGGAGGGATTGAGAGGGAAGTGAGCTTTCCAAGGTCAACAATGGAGTAGGAGAGAGGGGAAAAACGTGATGCCTTCGATTAGCTGGGGAAGAAGAAGGGGAGGGGTATAAATACCTCTCCAGGAAATATAGCCGTTGGCTGTTTCGACACTCGGAAATTCCGGTATAAGTGAGACTCGGAAATTCCGGTCAACCGGAAATTCCGAGTCCATGAAATTTCTGAGGTGAAAATCCGGCTGGAGTCAGAACCAAAACCAAACTTTTCCTTAGCCGTTTCTGGAGGACTTTTCTGGGTGCACTCGGAAATTCCGGTATATGGAAATTTCCGACTGGAGTCAGAACCCTTTTTCTCCTTTCCTTAGCCGTTTTCTTGGATGAGCTGGGGAACCGGAAATTCCGGTATAGAGGAATATCCGACCCCAATATTCCGAATCAGCAAAACACCGAAACAAAAACTGCTATAACTTTTGCAAATGAACTCCAAATAAGGTGAGACCAATTTTGTTGGAAATATGGCATCCCATAAATAGAGTAAAATTACCACACATGGCAAGGTGTGGGACTTTCCTCATGGTAGAACCGACAATATTTCCGCCACCGAAAAACGCAACAAGTTGTCCAAAGTAAAACCGATTTCGATAAACAAGAGCTTGACATGGAGATGAACCAAGCTCTAACTCCTCACCAACATAAAAGCCAAATAAGAACCAAGAAATATGATATGCCAAGTATGCAAAGGTTTGAGCTCTCCACAACGATGCGATCAAGTTAATAACTTGAGAGCCCCTCTTGATAGTACGCCTATCTATCCTATAGCCCTATCAAGATCATACCTTTGCCTTGAGCATTCCACTTGAGTTGGATGATGACTATCTTGATCTCTTCAAGTGGTTCATCTTTCCTTGATTGCGCGTCCAAGCACATGCTTGATGAAGACTTCTCCAAATACTCCCCCATGCTCACAATGGGAGAGTCTCGCTTAGCTTCATCTTCATATATCCATTGCAAGCACCAAGCATAGGATCTCTTCAAGAAGCTTCTCTTGGTCTTGGTCTTGCACATCTCACCTTGATGACGATCACCACAAGACGTCATCCTCCATGAGCTATATGAAATCTTCATTTGATGCAAGCTCATGGGAAGATACCTAACCTCATATAAAGATACCACACACACATATATCATGGGTTAGTTCACAAAGCTATGCGGACAAGTGTTTACCATCCCAAGAGATACATGATCGCTCTTGGTATATCTTGTAGCTTTGTGTGTTGATCAACATCTTGATCAACCTTGTATCTTCCAACATTTCTTCACTAATATGATGTCTTGAATCCTTCAAGACATACTTACAATATGCTCCACTCAACACATAAGCTTCAAGAGTCCAACACATGAACTCCACAATTCCATGGACATGATCTATAATGATATCTCAATGCAAACATTAGTGCATAGAGATTGTCATTCAATTACCAAAACCACACATGAGGGAAAATGCTCTTTCAGAAGGGTGGTCGCTGGGGAGAAGAAGCTGGTTCGTCTTTGCAGCCCTGCTCACCGCTTGCTTTGGCTGCCTCCGAGCAGCGGCCAAATCTTTAGGAGGTCACCTTCTGGCATTCTTCCATGGTGGACGGTGTGGTGGGGTGGCGGATCTGGTGGTGTGTGCCCGCATAAGCTCGAAGGCTGGCGTCTGCTGATGTTGGGCCGATGCTCGTGGTTTCTCTCTCTGGTCGGCCTCGGTGGCGAGGGGAGGAAGGTGAACGGGAATCCGGCACCTAGAGGGGGGGGGGGTGAATAGGTGCTATTACAAATTTTAGGTCTTTTCAACTTTAGGCTCAACACAAAGGTAAATTCTCTAGATATGCAACTACAGTGAATTTACCTAAATGAGAAACTAAGCAATAATAAGATAAGCAAGTAAGGGAGCAAAGGTAAAGAGAACCAAGTGAAGCACGCGGAGACGAAGATGTAATCCCGAGTTCCACCCAAGGGTGTACGTCTCGTTTGGAGAGGTGTGCGCTACCACAACAGGTTAGCCGCAACGCCACAAAGGCTCACCTTCTTCTCCGATGAACTCAACCACAAAGGTTTCGAGTCCACCTTCCACTATTGATCCTCTTTTAGGGCGGAGATCGAATCCCTTACAAACGCTTGAGGCACACACCCACAACTGAATTGGGGGCTCCCAAGAAGACCACAAAAGGTCAAGAACCACAAAAGGTCAAGGTAACACCAAGAGTACAACAATGGTGAACTAGGTTTTCCCACCGGAAACCCTAACCACGAAATCCCCAAGTGAATGGGGGAGAAATGCAAATCCCTTCGGTGAGGATGTAGATCCGGGCCTTCTCCTCCAATCCTCCAAAGATCAATGAATTTGGGTGGGGGGATTGGGAGATCTTGATGATTTGAGCTTTCAAGAATGGTAGGAGAGAGAAAATCTGAGAGCTGAATGTTCTTGAGTGAGTGAGGGGGTATTTATACTCCCCCTCAAAATCTGGCCGTTGGCTGTCTTGGGCACCCGGAAATTCCGGTTTAAGTAACACCGGAAATTCCGGTCACCCGGAATATCCGGGCCTTTGAAAATATCCGAGCTGAATTTCCGGTTGAGATCAGAACCAATTCTGAACTTGACTTAGCCGATTTTCTGAGGTTGACTCGGAATATCCGAGTCCTTGAAATTTCCGAGCTGAATTTCCGATTGGAGTCAGTGCCACTTCTGAATCTTGACTTAGCCAATTTTCCTGGGGTTGACTCGGAATATCTGGGTTGGTGAACCGGAATATCCGGGTCCTTAAAATTTCCGAGCTGATTTTCCGATTGGAGTCAGTACCACTTCTGAATCTTGACTTAGCCAATTTTCCTGAGGTTGACTCGAAATATCCGGGTTGGGAACCGGAATATCCGAGTCCTTGAAATTTCCGAGTTGATTTTCCGATTGAAGTCAGTAGTACTTCTGAACTTGACTTAGCCAATTTTCTGGGGATGACCCGGAATATCCGAGTTGGGGAACCGGAATATCCGGGTCTTGGAAGAATTCCAGAAACTCTTTTTCTCTACAATTTGGCTTTAGGATTTGTGATATGAGTTTCACCCAAACTGAAATACTTAGCAATAGGATTAGTATATCGTTGGTATTGTTAACTAACACACAAAACACTAGGGATTAAGAAATGTTCTTTCAATCTCCCCCTTTTTGGTGTTAGATGACAATACCAAGATTTGCATAGAAACAAAACACAATATCATGTTTTTGGGAGAAAATGGCTCCCCCTAAATAAATGCAAGTATGCAACACAAAATAACAAAGGATAGGAGCAATTTTATAACAACAACCACAAGATATCACAAAGAAGACACGAGACAAAATGTAAGATTATGGAAGCAATTGAGACTAGATAGATTTTCATACCTTGTGTATATAGAATATGAAGAGAATACCAACACAATCAATTCGAAGTCTCAACCATAATATAAAGATAACATCAACCATTGTCTCAATACAAAGTTATCACACATGAAATAAAGAGAGTTTCACAAGCGCAAATAAATGGACACAAGCGCAAATAAATGATAAACGCAAAAGCTTGTGCCCGACCCTTGCAAATCCCCGAAGAAGTCCTAGTAGAGCAACTTCTCCCCCTTTGGCATCGAAACGCTAAAAAGGAAGAAGAGCGATGCTACGTCCCCATGGAAGTCTTCAGTCCGAGGGGTACTCCTCATCATCCTCATCACCAGCATCCTCATCATCATCATCATCCTCTTCATACTCCTCAGACTCGGCCTCCTCATCATCATCTTCCCCCTCATCATCATAGTCATAGCCAGTGGTGTACGAGCTGCCGCCAAGGTCCTGGTCAATCAGTGTCCACGGAGCCAAGGAACCCTGGTTCCACTGAGCAAAGGACAGGGGCTCAGACAGAGCAGCAGGAGCAGGAGAGCCATAAGCATGGTGAAGGATCAAGTCTTGCTTGTAATCCAGCTGACGGCGATCCTTGTAGGCGTTGTATTGCTCTTTGCGGATGTCCACATTCATGCAAAGGATGTTGCGCTGGAACCAGTTCAGCTTCTTGACATGCGCATGAGTGGTAGGAACATGAGTAGAGGTAGCAGCAGTCCTCCTAGCATCACCCATGAAAGATCCACCTGTAGCTGATGTAGTCGAAGGCCTAGGAGGGGGCTTGACCACAGTCTTCTTCACATAGAGCTTCTTGAAGTCATGTGGCACCAAATCACTGCTGCTGAAGTTGTAGTCAGGTAACTTAAACTGGAGGAGCTTCATTATGTAAGGAGCATAAGGTATGGAGACCTTGGTGGTCATAGCTTCACACATCTCATTGTAGATGTAATCCATCACATCTACTCTCCAGTCAGTATCAGAACCCGATTCCTCCACAATGCGGTTGGCGTGAAGGAGCAGGTTGCAGAGAGGGGTAACCACGTTGTCGTTGTTGCCACCACTCGGTGCAATGTTCTCACGCAGGATGCGCACAAGAACATCATACAAAGGGAGCAAGTCACGAGTGAATCCAGGGGTGACTCCCACACCATATAAGTGAGTTGTCTCCTTCTTGTTGAGCTTGTAGGGGGTGTGCATGCGAGTGCCTTGGGGATTGTCACCATCAAACCTGTAGCCCAGTACCTTGGCAAACTCCTCGAAGTTGGACTCACAGTATGATTCCCCAGTCATCCACTTCATGGTCTTCTTCGAGTCACCCTTGATCACTAGGGTGGCGAAGAACTGCATTACAAACTGCGCGTTTTAGGCACAACGGATGAGCGCCAACCTCTCCAAACCCATGGTCTTGACAACGTGAATGGCCTCAGCAAATGCGGTTTTCTTCTGCAGAGATGCAAAGTCAAACGGGTGCATGGGTCGAATGGGCTTCGACACTGAGAGATAAAGATCCACAAATATGTGCTCTTGCGCTTGGCACCAAAAGCTGCGATCATCGAGAGAGTTGTCTCTTGCGCTGAGGTACCAGTCCCCCTGCCTCAGCTGAGAGTAATCCACATAATTCATCTTGGAGTAGTCCTGACGTTGGGGACTAGGGACATTCTTTCTCTTCTTGGATGCGGGCTTGCTGGCAACAGCTTTCTTCTTCCTCTGAGTTGCAGGGGCCTTTCCCTTGTTGACTGGTTGCTTGTGGACAGGTGCTCTACCTGTGTTCCTTGATCCCCCTACGGACGGACTTCCACCTGAACCTGTGAATTTGAGCATAGAGGGTAGCATAAGGTAAGTGCACGCAAGTCAGGAGATAATATACACATTAGATAGGCATTTGATGAATCATATGTAGTTAAACATGAGTTAATCTTAAAACTGCAGTGTTTGACTCGGAATATCCGGTACAGACATGACCGGAAATTCCGGGGGACCGGAAATTCCGAGTCAATCTGAACCGGATATTCCGAGTCAGACAGAAACTGCAGATCTGAGCTTGACTCGGTCTGAAACTAGATCGATCCAACATAATGCAAAACTAATGTATGTAGAAGGCAGGGAATAGTCCTAGGAACAATCTCTACCAAGCAACATTGAAACAAATAACTCCACATCAAGATCCAAGTGCAAGCACATACGGAAGAAGAAAAGTGAAGTTACCCTCATCCATTGAGGCCATTGCTTGGAGGAGTGAGTTCCCGGGGCGGAGGAGGAGCAGATCCGGCCGAGAAAGAGGTTCCCCGGCGGTCGGAGTGCTCCGGAGGGACTTGGGAACAGCAGGGGCGGCGGCTGGAGGAGAGGGAGGTCGGGGGTGGAAGAAGGGCACTAATGAGCCCTTCACCCCGAGCCTGCCCTTATATTTCTGGACAAACTGCCAGACCGGATATTCCGGGTGTAACTTACACCGGATATTCCGAGTCACCGGATATTCCGGTTCAAAATGAACCGGATATTCCGACCTGCTGAACCAAAATCCCAGTTTTCAAAAGGATGACTTGTGTGCAATAGATAGAAATGTTTTCAGGGGAAAGTAGGCTTGGGATAGATTTCCGAACTGATATTGGTACACCATACTCAACTCACAACAACCAAATCGAACCAAAAGAGACAAGTTGAGTAGGTTTCCCACATGCATGAAAAGGAGGGCAAATAGCAACAAAAAGCTCCAAATAAAATCAACTCTTCAAGGAGAAGAGGTCGGTGGCCGAGCCCACCATGTAGGATTGTATGGCATGTTACCGCGAAGATGTATCTTGGGTACATAATCAATACTCGTCGTTTTAGCTCATTAGTCACAAGAATGAATATAGAGATAAAAGAACACTTGCTATCGGCATAATGGGGGGAGGGATGGTCCAACGTATTAGGACCGCACTCCCCCTATTTCCATGCCTACATCTAAACTAGATAAGATGCAATTACGCCCAAGGTGAGTGTGCAAGCGATCAAGCCAAGGACCTCGAATCAATGATATTAAGCTCATTCCTCAAAAAGCAAAACCTTCCTTCCTCAAGGGGCTTCGTGAAGATATCCGCCAATTGATCCCTTGTGCCCACATATGATAACTCAATGTCTCCACGGGCCACATGATCTCTTATGAAATGATGGCGGATCTCAATATGCTTGGTTCTTGAATGTTGCACCGGGTTGTAGGCAATCTTGATGGCACTTTCGTTGTCACATAAAAGAGGCACTTTGTCGCAATCGACTCCGTACGCCTTTAAAGTTTGCCTCATCCATAGCAACTGAGTGCAACAACTAGCGGCTGCAACATATTCGGCTTCGGCGGTGGAGAGAGATATGCAATTTTGTTTCTTAGAAGACCAACTCACCAAGGACCTCCGAATAAATTGACAAGCACCGGAGGTTGACTTCCTATCATCATGATCTCCCGCCCAATCGGAATCCGTGAATCCACATAATGAGAAATTTGCATCCTTGGGATACCACAATCCATAAGTTGGGGTATAAGCCAAATATCGAAAGATTCTCTTGACCGCCACATCATGGCTTTCTTTAGGAGCCGCTTGATATCTTGCACACACTCCTACGGCTAGCACTATATCCGGTCTAGATGCACAAAGGTAGAGGAGAGATCCAATCATGGAGCGGTATACCTTTTGATCCACATCCTTACCCTTCGGGTTGAGCTCAAGGTGGCATTTGGTTTGCATTGGAGTAGAGGCACCCTTGAGATCAAGCAACTCGTACTTCTTGAGCATGTCTTGAATGTACTTTGCTTGGTTGATGAACGTTCCTTCCCTCAATTGTTTGATCTCAAATCCGAGGAAGAACTTCATCTCGCCCATCATAGACATCTCAAACCTGTCAGTCATAAGCTTAGAGAATTCTTCGTTAAATGCTTTGTTAGTCGATCCAAATATAATGTCATCCACATATAATTGACAAATAAAAAGCTCCCCATTAACTTTATTAGTGAAAAGTGTGGGGTCGATTTCCCCAACTTGGAATCCACGGTCTACAAGTAGTTCTCTAAGGTGCTCGTACCACGCTCGTGGGGCTTGTTTAAGGCCATAGAGTGCCTTATCCAACTTGTAGACATGGTTCGGATACTTGAGGTCCTCGAACCCCGGTGGTTGCTTAAAATAAACAAGTTCATTTAGTGGACCATTTAGAAAAGCGGATTTAACATCCATTTGTTGCAACTTAAAGTTATGGTGAGAGGCATAGGCAAGAAGAATACGGATTGACTCAAGTCGAGCCACGGGCGCGTAGGTTTCTCCAAAGTCAATGCCTTCAATTTGAGAGTAACATTGAGCCACCAATCTTGCCTTGTTCCTCACCACCATGCCATGTTCATCTTGCTTGTTCTTGAATATCCACTTGGTGCCGATAACATTGCGGCAATCTTTGGGTCTTTCCACCAACTTCCACACTTTGTTGCGGTCGAAGTTGTTGATCTCTTCATGCATGGCATCAAGCCAATCTTTATCTTCAAGAGCTTCAAAGACCTTCTTGGGTTCCACCATGGAGATGTGAGCTTGATGTTCACTAAAGCTTGCGAGTTGTCTTCGGGTAGAGACCTTGCTTCTCACATCACCAAGCACCTTGTCAAGAGATAGAGCTCTTAATTCTTGTGAGGTGCCAACCCTATTCAAGCGGCGGATCTCGATTTCCCTCCGAGTGGTGGGAGGAATCGCTTGATCATCTTGATCATTCATGTCTCCGCCTTGACTGACTGGATGGCCTTGATCAACCATTGGAGTGGTGTCCATTGGTGAGGGAGAGGGTTGATCTTGGCCTTGCGAACTGCCACCGGGAATGTCAGCAGGACCGGATATTCCGGGTACAGGGACCGGATATTCCGAACCACCGGATATTCCGAGTCCATCTTGAACCGGATTTTCCGGTCGTCCGGAAATTCCAGGAGCAGCTGTAGAATCTTGTTCTTCTTCTTGGCAGGGTGCATTGGGCACGGTGTTGTCGATGGGTGTTTCTTGTGTTGGGGTGGTCACCACTTGTGAAGAACTTGGTCCTTGTTGATCAACCTCATAATAGAGTTCAACGGGGCGGTGGACTCCCAACCCCATTCTTCGGATAGCATCTTGAGGTTCATCATCACCTACACCGGAAACACCCCTTTGCTCCACGAGGGAGCCGTCATTCTCCTCGAACACCACACTACAAGTTTCTATGATTATGCGCGAGGCCTTATCATAGACTCTATAAGTGTGGGATTCGGATCCGTAGCCCACAAATGTTCCTTCAAGAGACTTAGAATCAAACTTGCCCAAACGAACACCTTTGATGAGATAAAAACACTTACAACCAAATACTCGGAAGTAAGAGATATTGGGCTTGTTCCCGGTAAGCACTTCATAAGGTGTCTTCATGAGTCCTTTGCGAAAGAAGAGCCGGTTGGATGAATGGCAAGCGGTGTTGACGGCTTCGGCCCAAAAGTTGTGAGGGGACTTGAACTCCGCCATCATCGACCTTGCCATCTCAATAAGTGTGCGGTTCTTTTTTTCGGCTACACCATTTTGTTGGGGAGTATAAGCAGCGGAATATTGACGACGAATCCCTTCTTCACTAAGGAACTCGTTTAAGGTGTAGTTCTTGAACTTGGACCCATTGTCACTTCGTATCACCAAGATAGGGACATTGTGTTGACGTTGAGTTTCATTGGAGAAGTCGATGATAGTTTGTTGAGTCTCCATCTTCGTCTTGAAGAAGAAAACCCATGTGTATCTTGAATAGTCATCAACAATCACCAAGCAATATTTCTTGCCACCAAGACTAGCTTCCGGAATGGGACCAAAGAGGTCAACATGGAGAAGCTCCAAAACCCTCTTTGACGAAATGATGGTCTTGCTTGGATGGTAGATGTCATGCATTTTTCCTTCAACACACGCCCTACACATTCGATCCTTCGAGAAAGAAACATGGTCTTTTAGTCCTAGGATATGGCCACCCTTGTGGAGACTTTGCAAAGTCCTCATGTTGACATGGGCTAGTCGGCGATGCCATAGCCAACCCAAGTCCGCCTTTGCGAATAGGCACATTGTATGGGAAGTGGTGACTCCGGAGAAGTCAACCACATAGAGCCCATTCTCAATGTACCCAACGAAAGACACATTGAGAGACTTGCTCCGCAAGAGAATGACCATTTCGTTTTCGAAGACAACGGTATAACCCAAACAAGTTAAGGAATGGACGGAAATCAAGTTGAAACCTAGGGACTCGACAAGCAAGACATTCACAAGTGTGATGTCCGGTGCCACTACCACCTTGTCGAGCCCTATTACCTTAGACTTAGAATTATCACCATATGTAACGGTCATTTGATCATCATTGGGCTTCAACTCCGTTACAATATCCTTGCTTCCGGTCATATGACTAGTGCACCCACTATCAATTATCCATTTCGATCCTCCGGAAGCAAGGCCCTACACACAATCAATTCTTGGGTTTAGGTACCCATTTTGCAATGGGTGCCTTTTGGTTAGCAACAATGGTCTTTGGAACCCAAATAGCATATTCAATGTAACCATCAAAAGGACCAATGTATCTAGCATAGACATCCCAAAAATAATCAACGTATAAAGCATAGTTGGGGTTAGATATGCCCGCAAAGTCATTACGAGTGGGAGTGCCCCTTGTGGCATTTCCACTCGCAATGTCATCCTTCTTGGCTTGTGCGGACTTGGTCTTCTTCTTGATCTTCTTCTTCTCCTTAGCAACATAGCCTAGACCTTCCTTACCCTTGTGGGGCACTCGCTCATGAAGAGGAGTAGTGAGTGTCCCCTTACCTTTATCAAGAGAGGTCTTGGTCTTGATTGCCATAGAAGGAACAAACATAACCCTAGCAATATCCTTCACAACATTTGCATTAGCATTCAAAGGAGTAGAGGTGCTAGGTTTCTCAAGAGTAGATATCCGAGATTGGAGTTGATCACGAGACTTGAGAAGACGTTCGTGATCACTTGTCAACACCTTGTGAGCATTGTCAAGTGACTCGAAGTCTTCGCAAAGTCTAGCATGAGCAACTACAAGCTCGGACTTTTCATTTTGCACAATTTTACATTTAGCAAAGTAGAGATCACGATCCTTAGTGATCTTAGCAAGTTGCTCCTCGAGGAGAGCATGAGCTTCTTGTTCATCTTCGAGAGAGGATTGGAGAGACACCTTAGCGTGTGCATCCTCTCTCTCAATCTCACCTTTTAGTTCAAGCTCATCCTCAAGCTCACCTATACGACTCATGATTGAGCCAAAGTGTTTCTTTCCTTCTCCTTGCAAGTTAGTCATGAATTTATCAAAAGCAATGATCTCTTCCTTGACTTCTAAGCTCATAGCATCATCAATGGTCATGTGATATGGAGTTGGGGGATAATTGTACCTCGGATGTCTTTTCCATAAGACATCTTGCATTCTTGACGATGGGCCTCTCGTTTGGTGAGGAGAAGAGTGATGGAGGTGTGGAAGACATGGCTATTGCGGCCACTTGCGTTGGAGTATCCTCCTTGTCACTATCTTCATCATCGGTGGGATATTACTCTTGAGTCACCAAGACAATCTTTTGGTTCTTCTTGAAGAAAGGCTTCTTCATGGGCATGGGCCCCTTGCCCTTCGTCTTGGCCACGAGCCTCCCACCATGATCCTCTCTTCTCTCCCATGGGCAATCGGCAACAAAGTGGCTCTTGTCATCGCAGTTATAGCAAAGCCTCACTTTGTTGAATGGCTTTCCTCCGTTGGGGGGAAACTTCTTGTCAATCCTTGCTTTGGCCCTTCCGGGGTTCTTCCAAAAGGTTCTTGCCGCAAGACCCATGTGTTGAGTGAGAGTGCTTGAGAGAGCTTCACTAGATAGCTCGACTTGATCATCACACTCATCTTCATCCTCTTCTTCAACGGTGGCCTTCAAAGCAATTGAGGCATGCTTGTGCATCCCTATGGCTCTAGCTCTTGCATCTTGTGAAATCTTGGAGGCCACCTTGTATGCGGTCATCTCTTGCATAACTTCATTGGATGTCATCTTTGCAAAGTCATGTCTCCCTTGGAGTGTCTTCAAATCCGTGTCCTCAAAGGGCATGAGAGCGGTCACAAACTTCTTCTTGATCCAAGCATCATTGATGTACTCCGCCCCGAGGTTCTTGAAGGAGTTGGCAACCAACACCAATCTCCGGTACATGTCCTCGTGGCTTTCTCCATCCAACTTGTAGAACCCTTCCACCTCATTGCATAAGGCATCATACCGGTTCTTCTTCATGCTCTCATTCCCAACGAAGATGTCGGAAAGAGCATTCCAAACTTCCTTGGCGGTGGAGAATTGTTGAATGAGCGCCATGTCCTTCTCTCCAACGGCCATTTGGAGTTGATGAAGAGCGGTGGCGTTGAGTTGGCTATCAACCACCTCTCTTCTCGTCAAGTTGGTTGGATCATGGGGCTTGTATCCTTCTTCAATGATGCGCCAAAGCTCAATGGAGGCACTACATAGATGAGACTTCATTAGAAATACCCATTGAGAGAAATGAGTAGGTTTAAGCTTAGGAGGATCACTTCTAAAGTTTACATGAGGGTGAGGGATATGAGGGTTAGGAGAGTAATTATGGTTGACATTATGAAATTCCTCTCCTTTGGGGGTGTTAGAGGAGCTAGGTGGTTCATCCTTTTCCGCCATCCCGGGAACACTTGAGGTGGGGTGGCGGATCTGGTGGTGTGTGCCCGCATAAGCTCGAAGGCTGGCGTCTGCTGATGTTGGGCCGATGCTCGTGGTTTCTCTCTCTGGCCGGCCTCGGTGGCGAGGGGAGGAAGGTGAACGGGAATCCGACACCTAGAGGGGGGGGTGAATAGGTGCTATTACAAATTTTAGGTCTTTTCAACTTTAGGCTCAACACAAAGGTAAATTCTCTAGATATGCAACTACGGTGAATTTACCTAAATGAGAAACTAAGCAATAATAAGATAAGCAAGTAAGGGAGCAAAGGTAAAGGGAACCAAGTGAAGCACGCGGAGACGAAGATGTAATCCCGAGTTCCACCCAAGGGTGTACGTCTCGTTTGGAGAGGTGTGCGCTACCACAACAGGTTAGCCGCAACGCCACAAAGGCTCACCTTCTTCTCTGATGAACTCAACCACAAAGGTTTCGAGTCCACCTTCCACTATTGATCCCCTTTTAGGGCGGAGATCGAATCCCTTACAAACGCTTGAGGCACACACCCACAACTGAATTGGGGGCTCCCAAGAAGACCACAAAAGGTCAAGGTAACACCAAGAGTACAACAATGGTGAACTAGGTTTTCCCACCGGAAACCCTAGCCACGAAATCCCCAAGTAAATGGGGGAGAAATGCAAATCCCTTCGGTGAGGATGTAGATCCGGGCCTTCTCCTCCAATCCTCCAAAGATCAATGAATTTGGGTGGGGGGATTGGGAGATCTTGATGATTTGAGATTTCAAGAATGGTAGGAGAGAGAAAATCTGAGAGCTGAATGTTCTTGAGTGAGTGAGGGGGTATTTATACCCCCCCTCAAAATCTGGCCGTTCGCTGTCTTGGGCACCCGGAAATTCCGGTTTAAGTAACACCGGAAATTCCGGTCACCCGGAATATCCGGGCCTTTGAAAATATCCGAGCTGAATTTCCGGTTGAGATCAGAACCAATTCTGAACTTGACTTAGCCGATTTTCTGAGGTTGACTCGGAATATCCGAGTCCTTGAAATTTCCGAGCTGAATTTCTGATTGGAGTCAGTGCCACTTCTGAATCTTGACTTAGCCAATTTTCCTGGGGTTGACTCGGAATATCCGGGTTGGTGAACCGGAATATCCGGGTCCTTGAAATTTCCGAGCTGATTTTCCGATTGGAGTCAGTACCACTTCTGAATCTTGACTTAGCCAATTTTCCTGAGGTTGACTCGGAATATCCGGGTTGGGAACCGGAATATCCGAGTCCTTGAAATTTCCGAGCTGATTTTCCGATTGAAGTCAGTAGTACTTCTGAACTTGACTTAGCCAATTTTCTGGGGATGACCCGGAATATCCGAGTTGGGGAACCGGAATATCCGGGTCTTGGAAGAATTCCAGAAACTCTTTTTCTCTACAATTTGGCTTTAGGATTTGTGATATAAGTTTCACCCAAACTGAAATACTTAGCAATAGGATTAGTATATCATTGGTATTGTTAACTAACACACAAAACACTAGGGATTAAGAAATGTTCTTTCAGAAGGTGCGCGTTGTGTCATTCGTTGTTGGAGTTGGCGGCGATTTGGGTGCGTTTGGTGCTGCTGGACTTCTGCTTCTGGCCGGCCTCGGTGGCGAGGGGGAGAAGAAGCCCGGCGTGTCGCCGGATTCGTTTGGTTGCGGGTCGAAGTGATGCTATTCTCCTTGGGTTGGCCGTGGTCGCGAGAAGAGGAGGTGGTGCCGCGGTTCGACTTCTAGATCAGTGGAGCGGTTCAAGCGCGGCGTGGGACGCTAATGGCGATGCATCTCTGGCAGACTTCCATGGTGGGAACAGAAGCAGGAGATGCTCAAGGTCAACTCCATCATCAAGCGTTGCAGCCTCTTCTTCAAGCAAGGTGAGTGGTGGTTGCATCCTTCTCTGGCCGGCCATGGCGGCGAGGGGCGGAGGAGTAGCTGCTGCTCTGCTTTTGCTTTTCGGAGGAGGCTTTTGCTGCATTTTCGAGCTTCACACGCGGTGGCCGTGCTTGCTACCGCGATCTTTGGTCTGAATGGTGGCCGATCTTTCTTCAACCTCCAGAACGGAGGCCCTTGTGATCCACATGCTGCAGGTGCTCGACGTCGTTCTACCTCCAAGTGGTTTCGTCCCCGGAGGTGCTCTAGCGGCTGGTGGCAGTGGATTTTAGTCGGAGTGGAGGCCCAAGCGAGCAGAATTGTCTCCAGTCTCGGCGACGCCGGCGGCGTTGCCTCGAGTTCTCCGGCGAGTGGTGGAGGAGGATGGCTAGGACTTGATTGCTTTTTATCTTTTAGTCCTAGGGTCCTTTTTGCAAAGTTAGAGTCCTTGTTTTCGAATTTTGGTCTTTCTGTGCAACAGAAACCTATGGGACTCTATGTAATTTGTACCTGCCAGATTTAATGCAGCTCCGGCCCTGTTGGGTCGCCTCCTTGTTAAAAAAAAAACCACTTAGTTAGCAGGTCATATAGAGGTGATTCAGTAAATAAGAAGGAATGTTCGGGTGTGCCGGCCAGTCCGTTTGTCACAACCGAACAGGATGCCTTGGCGCTTGGTTAGACCTGTAGAGGTAATTAGCTAGTATAATTTTTCATGATGTACATTGACAAGGTTATACCAAACGGGTACCCCTTAGTGTGGGTAACTGGTGCACGTAATGACTAAACCCCAATTGTCAACAGGCTGAAAAAGCCCAACAAGCAAAGGCCAAGTCAAAGGCTTCTACCGTAAAAAGCATAGTCGGTATTACTTTTCATAAATGTAGTCCTAGTCGGTTACGACCCGAGACATGTACCCTTATATAAAGGACAGGAGGGAGACCGATCAAGGACACGCCCAACCAGAATCACCAAACCCATCTTGCTAGACCCATGTACTCGCCGCATATACACAGTCAATAACACACAAGCAGGAGTAAGGGTTTAACCTCACTCGAGGGCCCTGAACCTGGGTAATTCCCGCTTGTCAACCGACGAATCTACCAACACTACACGTTCTCTACCTCATAACTCTTATCCTAGGCTAGTAACCACGGGTATTGATGAAGACATTCCTCGTCATACATAAACATAACTTTAAAAGCTCTAGAGGATAAAATATCAGCTTAAACAGTGCAAATATATTGTAAGAAGTTGTATGATAGAGGAGTTGATCCAGGATATAGTAGCATTGTTGAATGTTTGGTGTCAGGATATAGTAGCACTGTTGAATGTTTGGTGTCATAAGGGCACCTCCAACGGGTCATCGCATATGGATAGAGTTTGTCCTAATCTCTACAACGGTCCGACGCATAGGGACAACTGTCCGCGCGGACAGGTTTTCGTCCCCAAACCTGGTTCAGATTTGGGGTAGAAAACGGACAACCTCTTGTCCTCCCTTGTCCACATTTCTCCTACCCTCCACATAAACCCTTGTCCTCGTTTATCCGCATTCCTCCCACCCTCCACACAAACATACTGGTTTTACGCTGGACCGTTGGTGGCACTTCTTTCCCAAAGAGGACAGAGACCCAAAATTGGTCAGCGGACAGCCCAAAACGGATATAATCGGTCTGATTTGACTGTCCATATATAGAGGGCCGTTGGAGTTGTCCTAATCCGGTCTCCCTTCAATGGACTTTCTATGACGTAAACCAAGTTTGATAGAAAGATGTCCTCTATACACACGTTCAAGAGTCCTAGGCGATCTGCTTTGCTGCTTGCTTCCTGAAATTCTCTCAGCAGACCCGGAAAAGACCATCAACTGATATCCTAGAATCATTTCAAAAGATGTAAACCCAAGCATGAGGGCTATCCATCTGATTGACTAGCTTCTGGAAGTAAGCTTTCTGCTAATGCCTTAAAGTATCAGTGTTAACGTGCAAGCATTCAGAAAGTTGTTTTTGCACACTGCTAATGCCTTAAAGTATCAGTGTTAACGTGCAAGCATTCAGAAAGTTGTTTTTGCACACGGGCACAGGTGGTGATCTCGTTTCTTTACAAAAATTGAAAAGCACACTTCTGTTTTTCATAAAAAATCTGAAAAAAGTATACGCGTACATATATACTCCCTCCGTTCATAAATAAGTGGACTACCTAAAACGCGAAGGAAAAACGCCCAGGCCCGTCCCTCGCGTCGCCCGCTGCAGGCGACTCGGGGGAAACTCATCCCGCGCCGCTGCCAGCCCCTCCGGCGCGGCCTCTCCTCCGCTGCTGTCGCTGACCTCGCCGCGGTGGCGGCGGCCCCCGTTGTCGTCGGTGGTTGGGGGCGACCCGCGGTGGACGCATCGACAACGGCCATCTCGCTGTTCTCTGGTGTTGTGTCGATCATGGCGGAGCTCCGTCGGGCGACGGGCAATGGGATGCAGTGGTGGTGGCTGGTGTGGTGCGGCTCGGTGTCGGCAGCCTCTCCGCTTGCCGTCGGCAGCAGCGGCGCAGCCAGGACCCGATCTGGGCCCAGATGGGCCGGGCGGGCTGGGATGCGCGCGGCTTCGCTTCTTCCTCGCGCTGCGCCGTCTGGTGCGAGATGGAGGTGGCCGGCTGCGTGCCGCTGGGCGTGCAGGGGATGCAGCGTGGTCGGCGGGAGATGGAGGCCTCCCGTCCGGCTTCCCTTGGTCGGCACATCGCGTCGGCTTCGGGAGCGGCACCGCGTGAGCGTGGCTGGGCGTGAAGATGTCCTGCAGCATCTGGACGCCGGGGCGGCGGCCCCGGGCTTGGTGGTGGCGGCGCGCTGAGCTAGGAGGTGGCTCAGCGTGAGGCGGACCTAGGCCCCGGCGCCTAGCTCTGTTTGGTGGCCGTGGACGGTCGTGCGCGCGGGGCTGGCGGTGTCTGCGTGCGGGTCTGTGTTGGTGGGCTGGTCGGGGACGGTCCCCGTGTGGGCGGGCGGGCGGTTTGTGTTTCTCCGTCGGGTGAAAACCTTGTCCTGATCGTCGGTCAGGACAGACGACGGTGACGCCCCCGGGCGTCATTTCCTTCTTGAAGGCGTTGTCGTGGCGGTGCTCTCACTCCTCCGTTCGGGGACTTACAGGGGAAACCCTAGATCCTTCATGGATCAGGCGAGGGTGGCGCTTGGGCGTCGTATTCCCCTTGGGGCCTCGTCTTTGATGCTCATCGGCCAGAGGGACCAGTGGGGATGTTTTGGTGGTCAACGGCGACGATCTTCTCGTCTTCGGCTAGGTGGTGCGCGGCCCTGGGACCGGCGTGGATGTCGGAGCGGCGGCTCCGATCTCACCTCCGCTGCGTCGCATTGAGGTGCGAGGGTGTCGGCCTTTCCTGCTTGGGCGGTTTCGTCGTCGTCCTGTGTGGTGCTTGGCCCGTGGCCAACGTGGATGTCGGAGCAACGGCTCCGGATTTTGCCTCGGTTGTTGCGTTGAGGGGTGAGGTGTCGGCCTTGGCTGCTTGTGTGGTTAGGTCGTCGACTTGTGTGGTGCGTGGCCTCGGGGCCGGCGTGGCGTGTTGTGTTGTTGTATCCGGCTTTCGGCCAGTTTTTCTTATAAACTGACCAATTCACTTCTTCTATATCAATGAAAAGGCAAGCCTCCTGCCCGGTTAAAAAAAACAAATAAGTGGACTATAGAAAAAAGACATATTCATGAATCATGCCAGAATAGAGGCTATTTTCATACGTTATAGATCCACAGATTTGTTATGTAACCTGAAATAATTGTGGTCGGCTGTGTGCATCTCTTTGATGCAGAGGCCGGGGATCCGCACCCCCTTCTCTAAAAAAAATGTAACCTGAAATAAAAGTCTTTCCAACGAAATATTTGTGCAAATATATATACCATATAAGCGTATTCACATACCAAAGAATAGATTTTTGTAAACTCAAAAGTACCATTTTTTTCGAAAAAAATAAATCAAAACTGGGATCACTAGCGCCCATGTGCACCAAATCCTCTCTGGCAAGCATTGCACTATCTTGCTGTTCTGGTGTTAGTGCCTTCCAACCCGAAATATGCAGTTTGTTAATTTTCTTTGGTCTAGTGATTTGCATATGAAACCCTGAACCTTTTTCTGAAACTATCCCCGTCAGACCTTGATGAGACATTTGCTCTTTTTAACCGTCAGCGACTAACCTGATTTCCTTTGACTCGACTCGGAAAGGGCCACAAGCACTTCGCCATCAGATCGATCCTAGAGAGCAACCGGGCCATTATATCTACGCTCAGTCTCTAGTCTACTGTTGAGTGTAGTGTTTCCGATGATCTTTCTCTCGGACTTGCTTTGCTCCGCTCGTCTGTTCTTTGTACTAACAGAGCATGAAGAGACCATTCGTCTCCGGGTGGTTATTTCGTAGGCAGCGGCAGCGCGGCGATCCATTCGTCACTGTATCTCCAAACCGGCATAGCACGGTGAGACGGGCTATAGCAATTTCGTTGGATGCTGCATCATGCACGCCGCACTTGGTGATTATGACAGAAGGACTTGCACTACACATGATAATGACTGAAGCTGAATGGCCATAGAATGATGACTGAAACAGAATATTGTGTCGACAGAAGGCACCGCGCTGCAAGGAGCCAAGGATCCGGTCAAAAATCTACTACTCCGTACTACTGCTAGTTCCAAAAGTTTGTGCTCTGGTATAGCCCATTTCAATCACATCCTGGATGGCTCTATACGGCAGTGCGTCCCACATTGACATTGAAGCGTCCGAATGAGGAAGACCACAGGGACATGACCGGTACATTGGACGCCATTGACGAAAAAGCTCCATGGGATCAGGGTTTCTGGGTTGGGACTGTCCTAAGCAGACTTTTGTGCGTGAAGGACGAACACGACCTGTTGTCGGCTGGGAAATATGTACTCATCTGAAGTTTCCTAGGAGCGAGTACTCATCTATGGACTGTAACAGAGTAGCACGCACCACTCATCTAGGATCTGGTCGCTTTTAGAGATTCATTGGTTCCCCTGACGATTGCTTGTTGTTCAATATCTTATCGCTAGCAACTTGTTTAGTACGTCGTGGCCTAACGAAGTTTATTCTTACGAAAGCTTAACGGAAGTTTCATTCCAATTCACAAAGAACGCGTGGACTGCACTGCCGTACGTATGTGAAAACGCTCAGATCGATAGGGGCGACGACCATCGGTTTGTCAAGATTCAAGAGTCAACTGAACTCCCATCAGGCCGTCAGCATGTCAGAATGTGGATTTTTATATTCGTACAAGGTTTGAAACTTTGAATAGGAGTTCTCTGCTTACGAATGGCTACATTGTGTAAGCACCAAGAAACAATTCTTACTGTACAGCTGGCATCGATCTCCAGATATCGAGGTTTGACTAATAAGGATGTAGTAATATATGTCTCGAGTTGTTGAAGGATATCATTTGTTTGCTGCATAGACTGATCGTGAAGTGATATTGTGCGCCCACGCACATAGTCCGGGCCATCACCATAGTTGACCAGCGAGCTGCTTGCATCCGATCAAATATGATTCTCCACCACGCTTCCTCCCTCCTCATTCCTCACTTCACCATGTCTCTCCTCCTTCACGTCCTTCTTGGGCTCCTCTCCCTGCACTCATGCTCGGCGGCAACGGCAGACACCGTGTCACGTGGTAATGGGCTCGCCGGCGGCGGCAGCAAGCTCGTCTCCAACAACAGCAAGTTTGCTCTCGGCTTCTTCAAGATGGACAGTAAGTCCCCCCATGCCAACCCCAACTCTTACCTTGGCATATGGTTCAACAAGGTCTCCAAGTTCACTCCGGTCTGGACTGCCAATGGCGATAGCCCGGTCGTTGACCCCGTTTCGCCTGAGCTTGCAATCTCCGGTGATGGAAACTTGGTGATCTTAGATAAGGCCACCAAGTCAGTCATATGGTCTACCCATGCCAACATCACGAGGAAGAGGAACAGCACCGAGGCAGTGCTTCTCAACAACGGCAACCTCGTCCTACGGAGCTCCTCCAACTCGTCCATCATCTTCTGGCAGAGCTTTGACTACCCCACAGACACCCTTCTGCCCGGTGCTAAGATTGGCTGGAACAAGGTCACCGGTCTGAACCGGCGCCTTGTCTCGAGAAGAAATTTGATTGACCAGGCTCCTGGATTGTATTCTCTGGAGCTAGGACCCAATAAGGTTGGCCATCTTGTGTGGAACTCAACCGTAGAGTTCTGGTCTAGTGGGGAATGGAACGGGCAATACTTTGGCAAAGCACTAGATATGATAGGTGCTGTCATGCCACAATTCAAATTTGTTGAAAACGATGAAGAGTCTTATTTCATATATACATTGCGGAATGAGTCGGAGATTGTGCACACTGCGTTAGATGTCTATGGCCGAGGTTTAGTGGGATTTTGGATTGATAGCATACAAGATTGGATGATAAATTACAGGCAACCGGTGTTTCAGTGTGATATCTATGCAACTTGTGGACCTTTCACATTATGCAACGACAGTGCAGATCCAATCTGCAGTTGCATTAAGGGTTTCTCTATAAGGTCGCCTAGGGATTGGGAGTTAGGGGATCGAAGAGACGGGTGCATGAGGAATAATTCATTGGACTGTGGAGGTCTCACGGACAGCTTCTACTCCGTGCAAAGCATCAGGTTGCCCTATGACGGCAAGATAGTGCATGCTGCTACAAGTGAAGATGATTGCTCACATGCTTGCCTGTCAAACTGCTCTTGCACCGCATACTCCTATCTGCAAGGAGGCTGCTCTGTTTGGCATGGAGAACTGTACAATGTAAAGCAGCAACCTGATTCTTCTTCTGATGGAAATGGGGGGATACTTTACATCCGCCTTTCTGCCAAAGATGTGCCAACTGTGGCAACTAAGAAGACCAACAGTTGGATTAGCATCGGTGTCGCAATCGGTGCAAGCGCTGCCGCTTTGGTCCTGCTGATCATAGCTCTGGTAATTTGGAGAAGAAAGGGGAAGAGATGGTTTACTCCCACACCGCAATATTCTCAGCCTGGAGTTGGGATCATTGCATTCGGATATGCTGATTTGCAGCGTGCGACTAAAAACTTTTCAGAAAGGTTAGGGGGAGGCAGTTTCGGTTCTGTATTCAAGGGGTACCTAAGTGACTCAGTTACCATGGCAGTGAAAAGGCTTGACGGAGCATATCAAGGAGAGAAGCAATTCAGAGCAGAAATTAATTCAGTTGGGGTCATCCAGCACATCAATTTGGTCAAACTGATTGGATTTTGCTGCGATGGCGAGAAGAGGTTACTTGTGTATGAATACATGCCAAATCACTCCCTTGATGTGCTTTTATTCAAGGATAATGATAAAGTTTTGGATTGGAGTGTCAGGTACCAAATAATTATTGGAGTTGCCAGAGGCCTATCTTACTTGCACACTGGTTGCCGGGATTGCATTATACATTGTGATATCAAGCCAGAGAACATACTTCTTGATGCGTCTCTTGTGCCCAAAATAGCAGATTTTGGAATGGCTAAGGTTTTGGGCAGACAATTTACCCAGGCAATGACTACAATGAGAGGAACTATTGGATATCTTGCTCCTGAATGGATTGGCGCAACAGCTATTACATCCAAAGTCGATGTTTACAGCTACGGGATGGTTTTATTAGAGCTCATATCAGGAAAGAGGAACACAGGTCAAGAGTTCATCAGTGGTGATTATTCGGCCTTTTTCCCTGTGCAAGTTGCTCGCAAGCTTCTAGAAGGAGACATAAGAAGTTTGGTGGATGCAAAGTTGCAGGGTGATGTGAATCTCAAGGAGGTTGAGAGCGTATGCAAAGTTGCATGCTGGTGCATTCAAGATAATGAGCTTGCTCGACCAACCATGGTTGAGGTGGTACTGTTTCTTGAGGGTCTTTTAGAGCTCGACATGCCTCCGGTGCCAAGGCTACTCAATGCTATCTCAGGAGGGTCACCCACATCCCTGTGATATTTAGTTTTACCTGCACCTCTTAAGGAAGCTTTAAGCAATCCATATGAACAAAACATGCTTGATCTCTATGCCACCAAGAGGAGATGTTGTCTTTTACAAAACAAAATATGTATGGTGCTTCTGAACTTTTGTTAAATGAGTGGTGCTTGTATATGATTTAGGGAATGTTTCAATAAGCATCAGTTTAGTACGTACTGGACTGAACTGACATTTTCAGTTTCATTCTTCAGTTACTATGTATGCCCTGTTTTGGTGAATGAACTATGTCAATGATCTGTAAGAATTATGTGGTATTTGTTGAATGTGTGCTGAATATGAAATATGTATGGGTATGGATGTGAATATGCATGCATGTGAATTTGTGTGTGAAGATCAGCTTCAGGATATATTTTTTATGGCCATCTGTGCCTGTCGGGGCTGGAGACAGCAGCGATACCTGATTCTTCTTCCGATATATGAATGTGTACATTAAAATGGAATTGCAGAAACATAAAAAGGGAGTTCGGTACCCATATGTATATGAATGAATATAAGGAGAATGCTTGCCACTAAGATTGGAAGGTTTTTAATGAGGCGGCTTGCTGACTTAATATAGTGGGTTTTAAATTCAAACAAAAAAACTAAAAAAAAATCAAGGGGCAGTGCACCAAAATAAGATTATTCTAAACCAAAGGCGAGCCTGCCTCCCTAAGAGCATCTCCACCGGGTGCCTCTAAATCGATGTCCGGCACCCCACATAAGTCCGCACAACATTTGGAGACCGCCCACAGCGGCACTCCCCAAAGGCCCACCCCAAACATGTCCAACATTTGAGCGAACTGTCGAACACGCGCGCATGCCGTGGTCGCCGCCGATGAACACAAATGAGGAACATAACGGCGGTGCATGCATTAGTAAAAATGTCTCAAATGATGTTAGCAATCAAACAATTTTTTCGCGCCAAAAAGCAAGTCAGAGACTTGGCATAGTTTGCATCGGAGAACAATCTCCAACGCCGGTCATCAAAAAAGGATCGATCGCGCTGGAGAACAAGTCTCCAAGGCCGGCCATCAAAAGGGCGCCTCCCTGGCGCAATGGTTCATGTCGATCACCCGGCGGCCTCCTCCTCGTCGTCCTCCGCCGCTTCGGCCTCCGCCTTCTAAGCATGGATGCGCCTCCGTTCGGACACGAAGTAGGCCTTCTTGCTGGGGCACATGTCGGTCGTGTTCGTGGCCATGAAGAGACGCTCCTCCTTATTCTCTTGGTTCTTGAGCTTGGTCTTCTGCATCTTGAAGTAGAGCTTCCACTTCTCGTTGGACTTGGCTTGTAGCTTCTTCTTCTGGACAATCGCCATGGCCACCTCGGCAACGTATAGCTGCCTGTAGCGCCCGAGTCCCCTGGCTTCTTGCCATCCCTGGCAACCGCCTTGCACACCTTCACTCCCATAGCGGGACGCTCGGCGGTAGCGGCCTCGGGCAACCTTTAACCACCTCCCAAACATGCATGAACTTGTATGGCTTCTTGCCATCCGACTCCAAGTCAAGGTACAAGTACTTGGCGTCTTTGAGCTACACAAACAAAGGCCAAGTCAAGTATGCATGTAAACATGATGGGTAACAAGTTAAGATGATCAGCTAACCTTGTCGACATCGTTCTTGCCACTCTCGTCTCTCATCAAGATTTGCTCATTGAAGTGGTGAAACTTGGTAGTGAGAGCTGAGATGACGCCCCAACGGCTCTCAACCGATTTGGCATTCCGGTTAGTCAAATCTTCATGAGGAGGATATGACCTTCTTTCGGTGTAGTCCTTCAGAATGCGTGTCCAGTAGGCCTTCTTTCTTTGGTTGGCGCACTTCTCGCCGTCCATGCTCATGTTCATCCATGACTCGACCAACTAGACGTCCTCAGTCATGCACAAGTCTTGCCTCTGTTTCCAGCCTTCCGGTCGCCATCCTCTCCTTCATCGACCTCCCATTCCTGGCCGTGGCCGGCATCCCCTTCGTCGCCCTGACCGAACTGTTCTGTCTCGGCGTAGGCACTAGCGGCGAAGGTACTACTGTCGTCGATGATTTCAGTCATGAACGAGGCGCCAGCTTCCTACCCAACAAAAACCACAATTTGCATCGTCAGCAATTAATGCACAATACAACAATTTGCATCCGGCCGCTCGCAATAACTACGCCCAACTAACAATCGGTCGGGGAACACAATAAATGAGCCACTTGTCCTTCGCCTTGCAGGGGCGTGGAGCTGGGCCTAGCTCATGGCCGCCGGCAACGAAAGCTCCTACGACTCCTACTTCATTGGCTTCTTTTTCGCCTGTGACGACGCCGACTTGTGCCCCTTGGGTTTGAGAGGCCGACACCCTTGGGCGGCATGGTGGCGGAAGGTGAGGAGGTCGTGGCGGCCTCGCGAGTGTTTGGGATATGGAGGGAAGCTTGCAAATTTTGGCGCGGGGCGGCAATGTAGATGAAGGGGAATTAGGCGTGGCGCGTCGTGTGTATGACGGGGGGGGGGGGGGGGGGGGGGCATCGCTGTCAGGGCCATGGCCGAAGCGATATCTGGCATCCCGAGGAGGGCCTCCAAATTTGGAGGCCCTATTGGGAAGTCAAACACAAAACTACCCAGGGCGAGGCTTTGGGGGGTGTCGTTGGTGGGTGTTTTTGGTGTCCGGCCCCCCAACGGGCCTTTAGGGTCCTTTAGAGCCCCCGGTGGAGATGCTCTAACACGCATACCCTGACTAAAAAGCCCATGAAAATGAAATGGGAATGGGAAAACACATAAGTAGTCCTCCCTTTGGAAATGGAAGAACATGAGAATCAGAGGACTTGATTTATAAGAGTACTAGGTAATTGCCCGTTGCAACGGCATATATTTCTTAGCTAGATAGACTTACAAAATTAATTTATTTAGTAAATAAATCTTAGAAACATTACCCCTCTTTTATTACATAAAAATAAATGAAAACAGAAAATAATCTTTGAAAAAGAGTATCTTCAGTTTCCTCAACCTAGCTATGAAGGTGGCAGATATTTCTCAACTCCAACTCCTAGTCCATTAGACGACCTGCAAATATGTGATGTGTTCTGCATTTCGCTGTGCAAAGGGATTGAAACCACAAGTGATACTTGCTCAGGCATCTCTTAGAAAAAAGAGAGTAAAAAAGGCGTATATTTATATCATTCTTAAAGCTGATGTAGGTGCAGTACCAAAAGACTTATACTGATCGGGAGAGGGTTATACATTTTTAGAGATGAAGCATGTGTAATTATTTTTCTTTGATATAATATTTGTATCTATTTCTTCTGCCCAGCCAAGCAAAAGCTTAAATTCAGAGTGGTAGGTGTATGACACTCTAAATAAACAGTTTTGACTGGCATGTTATAATATTCCAGATATGCTCTTTTCTTCCTAGTGGCATTCATCTAAGATGTTTGTCTTTAGATTATATACAGATTTTATTTGAATTATCTCATCATTCCATTTTCATATTCTCTTAGGCATGATTCTGAATTCAGAAGTCCTGTGAGATCCGTGTTAACTTAAATTCCCTGGAGGCCACATTAACTGAACATTCAACTTCATATTCTGGAAGGAGAAAACGACGTTTTAAGATAGCATAATTGTAGTGTTGCAAATAGGAAAGCACAGTACACATTTTCAGCTATTGATAGACACAGGACCAATAAACTGTTATCACCAAAGCACAACTGAAATAGGAAATCATCTATCATGTTGTCATTTCTTTAGTAAATAAACACATGAATTTAGCTGACCTCTGAGATGAATGGGGAATCTTTGGAGAGCTCCCAGAGACAGCCCTCATAGCAAACCTCTTGTGTTTAGTGAAATAAGTGGACCTGCCGATGCAGTCTGCACATCTTTCCAAATGCAGAAACTACAGATCTTTCTTTTTTTTAGGGGAGAAACTACAGATCTTGACCTAACCATCCACAGGCAAGCAGAGATGCAAGGGCGGCCACCACAATGTGCACACCAGTAGCTGAGATGCTCCATTGTGCTTTATATAGAAACACAATGGGCGTGAAAACTGCAATAAGAACAAGTGTGTGTCATGTATGAACGATTCAACAGAGCAGCAGAGGTATACATTTCAGTTTACTGAGCATTTTAAGTTTTCACCAGCAGTATAAATCGAAACTAAATGCACAGTCTGATGTTTAGCAAGAAGTCTGCAACGTAGAGCATGAATGGTTGGTTAGGTCTGATTATCTTTACATGTAGGCTCCAATACACTCCTTTTTTGACTACCTAAAAATGTAAGAAATGCCAGTGCTACAGATCAAAGTGGTGAATTTTTTTACAAATACCTCCTGGCCTTTCACTTCAACAATGGTGGCATCCCCCATCGCACTCTTCTCGCCTGCAACGGCAACGTACATGCGTTCTCCTGTGGTGCCATGCCCACGACCATGAGGATATAATTTATCAAGAATGAGTGAAACGAAAGGGATACTCGACTGCCATGACCTGAATATGTCTCATCGACAGCCGAGTTGCAAATTGCAAGATACCTTGAATCAGCTTGGACTGTTGAGCCTTCCACAGATTCATCTCTGCCAAGGTTAATATCTGCAATTGAATTCCTAGAAAGTTCGGTCAGATGAGAAAAACAAGCAATCAAACTCATAGGAAGCTCAACACTACTTCATTTATCAAGAAACATGATAGTTTTTCACAATCTTACATAATAAAAAGATCCTATAGAGAGGTCTCTAAACAATCGCGAATACTATCATTTGCTTCATGGTGAGCCAATGTAAAATTTTCTAGACAAAGGTAGTACATGCATCTGTCAATTAGCTTTCTTTCTCTTTTTATTCGGGCATCATTGAAACTATCCAGTACCTGAATGAATAAGAGTTTATAAGGCGGCGACTTTCCTCAGAAATCAATCCAAACTACTTGCATGAGGTGTAGCTCCTAGGGCCTGCAGACGCTGCTGAATTCCTCAGTTTCGTGGACTACTTGCATGAGGAGATGCTGTGGGAGACGAGGTCCAAGGGCGGCCTCTCGTGGAGGCGACGATGGTGTAGGACACGAGCGTGGCCAGGACTGCACTCGGAGAGCTTCTCGAAGCCGGCCTTTACCGCGAGGGAGCGCGGGTAGCAGCCTCACCGCCGGCGGCCTCCTAGCCATGCTCCTGCGCCGGATCTGGGATTTGTGGTGGGGCAGCGATTCTGGCGGCTCCACGCCGTGAAATCGGGATAGGAGGAGGATCTTGCGCTGTGGCGGTGGTCTGCAGCGTGTGGTGTCGCCTGAGTTGGTCGGCGACGAGGCGGCGGAGAAGGGCGATATGGAGGTGGCGTCTATATTTTCAAGTAGATCGAGGGAAAATAGCATGTCAAAATTGATTAACTGTCCAAATGGGGAAAATGTGGTTTTCCCTTTTCTTTCATCTTTTTTGAATTTGACTAAACACCTTTGACGCAATATATGATGGCAGATGGCAATGCAACCTAAACAAAAGTAAAAGGAAAAAAGAAACTCAATGGGAAGTGTATCCATTGTCGAAAATTCACCCCACCAAACAGAAGCTTTTTCGTTTCTGTGGCCGAAACGAGGGTGCCACGTATAGTGCGGAAACAGTTGACGGGAGAAAAATTTCAGCCCCATGTGAATTTGTTCCCCTTTCCCCATCAAGTCGTCGTCGTTGCCGCCAGCCCACCGCCCTCGAGTCCGCCTATTGCCCCGCCACATCTACCGGCGGAAAGCTGCCACTGAGTCGCGCACCGCCCGGATCCGTCGCTGAGTGCTTTTCCGATCTATTAACCTTCATGTTCCGATGGATTTGGCGTTTAATAGATGGATTAAAACCCGTGCAAGGAATTTTTCCAAAACTGCAAGCGAGTCGGTGCACATGTTTGCTAAAGTGATAATCCGGCTCTTTGGTCATGCCTATCTTAGAGCACCAAATGAATAATATAAAGTGAGGTTTATGGCAGCAAATGAGGCTCAACGTTGGTGGGGCATGCTAGATAGTATTGACTGTATGCATTGGATTTTGGAAAATTTGTCCCAAGACATGACACGGACAGTAATGTGGCGTGGTGATGCAACAATTGTGCTTGAGTCTTTTGGAAAATTTGTCCCAAGGCATGACGCGGGCAGTAATGTGGCAAGGGTGTTGTTGCAACAATTGTGCTTGCATACTCAATGACATCAGTGTATTGAATTTGTCTCATTTATTTGCGAGGATAGCTAGTGGTGGTATATATCCTACTGGTCTATATTTGTGAAGACCATATCAAATCCTAGGGAGAAGAAGGCTGGATTTGTCAAGGGATAAGAGGCCTGCTGAAAGGACATTGGGAGAGATTTTAGTTTTTTGCAACTAAATTTGTCATTGTTCGAGGTCCCGGTCTTTTTGGGACAAAAAAACTAAAGAACATAATGACATGTCGTGTGATTCTCCACAACATGACCTTTGAGCATGAGAGGGACTTGGACTTGGATTTGGTCTTTTACAATGTGGGCAGCTGTGTGAACCAACTAGAAACTCATACCGTATTCAAGCATTCATTCAGACTTACCGTGAAATTGAGGATGCCAATAGCACTATCTCATTGAGCACTTTAAAGGGTTGCATGGGCAGTAACATGCCATTTGTGTTCATTTAATTTCATTCATGTGTGATTTGAACCATTATTTACATTCAACTTGTATTGAATTATTGTTTAATCCATTTGATTGTATTTGACTTGTAATTTGGATTAAGTTTACATTCTACAATCAATAATATTCATATTTTAGTTCATATTGGTTTCATATTTTTGTGTAAAATGATGCATATATGTTGAAATGTTATAAAGCCAAAAAAAAAGTGTTCTACGATTTTTGTCTGTTGCAGACGGTCCCAATACATAAAACAAGTAAGTCACTGTCACTTCAAAGAAGTGCAACAACAATTTAAAGAAATATGTAATTACACTTTTTTGAATATTTTTTTAACTGGACGAGTTAAATTTTTCTGAATAGAAAAGTGCAATTGCATATTTCTTTGAACTGTTATTGCATTTTCAATAAAAGTGACTAGGACTTTAGAAAAAAATAATCAGCTGAGAAAAACACAAGAAAAATGGCTACCGTTCAACTGCACAGAAGCGCTATATATCTAGCTAGTAGTTCACTCGTGGTAGTGCACACGGACAGGTAGGTGCACATTGTCTTTCTATTTTTTTCAAACAAAACACTAGAGATTTTAAGCGACGTCTCGCTCAGCAGTCAGTCGGCAGTGATCCGAACTTCACGTCGTCGACGACAAGCCTGAAAAGAACTTGACGTTGTTGGGCGTATCCCCGAGCAATTTGAGCGATCTCGGCACCGGCGGCATGCCGACATCGACGAGCCCCTCCAGGATCTGCACGACCGCTCCCATGGTCGGCCTGGCGCCCTCGTCGTCCTGCACGCACCAGCACGCCACCTTGCACGCGCGCTCCACCTCGGCCACGTCGGCGGCGTCACCACCCCCGATCAGCCGTCCGTCCACCGCGCTCTTCACGTCTCCGTCGAGTAGCCGGCTCACGGCCGTGGACGGGAAGAAGTCCACCGTGCCGTCCTGCCTCTGCTCCACGTTTCTCCTGCCGGACACGATCTCGAACAGCAGCATGCCGTAGCTGAACACGTCCGCCTTCGCCGTGACGGCGGTGCCGGAGATCCACTCCGGCGCGAGGTACCCGACGGTGCCCCTCATCGTAGTCAGCACGCGGCTGAAGTCGCGGCCCATGAGCTTCGCGAGGCCGAAGTCGGCCACCTTCACCGCGAACGCGTCGTCCAGCAGGATGTTCTCCGGCTTGATGTCGCAGTGGATGATGCAGTCCCTGCATTTCTCGTGCAGGTAGTCCAGCCCCCTCGCGATCCCCAGAGCGATCTGGTACCTCGTCTCCCAGCTCAGGAGCACGCCATGGGTGGAGCTGGAGCTGGAGACGAAGAGGTGCCGGTCCAGGGAGCCGTTGGGCATGTGCTCGTAGACGAGCAGCCTCCGTGTCCCCTCGGAGCAGAACCCGAGCAGGCGGATGAGGTTGACGTGCTGGATCGTGCCGATGGTGTTCACCTCCGCGCGGAACTGCTTCTCCCCCTGACGGACGCCCTCGAGCTTCTTCACCGCGACGGGCGTCGCCGTCGCGTCTGGGAGCGAGCCTTTGAAGACCGACCCAAAGGCGCCGCCGCCGAGCTTCTCCGAGAAGCTTTTGGTCACGGACTGCATGTCCCGGTACGTGAACGCCATCAGCGAACCTTCGAGCTTGACTCTTCTGGAGGCCTTCGCTCTTCTGCTTCTCAGAACCAAGACTGAGACGAGAACGATGACGATGGCTGCAGCTACAACCGCGGCGACAACGGCCCCAATGATCAGTTTTTTGTTGTGCCCGGTGCTATTGAACTCGGACGCAGCCAGCCGGATCATGATGGTGCCGCCTCCGGTGCTGCTCGTGTCCTGGAGGTTGATGAGGCCGTCGTGCCACAGCGAGCAACTGCCGTTGTAGGCGTACGCGATGCAGGAGCAGTTGCCGAGGCACGCGAGCTCGCAGTCGTCAGCACTCGCCGCAGCCGCCACACTTTCCGCATTGCTTGGCAGCTTCACGTCGGGCATCGTGTAGAACCGGTCCTCGCTCTTCGCCTCCCGCGTGGCGCACTGCTGCAGCGCGGTGTCCCTGACGCAGCCAGCGGCGTGATCGCCCTCCAGCCAGGCGTTCGGCCGCCGCTCGCTGAAGCCGCGGAGGCAGCGGCAGGAGGGCAGCGCGTCCTCGACGCAGGCGGCAAACGCCCCACAGAAGGAGTAGACGTCGCACTGCGCCTTGGGTTCCGACCAGAAGAGCATCCACTCGGCGGCGGCGTCGATCCACGTGAGGAACTGGATCCGCCCCGTGACGTCGACGACGAACCGCGTGACGACGGCGTCGTCGTCCTTGACGTCGTAGATGAAGTAGCTCTCGTCCACGCCGTCGACGTAGCCGAAGGTGTAGAGCGACATGGGGTAGGCGCCGGAGGCCATCATCTCCGGCACGTCGGCGAAGCCGTGGCCCGTCCAGTTGCCGCTGGTCCAGTAGGGCGTGGCGGCGTTCCAGCTGAGCAGGTACTGGCTCGTGGCGCCGACCTGGTCGAGCTGCAGCGAGAACGCGCCGGGGGCCGGGTCGTCGTGGGCCTTCCAGGCGAAGAGGCGCGTGACCTCGCCCGTGCGCTTGTTCCGGCCGAGCTTGCCGCCGGGGAGCCACGTGTCGCCGAAGTGGTCGAAGCTCTGCCAGAGCACGCGGGAGGTGTTGGACGCGTCGGCGAGGACGAGGTTGCCCGTGTCGAGGAGGAGGCCGACCGTGGCGGAGACGGAGGCGGAGGCGGTGACGTTGGTCGACCAGACCGGGGACTTGGCGGCGTGGAGGACCATGTTGCCGGAGGTTGATATGGAGAGCTGGGAGGTCGCTGGGTCGGTGACCGGGGCGTCCCGGTTGGCGACCCACACCGTTGTGTGCTTCGGGATCTGGTTGTACCAGATGCCAATGTACCAGTTCTTCGACGAGCTGTCTGTCCCGCATGAGAAACGATGGTTAATTACAGGACTAATTATTAATTAGAATCTGTAGTCACAACAATTGGGGAGGAGTTGAAGGTTGGCGAGGTACCTGGCTGGAAGAAGCCGAGCGCGAACTTGCCGCGCTTGGACACCAGCCTCTGCCCGCCGGACAGCGGCCGGCCGGCGGCGACGGTATCGGCCGCGCGCGACGGGGCTGCGTGCATAAGCAGAAAACTAAAGAGAAAAAGCAGTGCACTCCGTCCATGTCGCGTCGCCATTGCTCCAAGCCCGCGAGCGCAGGAAGATCACCGGCCCGACACTGGCCTGAACTAACAGTGCTGCAGTGAGGCAGTAGTGGCCTCCAAAGCTCCAAGAAGCCGAAGGGGAGCCACGCGATCGATGGACCGATGGATCATTGATCTTCACAAGCTCACCTAGTGGCTAGTGACGATGATTTGCCAGTGTGAGCGGTCACACCGGGGCTTAAATGTGCCATTGATGGCGTCGTACGAGTGGTGTTAACCCTGGGCCGTCAAGCGGCGGCTATCTTTCGTCTCGTCGTCCCTGGGCCGGGTGGCAGTGCAACAAGCGGATGCCCCGTGCTGTGTTACAACTTACAACTGTTCGGCGTTCCAGAAGCACGTGACGTAATCCGGCCGCCGGCCGGTGAACTTTGTGGGGGCAACTCGCCGGCGTAGTACTTGCGTCTGCATTTGCATATACAAAGACTGGTCCACATGGCCCTGTCGAGTGTCGCCGGAGCAGGAGAGATGCAACGAACCTATTTCAATTCTCAGCCGGAGCAGGAACAGGAACAGGAACAGGACACAGGCATCAACGTGCGAACCCGCGAACGGCGATGCTGACCAGACCACGCAGATTCAGGGGGGTAATTGATCGCCGCGGCGGGGCGCTGGTGGTGGCGTGCGCAATCCGGCCGGCCGGTCCGGGCAATAAAGCTGGGGGGCGTGTCCCGGTCGGTGTCCGGGGTCACATGGAGACGGGCATCAATGGCGCCGGAGCGCGACGCACACGGGAACTGGTGGCACAGGGTACCTGGGACAACATAAAGCACGGAAAGTTGAAGAGCTGACCAGGGCGCATGATCTGTGGTAGAGGGCCAACTCTAGCGTAGCAATCGTGGACGTTTAAAAAGGTGCGCATGTAAATGTGTATAAATATAGAAAGATGTGTCTAGCTACCAACATGTCTGGGTGGTGTAGTTGGTTATCACGTTAGTCTCACACACTAAAGGTCCCCAGTTCGAACCTGGGCTTAGACATAACATTTTGTATTTTTTCACTCACCGTTCTTAACCTAGGATTTCGTGGATAAAGTACAAATTATCACGTGTATTCAATCCTTAGAATGTGATCAAGATTGTTTTGGTTGCGGTTACATTTTTTAAGTTTTTGAACTCATCATTCACACCTTGGATTTTTGTGGATAAAGTAGAAATTATCACGTGGATTCAATCCTTATAACGTGATCAAGATTGTTTTGGTTGCGGTTTCAGTCTCTATCTAAAATCGTTCTAAAAGTGACGTCTCACTTTATTTGTGTGGAATCCTCTTACATATTTTCTCTCGTGACAATTCACTGTTTTCTCTCTCAACTCTCATGACATTCACCAATTTCCCTGACAAATCTTATGTGGTTGGTATTGCTACAACCGCTGTGTCTGACCATCTGCGTGCTATCTAGGTGTTATGGATTTGCGATTATTGTTATTGTTATGTTATTTTGACATGATGCAGCATGTGTGTTTTACATGAACAACTTGCACTCATGACTTCGTATGTCTCTTGTAAGTGTTGTGTTTTTTTGTGTTGCAAGTGTTTCTACCTTGTTGGTAATGTGCTCCATGATGTATAATATATGTGATGATTTTTTTGGACCATTTTGTTTCCACTAACGAGGATTCATTGCATATACAAATAATTATGCCACAGTAGGGTTAAAAAAATGAAATTGCGATTTGTTTGTTTGTTTTGCATGCTTTTAGTGAAGGCAAGTTAAAATGTTTGTTGAAAAAGGTGATATTGTTGGCCTCATCGAACCTCGCCAATACATGCTTCATGTGAGAGTTACATATCGTGATCAGTGTTAGATCTGCAACCAAACATGTTACGATGGAAACACCAAACAATGGGTAGTGTTAAGTTGAATTATTCAGTAACAAATGATACATGTGGCTTATGTATTTATGGTTTCTACTTACAAAGTTTAGAGTTGACGCCTTGACGGTGAGATCACTCCCCTTCACTTGACTTTAGGTCATCACCATAAAAAGTAACAGAATCGGTAACAGAACACTTGACTTTAGTCATCACCATACAAAAGAACGACGAAAAGAATGAACTAGACTCTTTTTAACAAGTGTTCGATTCGAAAGGATCCAAAAAATGCTCTATGTATGATATGTAGATATAAACGGATCGGATAGTATTTTCTCGTTATCATAGGATATTTTGTTGATGAATTCAGAGGCTAGGGGATAATGACCAATTGCAGTTCCCTTCACCTGGATGAATCGGACAGGTAAATGTAAAAATCGGTAACAATTCAAAATTCGAGCTCATCTTCCTCCCGTCCTCGAATTCTCCCCCCGTTCCCCATTCCCACGCCTCACCTTCTTCCCGCTCAAATCCACCCCAAATCCGCCTCGCCGGAACCCTAACCCTCGACCCCATGAAGATCTCCGAGCTCTCCCCCGAGTACCGGCAGCCGCCGCCGCACGCCGGCGTCCTCACCGACCTCAGCACGGTCGTCGCCGACGCCGAGTCGTTCGACACCTCCCCCTCCTCCCCGGAGAAGCTCGCATCCGACTTCCGCCGCATCCTCACCAACCTCGGCTCCCTATCCTCCTCGCTCACCCACGCCTGCAGGATCCAGATATGGAAGCTCGCCACCCGCCTCTGGAACGCGTGCGTCGACCGCGCCAACTCCACCGCCCTCTCCCGGGGCCCCTCCGCGCGCGCGGCCGAGGCGGAGATCAGGCAGGCGGCGCCCGAGCTCCTCCTCCTCGCCGGCGTCTGCGACGAGATCCCGCTGGCGGCCGCCAAGGTCGCCAACTTCTTCCTCCGCGCCGGCCAGGAGTGGCTCGAGCTCGGCCGCGTCGACCTCGCCACCGCCTGCTTCGAGAAGGGCACGCCGCTGGTCTCCGCCACCGGCTCGGAGGAGGAGCGGCGCGTCCTACTCGACCTGAACCTCGCGCGCGCGCTCGCGGCGTCGGACGCGGGCGATCAGTCCCTCGCCGTCGCGCTGCTCAGCCGGTCCAAGCCCCTCGCCTCCGCGTCTCCCAAGGGGATCAAATCCCTCGCCGAGAGTTACCTGAAAGTCGGCGAGGCGCTCTCCACGAAACCCTCTGATCCTGCCGTCCAAGCGTCCACCATCCTCACCGAGGCACTAGATCTGTGCGAGAAGCTGGCCTCCCCCTCCGGGGATGAGCTCAAGTGTCGATGTCTCCGTTACCTCGCCCTCGAGCGTCTCCAGTCCAACGATCACGAGGGAACCCTGCGCTGTATCAGGGTCTCGAGGGCTTCAATGGGGCTGGCAGTGGAGCACCCGAGCATGGGGATCATGGCAATGCGCGCGTGGCTGCGCAGCGGGAACATGCTGGAGGCCGAAAGGGAGGTCGACAGACTCATGGCCGACGCCAAAGCACCGGAGCACATGTGCGTGCTGGCCGCAGAGGAGTACCTTGCCTCTGCGGGACCTGAGGCTGCACGCAAGGTGCTTGTTGCGCTCGCTGCACGTTGCCGCGCGGGAGGTGCAGCTGCTGCCGTGAGAGTGGTGACCAAGGTGGTTCAGGGTGGTATTGGTACCACTGGGCGTGCAAGGGCGATTAGTGAGCTCGCGTCGGATGAGAGGGTGGTTGCACTGTTCGACGGACCAGCTAACACCATTCACCGTGGAGCAATGCATTCTCTGCTGTGGAACTGGTCTGCACACTCTCTTACACAAGCAAATTTTATTGCATTTTTATGTACATATAAGTTGTTTTGGAGTCTGACACTTGGAATTTGGGGCAGCGGTGTTGAGCATTTCCAGGCAAAGAATTACGATACAGGTGCAGACTTATATGAGAGATCGATGCTTTATCTATCCCGTGAAGAGGAAAGCAGACCCCGGCGAGCACAGTGCCTCCGAGTCCTCACCCTTTGCCATCTAGCCCTTAAACAACTTGATCGTGCACTAGAGTTCGTCAATGCGGCTGACAAGGTATTGATCCTTTTCCGTCATCACTTGATCAAACAATCTTGCCTACTGCTTCTCATGGTTCGCTTGAAATGTGTATCTGTAGGTGGAACACAATGTCCACTGTGCTTTTCTTAAGGTAATAAATCTATACATGTTAATTGTACAGGAATTTCATTTACCTTTGACATTTTGTACTAATCAGAAGAATTCTTTAGATTAAAATCCATCTGCAGAAGAATGACGAGGATGAGGCTATAAAGCAGGTGAAAATCATGGTGGGCTGTGCTGACTTTAACCCTGCGTTCCTGGATCTCACAACTCATGAAGCTATTGCTTGCAATTGTGTCCGGGTGGCAGTTGCTTCATTGACCTTCCTTCTTGGTCTTTATCCTGCCGTAAAGCCTATGCCAATGGCTGAGGTCGCTGTCCTTCGCCATCTTATTGAGCTCCTTCGTCGGGAGCAAGGGACAGAGGATGAGATCCTGAAGTACTCAAGACGTGCCAAACTACGGATGTCTGACCTTGGAGTGGAAGGCTTTTTTGGCAGTGGAGCTGTTGGGGGGCGTGAACTCAACTGGTTTGCAGTCAGTAGCTGGAATATGGGTTTGAGGGTGACAAAGGAGCAGAAGTACAATCTTGGAGCTGAGTTCTTTGAGCTTGCAGCAGAGTTTTTTGGTGGTGCAAGTAACGGTGAGGGTGATGAAAATCGTTTCACTTGCAAAGCGTTAGTCCTGAGTGTCAGTGCCATGCTCAATGCTGAGAAGCTAAACAATATTCAATTGTCAGATTCTGAAGTTAAAAAAGGTGTCGAGATGCTCAGCAGAGCTGGCAAGGTAAACATGGAGTTTGAGAAATACCAAAAGCTCTCCTTTGTGTATGTTCTAAAACGAAGTACTCCCTCCGTCCACAAATAAGTGTCTCAAGTTTGTCAAAAAAGAGATGTATCTAAACAAAACCTGAGACACTTATTTGTGGACGGAGGGAGTGATATTTTGTAATATGATTTTGATTTAGTTTTATTGATGTGCAGCTATTACCTTTGATTTGCCCCTTGGTTCCAGTGGGCTCTGATCAGGCGGGTGCCAACGACATTCTGTTTCTTCATACCATCAACTCCTACCAACTCCTTGACAGAATGGACACCAGTGCACATCCTAAGCAGCTCCAACTAGTCAAGAACTTTGCTTCCTCTAAAGCGTGCACCCTGGACCATCTTCTCAAATTTGGAGTAGCTGCTTTGAAAGGCACCCCACCGAACTTGCTGGTTGCTGAATTTTCCTTGAAGGCTAGCCTCAATGCTGCCCTTTCTTCTCAGCCCCCAAACTACAGGGTAATCAGTGCTTCCCTCAGGAACCTAGTCCGCCTTGCAGGTTTGCAAGACTTAAGTGGTAGCATGAGTGATGCAATCTATGATGCATATCGACAAGCCTACCAAATTGTGATTGGACTGAGAGATGGCGAATACCCATTTGAGGAAGGGCAGTGGCTTGCATCGACTGCCTGGAATAAGTCATATCTGGCCACGCGGCTTAATCAAACCTCAGTTGCTAGGAAATGGATGAAGATGGGATTAGATCTCTCTCGCCATCTGGAGAGCATGAAGCAGTCTATACCAGTCATCGAGCAATGCTTTGAGAGCTTTCAGAAAATGTCTGGTAGTGAAGCTAATGAATGTATTTTGCTCGGAAAAAACCCTGATGAGTGTAGTCAGCAAGATGGGGCACCAAGTACTAGTATGTCTCTTAGCACGTCTCAGCCTGTCCTAGTATAGGTACAGGTGCTTCTGAACAGGGTAGCTCACAACCAAGAGACTAGCAGATCATGGAGTTATGGTTCACACTTTCGCTCGCTTGTGTTGCATATGGCAATTCAAAAACTGTCTGAATATTATATGTGTAGTTACCAGGAAGTATGCTGACAGTAACCATGTCATTGTACTTAATGAATGGTCATGTTTAGGATAGATTACTGAGTGTATGACTGTTTCTGATACTACTGGATTTCTTGAGGTGATCCCTATGTTCTTTTTATGTCAAAGTCGACCAATCCTATCAGGGTGCTATCAGTTCATGGTTATGGTATAGGTCGCATTACCATTCAAAACACTCCAATGAAAAAATGGAAAGGGGCAAGAAGTACATTAAGAGAGTAAGGAGTCACTCAGACCTTCTATAATTTACACAACCATAGAACCACTTGAAGTTTGTATTGCTAACTTACACTTGGTAAAAGTGAATATTGAAATGATTGTTTATCCTCTGTGAACACTACTTCCATTTTTTTGCTATGAATGTCCTATTGCCTTACACAGGGACCAGGTTCATATGGTGCTGTACGACCATCGCCAGCTAGCGGCGCAGCAGCTACCCCTCTCTGATTCAGCAAGCACCTGAAGCGTGACAGTCTTGATGTGGCTGACCTGGCGTCTTCAGCAAGCTTCTCAATCGGAGTCCACAATCTCTCTTCAAGCCAATGCAATTTAAAAATGATTGGTGAGTCAAAATATGCCATACAGATAAATACTCGTGCATTTCATGGCAAATTATATTAGATAACTACTGTTAACAGTTGATGTGGCATACACCAGAAAGTAATATAAGAATCAACATGATTGTATATATATTCTGCTTCTATACCTGTGAATCCTGTTTTAAGTAACATATTGATATGTAAGGTATAGCAAGACAGTTTTTATAATGAGCATTCATGAGGAATTCTGACGTCAGCCCTCGTGAGAGAATGGTGTGAATGCAATTATGTATAACTATTCAGTAACGCTCTAAACTATTATGCCTTCGATAGTTAATATTGCTCTTACTTTTTCCTTTAATAAGCATGCAACAGAGCTGAGTGGTGTGCATTTAGCAGAAATATTAATTATACTGTATATGAATAAGCATACTACATGTTTCTCAGTCGTTATTTTTTAAATCCAGACATCCTTGGCAGATGTATATACAGAGGTAAAGCTATCATTCCAAGTAAACCATTATACTGCAGTAAGATAACTGGTTTGAATGCTCTTATGTCTATATCAGGAAACATCCCTTAATTCATAAGGATAACATATAGTCGATTATATACTATAATAGTTAAGTAAGATCATGTTTGGATAAAAGTGCATGCACAAATGTCAAAATATTTCAAGGCATAAACTAGTAGTCTGAAACTATTTCTGTTACTGACCTGCGGCTGCTGCGGCACGTGGCCAAATGGTTTGTTCGATATCTGATGCATCAATTTGCTCTCCCCACATGCAAACCTCACCACCAATAACCAAGCGTTGCTGTTCTGGGTCGTCAATTCCTTTCAGGGGTTCATTCATGTAAAATCCTTCCCATGTGGCATCCAAGTGATCTAGGTACCACTTATCCTGGTTGCTCACTATGCATCTCAGACCGGCAGCAACCACTTTTGGTGCTACATCCCCCCCAAGCCTGTTAAGTTTTTGTGCATACATGTTTTTAGCTATGGGCAACGGTAAAAAACTGTCCAAGGGGGACTACAATGAGCATAAATGTCAAGACCAATGGTAACTGGTACATGAGTCTAATTCCATTTTGGTCATACAAAACATATAAGATTTAGTGCTGAAATAATCTGTGCATGCATGTACTATCCTACTGTTTCCAACAAAACCATAGTCAGTGATATAAATCAAACAGATAGTGAGGAGATACCAGTTATGAACCACGGTTTTACGGTCCAACTTTTCTCCGAAGTGGTTAAACGTTTCTTCCCTGCAAACGTGGGATAGTGTCTGTTACACTGTTAAGGGTTAAGAATTCGATGGACACTGAAAATGTGCAACTTGTAGTTATACCAGTTAACAACGTCGTAGCCATGTGATATTGCTATCTGTTGGGTTCTCAATACAAAATATTTGTATGCATCTGACACATTCATGTGATTATTAGTCAACCTGTGTGACATGGAAAAGGTTATCATTGGATTAACTGGCTGATATGAAAAAGATGACTGATATATTTTGCGCTGTACACAAGAAATTAATGGAAGCACATCAGGTTAGGTATCATATTGGGAATTCTCTTATATGGATAGGAATGTACCATTCCTTAATGTGGGGTGTTGCAGTCCAGCAGCCTGAAGGTCAAAAGGAATTATTAGAATGAATTTCGATTCACTGTTAAGTATAATACTATGATAACTGTAAATGCAATGCTTCGTCTTACTTGTGTTGACTTCATCACCTCCTAAGTGAACAAATTTGAACTTAAAAACCTTGCTAAAATCTGAAAGAAAACAGAGTTAAGAATCCGTTAGACTGTTGAATGATACCTACCAATAGATACTTAATCAACCATTATACATTTATGCACGTTGATCACAACCTTCTTTTGGAACACACTCACGGGATAAATTATCTTTTGAAAAAGCAAATAAAGAACCTCAATGCTGCGGACAAAAGTAGTATGATTTATCACCTGAAAGAATACCATCAATAACTTGGAAGGTAAAGTTGTTACTGACATCAAGTGGTTCTCTGCAGCTATCTGATGGCCACAGTGATGGGTAGCCAACACCCCTGAAAAAGTGCAATATCTACAACATTCAGTCATGCACTCGTGCTTATTATTATTCAGCTTATATAAATTAAGTTACACATGTTGAACTCCAGGAAGGTATCTTGACCCTACCCTCACTAGATAAAATGTGCCTTACTGCTACAAAATACATCATATAATACTGGATCATATTATATATTTATAAGCAAGGCAAAATAGGTTCCTGGGCTTTTGCATTTGGTTAATATGTACTGAAAGCCTGAGCTACATCACAAAATAAACAATTATTTGATGGACATTAGGAGATATGCCATTAGCTGGAATAGATACACTATTGTCAAATATTTTAGCTGATCCGCTGTGTTCTAGCACAGTTGTGATTTGCAATCTCCATGAGCAAACTGTCGATTTATAGTGTGTTTCAGAAAACGCCAACCAATTGAAGTGCACGGGATTCAATCTTGCCTATTATAAATATACATCACTGAACAGAATGGAATGTCTTACCATGAGAGGGCATGACCAGGAACATCAATCTCAGCCAAGACACTTACACCACGGTTTTCAGCGTACCTGCAAAGTTATGGGTTAACTTGTGATGTTTAGTGTCTTAGTTCCTTCCATAACTGCTCATCTAAAAACACTCCATAACTGCTTATCTAGATTGCTGTCTAGTTGTACTCTTTTTCTGATGAACATATCTAACTTAGTTGGTTATGTAACTTATGGTCCACCAAGTTATAACCAATGCCATTTCTTGATGCTTCAGCGGTTGATGCTTAAATTGCAGATGATAATTATTATTGCAAGAAGAAAAATCTTACTTTCTTTGATAAATATTGTCCTATTAATAGAAACACATTTTCCAAAAGGACACCAATTCTAATATGAATACGGCAATGAAAATAAACGCACCGTACAATGTCAATGGCATCAGACATTGTGTATCTCTCCGAATAAGAGTAGGAACCGTTCCACAGTTTTGGGTATGAAGGTATTTCAATGGGAAATGACTGCTCATCAACGATATGCCAATGGAGAACGTTCTGCATTATGGTAGAGTAAGAGTGCATGATATCATAATGATGAACGGTGTAAGGATGATAAGCAGAACGATATTTTGAAGTATCATGTAACTCATCAGTCTTGCAACTAGTATTGAATATTTGAATGGTCATTAAACCTACCAATTTACTGTATGCCATTGCATCAATCACTCCTTTAATTGTCGTAAGAGGAAGGTAATGTCTTGAAGTATCTGCAAGCGTTCAAGCAGAAGTTAATATTAATACTTATGGGTGTGCAATGATTATGAGCAGGATGACCATATTAATAGTATTTGATACATAGAAGCATGTGAGAGAATTTTGACATTTGAGTCAACTGAAATGAAGTTGCAAGTGAGTTTTTTACATGGTTGCTCATTTTGAAGTTGTTGTTTTAATGAAAAACCAATTTCAAGGTTCCACTTATCGTTAATGGAATTCAAGAAGTGCCTGTTGGGCATAAGGGAGACAATATCACATTTTATCCAACCTATAAGAAGACCCCGGTAAGGAAATCTGGGCGCATCAGTAATTGTCCATGGAGCCGAGTTGAGTTCAATAAGCCTTGATGTGAAATCAAAGTAACACAGTTGGCTAAATGTCTGCATACATGAATAATTTTATGTCAGGTCACCTCAAAGAAGATCTAGTGTTGAGAAGATCGTAGTAAGTTACCTGCAAGGCATGAAGTGCTCCGAAAACTGTTTGAGCCTACAAAATTTTGCAAGGTGGCATCAGTTATTTTTATGAATTGTATCAAGCAATTTGCAGTAACTTGCATCATGCATAAATATGTACATCACTCATTTAAGTTTCCTTTTCAGCCTAACTAACTTTTTATGGAATGCAGCCTAACGATATCTGCTCAAGCCAGAGAAGTTGACAAACATGAAACAGGGCATTACCAATACTTCAGATTGTTTATTGATAACCAAGTTACAGCTTTATGCATTTACAAGAGAGGATGGAATGCGGTGAGGCGCAAAAGAGAAAACTACCTTCATGCCTTGTGCTATATGCTGTAATTTTACCTAATAAGTTTTTCTTTGAAGAATTATATGTAGCAACTGGGTTATGTTTTGTAAACGTGACATGTTATAAAAACTGCAACTCAGTGTCTGTTTGAAGTCTCTTTTTTTGTGTGTACAAAGCAGATCCTCTCCAGAGAGAACTGTACGGTTTCTTTCTCTACATGATACTGTGGCAAACAATCACCACGAAGGAGAGAGGAGTTGCAGTAACTACTAGTAACCAAGTAAGTTCTAATGTCTTTCCAGATGATGCTGTTAGGATCTTTTACAACATAGAGCAGTGAGCTTCGACTGACCTCAATCTGTGCATGCAGTGGTTGTCCAACTGTAAGAATAGTGAGGTTGTATGACTCATCCACCCCAAAGTTGAGCTGCAGAAGACAAACAGAACAGAGCATCAACAGGATCAGACGTTGCAATTCGTAAAGAAACTCAACAGTTGATCATATGGAACAAGCAGGTTACCTCATCTTCCGTCGAAAGGACAACTACATTGACACCGGTGAGCACGGCGGAACTCGGGCTTGTACCGTCAGCGGCGTGGTTGAGTTTCAGCAGATCAACCATCCGCTGGAAGGCGTCCTTGAGGATGGCCTTCTCGTCAGAGTACTTGCTCCCCGTCATCGACATCGCGAGGTCTTTGCTGACGTAGAGCCTTTGTGCTCCATGGGTCACCGACTTGGGCATCGGCCACAGGTCGATGTGGTCGGCGGCTATGCAGGATCCAATCGCCAGGAAAGCAAGGAGGAGCCTCAGAGCCGGCGCCATCCGTGCTGAGTCAGTACCCATCGCCTCTATGTGGCCATGGAGCTTCTCTGCTAAAGCTGCGATTATCTGGAACAATGCGCCGACTGGAAGCCGCAAGGCAAGTAAAGAAAACCCTCCTCTCAACTAATTAATCTCCATATCTCTGTTGGCTGGCTCTAACTTTTGGAAGAGAAGGAACACGAGAGCTTGTGCTGGGGTGCTATCTTAAGACGGAGACGAGCGACGAGGAGCGAGGGAGAGCGTGAGGTGAGGAGGGTAAATGAAGAGCGGACGAGAGTGGCGTGGAGTAAGTGGTTAGATGGCGGGAAGAAATGGCATGATGGGCAGAGAGGTCCGGTGCGCGTTGGTGGCCCAAAACAGGTACGGATGACCAGGCAAGTAGCTCGCCACTGCTAATTTTGGTACGGACGGCCACCGCTCCGTGTGTATATATATAGCCTGCTGCAGGATCCAGGTTTGCCGAAGCAGGTACACACTTGCAAATTTCAGTTCATGTGGATGTAATGTGTTATTTGCTGCTATATCATGCGAATTCTCCAATGTCTTTTTTGTTGTCGTGCCGTTGCCGTGCCTATGTTCGTTGATGTGAAATATGGAGCAGAAGTATTAGGCAATTGGTGTTTTAGTTAATCTGGTTTAGCTGATCTGCAGGCCCCCGGCGATTTTCGTTTGCGTTTGGCAAATTTGGGGGAAGGTGGCGTGGATGCGAGATGAGAGGGACCGTTGCGGTAGGTCAGGCATGCTGCTGCCGTTGCCCGTTCACGCAAGCTGTCTGTCATGGAAGCGTCACGGCGGCGCCGCGCGTTTTGAGTGGGCGAGTCATGGCTTGGTGGCCTTCCACCGACTACTCCGCCCCCATATAATCAGGCAATCAGCTGGATAATCGTAACTCAACGCCGACGGCAAATAGTAGATTGGAAAATTGAACGAGAAGAAACCTTATAATATGGTCACGCTGAGAGTTGCAGGTGATGAAAGTCTGGGCAGTTTGCCTTTGGCTGCTGCGCAGCAGGTGCCTCAGAGGCAATAGCTCAGTCATTGTCGAGAGAAGCCGTTGAAGTATGTGCTCAAACATGAAAATAATACTGTATGAGAACTTTGTTTCTTTTGGGAGAGGAAAACTGCAAAAATAATAATTAGGCGGTCGAAAAATGCAAATGCAAATGGTGGTCGAGTAGCGGGGTACGAGATTGGGCTGGGTCATCCGAGCTTCTTTGCACAAGCGGTCGGTACGCTTGTCTTGCCGCTTGCGCTCCCTTGCGGCCCAGTTTGTTGGTTTGAGGAAGTCTGATCCAAGAACGTTTTTACTGGACCACACCATTGAGCTAGGTCTTGACAGTCTTTCTCTGGTGAAGGCCTCTGACAGTTTTACAACGCCTGCTCAGCTGCTGCACTATGCCTTCGACTCAAAAAAAAAGGAGCTGCTGTGTGCCTTCTTTTTGGACCTTTTTTCGAGAGACATCCTGCTCGCATTGACGAAAAAGCCTATTGTTACTGTCTCCAATTTGTTTTTCATTTGTATATCGATCTTTCTAAATACACATCTGAATCGGAATGTGTGAAACATGCTAGTATTATTTTATTAAGAGCACTTTATTAAACTCAAAAGTTCACATCAGATGATATTACCCGGGAGCACTACAAGACATATGACAATTAGTGATCTTAAGTGACCTTGAATATATTGATCGTAAATCTATGACCATTTCAAACCACTTGGGTGTTACCTGTTTTGGAGAGTACACACTGAAAAATATAATGACCAATTTGATCAAAGTCTCCTTGCACGAATTGTTCATATTACCTTTTTTCTAGCCGAAAGGACCAATTTAAATGGTCATATTTGGGACCTACTACTTTTTCTCATAAAAAGGTCATAGATGAATCACTATGACCTTTATGTGACTAATATTTAGGGTCACCAGTTAGCACAATACTTGTAGTGAAGAGTTCACACCTATCTTCTGCATAGGTAGAAGGGACACAACCATATAGCAAGAGAAAAACAAAAAAGCTCGACAGAATACAAGTACATGAAAGAGACATAAACCCTTTGTAAGGAGGCCTTTATCCTCCTAACATTGCAGAGACACATCAAACATGGAAAATAGATATAGCGGCAAAGACCCACAAAGGAGAAATATTAATATTGCCATTAAAAACCAAAAAAATGTACATAGTCATAGTGATCATATCATGCAAACCGTTCCCACAACAAATGAGACACACTTGTGATCTATGTAAAGCAACCAGTTATAGAAAATATTCAAATAATTACATAGCGGGTGGTCCCTCTTGTTCTTTTTACTCCACATATTAGTTTTGTCTTAAGTAAAAAGACTAAAGTTTGACCAAATTTGTAGGAAAAAATACCATAAATATTAGTATTTTTTCTTGTTAGCTTAGTCAAACTCAAAAGCGTTTGACTTGAGACAAAACTAATATGCGGAGTAAAAAGGATCCGAGGGAGTACAAATTATAAACCATTTGGATAAGTGACCATATAAAGAAACAAACTTTCACAGGAGGACCAAGTGATTGATGCTAATCATGATGATAAAATAACACCATAATTCTATGCTAATTACACTTTGTGAGATTATCCATGGTAAACGTGACACCATATTTTGTTTTTGTGTGGCACCTTCATTTCCAATCTTTTTCTTATGATCAGTAATCAACTCTGAATGTCCAAATGCTTCATAAATGGAATATATCGATAATTTGCCATTGTCGTTAAATTTCAGAGAAATTGTTCATTCCCTTGTGTCAATTGAACCAATGCTAACCGTCCTATAAGAGCATTCCATGCTGCAAGACGAGGTGCACTGCATCCTCATGAACGTCATTTCAGCTATAGATGTTTGCATTACCGTAGCGATCGCATCACTCTTGTGGCGAACAATATTAATTATCGTTTAGAGCTAAATATTGGCTTGAAGAGTGGTATTCCCTATATATTTTTGCCCAGAAAATCTGTTTTGCTAGTCGTTATTGACAGAAAGGATTGAAGCAGACGACTATTGGACTTCTCTAACAAGGTTCAATTCTCAACTTGGTGTACTATTCGACTTTTGTGGCAAGATATGTGAACTTAGTGTAGATGATCGAGCACTACAGGGTTATGGTTTTTTTAGAGGAAGTCAATGCGATAAGCCGTGCTGAACTTTTTTTCTTATATATACTTTCAGGCGCATTAAACTTCTTCAATCTTTTGTTATCCTTCCGTTAGTGGATTCCGACTCTTGTCTGGGGCCGTATGAAAAAAGAGCACACACTAATTCAGATTATTTCCGTGCAGAATACACTCGGTCATCCGAGAAGTACGGACAGGCTGACCAAATTTACTTACAAAATGATCGTGATTAGTAGTGATCACGACAAGATCACAGGCCACCTTCCCTTAATTTGCTACTCTTGCTGGCTGTATATGATATACTTTGCGTGCCATAAGCAGTGGAGCGACGTGCGGTGCGCTTCCTCCATAAGTGATGTGAAATATTATCACGCTAGCCTGGAACTCTAATGTCAACTGCCAAAGGTAGACGCTTGCCGGCACAATTCTGTAGACAAATTAAGGTCCAAATGGGCCAATGGCTGTGGCCAGCATCCGTAATCATGTACGGACTTTTATAAATTAACCATTTAGTTCTTTGGATAGGCTCTTCACTGCTGGTTTAGTTCCATTTAGTCAACAATCGTAACATAGAATATATAATACTCACACCCTGTCAGATGGCGGGGCGTTTGACAATATATCTGAAGATTCCTGACGAATTATAATTTATAGGCACGAAAACTAATGGGCCAGATAGCATCTTTCATACTTTACTAGGATATATGCCTGTGCGTTGCTACGGCAAAACATCAAATTGTTAGCAAAACTAAACGTGAAATGTTCTAATCGACTCAAGATTCATCACATGCTAGCAAAAAGTTGAAGCACATATCACATCACGAAGCTCATGTAACAAAACATAGACCAATAGGTGAAATATCGGAAACATACTACAAGATCAATATCGAAAATATCGGAAGAGTGTTATGCCTTCGGAGGTGGTGGATTTGGTGTTGGAGGAGTTTGCGTTGTGGGCTTTCGCCCACACACAAGATCTTGGGGACAAGTTTATATAGTTTTTTTTGCTTGTAGAGGTTTTTTTTTCTAGCTCATAATTCTGTACATAATACTCTATTCTATCAAACCGGACTACGGATTTGACAGCCTTAAACCTCAAAAAAAATATTGGAAACATACTACAGTCGCTATAGTTGTATGTTATTGTTTACCATGAATCTATCAACAGTCTCTATACTGGTATGCTATAATTTACCATGATTCTATCAAAATATCCAACATTTTAAGCAAAAATGTGTACACTGCAAAGGATTAAGCTATGTACAACAACAAAATTGTGGTGGTCTACCCAAATATACAACCTCAACTTGGATTTGGTTCCTTCGATAATCTTTGTATTGTTGAGTTGCCATTGAAGGGAATATGCCCTAGAGGCACTTAATAAACATAGTTTATTGGCAATATCCCAATCGTTCATTATATGTTTTATACCATGCTATAACTGTATTAAGCGAAAACATTAATACAGGTGTGGTAGATAAACAAACAGGTCCCTAGTAGCCTCTACTAAGACTAGTTTCGTTGCGCGATTGATGATCGAGGTTTTCCGATCATAGGGCATGGCGTCGGTCGGCAATGGAAGTCATATCGTTAGGTGTAACGATGTGATGGACATACCTAGTATTTATAGGACATAGTCGTTACGCCTTAAGACCGTGAGATCAACTCTTATTGTTATCGCTGAAAAATACTTTGATCGCACCAAACGTCATATCTTATATAGTGTGACAATGATAGGTGATACTTTTGGGTATCGGAAGGGGGTAGTTGAGACGAGGGGTCAAGAGCGGGATTTGTCAGTCCGCATAGCCGGATAGATACTCTAGGGCCCACTCGGTGAGATTATGTCAAATGAGTTTGCAAACATGTGACTAGGTCACCAGCTGACATAATATCATAGACGAGTAGAAGATAGCGATGTCGGTAACGAGATCATGCTAGGTATGGAGATATCTGAGAATGATGCTCGGACGCGCTAAGTATCACCATGACAAAGGGTTTAAGACTATACGTCCATGTTTGATAGATGAAAGTCATTCGTTATATCACAAGGATTAATTCATGGGGTCCAGGCCTACGAGTTAGTCGATGATCATAGAGGAGTCTTGATCGTACCTGTTATTATATCGAACCGCTAGGGTAACACACTTAAGGGGTTTCGACAAGACAACCGGAAAGGAAAGAGATCACCGGGAACGTCCCGGGAATGGTCCGATGGAGATCGGGCAGCGACGAAAGAGTTTTCGGAGCTAGAATAAATTCTATAAAATATGTTTGATATTAATTGGTGTAATTAATGATTAAATATGATTTTATATATTTATTTTCGAATTTTTAAAGGCTGATTCCCTAAATGGGCCTTCTGGTGGAAAGAAGGCCCATGAGGGGGGAGAGTCCCCCCAGGGCTTTGGATTGAGAGATGGCCGGCCTAGGTGGTCCAAATGGGGCCCACCTAGGGTCGGCGCACTGCCTTGGCCGCACCAGGCATGTGGGGATAGTCCCACATTGCCTGGCTGGCAAGGTTGGCTCCCCCTGGGAGCCTATATAAGAAGGAGCACCCCTGGCCTTTTAATTCACCAATTAATTCCCTAATTCTCTCTCGATCTCGTGATTCCCTTTGTCGGAGTCGCGCCGAGTAGAGGAAGGGGATCTCTTCCACCATAGCCCGCTGCCGCGCTGCTGGTGTTCCGGTCCAAGTCTTCCGCTGCTCGTCCTGGACTGGAGCTTCGGAGGCCGTCGTCTCCACCGTATGTGTGTGACGCCCTGCGAGGTGCTGCGCTAGCAGTACTCGGAGGCCTACTTCCTCCACCCGACCTTGAGGTCATCTTCGTCGTCTTCGTCGGCCGAGTTCTTCGCGACCTAGAGGTCGGCTACGTTGTCTTCGTCGTCAACGCTTGTGCGGGAGCGTAATCCCCGCTATTCGGTCTACGAGGGTATGTATTCCGATCTCCGCCGTACTTCTATATTTGCATAGTGTAGATCTTGGCTAGTTTAAGGATATCGTTGCTAGGAATTTTTTTGTTTTCTACACACGATCCCCTTCAGTGGTATTAGAGCCGATCTATCGTAGATATAGCTGTACGCTGTTAGAACCCGTGTTCTGCACGGGGGCACCGTTCCTGTTATTTGCTACCCTCTAGCGTGCACTTGTGATTCCAGCGGCATCGAGTTGATGAAGCAGCCCGGGCCGACTTTACGCGTACGCTTACGCGAGACTGGTTCCACTACTGACATACGGCTTGTACCGTATCTGTGGCTGGCGGGTGCCTGTTTCTCTCTCTTTAGTTGGCTTTGCATTTTCAATGGAGGGCCCGAAAGGGATGATTAAACATGCAATTATTGGATCGTTGTTGTGGTCATAAGGTTCGTAGGACTGAAGCGGTTCTATTTACGAAAGCCCCAAGCCACGTAAAATATGCAAAAGATAAAGTAGAAACGTCTAACTTTATTTTGTCGGGGCTATGTGATATGGTAAAGGTAGGTTTATTAAATTGTTTATAAACTGCGGGCGCCAAGAAGACCATGGCGCAATGGACTATATCACATTGCATTACATTTGATGTTTTGTGTGCATCTTATATTGTGTGATTTTATATATAGTATATATTAGTTGCACGGCGGTAGCTATATAAGATGATCCCTTCAAAATACCACTAGTGTTCTCCCTCCAACGCGCACCACCAAGAAAGTTCTACGTTATGAGGCAGGCCGTGATGATCGGGTGTCAGACATCTCGTCGTTCACATACAGTGGGTGTAAGCCATGTTGCACAAGCGTCAGCGTGGAGGTTTTTGGTGGCGAGCCTAGCATATTCAGAAATATGGCCTCGGAACAGGGAGACCGAAAGGTCGAGCACGAGTCACAAAATTGGTGTGGCGGACTTTTGTCTACTCTTGAAGTTGTGCCGCCAGCTCTGATGATGAGGGGTGGTGCAATGGATGGGGGTCGTGTAATCGCTTAAACGACCAGGAGGGATGTTTGTTTGAGTGGGAGTTCGGATAGTTATTTTCTAAAATACTAGAACTCAGAATATAATGAACAGAGTCTTTTGCAAACCTTTGTAGATATTAACCATTGTGATAACATCTTTTCAAATTAGGCGCATTCCTGCGATTGAGAAACTTAAAAGGTTGGGTCCAAACTTCATAGTTTTATGCTTTAGCTTGAGGATACTCCTTATTTAAACCATTAGCTCTTTGTGTTACAATACCCGCTAGGAGATAAACCCGGAGATTCCGCTGACAAAAGATAATTTGGATTACCAGATTTTGTGCGGATGATATCATCATAGTCCAGTGTATGCTATGATCTCTTCCATAGAGAACCAATGGTGGGTACGAGTTTTTAGATCGCGAACATATGATATGGTCGCTAAACTCGGGGTACCCCAAACGTTGGGTTGATGAAGTTTATCAGTACGTTGACTGATTGTCTTCTCAACCAAGATGGAAGAGAATACACACATTGAGGGAGCACGTGGCAGTCATATTTAATGACATATGTTCATACTTAATGAACATTGAGACGCCTCGCTCAGCTCAATCACTGGATGACAGACATCGTTGCCAAGTGCAAATCCTCTGTCATAGACTATGTCATGCAAGAGAATCGTTCACCTTCATGGTTCTTGATTACGGTGGAAGTATCAAGAAAATGAAACAGATCGCCGGAAGTCATCAATGATGATGGTGTATATATGATATACATGTTATGAATGTTTTAGCTAAGCAAGTACTCGCAGTAGTGACTAAGTTTTGAACTAGTCATGTTTTGTGAAAACCATGTTTACTGCTTGAGTAGCTTGAAAGGATGAGGCGACATTGCGTGTTGATAATGGCAGTCAAGTTGTTGTGATGGCCATATACACTCTCCCTCTAGATCTACCATTTGAATAAATTCTTTATGATCGCCTGTTAGTATGATCGTTACAAGTGTGTCTCCTCTAGCGAGACACTTGTTCATACATGATAGTGACAAATTTGGTGTCCTATATTTATGAAGTAATGATCATATGCTGATTTGAATTTAGATGGTAGAAGCTCCCACATTCATAATATTAATGCCAAAGGATACAAACTTAATAAAGACACCACATATGTGTGGCACTACCGTTTAGTCATGTCAATGTTATATGCATTAGCTCCACACTGGATGGACCTACAAGTTCTAAGATTTGATCTTTTGATACTTGCAAAATAACTGTGACACCGTTTTCGGAAAGCGGGCATATAACTTATTGATAGTCATACATAGAGATGTATGTGGTTCAATGAAGTAATTGACGGGTAGTGGAGACCTTTATTTCGTGAACTTCACTGAACGTTTTGAGTATAGCTTGTTGAGAATCGTGCATTTCGGTGTATGTGAATCAATGAAGTACTATAACGTGTAGTGGAAGTCTTTATTTCATAGACTTCATGAACATTCGAATAGATATATGGATATCCACTCGGGGAATGTTGGCCTGAAAATTTTGATTCAATCAAACAAGTCCAGAATGAAGTAGGAAATAAACTTAACAAGAAAATCAAATTCCCGCGATACATATCAAGGAAATAAAGATTTGAGTTATAATGTTGGCACATCATTGGAAGACTTGTGAGAAGAGTTCCACAAATTACGTCGCATGGAACACCATAGGGTCATGGTGTGTTAGGACGTCGTAATTGCACTCTATCAGATAGTGTGTGGTAAATAAATCTCTTACCGAATTATTATGATCATTAGAGTCATATGGTAGAAACGTAAACACTCACGTTAGCAAATAGGGAAACCATTTGAATCCATGGAGACAATACCATACGAGTGATGGCATGGCTTTTGAGCCTGGATTGTCGTTTCAGCAATTTAGTGTTTCGATGTAGTCGAACCTAAAATGGATTAATCTTTGTAGTATACCCTGGCTAAAGAGTTAGTTGGGTACATGTCTCACGACATAGGCAAAATCATTGCCGGGATATACCTTGCGAAAGAAATAGTTTCTTGTCCGAGGGTATAAGTGAGAAAGAAAGTAGAGCAAGACGAAGTTGGTGAACTTCTTCTCCAGACATCAAAGTGGCGCAACCGAAAGTGTTTTCGGTGTCAGGCTCCACAGCTTGAAAAAGCTGATGATTCAAGATCATGATGTTCTGAGCTCATACTAAGAGCGTAGGCATACGAGGTTGTGTTCCACAATGTGTGTTATGACAATCTTGTTATGAAGGTCATATTAATGGAATATGATAGACCTACGAACTACGAAGAAGAGATGGTGGACCTAAGTCCGAGAAATGGCTATGAGTCATTTGTGATCCGAAATAAAATCCATATACGATTACCAGGTATTGACTTGGGAGATCTTCTTGATGGCATCTAGGATGTTAATAGTATATGGAATTTTATGAGAGAGTAGACATTGAGCAGATTCGATTTGTCGTGAAATAGTTCCGACAGACCACATGAGAGTTTGTCTCAAGTGGTGAAGACTAAATCTATTCTGGGTCGTTTAGCAATCACTATAATTTCGAATGAGAAATTGATAGATGGATAAGAAAACCATGTTTCTTAATAGTGTCATTAAGAAAGAGTTGGTGATCCTGAGGATGCTAGACATGTATGCAAACTTTGGTGGTCCATTCATGGGCTTAAGAAAGCATATCGGAGCTGGAATCTTCACTTTGATAATGTGATCAAAGGATTTTGGAGTTGTCCAAAATAGTTGAAGAAACCTACATTTGCAAAGGAGTGAGTGGGAGCAAAGTAGCTTTCCTTGATCTTGTATGCGGAAGGCATATTTGAGTGGGAGCTAAGTAGCTTTTCCTTGATCTTATATGCGGAAGGCATATTTGAGTGGGAGCTAGGTGTCATTCGTGATTTTGTATGTAACGACATCTTGAATGAAACAGATCTTCTAGTAGAGTGTAAAGGATTATTTAAGTGATTAAATTTTCTATGAAATAAAGTTAGGAGTATTAGGCATCCGATTTATAATTGTATAGATCGTAAGGGGCTTAATAACATTAAGTCGGTATATTTTCTAAGTCAGGATTCTGAAGTGTTTCAGAAAAGGACAAGCGAAGAAAGAGGTTCTTGCTTGTATGACTAGGTAAAAGATTAAGTTAATCTTGGCTTTTTCAGTGATATAAAATGATGTTCGACATTCTCTATGTCTATCAGACTGAAATCTCGACTTAGTGTGACCCAAGTTCTTGGTTGAAGAACAGGTTCTAGAGTGATCCTTGTGTGGATCAATGAACAAACGTTAAGTTTATTCTTCAGTGTCTATGAGAACTGAAGATAGGTTTTCTATTAACGGGTAAGAGTGGAATGACAACATGCCGTAAAGCGGTTACGATGATGCAAGTTATTACACTGACCCATACGACTAGAAATCTCATATATGAGATGTCCTTTATTTTGAAGAAAGACATGGTTAGTCTGCGAAGTCGCATATGAATGCACTGTCACATAATCTACATAGGTATAGAAATATATCGCGACTTCAGAAGTAGCAAGTGTGATTGGACTGAGCAGTTTTCGGGGCGTATGTGGTCTCCTTAATAGATCTCTTAGACTTTTAAGGCCCATGATGCGCGAATGTTCGAGTCTCACTCCATCCACTAGGATATATTTCACCGTCATTGTAAGATACGGGATGATGTCAAACTAGGTGACATAGAAGTGTTGCAAAGCACATATAGATCTCAATGTGTGAGTTCTATTGACTGTATTCCTCTTCCACGGGGCGAGCAGGCACCAAGATGCTATGGGTGTTGAGCTTTTACCAAGTTGTAAACTAGATTAAGTGTTACTCTATTGCAAGTGGGAGACTGAAGGGAATATGCCCTAGAGGCACTTAATAAACATAGTTTATTGGCAATATCCCAATCGTTCATTATATGTTTTATACCATACTATAACTGTATTAAGCGAAAACATTAATACAGGTGTGGTAGATAAACAACCAGGTCCCTAGTAGCCTCTACTAAGACTAGTTTCGTTGCGCGATTGATGATCGAGGTTTTCCAATCATAGGGCATGGTGCCGGTCGGCAATGGAAGTCATATCGTTAGGTGTAACGATGTGATGGACATACCCAGTATTTATAGGACATAGTCATTACGCCTTAAGACCGTGAGATCAACTCTTATTGTTATCCCTGAAAGATACTTTGATCGCACCAAACGTCATATCTTATATAGTGAAAATGATAGGTGATACTTTTGGGTATCGGAAGGGGGTAGTTGAGACGAGGGGTCAACCGCGGGATTTGTCAGTCCGCATAGCCGGATAGATACTCTAGGGCACACTCGGTGAGATTATGTCAAATGAGTTTGCAAACATGTGACTAGGTCACCAGCTGACATAATATCATAGACGAGTAGAAGATAGCAATGTCGGTAACGAGATCATGCTAGGTATGGGGATATCTGAGAATGATGCTCGGACGCGCTAAGTATCGCCATGACAAAGGGTTTAAGACTATACGTCCAGGTTTGATAGATGAAAGTCATTCGTTATATCACAGGGATTAATTCATGGGGTCCAGGCCTACGAGTTAGTCGATGATCATAGAGGAGTCTTGATCGTACCTGTTATTATATCGAACCGCTAGGGTAACACACTTAAGGGGTTTCGACAAGACAACCGGAAAGGAAAGAGATCACCGGGAACGTCCCGGGAATGGTCCGATGGAGATCGGGCAGCGACGAAAGAGTTTTCGGAGCTAGAATAAATTCTATAAAATATGATTGATATTAATTGGTGTAATTAATGATTAAATATGATTTCATATATTTATTTTCCAATTTTTAAAGGCTGGTTTCTCTAAATGGGCCTTCTGGTGGAAAGAAGGCCCATGAGGGGGGAGAGTCCCCCCAGGGCTTTGGATTGAGGGAGGGTCGGCCTAGGTGGGCCAAATGGGGCCCACCTAGGGCCAGCGCACTGCCTTGGCCGCACCATGCATGTGGGGATAGTCCCACATTGCCTGGCTGGCAAGGTTGGCTCCCCCTGGGAGCCTATATAAGAAGGGGCACCCCTGGCCTTTTAATTCACCAATTAATTCCCTAATTCTCTCTCAATCTCGTGATTCCCTTTGTCGGAGTCGCGCCGAGTAGAGGAGGGGGATCTCTTCCATCATAGCCCGCTGCCGCGCTGCTTGTGTTCCGGTCCAAGTCTTCCGCTGCTCGTCCTGGACTGGAGCTTCGGAGGCCGTCGTCTCCACCGTATGTGTATGACGCCCTGCGAGGTGCTGCGCTAGCAGTACTCGGAGGCCTAATTCCTCCACCCGACCTTGAGGTCATCTTCGTCGTCTTTGTCGCGCCGAGTTCTTCGCGACCTAGAGGTCGGCTACGTCGTCTTCGTCGTCAACGCTTGTGCGGGAGCGTAATCCCCGCTATTCGGTCTACCAGGGTATGTATTCCGATCTCCGCCGTACTTCTATATCTGCATAGTGTAGATCTTGGCTAGTTTAAGGATATCGTTGCTAGGAATTTTTTTGTTTTCTGCACACGATCCCCTTCAGCCATAAGAGACGGCAGCACAACCAGCAAAAGCAACATTCCACAAGTGATCGGTCGTGCCAGAAATGGCCATGAAGAACTTCAGGATTTTCGGAGGTTGAGTTGCAATTTTTTTTAACATCCAGGTTTCGTCAAACCAACGTTCTTGCATCTTAGAACAATATGATTATGGTTTCAGCAGTAGGGTAAGATTCACATCCATTGTGCTGACCGACTACTGTTTATGAATCATGTTAAATCTTGTATTTAGCCGGTCCTTGCAAGCTAACCAAAGGAAGAAAGAGTATTTTCTTAGAGATGCATTGTTCCACAGAGAATAATGGGGTGCCCAGAGAGACCCATGATGTTAAGCCTGTAGAAATAAGACGTTGTGATCTTGCTATCGAAGGAGACCAAGCGGGTGTCTGGCATGTTGCTCACAGGAGCGACTGAGGAAAGATGGTGTAGAAGATCAGACTTCTTCACTTGCAGCTAGGGATAAGTTAAGACACAGATCTAACAACTAGGCATCATTAAACTGTGAAGCCACAATGCAGTACTTATCTTTGGCAAAAGTTACCAGAATCAGATAACTCAGGTGCAATCTGCGAGGATCTGTTTACATGGAGAAAATTGCAAAAAACCACCACATTTCAGGCTAGGGTTTAAAATTGTAAACATATCCTCGCAGATTGCACCTGAGTAAGCCTGTATCTATGAGGATCTAGAGTATTCATGAAGGATGGGGGAATCAGAAGATGTAATATATGAAGGTCTTTTTTATAAAATAGGCATTCCACGTAAGCCTATATCTGGGTCCACCTATCAGAAATTTAATTAGGACGCAGAAAACTGTCTATCAGTGTTTTTTTGCGTGGCAGTTACTTCAAAGTGGTGGTTTTTTGAGAAAAAAATGACATCACGGTGGTTTTTTGAAACCCTATCCTAAAATGTGGTAGTATTTTGCAATTTTCTCGTTTACATGAATAATTACGCCAGATCTCCGGTTCAAGTACATGGCAAAAAATGACAAACCAAACTTGCTCAAGAACTAACTGATGGGCGTATGTGTTTGATAATGTTGAGTTAACCTACATGGCAAATAGTCCTTTGCCGACAGTTAAACATATTTATGACGATATATGGATATATGCTGACAAATTGTAAGATGTCTAAACATACTTTTGCCGAAACATTATTCTGCTAGGGTTTTACATTTCAACAAAGAAACCCTAGCCTTCAGGGTCGAGTTAGTCACCAGGCGGATCAAACACATCAAGATCTAAAAACATTTTGGACGTCTCATATAAGTGGGGGACATATAAATGTGTGTGTAGTCGGCACGAGGCGCGCGGCTGAACAGATTATTCAGCGGTAAACGTTTACCAGCAATCAGGATAGCTTTCTTTGCTGGCACTGATACCAGATAGCTAGTACTATAGTATTATATAATCTTATGAGAGGATGACGATGACCCTATAAAAGGCAACCATGCGTTACCCTGCTCCATATAACTTCTAGACCACCAACCAGCAAATCAAGAGAGAGAGAGAGAGAGACAGAGAGAGAGAGATCGCCGGCCATGGATATTGTATCAGGGGCCATGGGCACCCTCCTCCCCAAGCTTGGCGAGCTTCTCAAGGAGGAGTACAAGCTGCAGAAGGGCGTGAAGAAAGATGTCGAGTCTCTCGCTAGGGAGATGGCGAGCATGCACGCTGCCCTCCACAAGGTAGCCGAGGTTCCGCTGGACCAGCTCGATGAGCAGGTCCGGCTCTGGGCAAACGACGTCAGGGACTTGTCCTACCACATGGAGGACGTCGTCGACAGCTTCCTCGTGCGCGTGGAGGGATCCGAGCCCCCCGAGAGCTCTGATGGCTTCAAGGGGCTCGTGAAGAAGATGGCCACCTTGTTCAAGAAAGGCAAGACTCGTCATGAGATCGCCGACGCCGTCAAGACCATCAAGGGCCAAGTGAAGGATGTGGCTGCTCGCCGCGACAGGTACAAGGTTGACGGTGTGACTGCTAATGTTGCTGCAACAACCCTTGATCCTCGCATATCGGCTCTGTACAACAAGGTGTCTGACCTTGTTGGCATCACTGGACCGAGAGACGAGCTGATCAAGAGGTTGTCGACCAAGGAGAACAGTCCAGTGGAGATAGTCTCCATTGTTGGATTTGGAGGCTTGGGCAAGACTACTCTTGCCAAAGCTGTCTATGACAAAATGAAGATGCAATTCCAGTGTGCAGCCTTTGTTTCTGTGTCTCAGAATCCTGACATCAGAAGGATTCTCAAGAAGATGCTACATCAGCTTGATCAGCAAAAGTATACCAACATCAATGAAGCATCGTGGGATGTAATACAACTTATTGATGAACTGAGAATGTTTCTTCACAACAAAAGGTACTCACCTATAACACCTTACTTCCTCATAGATGACACATTAATTCCCTTACCTACATAGTGTGGATGCATGCAGATTGATCATTATCTTTAATTTCTCTTCCAAATATATACTCTGTTCAAATGCATATAAATCCCTGTCATAGTGATCATTAATTGGATGCATGCAGATAGAATGCATATTTAATGCCATCCTAGGCTCATAATACTCCCTAAGTTATAAGATAAGGGAGTACAAATAAATCAGTTCGAAATCATTAGGCTATTTATTTGTGTTTCTCTGCTCTTCAAGTCAGTCATATTTTGGAATAATATATATACCGTTTAAAATAAATCCCTGCCCATTGATCCGTCATTCCGTCTTAACAATCTGTTGATGTGCTTTCTGTTTTGGCGGCGATTTTGTATGTTAAATCTCAAAGCAGTGATTACAAAATTATCTGTAATGTTCACCATATATTTGAGCTTTCTATTGACATTTTTTGTATCAGAGATATGTAGACATTTTTGTTTTATATAGATAAAAGTGTAAGTGAGCTTATGACAAAAGACATATGTAGAAGTTGTAGTAATTAGTAACTCTTCTTTAATTTATATATTTCATTATATACATTCATATTTATATCCCTTATCTTATTTCATCCTTCCTTTTTGGCTTTCGTAAATTTATGGTGTATGCAGTTGGGAAGTCCTTAGATTATTTGATTTATCTCACTTAACTTGGTAATATCCATTTACCCGCTTATTAATCTATTAACATAAACATAGGTACCTCGTTGTTATTGACGACATATGGAAGATAGAATCATGGAAAATAATCAAACGTGCTTTGGATGAGAATAGTTGTGGAAGTAGGATAATAACAACCACTCGTGACTTTGATATTGCTACTAGAATTGGTGGTTCATTTAGGCTAAATCCCCTTACACAAGAGAGTTCTCAGATGCTGTTCTATGGAAGAATATTTGGCTCTAACGGTAAATGTCCTGACCAATTGGCTGAGGTATCCATGAGGATTTTGAAAAAATGTGGCGGCGTACCGCTAGCTATCATTACCATGGCTAGTCTATTGGACGAACCTAGCAAAATGGCAAATCCAAGGGAGTGGGAGGAGGTATGTGAATCTATTGGTTCTGGACTTGGACATAGTTCAGATGTGAAGGCCATGAGGACAATATTGTCCCTAAGTTATTATAACTTACCTTCCCATCTTAGGACTTGTCTATTGTATCTAAGTGTATACCCAGAAGATCATGAGATCCATAGAGATGACTTGATATGGAAATGGGTCGCAGAAGGTTTTATCCAGTACAGAGGTAAAGATGATAGCTTATTTGAAGTTGGGCAAAGTTACTTCAATGAGCTTTTGAACAAAGGCATGATCCAGCCATGCGTAGATTTTAAAGGCAACGTAACACGTTGCCGTTTGCATGACATGGTGCTTGAGCTCATTTGTTCCTTGTCAAGCCAAGAAAACTTTGTTACTATATTGGATCACAAAGAAGATGTCATGTATTCTCAAAGCAATATTCGCAGGCTATCCCTCCAAAGTAAAATGGAAGATCACAAAACCACAACTCTTGTACCCATGAGTATATCTCAAGTGAGGTCCATTACTATCTTTGAGCCTGCCATTGATATAATGCCACCTCTTTCCAGCTTTGATGTTTTACGTGTATTGGATCTAAGTGGTAGCCACCTTGGGAAAACTAGCCACAATAACCTTAAGGATGTTGGAAATTTAGTTCACCTGAGGTACCTAGGACTAGCAAGTGCGGATATTTGTGAACTCCCAGCAGAGATAGGAAAGCTCCAATTTTTGCAGGTGTTGGATGTAAAAAAGAATCCTGATCTAGAAGAACTTCCATGGACGGTTTATGAGTTAAGAAGATTGATATGTCTATACATTGATGGCTACTGCACGAGGCTCCCAGATGGTGGGTTGGATAACTTGACATCCATGGAGGTTCTAAGAAGAATCCCTGCATCCCTAAACATTATCAAAGAGCTATGCAAGCTTGAAAGCTTGAGGGTGCTAAAAATTAAGTTTGACCGGGATGTGGGATCGGAGTTAGAGGAAGCTTTTGTGGAGTGTTTATCCAACCTACACAAGATCCAGAGTGTAATTATTCGTGGGTCTTTTGCATCCATAGATCTCTTGGGAGAACGCTGGGTTCCCCCTCTACATCTTCGCATTCTTGACTTGTTCATGCTTGGCAAATTCTCAAAGATGCCAGCGTGGATAAGAAGAGAACCCTCTCTTCTCTGGAACCTCACTGAGTTGATCATTGGTTTCGATGAAGTCAAGCAGGAAGACCTGAGAATCCTTGGGAGTCTGCCGGCTCTTCGTATTCTCGCGCTACATAGCGCCCACCAAACACAAAGGCTGCTACATATTGGTGCTGACGCCGGATTTCACTGCTTGGTAGCCTTCTCGTTGTACTGCGAATCACCTAGGCAGATAGTGTTCCAGCAAGGAGCTCTGCCGACTGCTGAAGCAATTCTCTTCAATTTTGGTGTGCGGAAGGCAAAAGAAGATGGCAATGGTGATTTCTCCTTCGGTCTGGAGAACCTTCACTCCATTAGGCGGGTCTTCGTTGGGATTGATCGTGATGGAGTCACAGTTGGTGAGGTGAAGGAAGCGGTGGCTAAGTTGCAGCACGCTGTCGACGTTCATCACAATCATCCTAGCATTAGTCCTGACATCAGGCCGCCTATGGAACTAGTTCGCCAGGAAGAGGTACAAGCTCTCGATCTTCCTCCTACATGCATTCTTCAATTCGTTTTGGATCGTGCTTCCGGATTATTATTGATCAACTTTTCTTTCTATCTTTTTCAGGTACAGGCACCGAATGAAGTTACTCCTCCCAAGGATGAAGAGCAGACCTGGGACCCAAAAAAATTTCAGGAAAGATTCCAGAATTTCCGTGAAAAAACTGCGTCAGATTCAGTTTCTGAAGTTCAGGTCTGAAGATCGGTAATCGAGGAAAACATGGTGCTGCCATGAGGAATCAAGTTATCAGGCAACATGTCAATCAAATGGTTCACGTCTAGTCTTTGTTGTGGCAAAAGAGTGCGGGCAAAGAGTACAAAATATGGGTTGGATTTGTTTTGCGCCTCGTTTGGCCATATATATTTGGTCACCGATGTACTGATGGGGCCACGAAATAAAGGCGCGCAATGTTCAGTTTATATGGTCTCTTATTCTTCTATACCTGTCCATTTTCGCTCTTTAAGCTTGTGCGGTACCTGCATATATGTGTTGGTATACCATTCAGTGTCCTACGCTAAGGGTACTTGAGACATGTTTTCGTCATGGTTTTTGAAACTTCCTTTTGGCTCCCGACTTCTAGTACTCCCTTTACTTAGTAAAAAAGTCGGAGATCATATTTACAAGTTTCATTTTTTTGGAAAATATTGCTAGATGTATTAATGGTGTTTTCTAAGTATGTAAAATCGCAACGACACAATTTTAAACCTAGACTACACGAAATGTCAAATCTTATTAATTATGTAGTTCTCAAAATAGCATTGTCCAATATACTTGGATCCATACATTTTCATTAATATGCAACTTAGAATACATATATTTTAAAGTGGGATTTAGCATATTTGATGATACATCAGTAAGTAAATCTACAACTTTTTCTCGGACTATTTTGATACTTGTATTTTTTTTTCTTGAGTTAACAGATCAGTACTGAGAGTCCGGAACTCAGGAGCCAAAGATCACTACTCCATTTTTTTTCTAAAACTTATATTTCCATTCCATACCATGCATGCTTAGATTAGCACAAGTTAACCCCTCCACCCCACCCATTACATACCATTGGGCAAAACCGTATGCAATATATCGTGTACTATTGTACAAAAAAAGGTGTGCAATGCGTTGTAATGGGGCGACGTTTATTTAAAAACGTTTTGCAATGTAAGAACCAATCACACACAGTTTAAAATGAAAATTGTGTGGGATGCTTTGTATAAGGTTTTTCTAAAATAAAAATGTGCGATATAGTCGCAATGACATACGGTTTTAAAATAGATATTGTGATCGATGTACCAAAAACAATCCCGATAATTATCCAATTTTGGCACATAGGTTCGTCTTACCAGCGACGCAAAAGGGGTATTTTATAAAACAAAACCTTATATGGTGCCAAATGGAAACTTTCTAATTTCACACCAAGTGTAACATATTTATAGATATTTTTACTACTTTTGGCTATTTAAATAAATTTAACCAATTTCTCAATAATATGTCAAATTTCAAATACAAGTGTGATATTTTGTTTCAGAAAATTTCCAAAAATAAATTCATAAACCCATAGTAGGATTGTATGGTCGATCCATATGATGTTGAAAAATGCAAACTTTTTCCTATGGAAACATATATCTGTAAGTTTAACTCGATTTTACACATGGTTATTACCAAAAAAACAGTGATGCGATATAGGAGGAAATCACACACGGCGTAGCAAATATTGTGAGATTTACCAAAACTATATTTTTCATGATAATCAATCCAACCTTGGTGTAACGATGCCTCTTACCATGTAAAATTAGTGCCAACGAAATTTCCTATAATTTATATAAATATTTTTTTATTTCTTAGTTCTAAAATGGATATTTTGTTAAGTTAGTACAAAAAAGGTAATGTCAAATGAAACCAAATATTTTTTATTTTATTTTATCACTTTTAACTACCTTTTCTCATTTAAACATGTTCCAGAAATCTTTTTAAATAATTAAAATTTGAACTAGAACTGTGCTATATTTTGGTCCTACAAATTACCAAATTCATTATAGGCTATGCAACTTGGATTTTATATAGTATCCTGATACGTCTCGAAGCGTATCCATAATTTCTTGTGTTCCATGCTATGCTATATCATGTTTTATATGCATTTTATATAGTTTTATGTATTTTCTGTGACTGACCAATTAACAAGATGCCACAGTGCCAGTTCCATGTTTTCTGTTGTTTTTGGTTTCAGAAAAACTCTTAAGGAAATATCCGCCAAATTGGAAACGAGTCAATCAGTATTTATTTTTGGAATATTTGCGACCAGAAAAACATAAGACGAGACGAAGGCGGACCCCGAGGGGCCCACACCGCCTCGTGGCGCGGGCCAGAAGCCAGCCACGCCGGGAGGTGGTGTGGCGCCCTCGGGCGCCCACCGACCTAGATCTTTCGCCCATAAAACTCCCTGTGACCTAAAAACTCCAGACGGTTAATCACTTTTTCCTCCACGGGTCCCGAGCCGCCGCCGTCGCTGCCACCACTTCGGGAGAGATCAGAACTGCTCCCCGGCACCCTGCCGGGAGGGGAAATCGTCCCCAGAGGCTTCTACGTCGCCATGACCGCCTCCAGACTGATGCGTGAATAGTCTACCTTGGACTACGGGTTCATAGCAGTAGCTTGATGGTTGTCTACTCCTCTTGTGCTATCATATTTAGATCGTGTGAGCTGCCTATCATGATCAAGATCATCTTTATATAATTCTCCATGTTGTGTTTGCTGGGATCGGATAAATATTGAGTACTAAAGTTATTACTTCATAATATATCATGTGTGCGCTATTTAATGATCTTGCATGCTATCCGTTACTTGTGTATGCTCTAGCCAAGTAGATGCTCGTAACTCCAAGAGGGGGTATTTATCCTCGATAGTAGGTTCATGTCTCTATTTAATCTAGGGCAGTGACAAAAAGCTTTAAGGTTGTAGATGTACTGTTGCTACTAGGGATAAAACAATAGTACTTTATCTAAGGATGATGTTACTTACTTACTTTAGACACAGTGCTTAAGGCGATAATCTGTTGCATGCAACTTAATACTGAAAGGTGTGCGGACGCTAACCGGAAGGTGAATTATTAGTTATAGATGCTGTTGGAACGGTCTATGTATATTGTTGTAATAGGGTGTAAGCCATGTTGCACGCGCAGGGTCTTCGAGATTTGATTGGCGAGCCTAGCATATCCAGAAATATGGCCTCGGAACACGGGAAGATCGAAAGATCGAGCACGAGTCACAGAGTTGTTGTGATCGACATTTTATGTCCACCTTTGAAGCTATGCTGCCGGCCGTGATGATCGGGGGTGGTGTGGTGGATGAGGGTTGTGTAATCGCCATTATTATTTTTAGGGATAATAATCTTGGTGTGGTGTGTTTTAGATAATGTGATTATAAAACTAAAACTCACCTACATATTATAAACTTTACCTTACCTCTTTTGCGATCACATCTGTAGACTACGCAACTATACTTCGGTTACTTCCTCAAGAGCCCGGATGCTACCTTGGAAGCCGACGGGTCCAACTTCATCAGATGGTACAAGGGTTTTAGAAACATACTCGAACACAACAACATTATGTATGTTCTCGATGAACCGTTAGGAGAAAGACCAGGGGATTCTGCTAGCGAGGAGGAGGAAGATGATTTCCGTAGGCGTCGAGACATATTCATTGAAGTGGAGATCACCATGACCGTATGCCTGGCACCTGAGTTCAAAGAGTTATTTCGACGCAAGGAGCCAAGCGTCATGATTGATGCGATAAAGACACACTTCGGGGATGAATTAAAGCGTGAGCAATTCAGGCAACTTAGAATGTTCCAGACCATTCATATGGAGGAGCATACCTGTCTGGAGACACATTTGAAGAGATTGTATGACATCTACTTCCAGCTGACGATGGTCTTCGATTACTGGATGGCAGATTCTTGTGCCATTCGGACTGTCCTGATATCTCTACCTCCTAGCTACGAGAAGCATGTGCGCAAGTACATTTTGAAGGCCGATGATATGAACTTCCACAAGTTTGTGTCTGAATTCAAATCTCGGAAAGTTGATTCCATCGAAGGAGAGATCTTCGATGCTACATGTATATATTTGATATATACAGAACTATGAATTCGCCTCTTGATATATGATGAAGTATTTGATACTTGTTCTATTTGTGAAACAGGTCCTGATTGTCACATATATGCGGCGCAGTACGATGTGACCTGGCGCTAAAGATGGTGATCAAGGAATTGATGGCCATTTGGTGTTCACGTCCTCAAGTTATCATAATTATCATTAATAGTTTTATAAGATCTTTTGTAGTAGTGAGTGAGTGTGTGTCTTGATTGTTACAAGACAAAGTTATTCATGTAATAAGACAAATTCAGTTGTTTTATATTATAGAACAAGCCAGTTGTTTTATATTATGAATAAAGATTCCACATCTCAATTACATCGATTGTATGATAAGTGTTCATAATTGTAGAAATGATAAAATAGCGTGTCCTATGAATAAGAGTTCTATTACTAGAACAAACACCGTCAAATTTAGTCATAAAGGCAATGAAAGAAGTAATGGATAATTTTGGTCCATTTAAGTATTTTGACTGCCGAGTTGATTAAGTTTGAAATCAAGTATTGAAATTGCAATACAAGAGGAAATTAATTGAGAGTCATTTTTAATGATTGATTAATGGTGTTTTTGCTTGATCCAAATTCTTCTATGATTTTGGTAAATAGGAGTATTTGCCTAATAAATCATAAGTCTGAAATTAATTTGATAAAAGATCAAATGGGGTTTTTCAGAGGAAAGAATGGTGAATGTTCTATTCACAAGATTCGATTAGAGGACAATATTTTTGAATTGTGGTTTCAACATAAAAGACTTGTGGAAAATATGTTTCACAATATTATAATGTCGTATATGGTGATATATGGGGTATTATAATCATACTCTATTTTAGATAAAGTGTGGTCTGTCAGAATCAGTCTTAGAAACTCCTAATATGTTTGAAATATTATAGTCGATGTCCACTTTAGAAAATAGATATTTTTCTCAACGAGAATTCGTGGGATCGACAGTAGTGTCGACATGTATATGATTATACGATAATTCGGAATATACATGAATAGTTCTTTGTAGATTACTCGCATTGAATGAGAGTGTATTCCAAAACCAAATAGAAACAAAGCTTAGTTTGTTGTCTATGTAATTCCGAGGAAAAGATGATTTTTCGAATTATCGTTTATGGATTAGAATTAGAAACTTGAAATAAGGTGTCAGACCTATGTTAGAAGGTGTTCCAAAGAGTATATGTCTACTAATGAAAATTTGGTGATTAAGAGTGAGGGAGACTAGAAAATTGTTTTCTGCTTGCAATCCTCTTCATAAAGGTCATAATGTTTTCATGAAAGAAGCTTCTAAATAGAGTGTTGTTATATTTAATATTGCTGTCAGGTCACATCACAATATTGAATGTTTCAGATCTTGTTGACAGATCAAGGTGCACTTTATGAATACAAAGAAAGTTGGGAAAATATCAGAATATGAACGAAGGCTTTTTCAGCCTGGAAATCCAAGTTACATTTGAAAGGATTAAAAGAGTAATTGTTGCTGCAATTCTTATTAGAGGAATAAGATTGTTTAATCATCATATAAAGTGTCATATGAGAAATGTGACTATAAGAAAGACGTGGAAACATGTCTTGTCAAGAAATGTGTCTTGGACAAGATCAAATTTGTTGACTACATTTATGTAGACATGCTTGAAATCTGAAGGATTTGTATTAATGTAATACTGTAGTTTGTATTAAATTCGAATTGATAATAGATCAATGATTTTGGTTTGACCAAAATGTCGATTTAAGTGGGAGTCAAAGTTGGTTCACTCAGGTGAAATATGTGAAGAACTTTTTTTTGAGTGGGAGCTTAGGAACTCAAATATGTGGATGACACGTTTTTGAGTGGGAGCTCGTGTTCTCAAATATGTGGAGACATAATTTGAGTGGGAGCCAAATTCATCTTGTGTAAATGACACATTGTGAAATTGTACCAGTAGAATAGATGAGAAGGATGAAGTTGTGAAACTATTTGAAAGTTAGTATCTATTTGGTATAGAGCGGGAATTTTAAATAGTTAGTCGAGTTGTTTTGGATTATATCTGAGGAGTCAGAATAGAATCAAAAGGATGGTCCTTTGAAATCCAATTGATCATTAAGAGTAATGATACACGGTAGTAACGGTTGTATGACATGTTGGTCTATTATGTAATTTTAGACATCATACAGAAACCATATTATCTGCTCGATAAAATATAACCGATGTTCTTAAGAAAAGAACAGTTGTAAAAGTAAATTTAGAATTTACTGGAAGTAGAAGTGCGTTAGTTGATGGATTGACATTAGAATGTCAAGTTTTCTACATTGGTGTGAAAGTATGTAGATATCGCGAGTTTGTAATTGTTACAAGGTGCTCATTGTGACTGAGTGTGTTTTTTTATGTAGTTATCTGGTTGGTATAATCAGAGTAAGCGCTGGGAAACAGAAGTCTCACTTAGTTACGGTATTTGCATATATGTTATTGGATAACATGGTGATATCAAGCAAGTTGATATCAATGAATCGCAAAAGTATGTACAATCATGGATTGTGCAGATTGTCAGAGTAACACTCTTCCACGAGCAAGCATTACCAAATGATTCTTATTTGATAAGAGATTTTGATAAAGTAAAATGCAGCTATTTTATTTGTACTCTAGTGCAAGTGGGAGACTGAAGGAGATATGCCTTAGAGGCAAATAAATAAGTAGTATTTATTGCGTTATCTCATAAGTTTATAATAGGTTTGTGTATTATGCTATAATTGTATTAATCGGAATTATTAATACACGTGTGATACATAGACAACCAGGTCCCTAGCAAGCCTCTATATGAGCTAGTCCATTGGACAACAATTGATCGAGATTCCCGATCAAGGACAATGACGTCGGTTGACAGTGGGGTCATCTTGTTAGTTGAATAAGATGATGGACATACGCAAAGTATTGCAATAAGATCGTATTACGATGTTTTGTCATTTGCAATAGATAAGAATATGATAGCTTATTCCTTAAACCGTGAGACCGTACTTATTGATGCTTCGTAGGGGTGCTTTGAGAGCATCAAACGTTGTGTCATATATAGCATGACAATAACGGTGTCCATCTTGGGTATTCCGAAAGAGTATCGAGACGTAAGGATCAAGAGCGGGATTTGTTCATTCTTGTAATGGAAAGATACTCTGGACCCACTCGGTGAGATTACATCTATGTAGCTGCGCAGCTTATGACTAGGTCATCGAGATGTAATATCACAGACGAGTTAATAACCTTCGTCGGTAACGAGATACAACAAAGACATCGGTATGTCTACGATCATATCTCGGACAAAGTAGTATCGCAGAAACAAAGGGAATGGATATCATATTTATGGTTCAACGACGATATTCGTAGAATGCACAGGGGCCGTCATATACATCCAGGTATCCCTGACGGTCATTGGTGAGCGGAGTGTCTCGACCATGTCTGGAGTGTTCTCGAACCGTAGCGTAACAAACTTAAGGTCTTAGCGATGCCAAGAGATAAGTTCTGGGATAATATACGTTTTTGTTGGAGAGAGAGAAATGATCCGGAAAGAGTTCCGGTGGTCCGGAAGGAGTTCCGGGAAGGTCAGGAATGGTTCCAGAGATGTCCGAAAGTTGTTCGGGTGGTTCGGAAAATGTTTCGGAGTCACTGGATATTAAATAGTATTTAAATATATTAATTATGAATTAATTATATTTTATATTAATTAAATATTAATTAAATAAAGGAAAAAGGGGGCTCCCACCTATATGGGCCCTAAGAGGGCCCAAGAGGGGGAGCCGCACCACCAAAGGGGGGGTGGGCCCCATGGCTGGTTCGGCCAGCCCATGTGGGGTGCGCACCCCCCCCCTTCTCCTTTGTTTAGTCCCACATGGGGGAGCTCGGGAGTTTGCACACCTCCTCCCCCTTTATATAGCAAGTCATATTAATTGGATTAATTCATTGGAAAATACAATTAATTGTATTGCAGGCCGGCCGAGCTGTTTCTCCACCCGTTTTGCCCCCTCTCTCCACCTAAGCTATACCGCCGGGCGCCGTTGCCCTGCGGGATTCCAGATAAGATCTACCCCTGCGATTTCAGCTGGATCTGAATGACCAGGGGTTGTCGTTAAGCTCCGTATGTTTGCGAGTGCTCGGAGGTAACTCTTTTTGAGGAGCCTGGGTGACGTCGTCTCGCCCCTGCAGCCGCCGCGCCACCCCCTCTGCTGCCGGCGCACCCCCTGGTGCCGGCGCCCAGCCATCCGTCGCCCGACCCCCGTCGACGCAGATCATCGTCGACATCCCGGCGTCATCGTCTTCGTCATCGCGGCAAGTTCTCCGTGACCTCGAGGTCGGCTACGCACGACTTCATCGTCAACGCTTGTGCGGGAGCGTAATCCCCGCTATCGGTCTACATGGAGGTAATGTAACCCGTTCCGCCACCGTTATCACATGTACTAGATAGATAGATCCTGGCTAAGTTAGGGTTTCATACGCTAGAAATTATTGTTTTCTGCACCGTAACCCCTTCACATGGCATAATCGGCTAGCCACGAATCCGGCTTAACGAGGCCTTTGTACCTAGGACAGTTTTTAAACACTGATGTCTTGTCCTTGGGGAACGGCTCTCTACGGATGGCGTCGCCAAAGCACTTTGGGCCAGAGTATAGCGGCTCCCTTCCTCTTGCTATGTCTTGTCGGTGATGTTGTGCGTCTTTTGGATCGAGTTGTTGTCTGCCTCTGTTGGCGTTTGGCTCGTCCTACGCTGCCCCGCTTACGCTGTGCCTGGGCCCATCTGCCGCCTCCTTCCTTTTGCTGCCGGTGCTGCGCTGGGGAGACCGGCTTCGACCTCTCCTGGCAGGGTCGTTGCCGGCATCTTTTTTAGGCGGCTGGCCGTTGTCCCGGCTACCGCCATTACCGCGCCTTGGCTGGGTTGGAGGTGGCAGGTCTCCCCTGCTTCCTGTCCGTGAGTTCTCGTCCCGCCTTGGTTTTGGCGGTGGCGTCTTCTTTGGAGGTGGCGTTGCTTTCCTTTTGTCGCCATGGCTACTAGAGCCGGACGGGCCATCGGGGTCAGCGCCAGGTGCGGCTTTGCACTTTCCTTACTTGGATTCTAGATCTCCCCCGCGGGCATCCGCCATGTGGCCATAGGAGTCAGCGAGAGCTTGCTGTTCTAGGGCCTTGCTCATGAAGTGTCTTGCGTTGGCCACCTTTTCCTCCGCTGTGTAAGTCTTGTCGTCTAGGGTGTCTTGCGCAGCAGCAACGTTAAGGATGGGGGTGCAGAAGACAACATCCGCCCTTCTGTCCACACGTTGTGGTGCTGTGCGCCAGTCAAACCCAAGATCTTGAGCTGCTTGTTGCACGAATTGGCAGCTCCTTATCACGGCGGTTTTTTGATGACCTCTTTTCTTCGAAAAGCTGCCTGTTCGGTTTTGCCGACATCTTTTCTTGCTCCTTCTCGATCTTCTTCGCAAGGCTCTCGACATGCTCCTCTCTTTTGCGCAGGAAGTCAGAGTGCTTAAGCATATTAAGCCTAAGTTCTTCCACTTCATCAAGTGGGGTATCTTTGTTCACCGGAGTGTTCATGATTTCGTCTACTTCTTTAATGACGGAGAGCAAATCTGTGGGTTTGCTGCTGCTGCCTTTTTCGAGACCAGTTTTCTTCTTTGCGCGCACCTTGTCGGAACCGTCAATGAGTTGACCGGTAACGGTGTTGCCGGCAATTTATGTCTGTTTATCTTACTTTTCAGAAGCGACTGGGGTTGACTCGTGACCGATGACAACCATCATGGCCAGCTTATCAGGTATGTCTGTATCCGTTGTGTTCTCTGAAAGAACCGGATTATCACTGGAAAAGCGGTTTTTGATTCTCTCTTTGAAGAGACTAGCATAATCATCAGAATCAGAATCTATGCTGACTTGAACGGTAGATCTGGATCCGACATCTGACATCACATCCTCCTGGAGAGCAGGAAGAATTGACTCAGGATCGTTGTTTTCCGGCTGGGAGTCGGATCCCAGTCCGACAACTCCAATGAAGTGGAAGTCAGATCCGGCCGACTCCTGGGAGAAGGCGGATTCCGATCCATCTTGTCGGTCGACTGCTTGGTCGAAGGGTTGGTGGGTGGGGTCGTAGAAATGCGGTAGGTCGTACGCCTCTGGCGTGTACCCGATGAAGACGTCAATCCCTCCGATCGGTACGATTGCGCACCCGATAAGGTAGTCGTCCGCCGGGAGCCAGGACTCATATGAGTTGACATAGCTGTGGCCGCCATGCCTTGTGACGCGGCCGACGGCGATCTGCTTGTCCACGCCGCCAAGTGTTCCCACTTAGAACGTGACGCCAGGAACCTTATGCCCCACGGTGGGCGCCAACTGTCGTAGTATTGGCATAATTGATAGGAGACGGGGGTCCTCTAGTTTAAGTATGGATTGTGGGGAAGAAGGTTGGAGTCGTCGAGGACGGGATTGAACAAGCCGAGTTTACCCAGCTTCGGATCCCGCAGCGGTGGCAAGATCCTACGTGCTGCTATAATTCACTATGAGGCGAATAGCCGTGAACATGTTACAATGGGTATGTTGCGTATTGAAGCGTGCCCTAAAAACTTCCTGGTGGCCGGCTTATATAGGCGGCCAGACCCCAGGATACAAGGCAAGTACTTGTCCGACAAGTAAACAGAGTCCTAGACCTAGCCGGCTTAGTTGCCGCCTTCCGTCTTGGGCTTGGTGGCTTGATGGGCTTCGGCCTTCCGCCTTCCTTGGACCGTCCGCCTACTTCCTTGTACGTCAACTATCTGGACCGCCCGGCAGGCTTCAGCCTTACCACCCTTGGGCCACTCTGGACTAGCCGGATTGATCCATGTTAAAGATACCCCTAGTTGGTATATCCCCAACAGGAAATGATGAAGAGCGGAACGATCAAACCAATGGGGACACGAGATTTTAACGTGGAAAACCACTCCAAACAAAGGAGTGGAAAAAACCACGGGCGTCAGCCAGCAATAATTCACTATATCGGAGTGAGGTTACAAACGCCGTGGGTTTACAATGTATGGCTTATCCCAACCGGCGGCTTACAAGATGTATTTATAGTGAGCAGAACCCTAAGTCGGCCTGAAGTCCGACTCGGACACGATCCAAGCCTCCGGCGACAGGTCTCCGCTTCGCTCCGAAGTTAGCCGCTCACTTATATCGTCATATGAATTGGGATCACCATAAAACAACACTCCACCTTGAGACAAAATCCACCTTGTAGCATGAATGGGAACCTTCACCCCTGAAACAACAAAGAGAACACTTTCGGCGCCAAATAGCCTCATGGGCTAGACAGTGATACTAACTAAGTCAGAGCATAGCTCAAACTTAGTAACAGGAACATGCTTTTCATCATATCAGCCGGATTATCATGAGTACTAATCTTGCATACCTTAAGCTTATCTTGTGCAACAATCACACACATAATGGTTATAATGGTTATTGGTGTCAATGTGCTTAGTTCTCTCATGAAACATCTAATCCTTAGTAAGGTAAATGATACTCTGACTATCACAAAACAGGTTAATGCAAGTATCAACTCCACAAAGCTCAGCAAACAATCCTTTCAACCAATTTTTTTTAACTGTGCAATGGCGATGTTTTTGGATAACCGCTTCGCTCTGAATTTAGCCGCTCACTTCATATCGTCATATGAATTTGGATCACCATAAACAACAACATCCTTGAGGATGGCCTTCTCGTCAGAGTACTTGCTCCCCGCCATCGACATCGCGAGGTCTTTGCTGACGTAGAACCTCTGTGCTCCATGGGTGACCGACTTGGGCATCGGCCACAGGTCGATGTGGTCGTCCGCTATGCAGGATCCAATCGCCAGGAAAGCAAGGAGGAGCATCAGAGCCGGCGCCATCCGTGCTGAGTCACTACCCATCGCCTCTATGTGGTGGTGGAGCTTCTCTGCTAAAGCTGCGATTATCTGGAACAATGCACTTCCAGGTTTCTGGGTGGGCCAGGAGTGGAGCCAGCTCGGTCATTGTCTAGAGAAGCCGTTCAAGTATGAGATGATACATGAAAATGTTAGGAGAATTTATGTTTTATTTGTATTTGTAGGGAAATGAAAACCGCAAAAATAATAATTAGGGGGTGGAAAATACAAATGGAAACCACGGTAGGAATAGCATGGCACGAGGTTGGGCCGTATCTTACGAGTTTCTTTTGCACAAATGGTCAACACAATTGTCTAGCACTCCTTGTAGCCCAGTTTTGTTTGGTCACACGAAATCTGATCTAGTAACACTTTAACGGGACGACACCATTGAGCTCAGCCTTTGGTAGGTTTTTGGTTTTCGGGAAGGCCTTTGGCAATTCACAACGCCCTGCTCAGCTGCACTATGTGACCTCTTTTTGGACCATTTTCCAGAGACAGCCTATTCGCATGGACAAAAAGACTATTTATGCTGCCTGTACATTTTTTATTCATTTGTATATATCCTTCGTTATAATCCCCAGAATATATGAAACATGATTAAAACTTTACTTATAGAGTGCAATTTATTAAACTCAAAAGTCCGCATCAAAGGTGGTACAACACTTAATAGTTCACACTCGACTTATTTTTAGATAAGTAGCATTTATTAATATCGTAAAGATACCAATTATACCCGGACTCTGCAACAACACATTGCCCAATCAGCCCTACGAATGCACACAACAACAAAAAAAAGAAATACAAAAGAGAAAAGTCCCGCTACAGTGTTCAGTTTCTTGTAGCAACGACACTAATACCACCAAAACAACACCAGAAGTCCAACCCCTCCAATAGCGACGCCTTTAAGAAGGTAACAGTACACAAACCCCGTCGCCGCCCGATCAAAGATCATAAGTTTTCACCCTGGAGAAAGTCTTCACTCATAAAACAATGCCTTCAACAAAGGTCATTGCTAGACACAACCAATTAAGGCCAGACCTTCAATTTTCACCCTGCAAGATAAGACCGTGAACTTCTCTTGTGTCGTTGCCCCCACAAACAGTCGCTGCCACTAGTCAAAGATCACAAAGCCAGTTCCTCATCGACACAAAGACTCAAACCACCATAGCTAGCCCTCATATCCCTGTTTACGTGACATTCTCCACATCTGAATTCACCATGGATCGTCTGAGACATATCTCATAATGGTAACAGATACCAGAGCTTCGCAAGGCTCCCTCCGAAACCAAACTTAAGAAGATATGCGCTAGAGGCAAATAAATATATATATTATTTATTGCATTATCTCATAAGTTTATAATATGTTTTTGCATTATGCTATAACTGTATTAACGGAATTATTAATACACGTGTGATACATAGACAAACTAGAGTCCCTAGTAAGGCTCTATATAAACTAGTTCATTGGGCAACAGTTGATCGAGATTGTCGATCATGGACAATGACGTCGGTTGACAATGGGGTCATCTTATTAGTGGAACTAGACTAGATGGTACCCCGCGCGTTGCTGCGGGACGATGTGGTAAAAAAGGTTATTTTTTGTAAAGAGCAAATCTAAAAATGACGATTACTAATAAAATATTATGCCAACCATTCATACTATTTCGTTGCAACAAAAAATAGCATGTTTCTAAGAAACATTTCTTGGATTAAGAAATTATACCGTCTCAGCACACACTATAGTAGTACTATGCACAAAAGAACATTTAAACATTGCGAAAATCAAACGCCTTAATAAGTTATAGTTACATGTAATCGGTTCTTCTTTACAATTTATTGGATGAACATGTGAAGTGAACCAATGCTAGCAATGAGTAGCTACAAAATGAACAAATCTTTCTTGAGAATCGGGAATTGTAGGTGTGCAAGTGAACTGATTTTTCATATAATTAACAGGAACACAGATGATTTAGGGAATGGATAATAAAAAAGCCACCGGGTCCTTTGAACTCAGGTTGCAATTGATCCACCGAAAAATGCATAGATTGCTATTGCTGTCACAGAAGCTGATGTGAGAGAGGCTTCCCCTCTTTGTCAATACACCGGATGTGCTTCCACCGCTAGGAAACAACAATACAAAAAACAATGAAGCCAAATACTCAGTCATATCCATGGTAAACTTGTCTGACTGGTCTTCTGGACACTAACTATTGGGCCAATATGTGCAGGTATAGTGGAAATCCATGGTTATTCGTGTCATTTTCATTCAAGTGTAATCCCCAACCGTGAACACATATCACTTCATCTAGCCTGCAAGAATTTGGGCTTTAAGATAAAATTTGAAGGAAACAGTAGGAAATGCAACATCAGGATCAAGCAGAAACAAACAAGAACCTATGAACTTGAAAATGCACCACGCAAACACATGGCAACGACATATTTAACAGGCAGACACCTCCATGTGCAATGGAGGGTAATCCACTACCTGATCCAAATATCAAAAAAAACGATCAAAGATTCCTAGATCAAACGTTTCGTTGTGGCATGCCTTGAATATAGGCAAATATCCTATCCGTGTGCATGTGGTCTTTATCCCCGACCTGGCGCCACTCTGCTAAAGGTTGAACGCTCATCACCTGCGAGGGCTGGTGCGATGTGAAGATGAAGAGAGAAAGAGGAGAGAGTGACCAGCCAACATCGCCATGAGCCGTGTGGCAGACCTACTGAAGGAAGCGACGCGAGCATGGCATTTTATATGGAAAAACAAATCTGGGCGAGTCTCTTTATATGCCTTCACAATTATATCTCGGGGAGATAATGGGCAAGAGGAACTGCAATAACCACAGCCAATTTAAAACGCTCTTAATTCTTATTGCATGTAAACGTAGGTTACTGCATGCTGCATGTTCTTTGGTTGCCGACACCTCTTAAGTCTAATTGCAGCCAATTTAAAACGCCCTTAATTCTCACTCCATGTAAGCGTAAGTTACCGCATGCTGCATGGCCTCCCAGTGTGTAGATTGGACGGCTATTGTGAACCAAGTTAGTATATCTAACAGCTACACTAATCTAGGTGACGTGGCTCAAGGAGAAGGGAGAGAATTCCATGTAGTGGGCGTTAGCTATTTAGATAGAGTAGATAAGGTGATGGATATAGACAAAGTAATGCAATAAGATCGTACTACGATGTTTGTCATTTGCAATAGGAAGTAATATGATAGCTTATTCCTTAGACAGTGAGACCGTATTTATTGCTGCTCCGTAGGGGTGCAGAGCATCAAACGTTGTGTGTTATATAGCATGACAATAAATGTGTCCATCTTGGGTATCTCGAAAGAGTATGTTGAGACGTATGGCTCAAGAGCGGGATTTGTTCATTCGTGTAATGAAAAGATACTCTGAGCTCACTCGGTGAGATTACGTCTATAGCTGCGCAGCTTATGACTAGGTCATGGAGATGTAATATCACAAACGAGTTATTAACCTTTTTCGATAACGAGATACAATGGGGTATCAGATGTCTACGATCATATCTCGGATAAGGTAGTATCGTAGAAACAAAGGAAATGAATGTCATGTTTATGGTTCAACGACGATATTCGTAAAATGCACGGGCGTCACATGCATCCAGATATCCGTGGCAGTCATTGGTGAGCAAAGGGTATCAACCATGTCTGGAGTGTTCTCGAACCATAGCGTAACAAGACTTAAGGTATTAACGACACTAAGAGAAAGTTTTGGAATAATATAGGAAGTGAATGGTAAGAGAAAAATAATCTGGAAAGGGTTCCGGTGGTCCGGAAGAAGTTCCGGAAAGGTCTGGAATGGTTCCGGGAATGTCCAAAAAATGTTCGGGTGGTCCGGAAAATGTTTCGGAGTCACGGGAGATTAAATAATATATATATATATTAATTATGAATTAATTATATTTTACATTAATTTAATATTAATTAAAAAGGAGAAAAAGTGGGCAGCCCACCTAAATGGGCCAAGAGAGGCCCATTAGGGGGAGCATGTAACATATATAAATTTTGGAATCTTTAGAAATCTCTAAAATTTAAAACTTTGGTTTCATATTAAAATTAAAACCATCAATACCTAGAAGATCAACTAAAAAGAATTTTATGACTTATTCAAAAAATATTATGAATTTAATTGAATCATTAAACTTTATTTTTCAAACTTGAGTGTGGAGCTATAGATAAACCTTTTGATATTTATTAAATTTTAAAGCCATATTTGCAAAGTACTTTAAATTATTTGTAGTATACTTGTTTCAAAAATTTTGCTGGCAAAATATTTAATTCAAAAATATTCCATCTGGATTCTTATGAAACCCTAGATAAATATTTATAGTCACAAAATTATTTGAAACATCTTTTATTTTCCAAATATAGTTTTATTCAAATGTTTGAAATTGGAAAAGTGTTTGGAATGATTTATTTTAATCATATGTATTTGTGATATTTTTCTTATTTTGTTAAGACACAAAGCATCATATTGAAACTCTTATTTAAATTTGTCGAAAGGTTTTAATTGTCATTAATTGAAAAGAATTACAAACATGAGTTTGAAAGTTTTGAAAGAAATATTTAGACTTTACAAAGTTGTAGAAACTTGTTTGAACTCATTTGGATTAATACAATAAAAGTTATGAAATAAATAAGAAAAACAGAAAAGAAAAAGGAAACAAAAAACAAAAGTTTAGTCGGGCCAGCCCGAGCCGGCCCAACCCCTCCCTTCTGCACGGAGCAGCGCGGAACGGCCCATCATCGGCCCGAGAGCATCCCAACCACCGGCCTCTCCCTCCTCTGTCTCACTGACTAGTGGACCCCACCAGTCAACTTCTTCCCCAACCGCTCTAGGCGCACGCCCACGACGCCGACGCCACGACCTGCACGCCCCCGAGCCTCGCAACCGAGCGCAGACCACCCCCTCTTAAGACCCCCGCCCAGGACCTCCTTTCCCCTCGCAGAGAACAGGCTGCCGGAAACCGTGCTCAAATCGCGCCTCGGCCGCCATCGTTCATCGCCGAACCCGGTGAGCCCTGCCTCCCTCTCCACCTCTCTCCTGCACCTAGTGCTTTCCCTCACCCCGACTCTTCTCTCAAGGTCACACGGACCCAGACGCTGCCGAACGACGACGTCGTGCTCGGGCGAAACCGCCGCCCGCTGCCGCAACTCCGGCGAGCAATTTCCGGAGGAGAAGAGCTCCCTCGCCATCCGCGACCACGCCAACAGCCCCATCTCGCCCTCATCCTCCCTCTGGTACTAATCCCACTGCCCAACTCTCCCTTTCTCTTCGAGTCCGTGCACGGCCCGCATGGCGCCGCCGCGACCGGAGACAACTCCGGTGAACTGCACCGCCCCCTCTAGGTCACCTAGATCCAGGGCCTTTGGATCACAATCGAACGGCTAGTATTGTTTTTCAATTTCTGAACCAGTATCGATTTTTCGGACGCGTCCGCTTTAGTTGGATCGGACGGACGAGATTAATCGATTTTCGATAAATTTATTAAATAGACCGAAATCAAATAAAACTTCCAAAATTCATAACTTTCAAACCCCAACTCCAGTTTAACAAACTTTATGTCCCTGGAAATCTCTTGTCATGTAGTTTATTTTTACATCATTGGTTATCCATTATTCATCTAATAAAATAGATAAATATGTAGAGAGATAGTTCGACCATTTAATTCATAACTTGACTTTTAAAAATAATTTTAAAGTGAGTCCTTTTGCTAAATGCATTAAATTACATCCTCTGTCTAGAGAACATAAACCTTAAATTGTATGATCAATAAATTATAAGAGTAACAATTTTTCATGCAAAGCCTCTAGTGATTCAAAAATGATTTCAAATAATAAAAATTGCATTAAATCTTGCCCGTGTCATAATGCATTATTTTAGCAACCAGAAAGCTAATAATGTTGATTTAACCCATTTTAAATATGTTGATTGCATATAGTCATGCAAATTATGTTTCCATGATTTGTGCATATGATTGAGTGTTGTTTGAGTGTTGATTGAGTGTTTTTTATTTACTTAGATTGTGCGGAGTGTTCCCGTTGCTGTGATAGTTACGCGTGTTCCCCCTGTGACCAAGGCAAGTGATGCTCACTCATAAATGTCCTACTATTTTATTTTATTGCATTTAGTGTTTTCAGTAGTATGCATGATAGGCTTACTACCAGATTTGGTATAATATGTTATGCTATGGAAATCCTATTTAGAATAGCCATCCACTCACACCCCCTCTAGGCTTAGTGAGCCACTTAACTTAGTTGATAGTTGGATATGCTATGGAAAATGTTTTTAGTAGTTGAGTAAGGAAAAACAACTAAGTTTAATGAACTACCTGGGTGTTGGTGGAAAGTTGGAAACGGTGATCCCCCAAGGAAACCCCAGGATGGGAGGATGGATTGCAAGTGTGGAAAGGCACCCAGGATCAAAGAGATTCAAAGTTACTCCGAGTTTAGATTGCTTCCAGTGCAGCCACATGTCATATGGGCTCTATCTTGACCATATAAGTTGTGAGACCCCGAAATCCGTGTGACCTGCAAATGTAGGGATGATAAGTGGGGATGGGTCCGCAGTATACTTTTTGGGAATTACCTCTGAAATGTCTCATCTCGGTCTTCTCTTTTCCATTTCATAATTGGGTGACATGGACGAGGGAATGATTGGGTCTTGTGGTGAAAGTGCACAAACTCTCGAGAGTCAAAAACTAAGTACTTAGCCGTGTCCCCGGTTACGGACAATTTGAGCAGCTGGACAAGGAACTAACGGATGATCTCATCATTCCAATTTCTAAATAAAATTTGATGGGTTGAACAAAGGTAAAATATGACAGTTGTGGTGATGCCAACAGACAAGGTGGCACAGGAAACCCACATGATCATATTAAGTGGTGATTCTAACCTATAAGGTTGCACAGGAAGCCCACAAATGATTAGTTAAATAATTAGTGGTGATGCTAACCAATAAGGTTGCATGAAACCCACAAATGAATAGTTACATATAAAGTGGTGATGCCAATCAATATGGCACAGGAAACCCACATGTTATTAATTGAAGGATAAAATATTTCTTGAAAAATATAGGAAAAAACTGGCTTTATGCAAATCAGGCTCGAACTCCACCAAGCCAAATATGCATGTAGATGATAGAATGCCATTTATATCCAGTAGTATCACTTGCCACGACAATTCAATTGTGCTGACCCAATATAGTTTGGGCTGCAACTCACCATTGCAGGACCCCCTGACGAGGAGTAAGGATCGTTAGGGTCGCGAGTCTCCAACCAACATGCCTTGCCTGTGGCACATGATGAAGATGGAGCTCAATTATCCATTTGCTTTCCGCTGCGTGTTTATTTTGGGTTGAGATAGTGACGGGGTGTAAACCAGGCAAATCGCTCGGTTCGGTACCTCGGGTTTCGTATAGGGAGAGAAGTATGGTGATTGGTGGTTCCGGACGACTGACAAGTAAGGATTTACCCAGGTTCGGCCCCTCATTGGGAGGTAAAGACCTACTCCTGCTTGTTTGATCTTGTATTGATAATGATTACATGGTGGCCTTGATGGCGATTGAGATGGCTAGGGCTAGATGCGTTGTTGCCTATTGTCTATTGTGGTGTAGCTTATCTTTTTGTCTACCCCTCCTTGTCCTTATATATGGAGCCAGGTGGGTTTTACATGAGAGTCCTAATAGATTACGAATAGGAGTCATTATCTTGTCCTTCAAGTTATTTCCTTAGCAGCTTCCTGGTCTTCATTGGGCCACCCGGTGGGCCTCCTCTTCATCATACGTCATAGTGGGGGTACCCGTAAGGTATACCCACGTCAGCTAGCCATAGGCTATGCACCTTGTATCGAACCCCCCTTATTTCTGGACCATCGTGTAATGAATATTTATGCAATGTTATGGTATTTCATCTTAAACTGTGGGTGCTAGCAAGTCGATCCAGGGACTAGCACTATACACAGGAGGTCACTACCTTATAATAAGGAGGGCCTTTACAAAGCCGCACCACACAAGGAAGGGGGGGAGGCCCAAGCCGAGTCGGCCAAGGCTTGGTCGGCCGAACCCCCTCCCCCCTTCTTTTGTTTAGTCCCATATGGGGGAGGCAAGATGTTTGCACACCCCCTCCCCCCTTTATATAGCAAGTCATATTAATAGGATTAATTCATCTAAATATACAATTAATGTTGTATCCGCCGACCTGCGTAAATTCTCCGCCCGCTTTGCTTTCTCTCTCCCACAAAGCTATACCGCTGGGCGCCGTTGCCCTGCGGGATTCCAGAAAAGTTCTACTCATGCGATCTCAGCTGGATTTGAGTGACCGGGGGTTGTTGTTAAGCTCCGTATGCTTGTGAGTACTCGGAGGCGCCACATTTGAGGTGCCAGGGCGACGTCGTCACGCCACCACCGCAGCCCTACCGCCGGCGCCACCCCCTCAGTCGCCGGCGTCACCCCCTTCCGATGGACGCGCCCGTCGACGCCAGGTCATCATCGACATCGCCGCGTCATCGTCTACTTTGTCGCGCCAAGTTCTCCGTGACCTTGAGGTCGGCTTTGTACGGCTTCATCGACAACACTTGTGCGGGAGCGTAATCCCCGCTAATCGGTCTACTAGAGGTATGTGACCAGTTTCCGCCACCGTTATCGCATGTAATAGATATATAGATCCTGACTAGTTTCAGTGTTCATACGCTAGAAAAGTATTGTTTTCTACCTCGGAACCCCTTCACAAACGGACAGAAAAAACACGGGTGCGCGCGACCGAATTCCTTCCGATCCCGCAACTCCAGGCATAATTCGCCCAAGGGAGTTCGCCGGCGGAGCCTTCCGGAACACACCGATCCAGACTAGATCAACGAGGACAAGCAGCCAGCAGATCTTCGTCTTGCACGAGAGAAACCATAGGACGACCTCCTTTATTCCAGCCAAACCAGTAGTCCCCACACTGCTGGCCAGCTCCCGGCGATCAGATTGAGCTCGACAATCTCGGCCAAAACGAGCCAAGGAAGCCCCAGATCCGACCCCTAAAACGAATCGGGATAAACATTGCCGCCGCCATGAAGGCAGGCCACGCAGCCGCTCCCGACTGTCTTCGAGGCCGTCCTCTTGCTCCTCCACGCCTCCCAGCACGGACTCCACCGCCCATGTGTCAACCCCCCGCGCGTAGGGAACCGGACTGGGGCAGGCAGAGGTCGCCCCCCGTCTTCGACAGGGAGGCTGTGGCCGCCACCGTCGGCGCCGCGGCGGCAGCGGCCGGGGAAGCCAGCCGGCGGCGGTTGTTGGACGGGATCGAGGGGATCCTCCGGAGCCGCCACGCGCGACGGCCCGGGAGAAGAGCGGTTGGTTCTTTTTCTAAATTTTTTGGGGGAGAATTTCACTTCCCGGCCTCTACACCAACTGAGGATGCACACAGCCTGTTAAGTATGCATATCGGGATTTATATCTTGGTTAATAATCAAGCCTGGTCCTTAAGATAAATTGCATTAGTATTAGGAAGCCCTAATCCTCAACTATAAATAGGAACCTAAATTCGTGACCCTGAGGATTTGAACCTGGGTGTTGGGTTTGTACATCCACTCCCCCAACCAGTTGTGTTAAGCTCTACTTAGATAAGACACATGACACAACTACATGACAAGAATAAAACACAACGAAGTTCGGAAAAATACAAATACATGAAACACTCGTAAACATGTAGATTGTGCCGCTATCCATGTGGGATTAAAATATCATTGCCACCTTCTCCAATTGTGTACAACCTTTGTCAGGAGGTTTTGTTCTCTAAACATTGTGGAAATGATCACAACCAAGAGAGAAAGTAGGTACATTGGCAATGCGTTGCAGAGGATAAAAAATATTGCTATTAAAAACCAAATCGTCTCTACATAGCAATTTATTACGCCATCCGTTCTCACCTAATGAAAATTATATGCTTGTGATCTATTTCACAAAAGCAACTGTCAGAAATATTTACATAAACCATTTGAATGATTGACGATATATAACAAGATTTTTCATAAGAACAAGTAATTTATGGTTTCTTCATGATGACAAACAACACCATAATGCAAGTTGCACCTTGCAAAGATTATTCTTGATAACTATGGCACCTTTGCGGGGTACGTATTTTTATAGAGGCGCCTTTATTTCCAGATATTTATGTTATTACCAACAACAGTTCTGAATGTCCAAATGCTTTGTACATGGTATACAATGAGAATTTTTCATTTTAACGTTTCAAGCAAAATCGTCATTCTTTGTGTCAATTGGACCATTGACATTCAATGCCACAAGTGAGGTATACGGAATCTCACCTAAACGTCATATTCACTGGAGAGGTTTGCATTACCACAGAGATCGTATATCTATTGTGACAAACAATATTATATAGAGATGAATATTAACATCAAAGAGTGGTATTCCTTATCCATTTATCCGCACAAAATTTTATTTCCTAATCGTTCTTGATAGTAAATGATCTAAAACAGAAGTAGTAATTTTTTTCGCTGTCAGACCAACAAAAAAATTGTGATTCTCTTCGTTTCCTCTGTAAAAGGCTTGATCAACCATCTAGCAAGAAGGTCAAGAAGGGGTTGTGTTTTTAACATAGAAATATGGATATCCTTATCTTTGGCGGTAATAAGAACAACAACGGTGGAACCACTGCTCCATACTATCCCTCCAAGAACAACATAGAGATATGTTAAACCTTCTGTGTTGTTGTGAATGGGGATATAGATAAACCTGTTTGAAATGGTAAAAAAATGGGCAATTCTCTATCAATACCATGTATCACCACCTTAGAAGAGCAGATGTGGATAGATCTTTCAATCACCTGTGGAATGTAGGGTTCCTTTGAAAATCAAAGTGTGGGTATGGCTGATCTGGCATAATGCCAATGCAATTAAAGACAATTTGGTTAAAAGGAAGTGGATAGGTAATGTGAAATGCCAATTCTGTGATGAGGATGAGACTATCCATCATCTCTTTTTCGAGTGCTCTGTTGCTAAATATGTGTGGTCATGTGTTACTGGGGCTAATGGGGCCCCCAACAGACCTGCTTCTTTCTCCCAATTCTTTTGGTGGTTGCCTCGTTTTCTTCCTGTTAGTATAAATGTGCAGATCTACCTACTAGCGGCAATGTGTTGGGCCACTTGGAACGTGCGCAACCGTGCCTGATTTGAAGGGAAGCTAATCAAAAGCCTTGTTGATCTAATCAGTTTTTTGTGCGTCTTTGTGAAATATTGGGAAGGTTTACATAACTCCACAGATCAGGCGGACTTACATGTAGGCGCTGACATGCCGAAGAACCTCGCCACTGCGGGTGCTGGGAATGCTGGTCCTTATGTGACCGGGAACGTCACCCCTCTTCTGCTGAGAGGTCCTGATGATGATGATGATGATGATGAAGTCATTTAACATATATGGTTTTGGTTGGCCGAAGCTTTTGAAAGTTGGTTCTCTCCCTTGGTGGCCTGTGTGCAAGCTATACTGTCCCTTGTGAAAAATGTTGTTTGGCTCAGAAAACTCTCGTGTTTTCTCTCGGAGGAACACATGTAAAATTGGCGGATAATTTTGGTTTTGTTTGGTCTGGGGATTGTTCTGCCCGCTCACCTTGCCTGGGTGTGGTGTTTCTTTAGCTCCTCTCTTGATGTGTCCCTTTGTTTAGGCTAGCCTTTAGAGGGGGCTTTGTCTTGCTGGTGGTATGGGGCGTTGAAAACTCTTGTATTATTTGTATTTTCTTTATCTCTCCCTCTGTATCGTCACCCGTTGAATAGATCAGACGACATCCACATCGCAATTGTAGGGTCGAATGGCTCCGTCTTAAAGTCAGAGAGGTGTCTCCTTGGCCAGTTCCGGCGATAGAATACCTGGACTGTGGCGTGGCGAATCAGCGAACTCTACGGCGAGCTTCAAGACTGCACGAAGTACCCAGTACCTACCCGTGCATGCATGTGTACATGGATAAGCAAATCAGGCACCATCCACTTCCACAAAAGAAGAGAAGAAAAATATTGTTTGCATTTCGAACTTGCATTGGTATAGTGCTACTCCTTCACGTAACAAGCTGGGCCAAGAAAAGATGAGCCGTTTCTACCTATAATGGTTAATAAATGCCGATTTAACATGGAGCACCATGTAATTTCTCTGACAATATTACATTATTAAATTTGTGTACTACTACTATTCGACTTCTATGGCAAGATTCCATTCTGAACTTAGTGTAGCTGATTGAGCTCTGCAGGGGGCCGGGTTAAGGCTATTTAAAGGAAGTCAATACGATAAGCCGTGTTGGAGCTTTCTCCTTTTTGTATATGGAGATATATGCTTCCAGGGACTTATTGGATATTTTGTTGTCGTTTCGTTATCCTTTGCTAGCGTAACCCAGCCTTATTTTTTGGGTCGTATGAAAAAACACACAGTAATTTGGATTATTTCCGTACATAGTATACTCGGTCAAAGTTCTGAGAGGCTGACCAAATCTTACAGAATGATTGCGATTAGTAGAAAACACAACAAGATCATATGCCACCTTCCTTTGGTAGCTGTACATGATATGATACTTTGCGTGCTATACGCAACTTAGTTCCAAAATACTGTACTTAACTTTCATTTGTGGATGCTAAGAAATAGGGATGGTGCGCCCAAGAAAATTAAACCCTATATTGAGTCGTCTGCAATGGAGCGAACGTGTGGTTAGAGGCTTCCTCCATAATAATTGATCTAAAATATTACCACGCCAGCCTGGAAGTCTAATGTCAACTACTGAACTGCCACTAAAAAGTACAAGATGATGGTAGACACTGCCGATACAATTCTGTTGTCCAAAAGGGCCAATGGTTGTGGCTAGCATATGCAATAATGCATTAATTTTTTTAATTAGCCATTATTTAGTTATTTGGATAGGTTGTTCACAGCTGGTTTAGTGCATAGAATCATACACTCATACCAGAGAGTAACATAGATTAGTAACATGCACATATTACTAGTTTATTTTACTATCTGTAGTGTATAGTAACATATGTGTGGTGTTATGTGAATGTGTATTTATTAGATCATGTACTCATATTATATTATAATTTGCGATAACTATCTATTTACTCCATTTGTCTCTTTCTTCATTAATTGCATGTCAGACAATCTTTTATGCCTATTTGACATTTATGTTACTACACGTATATTACTCCCACTATGGGTATTCGAAGGGAAAATCTAGCCTCCCCGTGCGGGGGTTGTTTATATGACTTTTCCCTTATAGAGAGAGTGCAAGATACATGCATGTTAGAATCTAATAAAAGGATCACATTAATTGCTATTTTGTGAATTTAAAATGACTTATCTTTTAAACCATAATTTCAGTTAGTGATCCCTTTATACCGACAAGCTATTTAAAACTAGATCCATTATTCATATGTTTTGACATAGTCTTTCTTACTCATAAATTACTATATTAGAGTATTTTGCCTATGAAATTAACACCCACTCAGTTGACACAATAATTATACATGTTTCATAGATTATTTTAAACATTTTTAATACATTTGCGACACATCTCATATCAGGCGTCGAAAACTTTTCCTCCACACCAGTTACTAGATTAAAACAGTGTGGTTACATACTAGCATCCATTACTTATAATGATAACTGTACATGGCTATCAAATATTTTTTAACATGTTTTTTGACATTTAAGTGAGAGTTCATGAATGAGATACCATTTTTGCTATGCTTAGTTGCTTGACTAACCGCAAATTTTCATAGAAAACACATAGAAAATGTTTACTAAGTGGATCAAGATTAGCTACAAGAGAAAAAGATTGTGCCTTATTATATTTAGTTCCTAAGTGGATCAAGATTGCCAGCTAGTTATCATTAGCAGGAGATGCATTTGTACTGTTGAAGTATGGGAGAACGTCAACATTTAGATCTAGGGATTGTTGTGTTTGTTGTCTTTCATTTTCAAAAAACAGGAAGTGGTCACTCCCAGTTCTTCTAGGTCTCCCACTGCCACTCCTAGGAGCTACTAGAACTTGTGCAGTACCACTAGTATATGTTTCGGCTGCCCTTTTCTCCCTTTTGCTTTTGCCTACAACTATTTGCATGCTCTACTGGTGCTTTACCTAGTCAATAGATTTCTTCCCCTGCAATTTGGCCATGAGTTTCCTCTAACTGATGCAGTAGTGACTTGAAATGTTATCGCTACCACGAGAAACTGATGCACTTTATGGTAAATTTAGCGGAACATATGTTCTTTCTTGAAAATGAGTAACAAATGAGAGAAAGTAGCAAAATATGAGAAAAAGCAGTAAAATGTTGAGAGAGACTACTGAAATAGTAAGAGGAAAATGCCACAACCACTAACAATTTTGTAGAATTCTTGGAGAATTAGTGAAAAATAAGGGAAAGATCTAACCAAATTTCCATTTTTGTAATCCCGTGTTGTACACTTGATTTGTAGAATCCAACATAGGGTTTGGATTTTGTGGGAATAAATTATGCATTGAAAGATAACGGTAAGCAATATATTACTATATTACCACATTTTCTATTGGATCCAAAACAATTCAAGAAAATAATGAAATAAATAGTTGGAATTATTACATGCATTATTGAAGGAACATCTATTTCTCCATCTTCCTCAACATCAGTCTCCGGTGGCCGGTGCATACTCTAGCTGAATCTACACAAATTTTGGTGCCCTGTATTGTTATGACCGACTCTTCCACATAGTGAACAATGCATTATGAGTCCATGTTGCTAAAGATTTTGATCCCTTTTGATTTTCTGCTCTGATGCTTTTTTCTTATTTTTCTTAGGATTCCCCATGACTTATGGGTACAGAGGTGCATGAACTACGAACCATTTCATTTTCTCCAAGTGCACCTTCCTCTAAGTGGAACCAAATTGAATCCATAATTGTAATGAACTTGTAGTAATTTAGTTGTGAAAACATATGCGAGTTGTTGCGAGGTCTTCCTGGGTGTTTTCTACAAGGTTGTGTTTTCACCTTATTGCTCAATGTTTATGACGTGCTTACAAATTTGCAACAAATGCGTATATCTTTTGTTTAGTTTGCACACACTAGATGTTGAAATAGTTGGTAGAGTTTGTGGAAAATGAATCTAAAGAAAAGATTAAACCACATGTTATTCCTAGACAACATGTTTGTTGCTGTTGTTGTTGTATTTTTTATACATGGGAGGGATTTGGTTCCAATACTAGGTATATTAATATAACCCTTTTGTTTTAAGAGTATATGCTCAGCAGATCGGGTTGATTTCACATGAAGTAAGGCGCAACAAATACATTTGATCTGTCGAGCGGGGCCAAGTCGTCTGACGCGTAGTGTGGCCCATACATTTTATTCTAAGTCTTTACCTTCTCTGTTTGTAATTTTTTAAATGTTGTCAACTCGAAAAGTCAAAATAATTGGGGCCTTTGTTTGAAAATTTCAAATCTCCGCTTCGAAGTTTAATAAAATCCCAAAAAATACTAGCTAGATGTTAATAATGTCAAACTCCACCTTTCTATAGAAAACCAACACAACATAATGTGTATTCTAGTCTTAGAAACAACAAATCTTACAAAAAAAAAACCAACATCTACACTTCTTCATTTTTGCTCACACTAGGAGACAAATTATTTTGTACTGTTTGTTTGTCAAACTAGTAGGGTTCAATATTTTATATATCTAAGATTTTCTTGAGACTTACAAATCCATATTTGATTTTTTTTCAAAAAGCGGGCTTCGTGCCGGAGCTCCAAAACTTCCGCACTCTTGTACAATGCACTTTCTTATGATGAACGAAATAGTTATTTTCTACGTAGGAAAAATGAGCAAATAATGTCAAACATTCCCACCCTAACCAGAATTCACTTGTGATCTATTTCATAACAAATTGTCAAACATGTTTGCAACACGACATGACTGACACAAGTTAGAAACTATTGAATGACTGACCACATAAAATGGATGGAGTTACACTGAAAGTATAAGTGGTTATTTCTCTTTTTAGGGTGACAAAATTCACATTGTAAGCTCCCAAATATATTTTATTCTAATTTTGTACCTAATTTGTATTATTTCCACAACACATACTATGGGTTCTCCACTGCATTTTTTACCTGTTTTCTATGAGTATACATTTTTTGTGGTACGTTTATTGCGAAGTTTATCTAAACAAGACAAGTACTCAATGACTGTTGACGTCGCAACAATCGGCTGGGCGAGCAAGAAAACACATAATAATGTGTGCTTTAGATCGATTAGGCCCTTTGATCCGGTTGCTGCCACCAATATGATTGGTCATATGGTTCTGATCTTTGGCGATTTTGCAGGTAAAAGGGAAAAAAGAACGATGTACTCAACTGAGCCAAGTTGTTCGTGAGATTATCAAGTGACTGAAGTGAGACGAAAGGTTGAAGCCCTATGGTGTTGCGGATAGCTGGATGATGACAAGCTTTTGCAAATAGCCTTTTTTTCCTTGTTTCCTGTAGCTTCTTGTTCTGTTGTTTTGGCTCTGCCGAGACTAGCTTTTCGCTTAATCAATAGTTTCCCTGTTTTCATCTCTGGCCTGACTCCTGCGTGTGGGTCTTTTGGCTGCATTAAAAATCATTCTCTATTTTCTATTCCTGTCTTTTAATTTTTCTTGTAAGAACTCTGGTTTCTAACCCCTAATCTTGAAAAAAAACTGTGTTTTCTTCCTGTATGAAGGTAGAGGCAAAAGCTTTGCCTCTTTATATTGATTATTAAGAAGGTGTGAGAGCAAAATAACGTTTTACAACACCGCCGCAAGGCCTAAAACGCTCCACGATTTAAGTTATATTACAAAGTTTATGTCTAATCTCCCGGTAGTAGAAACTCCAAATGCTTCGCACCCGCCTTAGCCCAAGTGGAAGACTCGTCTTGGATTTGGCCAAGAATGACCGAGGGAAGTGTGGCTTTCTTCCGGAACACCCTAGCATTGCGCTCGGTCCACAACTCCCAAGAGACAAGAAGTGTAAGAGAGGCAATCGCTATCCTTCTTGACGAGTTATTGATTGTCATGTGTCCCCACCAAGCCTCAACGTTGTCATAGTTGCCCCAAACGGTCAAGTCCAACCAAGGTAGTTGAAGCCAAGTCTTGACCATGCTCCATATCTATTTTGAGAAACGGCATTGGAACATAAGGTGTGAGGCCGTTTCACGAGTTTGCTTACAGAGCGGATAAACATCACAATTAGGCCATCCTCTTCTTTGAAGCCGGTCGGCGGTCCAAACCCGGTTTTGTATGATGAGCCACGCAAAAAAATTGCACTTGGGAGGAGCCCACACCTTCCACACCATTTTCTTCATGTTGGACGATATGGAGCCTAAGAATTGCGCATGGTATGCGGATTTGGCCGTGTAAGTGCCCGAAGCGCTCATGGTCCAAATGATGGTGTCGCTAGTATCCACATCAAGTTGCATATGTTGGATGAGGGTCCAAAGAGCAACGAATTGTTGGATATGAGCAAGAGAGAGCCCACCGGAGGAGTTTATTTGTCCTACCCACGTATCCTTTTGCAAGGCCTTTTGGACACACCATTTCTTCCGGTATAATATACTGCACCTGTGTAGTGTGTTTTCTTGAACTCACTACAGGAGTATGCCGTCGGACTCACGCTGAAAAACCTCGGCGTACACGTAGCCCGACGGTGGTCGTGGGGCTAGCGCTGTCGGCGTGTGATCCATAGGGCTCACTCCGTTGCTGTCGGCGTCGCAAATGCCGTCCAGCTCATAGCTACGCCGACGGCATTGCTGTCGGGCTCATAGCTAGCTACGCCGACGGCATTGCCGTCGGGCTCATAGATAGCTGTACCAAATATTTTTGAAAATCAATTTTTCAAAAGAAAAATAAAAAAAAATCAACTTTTTTTATTATGATTTCAACTCCAATTTAGTTATTTATTTAATCTCATATCACACAATTAATCGTAATCTTAGCTCAAACTATTCACCATTAGTCAAACTACCCAGATGGTCACCCATACTCACATTGCCACGCATAACTATTGAGTTCTATTCAAATGAGATTCCAGTTGAGATGGCATACCTTGCTGGTATTAGTATGATAGCAATCATATTAAATCTCATTTGAGATATTATACTTTTTAATCTTTAAAATTTCAAAAAAAGATTTGAATGAACAAAATAACTATGTTTAATAATACTTGAATAATAATAATAATCAATTGTTTTATTTTAGTATTGTCTTTTCTCTTAATAAGAAATAATTCATATCTTCATATTTGTATATCAAAATTTACTAAATAAAATGTCTATGTCGATCATAAAAATGATAGGAATCCAAATATGACATCCATGTCATCATTTTCATAATGAATGATATCTTTTAAAACAAACAAGAACCGACATAAATCAGCATAAAGTTAATTAAAGAAGCGAATTTAGATAGAAAGCAAGTAAATTCTCATATTCATGTATTATCCATCAAATATGTACTACTCTTTGTGAAAATTAAATGGGTGTCATTTTGGATCATATTTTATGTACTTGCTTCATAAAAAAAGTCATTTTTGGCACTTAAAAATGGAAAATGATATTTCTAAAAAGAATTTTGAAAATCGCTTCGGTGAAGTTGTTTACCATACCATGACACACATATGTGCTGAATATGGGCACTTTATCACAAACTATAACATGATAATGATCATACATTGGTCATTTGTTTTGAAACTTATGCATGTTTATAGATGATTGACATTTTTGTGAAGTTTTGTTTTGAAAGTTTGCCAAAAATCAAGTTTATCATTTATCCTATAAACTAGTACACGTAAAAGTACACCATGCCAAAGGGTTTCTTTTTTTAGTACTTTTTCATATTTTTTTATTTCTTTCAAAAAAGGTCAAAATGAAGAGCATGTCTATTTATCAAAAGTGGTCGAATTTTTCAAAATTGTTGACGGTTCTATGTTATAACCACTACTTGTGTATCTTAAAATTATTTTTGTAAGAATTTCAGAGCAAACTATCACACAGTTGTAGTTCAAATTTGAATTACTTTCAGAAAATTGACATAAAGTCAGTTAAAGAGGCGAATTTAAATAAAAAGTAAGAAAAATCCTCATATTCAGGTATTATCCATAAAATATGTCGTACTATTTGTGAAAATTAAATGGGTGTCATTTTGGATCATATTTTATGTACTTGCTTCACAAAAAAAGTCATTTCTGGCATTTAAAAAATGGAAAATGATATTTCCAAAAAGAATTTTGAAAATCGCTTTGGTGATGTTGTTTCCCATACCATGACACACATATGTGCTGAATATGGGCACTTTATCACAAACTACGACAAGATAATGGTCATACTTTGGTCATTTGTCTTTGACTTATGCATGTTTATAGATGATTGACCTTTTTGTAAAGTCTCGTTTTGAAAAGTTTGCAAAAAAACAAGTTTATCATTTTTTCTATAAACTAGTACACGTAAAAGGACTCCATGTCAAATGTTTTTTTTAGTACTTTTTCATATTTTTTCATTTCTTTCAAAAAAGGTCAAAATGGAGAGCATGTCTATTTATCAAAAGTGGTCGAATTTTTCAAAATTGTTGACGGTTCTATGTTATAACCACTACTTGTGTATCTTAAAATTATTTTTGTAAGAATTTCAGAGCAAACTATCACACAGTTGTAGTTCAAATTTGAATTACTTTCAGAAAATTGACATAAAGTCAGTTAAAGAGGCGAATTTAAATAAAAAGTAAGAAAAATCCTCATATTCAGGTATTATCCATAAAATATGTATTACTATTTGTGAAAATTAAATGGGTGTCATTTTAGATCATATTTTATGTACTTGCTTCACAAAAAAAGTCATTTTTTGGCACTTAAAAAATGGAAAATGATATTTTAAAAAGAATTTTTAAAATCGTTTCGACGACATTGTTTCCCATACCACGACACACATATCTGGTGAATATGGGCACTTTATCACAAACTACGACATGATACTGGTGATACATTGGTCATTTGTCTTGAAACTTATGCATGTTTATAGATGATTGACATTTTTGTAAAGTTTTGTTTTGAAAAGTTTGTCAAAAATCAAGTTTATCATTTTTCCCTGTAAACTAGTACGCGTAAAAGGACTCCATGCCAAAGGTTTTTTTTTTGATTATTTTTTCATTTCTTTCAAAAAACTGTCAAAATGGAGAGCATGTCTATTCATCAAAAGTGGTTGAATTTTCAAAACTATTCATGGTTCTATGTTGTAACCACTACTTGCGTACCTTAAAATTATTTTTGTAAGAATTTCAGAGCAAACTATCACACAGTTGTAGTTCAAATTTGAATTACTTCCTGAAAATTGATATAAAGTTAATAAAAGAGGTGAATTTAGATAGAAAGTCAGGAAAATCCTCATATTCAGGTATTATCAATCAAATATGTACTACACTTTGTGAAAATTAAATGGGTGTCATTTTGTATCATATTTTATGTACTTGTTTCATAAAAAGTTCATTTTTGAAACTTAAAAAATAGAAAATATTTTCTATAAAGGATTTTGAAAATCGCTTCGGCGACGTTGTTTCCCATACCATAAAACACATATGTGCTGAATATGAGCACTTTATCACAAACTATGACATGATAATGGTCACACATATGTGTTAAAACTTATACATGTTTATATATGATTGATATTTTTGTAAAATTTTGTTTTAAAAGTTGTCCAAACTCAAGTTTATCATTTTTCTAAAAACTAGTACACGTCAAAGCACTGCATGCCAAAGGGTTTCTTTTTTTATAGTATTTTTACATTTAAAAAAAAGGAAAACAATATAGTGAGCCCGACGGCATTGATTAAATAGACGCTGACGGTACTCTAAACTTGACGGTGCCCGTCGGGCTCACTAAATGAACGCTGACGGCACTGTGAGCCCGACGGTGACTGTCGTCCTCACAAATAGGACGCCGACGGTAAAACGACGCCGACGGTTTTCTCGTTTCGTCGGTCTCACGTTATGACGTCGACGACCCCAACATATTACCGTCGGGCTGCACTGTGTTTCCCGTAGTGACTACCCGTACGTCAAGAAAACGTAAAAATACCACTCCAATAGTCGATCGGAGAGCCTACTAGGCTACTAATGCTACCGAGAGAAAAGGCAAAAAAAAAAAACGACAATAGAGATTCGATGGGCTTTTCCTGGTGCATGCGCGAGCTGCGTGTTAGTCGGCGCGGGGCGCGCGGTTGAACAGACTATCAATTACCAGCAATCAGGAGTTCAGGACAAAGCTTTCTTCGCTGGCACTGGTAGATAGTACTATAAACCTTATGATAGGATGAGGCGATGAGCTCGATCGGGGCCTATAAAAGGCAACCATGCGTGCCATTGCTCCAACACAACTTCCAGCCAACCAAACAGCAAAGAAGTTCGAGCTAGAGAGCTAAGCTAAGTATGAGTGAGAGAGAGAAATCGCTGGCCATGAATATTGTATCAGGGGCCATGGGTTCCCTCCTCCCCAAGCTCGGCGAGCTCCTCAAGGAGGAGTATAAGCTGCAGAAGGGCGTCAAAAAGGACGTCGAGTCTCTCGCAAGGGAGATGGCGAGCATGCACGCCGCCCTCCACAAGGTGGCCGAGGTTCCGCCGGACCAGCTCGATGAGCAGGTCCGGCTCTGGGCCAACGACGTCAGGGACTTGTCCTACCACATGGAGGACGTCGTTGATAGCTTCCTCGTGCGCGTGGAGCAACCCCAGCCCCCCGCCAGCTCCGATGGCTTCAAGGGGCTCGTGAAGAAGATGACCACCTTGTTCAAGAAAGGCAAGACTTGTCATGAGATCGCCGACGCCGTCAAAACCATCAAGGAGCAAGTGCTGGATGTGGCCGCCCGCCGCGACAGGTACAAGGTCGACGGCGTGGTTGCTGATGTAGATGCAGCAGCTCTTGATCCTCGTATTTCGGCTCTGTACAACAAGGTCTCTGACCTTGTTGGCATCACTGAGCCAAGAGACGAGCTCATCAAGAGGTTGACAAAGGGCAGCCGTCCAATGGAGATAGTCTCCATTGTTGGATTTGGAGGCTTGGGCAAGACAACTCTGGCCAAAGCTGTCTACGACCAACTCAAGTTGCAATTCCAATGTGCAGCCTTTGTTTCTGTGTCTCAGAATCCTGACATGGCAAGGATCTTCAAGAAGATGCTACATCAGCTTGATCAGCAAAAGTACGCCAACATCAATGAAGCATCGTGGGATGTAACACAACTTATCGATGAAGTGAGAATGTTCCTTCACAACAAGAGGTACTCACAAAGAACACCTCCCTTCCCCATATAGAGGCATAGATGATACCTTTCTTAAAGTTGTACTTAATGAGGATGCCTTGAGAATGATCACTATTTTTTCATCTTCACAAACCCTGACCAAATAGATCCAAAATGCCATTCTAGTTATATCATGCTGACAAATCCGTTCGGAATCATAGGTTATTTATGTCTCTTTTCTATGTTCGCTGACCCATCATTTTTCTGAAAGAATATATAAATTCTATTTTTAAATAAAAATCATATCCCTGTCCAGCGGTCCATATTTATAAACGTCTCATGTGCTTCTGTTTTGTGGTTAGTATGTATTTTCTTTCTCAAAACTGGCGATTACAAAATTCTCTATAATGTTCACCATAAATTGACCCTTCTATTGGCTACCAATATCTGAGACTTGTAGTCATTTTTGGTTTAGATAAAATCTAGCGAACTAATGATCGAACAACATAAGTTGAAATTCATAGGAGTATCTGTCTTTAATTTGAATAATTCATTGTATTCATTAATGTTTTATTTTTTTATCTTATTTCATCCTTACTTTTTGCTTTCTGAAATGTATTTTATGTGCACCCTACTATGCTAAATTGCTAACTGATAGTGGCAATTGGAAGTCTGTAGCTTATTCAGTATATCTCACTTAACTAGGAATATTCACTTATCTGCTTACTAATCTATTACCGTACAAATAGGTACCTCATTGTTATTGACGACATATGGAAGATACAATCATGGGAAATAATTAAATGTTCTTTGGTTGAGAATACTTGTGCAAGTAGAATAATAACAACCACCCGTGATTTTGATATTGGTACAAAAGTTGGTGGTTACTTTAGGCTAAATCCCCTTACACCGGAGAGTTCTCAGATATTGTTCTATGGAAGAATATTTGGATGTAAGGGTAAATGTCCAGAGCAATTGGCTGAGATATCCATGAGGATTTTGAAAAAATGTGGCGGTGTACCGTTAGCTATCATTACTATGGCTAGCCTATTGGATGAACCTAGTAAAATGGTAAATCCAAGGGAGTGGGAGGAGTTATGTGACTCTATTGGTTCGGGACTTGGACATAGTTCTGATGTGAAGGCCATGAGGAAAATATTGTCCCTAAGTTATTATAACCTAACTTCCCAGCTGAGGACATGTCTATTGTATCTAAGTGTATATCCAGAAGATCATGAGATCCATAGAGATGATTTGATATGGAAATGGGTCGCAGAAGGTTTTATCCAACACAAAGGTAAAGACACTAGCTTATTTGAAGTTGGGCAAAGTTACTTCAGTGAACTTTTGAACAAAGGCATGATCCAGCCATGCATAGACTTTAGAGGCAACATATCAGGTTGTCGCTTGCATGATATGGTCCTTGAGCTCATTTGTTCCTTGTCAAGCCAAGAAAATTTTGTTACTATATTGGATCACAAACAAGATATCATGTATTGTCAAAGCAATGTTCGCAGGCTATCTCTCCAAAATAAAAGGGAAGATCACAAAACAGCAGTTCTTGTTCCCATGAGCATGTCACAAGTGAGGTCCGTTACTATCTTTGAGCCTGCCATTGATATAATGCCACCTCTTTCGAGCTTTGATGTTTTACGTGTATTGGATCTAACTGGTAGCCACCTTGGGAAAAGTAGCCACATTAACCTTAGGGATATTGGAAATTTAGTACACCTGAGGTACCTAGGTCTAGCAGGTGCAGCTGTTTGTGAGCTCCCAGCAGAGATAGGAAAGCTCCAATTTTTGCAGGTGCTGGATGTTAAAAAGAATCCCGATCTTAAAGAACTTCCATGGAATGTTTATGAGTTAAGAAGATTGATATGTCTCCATGTTGATGGCTACTGCACGAGGCTCCCAGATGGTGGGTTGGGTAATTTGACATCCATGGAGGTACTGAGAAGGATCACTGCCTCCCCAAACATTATCAAAGAGTTGCGCAAGCTTGCAAGTTTGAGGCACCTCAAAATTAAGTTTGAGCAGCATGTGAGCTCAGAGTTAGAGGAAGCTTTTGTGGACTGTCTATCAAACCTAGACAAGATCCAAAGTGTATCTATTCGTGGAACTTTCACATCCATAGATCTCTTGGGAGAATGTTGGGTTCCTCCTCAACATCTTCGCAGTCTTGACTTGTTCATGCTCGGCAAGTTCTCAAAGATGCCAGCATGGATAGAACGAGAGCCCTCTCTTCTCTGGAACCTCTCAGAGTTGATCATTGGTTTCAAGGAAGTCCAGAAGGAAGACCTTAGAATCCTTGGGAGTCTGCCGGCACTTCGTATTCTCGCGCTACACAGCGCCCAACAATCACAAAGGCTTCTACACATTGGTGTTGACGCCGGGTTCCACTGCTTGGTAGCCTTCTCCTTGTACTGCGAATCACCTAGGCAGATAATGTTCCAGCAAGGAGCTATGCCGAGTGCTGAGGCAATTCTCTTCAATTTTGGTGTGCGGAAGGCAAAAGAGGATGGGAATGGTGATTTCTGCTTTGGTCTGGCAAACCTTCCCTCCATTAAGCGGGTATATGTTGGAATTGATCGTGACGGAGCCACAGTTGGGGAGGTGAAGGAAGTGGTGGCTAAGTTGCAGCATGCCGTCGACATCCATCACAATCATCCTAGCATTAGTCCTGATATCAGGCCTCCTATGGAACTATTCCGCGAGGATGAGGTAAAAGCTCTAGATCTTCAACCTAAATCATGCTTGAATTTGTTTTCGATCGTGCTTCCTCACTAGTATTGGTCGCCTTTTTTAACGTCTTTCTCAGGTAAAAGCATCGAATGAAGTGACTCCTCCCAAGAACGATGAAGAGCAAACCTGGCAGCCAAAGAGATTTCATGAAAGATTCCAGAATTTCCGCGCAAAAACTGCGTCCGATTCAATTTCTGAAATTCAGAATTTAGGTAATTCTGATTTGGAATCTATCAATTCAGCTAGAGAGATTAGGAACAGCGAAATGCAAAGGGCTATTCAGGCGTTGAATAGAAATGTGGATGCAAAGTCTAATGAGGATGATGGTCCTCATAACCTTGTGCTTACTAAAGCTTCTAGTCTCTCAAAAGACTTGGAGGCTCATAGGGATATTGATGATTGTATGGATCCTCGTATTCGTAGAGAGAAGGAGAAGAAAACTAGATCAAAGAGGGATTGTAGTGCCACTTCTGTTCGTCGGAGTGTAAGAATTAAAAGGCAACATAAAAGGTAGAAATGTAGGGTTTAAGAGGGCTTTTTTTTAACAATGAGGGTTTTGGTGATACATGTAAGCATCTTTTATTAAAGAAACAATACAGGAACATCTGTTGGATTTCACAGCCTTGTCGGAGACTGGAAGGGATAATTTTTTTTGTAGTTTTTTAAAATCATCTAGATGTTGGTTTGGAATTTTCAAGGTATTGTTTGCCGCCTCATGAGAGGTCGGGGGCATGCTTATTGGATTTAATTCAGAAACTTTGCAAGTTCAGAAAATAGAGTTCTTAGCTTAGTTGGTTTGAGTGTGTGCAGTCAAAACACTACCTATGTTCGTAGGTGCTGATCGATTTTAACATTTTTCAAAGACAAAGGAAAAGAACAATGATAATTCAATCCTCAATAGCTCTTATTTTAATGCTATTATTTAAAGCCTATATCTGATGAAAGTTTTCCTGCCAGGTAGGCAATATAGTGCTAATAGAAGGGATACTCCCACTTTGAAAATTGGATCATATCTTAACGAGCGTGGAATGGGAAAAAATGTTCTCATTACTAATGGTGTGTGCAATGACTCGTTCGGCGTCGGGTCATATGTCGTTATCAATAGATTCGGGTGTCCATGCTCACCTTGATAATAAGAACTATTTTTCATTTGAGTTGTCATGGTTACGTCATCCTGGTTCTTATGAAATGGTGGCTACCAAATGAGCTTCATTTACCTAAGGTGGTATGCCTATTTAAGTGTGGGAAAACATAATTCGACATCTTCAGAGATTCCCAAAAGGATGGGCAAAGAAGAATCAAAGTGGAAAATATAAGAATGAAAATAAAAAACTATTGACGATTATTGATGAGCTTGATGATTAAAGTTCTGCGGGTTGACCCTTAATGTTGAGCTAGACAAGGCATTCAGTCTGAATGTTCATGGTATGTGGATGTTATTCTAGATGCTTAGCTGTGACGATACTGCGTTTATATCATACATAAGGCCTTTAAGCATAGGTACAGATGCTACAAACTTTTCAAAAGGAGACAATGATCTATATCTAGAAAAAAAAAAAATCCAAGCATTCTACATTGCCTACAAATATATCGGGATATAGCTACATCAAGAAAAGAAGCAGGTCAATCTGGAGTGCATAGGAATCCAGATGGAACGAAGCAGAGGGCTATGAACACAAGCACCGCCATTCTCGCAGGATCCTGCAGCTCATGGTCGTGATACTTGTTCCTCCGCACAAACATGTAGACCACCCACGCCACGCTCGCCAGCGACGTAAAAAGTTGGAGTAATGGTCGATGGAACAAAGAAAAATAGTGAATATGAATAGCTTCAAGGCTTAATTCAGGAATTAATCTTATGAAAGAAAAGGTGTGAAAGTATGCATGTAAGACATCTTCTAGGTATTCAGGAAACTGGGATGCCTGCAAGACTTTCTTTTTGTGCCATCTTCTTTTTTATCCATTTTCCAGATGCAGCCTCTTTGCATGGACGGAAAACAGTATTTCTGCTGCGTCTCCAATTTGTTTTTCGTTTATATATCGATTCTTCTCAATTGTTCTTCAAATCAATGAAACATGATCAATTTTTTCTCAAGGAAGAAAGTGCTAAAATCATATGCCTCACAGTTTGATCCTGAATAGAATTGGTGAGCAGGAAAACCAAACTGGACCTTGACTCCACCGGAGTAGTTGTTGAACCTGGGCATGACAGACCTGCCTATAGTGTGGGTTGAGATGTACCCAACCCACCACTGCACCGAGAGTCAAATTTGCCCTTCTACGACGATCTTCAAGTTCAAGTGTTCAACGTGTGTGTGGATGAGGTCTCCACGCATCCCTAGTTTCTACCTGCATTTCAAACGGTAGTCAATATATACTAGTTACTGGTCCATTAATCCCACTGCACTTGAGCAACTAGTTAAGGACCAGAGGTCCAATGGCATGTCTGAACCCTGACAGTCAAAAGAGTCATTCATCTAAGACTCGTTTTGCATCATATATAGCAACAGGATGTTATTGAAGCTTAGCTGCCAATCTTGATTCCTATTTTCAACTGGAGAAGTTGCTAAACGGCCAACCCAACTCAAGACAGTACAAATGTCCGTAGATTCAGAAAGGGTGCACCTTTATTCAGTTGGTAAATCTGATCAGGTCGCTAAAGTTTTGCCTCGGCAACGAAGCGTACCTTCAAATGGCTTTGCTTCCGGATCGATTTTGGTAGAGTTTGGCCGCTTCAGAAACTGTCTCCCGTGTCAACCTTTAGCCGGTGGCATTTGCACTGTTGTCTAGTAACCTGATGGAACTGTACGTAGTAGATGCGTGGAATGCAACCTTTCACCGGAACCTTGAATTGAGGGGCTTGATGTTCTTGTTCCTTGGCATATCGCATACATTGTTTAATGGGAACACCATTCGAAATACTATGAAGTAAACAATGTGCTCGCTCCATGACCACGACCGATCGGCAAAAGTACACATGCAGTTTACATGGGGCTGCAGTGCCTAATTTCAAGAACTCACCAAACCCCATTTAGGACAGTATTGTAAACGCATGGAACTTTGATAACTCTCCCATGTAAAAGATCGCTAACTACCGGCGCTGGTCTCCCAAGTTAGGTGTCTGAATACTTAGGTGTCTGAACTCTGAATAATACGTCCTAAAGCAGTAATTTATGCTCTGAATTACACTCTTGATTCACTTCCAAATTAATTTTCTACCAAATTCGGCCACTATAAATACACGTGTCCATGTTAACACATTCCTCGAAGAACACGGAGCTAACAAGCACCTGCAAAGCTAGCTTGTGTGCGCGACGCAGCAGCTGCCGGTTGATCTTTAGCCAGCTAGTAAAAAAGGAGCAGCCTGCCGGAATGGCAATGCCGAAGCCGACGCTGAGCCTGCTGGCGCACCTCCACGCCGCGCTCCTGCTCCTCCCCGGCGCAACCGCGGGGGTGTACGACGTGGTGCGCTACGGCGCCCGCCCCGACGGCGTGACGGACTCGACGCTGCCGTTCCTGCGCGCGTGGGCGGACGCGTGCCGGTCGCCGCGCCAGGCCACGGTGCTCGTGCCGCCGGGCGTGTTCCTGGTGGGGAGCGCCACGTTCACCGGCCCGTGCGCCACGCACGCCGTCACCTTCTCCGTCGCCGGCACGCTGGTCGCCCCCGCCGGGTACGGCTGGGACGCCACCACCGGCAGGTGGATCACGTTCGAGTCCGTGGAGGGCCTCACCGTCTCCGGCGGCGTCCTCGACGGCCGCGGCAACTCCCTCTGGTCCTGCAAGCGGCAGCAGCAGCAGCAGCCGCACGTCCACTGCCCCACCGGCGCCTCGGTACGTACACTACACATCTCGCAAAACTCGACGAGCTTTCAGGCGATCTTTTCATAACGGCGCCATGGACGTATCTCTTGCACGGCACGGGTGCAGTCGCTGACGATCTCGAACTCGAGGGACGTGGTGGTGGACGGGCTGAGGTCGATGAACAGCGAGCTGTTCCACCTGGTGGTGATGCAGAGCCACGGCGTGACGCTGCAGCAGCTCACGGTGGACGCGCCGGAGGACAGCCCCAACACCGACGGGATACACATCCACATGTCCAGCAACGTGGCCGTCAACAACGCCGACATCCGCACCGGCGACGACTGCGTTTCCATCGGGCCGGGAAACTCAAACCTTTGGATTGAGCGTGTCTCGTGTGGTCCAGGCCATGGCATAAGGTATATGTAAAGCTAGCTTATATTTATCGGTGCTTATATCTCAGACGCAAGACATTTTGTCTTGGGTGATAGTAATGTGTATCCAAAATTCTTATGCTATATATTTGGCAATGATCAAAACAGTTCTCAGACTCAAAATTGTGTCAATGCAGTTCTCAATTCTTTTTGAAAATGGAAGCCTTGCATGATTCCAGACTTTTGCACCAATGGTGTTGAGACCACACTAAAATTATCCATATAGCTTCTCTCTTATTATGTTGTTGTGGCACAGTTTGAAACCAACCACCGTGCATATAGCTCTTCTATTCACCGCATGCATCAATCGATGCAGAGGCCGGGACTCCTTTTTTCAAAAAAAAATGCTAAACCGACGCATCCTATATGACGAACAACGCCCCCAACACTCAGACATCGTCTCTCGTCTACGGCGTTGTACTTCATGATGCGTGATCCCAAGCAGGAATCAAACATGAGCGACAAATCCTCGCAGTTGCACAGACAAATACGACTATATCCTGGACAACTCCTAAAGAGCACGCATTTGTGGTGTTCTTTTTTTGGATGCCACAAAGGAGTGCACGTTTGAGACCAATCAAAAGTTGCCATGTGACAACGTCACAAACTGACAACTTCTGTCCACAGTCAATAAAAAATCGAACAGCCGACAAAGCTAAAGGTTCTAAAATTCAAACGTCACCTCCTTATAATTTCCCTTTTCAACATACATCCATGGTGGTGTTGGTGTATGAGAGGAGAAGGAGGAGTGGACAGGAGAGAAGGTAATAAAGACCGTACACTGATACCTTTGGCAAGAACAAGGTTTATATTTGTAATTTTGTGTGTTTGAGGATTGTTTAGGACCGTACGTGGATGTATATTGTATTGTCGTCGCATCTTAAACCAAACATGTGTGGTACCAACAACTAAAATTTATTTTACATTTTGGTCTAATTAGCATCGGAAGTCTGGGCAAGCAACAAGGCATGGCTGTGGAGGCGGTGCAAAACGTGACGGTTAAGACAACATGGTTCACCGGCACGACAAATGGTTTCCGGATCAAGACGTGGGGAAGCTCAAAGCGAGGCTTCGTGAGTGGTGTCACGTTCATCGACTCCACCATGATCGGTGTCCACAACCCAATAATCATCGATCAGAATTACTGTCCTGGGAAAACTTGGTGTACAAATCAGGTAATAACCTACTATCATTCTTTATTACTACCAAGCTCCATCCCTTGTTAGTGACATCTTTCTATTTGCTTGTATCTTTAAACTAGTTTGGCGTTTCTTGTTTACAGAGTTCGAGCATCAAGATCAGCCAGGTGAAGTACATCGACATCCGTGGGTGGTCGATGACACCGGTTGCTGTGACCTTCAACTGCAGCAGGAGCAACCCGTGCAGTGGGATAAGTTTGCAGGATGTGAGGCTGGTGTACAGGAGCATGCGGGCTGCTAAATCCTCCTGCCGGAATGCTCAAGGAAGAACGGTTGGGCTCGTCATGCCCCCGAGCTGCCTCTAATTAACATTGTTGGCACGACCACTGAACAAAATGAGACGCTACATGTCGTATATGTGTATGTATATACATAATTAACACGGATTGTACCTCATAGTGACCAGTGACGTGATGTGACAATTAGTATATGTTTGATACAGGTAACAATTTATTACAAATATATTTCAGTTTTGTAAAGAGTTATTTGAAACTTCAAAGTTCCCAATCCTAATTGAGAAAACTCAAATAACTTGAAAGAGTTATTTGAAACTTGAAAGAGTTAACGTTTTGAGGTACAAAAAAATGGGAAAATGTACAAATCTAATAATACTTAACAATGTATAGTTTTAAATCTCCAACTTTATCACTTTTATGTAGCCCATAATATAAACAAAACCCGCACTATAGTTTTACATGCTTATACTATACATCATTGACAACATATTTTTTCATATATTTGAAACTTCCATTTTTATCTTCTCTATCTAAATGGGAGAACCCCCTACAAAGAATTCTCTCAACATGCAAGGTGTACACATCATCAAGTCTCTAATTGGTCCAATTAGAGTACCCACTACAAAAAATTATCTCAACATGCAAGTGACGTGGGGCTACCTTTCGGGTAGCCCACGATAATGCTACCTGGGCCGCGCCAAGGATATGAAGGCCCATAGAAGGCCCACGCGGGGTACCATGTAACCTAGTCCAAGTCGGTTAGGAAGCATAACCTGCCATATCTGTAGTTGCCATCGGCATCAACCACCCGAGACCTGGCTGACTATAAAGCCAGGAGGGTTGCTCGTCCCAGAGGACACACTCATAGCTACGGCACAAACCCTAGCGAGATCGCAATCTCGCCATTGTAACCACAACTCGCATCAATAACCAGACAAGCAGGAGTAGGGTGTTATCCTCCGGGAGCCTGAACCTGGGTAAATCCTTGCTTGTCAGCCGTCGTGACCACCTGCACTCATCTCTCTCCCCATCAATAAACCCGGGGTGCATAACCCTGGGACTTGTCGAGTTAACACCTCGTCAATTGGCGCCGTATGTGGGAACGTCAAACAAGTGCTAGGATCATGGTCGTTCCGGCTCCATCCGCAATGAAGATCGGCGTGTCCGCCATCAGGGAGTCGATCCGATTCGGCTCCTTCGAATACGTCATCCACCCGCCAGCCCACCAGTCGGTATACGCCGATCTGGACAAAGGTATACACATCACCTTCGGCTCCATATTCTGCTGCATCGATAGTCGTGGTATACTCAGGTCTACGGCTACCGCGCTACGCGTGACGGCGTCACCTAAGTCGGCAACCATCGCACCCGCTGAACCCGCGAAGATCACATCTGCCGCACCCGCGGAGATCGCGCCCGCCGAACCCGCGAAGATCGCATCTGCCGCACCCGCGGAGATCGTGCCCGCCGAACCCGCAAAGATCGCATCTGCCGCACCCGCGGGTGCCGCGCCAGCTGCACCCGCGAAGAGGGCATCTACATCGACAATTTCGGCAACGGCCGCGCGAATCGAGTCTACTACCCCAACCTCGGTCGTGCGGTCGATCAAGTCAAGATCCACCTCGACCGTCGCACCCGCACGGGCGACCAGGAGCCCGCGTCCGACAGCCATGTCGCGCGCGCCCTCATCTTCGTGGAAATCCCAAGTCTACCCCAAGCCAATCGCACTCGCCCCGGCGAGCGTGAGCACATGTACAATCGCGAGAAGACGCGACAGCGACTGCGCCGCGCGCCACATTGCAGCAATTTTCGACCCCGAACAAGAGGCGGGCGACAGAAGCAGCAGCGGCAGCACCAACTCTCCGACTCAAGTCTACCCCAAGCAAGTCTTCATGGCCGGCACAGCACCGCATGACGACGAAGAAGAACCCGCATATCCAAGCCATGAAGCATGTGGACGAGGGCACGTTCCCCCCACCCAATGCACCTCGAGAAGACCACCTGGCGGTCCAGTACTTGCTACGCAAGGAAGGCGAACGAATTCGCGCCGAAAAAGCCGACCTGCTCAGGCGCAAAAGGGACGCGGACGCATCGAGTGCCAGGCGAGCCGCCCTCTCCTTCACATCCTCTACAGAGGTCAACCAAGGAGCACGGCGAACCAGAGCCCGCGTTCCCCACATGGCAGAAGCCGACCGAACAAGGCTCACCCGCAACCTCGACTCGTCCTTCGTCACCAAAGATGAGAACGGGATACCCGTCCCAAAGACGGCGAATGCCGCCCTGATCTCAGTCGAGACATACCTCCGGCTCACGCAGCCACCGGAGGGGGACGCACGCTCCCTTCTCCATAAGCAACAAATTGCCTCCATAAGGGCAATCGAGGAGGCTCTGGCGGCCAAGGGGCCAAGCAACCGAGCGCACGAACCAACGACCTCGGGCATCCCAGCGGCGCAGCGACAGCCAGTCAAGGACCTTCGCGACGTACTGACACAGAAGACGGTGGACCGCAACCGCAAGGAACGCTCGGCTAGTGCGGAAAACGCGGATGACCATGCTGACCGCGACTTTGAGCCGTGTGGTGCGGCATGCTTTAGCTTCAACATCCGCGACACCCGCATGCCTAAAGGCTTCAAATTGACGGCTGGCACACCAAAGTACGACGGGAAGCAAGATCCAAAATTGTGGCTCGAAGACTACCTCATCGCTTGCACCTGCCAAGGCGGAACGTCGACTACGGCAATGCAGTACATCCAGCTCATGTTGACAGACTCGGCACGCGGGTGGCTCACAAGCCAATCCAAAGACTCTTTCCGAACATGGGAAGAATTCCAGGATAATTTCATCAAGAGTTTCTCGGGAACATTCGCAAGGCCGACGACCTACATCGAGTTGCAGGCATGCAAGCAAGGAAAGGATGAGTCGCTCCGCTCTTACATCCAGAGGTGGACACTCCTCCGCAATACCATAGAACCCGTATCAGAAGATCGAGTGATGGACGCCTTCATGCATGGCGTCGCTCGCCGCGACCTCCGGGAGGAATTCGGTAGGCTCCAGCCGAAGACCACACTAGAACTCATGAAGACAGCCAACCAATGGGCCGAAGGAGAGGACTACGTCCGCGAAACTTCTCCCAAAAAAGAGGGCGAAACAAGCAACTGGCGTGAGGCACGTCAAAAGAAGAAGCCACGTTACACCCACGATTCAATCGAATTAGTAGCGGCGGGCTATGAAACCCCCCGTGAGGACAAACGTGACAACAGCCGACAGTACGACCAAAGTCAGCAGCCCAGCTCGAGTCAGTACAACCGTGGCAGCAGCAGCATCGGCCACAATGATGGAAGTCAGAAACGCGAGTGGAAGCGTCCGTTGACCCCAGCAGAGGAGCTGATGCAACCCTATAAGCATCACTCGTTCCGCAACCCGGAAACAGGCAAATGGAGTTCCAACCACCCGTTGAAGGATTGTCGCAAAGCAAGAAAGATATACCATGCCATGCAGCAAATCATCGCCCCGGTGCAGGCCGTACAGGCGGCACCGCAGCTAGCCATCCAGGCAGCACCCGCAAACAACAACCAGGTGCAGGCGGCAGGAGCGTTCCCCCAGCCGCAGCAACAGCAACAAGGTCAGTCAGCAGCAGCCGACACGTACCCAGCCACACGGGGACAACTGAACATGATCCAGAAGGGACCCCCGTCGAACAGGCGCCAGAAAATCATCACACGCCAAGTACTTCAAGCCATCAACAGCCCGCGCGCGGTACCAGACTACCTGCGCGGGTCGGAGACACCAATCACATTCTCCAGGGCAGATCACCCATCAGAGGTAATCCGACCCGGGCACGCCGCACTCGTGATTGAGGCCTTGATCGGCGACTACAGCCTGAAGAAGGTGTTCCTGGACGGAGGCAGCGGCATCAACATCATATTCGCCGACACCCTGAGAAGAATGAACAGGTCAGCGGAGAAATTGCCGGAATCGGAAACCACCTTCCACAGCATAGTACCAGGGCAAGCAATCACACCCATGGGAACAATCAAACTCGACGTCATCCTCGGTACACCCGAGCACTTCAGGAAGGAGTCGATAGACTTTGAGGTCGTCGACTAGAAGTCACAATACCACGCCATCCTCGGACGCCCGACCTTTGCCAGGTTCATGGCAGTACCCCACTACGCCTACCTAATGATAAAGTTGCTCGGGCCGAAAGGAGTGATCACCGTCCGCGGCGACTTTGGGCTCTCCAACAGCTGCGACCGCAAGTTCGCCAAGATCTCTGAGTTCTTCGGAGTCGAAGAGCATTTCAAGGCCATATCAGCCGACAACGACAAGACCGTCTTCCCGGCTCGCAAGAAGCCTGCCAAGGACGCAGCGTTCAACACAAATGACGACACCGTCACCCACCAAGTCCATCCGACTGACAGTAGAAAGACGGTCAAGGTCTCGTCGAGTCTGACCCCCGCATAGGAAAGCGCGCTCGTCGAATTCCTACGTGAGAACTGGAAGATCTTTGCATGGCAACCTTCTGACATGCCAGGGATACCCAGGGAACTCGCCGAGCACTCTCTGAAAGTCCACAAGGACGCAAGACCAGTCAAACAATCCATGCGACGCTTCTCAGGATCCAAACGAGACGCGATCACCATGGAAGTCGACAGACTACTGCACGCCAAATTCATCCGAGAGATCAAGGATTCGGACTGGGTCGCCAACCCGGTTCTAGTGGAGAAAAAGAAGACGAAGAAACTACGCATGTGCGTTGACTTCACCGCAGTCAACAAATGCTGCCCCAAGGACAAACTTCCCGCTCCCGCGGATAGACCAGATCATCGACTCGACAGCAGGTTGCGAGCGCCTGTCCTTTCTGGATGCCTACTCAGGTTACCAGCAGATCAGGCTGAAAGTTGAGGACGAAGAGAAGACGGCCTTCATCACACCCGACGGCGTTTTTTGCTACCAGACGATGTCGTTCGGGTTAAAAAACGCAGGTGCCACGTACCAGCGGACAATGCAAGCATGTCTCAAGGGGCTAATCGGGCAGATCGTCCAAGTCTACGTCGATGACATCGTTGTCACGACCCGAAAGGAAGATACCCTAGTCGACGACCTCCGCAAGGTCTTCGCCGCACTCGATGTGTACCAGATCAAGCTCAACCCAGAGAAATGCGTGTTCGGCGTGCCAGCCGGAGAGTTACTAGGATACCTCGTATCCGCAAGAGGAATCGAAGCAAACCCCGAGAAGGTGCAGAACATACTCACAATGCCAGCACCAACCAAGCTCCGGGAGGTGCAACGGTTAGCCGGCCGAGTCGCAGCTCTCAGCCGGTTCATTAGTAAGTTGGGAGAGAAAGCCTTACCTTTCTACCAACTGATGAAGAAGACGAACAAGTTCGAGTGGACACAAGAGGCGCAGGACGCATTCGACCATCTCAAGAAAACACTGACAACCTCTCCAGTCCTCGTGGCACCACTGGAAAATGAGCCGCTGTACTTATACGTCTCAGCAACAAACAGGGTGGTCAGCACGGTGCTCGTAGTCGAACGCGAAGAAGAAGGGCACAGTCACCCGGTGCAGAGGCCCGTCTACTACCTTAGCGAAGTACTCACCTTGTGCAAGCAGAACTACCCTCATTACCAGAAGCTGGCGTATGGAGTCTTCATGACCTCCAGAAAGGTCGTCCACTACTTCTCCGAGCACCCGATCACGGTGGTAAGCTCCTTTGGACTAGCAGACATTCTCACAAACCAAAGCGCGACAGGACGAGTCGCCAAGTGGGTTGTCGAACTAGGACCATGGGGGCTGAAGTATGCTCACCCGAAGTCCATCAAGGCCCAAGTCCTCCCGGAATTCACCACCGAGTGGATAGAAGCCCAGCTACCAAATGTCCCCGACTTGTCCAACGCATGGACAATGTACTTTGATGGCTCCAAGAAATTCAAGTCAGCCGGGGCAGGAGTCGTGCTCATCTCCCCCAAAGGCGACAAGCTCAAGTATGTTCTGCAGATGGACTTTCCGACGCCGTCCAACAACGAAGCCGAGTACGAGGCCCTGATCCACGGCATGCGGATGGCCAAGAACTGCGGCGCCACGCACCTCATGATCTACGGCGACTCCTACCTGGTGGTACAGCAAACCATGAAGTCTTGCGACGCCGTCGCCGACAACATGATCGCCTACAAAGACCTCTACAATCAATTGGAAGGTAACTTCGACGGCTGCGAGCTGCGCCACATTGGCCGTGAAAGCAACGAGGAAGCCGACGTCCTTGCTAACATGGGCTCAGACAGGGTGCCAGTCCCACCCGGCGTCTTCCTCGAGTGCATCACGCAGAGATCCATCAAGACTCAGAATACAGCAAGCACTGCAACAACAAAAGGCGATGCCAACCCGCCAAGCCAAGACAATGTCCCCATGGAGGTCATGCTAGTCGAAGCCACATGGACAAGACCGTACCTGGCGTACATACTACATCAGAAGCTGCCAGCCGACCCAGTCGAAGCAAAGCGCATCATCAGGCGCTCCAAAAGTTTCACCGTCATCAACGGAGAACTCTACAAAAGAAGCATCTCAGGAATCCTACAAAGGTGCATAGATCCAGTCGACGGCCAAGCCATCTTACTCGATATCCACGCGGGTATCTGCGGGCATCACGCCAGCAGCCGGGCACTGGTGGCCAAGGCGCTACGAGCCGGGTTCTACTGGCTGACAGCCATGCAGGACGCCGAGGAGCTGGTAAAGAAATGCACAGGGTGCCAAGAATTTGCCAACAAGCCACACGCGCCAGCATCGGAACTCAAGACAATACCATTAGCCTGGCCCTTCGCCCAATGGGGTCTGGACATGGTGGGCCCGCTGAAGAAATCCTCACCCGGAGGTCACACTCACCTCCTGGTTGTAGTTGATAAGTTCACAAAGTGGATCGAAGCCGTACCCATCACAAGTTCGACTGCATCCACAACAGTCAACTTCATCAGGTCAATCATCTTCAGATTTGGAGTACCGAATGGGATCATCACCGACAACGGCTCGAACTTCACAGCCAAAGAATTCAAGGACTTCTGCTCAGAGCAGGGGATCAAGCTCAGCTACGCGTCTGTCTCGCACCCGCAATCCAATGGGCAAGTGGAGAAAGCCAATGGCCTCGTCTGCAACGGCATCAAGAAGGGACTGTGCGTGCCCCTAAAACGCGCAGCGGGCGCATGGGTGGAAGAACTGCCGTCGGTCCTTTGGAGTCTGAGAACAACGCCAAACAGATCCACCCAGTACACTCCATTCTTTATGGTGTATGGTGCAGAAGCGGTCCTCCCCTGCGACATCAAGTTCGACGCACCGAGAGTAGTCGCCTACGACGAGTCGGATGCAGAGGAGGCACTCGAAGACAGCAGGGACACCCTGGACGAAGCACGCGACATCGCCCTGGCACGATCAGCCGTGTATCAACAGCACCTGCGCAACTATCACACTCGGAGGCTACGACGAAGAGTGTTCGTTGCAGGCGACCTAGTTCTTCGACTCAAGCAAAAGAAGGTGCGCAAGCTCGCTTCCCCATGGGAGGGCCCGTACATCGTGACAGAAGCAATCGGCAACGGAGCTTACCGCCTGAAAGACTCGAAGACGGGAGCAGACTGCAGCAACCCGTGGAACGTGGCACAACTCCGCCGGTTCTACGCCTAGTTCAACCCAATCATTGTACAAGAAAATCAGCGTGGCAGGTTTCAGACGCACTCTTTCCCTTACCAGGGTACCTGAGGGGACTGGAAGGGTTTTAATGAGGCGGCCTGTTCGCAAGAATTAATAAAGTGATTTGAAGAAAATTTGTCTCCTTTACCTGTCACACAGAGGAAGCTGAAATCCTAGGCCGCCATCCGAACCACTCGGGGGCTGCGCCACACAGGTTGAAATAAAAGCTTATGCCGCTACCCGAACCACTCGGGGGCTGCGCCATACAAGCATAAGTAAAAAATCCTAGGTCGCCACCCGAACTACTCGGGGGCTGCGCCACACAGGTTGAAAGAAAAGCTTAGGCCGCTACCCGAACTACTCGGGGGCTGCGCCATACAAGCATAAGTCAAAAAATCCAAGGCCGTCACCCGACCGACTCGGGGGCTGCGCCATACAGGTCAAGTTCAAAATCCTAGGTCGCCACCCGACACACTCGGGGGCTGCGCCACACGGGTAATACTTGTAATCCTAGGCTACCACTCGACCTACTCGGGGGCTACGCCAAACAGGCCTTCTCAGAAAAATCCTCAGCCTCCACTCGAACTCACTCGGGGGCTGCACTGTACAGGTCAAGTTCAAAATCCTAGGTCGTCACCCGACATACTCGGGGGCTGCGCCAAACAGGTAACACTTGCAATCCTAGGCCGCCACTCGACCTACTCGGGGGCTGCGCCACACAGGTCTTAGCCAAAATCCTAGGCCACCACTCGAACAACTCGGGGGCTGCGCCATACAGGTCAAGTTACAAAAATCCTAAGTCGCCACCTGTTAAAATCAGATACTGCGGCATACAGGTCACAATTGAAAAAACCTAGGCCGTTGCCTAACATACTAGGCGACTGCGCCAAACAGGTCGCAAATCAAAACAGGCATTTTCACTTTCGAGCAAGCAGATCAATTCTCATGACTCGAAAAGTATTTTAATCTATTACATTACGACTTGCACAGGCACATTTGCCCTCTATAGCTAACCCTGTAAATCAGACGACAGCTACTCTAAACTGCAGGTTCGGCCTTCGGCGCATCGAGGGGACCTACAAGGCGCTCACTCAGGTCCTGAACCTGCCTGATGATTCGGCGCGCAGCCGCTAAGGTCTCCTCGAAGTCGTCATCACCAGGCAGGCCATCAAGCACCCGGTCGAGCGGAAGATGCGGCCGGTGCATCCGGACGTATGCCAACGCCGCGTTCGCCCCAGCCACAAGTTGGGCGTCGACAACCTCCTTCAGCCCTTCACCATCGCGAAACCTCTCCAGCAAGGCGGACAACCCGTTCGGCTGCGCATTATGCGGGAAGTACACGCGATTGATGTGCCAGAGTGTCTTCCGGCAGTTCTCCAGAAGAAAAGCAGCACGCCACGTACGATCAAGCATGGTGGCAAGGACGCGCCCCCTCGACTTGTTCACCCAGAACTGCCGAGCTTCGTAGGAGTCGCCGGACGCCTCTCGGGTAACTCGCTCCTCAACGCGAGCCCGCTCGGCCTCCCAATCAGGATTAACATCTGCACGCATAAAATGCAAGTCAGAACAAGAAAGAAAGCCAGCAAAGGCGGCAACCGCCAAAAGGATACAAACCTTGCAACTGCCGACTGATCAGATCGATCTCCCCAAGCAAAAAATCCTCACGTCGCGAGAACTCCGTCGTAGGATGCGACTGGGAGCGGTGCAGCAGCCGCTCAGTATTCTTCAGGGTCGCCTCAAGCTCCACCACCTTGTTCTTCAGGTATGTGATTATCCGCTGATCATTTACACTACGTGGAGGAGCCGGCGCCGCCCGACGACGGCGAGCACCCGAAGAAGAAGCCGCGCCACTCGGCTCGGCCACAGGAGAAGGCGAAGCATCACCGCGCACAGCATTCTGCCATGAATACGCAGAGTCAATACAATCATACGACTGCGAAGCGCAGTTCAACTCGGAAGAAAGAAAGTCAGCAAAAGCAATATTGAAGGCCAAAAGACCTGACAGGACAATATTCATTACAGAGCAAGAAGTTCAAAATACAGACCACGGCGAATGCCGAATTCCTAAAGCTACGCCTACTCTAAGGCTGCGGACTGCGACCGGGAACGACCCTTCCGAGCGGCAGCCGCCTCGGTCGCCTTAGCAAGGGCCCTCTCGAAGAGTGCCACAAGCTGCACGGCCAGTTGCGAGGCACGCTCCTTCACGCCACTCAGCGACGCGGTTCGGTCATCGGGTTTGCGGGGAAAACCGCTGACGACCTTCTCGAAGTCACCTGGAACCTGATGGCCTAAGAGGAGCTGGAAGGTGAGCTCGGAGCCGCGTACCGTCTGCAACCGCGTGAAGTCGGCGATGGTGGTCGCGTCCTCAAACGGCGCAGCAAGGGCGTCCGCGGCTGCCGGCGGCTGGTCGCCCGGGAAGATACTCTGGTGCACCACAGTGAGGGCTCTAGTCGATTTCTGCAACGCGGCTGCGGACTTCTTCAGCGCGTCTGAGGCATAGGCACAGACCCGGTCGAGGAAGCCAACAGCAGTCGCCAGGTCAACCGTGTCACTCGACGCGTCTTCCGGAGGAGCTCCACCGCAAGTCTCTGCGCAAAAAATTCAAGGTCAAGCAAAGAAAAAGATCAAAGACACAGTAGGCATAAAGCCGAAACTTACCCCCAAGAACACCGGCGAGTGAAAGGAGACGACCGACTTGAGTCTTTTCCTGGGCGACCCGCGCCAGCTCCCGCTCTCGAGACTCATGAAGAGCCTTCTCAAGCTCATCAACCCGCCCAGTAGCCTGGTCCAGAGATGCACGCAGCTGGTCCCTCTCTTTCTCCAGGCGAACGTAAGCCGCGGCTGCGTCGAGCTGCTGACGGTAGTACGGCTGAAGCAAAAGCAAGACGTTAATAAAGTTGCGGGCGACTATACTAGTCACCCACACCTTCGGGGGCTACTCCCATCGGGAGCACTGATCGCGCACCCGATGAAAAATCAAGAATCCAAGCACAAGCATAAAGGACTTACGTGGTCCAGGAGGTCAAGGTCCTCTGAAGCCGAAGGAGGAACGCGGCTAGACGATGCAACGCCGGCAGGCTCAGCAAGCACCTTCTCCACTACCGCCTGAGTCCCCAGTCCAGTCGAGGGGGCGGATGTATGCTCCACGTCCCGAAGGGGGGAGCCAACATTGCCAGAACGGTGGCTGCAGCAAAAACAAGCACACCTGTCAACTTAAACGTCGCAACTGCAAAACGCAACTCGAAGGACACACATCATAAAGAAGCTCACCTGGGGGTACCAAGGTCGTCATAACTCTCCAGGGAGGGCGAACGCATCCGCGCAAAAGAACGAGGAGCTGCGGAGCTGACTGGAGGAACATTCAGGGGTTCGTCCCAGCCACCCGAGGACTACGCACCCGACGACGTCGCGACGACCTCCTCCAGAGTAACGTCGGCATCTTTGGCAGGTGACGACGCAGTGGCAGAGTCGCCACGACTCTGGAGCTTCCGCTTCTTCCGCGTGGGTTCCTCCACTTCATCCTCTTCCTCCACCTCATCACGGGGAGAGTGCGCGGAGGGAATCTCTTCATCGTCGTCTTCCTCCTCGACAAACTTCGACTCGTCGTCGGGTCCGTTCTCGGGAAGAGGAGGAAGGCTGATCAACAGAGCTCGACCCTGAAGCAAGTAGACACAAGTCGAATCAAAAAGAAAAGTAGACGCAAGTCGAGCAAGGACAAAAGGAAAGCAAGACAAGACTTACCTCAGGAACGGGGTTCGAGGCCCCGTAAGCAGAAATCGGGCACTTGACGTTGCACGTGTCCGCGACTCGGAGGTTGGTGATGGATCTGACTTTGGCTTCCACCTCCTCATCGTCAAGCGGCTCGGTGCTGACGCCTTCGGCGGCCCACATCGGTGAGGCCGAGCGCTGAGCGGCTGCACCCGAAGACGGAAGAAGGTGGCCATCAGGAAGACGCCACCCGCCTCGCGCCCAAGGGTCTTGGTCAAATCGCGCAACAGGCTCAGCAAGGGCCGCACGGCCTCCTTCTCCACGGCGGTCAGCGGGTGCGCCCAGGCGCCGGTCTTCCGCAGTCCACGTCCGCTGTCGAACGCATCCAGGCCGTCCTGGTTCGACTGGACGTAGAACCACCTCCTGCGACATCCTTGGACGGAGTCGCACTTCTTCATCTGGAAGTACGCGGTGTCACCGCGCACCTGGATTCCGAAGCCGCCCACGGGGAAGGTCAACCCGCTCTTCCCAACGTTCTTGCGAACGAGGAAGAGCGACTTCCACAACGCCCAATGGGGCGCGACACCCAGGAAGCATTCGCAGAGCACGATGAAGCCCGCGATGCTCAAGACGCCATTGGGGGTCAGATCGTGGATCTGAACCCCATAGGCATACAAGAGACCGCGCACGAAATCGTGCATGGGGAACCCGAAGCCCCGCGGAAGGAAATCCGCGAAGCAAACACGTTCCCCATCGCGGGGAGTGGGGAAAACCTCCTTGCCAGGAACGCGTACCTAGACTTGGTCGGCAGGTGGCAGCAGACCCTGCGCGCGGAAGAGCTCCACCTCGGCTTTCTTCACCGATGATCTCTGCCAGTCGCCGTCGGGTTTCTTCATCACCCCGGCTTCATCGGCGGCGGAAGAGGAGCCAGCGACGCTCTTCGGCTTGCCCATGGTCAGATTGCAAGGTGTACGGACAGATTGCACGGAGCTCTGGATGGCGGCGAAAATGGTAGAGCGCAGAGGAAAGGGAGCACAGAGCGATTGGAGAAGATGAAATCCCAAGTGTCAAGACACAGTACTTATGCCTCGAAAAGCATCATCTCAACCGTCCACAGAACAAGGGCTCCGAGCAGGCACATCCGGCCGTCCACGTGTCGCACGAAGAAACCAACCGTCACCGCCCACTTCATCCACTACGCACGAAAACCGAGGCGTCGTCATCATGCCGCGCAAATTTCACGCCCACTTCGGAGACGTGACAACTGTTGACCGCGGTCAGCCCTGACAGCGGGGCCCGCCAAGTCACGTCCCATCGAGCGCAGAGGCGTGCAGCAGATCGTCACCAGTGACGTCATCAAGCCAACGGCTCCAAAATCAATTGAAGCAACTCGACAGAGTAATTAGAGTAGTAAGCTTCAAAGCTGAAGTCAACAAGGTAGGATCGGCTGATGATCCGATAACCCGAAGAAACCATTCGGGTGGCAACATAGTAAGCTCGAGCAGCCGAATCCATCCACAAGTAAGCCAAACAGGCTGAGTAGAAGCAAGCTTCACAAGAAGATGGAGGCAAAGTAATTCGACTGCAAAGGTTACTCCCATCGGGAGTGGCCGGTTCGATTGAAGAGATCAAGTTCAAGCTCAAGATCAAGCAATCCAATGGCGCGTCCAGGAGGAAGGAGTACTTTGCTCGACTCTACGCTTCGACCAAGCACTCGGGGGCTACTGACGTGGGGCTACCTTTCGGGTAGCCCACGATAAGGCTACCTGGGCCGCGCCAAGGATAGGAAGGCCCATAGAAGGCCCACGCGGGGTACCATGTAACCTAGTCCAAGTCGGTTAGGAAGCATAACCTGCCATATCTGTAGTTGCCATCGGCATCAACCACCCGAGACCTGGCTGACTATAAAGGCAGGAGGGTTGCTCGTCCCAGAGGACACGCTCATAGCTACGGCACAAACCCTAGCGAGATCGCAATCTCGCCATTGTAGCCACAACTCGCATCAATAACCAGACAAGCAGGAGTAGGGTGTTATCCTCCGGGAGCCTGAACCTGGGTAAATCCTTACTTGTCAGCCGTCGTGACCACCTGCACTCATCTCTCTCCCCATCAATCAACCCGGGTGCACAACACTGGGACTTGTCGAGTTAACACCTCGTCAGCAAGGTATACAAATCATCAAATCTCAACCTGCTATAGAATAAATATAGTACTCCATTTATTCTCCATGTTTTGATGGTATATTCTTTCTCATATATTTCCACAACAACGCGAGGGAAATCATCTAGTTAATAAAAGGGTGGTATCGTTGGGGAGACTAAATGACTTTCGAAGGCCAAATGTCATATCGGGGTAAATAGTGAGCTTTATTAAATCCGGTTCCATGTCGCGTGGGCCGTGCTCAGTCCTTTGTTCTCGTGTTAGCCAATGAGCCTCTTTTCGGGAAAAGCCTGGCTCAGGCTGAGAGTGGATTTTTGGAACCCGAGCTGCATTAAACTTTTTTTAATGGACATATTTGAATTTTGAAAAGTCGCGTGAAAATCACATAGTGTAGATAGTGTCGAGATTTACAAGAGTGCAAACTTTTACCTTAATTCTTTGTATATTGCGTTGAACAAAAAAAGACAAACCAGGGGAATTTCAAAATTTTCAAAATGGGTATTGTTCACCATCGAGACCTACCGGTTTGTCCTTTTTTGTGCAGCCCAAATACTACGAATTTGGAGTTGAAAATTTACACGATTGTACGGTATCTACTTCCCGGAATTTATTCTCGATTTTTGGAACAAATGTCGATTTCGAATTTTGAAAAAAAAAACAGACATTATGTAGTGCAGTGCATGCTCCATGTTCTCCATCGTGTAATTGCTCACGGCCGTCCGATTCAGCTACACCGTCGTCCCACACGCGTCATCTCGAAACGCCGGCGAGTCCACCTACCAAAACGGTCGACGTGCAGGTGGGAGAAGCCAGCCAAACTCTACTCTCCTCACCTCGCCGGACGGACGGACGGCGGCATGGAGCGGGAGCAGGCCAACCCGGCGGCGGAGGTAGCAGCGACGGCGGGGAACAGGAAGGTGGTGCTGCGGGACTACATCAGCCGCGCACCCAGGGAGGACGACATGGTGCTCGTCAACGGCGGCGCCGTGCCGCTGCGCGTCCCCGAGGGCGCCGCCGCCGCCGGCCCGGCGGTGCTGCTGAAGAACCTCTACCTCTCCTGCGACCCCTACATGCGCGGCCGGATGCGGGACAACCACGACTCCTACATCCCGCCGTTCATGCCCGGATCGGTCTGTTTTCAGTTTTCCCAAATCTTCTGTTATGACAGTCTGGTCTCCCTTGTTGTACATGGATTACTTATCAAGTAATCTGTTACTCTCCAAGGTTATAGAAGGGCTGGGCGTGGCGAGAGTGGTGGATTCCACTCATCCGGGGTTCAGTGCGGGTGACATTGTCTCCGGAATGACTGGCTGGGAGGAATACAGCCTCATCGAGAAGCCTGAGCAGCTGAATAAGATTCAGCAAAGTGACATACCCCTCTCTTACCATTTGGGGCTTCTCGGTTAGTTTCTTTCCAATTTTATATATTCAGTTGAAATCTGAAGCATAGACAGTGAATATTAGTATGAAATAGAAGGTGTAGTCACGCGAAAGACCAAAACAAATGTCCTTTAGGAGCGCAAGGCATATGGCATTTCGTTTGGAATATTCCCTTGCTTATAAGTTAGCATCACGCAGATACATATCGTAGGAGCTTACACCCCTCCTAGCTATGAGCTTAGAGCAAGTCCAGCAGTTCCCTTAAAATGTCTCCCCTATATGTGTATGTAGGGGACTCTCCCTAAAAAAATCTACCCTAAAATATGTTCAACTCCAGCAGTTCCCCTAAAACATCTCCCCTATTTAAATTTTTTATCTTTTTTTTATATTTTAAAAATATTGTATAACTAACATGTAAAATCCAACGGCTGCCTCTGTAACTTGTAGTGTCAAAAACTTATCCATCGCCAAAATCTGAAACATAAACAAAAATCTCACGAATATCGACATATTGCAGTGTCAAAAAACTCATTAATATCGGGATAGGGGAGTCTTCCACCTCCCCTACTTGTAGGGGAGACGAGCGAGTAGAACCGGGGGCGCCTATAAATCGGGGGAGCGTTGAGGGAACTGCTGGGTGGTTGTTTTTAGACTTTTTCCCCTAAAAAACGTATAGTGGAGGGTTTGAGGGAACTGCTGGACTTGCTCTTACAAAGGCATATGGCATTTCGTTTGGGGATATTCTGTTGCTTGCACTTGCATTTTTTCCTCCGATAAAGGACGCTTAATTAAACTTATAAGTTAGCATCACTCTGATACAAATCATAGGAGCTTACACCCGTCCTAGCTACGATGCACACAGCCACGCAAAGTTTTTTTTTGAGTAATACAAGTATGCAGGAAACATGATGTTAGATACAGAATAAATAAAGGTGAATTGGCAATGGTGTGGAACTAGTGTCTGGTGGTGTGCTTTTTGTTTAAAAAAAAAAGGCAACACGTGCCTGACTTTAACTTAATAAAGTCTCAAGGCAGAGTACACAACAGCTGGGGGACTGCACCAGCACCAACAAGTTACCACCACGATTACAAGGGGCACCTAGGCCTGACGGGTTACCGGCTCTTTTCTATCAAAGACACTGGTCTTTTTTGAAAAATTCAGTTTGTTGTGCTGTCCGAGATTTCTTGGAGGGTAAGTAGTGCCCTGTGGATTTTAATGATACTATTCTGGTGCTTATTCCTAAGGTCAGTCACCCGGAGTTGCTGTCTCAATTCAGACCCATAAGTTTGTGTAATGTACTTTATAAGATAGCTTCTAAAGTGTTGGCGAATAGACTCAAGAAGATCCTCCCAATTATGATCTCGGAGGAGCAGAGTGCGTTCGTAATCACAGACAATGTTTTGATTGCTTATGAATGTGTCCACGCTATCCGAAAACGGAAAAGGAAGAAACCACTGTGTGCTGTTGACGTGGGGCTACCTTTCGACTAGCCCACGATGAGGCTACCTGGACCGCGCCAAGCACATGGAGGCCCACAGAAGGCCCACTCGGGGTACCGTGTAACCTAGTCCAAGTCGGTTATGTCTCATAACCTGCCATATCTGTAATCACCATCGATACCGACCACCCGAGATCTGGCTACCTATAAAGCCAGGAGGGTTGCTCGTCCCAGAGGACACGCTGATAGCCACCACCACAAACCCTAGCGAGATCACAATCTCGCCATTGTAATCGCTACTCGACATCAATAACCAGACAAGCAGGAAGTAGGGTGTTATCCTCCGGGAGCCTAAACCTGGGTAAATCCTTGCTTATCAGCCGTCGTGATCACCAACGCTCTCCTCTCTCCCCCTCAATCAACCTGGGGTGCACAACCCTGGGATTTGTCGAGTTACACCCTCGTCAGCTGTCAAGTTGGACATGATGAAAGCCTATGATAGGGTAGAGTGGGTCTTTTTGGTGCAAGTGTTGGAGAAGTTGGGTTTCTCACCCCAGTGGATAGAGATGGTGATGAGATGTATCCGAACAGCTAGGTTCTCTGTCAAGCTAAATGGGGGCGTGTCTGAGTTTTTCCTTCCTTCTCGTGGGCTTAGGCAAGGAGACCCTCTTTCCCCATACCTGTTTTTGTTTTGTGTTGAGGGTTTCTCTGCTCTTCTCCGGTGGGCTCAACAGGAGAGGAAGCTAGAAGGGGTCAGCTTCGGTAGAGGGGGGCCGACCATCACCCATCTTTTGTTTGCCGATGACAGTCTCGTGTTCTTGGAGGCTAGCAAGGAGAGTTTGTTGGCTCTAAAAGATGTTTTGAGGGCATACGAAGATTGTTCTGGCCAACGAGTAAACCTGCAGAAGTCTTCCATCTTCTTCGGCAAAGGGTGTGATGCTAGCTCTCGGACTGAGTTGAAGCAGACGATTGATATTGCATGTGAGGCTTTGTCAGAAAAATATCTTGGTCTACAAACGGTGGTGGGTCGATCGAAGGAAGGGGCGTTCAGGTATATCCCAGATCGTTCTGTATCTAAGGTGCTGGGTTGGAAAGGACAAGGTATGTCCATGGAGGGAAGGGGAACCTTGATTAAATCGGTTTTGCAGGCAGTCCCCACATTTCCGATGGGGTGTTTTAAGCTTTCCAACAAAACATGTACCTCACTCACAACGAACTCTGCACGGTTCTGGTGGGGTGCTGCTGATGGCAAGAGAAAGGTTCACTGGATAAGTTGGGAGAAGATGTGCAAAGCGAAGAGTAGAGGAGGAATGGGTTTTAGAAATTATCAAGTGTTTAACCAAGCTCTCCTGGCAAAACAGGCCTGGAGGTTGGCGACCTCGCCGGAATCCCTGTGTGCCCGTGCACTCCGAGCAAGATACTTCAAGGGGGGAGACTTTTTGACTGCAAATTGTCCCAGGGGTGCATCCTTCACGTGGAGAAGCATTATGCATGGCAGGGATTTGCTCAAGGAGGGGCTCATTTGGAGGATTGGCAACGGTGAGAGGGTTAATGTGTGGGATGACAACTGGATACCAAGAGAAGGCCTCAACCGTCCACTGGGACATAAGCCTGGTGTTGTGGTAAATAAAGTGGCCGAGTTGCTTGACACTGATGGCAGGGGATGGAAAGAGAGTAAATTGCATGAGCTGTTTTTTGAAGGGGATGTTGATGATATACTGAAGATACCCGTCGGTAGAGCCGGAACCGATGATTATGTTGCTTGGAATTACACCAAAAACGGGATCTTTAGTGTTAAATCAGCCTACCACTTGTAGATGCAGCTTAAACAAAATGCAGCAGCATCGCCGGGCTCTTCTCGATCGGTGGATCAACACAAGGGCTGGCTGGCGTTATGGGCCGCGGACGTCCCTGGGAAGGCAAAGATTCACGTGTGGAGGCTCATCAAGAATGGTCTAGCTGTTGGGGAGGAGTTGCAGCGAAGGAAAATCAAGGAGGGAGTCAAATGTGTGGCATGCTATAGAGAAGAATCCCTGCTCCATCGCTTCTGGAGATGCCCACACTCAGTTTCGGCTTGGGCCACGCTGAGATCCCTTACCGGCCTGGAGTTGTGCGGTCCCGACTCGGCGGTCTACCGAACCCGTGATCTGCAGGGATGGGTTCTAGACTGGCTGGGACAGTTGAGACAGAGGGAGCTGGGCTTATGCATCATGTTGATTTACCAGCTCTGGCTCTCAAGAAATGATGCTCGCGACGATGCAGCAATTGAAGACCCCAGGGTTGTAGCGAGAAGGGCATTGTATCTGGTTGATGAATGGGTTGGACTCAACGCTGGAGAGACAAGTGTTATGCAGCGGCAAGTGGAGCACTGGCTCCCGCCGGATGAAGGATGGCACAAAGCGAATGCAGATGGAGCCTTTGCGTCAGCTCAGGGACATGGAGGATGTGGTGTGGTTCTTAGAAATCACCATGGCGATTTCGTGGCAGGGGATTGCTGTTTTTTGCACTCCGTGACTGATGCCGAACATGCAGAGCTCCTAGCATGCAGAAGAGCTTTGGTTCTTGCGAAGCAGCTGCACATACGCAAGGTCTGCTTGGAGTCGGACTGCCTGAGTGCGGTAGCGAAGCTGAGAAGCTGGGATAAGGACAGATCGGTTCATGGACCTCTTGTTGAGGACATAAAAGACCTGCTGAAGGATTTTGAAGATCATTCGGTGAGGCACGCGCAGCGTTCATGCAACGAAGTTGCGTATTTGTTAGCTAAATCGGGCTACGAGAATAAGAGTTGTAATACCTGGGTGGACTCTCCTCCGAAGTGGCTTGTAGACTCTCTGGCATCTGACTGTGCCGTTTAATTTTATGCAGCGTTAAATCTCAAAAAAAAAAGATTACAAGGGGGGGCCATAGGCACGAATAAGTAGTTCCACAAGCAAGCCAACAGGGCAAGGAGAAAGACGCAAAACAAAGTTGATTAGGTTGCTCTAGGGAAAGGGTGGCGTTGCTCCTGTGAATGAGTCTTGGCGAAGAGATCCTGGATCATCGCCCGGAGCACATCCACCTGGGGCAGCAAGCTAGGCTTCATCAAGGGGCGCCACTGCTGCAAAAAGATTAGCAATTTATAAAGCACATCAGCAGGTTGCTGGGGAATGACCCCCTCGATAGAAAACTTATTGCGGGTAACCCAAAGCGCCCAACTTTGGATTGCAAAAAGAAGGCAAAGAACACGCTTTGTTTTGCCAGAGAAACTTTCTAAGATGGTCACCACCTCAGCAAACGAGGAGGGGTGCCAGGAAGTGGTAATCATACTTCGCACACCAGCCCACAGGAATTGGGCGAGAACACATTGGAAGAAAATGTGGTCAACTGACTCTACCTGACCACACAGGGCACAGAGTCCATCAGAGGGTCCCTGTCTCTTTAAGATTTGTTCACGGGATGGTAGTCTGGTGGTGTGGTTGAGGTAATATCAAGTGGTCTAGTCATGTGGTTGTTCTAATGGATAGGCAATGTTGTAATGGTCCAATGGAGACTAGTTATACTGATCCATGCAGGCATGTAGCTAATGTTTCTGATATTTCTGTATGTGAAGTTGTGAACCATTTTTTATCCAACATGCTTAATAATATGCTGGTGTTTTCTGCAGGAATGCCTGGTTTTACAGCTTATGCTGGATTTTATGAGCTCTGCTCACCGAAGAAAGGAGAGTTTGTATTTGTTTCTGCTGCATCCGGGGCAGTTGGTCAGATTGTTGGTCAGCTTGCAAAGCTTCATGGATGCTATGTTGTTGGAAGCGCTGGAACAAATCAGAAAGTATTCATCTAACTAGTTGTTTTACTAGCTACTGTTCATAGTTACCTTCTTAGCTGTATCACTGAGGATCCGCAACAATGTTTCAGGTTGAGCTCCTAAAAGATAAGTTCGGCTTCGATGCAGCTTTTAATTACAAAGAGGAGCCTGACTTGACTGCAGCCTTGAAAAGGTCAGACCTTCTCATTCAAGATTCAATAGGAACTTGTATAAACATCGACGGATCAAGCTAGGTTATAATGAACATCTAAGAAAGAGTCATATTAACAGAATAAACAGTTGATGAACCTACCTCGAATTATGAGGCACGCCCTTCCATGCTAGCATTATGGTGGGTTTGGCTTTTGGAATCAAATGGTGAATGGGCTTTCCGGTCCTAACTCCAACCCAGCACACTTCATCTCTTATGACTTATGAGCATGAAGATGAGTACACCGACGTTGTTCCACCTAAAGTCATGGATGATCTAATGACACAGTGAATTTAAACTAAAACTTAAACATTGATCCACCTACGTTTTCAAAGTCATGAATGAGGTTTGCCCTGAACCCAAACATCCTATAAATCTGGCTAGAATTTTGTAGGCATCATCTGCTTAGCCTTTTTTATTCAAAATGGCTATCGCTCATGGCTTCTATTTCAGTTGTAGTCTTGTAGTCGGCCCTCCATGCCTCTTTAGTCTTTCTAATCCGAAGGCAGTTCTATTGAACCCGGTAAACATTGAGAATACACTGTAATCTTTGTTGCGCAATCTTTATGTACATAGGTACTTTCCTGAAGGTATCGACATATACTTTGAGAACGTAGGTGGATCAATGCTAGATGCCGTACTCGTCAACATGCGGATGCATGGCCGCATTGCTGTATGCGGGATGGTGTCCCAACATGGCATGACTGATCCTGTAGGGATCCACAACCTCTTCTGCCTGGTACCGAAACGGATAAAGATGCAGGGCTTCATCCAAACTGATTACCTCAGCTTATTCCCACAGTTCCTCGAAGACATGACCAAGCATTACAGGAATAGCAAGATTGCGTATGTAGAAGACATGAGCATTGGGCTAGAGAATGCACCTGCTGCTTTTGTTGGTCTATTTAGTGGTAAAAATGTCGGCAAACAAGTTGTGTGTGTATCGCAAGAGTGAATTACATGTACATAGAGATAAAACATTACAAATCTCTCGGAGTTTTAAATAAAATTGTGAAAACTTCTTGTGTTGATACGTGCTTGTCGGATCTTGGTCATGCTTTGTGCAATATGAAATGTATATTTTGACCTATTATTACCAAGTTGTAGTTTTGTCCTACAGTAAAAACTTCTGATTTGGCTGTATAAAGTGGTGAGTTTTTTGTCTCCATGTATGAGTAAATTATTATTACTTGCTTTTACAATCAGCGTGTTCCATCTGACGTAAGTTTTGAACAGGGAAACACCAGAACTGAGAAGCCGCGCCATTTGGCTCAGCTAACAGGTCTTCCCCATCCACGTCTGTTGGGATGGCTGCTGATACCAAGTTCATCCTTTGGTTCCTGCTCTTGAGCACCTTATCATTGTGTTTTGGTTCTGAACTTAGTATCCAGTGCCTGAAGTCTGTACAACAATCAGTGGCTGAAGTCTTTCTGCTCTGCGCCTTCTTGCACTCCTGACATGATGTAGACTGCTCAGAATGAGTGTTATAGAAAATAGCAAGAAACGATGAAAAGCGGAACGATCAAACCAACGGGGACATGAGATTTTAACGTGGAAAACCCCTCCAAATAAAGGAGAGGAAAAAACCACGGGCGCCAGCCAGCAATACTTCACTATATCGGGGTGAGGTTACAAACGCCGTGGGTTTACAATGTGTGGCTTACCCCAACAGACGACTTACAAGAGGTATTTATAGAGGGCAGAAACCCTAATTCGGTTGCGATCCGACTCGGACACGATCCCTACGGCCCAAGCCTCCCGGCGACAGGGCTCCGCTTCGCTCCGAAGTTAGCCGCTCACTTCACTTCATCATATGAATTTGGATCACCATAAAACAACAATGAGGACTATTCACAGTAGGCATATGGTATGCCTTTTTCCCCTGTATTCTCGTGGAAAATTCTTTCAAGTAAATACAAAATTAAGACTTCAGGAAAATTCTTTCAAGTAAATACAAAATTAAGACTTCAGGAATGGAAAGAAGAAAAGTATTCCTCCAGTGGACGGATTCACCATTAGAAAAGGGCTGCACCCGTTCATTCAGTACAGTTGGTGGCTTCTGATTTGGCTGGATAAACTGGTGAGTTTTGTAAAGCATTGTGGTGTCTCCATGTATGAGTAAATTATTATTACCTGCCTTTACAATCAGTGTGTTCAATCTTACGGAAGTTTTTAGCAGGGGAACACCAGAACTGAGAAGCTGCGACTTTTGGCTGAGCTAACTGGTCTTCGCCATCCACATCTGTGAATCTGGGATGGTTGCTGATGCCAACTTCCTCCTTTGGTTGCTGCTCCTGGGCAGCTCATCGTTGTGTTTTGGTTCTGAACTTGATATCCAGTGCCTGAAGTCTGTACAACAATCAGTGATTGATCCCAACGGGGTACTTATGTTGTCATGGAATTTCACCCAAAGCACTAGTGACTTCATATGCCCCTTTGTTGGTGTGCAATGCTGGGGCAACGGTCAGAACATGGTTCGTTATTTGACCCTCGGCAGCCTAGGACTCGAAGGTCCATTTCCTCACGGTCTTCAGAATTGTTCAAGCATAAATGGCCTGGATCTGTCCAGTAATAATTTTTCAGGACCCATCCCTCCCGACATCTCACGGCAGATGCCGTATCTTACATTTCTAGATCTTTCGAACAATAGCTTTTCAGGCTTAATCCCATCAAATATCTCAAATATGACATATCTGATTCTCCTCTACCTTCAGCATAATCAACTCAGCGGTCCAATTCCAGCTGGAGCCAATATCCTTACTCACTTAACTACGTTCAATGTTACAAACAACTTGTTATCAGGGACCATTCCGCCTTTTCTACAAGGGTTTTCCGCTTCGAACTTTTTGGGTAACCAAGAGCTTTGTGGTTCACCGTTGGATGAGTGCTCCGACTCCCAGAAGAGAACGGGACAGATCAACGACGAGTCCAGTATCGGGATGGCTGTCGGATTCGTTGTTGGTTTCGTGGTCGCACTCTACTTCTCTCGCTGCTTCATCTGCTCCGAGAGGCTCTGTGCCTATCTCTTGTACTGAAAGTTTTGTCTGATATCAATTTCCGGGTGCCAAATAATGAGCATTTCCAGCAGCAACTTTTATTATGTTCCTTGCTGAAACGATTAGCTTTCACCGTATATGTCTACCAGGCAACTTTGAGTTCAGGTGCTACTCTTCTAATGCATATTTCAAATTCAACTCTTCTAGGATTAATGACATAAGAGACCACCGAGTGTCATAGTTCATGCACTCTGATTCGTTTTCCGATATACCTACAAGAACATAGAAAATTGTACTTGTGTTCACCAATTTCTGTCCGACACCCCAGAGAGGGCCGCCAAACTAGGGGGCCTATTTCGGAGGTGCCGGACATTGCCCGGACACGCCCTCCGACACATAAAATTTTGTTGCCCGGACATTGCCGCCAAACTATTGTCATATATACATAGTGCCGTGGCGGCACCCTGAATTTTGTTGAACTAGCCGGTTGGCTGATCATCTCTGTACCCTTTTGAGTGCTGATTCTAGCTAGGTAGAATTTTGGCATCTTTTTTTTAACATAACATCTGGCATCTTTGAATCTCTCAAACAACGGCGCGCTTGGATCCTGAAACATGATTATCTGCAGAGTCGCGGATCGATGGTAAGAAAATGAGAAGGAAAGGCGCACGCGATCGCTAATGCTGTAGGTAGTCAGTACTCCCGATGTGTACATGTGCCGACGTTGGCTCAACTCGTGATCGCTTGGGGAAGGTAGGCAGCAGCTGCGGTCTAAGCAACGACGATTCTAATACAGTGATGTTAAACTACGCCTTCAGACTTGAGCGCGTGCTTTCGATATCTGCACTAGAGTGCTAAAATATCTGTCTTGCCGGCGTAATGAGGAGCCACAAACGTAGATGCACAACGCGTTTCGTCCAGTTCCACTGATCTAGCGATTACCGGCTTCCACACGGTCCGGCGACAAGTCCTCGCCTCCTCGGAGACGGGAGTCTCTTGGCGCAGCGTCGGTCTCCCGGCCGTGCCGTGCGGCAACTACCAGTTGAAGCTTCTGCATCTGGTGCATATATACGCTATTTTTTTTAAATAATACTTTTTTTTTAGAAATTCGAGAAATATTGCGCAGTTTGAGTTATTTGCGCAAATATTACGGCCTCGGCTAGCTGGTGGCCGACTGGGGCTGGTCGGCCCGGAGGTGGCCGACTGGGCTCGTCGGCCCAGAGCAGGCCGACCAGCGCTGAGGCAGAGTCACGGGCGCGGCCGACTGCCTGATCGGATCGGCCACGGTTCGACCACGTCCCGGCCGACTGGGCTCGTCGGCTACCTCCTGGCCGACGAGGTGATGTTTAACAGCCCGAGCCATCTTCTTCTTCCTCCCATCTCACGTTTTCTCTTCCTCTCAACTCTCTCTTTCTCTTGCTCCTCTTCCTCTCCTATCCACGAGCAGCAGAGGACGGGGAGGGCGTGGAGGGTGCGACGGGGAGCGGGCTGGTGAGGGCGTGGAGGCGGGCTGGTGAGGGCGCGGAGGCGGGCGAGCGCGGACGGAAGGTAGCCGTTGAAGGCGGAGGAGGCCGCGAAGGAGGAGGCCGGACACGTCGAGCCCCACGACGGTGCCGCGGACGCCGTCACCTGCCGGCCGCACACGCTTCAAGGGTAAGACTTTTCCATGTATTAGGGTTAGGGTTAGGATTTAGTTTGTATTAGTAGTTTCGGTAGAATTTTAGGTACGATGTGATATTAATATTTGATGCATTATAATATTTTTTAGGTGAGCAATTATGTCGAATGTAGTAAAGTTTGATTTCTACTACGGTGTCGGTTCAGTAAAGCAAAATGAGTATGGGATGGACCTGAGTGAGTTTGAGCACGTCGAGTTGGATCTGACTGACCCTGAAAATTGGTCTGTTAGTCAGTTAAAAGAATGGTTGGCACAGTGTTTGGGATTAAATGTAGAAACACACACTGTCGGGGTGCACGCGTTATGGTCAAGGTCCAGTAAAAAAATTTGGTACACTCTGAGGCCGATTGATCGGGATTCTCAGTGGGTGAACTGGTTGCAAGGTTGCGAAAACAGGGGAAGCCACCCAGTTGCCTTGTTGCTTCCTGTCGTTAAGGAGGTAAATGTCAATCCTCCTGAAGGCGAGGGTGGGCACGATCTAGGGCAGAACAGTGCAGCAACCATGGAAATTGAACATGATGACAGCCATGGTTACGAAGGAGGCAGTGCTTATGAATCAGGGCAGAGTAGTATGGCTGGAGGGCATGATGACGGTGAAAATGTGGAGGCAGATGGGGATGAGGAAGATGGCCGAATGCAGGACGAGATGGAAGATGAAGATATTGAGGGTCATTGCGGTGATGGCAGTGATTCTGATTCATCGAATGACACAGAGTACGAGCCGGAGGTGCCTTATCCAGCTTCATGGACTCAGGACTTCTCATCTGGCATGACTCTGGACGATGGTCATGATTCTTCCTGGCAATATCACCAGAGCAGCATGGCTGTGGGAGCAATTTACGCTGACAAGCAACATCTGCAGGAAGCAATCATACAGTGGGCAACGTCGACATCAAGGGTTTTCAAGACAACTGTGTCGAGTAAGAAATATCTGATCATGGAATGCTCGAGGATAGATTGTCCGGGTAGGGTGCACGCATATGTCCCCAAGTATGATACAAACTGGGTTGTGAGTGACATGGTAATGCATACATGTCGTATTACCAGCATCCTTCAGGATCACCGTAATCTGTCATCCACGCTTATTGCTCGTTTGTTTTACACGGAGATAGTGGAGAGCAAGGCGATGAAAGTGAAGGCAATAAGGAACAAAGTCTTCACAAGATTCAATTTCAACATTTCTTATGGCAAGGCCTGGAGGGCTAAGCAGAGCCCGCTGGAGGCCAGATTTTGGTCATTCTTTGACTCATATGATTCTGTTGTCCGGTTGCTCCGCACGCTTCAGGCGAGGAATCCTGGCACATATGTTGATCTTCAAGACTTCTACATGCCAGAGTTCCCTACAGTTAGGGTGTTGCACCGTTTGTTCTTCTCTTTTGGTGTATGCATCGAAGCCTTCAGCCACTGCCGACCAGTGTTATGTGTCGATGGCACATTTTTGACCGGCAAGTACAAGGGTCAGATATTGACTGCTATTGGCCAAGACGGCAATAACCAACTGTTGCCCCTTGCTTTCGCTTTTGTTGAGAGCGAGAACACGGAAAGTTGGACGTGGTTCTTTAGGCAGTTGAAAAAAGCTGTTGTCAAGGATAAGCAGAATGTTTGCGTTCTACATGACAGACATGCGGGTATACTCAACGCTATAAAGGCATTAACAAACCCTGGACCTGATGAAGAAACACCGTGGGTGGATCTTCAGAGTCGTTGGTGCATGCGCCATCTAGGTGCTAACTTCTTCTCACAGTTCAGAAATAAGAGTCTCATGAATCTGTTCAAAAAACTCTGCAAGCAGAACCAGGAATGGAAGTACAATTTTCTCCGTGGCAAGCTTGATGAGTTCACGAACAAACATGTTCGGGAGAGGAAAGCTGCACGTAATGCGGCAGTGGCGTTTCATGTAGCCCAAGTAGCGGCTCAAGCAGCTACAGGGCCTGCACCGCAAGAAGAAGAACCGATCGGTCTGTGTGATCTTCCAGGCTTTGACCCACCGGGCACGAGGAGAAAGGGTGGACGGTTGATTAAGAATTTCCAGCAGTGGATTGAGCATGAGCCCGTGGAGAGGTGGTCATTGTTGCACGACTCATACGGAGCCAGGTATAGCGTCATGACTACAAACCTTGCCGAAACATACAACTTTGTCCTTCGAGGGAACAGAGCCTTGCCATTAACTGCCCTTGTGGAGGGAATTTTCCAAGGCATTGTTAATTACTTCAGAGTCAAACGCCAGCAAGCCGAAATGCATATACTGCGCACTCCAAACTCACCCTGGTGTGAAAAGATTACGAAGTACATGGATGCTAAGATGGAGAAGGCACGAACTTTCCAAGTGGTTGCCATCGGAAATCAGGAAAGGAGGTTCGAGGTCCGCTTACCTACCGACAAGTTCGGTTGTGGCAATGTGTTGAGAACGCATGAGGTGAAGATTGGAAATGAAGCATGGCCAACCTGTGAATGCACATGCAACAAACCGAAATTGTTTCACCTTCCATGCTCGCATGTACTTGCTGCTTGTGGGCAGCTTGGTTTGGAAGCAATCTCGTTTGTGTCACCATACTTCAGTCGTGAAGCTGTCTTGAACACATGGACAGGTGAGATGCAAGGATTCCGAGCCATTGGTAATTTCAACACCGTTGAGCCAGGTGAGAGGAGGTACATTCCTGATCCAAGGTTACTTCGTCCGGGTAGAGGTAGATGCCAGTGTAGACGCATACGTAATGATATGGATGAATCGGAAGCTGGAGGACCTACCAGGCAATGTTTTCTATGCAACCAATTTGGCCATAGGGATACGAACTGTCCGGAATTTGGACCTGGTGATGCTACGGTACGTGGAAGAGGCAACCGAGGCCGGAGAGGAAGAGGAAGAAACTAGAGTACCTTTATATTTGTAATAAATGCAGACTACGTATCTGCCTCTATGTACTACTCTGTAATCGTGGAACCATTATGTTTGTATTTGTACTCTGTAATCGTCAAAATTGTAATTTGTTTGGATTTGTAGTCATTTAAATTTTGTTATTTGGTCATTCTATTATCATTTTAATCAGTCCTTACAGAGATGGCGGGGATGGCGTTGCTTAACCCGGTGGTGGACAACAAGCATCGTGCTAAGCTAATGCAGGATAATGTTCTCCACCCTCTGATCACTCGTGGTCAGAAGGATAACTGGCAGATACACCCAGATTGGATCGATCGGTAAGTTTTATTTTTATTTTGCTCATAACATGTACTGGTCAAATAGTTAACAATTTTGTGATACATGCAGTTTGACGTGGGCTGGGCTCCTACCCTTTGCTCGCCTTGTTGAGGCGTCAGATGTGACTGGCCGGCTTGCGATGGACCACTGTTTGCTCCCCTGCTTGGTGGACCGATGGAGACCGGAGACGCACACGTTTCACTTTCGCTGGGGCGAGATGGCTCCTACTCTACAGGATGTGTCCTACCTACTGGGCCTTCCTCTAGCTGGTGAGCCCATAGGTCCGTTGCAGGCCCCTGATATGTGGTCTGAGGATATGGCAGACCGATTCCAACATATAAATCCCAACGCACATGTGTTTCTGCATGAGGATCACGGACCCAAGCTTGATTGGTTGCTTAAGTTCCAGGTTAGTACTACGTCATTGTCTTGTTTCATCCATCACTTCAGCTAACCTTTACCTAACTTGTACAATTATTGTTTTCGGTGCAGATACAGAATTTTGGCACGATCCAGATGTCCGAGGCCCAGATTACTAGGAGCCTCGAGGCGTACCTTATGTGGCTGCTAGGAAAAGTGATGTTCACGGAGAACCATGTCACCACTATCAGTGCGCGATACATCCCCATCGCATTGGAGATTGCAAGTGCGACACAGCCGTACCACATCATTGTTCGTAGCTGGGGTTCTGCAGTCTTAGCGGCCACGTACCGAGGTATGTGCAACGCGTGCTTTCTTACGGCGACAAAGTCAGCCATTCTTGGATGCCCTATGCTGTTGCAGCTGTGGTCGTGGGAGAGGTTCCCCATTGGACGACCCGACATTTCGGCTGCCGATCCGTGGCCGCTCGACCATTATTTTGACCCGGAGCACATAGACGACCCTACTTTTGGGACACTTTGGACACATCGCAAGGTATGTTCAATAATAGTTTACTAATTATGCTTGTCAATGAGTATCTTCCTGTTTACTTATACAATTTACGTCTTTGTTTTGCAGAGACGATTCGCTCGAGATCAGGTTCGGAACTGCTATCCGGCATTCAACGAGCAGTTCGACGTTCTCTCCGGGGCTTCAGTTATTTGGGAGCCATACTCGCCTGACGCGATCGCGTCGAAATTCCCTGGAGGAATTTCTATGATGTGCACGCGAGATGCAGCATACTGGATGACGAAGTCGAAGATTATCTTCGACGTCAGCGTTGAGGAGATGGCCCAGCAGCGTGTTATGAGGCAGTTCGGCCTGCGCCAGATCTCGGTCCCCCCGCCTATTGATGCGCCTCTACCAGACATCGTCCACCGGTATCTCCATTTCTTAACCACACATTTTTGTTTTAACACTTGTCATCCACAATTATGCTAATGTTTCTTGTCTTGCAGATGGAACAGGAAGGGAACTAACAGGACTGCGACACAATGGTTGCAAAGAGTGCAACCTTACGTGGCCGAGTGGGCTGATGCGCTGACTCGTCTCTGGGTCGAGGCGCAACCGTTCGATCCGGCGGAGTACGACGAGTACCTACAGTGGTACGTCACTTCCACAAGGGTTTCTCTCGTTCATCACGACCAACCAGATGTGATGCCGGCCCCTGCTACGTGGGATATGTACCCCAGCCAGTCTATGTCCGGCTCACGGCAACACGCGGTACAAATAATTAACTTATCTACAATCATTTACCCTTATCTATATTATCCTTCATTTCCTAACTGTCTGTACCACTTTCAGGCTGAGTTGATGTGGGATCTTGGGAATGATATAGACCAGTTAGACCGTTCACTTTCGACCGGGCCTTTGCTTACACGCGAACAGCATCGGTCTTGGTTGCAGTCCGCTGCTACGAGAGTGCGACAGATCTACGAGGCTATCACGTGTGTCCGCTCGTCTGACGTTCTCCCACATGCTGCACGACGGCCACCGCATCCGTCCACGCAGCTGCCTCAACGACGGGCACGGCGTGACGTGCCGCCACCTCCGGAGGCACACCGACAGCACCCGCGTCCACGTGTCGCACCACCTCCACCTGACCAGCCAGGAGGTTCGGGCTGGCAGCAGCAGAGTTACCAGCAGGGGGCCTACCAGCAGAGCCCCACTGGGGGCTACCAGCAGCGACCTCTTCGGAGTACCAGCAGAGCCCCTGGACCGGCTTCCAGCCTCGTGGACCACACGGTATGTCGATTCGTACTACTACATTATCATGTACTCAAACTATTTACAAAATAACATGTTACATAAAATTTCTCGATTATAGCACAATTCGACTTCGACTTGGGGCCTACTATCTCCGAGCATTACTCGGGTGCTTCTGGTTGGGAGAGTCAGCCGGACGTGTTTCTCGGTGCGGATGCGGACACCCAGTGGCTCAACATGTACAACACTCCTCCTCCACAACCCACACAAGATACACAGCAGCCAGATGACGGGTCCTTAGTTCCTCCACGAGTCACCCGCCCACCCCATCGGTTCGGATGGAGCACTCCTCAGCCACATCCGCCACATCGTGGCAGAGGCGATGACTGAGACTCTACTTATGTATCAGAGACCTTATGTTGGCTATTTTCCATGTACCGTCATACCTATGTATGAGTCTTAGACTTATGTATCGTTATGTACTAGACTTATTAGTACGATCTATGTGGCAATATTTGATATGTCCGTAACCGGTAGACATTGATTCGATTAAGATAAGATACAACAAAACTCGATTACATACCGATCACACCACACAACAAACGGAAATGCAGGTACAACTACTAATTAATCGATACTCAAAGAAAGATACAACATAACTCAAATTAAGATTCTACCTATCTCCCATCAATTAAGATTTAGCACCCTTTCCCTTTGACGATGATCCAGGCTTCTTACCCGCACCCTTCCTCGATGTTTCTGCCTTCTTCTCCTTGCCCTTACGCACTGCTTCAGCCCGCTTTTCCTTTGACGACGGCATGAAATCGTCGTCATCATCGCTGGAGTATACCCAGAGAAAGGAACGACCGTACCTCTCACGTATGTCTTGAGTTCGATGAATCGGCTCATTGGTAACATGCCTATCGAACTTATCCGCAAGCCTCAAGACTTCAGCACGGATTTGCTCTGGGGTCCTATACGGAAACCCATCTCGGCATAGCCTCGCCCCTAGCAAAGCGAGATGTCTCTCACTACCAACAATTTCTTCAAGTGGAATTTCCCTACCATCTACCTTCAAATATGTGACAATCTTAGCTAGATGCTCGGATGCGGCTATATGAAAGCCGGACACACACTTCTCACAAGGTACAATACACACCATGCTGGCGCTCTGTGAGGGTACCCCGCTGAGCCTAGAGTGGTTTTTATAGGACAATGGTGGCGGGAGAAACAGGCGGGAAATGGTGGCGGGAGAAACGGGCGGGAAACGTTGGCGGGAGGAATAGGCGGGAACGGTTGGCGGGAGAAACGGGCGGGAAACGGTGGCGGGAGAAAAAGGCGGGAACGTCTGACGGGAGAAACAGGTGGGAAACGGTGGCGGGAGAAAAAGGCGGGAACGTCTGGCGGGAGAAACGCGCGGATCAGGTGCGGAGAACTGGACTGTGCTGCCATGCAAGGATCGGCTTACCCTGGGCCGACAGGTCTGGTCGGCCACCTCCCAGCCGACCAGGTGTGCGCCAGGTCCTGCAGGCGCGCAGATGCGGCCGACCAGACCTGGTCGGCCAACTCTGGGCCGACGAGCCCCAGTCGGCCTGCTCCGGGCCGACGAGCTCCAGTCGGCCACCAGCTGGCCGAGGCCGTGTTATTTTTGGAAATAACTCAAACTGCGCAATATTTCTATAATTTCTAAAAAAAAGTATTATTTAAAAAAAATTAGCCATATATACATGCTCCTTCTTTTAGCTACAGAGTACAGACTACAAAGGCATGACATGAACGTTGCATTTCTGCTATAGGGGCGGCTCTGCTTTGTGCTGCATAATTGGTCTGCGGATCAGGTGAGTTCACGAGTTCCTTTGTGCCACTACGTTTTATTTCAAGGAACATTTCTTAAGGAAGGTATCTGCTAGACAGTGCTATTATATTGTACTCATTCCGTTCTAAATTAGATGACTTCTATTTCAATAAAAATGGATATATCTAGATATGCTATGAGTCTAGATACATTTACTTTTTGTCAAAAGGAAGTCATCTAATATGGAAGGGAGGGAGTATATTCTTGCGTACTTTCATGATATGACGGAGTATCCTGGATCGTGCGTATTTGTTGATCAGGTGACAGTTTGGACGTCACGTGATGCATGGTTACACGAAGCTGATCCTCTGGCTGCTGCTCCTGAGCAGCCTGTCGTCGTACTTCGGCCATGCCAGTGATTCTGACGTCGAATGCTTGAAGGACATCAAACAATCGCTGATTGATCCTAACGGTAGACTTGATTCCGGTGGTTGGAACTTTAGTCGCCTTGGCGATCCCGTTGACTATTCTGTCGCTCCCACTTACAGCATATGCGACTTCACCTGTGTGGACTGCTGGAACCCTGCAGATGGGGACAGGGTTCTGAGTTTGAGTCTTGGTAACCTAGGACTTGAAGGTCCATTCCCTAGAGGCCTGGAGCTCTGCAGCTCCCTGACCTATCTGGACCTGTCAGGCAACAAGCTTTCAGGGCCTCTCCCGGAGCGCATCTCCGACCAGTTGCCCTACTTGACTAATCTGGATGTGTCGAACAACAGCTTCTCAGGTGGAATCCCTGCAGGCATAGCAAACCTGACGTACCTCAACGTCCTCGCCTTTCAGCAGAACCAGCTCGAGGGTCAGATTCCGGCGCTGAGCAACCTTACACGGCTAGTTTCCTTCAGCGTCGCGGACAACTCGCTCTCGGGTACTGTCCCGGACTCCCTTCAGAGCTTTCCGTCAGCCAACTTTACCGGCAATCCGGGGCTGTGCGGGCCGCCATTGGACAAGAAGTGCAAGAAGAGGTTGAGGCTGCGCAGGATCAACGATGCGTCCAGCATCGGTGCGGCGGCTGGCTTCATCGTCGGGTTCGTGGTGGCTTTCTACTTGCCGCACAGGTTCTTATTCTGTAGGAGGCTCCTGCCCTACGTCTTTCGTGTGTGCAGTTAAGAGCATGTACTCACGCGCACGTACACTAGTCCAAGATACAAGCTTCTGGAGACTAACGTCTGCGTCATACTGTGTTACATAAAAAACTGAAGACGAGATTGCATAAGAAAGTACTACTCCCTCCGGTTCGGAATTACTCTTCACAAATTTCTGCAAGCGTCGCAATGTTTCCACGACACTTAATTTGAATCCGAGGAGTATCTTTTCCTCATCATAGAGGCTGAAAAATACTATTCATTCCGGCTTTGCTAGCTGTTACTTATTCGACTGAGAGATAGTTAGTCCTCAATGAACCCTAAGAAAGATATGATCCGATTATTGATGTTTGCGCCAGCTGTACAACGTACTAAGAGTGTCGATAGGAAAAGTATTATTTTTATATTTCTAAATCGACGGAGCCTAGTGGTTTTGGTTCGAGCATCTCTAACACCGCGTTCAAACTCACGCCCTCAAATAAATTTTAAGTTTCAACTTTTTCAAAAATTCAACACATAGCAAAAACCTTAACAGAACTGGATATATTTTGATTTGGCGGGAACAAACTAGAGTTCATCACTGAGAACTGTTCTTCACTGATCCATACATAATTATACATTATTCTACACTAATCCAAAAGCTAAACTAGATTAGAATGTCGCCGCCTAACCCTACTACCAAAATTTTGCTCACCGAAGCCTCGGATGCGTCGGCGACGTGGTGGAGACCGACGATCTTCACTCCTCGTCGGAGACGAGGTCGACGACCTCCTCGGCGTACGCCTTCCAGTAGGCGCTCTTCTCGGTGGCGACGGCGTCTGCCTCGAGTCCCTGTCGGAGGAGGATCTGGTCGATCTCCTCCTCGCGGGCAGCCTGCGCCGCCTTCTTCTCCGCCTCCCGCACTGAACGGAGCATCACTTGCACCGTGATGGTGCCAAGTGTGTCCTCGGGGACGAAGTCCTATGCCCCGACGGCGGAGTCGAACGCGGCGGCGTCGTACTCCTCCGCCGGAGGCAGCGCCGCTAGCGCGGTGGAGGTGACGGCGCTGCCGATTGAGCTTCCAGCCCCGTCCTGACTCGTACGGCGGAAACGGGCCTCGTACTTGGCGCGTGCGAGGTCGAACTCCTCGACCTTGCGCCGGAAGTAGGCCGGCGGGACCTCGCGGCCCCAGTTGTTGTAGGCGCGCGCCGCCCGCTACCGACCGCCTTCGGAGGAAACCGCCTACGCGGGCCGTTTGTTGGAGAAATCCCCGTCGAATGGGTCGCGGCGGTGCGGCAGGGTGGAGGGCTGACGCTTGGGGGCCATCGGGCGGCGGAAGCGGCCTACGACGGCGCGTATTGCTCGTCAGAGTTGAAAGGACGGCGGCGGATTGCTCGTTGGCAGTGCGGGTGGATAAGGATTATGACCTAGAAATATGCCCGATCCCGGCATGGATGAATGCGCCACCTCTACGTGCGCCCTTATCGCGTTTGAGTGCCGGTTCGCGTTCACGAGTTCTGCTATGGGCCAAAAAAAGTCTCAGCCCGTAAAGTCGTCGGAGTTATAAGGGTTTGAGGTGTCTGCTATAGATGCTCTTAGTGTTGCACCAAATCAACTGGAGTTCAAATCCGGTCAAGATTGAGTTTCCGTAATTCTCATGAAGTAGCGATCCGATCTTAAACATTGATACGGGGCTCCTCCCGTTTGTCATCCTTTCTCATAGAGTGGGAGGGTGACAGTAGCACATTAGTCCGTACTCAGTAGGACACCTAACCTTTTACGACAAGGCCAATCAATCTATTATCAACAATACAACCTCCTGTGTTGTCATAGTTTCTCCTCGGGGGCTCCTCCTCTGTTGTCAACGTTTCTCCTCTTGGCTCTGCCGCATCGACACTACTAGCTCCTCGAACATGACAACCTCAGGGCATCTCCAGTCGTTGCGCCCCCAAGGATCCAAAACACCGGATTTTTGCACCCGCTACGGCGCCAAACGACGCTATTCTAAAATTTGGGGGGATAGGTTTCCAGTCGTTCTCCAGCCCAAGATTCGGCCCACGCAATTCAAAAACGGCAAAAACATAAATTGTCGTAAACAGAGACGATTTCATTCAAATAGGCGCACAAATAGAGGCAATTTCATTTATTTTAGGCACTTACATAGGCGATTACAGAGATTTAATCTAAAACATAAAAACAGGCCGGCCTAGTCGAGCATGCCGAGACTGGCGGCGATCGCCTGGCGGCGATCGCCTGGGGGGGGAGGGGCGGGGAGGGAGGGATGCGGCGGCGCGTGCGCGGTTTGCCTCCACCTCGGCGAGGAGCAGACGCTGGCGCTCCAGCTTCGGCTCTGTGTACTCGCCGAGTCTCCATTCCTCGGCGAACGCCGGGTCCGCCGGCTGCACCGTGTTGAAGGAGGCTTCTTGGGCCTCCTTCAGGTTGGGCCACTCCTCCTCCTGCTCTTCCTCCTCTGGCGACGGCTCGTGCTTCGGCTTGACGCGTCGCGGGGGAGATGTTGGACGACGCGTTGCGGTGGCATGGGGCTCGCCGATACGCATGGTGCCGCTGCGAGGCGCAGGGTGCCCAGAGTTGAGGAGGGGAGGGGTGAGGGAGGTGTAGTGCGTCACCGCCAGCGGAGGAGAGAGGGACGCGTACCTGGTGCCCGCCAGCATCGGTGCGGCGCCGGAGGAGGAGGAGCCGGAGGAGCCCTAGCCCATCCGGCGCGGCATCCACGAGCGCGGCGGCATTGTCAGTTGGGGCTCGTTGCCGCGCTCGATGTAGTCGAGCAACCACGGCAGTGTGCGGTGCTCGCCGTCCCACCACCGCTTGCGCCCGGTGGAGTTGCAGCACCGCTCCACTGGTCCGTTCCTGCCGCGGCCGGCGACGTCCTCATCTTGGCGGCGCCTGAAGTACTCGGACCATAACCCGTCATTGTCGTCCGCCCTCCAGCTTGTGGAGGTGGCGGCGGACCCAGCCGTTCGCGGCAGCGGTGTCGTTGTAGGCCATGCTGCTAGGTCGCGGTGGTGTGGAGTAGAGGGGAGAGAGGTGTGAGGCAGAGGCGGCGAGAGAGGAATGGCGATGGGCGGCGAGGCTCGGGGGGATTTTATAGCGGCGCGCGGCCAGGTGAAGGGGCGGCGGTGGGTGGCCATTACTGCTGTGCGCCGCGTGAACGCGCCACGCCATGAACTCCGACAGCCTTTGACTGGGGGAGCTCACTGGCCGCCCGCCACGCCGTTACTCCGGCAGCCTTTGACTGACGCGGGAGCCGAGAAAACAAGCACGGGCGGTTTCTGTTGGCGCCATTTTCTCCCGCGTCGCGTTTCGCGCCATTTCGCCCCCCAGGCCGAACCAAGTGTATGAGTTTCGCCTGGAGGCGCCGACGCATTTTTTGGCCAAAACAGCGCTAACTGGGCTTTTTGGGGGGGTGGCTGGTGGAGAAACGGCGCTTTTTTCTTCCGCCGACGCTAAAAAGGCCTCCTGGGGGCGCTGGAGGGGGGGCGACTGAAGATGCCCTTAGGCAAATGTTCGACTTCATCTGCTTACGAAGTGCAATTCCTTGGTAGGTTGCCGCCTTTTCAACTGAACAAGTGATACAAGGCAAGTATTGTGTGCAAATGTCGTTTGTTTGTGTGGCTAGTTCTGCACGGGAGAACCCTAACTGTGGACAACCTGTCAGTTAAAGGGTTGGATCCACAACCACATTTTCCAGCTATTCCTACCAGGGAATGAGACTATGGCTCACCTCAGCAAAGATTGTCCTTTTTTTGGGAAAGTTATAAGGATGGTTGATGGGAGGACTGATCTTTCCGACAAACATCAAGACCCGGGAGCAGAATGACCACCTCATTTATACAAGGTGAAACATCTAGAAGGAAAGAAATCGACGGGTTTTCGATGGCACACGGAAGCCATATCCGGAGGTGGCTGAGATGGCGATTTACTGGCATTCGAATATATCTATCTATCTAGTAGCCTTTTCATTCAGAAGTAATCCCAAGGCCAAGGTACACGTGTCCCACCGGGACCCCTTTGTAAGGATGTAAACTTCTTTGGTTACCACTTCTTAAAATTGAAAGCATCCCACTTTCCACACATTTTTTCCCCAACCCGTTCATGTGTCGCCCCAGGCGACGTAGGGGCGACTCCCACCCGCGTTGCTGCTCGGCCCTCCCCGGCCTGCTCTCACCGCCACTGCCGCCAAAGGTAGTCGGGGGTTCGTCTCTTCGTCTTGGAGGCCGTTTGGAGGTCGGCAGTTCGTGGCTGGGGGCGGCGGCCGGTGCGGCGGCCCCGGAGCATGGTGGTCGTGGTGCAGGCTTGCGGGGGATCGAGGGATCCAGCGCCAGATCTGACGTGGCGGCCGGGGATCATCCCTGGTCGGTGGCGCGTTGGTGGCGAGCTGGCCAGTGCGCCCAGGCGCCGATGGGGTGCTGGAGCCCCGATGTGTTGCTGTTGGTGTTCTCCGCGCGGGTTTGGAGGCCAGTGGGATGTCCGTGGAGGTGTTTGGCGGCTTGGTGGTGGGGGTGGACGATGTTTGGCTCGCTGTTGGTACAACTTTGGTATGTGGTAGCTGGAGGCAGTGGTGCGGTGAGGTTGGCTTGCTCCGGGTGAAAGCCTACCACTGACCTCGGCCAGTGTCGGCGGCGCCGGCGTCTTTGGACGTCGTTCCCCTCCTTGGAGGCGTCGTTGTGGAGCGCCAACCGCCATTTTGTCCCACTAATTCCCCGAGTTTCCGGGTGAAAACCTTGCATTACCGGAGGCAATGCGGGCGACGGCGACGTCTTCGTCCTTTTCCTCCTTGGGGGCGTCGTCTTGGTGCCCATGCCTTGTGTTGTGCGGTTAGCTTGTCTCATTGGCGGGTGCGTGGATGTCGAGGCGGCGGCTTCGAGATGGTTCTTGTATGTCGGGGCGCCGGCCCCGGTTTGCTGTGCAGCGATGACCCAATGGGGTGGGGTTGCGGCTCGACGGTGTGAGTGGCGACTTCGTGCCACTCGGGTGGCGACGTTGTCGGCTCGGTCGATGCGCCCTAGCGTTGGGCGATCTTCAGTATGTCGAGGCGGCGGCCTCGGATATGGTGTGGTGGCCGTGGTATGCGGGTAGCTGGCTTGTGCAGTTTGGGATGCGGACAGTTAGGTCGTGCGGCGTTGCAGCTCGAGTGCGAGTGGTGGCATGTCGGGGCGGCGGCCCCGGAAGGTGGTCTGGGTGGATTGCGCTAGGCGTGACGGAGAGGTGGATGTCGGGGCGGCGGCCCCGAGAATTCTTCAACATCGTGGGTGTTCCACCTTGTGTCGTTTAGGAGACAAGGTTGCCCATGGTGTTGGTCGTCAGGGGCTCCTAGATGGTTGGTTGCTTTCATCTGCGTTGGAGCGTCCCGTATCTACTCCTCCCATAGCAGTTATGGCTTCTTCTCTCCGGCAAAGATGGATGACTGATCGGCTCTTTACGGAGTGGTGTCTAGAGCTTGGCTCTAGTTGTTCTCGAGGTTGTGTGGGTTCTACCCCGTGGGGTTGTATTGTTGTACGGTCTTCACCCGGTTTCTTCCATAATAAACTGGCCACCTTCTTCTTAATAAAAGGATAAGGCAAAACTTTTGTCTTCGGTTTCAAAAAAAATTTATGAAAGCAGAGCTCCTGTCGGCTACTCAAGAAAAAATTCTCATCAAGGAGTGATTCTAGCTATCTTTATATATTGACACATGCATGGTTCCTCCCTTGTTGTCCTTGGGTTTTAATCGAGAAATAGCTGATCATTGCATTCTTAAGATATGGCAAGTATCTTACAATATGGTCAAAGTTCGGAATATCGCTAATCAGAAACTTATCGGTCGTACCAAGATAAGTGGTAAATTGACCGATTTTTATCGGCATATCTGTTGATTTATCAGCATATCGGCCGATAAATCGGCCAAGTTATTTTATCGGTCGGAAGCGATAAATCGGCTGATTTATCGGAATATCAGAAGATATCTTTAATCGGTGAATATGGCCTAGCACTTTGATAATTTGGGTAGACAGCCGCATAATCACTCGTGAGAATGTACATCACAACAATCCTGAAATGTCTAGCCCATCATATAGCGACCAACATGGTTGCTTAAGAACCACGTCGCACGAGGAGGAGATTGCTAAAATTTCTGCTGAAGGCAGTTAGAAATCCCTTCTTTTTTCGTTCTATAAATGGAAGTTTTAGGATGAACAGTAAACTCTCAAAGTTAAAGTACAAAAGGTGGGATTTCTTCATCCGGACAACCACGGGGTAACATTCTGGCGGGTACCCGCTGATTAGCCTTCCTTTGTATGATGTAGGCTCCGTTTATATATACAACTCAGACGGCCAAACTGTTTGCTGCGACTGTTCCATGAGATAACTCGAGGTTCCACGTGTGGACAAGACGATGATTCTACAGACCCACCGTCGTCGTCATTTCACTTTCCTGTCCTCCTCTCCTTGTTGCTGACGACCCTTGCAAACTGAGGGATGCAGCACCGGCCCGCTTCGTCTCCGCCAACAGAAGAGCCGGCCCTGGAGAGGTCGTCAGCGTCATCGACAGCCTCTTGCTTCACCTTAAGGAGGTCACCGAGCTTCATTTGTGTAGTTGTTGGTTTGAGGGGCTCAGCCTTGAGGATCGCCCCCAGCGTTGGCAGCACTTGACGTCCAACTGGTGGGACTGGTGTGGCCTGGTTGCTTGCAGCTGTACTGAAAGTTCTTGCAGGTGTAGCATCTGCGATACAGAAAATTGGTGAGTTTATCTGAAAAAAGTTTTATTTTGTTTGACGGATGGTGTGAGTTTACACCATTACCTCCATTTACACTATAGAAATCATCTTCACAGTCCGAGTCCAACCAAGGAGATGCTTCAAAGAATGCCTCATCTCTGCTGCTAGCTGCATGCACAGGTCAAGGAGGCACTTGCGTGATTATACTTGGAAAGCGATGGATAACTGAATCAGCATGACAATTCGGTTGGAACATAGTGACGACCATAATGAGAATAGCTGAAACAGCCACTAGATAACAACTATGCTGGTTTGCTAGAAACTGTGGAGGCCCATGTTCCTTCTATTTCTCTTGTTCGTCGTCATAAAGAGAACGTGCCTTTTCCCTACTTACTAGCATCATTAAGAAATGCGGTGAAATGTCAACATTTAGTAGCTCCAACATTTTGTGCAGGGAACTGCCGACATAATGTCTTAGTGCCTTCCTTTAACAGGGCAGAAAATACTTCCGTTAAATTGTATATATGCAAATAATCTACATTATTTTTTATCCTAACTAATTATGTATTGGTTATTTTTTTCAAAGTGAGGTTATTTCCTCCTGAAGAACACACTAACTGATGGTTGAACATTCTGAACATGTTTGCGGCAACTGACGATTAAGATCATGACTTAAGGGAGTTGTGAAATTGATAGTTGGATACAGTAGTCACATATGTGGCTTTGTTTTCTTCTTTGGAAAATTGAATATTATATCATGTCTCTGCTGAAACTTAAAATTTTAGTGCGATTCTTGTCTTTAGAGGATTGACAAAACGAAGCAGGTGGCAGCTAGTTGCGGTGCCACGTGTGTGTAATTACATTAATATGTTTCATTCGTTCTAGCACTCAGCTCTTACTGAACTTTCTGGGTGTTAACCATGGATGTAATGGATCTTGGTCCCCTTTTCAATGCGATTAGGTCAAGGGAAGGTTTTCTAGGATCATACCCTTATCTAGTGATGTCTAAGAAGGAACTTACGTTGGAAGAAGGCCCTGTTTTGGAAGCTGGAATGGATGATATCGCAAGAAAGTATAAACAACGTTGCTGTTATCGAGAATTTTATCTACAAATTCAACCATACCTAAATAACTAATATCCAAGCCAATATGCATCTTCCTTCAGAAAGATAAGCAAGACATTCAACTCAAAACACGAGCTTCTATAACCTCTTCTCACGAAGAAGAAGTGGAGACGCTCTGTGATGATCTAGACATATCTATACAAGGCCAGCAAAAGAAGAAGAAAATAACATTACCGTAGCCTGTAGTTGTGGTTTCAACTTGGAGGACGTCTTCAGGCGCTACTTGCCTGCTGTTTGAGCCAGCTCCACCATCAACAGCTCCACTGGATTGCAGTGGAGCTGACGAGCCCTTCTTCCCCCTGTAACCCTTCTTGCTCCTGCGTATCAGCTTCATCTCTCCCCTGCTCCTATCCCTCCTCACCTCCTGGACCAGTAAAACTACTCTGCAAGGTCAAACAATTAACATGGGTTCAGCAGTTCAGACCTGAGAAGAGATAGAGATCTCGCAGCATGTGGGGAGTCAGCGAGAGATGCTTTATTTTAGTGAGGAAAGGAAGGTAGACTTTGTGGTTCCACAGTGGACATGTAGAAGCAAAGCAGCGTGATAGACGGATCTTGCTTGGGGTTTGTGCAAGAGAAGGGATGGGTTCATGAGGTTCCTTGGTATGTAGACGAGAGCCGCATATGGGCCACTTTGAGTGACCAAAGCTGCTGTTTTGGGCAAGCGAGAACGGGAATGTGATGAGTGATGGATGGAGGTTTTATGGTTGGATGGTTGCTTCAAAGCTAACCTTGCATTTTTGGAAAATATATGAAACCCCAACCACTTTCTGTTTCACTTCAGGCACTGGTGAGGCTATCGAACTTATTCTTACAAAGTATATTACCCTTATAAGTTTTAAATTAGGTTATCCGTCCGGAGATCTAATCCTCCCAAGTTTCAGTGATCCTGGTAGTTTTACAAATTCAAAGTTTTTTTGTATCATTTTAAAAAGAATTTTAAAAACTCCTGGAAGTAGTCAATGGTATATTTCACAGAAGTGCAAATAATCAACTACAAATACTTTGTATACCAGCAAAAAATGACAAAAGTGTAGGTTTATATATGCATATTTTTAAAAATCCAAATTTATCAGATTTATTCATTTTTGTGTAGCCTGGAATATTAAGTATTTGAAGTTCCTATTGCAAGTTTACGGGATAAACCATTGGATACTTCCGGAATTTTTGTCTACGTTTTTAAACTCCTAAATATTTTGTACAAGTTTTTAAAAACCTTGATCAATGGATCTTCAAAGCCAAAAGCATTTTTCAGTCCGTACAAGCCTATGATATTTTCTCATAATTGACCAAGAAATTAAGTATTGTAGTTATCACACAATAGCCATCAACTTGTGCTTCTGCATGGACTAGCAATGTTTAAATAAATTATCATTTTAATTTATTTACAAATATGGTGTACTTTATACAAAATACTAATGAAATGTATGCATGCCTTTTATCGGGTGCTCGGTAAAGGAGCTATATATATGCAGAGTTCCTAGTAAAAGTTATCAAGGCAAAAAGAACACTTGGCAAAAAAGAGCATACATACACATCTTCGCCTCGCCTGGTTGACAGTTGTTAGCTTTACCGTGTGCCTAGTTTTACTTATTTTCCCGCTTACGTTTTACTTATTTTTTTCTTCCATTTTTTATTCTCCATTACCTTTGGTATAACTATTTCTTGCAATTTTATTCTTGTTTTTTTCTATTTTCATGGCTTACTTTTTTGTTATTTTTTTCTAGGTGTCAAAACGGGCTTTTTGTGAAGGGTATCCAAATAGTATAAAAGGGGACATTTGTAATTTTCACGTTCACACAATTGAATGAATTTCAATCGATTTCCTGAAAGTAGGTCAAAATTGAGCACCATTTTAGTCCTAAAATTTTCCAAAAAAAACATTGAGCACCATTTTAGGTCACCTATTAGGATTATATGTAGCCACATGAGGTGTTGAAAGTGCTCTTGCAATGAATAGATGTGACAGACAATTTGATTCAGTTTTAAAAAAATGTAATAAATAAAACATGTAATACATCCAAGAAAAAAAATAAACTTGAACTGTAAGATAGTTTTAGCTTTTTCTTCACAAAATAGTCTATGATGTATGAACGTTTCTGACTTCCAAACCAAATCGTTAATTTCATGGCCATTTATATAGCATATTTTCTAATAATGTGCGCATATTTGGCAAATCGTTGCATCTTGCCATGCCAAACAATATTGAAAATAATGAATGCCAATTTTTATTACAACAATCTTTTTATTTCTAATTGTTAAAATGATTTTCTTTTAAAAAATCCAAAGATTATGCTACCAAATGAGACATTTATAGTTTATTTGGAGAGTTGACCATATTTCATGAAAAGTTGCTAAATAGTTGGTTCGAGGAAGCCAAAAAATTCCTATACTTTTTGTTAAACATTTTTTTGAATATGAACACTTATCTGAATTTGATTTTTTTCAAATATGCAATTTTCAATATGACCAAATTTGAATTTAAAGAATATTTGCAATTTTGGAACATGGACAAATTTTTAATTGGAACTAGTTTTGAAATTGAACAAACTACTGAATTCCAATAATTTTTAAATCTGAATAAATTTGAATTAAAAAAAAGATTTTTTTAAAATAAACTAATTTTGGTTGCGATCAATTTTGAATGTGAACAAAGTCTTTAATTTAAAAAATCATATATGAACACATTTAAATTTAAACATTTTTTAAAATAATAAAATCTAGAAAAAAATACAACAAAGTAATAAAATACCCTCGAATTGCATTAGGTATGCTGAACTCGCTGAGTAATCTCCAGCGTTGTTCCATCGCCAAACTACTCGGTCATGCACCCAGGCTGTGGCTGCAACCTGATTAGATGTAGCATCTCACACAACTGCACAACTTGTACAAGTGCGTTGGGTTCCAGCTCATGCTGAAGATGTCACGTCCACTGCTGATCAGTTAACTCTTGAGCCACTATGATGTTCCTTCGCGTGCAACCAACAAACAGAAGAGGCCCTTGGGTTGCAGTTGTTCACTGTGCAACCATGGATCCGTCCAGAACTTCAGCATGTTACCGTCTTCCAGGTGGAAGATGCAGATGCATTGAAAAAATATTATCTACGAAGATTATTACTAAATATTTTTTAACAAATTAAAATTTATACTGAACTTTTATACTTTTTATAAATATTGATGAGTATAATTTTATATTAAATATTTTGCAGAGTTAAACGCATAGTGGTGTTGTTAATGTGAATAGTTTCATTGTTTACTGAATGTATATATTATAATAAACTTGCTTTATGCTAAATTTCAAATGTATATATCAATAAAGTTATTCTTACCTAGAATTTAAACAATTGAATAATCTTTAGAGTGAATATGTATTTATTTTAAATATGTCGGAAGTGTACGATCTAATAAATATCTTAGTAACGATGTCTAGAATAAGACTAGTTAACTATACTTACAAAAATGCTTAGACTATAAGTTAAATCATTGACATATAATTCTTCAGCAGTCTTTATCTACCAATGTGTCATATAAGTTATAATGGGTTCAATAATAATTTGCAACATGCACATGACCTATATTGGTATTTAAATAGCATATAGTTTTCACCAACACTACCAGGAGCAACGAAACGAAAACAGAAAGAAACAAAAGAAGAAAACAGAAACCCAAAAAGAAAACAAAGGAGAAAAAACAAGACAAACAAAATATGCTACCATGGACCGGCCGGCCTACTAGGATGCTCCCGTAAGCAGTGCGAGGGCTACGCGCCGGGCGATATATGGGAATCGCCGGGTTGGATCATCAACATGCATGGCAGCGGCTTACACCAAGCATTCCTTCAACAACAACGAAAAAAGATGGCAGCGGCTCATTCTTCCCCCTCCCTAGGCTCTCGATCTGTCCCCTACCTCTATTCTTGTAACCAAAACTTGATCAATGGGTGAAACAGAGACACGTAGTGTTAACAGTGCTTGAAGATAGTCAGATCAACAGTGCTTGTTTGAGAAAATTACAAAAAATCAACACAATTGTGCCTAGGGTATTAAAAAACCAGCATGTGTTCAACTTTTAGCAAAAAACATCACTTTCAAGTAACATCGAGGCAAAAAACACTGATTGCTTATTTGACACGCTCTAAGTGAGTTTCTGACTGGTGGGTCCCAATGTCAGGACATACGTGGCACGGAGAAAACGGTCAAACATTATTTATGGACTGTTTTGTAAATTTTTAGATCTTTTTGTAAATTTTGTCTCTCTAAAAAAATCCCCACCCGTCTAAAACTAAAAGAAACATCCAGTCCGGCTGCCGGCGAGGCCGGGCGCAGGCGGGCGTGTGGGGTGCTGGCCATGCTCCAGCGAGCGCGTCAACGGACACGAGCAGGCGAGCATGCGCAGGCGACGCGAGTACGGGCCAAAGCTAGGCGTGCACGCGCGGCCATCGAGCATGTGCAGGCGACGCGAGTACTGGCCACGTCGCGCCACCACGGAACCGCCCCCGCCGCCTCCCGGTCTCCCCGCGCGCGCAACCTTTGTCGGCGAGCTCGGCCGAGCCGCCGGCACCCGCCCGTCTTCCTGGCCGCGAGCTCGCGTCACCACAGCCGCGGCGAGCTCGGGGCGCGGCGCGCTTCTGCTGCACGCGCGGTTCCCCTCCGCCCACATGGCAAACATCTCCCAACCCCCACCGGCGCCGGCATGCCCAAGGCGGAGGCGGCGGGCGACCAAACTCGCCGAGGCGGCGGGCGACCAGCTCGCCGAGGACGGGGAACAGGAAGCATGCCTCGTCGGCCGCGTCGGCGTAGTCCACGGACTTGGCACGGGCGATGGATTTCCACAGTAGCGACGCGACGGCGACGTACCTGGTCGGGGGCTCCGGCGGCTCAAGCTCGTTGCTGATGTTGTTCATATTACAAGCAGATTGGCAGGTACGTTCTCCTGCTCTGCCCACCATGAGCAGGTCCGCGGGAACAGGAAGCAGGAAGCACGCCTCTTATTAATCTTATTAATGAATGCATCAGAGACTGAATCCGGCGCGTAGAGGCAGGTGAACACGCGCGCGGCCGCCTCTGCCTTGGGGTGCTTGTCCAGCATCTCCCAGTTGATCTCGGGGAAGCGCGAGTTGTCCAGCATCTCCCAGTTAATCTCGGCGATGAGCCGACCCCGGATCTCGTCTATGGTTGCGGCTGCCGCGGCGGCGCCTCGCTCCTCCTCCACGCCCGCATGAACTTCCACAGCGACTGCCCGTCGGCCACCGTGTAATGCATGGACAAGCCCACCGTCACGGCACCCACGCCGGAATCGTCGCCGCCTGCCGGTCGCGGTCGTTTGGCCTGGACGGCGAGTACGGGGGCAGGCAGCCTGCCCACCTCGAGCTCCGGCACAAGCTGCAAGAACGCCCTCGGTGTCGTGCACGACGTCCTGGGCGAGCCAGCGCCTGTCGGCCGCGTCGCCGGAATACTCTGCTTCAACAAACCTGACGCCCAGATGGATGGAAAAGAAAATTTACGAAGGTCTTTTTGGCAAAATAAACGTGCCATGTCAGCCTGATAAATTGGGTCCACTAACGGGAGTAAAATAGATAATCAATATTTTTTGCTCCACTGTTACACAATACCGGTGTTTTTTACAAAAAATTAAAAACATGGTGGTATTTTGAAACCGTAGTCACAGTTGTGGTGGTTTTTTATAATTTTCTCGTGCTTGGTCCTACGGATGCTCAGCTGAAGAACACACGCAGTACTATGTTCAGTCTGGAACCTGAGAAATTAGCCAGTTTCAGAATTATATTTGGCCTTCACAAGAGAAAGAAAAGAAACTGTAGATGAGGAAATACGTGGACGGGTGCATCACGGGCATGAATAGTGAGGCGAATGCAACCGCTCGAGAATTGAAGCCGCTCATATGCGTTGCATGCATGCCTGAGTTACTGGCCGTTTCCCTCAAGCGTCCGTCCTCACACCGCATCATGTGATCGCCTCCTCCTCCTCTCAATCTCCTCCTCACTGCCTCCGTTCCCTGGAGCCACTTCTCCGGAGTCCGGATTCCGTCGAAGCGAGACCACCCGGCCGTGCAATTAAATGGGGTCGCCGCCGCCGCCCCCGCCGACGCCATTACGGGCGGGTCATCCCGTCCACCTCCACCGGTGGCGAGGTATAAGAGCGAGGAGGGCGCGGAGCAAGATGAAGCTCATGTACTTCCTCATGGACGAGGAGGAGCGGCGCTGCAAGACGGAGGAGCTGCAGGTGGAGGTGGAGGGGCTGGAGGCGGTGCTGGAGAAGGAGAAGCGCCTCAGCAAGATCCTGCACTGCTCGCTGCAGGGCCGGGTCATCTGCCACTGCTGCCTCGCCGCAGTAGTCCCCAACAAGGTAATTGACCAAGTATCCGTTAATTCCATTCCACGCAGCAAATCCATGCAAGTCTTCCTGTCATCCTTTGTTGAATCTCAGTTACGGCCAGGCAAGCTCGCGAGCGTTACCTTTTCTCGGTTTACAGTGCAATCTTCTTCGTAGTTAGTAAGACTGTTTTTATACCAAGAGAAAAAAAAAACAGAGTTAGAGCTGTTTCAGTCTCAACTCTCAAGTCACTTCTTGACAAACAATGCCCCTGCCAAGATTTGTCACTTGATCACTCCACAGTCATGCTCAATTGCCCAGCCCTACCTACTCCAGTACTCCTGCTGGTCTGCAATATTACAGATCTTACGGTAACAGTTGTAATTAATAACAAACGTTGTGCAGCATGGAAACGCTCGACAGGAGGACACATCGAAGTACTATTTCCGTTTTTCTAGCCACAATGCAAGATTTGTCTGCAAATAACGAACCCACATCTCTTTTCCCTTGGATCCCTGTCTTCTCGTACCTCCTCAATCAATTGCGTCGGTACGATTTGCTTACATGTCTCTCTCAAACACACTGTCCCCACAACATCGTCGTCCCCTTGTGGTAAACTAACAGGCACTGTAAACTGCAATTCAACCTTTCTTCACTGAATTAAGAGCATACATTTCATTGCATAGGTATCAGAGATCACTGAACTTGTTGGTAATTAGTTGGTTCTCACTGTCACTGTTGCAGACCAGGGGACTTCTTGCAGAGCTGGCGATCGTGGAAGACGAGTTGTTCTACCTCGAGAAGAAGGTCGACGACCTGCGGCTGCGGCTTCGTCGGGAGCAGAACTGGACCGACCACTGCATTCTTCTTCAGCAGAAGCAGCGGTGGCAGGACTGGGCACAGACGTACCATCAAAGCCGGCATTCGGGTGTTCGGAGTGAGCTCCGTCTCCTCCATGGCGGTGAACACTTACCAAGCCTGCCATGTCCAGAGAGTGACAAGGGTCTCCAACGTGACAGCAAGTCTTCTGCTGGATCAATCTCTGCACAAGGTACAAATGAATTGCGCATCAGACGCAATCAGAACAAGTCGATTTCTGATGCTATTGTTTTAAATCTTCTTTATGCAGGCGTGGAGGCAGATCAGACAAGAAGAAGCAGCCACTCTTTCGACTGTCGGAAACCACCAGAGAGGAAAATCTGCTTGAACAGTCCCAACAAGCTGTCAGAGGAGCTGATCAAGCAGACGGTGACCATCTTCCATAAGCTCAGCAAGACAACGGATCATGCAACGACAGAGATGGAGCTGAGCAGCGTGCCAAAACTCAACATCGCTTCCTGCATAGGCTCCTCGAGAAGCCTTGCCCCCAAGTCATCGTCAGACGGCGCGGCCCCGCCCATTCGGTTCCTCAAGAGTCGTGCATCGTCGTCGGAGCGTGCTGCTGCTGATGAGGACACGGCTGGGCAGTGCAAGAGGTTCCTGGAGTTCACAAGGAGCTCGTTTGACGCGAACCGCGTGTCGTCGTGCCTCGCCGACATCAAGAACTTGAGGTGACCAAATGCTTACCGGATTATTGCGGCGTTGAACAACTCGACCATCTTAATATTTGGAGAGGACATGTTTTGAAATTTTATTTTGTTTCATTAGAGTGTTGATGAACAAGCTCTGCACCGTGGATCCGAGTTTTCTGACGAACAAGCAGAAGCTGGCGTTCTGGCTTAACATCTACAACTTCTGCGTGATGCACGTACGAAAATTATTAACACAAGCTAATTATTACTGAGCCTGATGAGATCCGTGGAGAAATTATATGATATATTTTCAGGCATTTCTTCAACACGGTCTGCCTCCATCTCCAGACAAGCTACTGGCGCTGCTGAATCAAGCTTCAGTGAACGTGGGAGGAATGGTAGTGAATGTGCTATCCATCGAGCATCTCTTCCTCAGGCACTCCCCCGATCAAAGCAACAAGCAGGTAACTAAATTTCAACAAATTTTCTGTCAATGTAACAATTACAATACTTCATCTGTATATGTCTCGATCTAACCTGATGAATATCGACTGAGAAGGGAGTCATGAAGGAAGGGGACAAAGATCTTCAGGTCCGCTACGGTCTAGGTTACCCTGAACCGAATGTTGTCTTCGCGCTTTGTAGAGGCAGTCGCTCCTCGCCACCAGTACGTCGTGCAACCATTTATCCTCATTGATCTCATACACATGACCCTCCGTCATTGCCAACGATCTTGAGGTTGACATGATTGGGCATGAAATCGTCCAAGTGCAGGTTCGGGTGTACACGGTGGAGGAGGTGTCGAGTGAGCTGGAGGTGGCTAAGGTGGAGTACCTTGAGCGGTGTGTCCGGGTCGTCGGGCTTCCCGGCGCGAGGAGGAAGAAAACTAAGTCCGCAGCGACAATGGTGATCGTGCTGCCAAAGCTGTTGCACTGGCACATGCGGTGCTTCGCCGACGACGTGGAGTCGCTGCTGGAGTGGGTGCACAGCCAGCTCCCGCGCACCACCAGGGCCCCAGAGCTCAAGAAGGCCATTAGGGACCTCTTGATCCACCGTGGCAGACCACCGATGCCAGAGAGGATGGTGGAGATCGAGCCCTACGACGCCGAATTCCGCTACCTGCTGCCACTTGTTTGGTGAACTCATGAATGTCTATATGGTGGTATAAATGAGATCATACGTATAGCATTAACATTGGGTAAGGAAACAGTGACCTTGTAACATTGGGGAAAAGCAACAGGGCAACCGGCCAGTTATAATCGGATCTCCAGACCCACTCTTGTTTCATTATGTTACAAATACGCCCGGCGAAAATGGTTTATACAGGTAGGTAAGAAGACATGTGAACAAATGACAATGATCGGTGTTTAAACAAGCACAGGTATAACCCAGTTTTTGTCCCTGTTAGAGTAACTACAATGGAACCGCCAGAGAGAAAATATAGTCGTTAGATAGATATCTCAGATGATCATAGACTTGATATGCATAATCAATCAGGAATCAGGATGCACAATGTAATAGTAAATGTGCTACCAGATGGAACATGCTAAACAATTTACCCATGAGCTAGGATATCTCCACTTCTTCGTTATTCCCACAATCATCAACTGTCACACTGAGCATAAATTGTGTAATGTAATGTGTTATTACCAAAACCAAGGCAACGCTAGCTAACGAGGTCGCCTGAAATGCAGATATCAGTGTTCCTTATTCAGATAGAAACAGCTGCAAGTATTCTGTATTTTCTTAGAGGAACAGTACATATAGCTTTGACATATAGCATGGTAATGTTAAAGATCAGATCGAACATCATAAAGAAATAAACTTCTAAACCAGTATCACGAGAACAAAAACTGCAACATAAACAGTAACCACTTCCAAAACGACCACACCCATCAATATCTTATATGCTGAGATAGAGCACACAGAATCAGGTTAAAAGGCAGAAAAGGTTTATAAAATTGAGCCTAAATGCAGGAGTCACAAAAGTACACAATAAGGCTCATGTCAGTTTTTGGCCATTCAGATAGCAACAAGTGAAGGGACACCCTTAGAGGATTAGTGCATGTATAAGTTCAACGGATAGAGCTCGTACTGCAGCTACTATTCAAATCTTCAGGAAACACATTTCAACAACCAAACATTGCCTAAAACACATGAAAAAATGATTGGATGCTGAAACAGGCAAGCACATTTTCAGTTCAGCGACAGAAGAACGGATTGTCTATTGGAAAAACTGATCCTTCTATGAAACCTGCTTGCAAGGTCCAAGTGCTTCCTCCTTCCCATTTATGAATCGGGAACAGCAGCTTGGCCCTCTCTGCTCGCCATAGCAGAGTCCAGAGGCCTCAGTTTGGCCATCAACTCTTCCAGCGCAGTGTGATGAGTCGATTAGGACATTTCATGTAACCATATATATTTTGCCAACAATTTTATGGGTTCCCGTTGCAGCGCACGGGCATATGTCCTAGTAGATCAAATGGAACATCCTATTAAACTAAAGTTCTAAACGATATCCTGCAAATGGAAACTGTAACATAAATAATAACCACTTCCACACGACCACACACAATCATTAGCTTGCATGTTGAGATATCCACGCATAAACGAATTAAAGAAAAAAGTCTACAGAAATGAGTCTAAAGGCAGGAGTTACCAAAGTACAAAATAAGGCCCGTGTCAGTCTTTAGCCATTCAGATAGCATCAAGTGCAGGCACACCCTTAGAGGATTGGTGCATATATAAGTTAAGAGAATAAAGCTCGTACTGCAAGTAGAAGTAGACCATCCAAATCTTCAGGAAACACATTTCAACAACCAAATATTGGCTAAACCCATCCAAAAACCATTGGATGCTGAAATAGGAAGGCACATTTCAGTTCAGCTACAGAAGAACGGATCGACCATTGGAAAAACTGATCCTTCCATGAGACCTGCTTGCATGGACCAAGTGCTTCCTCCATCCCATTTATGAATTGGGAACAGCAGTTTGCTCTCTCTGCTTGCCCTAGCAGAGTTTATAGGCGTCAGTTTGGCAATCACCCCCTCCATCTCGGTGTTGCTTAAGTCCTTTTTCAACAGGATGACCATCTTCTCGAGCACTCGTGCATGCTCCGCGATGAACTTCAGGAAATCATACTCACTGGAATGTCCTTCGTACTGACGAAGAACTATCGTCTTTAGATGTTGTTAGAGTACAATACGGTTTAGGTATATTTGGTAATATTAGGATTGTAATCCAAGTCTATCTCTATTAGGTTTCGTAGTCTCCAAGTCTTGTACCCCTTTATATACAGCCCACCGTGGCTCATTGTAATCAATCTAGTATCAATATAACACAACATATTTCATAATCTTATATGGTATCAGAGCAGTTCGTTTCGCAGCCTAGTGTTTAGCCACCACCACTTTCGCCGCGCCGCCCCCGGCGAAATCGATCTCCATGATCGGCGGGGGCGTCGCATCTCGTAGCTAGTTTTTTCTTCCAATTTCAATAAATCAGTTCGTAGGTTTAGCCAATTTAGTTTTGCAATTAGATCAGTTTCTTTTTAGCCACCAAAATACATCTAGTTCCGGTGAAAAAGCCAGCAGATCCCATTAAAGAACAACAGTGCGCGATTGTTCGTCCACCCGGCCGCCAGCAGTCATCCAGGCACCAAGCTGCATGCAAGAAGCGACCCCATGTTTGCATGTTCATACATGTTCGTATGGGACATGGACGGATGGGCTCCAAGCTAGCTGATCTTCCCGGCCAATCTACGCCACCAAATCGTCTTCGTCGTCTCGCCGTCAACACATGGCTGCACCAAACAACGCTCGTGGTCATCATCGCCGACAAGTTCTACGTCAACAACACCTCAACATCTTCTACCTCTACATCGCCTACCTCAACAAACGTCTTCAACAACCACCACGCCATCTTCGTCCACCACAACCTTGCCGTCAGAGTTGTAGTCTATTTTTATTTTGCACAATTTACTAGTTGCAACTTCCTTTTTCGTCTACTCCGGCAACAAACGGCGGAAAATCTACGCTACGCGCCGCCGACCACGGAGATCTCCTCTGCTTCTTCATCCAGCTCTGCCTCGCATGGTTAATGGTGGTCCCTTTCTTCGCATGCCCGGTACTGGCAATATCGGTGCGTGCCTTCGTCCCCGACGCGCTCCCGAGTCTGGCAAGCTTGGCAAGGCGTGCCGCCTACCTCAACTACATCGACTCCATCAAAAGTCTACCTCAACTTCTTCAAACGGAAACATCGACCACAACGTCAGCGCCCACAACTCGGCTACATCGACATCGGCACCAAGGGCTATCAACTCGGCTCCTCTTCAGTTCGCGACTTCGGATTATGCTCCAGTCAGACCGTCCGCAACGCTCCAGTTGTTCGCGTCACTACCGATCCGACTGCGGGGGGATGTTAGAGTACAATACGGTTTAGGTATATTTGGTAATATTAGGATTGTAATCCAAGTCTATCTCTATTAGGTTTCGTAGTCTCCAAGTCTTGTACCCCTTTATATACAGCCAACCGTGGCTCATTGTAATCAATCTACTATCAATACAATACAACATATTCCGCAATCTTACAGATGTGACTGGACACACTCAATGGGACTGATCTTGCGCCAAAACTTGGGACTGATGTTGCCAGTGGGTTTCCGAGTTTCCTCCTCGGACTGTAAATTAAGCAGCAGCATAGTTGAGGTAATTATGCAGCAGCATTTTATAACTTTTGGGAATCCAAAAAAGTTTACATCTACAAAAACCAACTGGGGCTGTAGAGTCAAGGAGCCATGACTCAACCCAACCTAAAGGAGCATACTAAGGGAAAAAATTGCAGCAGCATTTTGATGCACTCAGATGATAATTATGCAAGTGGTGCCAGATGATCGAAGGGAGAGGATCAGAGAAAGGGTTGGTTTTACCTCGATACAGAGGGTCTCGATATTAGGAAAGCATCTGAGGAAGCTGGGGATCATCTCGACTGCACTGCGAACTCCAAAATGCAGGGTCAATGCCAACGTGTGGACGCTTGAGACGATGATTCCTGGCCTCACCTTAGTTCCAGCCTGCAATCAACGGACAGGACATGGAGCAATCACACGTCATTACAGTATTATTGAAAGAAACATAGAGAAATGTGAACTAATGACGAGCCGAACCTTGATGATGGTGTTGGCGATCTCCAGATCGTGCGTTCCTGGCCCCAGGTATCCCAACATTCGCAGCTGAGGGGCATGTCGAATCTTGACTGACGAGCTCACATCCCCGTCACTCCTCCAGATGAAGAGACGCTCGAGGCACGGCGCATCCACCACGGTGACTTCATCCATCGTGGACATGCAGAACTGCGCACACCGTAGGCTGCGGCTGGAGAGGCGAGCCCGCAATCCGTAGATCTGTCCCACCACCGAGAGGGTCTCCAGCACGGAGGACGCGGCGAGCATGAAGTCGATGACCTTGTCCTGCATGACGGCAAGGCCGAGGACAAGCTCCTTGAGGTTGGGGAAAGCGACGCCGCGCGGGAGGGTGTCGGTTTGACGGTTTCCGGGAATAGCCAGGCCCCGATGTACAGCCGGCGGAGGGAGACGCAGCTGAAGAGCGCGGAAGGGAGGGGCAGCGCGAGGACGGGCAATGGGCGGTTGACGAGACGAGCTCCTCGACGCCCTTGGTGGCGAGGAGCTGGAACCAGCGCGCGAGCAGGCGGCGGTCAGCGCGATCCATGAAGCTGCAGGTAAGGCTGACGAAGTGGAAAGGCCCGGGGTGGGCCTTGAGTGCGCAGAGACGGCGTCGGTGACGGCGCGCTGCTATAGAAGATAGCAAGAAAGACGGAACGATCAAACACATAAGATTTTAACGTGAAAAACCCCTTTAAACAAAGGAGAAGAAAAAACCACGGGCGCCGGCGCCAGTCAGCAATACTTCACTATATCGGGGTGAGCTTACAAACACCATAAACCACAATGTGTGGCTTATCTCAACAAGCGACTTACAAAATATATTTATAGAGGGAAAAAATCCTAAATCGGTTTCGATCCGAGTCGGACACGATCTGTACCATACCAAGCCTCTCGGCGACGGGCCTCCGCTTCGCTCCAAAGTTAGCCGCTCACTTCACATCGTCATATAAATTTGGATCAGCATAAAACAACACTCCACCTTTAGACAAATTCCATCTTGTAGTATGAACGAGAATCTTCACCCCTGAAACAACAAAGAGAACACTTTCGACGCCAAATAGCCTATTGGGTTAAACAGTGATACCAACTAAGTCTGAGCATAGCTTAAACTTAGATACAGAAACAGGATTTGTCATCATATCAGCTAGATTATCAAGAGTACTAATCTTGCATACCTTCAACTTACCTTGTGCAACAACATCACGCACATAATGGTATTTGATGTCAATGTGTTTTGTTCTCTCTTGAAACATCTGATCCTTAGTAAGCTAAATAGCACTCTGACTATCACAAAACAGGTTAATATAAGTATCAACTCCACAAAGCTCAGCAAACAAACCTTTCAACCAAACAGTTTCTTTAACTGATTCTGCAATGACCATGTATTCAGCCTCCATGGTGGATTGGGCAACAACTGACTGAAGTATTGCCTTCCAACTAACAGCACAACCACCAATGATGAACACATAACCTGTGACCAATGTTCTTTACTAGGATTAGCCATGCATCTACTTACCAAGGACATAACATATGATAAATCAGGCGTGAACAGACCATAGCATACATCAAGGAACCAACAAAACTAGAATAGGGAACTCCAAACATGTACTCCAAATCATCATCAGTAGTTGGACATTGAGTAGATGACAACTTAAAATGAGAAGTAATAGGAGTACTAACAGACTTTGCATCATGCATGTTAAAACGATGAAAAACTTTCTTAATGTAACTCTGCTGACTAAGAAATAAGAACCTACACTTTCTGTCACGTGTAATTTTCATACCTATGTAGTGTACCTGCACATAAAATAAGGCAAATACCTGTGTATAGTGCAAATCACCGGATCGATTTATTTGCACAAACAGTTTACGATGTAATATCACAACAAAGTATCAATTTTATAACATCGATGATCCAGACTTACGAAATAATCAATACAAGTTGCATAGCATAAAGCTAGCTTTGAAAGAGTAAACATCGGAAATACAATAGCAGTGAGTCTCCATCACATTCATATTGCCACAGGCGAAAACATGTTGGTTGTAGACTCGAAACCTCTAAACGAAACCTCACTCGTCATCTGAACAATCTGCAATAAGAAAAATATTGCAACAACGTGGGTTAGATTCCATTAAAAAATGGAGTCTGGCAAGTGACACTATGGTGGACACTTAATGGAAAAACTCTAATAACCTATATGCATATTTGGCTGGTGTAGTTCAAGGCTATTTTGCATAAAGCCATTTTTCCTAACTCTTTGGAAAACACTTCTCTTCTCTTCGAGAAATTTGTGGTATGACAACCACTGTCTCATTTTACCCTTGTTCACTCATCAAGTTTTAATTTTGAAGTTGGAATGGTGGATTCCTCCGTTGACGTCCTCGTTCAGCTGCTCAACTTGTCCGTACCGAGGACATGGCTAAGTACTTAGATTTTAACTCTGCAGAGGTTGTGCACGTTCACCATTGTACCCATTCAACCCAAACTATCCTATACACTCTGAAAGTGTTAAGGAAAAGGATAAGAATGAGACGAGATCTTTCAGAAGCATTTCCCCTCCCCATAACGGCCAGACGCGATCCACCTACAAATACTCTACCACCACCTGTCAGGCCGGGGCGAGTCCACACAGCTTAATTGATCAAGCCAGAGCCCATATTGGCAATGGATGCACGGGAAGCAATCGTCACTTGGAGTTCTTCAAATTCCTCTGTTCCTGGGTGGCCGTCCACAAGTGCAATCTCACAGGTAAACCCCTGGGAACCCACTCAACATAAACCATGCAAAACCACTTTCCACCCAGGTATTTCATTCTTAACTTAGTAGAATTTACATTTCATCAAAAATAGTTTTGCATAGCATCAAAAATTCTACTAAGTGTTGCATAGGAACCTAGACACAGGAAATAAGGAAGTCTAAACATGGCTTGCATAGCAATACTATCCTACACATGCTTATAGAAAAATAATCTACTCATGCATAGAAAAATACTAGGACTTTTATGAGGTGTGCCACTTGCCTTTGAATGATGTCTTTGCTCACAAACTCGTTTCAACGTAACTCGGGGCTCTCCGTTCAGTCTAAACAATATAGACAAACAACAATACAACAATCAACATAAAACACATCACAACACAATGCATACAAACACATACATAATGAACCAACAAGTTTCATAAACTTTTAAGAAAAATATGTCATGCATGATGTGTAAAATATTCCTAAGGGCTAGAAATGCTTTTCATGACATGAAAATCTTTTAAGTTAATGCAAGGCAAATAGGTTGGTCCAAAAGGACTAAGGGCTAAGGTCATAAGTTGGTCAAAATAACTTTGTTATAAATCATCTTGAATAAACACTCAAATGGCTTAGCCATGATGTGCAAAATACTTAGAGGAAATACTAAGTCTATTCTTCAAGGTGATCAACAATTATTATCAACTCTTTGTAAATTGGATATTCACTATAGTGAGAGAGACAGACACCCGGCCAACCACTTAAGTTGTGGAACAAGTCTCATGTACGTGGACATGTAAGGTTAGTCTCCAGGCCGCTTCATCTCACTATGCCGCTAGGATCCAACAAACTTTAAGATGGTAATAACATGATCAAAAATTGTTTAAGTCTAATGTGAAAGACAAGATTAGAAAGGAGGGAAAACATAGAAAGAAGAATGTAGAATCTTTTCCTTGCTCATTTTCTTCTTGATGTGATGACTTCATTGTAATTTTGTATACTTGATGGCTTTGAAGACTTGATGTTGTTGATAGCCTCTAGGTTGGTCTTGAATATAACTTAGTCATCATAAGGGCTAAGAGAAGAAGGGAGAAAAGAGAGAGAGGAAGCAAGACTTAGAAAATATTGCTGGTTGGTCTTCATGAACTTCTTCTTGATTTTCTTCTAAGTGCTTCTACTCCTTGGAGATTCTTCTGAAGTCTTGTTTTGGCTAAGTACTTCATTGGCCTTCTAGCTCCATGTTGAAAATTCTAAGTGTCTAAGTGCATAACACTTTACCAGAATACTAAGTTGGAAATAATCCTAACTTAGAGAGAAAATAATGAAGAGATTTCCTATGGAAAATATATCTATATGTGAAAATAAGTTATGCATGCAATGCACTTTTTAATCATAAGAAACATCATACAACATTTGTGATATTTATAAAGTATGCATTAGGCTATAAATGCACTTTAATTAATTTCTATTTTTGCAAAATATAAAAGAAAGGAATAAATACAAGATTAAAGTTTTCTGTGATTAAATTTTTATAACAAAATTTTATAAATGGTGTTAATAGACAGAGGGCATTTAATTAAATTTATAGCAATTGGATTTAATCAAAATTAATGTTTCTATTAAAAGTTATGTCAAATAATAGTCATACTATTCCAATTAAATATATAACTATGAAATCAACCAAATACTACTCAAAAATATTTTATAACAGAGGCATCAAATTAAAAATATTATAAAGTTTCTAAAACAATTTTATTTGCAATTTTTGAATTTATAGATTTAAAGTTATGATAAATATACTCAAATCATCCATTTGAAATTTGAATATTTTAAACTAAGTCAAAATTGAATTCTAACAGATCTAAAATATTCTACAAGTCGAGGGCTTTTCAAAAATATAAAATTTATCAAATTTGGATAAGTGGTTAAAAATTATGAAGGTTTGAATATGCAGGGGCTTTTCTACAAAACTGCCAATTAACTAAATCGAGAAATTCATTTTCCACGTCAGCGCTGACTGGGCTGCTGACGCGGAGTTGACGTGGCTGCTGACTGGATTAAGTGATTGGATCTGGGCCGTCCAGATCTAGATCTACGGTCCAGATCTAACTGTACCGGTTCGAAATAAAATTCTAATCTCAGCCGTTGGAAGGAGATCGGAGGGCTCACAGTGGTTGACCAAAGGGTGGCGGTGCTCCGGTCGCCGAACTTGATGAAGACGGCGGCGATGCCTCAGGCGTGGACGGCGCCGGTGTTGGGGTGCTCCCCCGGACGAGCGGAGGCGACGGTGGCGTGCAGCTTGTCGCGGCGGTGTCGATGAGCCCGGTGGCAGGGCCTGCTTCTTTCCGGAGTGGTGAGGAGAGGTGGGCGGAGCGGCCACGGTCTCTGGCGGGTTCGGCGAGCTCGGCCCGCTCGATTTGGACGCAGAGGAGAGATGAGGGCGGGTCTAGGGGGTGCGCCCGGACGTGGGGAAGAGAGGGTAGATGGTCTCGGGCTCGGGGGCGTGCTACCGTGGCCGGAGTTGGAGAACTCGGCGGCGGAAATGGAGGAACTCCGGCGAGAAAAATTCCAAGCCTTGGGGCGTTTGGGAGAGGGCTTTTGGGGGGAAAGGAAGGAGGATGTCGAGAGCTATTAGTAGGAAGAAACAGTGCGAAGTTTGGTGGAGTAAAACTCCCGCAATCAAGCGAATTAAATCGGCAGTTTTCGGACACGATTTCCGTCCAGAGCTTGAAAACGATGCTGACGTCATCGCTGACGTCAGCGATTTTTCTTTCTCTGAAATTTCTTATTTCTGTCATAACTTTTAATTTAAGACTCCAAATAGAGTCAAATAAATTTCTAAAAATTGGTAAAAACAATGTCTTTGTGTTAAACCAGTTGTGGGCATGTTTTGAACATTTTTCAAAAATCAAATTTTGAATTATTGATTAAATACAAATTTGACACTTAATGTCAAATTTTAAAACATGGCTTAAATAATTTCATTTTTGGCTAAATAAAATTTAGAAAAATACAACACTTATATAAGTTTTACATTAATTTAATTAAACTCCTTTTCCAATATTAAAACATTTTGGGTTTTAGTACAATATTAAATAACATAACACATCTATTTGAATTGAAAAGGGGAAATGTAATGTATTCATTTTTAATTCAAAATATTTTGTGCACCATTAAGTTTTATATTATGATAAATCATTTGAAAACTCTATAAAATACCTTTGGAAAAGAGTTTAGATTTATTTCATTTCTTATATTGAATATATTCATGAGAATCATTTTATGTTTTGAACATTAATGCAAATCATTTAAGCTAAGGAAATGTTTATTTGGATAATTCATTAATTATATAATCTATGAAGTTTTAAAGTTATAACCTATAGACTTGTAATTTACAAAACTATGTTTTGAACTCATGTAAGATAATGAAAACCATTTGACAATTAGACCATGTTTTAAATAGTTTAAAAGGATACTTCTAAGTATTATTTTAATTTATGAATAGTTATGGCTAAGTTATTTAAATCAAATACTTACAAAGAAACTTTTTATTATGAAAATGGTTTGAGAGTTTGTAAATTATTTGTCAATTTACATATTGAGGTTTTAACAAATACAATGGATATTATAATGTTTAACTTGAAACAACTTTTTAAAATAATGATTATTTGAGATATTAAACTTTTTCAATATGCTTGAAGGCTTTTATAGTTGGTTTTTTTATGCATTCTTATATTTTATTTTAAGCAAACCAAAAGTTTTAAATTTAGTGATTTTCCAAAATGTTGGGATGTTACAACCTTGGATTTTCTTAGCAGCACCAAGATCCTTCATCTCAAATTCGCTACTCAACTTTGACATGAGAGCAGCGACATCTTTCATGCTCTTAGCAACAATCAACATGTCATCGACATATAGCAGCAAGTATATAGGCGATCCATCAACCAACTTAATGTACACGCATCTATCAAATTCAGACCTCTTAAAGCCATGTGACAACATAAATGAACCAAACCTTTTATACCATTGACGAGGGGATTGTTTCAAACCGTAGAGAGACCTTTTCAACTTACAAACAAGATCGTCCTTACCCGGCACTATGAACCCTTCTGGCTGGTCCATGTATATCTCCTCCTCCAACTCTCCATGTAGAAACACAGTTTTAACATCTAACTGCTCAAGCTCAAGATCACGCATAGCAACAATGGAGAAAAATGTCCGAATAGAACTATGCTTGACAACCGGAGAGAAAACATCATTGTAATCAATACCAGGGATTTGACTGAAACCTTTTTCCACTAACCTTGCCTTGAATCTTGGAGGCTTACTTGGAGACAAACCCTCCTTTCTCTTGAAGATCCACTTACAGCGCACAACCTTCTTTTGTTTAGGCAAGCACACAACATCCCATGTGCAATTCTTGTCAAGTGACTGCATCTCCTCTTGCATAGCAGAGATCCATTTATCACGATCACTTGTGGCAATAGCTTCAGTGTACGTGGACGGCTCATGTCCATGCTCCACCTGTTCTGCACAACTCAGAGCATAATTAACAATGTAACACTCCTCAACTAACCGTGTAGGTTTAACAATATTCCTCCTTGTTCTGCGATCAGCGATGGACTGATTGTCTGGCTGCAAAACAGGAGGTGAGTGCTGAACAATATCATTATCAGAATCATCTGATGTATCACCATCATTGTCAACGATGACATTATCCTTTTCCACAGGGTGCTCCACCTCGACACGAACCTGTTCCTCATCAGAACTATCTGAAACATCCGAGGACAACTTGTCAAAGTACATAACAGATTCATTGAAAACAATACTCCTGCTCATGAATGCCTTAAGTGTTTGGGATTCCACAACTTATATCCTTTTACTCCCGAACCATAACCAATGAAAACAGACTTAATAGCTCTCGGCTCTAACTTTCCATTATCAACATGAGCATAAGCAGTGCAACCGAAAACCTTAATATGTGAATAATCAACAGGAGTACCAGACCAAACCTCAATGGGAGTTTTCTTGTCAAGGGGAATAGATGGTGACCTGTTTATCAAGTAACATGCGGTGGCAGCCGCCAGCCCAAAAACGCTTACTCATACGAGCGTTAGATATCATGCATCGAGCTTTAGACATGATAGTCCTGTTCATCCGCTCCGCTACTCCGTTCTGCTGAGGCGTGTACGGGATGGTGAGGTGCCTGACAATCCCTTCCGTTCTACAAAAATCATTAAAAGCATTCGAACAGAATTCACCACCATTGTCAGTACGAATAATTTTCACCCTCCTCTCAGTTTGCCTTTCTATCATAGCTTTCCACTCTTTAAAAGCAGCAAACGAATCATCCTTATTTTTCATGAGATAAGGCCAAACTCTCCTAGAGTAATCATCAATAATAGTAAGCATATAACGAGCACCACCATATGAGGGCTTACGTGACGGCCCACAAACATCAGAATTTACATAATCAAGTGTACCTTTGGTGGTATGAACGGAAGCATTAAACTTAACTCTCCTGTGCTTAACAAATATGCAGTGTTCACAAAACTGCATCTTACCTAAACTGCAGTCATGCAACAACTCTCTCTTGATCAATTCTGCCATACCAAGTTCGCTCATGTGTCCAAGACGCTTATGCCAGAGGTTAGTTTTATTTGCGTCATCATGAGAAACAGCAGCAACAGTACCAGATAAAACGCTGCCTCTAAGAAACTTAGCAGAATTCATATCACCAACCATAGTAATGAGAGAACCTTTTGATACCTTTAGGAGTCTGTTCCCGCCGGTATACTTGTACCCGTCACAATCAAGGGTACTGAGTGAGATCAAATTTCTCACCATGGTTGGTATGTGCTTCACGTTCGTCAACGTGCGTGTCATGCCATCATGGGTCTTGATCTGAACTGATCAAACGCCAGCAATGGTGCATTGCTGGTCGTTCCCCACACGCACAAAGTCTCCAGTCTGCACTAACTCATAAGAACTGAACCAATTTCTGTTACAGCAAATATGAAAAGAACATGCAGAATCTAGAATCCATTCATCCTGACGTGAAACACATGCAGCTAAAACAGCTAGGCATTCGTCATCAGAACTACCATCAACAACAGCAGCCTCACCGGCATCATTACCTTCATTATTTTTCTGTTGGTAAGTACCTTTTATTTTCTCCTTGTTATGCAGTTTCCAACAATCATCAATGTTGTGGTTAGTCTTCTTACAATACCTGCAGAACTTATCACGGCCTTTAGACTTTGAGCGACCTCTATCGCCTTTGCTCTTGTCTCTGTTGCTGTTGTAGTTGTTGTTGTCTCGCTGCTGAGGCCTTCCACGGACCTCCAATGCATCACCCTTTGAAGAGGATGACTCCTCTTTCTGTACCATACCCTTCATCTTTTCCCTCGTCATGAGGGTCTCATAAACTTCAGAGGTGGTTAGTTTATCACGACTAAGTAGTATGGTATCAAGGAAATTTGCATAGGAATTTGACAGCGAAACTAGGAGTAAGAGGGCTAGATCTTCATCCTCATATTTTACCTCCATCGACACTAGGTTGGAAACGATCTCCTTGAAGATCGATATGTGATTCATAACGAAACCACCTTCTTGCAACTTGTGCGAGCACAACTTCATCTTCACATGCATCTTGCTGGTCAGATCCTTGGACATACAGATCGACTCCAGCTTAGCCACATCGCAGCTGCGGTTTTCTCCTGTAGAACTTCTTGCAGGATATCATTAGACAGATGCAGTTAAATAAGATATGTAGCCTTACGGTCTTTTCTCTTCTCATCGGAGGACCACTCGGCCGCCGCCTTATCGCCGAATTTCTCCAGCATTTCGTCAAGATCATTGGACTGTGCGAGGTGAAGGGGATAGTGTGCAGAAAACAAAAAATTTCCTACCAACGATATCCTTAAACTAGCCAAGATCTACACTATGCAGATATATTAGTACGGCGGAGATCGGAATACATACCCTCGTAGACCGAATAGCGGGGATTACGCTCCCGCACAAACATTGACGACGAAGACGACGTAGCCGACCTCTAGGTCGCGAAGAACTCGGCGCGACGAAGACGACGAAGATGACCTCGAGGTCGGGTGGAGGAAGTAGGCCTCTGAGCACCGCTAGCGCAGCACCTTGCAGGGCGTTACACACATACGGTGGAGACGACGGCCTCCGAAGCTCAAGTCCAGGACGAGCAGCGGAAGATTTGGACCGGAACACCAGCAGCGCGACAGCGGGCTATGGTGGAAGAGATCCCCCTCTCAACTCGGCGCAACTCCGACAAAGGGAATCAGGAGATCGAGAGAGAATTGGAGAATTAATTGGTGAATTAAAATGCCAGGGGTGCCCCTTCTTATATAGGCTCCCAGGGGGAGCCAACTTGCCAGCTAGGCAATGTGGGACTATCCCCCATTGCCTGGTGCGGCTAGGATGGTGCGCCGGCCACCTGGTGCGGCTCCTTTTGGCCCACCTATGTCGGCCATCATGCCCCCCACCGAATTCCCTTGAGGAATTTTCCCCTCTTGGGCCTTCTTTCGACCAGAAGGCCCATTTAGGGAAATCAGCCTAAATAAATTCGAAAATAAATATATAAAATCATATTTAGACATTAATTACACTAATTAGTATCAAACATATTATATATAATTTATTCTAGCTCCGAAAACTCTTTCGTCGCCGCCCGCTCTCCATCGGACCTCTCCCGGGACGTTCCCGGTGATCTCTTTCCTTTCCGGTTGTCTTGTCGAAACCCCTTAAGTGTGTTACCCTAGCGGTTCGATATAATAACAAGTACGATCAAGACTCCTCTATGATCAACGACTAACTCGTTGTCCTGGACCCCATGAATTAATCCCTGTGCTATAACGAATGACTTTCATCTATCAAACCTGGACATCTAGTCTTAAACCCTTTGTCATGGCGATACTTAGCATGTACGAGCATCATTCTCAGATATCTCCATACCTAGCATGATCTTGTTACCGACATCGCTATCTTCTACTCGTCTATGATATTATGTCAGCTGGTGACCTAGTCACATGTTTGCAAACTCATTTGACATAATCTCACCGAGTAGGCCCTAGAGTATCTATCCGGCTATGCGGACTGACATATCCCGCTGTTGACCCCTCGTCTCAACTACCCCCTTCCGATACCCAAAAGTATCACCGTTATTGTCACACTAAATAAAATATGACGTTTGGTGCAATCAAAGTATCTTCCAGGAATAACAATAAGAGTTGGTCTCACGGCCTTAAGGTGTAATGACTATGTCCTATAAATACTGGGTATGTCCATCACATCGTTACACCTAACGATATGACTTCCACTTCCGACCGGTGCCATGCCCTATGATCGGAAAACCTCGATCATCAACCGCGCAACAAAACTAGTCTTAGTAGAGGCTACTAGGGACCTCGTTGTTTATCTACCACACATGTATTAATGTTTTCGCTTAATACAGCTATAGCATGGTATAAAACATATAATGAACAATTGGGATATTGCCAATAAACTATGTTTATTAAGTGCCTCTAGGGCATATTCCATTCAGTCTCCCACTTGCACTAGAGTAACACTTAACCTAGTTTACAACTTGATAAAAGCTCAACACCCATAGCATCTTGGTGCCTGCTCGCCTCGTGGAAGAGGAATACAGTCAATAGATCTCACACATTGAGACCTATATGTGCTTTGCAACACTTCTATGTCATCTAGTTTGACATCATCCCGTATCTTACGATGACGGTGAAATATATCCTAGTGGATGGAGTGAGACTCGAGCATTCGCGTAACACGGGCCTTAAAAGTCTAAGAGATCTATTAAGGGGACCACCTACGCTCGGAAAACTGCTCAGTCCAATCACACTTGCTACTTCTGAAGTCGCGATATATTTCTATACCTATGTAGATTATGCGACAGTGCATCCATATGCGACTTTGCAAGCTAACCATGTCTTTCTTAAAAAAAAAGGACATCTCCTATATGAGATTTCTAGTCGTATGGGTCAGTGTCATAACTTGCATCATCATAACCGCTTTACGGCAAGTTGTCTTTCCACTCTTACCCTTTACTAGAAAACATATCTTTAGTTCTCATAGACACTGAAGAATAAACTTAACGTTTGTTCATCCACACAAGGATCACTCTAGAACATGTTCTTCAACCAAGAACTCGGGTCACACCAAGTCGAGCTTTTAGTCTGATAGACTCTATGTCTGATACATAGAGAATGCCGAACATCATTTTCTATCACTAAAAATGCCAAGATAAACTTAATATTTTACCTAGTCATACAAGCAAGAACCACTTTCTTCGCTTGTCTTATTCTGAAACACTTCAGAATCTTGACTTAGGAAATATTCCGACTTAATGTTATTAAGCCCCTTACGATCTATACAATTATAAATCGGATGCCTAATACTCCTAACTTAATTTAATAGAAAATTTAATCACTTAAATAATCCTTTACACTCTACTAGAGGATATGTGTCATTCAGTATGTCGTTACATACAAAATCTCAAATGACACCTAGCTCCCATTCAAATATGCCTTCCACATATAAGATCAAGGAAAAGCTACTTAGCTCCCACTCAAATATGCCTTTCGCATATAAGATCAAGGAAAGCTACTTTGCTCCCACTCACTTCTTTGCAAATGTAGGTTTCTTCAACTTTTTTGGACAACTCCAAAATCCTTTGATCACATTATCAAAGTGAAGATTCCAGCTCCGATATGCTTGCTTCAGCCCATGAATGGACAACTGAAGTTCGCATACATGTTTAGCATCCTCAGGATCACCAACTCTTTCTTAATGACACTATTAAGAAAAATGGTTTCCTTATCCATCTATCAATTTCTCATTCGAAATTATAGTGATTGCTAAACGACCCAGAATAGATTTAGGCTTCGCCACTTGAGACAAACTCTCATGTGGTCAACTTTTGAATCTGTCGCAGCTGTTTCACGACAAATTGATCCTTCTCAATGTATATTCTCTCATAAAATTCCACATTCTAATAACATCCTAGATGCCATCAAGAAGATCTCCCAAGTCATTACCTGGTAATCGTATATGGATTTTTATTTCGGATCATAAATGACTCATAGCCATTTCTCGGACTTAGGTCCACCATCTCTTCTTCGTAGTTCGTAGGTCCATCATATTCCATTAATATGACCTTCATAAATCTAATCTAAGAGTTCATAAGATACCATTATTCTCTTTAATATTTAATAAATTAATATTAATAAACTTTTGTCTCGTGCGGATTACTATCAGAAACAATCTGGGACGGAAGGATTCGAACCTCCGAGTAACGGGACCAAAACCCGTTGCCTTACCACTTGGCCACGCCCCATTACATTTTTTTCGTACTTCATAAATCGTGTTATGAAGGTCATATTAATGGAATATGATGGACCTACGAACTACAAAGAAGAGATGGTGGACCTAAGTCCGAGAAATGGCTATGAGTCATTTATGATCCGAAATAAAATCCATATATGAAGCAAGCATATCGGAGCTGGAATCTTCACTTTGATAATGTGATCAAAGGATTTTGGAGTTGTCCAAAAAAGTTAAAGAAACCTACATTTGCAAAGAAGTGAGTGGGAGCAAAGTAGTTTTCCTTGATCTTATATGTGGAAGGCATATTTGAGTGGGAGCTAAGTAGCTTTCCTTGATCTCTTCCAAGCGGAGGTGCAGTGCCACGCTGACCCCACGCGCACCCCATGTGTCGTCCCCACCAGTCAGACTAGTGCCACAGCCCCACCAGTCAAACTAGTGCCACAACTCCACCAGTCAGACTAGTCCCACAGCCCCACAAGTCAGACTAGTGCCCGACTCCACGCGCCGCCCCCAGGAAAATCCCAACCGAGCCGACAAACGAGCTGAGCCACGCCAGGCAGACCCCACCAGTCAGGCCAAGTGCGGGTCAAAGTAGGTTGACCAGAGGGAAACGAGCGTTTGAGCGATATGAGAGAAAACCAGGGCACACATACCAGAAAAACAACGCGGGTATGACACAGACCGATAGAACTCAGCTAGGTATGGCACATAACCAATTGACGCTAGATTAATGGCTCAATTACGTGCTAGATGAGAAAGAGAGAGAGGATGCTGTTAAAGTTTTTACTATTACTACCTCTGAAATAATGGTGTTTCACATGTTAGAAAGCCTCCTACTATCCATGGTAACATAGTTGGTGTTGCAAATGTCTTCTCTACTTCACCTAAAAATTTAAAATTGCCTAAAACTGTTGAAACTAGAGTTGATAAAATTGCTGAAATTTTTAAGAACGTGAGAGAAAGTGGTTCGGTTTACTTTGATGATAATAATTTTGATTTTGATAGTTGTAATATCTTTGAAGTTATTAAGTTCTTGCTAAAATTGGCCACAAGTCCTAATGCTAGCTCTCTTAATTTGGCTTTTACTGCTCATATTACAAATGCTCTCATTAAAGATAGGGAAGATAAATTAAAACTTGAAGCTTCTATCCCTAGGAAGTTAGAAGATGGACGGGAGCCCATCATTAATATAAAAGTAGATAAATTTGATTGCAATGCTTTGTGTGACCTTGGTGCAAGTATTTCTGTTATGCCTAAAAAGCTCTATGCTATGTTTGATTTGCCACCATTGGAACATTGTTATTTGGATGTTTTTCTTGATGATAATGCTTTGAATAAACCTTTGGGGAGGATCAATGATATTCATATTATGGTTAATAATAACATGTTCCCCGTTGATTTATTGTATTGGACATTGAATGCAATCCATCTTGTCCAATTGTGTTGGGAAGACCCTTTCTGAGAGCTGTGGGTGCAGTTATTGATATGAAAGAAGGTATCATCAAGTACCAATTCCCACTCAAGAAAGGTATGGAACACTTCCCTAGGAAAAGAATGAAGCTACCTTTTGATTCTATTGTTTGTTCAAATTATGGTGTTGATGCTTCATCTCTTAATAATACTTGAGTTTCACTTTGTGCCTAGCTGAAAGGCGTTAAAGAAAAGCGCTTATGGGAGACAATCCACTTTTATTCCTGTTATTTTAATTTGTTTTGCTTGTGTCAAGGAACATGCCTACCTCTGTATAAATTATTTTATATCTTATTTTTATTGCAATGTTGTGTCAAGTTAAGACTCTAGTTGAAAGTTGATGCTAAATTCAATTCAAGTGCCAAAACAGATTTCTGTTGTCCACCGTTAAACTCATATCAATTCACTAGAAAGTCTAAAAAATCTCCATTTGTTTGTGCATAATCCTCAGATGTCTACGCAACTTTTATTAGTTTTGTGTTTTCTTATCTGAGCAAGTTAAGTGCCTCTCAAAAATTCGTTTTTATGTACTGTTCTGTTTTTGACAGATTCTGTCATTTTCTTTTGCAATGCCTCTTTTGCTATTTTGATTGAATATTTTTATCCTTTTAAGTATCAGTGGCTGTAGCTAATATCTAGTAGCAACGGTAGCAATTGTGTTCCTACAGAATATCATAATTTTCTGTGCACTAATCCTCTAATGAAGTTACTCTAAGTTTGGTGTGGAGGAAGTTTTTAAGGATCAAGAGAAAAGGATGATATAATGTGATCAAGAGGATAGTAAAGCCAAAGATTGGGGATGCCCTGGTGGTTATCCCCAATATAATTCAAGAATACTCAAACGCCAAAGCTTGGGGATGCCCAAGGCACCCCCATCTTCACCGACAAACTTTCAGGTCCTCTCCAGTGAAACTATATTTTAATTCCGTCTCATCTTATGTGCTTGAAGCGTCTGTTTATTTTTGTTTTTGTTATTTTCATTCTCTGAATAAATATGGATCCTAGCATTCTTTTGTGTGGGAGAGAGACACGCTCCGCTTTTTCATATGAATACTCGTATTCTGCACATATATTCATTGAGTATTCTTCTTTTGTTATCGTTTGCTCTCTAGCTCTTGTTTTTCATGCATCTCTTGTAAGAGTTGTTACCATTGTCATATAATACTCTCATTTTTTAATTAAATGGAGAGTTTATCTTTTAAATAAGTTGATTGGTGTTTGGTTGAGAACAGAAAATGCTAAATGTGGTAGATGGTATAATTAAATGATACATTAATCTTGTAGATCATTAAATTGTGTCACTTGAATCATTGATGTTGTTTTGAGATATTAATTTTCTTAATGGTAAACATGATGGTCTAGTAAAGTGGAATGATTAAATGGTTGGTCTAGAGAAACTTGAAAACTGTGCCACACTTAAATTTCCAGTTGATTGCATAATGGTGTATGACTTCTTTTTGCCTAAGGCAACCGTAATGGCTTTATGTTATGCGCTACGGTCGGGTCCCCAACAATGACTTGTTCATTTGCCACAGGACCCCTAGGAGTAATTTTCATTATGCCTTGCATGATCATATTTTTATTTGGAATCTTTTTACTCGTAAGTTCTAAAACTGTGGTTTTCATGGCACTTCCACCGCCATATTGCTAGCCTCTTCGGTACTTTGATTTTCCCTTTCTCGCATTGAGAGTTGGTGCATTTTTTGCGGGTACATCCAAACTCGTGGGAGATCTTCATCTTGTTCTCCTACACATAAGCCAAACATCTTCCTCAAAACATCCACCATACCTACCTACTATAGCATTTCCTTAGCTGTTCCGAGATATATTGCCATGCAACATCCATCTTACATTACATGACTTGTTGTCATTCATTACTCATTTATTGTTTTGCGTGTTTCTATAAAGCTGATTTGTGGTTTTACCCATGTTACGCTAGAGCACTGCATAACCTGCTACATTGGCAGAGGCACCGTTGTCATATGTATTTTTATGGCACATTCATATTAGTTACTTACATCATCATATTAGGATGCTTGCCCCTAAAAGTGAAAAGAGCCATGGAGGCCATTGAAAAGAGAAACAGAAAAATAAAAAAATAGAAAAAAGAAAAAAGAAAAGAAAGAAATAAAAAGGGGGCAGCATTACTATTCTTTATCACACACTTCGGCTTATGTTATAGCACCATATCATTTATAGTCATCACTTGTGCTCATGTTATAGCACCATATCATTTGTGATCATCATCTGTGCTCATGTTTAGCACCTTTACTCCATATGAGAGAGTTTTCATGTCTTAGTTGCATAACTATGTGGGGAACTTTACACTATAGAACTTGGCTTGTATATTCCAATGATGAGCCTCCTCAAAAGTGCTCTAGGTCTTCGTGAGCGAGAAAGTTGTATGCACCCCCACTAGTTCCACTAGAGAGCTTTATATACTTATAGCTTTGTGTGCATCCGTTGTATGGCAATCACTACTCCTTGCATAGCTTCGATTGTATGACTTTCTCTTGTCTAATGATCATCTATAGCTTTGTGAACCTTTCTTCCGTTGGCCTTCCAAACCACCGTTAACATTCTCTTAGCCATAACATCCTGGTGCCAGGAACCAACGTTGAACGCTTGCTTGTTTCTTTTGAACAAATAATATATTGATCTTCTACGTGCATATTGCTATTACTTGACTTGATCCTTTCATAAAGTTTTCCTGTTTGTTGGAAGCATTAGATGATTATATTGTTGTGCTTGAAACTTAAATCATCTTTAATATCTACTTTGCACAGTTGATTGCTATCTAGTACTATATCATTGAAAACTTTGCTTGCTTGACCTACTTGTTTGTTCATTACTCATTTGATATCAATATAAACTACATCCCTTATTCATTTGATCTCAGTTTACATGCCTTACATTGTTACATGATCAAGATTATGTTTAAGCATGTCACTTCAGAAATTATTCTTATTTTTATCGTTCTTGCCTACTCGGGACGAGTAGAACTAAGCTTGGGGATGTTGATACGTCTCCAACGTATTCATAATTTCTTGTGTTCCATGCTATCTTATATCATGTTATTACATGTTTTGTATGCATTTTATATAGTTTTATGCATTTTCTGGGACTAACCTATTAACAAGATGCCACAGTGCCAGTTCCCTGTTTTCTGCTGTTTTTGGTTTCAGAAAAGCTCTTAAGGAAATATCCGCCAAATTGGAAGCGAGCCAACCAGTATTTATTTTTGGAATATTTGCGACCAGGAAAACCGAAGACGAGACGAAGACGGGCCCCGAGGGGCCCACATCGCCTGCTAACACGGCTCCCAATGTTGTCGCGCCAGGAGGTGCTGTGGCGCCCTCAGGCGTCCACCGACCTAGGTCTTCCGCCCAAAAATATGCCCCTGACCTAAAACGCTTGACGGTTAATCACTTTTTCCTCCACGGGTCCCGAGCCGCCGCCGTCGCCGCCACCACTTCGGGAGAGATCAGAACTACTCCCCGGCACCCTTCCGGGAGGGGGAATCGTCCCCGGAGGCTTCTACGTCGCCATGTGAGTAGTCTACCTTGGACTACGAGTCCATAGCAGTAGCTAGATGGTTATCTTCTCCTCTTGTGCTATCACGTTTAGATCTTGTGAGCTGCCTATCATGATCAAGATCATCTTTATGTAATTCTCCATGTTGTGTTTGTTGGGATCCGATGAATATTGAGTACTAAAGTTATTGCTTCATAATATATCATGTGTGTGATATTTAATGATTTTTCATGCTCTCCATTACTTGTGTATGCTCTGGCCAATAGATGCTTGTAACTCCAAGAGGGGGTATTGATGCTCGATAGTAGGTTCATGTATCTATTTAATCTGGGGCAGTGACAGAAAGCTCTAAGGTTGTAGATGTGATGTTGCTACTAGGGATAAAACAGTAGTACTTTTTCTAAGGATGAAGTTACTTACTTACTTTACACACTTTGCTTAAGGCGATAATCTGTTGCATGCAACTTAATACTGAAAGGGGTGCAGACGCTACCGGAAGGTGGATTATTAGTCATAGATGCGACTTGGAACGGTCTGTATATATTGTTGTAATGCCCGAATGAATCTCACACTAGACACCATATCATTAGCGTATGCATTGGGTTGCTCATCATTATTCTGTCAATTGCCTAGCTGTAATTTGTTTATCACGCATGGATGAATGTTATTATTTATGTAGATACACCACTAGTGAACTGTGGAACCTGGTCCTTCTCATTAATCTGATAAAAATTCAACTTCAAACCTGTTACTTTTTGTAAACAAACATCTTTCTTTCACACATAAGTTTAATCTTATGTTACAGCAAGCCGGTGGGATTGACACCCTTACCGTTAAGTTGGGGCAAAATACTTTGATTGTGTTGTGTGCAGATTCCACGTCTCCTACACCACACAACCTCTGGCGCCGTTGACACCTCGAGGGGAACATTCTTCTCCTACTGGTTCGATAACCTTGGTTTCATAACTAAGGGAAATCTTGCCACACTGCTACTTCACACCCTCCTCTTGGGGATTCACCAACTTGACGCAGAAACCATCAGACGCCAAAACTATAGACTATGGATTTTATGAATTTAACTGTTGTTGTTGTTGTTGTTGTTGTTGTTGTTGTTGTTGTTGTTGTTGTTGAGCTTGTGATCGGGATTGCTTCGATCCACTTCGTGAATTTGTCGACTGCCACCAGTAAGTGTGTATGCCCTCCAGGCGACGATTTTTTGAGTGGCCCCACCATGTCGAGCCCCCACTGGGCGAACGACCATGTTAATGGTATGGTTTTGAGTGCTGATGCTGGTGCGTGGGGTTTGGTTGCAAATTTCTGGCACCCGATGCATCTTTTGATGTGAGTGCGTTGGGCCAGTAGAATCCTGCTCTGAAAGCTTTAGCTACCAGCGATCGACTACCGACGTGGTGTCCGCAAGTCGCAGCATGAATGTCACGAAGTATAGTTTTGCCATCTTCGAATTCTACGCACCTTTGGAAAACGCCTGAGATGCTTCGCTTGTAGAGTTCACCGTTGATGATGGTGTATGCCTTGGCACGTCGGGTTATTCTTCTAGCATCTGTTGTATCGTCTGGCAGCTCTTCCTTAAGCATGAATGCTAGAATTGGTTCGATCCAGGCTGGAGCCACGTGATCACCCTGAAATAAAAGGACTTCGACTGCTGGGTCCATCGTGGTGGATGTATTACATGTTGTAGCTTCTTTTGAGTTTGCTGCTGATCGTTGCTTATGGATGGATCTGTGCGTGATGCGCTCCAGGAAGACACCTGGTGGGACTTGTGCTTTAGTCGAACCAATGTTGGCTAGTATGTCTACTTCTTGATTGCTTTCTCGCCCGATGTGCCGTAATTCGCATCCATCGAAGTCTCCCTCTAACGTGTTATAGAGGTCGCAATATGCAATCATGTTATCTGCTTTGGCGTCGCAAGCCTTCAGGGTTTGCTGTACCCCGAAATTTGAGTCGCCGTATATCATCAGTCGAGTGCATCCCAGAGCTTTGGCCATTCGTATGCCGTGTATCAATCCTTCATATTCGGCTTCATTGTTGGATGGTGTTGCGAAATCCATTTGGAGAACGTATTTCAGCTTGTCCCCTTTTGGGGATATGAGTACTTCTCTTGCTCCCGCCCCTTCGTTTTTCTTGGATCCGTTGAAATACATTGTTCACGAATTGGATATATCTGGTACTCCTGGTAGTTGGCATTCGATCCACTCGGTGGTGAAATCGGGCAACACCTGAGCTTTGATGGCTTTCGGGTGATCGTACATGATTCCGAGCGGTCCTAGCTCGATGAGCCATTTTGCGACTCATCATGTTGCATCTGGATTGGTGAGTATGCCTTCGATTGCCGACTTGCTGATCACCGTTATTGGTAGCTCTGTGAAGTAATGCCTTAGTTTCCTTATTGTTATGAACACTGCATAATCCAGTTTCTGAAAATGTGGATATCTCTGCTTGGATAGAGACAACACTTAGATGATGTAGTAGACTGGTCTTTGCATACTTTGAGCTTTTCCTTCTTCCATACGCTCGACTACGAGGACTATACTGACCACCCTGTTTGTTGCTGCCACATAAAGGTATAGTGGCTCCTTTTCTTTTGGTGCTGCTAAAATGGGAGGTTTAGTGAGTGTTCGTTTGAGGTCGATGAAGGCCGCCTCTGCTTCTTCTGTCCATTCGAATTTTTCTGCTTTTTTCGTCAGTCGATAAAGTGGCAGTGCCTTTTCGCCTAACTTGCTGATGAATCGATTGTGGGCTGCTACTCTTCCAGTCAACGGTTGCACGTCGTAGAGCTTCGTAGGCCTTTGCACAATTATTATGGCCTGTATTTTCTCCGGATTTGCTTCGATTCCTCGAGCTGAGACCAAGTAACCCAAAAGTTCTCCAGCTGGGACTCCGAAGGTACATTTTTCTAAGTTCAGTTTTATGTTGTAACTTCTGAGGTTATCGAATGTCTCCTTTATGTCCGATAAAAGTGTGCATTCTTTCTTCGACTTGATGACTATGTCGTCAACGTAGACCTGTACGTTTTTGCCAATCTGTGTTTTCAAACAATTTTGCATCATGCTCTTATAGGTGGCTCCTGCATTTTTGAGGCCGAAAGGCATTGTGGTGTAGCAATATACCCCGAGTGGAGTTGTGAAAGCTATATTTTCCTAGTCTTCTGCTTTCGTTCTTATCTGATGATATCCAGAGTATGCGTCGAGGAATGACAATCGAGCACATCCTGCAGTGGAGTCGACAATCTGGTCGATGCGAGGTAGCGGGAAGTGATCTTTCGGGCAACACTTGTTTAGCCGTGTGAAGTTGATGCAGATCCTGGTTTCGGTTGTGTTCTTCTTCTTTACTATCACGGGGTTGGCTACCCATTCTGATTTCTTGATTTCTCGAATGAAGTTTGCTTTGAGTAGTTTGTTTGATAGGCCTAGTTCCTGGACTGAGTTGGAGAGAGTGCTCGGCGAATTCCCTGGGTATGCCTGGCATGTCAACTGCTGACCATGCAAACATATCCCAGTTCTCACGGAGGAATTCGACGAGCGCGCCTTCCTATGCGGGAGGCAAACTTGTTGATATCTTGACTGTTTTCGCCGGTTCAGTCGGATGGACCTGGTGTGTCCGTGTGTCATCTGCGGTGTTGAATGCTTTGTTGGTAGCTTGCTTTTTATGCTCTGGCATGTATGTTGTGTCGCTGAGAAGCGAGAGTTCCTCCAGTGTTTGTTCTGCTCCAATTGTCTCTAAGAGATTTTGTTGAAGTCGTGGTCGCAAGCATCGGACCTTTGAAATTTTCCGTTAATCGTGATTACCCCCTTCGGGCCCGGCATCTTCAATTGAAGATATGCATAATGTGGTACTGCCATGAATCGGGCGAACGATGGTCGTACTAGTTTGGCATGGTATTGTGATCTCCAGTCGACGACCTCGAATTCCATTGACTCGGTGCAGAAGTGTGTTGCATCTCCAAATGTGACATTGAGTTGTATCGTGCCTTTTGGTACGATAACTTTGCCTGAAACTATACCATGAAAAGTATTTGATGATGGAAGCAAGCTGTCGACTTACCTGTTCAACCGGCGTAGTGTGTCGGCGAAGATGATATTGATGCCGCTTCCTCCATCCATGAAGACCTTAGTCATGGTGTAACTACCGATTTGTCCTTCTAGTACCAGTGCGGAATGGCCTGGTCTATATACAAATGGTGGATGGTCTTCTTGACTGAATGTGATTGCCGTCTCGGATCCTCGTAGGTATTATGTTACAGCTGGTGGTGCCATGACCGCCATGATGACGTGTCTTGTGTGTAGTTTCTGCTGTCTGTTGGATGGTCGTCCCTTCTGGATCATGTACGTTTGCCTCTGATGATTGGAGTACTGATCTGTCGAGTTCTGGTGCGCGTAATGTATTGCTCCCATGAACTAGCTGTTGGGGTCGTATGATGGAGGTGGTGGTAGTGCTGCGACTTGTGCTGTAGGTACCATATGCCCGGATGTATATCTTCTGCATCTTTTTGCGTATTCGATTGCTAATTGCTCCAATTCGCGACAGTTTTCAATGGTGTGACTAGATATTAATTTTCCAGTTTCTGGATCTTTGAATAAGTGTAGTCTGCATGGATTTTCTATTCTTGGATTGGAGCGTCTCTGCACGTCTTGTTTACTGTAGCCTCCATGTTGGTTGTGGTCTCTGTTGTCATATCAGTTGTCTAGTCTATCGTGTATGTAGTTGTCAATTCGCGTGTCTTGACGATCATTATGTCGATTGTTGCGCCGGTCATCTTGTTTTCTACTGTCTTGATTGCGATCATCATGTGAGAATCCTGCTGCTACGAATTTGACTTTGTCTTTGCTTCCGCGATCATAGTCACGTCTTCTTCGTTTGTCGTCTCTATCTCGGCGATCTCGACGATCGCGTGTAACATTCCTAGTTTGTTAAATAGAAATAAAAGGTGTGTTTTGAGCATTGCATGCCTCTCATTTAATTTGATCAAGAATTTGCATTTAAAATTTACATGTTTGCTTTTGAAAGAAAGGGTTAAACTCTTGTTATTTTTGGTGAACTCAAAATATTCCAAAATTTCAATATCCAAGGCTGCCATTGGCTTCCTTGTGAAATTTTGAATCTCCTAGTACTTTCCCACAATTTTTTCTCTTCATAGAAAGCCCCCAAACCATTTAAATAAGCAACCAGGGGCATGTTTGTGAAGAAAACTAGCAATTAATAAATTCTTCAGTGGGTTTTCCGGAAAAAGGTGTCGCCTTCAAGCCTCCGACGGTGCGAGCGTGCGATGCTGCGCGCCCGGCCGTTCGACGCCGCCTCCGCGCCACGATTCGAGCCGCCGACGCTCCCTGGCCTATTTGAAGCCCTCTGCCGCCTCCTTGAGAAACCCTAGGCCACTCCCTCTTCTCCTCTTTCTCCCCACATCCTGAAACCCTAGCTCCGGCTTCGCCGGCGTTTTCTGCCGTTGCAGGCCACCCCGAGCCACGACGAGGAGCTCCGAAGCTTTGTCGTCCTCCCTTTCATATCCTCCTCGAGCCTTTCGTGCTGGGAAGCCACGAATCAACCGGAATCATCAAATTTCGTCCGCTCGGTCCGCCGCCGTCGACCACGGATTCCGGCCATCTCCGGCATCCCTGCTCTTCCCTGACCACTCCATCACGCTCCTGGTGAGTATCTGGTCCTCCCGGACCCCTCCATGCGCTCCCTCTCCTTCTTGTTCTTCTTGCCGTCGTGCGTCGTCGCAGGCCTCCGCTCCGGCGAGCGCGCCACCGTCTCCGGTGACCATTATCGGGTGGCACCGCCACCCCTCGGTCGCCCGCCTTCTTGCGCGTCTCACGCGCGTAGCCGCGTCCCCTCTCGCGCTCGCAATCGACATATTGGAGATCGACCATGAGGAATTCAGCCATTGATGACATCAGCTGACGTCATCATTTCTTTTTAAATTCTGAAAATCATTTATTTCTTTTCTGTAATTGTTTAACTAAATGACATGTGGGACCATGTTGTCAGGTTTTAAATCTTTTTCATTACTATTTTCTGAAATGATTAAAAGTATGACATGTGGGGCCAATTTATTTAAAGAAATTTGTAATTTGAATTAAATTATTTAAACTTAAAAAATTCATAACTATTTCATTTTAAATCAAAAAATATGATTTTTATATCAAAATGTTCAGAAAAATAAAATCTATTCAATTATAATTTAATCATACATATTACATACAATGAAAATAATGTTATTAGTCTCACATTAATAAACCCTAATTTTAATTATGGGTATGTTTTATACATCCATTTAATTTGATGCTTGCATCTAGGGTATCCTAAATGCATGTCATTCATGTGATTGTGCATATTATATTGATTGTGTCATTCCTTTCCGGTATTTGATTCTTCGCGGTAGGATTCGAGGCCGAGAGTGTTTGCAACGCCTCCGAAGATCAATACCCAACTACTGAAGAGCAAGGCAAGCATAACCTCTTATCTGCACATATAAGATTTCCAAAGTATTTGATTCTTGTGTTATGCATACGGTTCAAAGATGTTTTGGTCGAGGTATAGAGTGTCACTTGCGTTTCACTGCCGCTTAGACATGCTTAGTTGTTCCTTTCTCCATCCAGATGAGAAGATTGGGATGGACTGAGTATACATGATTTATATATTGTCAAAGACTTTGACGAGAGGCCACATTGGGATTGTGGTGGGTTGTTTCGTTCTTGTCGACACTAGGATCTGAGTTCTCGTCTTGGGAACCAAGACTATTCGTGCGTCCACACGGGGCTCGGAAACCCCTCGACTTCAACTTTCCTAGCCTACTACGTGAAGCCACTAGTTCGAGTGTTCCATTTGCAGGTGCGGTAAAATGATTTGAGAAAAGTTAGGGCCAGGTTCAAGTGGGCTGCGGTCTCAGATCTTGGACTTGGCAACACGCACTAGGGACCGCTGCGCGTTGGTGGTCAGACCTACTGATGTGGCTCATAGAAATAGGGGAAGCTTGGGAAAGGTCGTGGCCAACCCTCGTGCCGGCACTCCCGGGTAGAGTGCTAATGTCTGGCGTATCGGTTGGTTGGCGCGTGTGGGTAGTTACACCCCCTGCAGGGTAAATCTTTTCGGAAAGCCTTGTCCACGGTTACGGACGACTTGGCACCTCATGTCTGATGATCATAGACAACTTAAAACTAACCATAAAACTGTCAACTAAGGGTGATTAGGATTGCTTCCTCAGGTTGAGTGAGGGGGTTATTCTTGTGGGTGGTGCAAACGATGACATCCCAGTTACTGCAGAAGATGGAGGATGAAGTCAGAGGTGTTACTCACTTACCCCATTTTAAAAGTCTACTGAAGCGAGATTCTGTCCTGCCTCGACTTGAAAATAAAGTTGGATTTATCCAAAGAACATCATTCTTACTCTATGAACGGGCATATATATAATAGGTTAAATAAGTCTTGTTGAGTACCTCCTGTACTCAGCCTTGCGCACTTTTTGGACAGGTGAAGGTTCCTACTCCACTCCTAGTTTCTACATGGACATCGACGAGTAGATCGGGGTTCCCGGGCAGCAGCCTGGAATCGATGGGCGGGACGTCGCTTATGTTATGGCCTCTTAGGCCTTTTGGTTCTTGTTATGTAGCATAACATAATTCGCTTTCGTTGTTTGATGTACTGTTGGGTCAGTGACCTCTGCTTGTAATATTTCTCTCTTCACTCTACTGAGAGTTGTATAATATTGCCTTGAGTCGTAACGTCACTGTTTTGTTACCGAATGTTCAACTGTTGGCTCTCGAGATCGAGGTTAGGCTTATATCAGATGAAGTCTGGGATTTGTCTAGCTTGGCTCTCGGCGGTGCTACATCGTGACTGTCTCGTCGGTCATGATGTTGTTGTGGTGAGTGTGGAGTTTTGTTTTGGACTGCGTCCTCACCATCTGCCCACTCGGTTGCCAGTTTCATGAGCTCTGCCATGTTTTTGGCTTTTGGTGTCCGAGTGCTTCTCTGAAATCTTTTCTAGAGACTCCATTTGTGAAGGCGTCCCTAGGTCTGTCTTCTGATATTGCACTGACCGAGTTTCGAATGGCGGTCCATCCTCTGAGATATGCTCTGAGTGTTTCGTCTGACTTTTGTCTGCATGCTCGTAGCTCCTCGAATGTCTTTGGCCTTTCACGGAGAGGATCAAAGTATTTTATGAAATCTTCTTTGAAGTGGTCCCAGCAGTCATAGGTTCCTTCGGGTAGTGATTTGAGCCAGCCGCGGGTTGTACCTTCTAGCATTAGCTGCAGGTATTGCAAAGCTGTTGTGGTTGTTCCTCGTTGGCAGATTGCTGCTACTTTATAGTCTTCGAGCCAGCCTAAGGGCTCTTGCTTCGAATTAAATTTTGGCATGGCGGGCAGGCCAAATTTCTTAGGTAGCTTTGCTTCTTGAATCCGTCGAGTGAAACATTGTGCTCCACATGGATCTATGTCGCGATTGTCAAGCGATTCGCGACAACCTGATCTCCTGGACCTGCTCCTTGAGCGACTTCTTGATCTGCGGCGGCTAGAACTCTTTCTAGCGCTGCTTCGCGGAGGGCTGTGATGGTGACGTCCTCGCGAGTGACTTCTGCTTCGTTCTCGCCTTCCTCCATCTACTAGTTCCTTTGCTGCGATTTCCATAGCCTTCATCTGCTGGAGGTACATCCCCTCAGCTGGGTCACCTGCCGGTGGTTTTCCTGCTTGGAGGTATGCTCCTAAGGATATGAGCGCACCTTCGGTTGTCTGAGGTAGGAGTATGTCGTCCGAGTCGAGTGTCAGGAACGAGTGGTCTAGGTATCGAGTGACTCTTGCCCTTTCGTCCTCGGGGATTCTTTGGAACATGGATCTGCCTCGTCCTTCTGTTGCTCCTATAGAGCTGATAGACAGCTGTCGTCTTCGAGCGCTTGATATACTTGCCGGCTTCCTCCTTTCTTCAAGTGTTGCCCTGTATTGCTTTAGCCGATGCGTTTCTTGCCAGATGAAGTAGTTGTATGCTCTGAACTCATCTGGAGTTGCGTCTGCTGGCATCATTATGTTGTCCTCGATGACTTCTGTTACCTTTGCAGCCATCTCTGCCGTGATAACCAGAGTAGTCGTGCCACCCTCGATGACAATTGTTTCATAGGTTGGGCTAATTTTTTGAAAAAGCATTTTAAGGTACACAACTAGTGGTTATATCACAGAAATATTGATAATTTTTGAAAATCTTACGATAAATAGGCATGCTCCATTTTGGTCGTTTTTACAAAAAAGAAATGATAAACACCTAAAAAAGCATATTCTTTGGCATGGAGTCCTTATATATGTACTAGTTGCTATGAAAAATTATAACCTTGATTTTTGACCAAATTGCCAAAAAAAATTTACAAAATTCTAAACATCCATAAGTTTCAAGCGAAATGATAAAGTTATGGTCATTTTCACGGTATAGTCTGTGATAAAGATCACATATTCCACAAATAGGTGCATCTTGGTATAGTAAGCAATCATGCCAAAGAGATTATTCAAATTATATTCATAAATATCATTCACTTTTAAAGTGCGAAAAATGACTTTTCTGTGAACCAAGTACAATAAATATGATGCAAAATGGCATCCATCTAATTTCACAAAGATTAGTACACATTTGAGGGACAATCCCAAACTATTATGAGTTTTCTTGATTTCTAACTAATTTAGCCTACATAAATGAGTTTATGTCGATTATTCAAAAGTAACTCAAATTTGAACTACAACAGTTTGAAAGTTTGGTCTGAATTTTTTGAAAAAATCATTTTAAGGTACACAACTAGTGGTTATATAACAAAAATATTGATAATTTTACAAATTCTTACCTCTTTCATAGTCATGGTGACCATTTTGATCGTTTTTACGAAAAATGAAATAAAATGATAAACACCTCAAAAATGGATATCCTTTGGCATTGGGTCCTTATGTGTACTAGTTCATCGGTGGTTCCGGAAGGGGTTCCGGGAAGGTCTAGAATGGTTTCGGGAATGTCCAAAAGATATTCGGGTGGTCCGGAAAATGTTTCGGGGTCCACCTAAATAATATGTAAATATATTAATTTAAATAATATGTAAATATATTAATTATGAATTAATTATATTTTATATTAATTTAATATTAATTAAAAGAAGGAAAATGTTGGCAGCCCACCTAAATGGGCCAAGAGAGGCCCATGTGGCGGAGCCGCACCAAAGAAGGAAGGGGGAGCCCAAGTCCAATTCAGAATGGACCTTGGCGGCCGAACCCCCTCCCCCTCCTTTTTCCTTGCTTTTGTTTAGTCCCACATGGGGGAGCTAGGGAGTTTGCACACCCCCTCCCCCTTTATGTAGCAAGGCATATTAATTGGATTATATACATCTAAAATACAATTAATGTTGTATATGCCGGCCTGAGTTAATTCTCCGCCTGCTTTGCTTTCTCTCTCCCACCAAGCTATACCGCTGGGCGTCGTTGCCCTGCGGGATTTCATAAAAGTTCTACTCCTGCGATCTCAGCTGGATCTGAGTGACCGGAGGTTTTTGTTAAGCTCTGTATGCTTGTGAGTACTCGGAGGCGCCACATTAGAGGTGCTTGGGCGACATTGTCTCGCCACCCGCCGCAACCCTGCCGCTGCCCTACCGCCGGCGCCTCCCCCTGAACCGCCGGCACCACCCCCTTCGCTAGGCGCACCTCGTCGATGCCAGGTCTTTGTCGACATTGTCGTGTCATCTTCTACTTCGTCGCGCCAAGTTCTCCGCGACCTTGAGGTCGGCTACGTCGGCTTCATCGGCAACGCTTGTGCGGGAGTGTAATCCCCGATGTTCGGTCTACAAGAGGTATGCGACTAGTTCCGCAACCGTTATCACATGTACTAGATAGATATATCCTGCCTAGTTTGGTGTTCGTATGTTAGAAAATTTATTGTTTTCTGCCTCGGAACCCCTTCAGTGGTATCAGAGCTGATCTATGTGTAGTCTTGTTGGTTATTTAAGACCTTTTTTCATTTCTTCAATGATTAATCTGAATTCCAACTAATCATTTTGGCTGAATGTTTCTACATAAATAATAAGTAAAAAAGACGGTTAGAACTCATGTTGGATATGAGGACGTCTTTCTTATATTTGCAACCCTCTAGCGTGCATTTTCTTCTGCCTTCAGCATTGAGTTGATGAAGCGGCCCGGACTGACTTTACGCGTACGTTTACGCGAGACTGGTTCCACTACTGACATACGGCTTGTACCGTATCTGTGGCTGGCGGGTGTCTGTCTACATCTCTTTAGTCGGCTTTCGCATTTTCAATGGAGGGCTCGAAAGGGATGATTAAACATGCAATTATATGATCGACGTTGTGGTACAAAGTTCGTAGGTAGGGAAACGGTTCTCTTTCGAATAAGCCTATAAGCCACGCAAAATTTGCAAAACTAAATAAAGGTAGAGGCGTCTAACTTCATTTTGCAAAACTAAAATTTATATATGACATTTTTCTGGTAAGTTTGATATTACTTGTACTGTCGGAGGCAACGGAGGGCACCGTAGACTCGGAGCCATGCCGGGGCGCCTGGTCCAAGCACATGGCGCCATGGAGGTCCAGGCACATTGACCATGTCATATCGCTCTTCATTACATTATTCGATAGTGTGTTGTTGTGATTGACATTTTATTGAAATTGTTGTGATCGACATTTTATGTCCACCTTTGAAATTGTGCCGCCGGTCGTGATGATCGGGGGTGGTACAGTGAATTAGGGTCGTGTAATCGCTGAAATTATTATAGGGATAGTAATCTTTGTGGAGTGTGTTTAATTATTAGATTATAAACTAAACTCAAAATGTTATAAACTTAGCCTTACCTCCTTTGCGATCATATCTTTAGATGGAGCTTTACTTCGGACACTTCCTTAGAAGTGCGTCCTTATCTGCTGATGGGTCCAACTTCATCAAGTGGTACAATAAACTTAGAAAGACTCTTGTAAACAACAACATACTATATGTCATAGAACAAGGATTAGGAGAGAGACCACATGATTCTGCTAGCAAAGAGGAAGATGAGGAATTTCATCAGCGTCGTGACATTTTCATAGAAGTGCAGTCCGTCATGACCATAAGCCTAGAACTAGAGTTGAAAGAGCTGTTTCGACAAATGGAGCCTTATGTCATGATTGATGCGATCAAGGAGCGCTTCATAGATGAAATTAAGCTTGAGCAATTCAGACAGCTAATAAAGTTCTAGACAATCTATATGGAGGAACATACCTGTTTGGAAACTCATTTGAAGAGATTGTTTGACATCGAATTCAAACTTGCGAATGTCTGCGATCACTGGATGGCGGACTCATGTGCGATAGAGACTGTGTTGATATCTCTACCTCCCAACTATGAGAAGCATGTGCATGAATATGCTATAAAGAGAGATACGATGAATTTCTTCACTTTCGTAAACGAGTTCAAATCTGTTAAGGTTGAGCCCATCGAAGGAGAGATCTTCGACGCTTCAGGTATATTTGATATACAAAGTTATAAATATATTCTTCTCATACTTGATGAAAAGTATTTGATACTTATTCTGTTTAAGAAACAAGTCCTGAATGTTACAAGTATGACAAGATATATGATGTGACAATGCGCGAGTGATGGCAAGCAAAGAAGTTGATGGCCAGTGATGCTCACGTCCTCAAGTTATCATAGTAGTTATCATTAATTATTTCTGATAAGACCTTTTGTAATAGTGAGAGTGTGATTTTGTTTAGTGTCTTCAATGTTACAAGACAAAGTTATTCATATATGTAATAGAGCAAATCAGTTGTTTTATGTTATGGAACAAGTCAGTTATTTTATATTATGAGTAAAGTTTTTATGCGATCACATCTCAATTACATTACTCGAATGATATACATTTATAAAAGAGGGAATAATAAAATTATGTGTCCGAAGATTAAATGATTTTGTTGCAACAACAAACACCACCGAATTTGATCATAAAAGCAATGTAAGAAATAATAGATATTTCAATCTATTAAAAGGTTGCATGTGCTGAATTGATTAAAATTAAAATTGGATATTGAAGTGTCAATATGCAAGGAAATTAATTGAAAGTCATACTAGATGATTATTAAATTAAATAAGTGGTGAACTTCATTGATTCGATTTTTTTCTATTATCCTAAGTAAATAAATGTATTTGCCTAACGAATTTATGAGTCTGGAAAACAATTTGATAAAAGATCAAAAGATTTTCAGAAAGAAGATTAGTAAATATTGTATTCACAGGATTTGATCAAACATGACAATATTTTTGAATTATGGTTTCAACACAAAAAGACTTGTGAAAATTCGTTTCAAAAAATTCAAATAGAAGATATAGTGATATGTGAAATATTATAATCATACTCTATTTTGATAAAGTGTGGTCTTTCAGAATCTCTTAATATGTTGAAAACATTATAGTCGACATCCACTTTAGGAAATAGATATTTTTCAACGATGATTCATGTGATCGGCAGTGAGTGTCATGGTATAGATGATTATACGATAATACAGAATGTAAACGAATAGTTCTTTGTAGAATACTCACATTAGGATGAGAGTGTATTCCAAACATCAACAGAAGCAAAACTTGTATTGTTGTCTGTATAATTCCAAGGAAAATTATGATTTTCGAATTATGGTTAATGGAATAAAAATAGAAGCTTAAATAAGGTATTAGACCTATTTTCATGAAAGTAGAATATTGGATTATGTTCCAAAAATTATATCTCTACAAATGAAAATGAAAATTTGATGATAAGAGTGAAAGAGATTGGAAAATTGTTTGCTGCTTACAATCCTCTTCAAAGAGATCATAGTGTTTTCATACAAGAAGCTTTTAAATAACGTGTTATTATAATAATATTTGTTGTCAGGTTACAATTTAATATTAAGTATTTTAGATCTTGTTAACATAACAAGATACACCTTATAAATACAAAGAAAATTGAGAAAATATCAGAATATGAACAAAGGCTTTTGAGTCTTAAAATCCAAATTACATTTGAAAGATTAAAACAGTAAATGTTACTCTAAATCTTATTATGAGAATAAGATTGCTTAATCATCATATAAAATGTTAGATGGGAGAAATGCAACTATAAGAAAGACACTGAAGCATATTTAGTCAAAGAAAAGTGTCTTGGACAAAATCAAATTTGTTGACTACATTAATGTAGACATGCTTAAAGTCTGTGAGATGTGTATTGATAGAATACTAACAGATCGTATTAATATTCGAGTTAATAAATGATCAATGATTTTGGCTTGACCAAAATGTTGAAATAAATTATGACTTACTAATTTAAGTGGGAGTCAAATTAGTTTACTCAAGTTGTAATATGTAAGAGACATATTTTTGAGTGGGAGCTTAAACCCTCATATATGTAGATGACATATTTTGAGTTGGAGCTTATATCCTCAAATATGTAAGTGACATAATTTGAGTGGGAGTTAAATTCTTCGTATGTAAATGACATATCATGGACATTACGAGTAGAATTAATTAGAAAGATGAAGTTGTGAAATTATTTAAAAGATAGAGTCTATTTTAGAATAGAACAATAATTTTAAATAGAAAATCAAGTTGTTTTATTTGGATTAATTCTGAAGATTCGGAATAGATTAAAACCAAAGGAAAGGTCCTTGGAAATCAAATTAAACCTTAAGTGTAGTGTTAGACGATAATAGTGGTTATAAGATATGTTGGTCTATTATATTGTGATATTAGACATCATCTAGGAACCATATTATATGCTCGATAAAGTGTGACCCATGTTCTTAGAAGAAGAACAGTTATGAAGGTAAATTTAGAATTTACTAGAAGTAGAAAAGTGTTAGGCACTAGATTGACATCGTGATGTCAAATCTTCTACATAGGTATGAAAGTGTATAGATATCGCGAGATTGTAAATGTTACAAAGAAATCTCTATGACTGAGTGTGTTTACAATGCAATTGCCTGGTTAACAGAATCAGAGTAAGCGCTGGGAAACAAAAGTCTCACTTAAGTTACGGTATGTGTATATATATGTTATCAGATAACATAATAATATCAAACAAGTTGATATCAATGAATCGCATAGAACATACGATTATGTATGGTACATATTGTTGAAGTAACACTCTTCCACAAGCAGGCATTATCATATAACACTTATTTGATAAGGGGATATGATTGAGTAAAATGCAAATGGTTTATTTGTACTCTAGTTGTCGTGGTGATATCACGGCAGATGCCATGGGATGGCTAATGTGTGGGGCCGATGGACGCTGGTGGATCCGGGGAGGGCTAGCGAGCTAAGAAGCTCACACGGTAGGAAATGCCGAAACACTCAAGAACACCGAAGAACACACTCAAACATCTACAAAACCCAAACAAATGCACGAAGGCAAGTCCACACACACGATATACCCAGGTTCGGGGACCTCGTGAGGAGGTAAGACCCCTACTCCTGCCTTTCCTCTCAATATATATATGTCACAGGATATACAACATGCTCCTCGAGCTGTTTCGGTGATGAACCAGATGAACTAGAGAGGGTGAGGAAGTTATGGCGCCTTTTATAGAGTTCATGCCGGGAGGGTCGGAAACCCTAATCCGGCTTGGCCCACCAGCCAAGGCTAACGGTTATGTCGACACCGGCTAGGGCGACCTAGCTGCCGTGCTATCCGGCATAGCCCTGTCGTCATCATCCCGGCAAGGACTGCATGCGCCGTCCTGGATCGTCATTGTCCCCTTGTCAGAGACAAGACATGTCTTCGCCCATGCCCAGTAGCCTTTTCCGGATTGCCGGGGTAGGCATGTCCGATCTTGTCGTAGCGTCATCATACCGGCTGACATGCTCCCGTGTCAGGCGGGGGGTGACAACACTTCCGTGCCAGGAGGGACATGACTTCCCCCGTGCCAGGCGGAAAGCCTATACCTGCTCCTTGACTCTTGCCCGACATGTTCCATGTCGGTTTCTCACTCCGGTACCTCCAGATAGCCGTCCTGCGCTTCGGATACAACCAAGCAGAGCTAGGGTAGGTTAGTCGGTTAAGCTCATACCGGGGTGTCTACCGAGGCAACCGGGTTCTCCTGTACCCGAGATCAAGCCGGAGGATCCCGACATACTGCGAAGCCGTACGATCCTTCCGGTCAGTACCAAATTCCACCTAGAGCCCGGATAGCAACTTAAGAGGAGTATCTCTAGGCCTAGCATCCCGAAGATGTCTTAGGCTCTCACCAAAGACATCTTCGAGAAGCTAGTTCTTAGAGGAACGCTCCGCTGGTGCTTATGCCGCTCTAGGGTCTGGGGGTCTATTTATAGTCTCCACCGATGACCCTTGCGGCCCCCAGGAGGCACTCTGACCCTGACAACAAGCCAAAGGTCGAGTTGCCCCTTCAGCACACCGAAGGACAACTCTTTGCCACTCCAAAAGGTCAACTCCTGTAGTCATATTGCTGATCTGGACCGGGTTCTGCCCTACCCCGGGGGCAGCCCCCCGACACTAGTCCCCAAAGCTGGTGTTGTGTAGCGACATAAAACAAAGTGCGGCACCAGATTCAAGAAGAACATCAACCGAAAACTCCGAATCAACCTTTATTCCTGTGACCGGGGAGTCCCTTTCCGACATCTATCTCCCGAATTCTATCCACCGAGATGACTTGTCCCGGAGAATAAGACTCAATATTTCGGGGTTTATACCCAGAAGTCGGAACGACAATATGCATCCTGCCCCTCATGTCGGACAAGCCATATCTGCTATGCGGTCCCACCTGGGGTCTTGTCAGGTCAGGGAGGCACTCGAGTGCCCTTGACCTATGAGCACGCCGCTCGGGTTCGTGCGCCGGGATCCGCATCGGATCCGCACGCCAGCCGTTGGCGCTGTGTGGCCTTCGGTGTGGCCCTGGGGGCACCTCCGGGTGCTGCCACGTGCCTGCCACAGCGCATCCCGATCCCACCCACGATTCGGGAGATCGTGGGCGGGAGATTCGGAAACCGCTCCCGGTGTTCCCCATAAATAGGGGAACGGAGGGGTCGCCTCCTCTTATTCCCCGCTTCTCCTCCTCCTCTTCCCGCACTTGCCCCGAGCGCTCCGTCGCCGTCGCCGTGCCGCACTCGAGCACCGAACGCCGTCGAGCGATCTCGCCACCGTCGCCATTGGTCCGCGCCTCCGTACCTCCATTGCCTGCGGTGAGTCTCTTGATTTCCTCCGGTAGATCTCTCCATTGCCGTGATGGTTCGTGTTCATCGATAGTTCTTCTCGAACAACCACGAGTTCATCGCGGGATTTCTTGACCGATCTTGCCTAGTGAGTAACACGTAGCTATTGTTGTAAGTTGGGTAGTGAAGAGATTTCCTTGGACATGCCTCTGCTCGCATTATCTCCATCCGTGCTCTGTTGCACTAGAACGGCCTAGAACCATGATACTTGCTCCTATTGACTTCCAATTATCTTTCTTCGGTAGATCTATTTGTTAGGATGTCGGTTTATAGGAGTAGTTTTTAGCCCGGGTTCCACCATTACCGACATGCTAACCCGACTAACCAGCCACTCCGACTGCAGATTAGTCCCGACATGACATCCGAAGGCGCCGAGATGGGCGACGAGAGTGTTAGGGGTTGCTTGGATGGCTCTGAGGCCAGCTAGTGGGACCTCGATTGGCTGTATCGGACGCACTGGATTCCACCCCAAGTGAAAAGCCGACTTCCAACAGGCGAGGTCGAGCCGGCACCCCAACCCACCGAACGAGTAGTGATCGTCACGCATTTCGAGCGCGGTTTCGGCCTTCCGGCTAGCCCATTCTTCCGCGACTTCCTTGACACGTACAACCTCCAACTGCACCATCTCCCTGCCAACGCCATCATGACGCTCTGTTGCTTCGCTTCCTACGCGGAGGGGTACCTCGGCATCTGGCACTTCGTGGATTTGTGGGCCAAGTACTTTCTTCTCCGCCGACAAGTCATCCCCAACCCTGACCAGAAGGTCAAGGTCCTCGTCGCCTGCGGAGCGGCAACCATCATCCCCCATGCCGACTCTGGATTCCCCAAGATCCAGGGGTTGGAGTCTTGCCGGAAGTGGCAACAGAGCTTCTTCTACGTGCGGAATTCGGCTGCATCAGGAGATGAACCGAGTTCGTCCGCCCCGGACTTCCTCAACCTTCCCGAGTTCGCCAGGGGCCCTCCAACGGACTTCGAGCTCTGGAGCCAACTTTCGGAATCCGAGGAGGTCGAGAACATGCACGGCGTCTTGACTGTTCTCGGGGAAGAGCTGACAGCGGATGATCTCCTGCGTACCTTTATCATCCGCCGGGTTTGTCCCCTCCAGACCCGGGTGCACAAGCTGTGCCACATGAGTGGGTTGTACGATCCAACCCGGACAAGCATTTTCGGGTTGGACAAACCCGCAGTTTACCGCCACGTTTGAGCTATTGCTCGGACAAAGATTACCGAGAGCTGGACATGGGGATTTGCTCCGGCCACCTGGAGAAAACGGCTGGATGAGGTGCGCGCGCATGCCTTTACCGACATCCGTGCTATGCTGGCCGTTGTATTCTACCGACACCCTCGCTGTGTTCTGATTTCGCTCTCTTATTGCAGCTGTTTGAACGGCAAATCGAGGAGGAGGCGGTGCACGCCGGGGACAAGTTTGCGCCCGACTTCCCGATGCCCCGGGAGATACCTTCGCAGGATCCTGACGACGAGGATCACCTCTCTATACCCCTTGCCCGTGGTGCCGCTCCGGGTAAGCCTCCAGCTCAAGATGCTATCCAAGTTGAATCTGACGAAGATGATGACGACGATTGTCAAATGCTCGATGTAATTGACGCCCGTCCTCTCAACTACGCCTTGCCAGTGAATATAGGGCCTGCAGTCGCAACGAAGCGCGCCGAGAGCCGCAAGCGAGCCGTGTCCAAGACCGCGCATGCCGGATCTTGTTCGAGATCTCTTCTGACTTGCTTTCTGACTGCAGGGAAGCGCTTGATATCCCAGCGTTTGCCGGTCCAGACCCCCCGGGCTCCCGATCTCCCAGCCCAACTCGGGCTGCACCATCACCGCCACGGCGTCGGGTGAAAAATGCCGGTGCGCCGAGGTCCGGTCCCGTCACGGCCGATAATCCCATTCCGGTTGCCGCGACGGGAACTGAGATCTCTAGTGGCCAACATGCGGCCACCGAGAGCCCGGTCAGGCAAGCCGCAACCGCCGAGAGTGCGGTCCTTCCGGACGCGCAGCGCCGGATAGCGTCTCCGGTTCGTGACACGAATGTATCGATCCCTCCGCACCAAACTGTGCCCCGAGCGGCCCCTCGCCTCGTCCCACGGAAATCGTCGCCGGCGAAGCAACCTAGCTCCAAGGGTACCCGGCAGCCAGATCCCCAAGCTGGGAAACAACGCAGCCAGTCTTCCGGCTAAAAGACTACGCCTCCCAAGCCCAACGCTCCGCCGAGATCCTCTCCCGAAGACTTGGTCTTGACAAAGGGTTCATCTGCTTCGGGTAAGTACTCCGGGCTACCAGCACCTCCTACCGACATCCCCACAGCTGCTTTGCAAGCCCTGCGAGCGTCCGTAAGCGCAATTGTGTCCTCAGCATCCCGGTAGGCTGGAGCACTGAGCGCGCCCACCGTCACCGGCTTACGCACGGTTGACGAATACAACCTGGCCTGGATCGCTGCTGACGCCTCCGAGGTCGTGGGAGATTTGCATGATGCTGGCCCAAGTCGCAGCGCGCAGGCTCTGCACGCCCTTCAGGTGGCCGTTTTGGACGCTACCCGCGTAGTGGATGTAAGTCCTCTATTTTCCCCTATCTCCCGTCCCCGAGATTGGTGCTCAGAGATCTAGTCTCGACCGAGTAGGAGATCTCTAACCGCTAATCTGGAAAAATTCCACTCTCCAGTCCCCGAGATCCTTCCCTGGGTATCAAGTCCCCGCGACTGACTATTCAAATTAAACACACCACTATGAAATCATTCAAAAATTACTCAAAAATATTTTATAGCAGTAGCATTAATTTACAAATATTCTAAAGTTTATAAAACATATTTATTTGCAATTTTTGGATTTATGGATTTAAAGTTATTACAAATATACTCAATTTCCCCATTTGAATTTTGAATATTTTATACTAAGTCAAATTTGAATTTTGTCAGATCGAAAATATTCTACATGTCAAGAGCTTTCCAAATATATAAAACTTATTAAATTTGGAGTTGTGGTTAAAAAGTTGTGAGAGATCTAAGTGACAGGGGCTTTTTTGTAAAACTGCCAACTTAATTTAAATCTGGAAAATTGTTTTCCACGTCAGCGCTGACTGGACGCTGACGTGGCCGCTGACTGGATCCGCTGACGTGGATAAGTGTTTTGATCTCGGCCATAGGATTTAGATCTAACGGATCACATTGGCCCCAACCGATTCGCCAGCCAGATCTAATCTGGGCCGCAGAGAACAATCGGACGGCTGGGATCGGTTGACCATACCGTGGCGGCGCGCTCCTCGCCGGAGACGACGACGACGGCGGCGCTGGCGTCTGTCGAGGACGGGGCCGGTGCTGCGGAGCTTCCCCGGACGAACGGAGGCTACGGTAGCGTGCAGCTCGTCACGGCGAAGTGGATGGTAGCGACGGTGTCGAGTCGTTCCTCCTGGCGCGGCCGGGAGCGGCGGAAGAGTGCGGCGGCGCTCCGGTGAAATCGGGTCGAGCTCGGTCTCGTCGTTCTGGCGCCTAACAAATCACGGGAAAATTCAGTGAGTTGCGCACGGACGAAACAAGGGAGATGGGACAGAGGAGAGAGCACGAGGTGGTCTTCATTCACCGGAACTTGAGGAAATCACCGGCGGCAATGGCGATCTCCGGCGATGCAATCAGACGGCCTGGGGGCGTTCTGAGCTAGGGTTTGAGAGGGGAAAAGTGGCGGAGGAGGAGGGCTACTTATAGACGCACCCGGGAGCAACAACCCGCGCACGGATCGCTCGGATTTGAAACGGATCGGAGATGAAAATCTCGGGAGAAATTCCCGGACGGAGGTTAGAGACGATGACGTCATCGCTGACGTCATCCCGTTATTTTCTTTTTGTTTTATTCCAATTTATTCATATCTTTTGATTTATTTGTCCAAATGAGGTCAAACAAATTTCTAAAAATTTGTAATAATATTATCTTTCTGTTAAACCAAGTGTGGGAGTGTTTTGAACACTTTTCAAAAATAATAAATTCGAAATATTGATTAAATGTAAAATTGACACTTTATGTTTAATTTAAAACTAGGGTTTAATTAATTTTAATTTTGGCTAAATAAATTATATGAAATACCCATATTCAATTATGTTTGAATTTAAGTTATTTAAACTCATTTTCAAATTCTAAATTCATTTTTGGCTTTGGTATAATTATTAATGATATAACACAACTATATGAAAATGGAAAAGAGAAGATATAATGTATTCATTTTTAATTGAAAATAATTTGTGCAACATTATATTTTATAATATGATAATGCATTTGAAACTTCATAACAACTTTGGACAAGACCTTTGTTTTAATTTTATTCTTATTTAGAATCTATTAATCATTTCATGCTTTGAAAAATAGATGAAATTCATTTAAGCAAATGAAATGTTTATTTGGCTAATTCATTAATTTAAATTCTATGAAGTTTTAAAGTTATACACTATAGGCTTATAATTTCCAAACTATATTTTGAACATAGTTAAAGGAATGAAAACCATTTAGTAATTATATAACCTTTTGAATAATCTTGTAATTATGAATAGATATGGCCAAGTGGTTTAATTCAAATACTTATAAAGAAACTAATTTATTTAAAATAAAATGAATTGTAGTTTGTAAAATATTTTTCAAATTATATTTTAAGGTTTTTGAAACCCACTGGATAATAAAATGTTTAAACTGTGACATTTAAAATATTAAACTCCATTTTGAAGTCTTTCTTAGTTGGTTTCCTTATACATTTAATATTTTATTTTTAATAAAAGAAAAGTTTTAAATTTTAGTGATTTTTGAATATTATAAAATGTTGGGATGTTACAGACTACCACCCTTAAAAGGAATCTCGTCCCCGAGATTCGGAGAGGCTAGAAAGATAAGCAAATGCTTGAAATGGTTCTGATAACTCGAGAGGTTTTGAGAAATGTAATTTCTGACATGGAACTTGAGAAATAACAGAGGATGATTTTTTTTCATTTGGAGGATGGAAAGAAAGATAGTTTGAGATCTCTGTGTTTAAGCGACTGGGTTTGAATTATCTAGGTGGCTACCACCCTTAAAAGAAATTTTTGTGGTCAGTCTAGAAACTTTGTGTAATCTTGTTTATTCCTCTGATGTAGAGCGTACAAGTGTTCAAAATACAATGGCATGTGGTGGATACAGAAAGCTTTTAGCACTCACGCTTTCCACTCGGTCCTTGGAGAGATTTATTCTTCTTCCACTCAGGGCAGCCACTGACATAGTGTCCTGTTGCTCCGCATCTGCGACATGTCACGGGACTGATGATTTTCTTGTGTGAGCGGGTAAGGCATTTCTCCTTCATCTTTACTGGGCACTTATCAGCATAATGTCCTTTGCCTTTACATTTGTAGCAAATTACGTCACTTAAGTTCCTCTTCTTCTTTGGTGATTCCAGGGCTAACAGTTCTTCCAAATCTTGTTTGCTATATTCTATCTCAATTAAAGAAGTCTAGTCTCGTTTGATTTGACAGTTTCGAGCTAGGTGATCTCCTTCACATTTATAGCAACACTTGGAGGTACTTTTGGATTTCTTCGGAAGTGACCTTACTCTTATTTCATTCTTCACCTTAGTATGACCCACAGTCTCATTTTGATGAAGATTTGGTTCAGTATCCTGACCAGTCCTTTTCTCTTTGCAGTCCCATGAATAATGTCCTAGTTCTCCACAGGTAAAACATGTTATATGGCTAGTATCTCTTTTGTGTTCCTCCTTCTTTTCTCGTACTTCCACATACTTCATGAGATTTTGTTGCATCCCCTTTTTGGCTTGCTGACTGACTTCTTGCACCACGGGGTAGAGTTGACATTGAGTTGGAACGTGATTTGTTGCTTCACACAAACAACAAGAAATCTGACTTGTGGGGCATTCCCTAACTGGATGTCTGGTATGACCATGGGGCCACTCATCAGTGCATTCTTGGGACGTATGTCCTATCTCTCCACAGGTTTTGCATGCCTTTAGTTTGGTCATAAGGTTCTTTTCAAAATCACTATGGTTTTGATCAATCTTAGGCAGTTGCTCATTGATCATCTTCAACAGCTGACTCTGGTTCTCTAATAGTAGTCGCATAGTTGTATGCAAATCATTGGTGTTGGTATTGGGGTGAGACATCTTTTTGATTTAGAAAGCAATGAGTTGAAATATTTTTACTATGGAGGAATCCTAGTTCGATAAAACAAAACAAGGCAATCAATCTATAACATAATCAATCAATATCTAACAAACATCAAGCAACAAGGTTCAAACACAAGCAAACACATACGTGAAAATTTTCAAAACTTCTTTTGAGAGTTCGAACTAATCGTTTATCGAACGAAACACACCAATGTCATGGAAAGACAAAATTGATAGTACTGCCATACCACAATTTGATAGGTCAATACATCATCGGATCTCGTTATTCTAATGGGTAGGTGGTCTAATCTGTCTTTTTCTTGAGTGCTTCGAGTTCCTCTTCCACTTCCTTGAGTTCTTCAAGATACTTCTGGGTGTTGTGAAGCCTATAATGAAGTCTTTCTGCAAGGTACTCAATAGCTCTCCATGCTGCATTTCTTGCTGAATCAAAGAATGATGTGTGAAGTATTGGGTTTGTGAACATGCAGTCATCCTCAGTCTTGTGGTCAGCTTCTTTGCTCATGTATAGATGGACTTGCATCCACCAATACTCTTGGCCTTCATCCATGAAAGGAAAACCTTTGTATACTACTTCTCCTTCAAAACCTAAACTCTTCATGTTATCCTTAAGTGCTCTTGGAAACTCTGTCTCACATTCCAATGTCATGGTCATCACTGGTCCCTTCTTGAGTGCTTCAATGAGGGCGGTCATCTAAAGAAACAAGAGAAGAAACTTTACAAAGGAAATAGATAAGATAGTTACAAGAATAATGTTTGAAAAGTTCTTATTTTCAGCAAAATGAATGAAATAGATTTTCAATCCTATGGCCAAATCCTATTTCTATCCAAACCTAGGGTTTCGAACCTACATGCAACACAGTGCTCTGATACCATCTGTAGCGTACCTGCACTTAAAATAAGGCAGATACCTGTGTATAGTGCAAATCCCTGGATCGATTCATTTGCACACACAGTTTACGATGTAATATCACAACAAAGCGTCAATTTTATTACATCGATGATCCAGAATTACAAAATATTTGATACAAGTTGCATAGCATAAAGCTAGCATTGGAAAAGTACACAGCGGAATACTATAGCAGTGAGTCTCTATAACTTTCATGCTGCCACAGGCGAAAACATGTTGGTTGTAGACTCGAAACCTTTAACGAAACCTCACTCGTCATCTGATCAAATCTGCAATAAGAAAAATATTGCAACAACGTGGGTCAGATTCCATTAAAAATGGAGTCTGGCAAGTGACACTATGGTGGACACTTAATGGAATAACTCTAAAGCCTATATGCATATTTGGCTGGTGGAATTCAAGGCTATTTTGCATAAAGCCAATTTTTCCTATCTTTTTGGAAAACACTTTTCTTGAAATCAAGACGAGTATGGCATGAAAACCATAAATCTCATCTTCCCTTGTTCACCCATCAAGTTTTATTTCTGAAGTTGGAATGGTGGAATCCTCCGTTGACGTCCTTGATCAGCTGCTCAAAATTGTCCGTAACCGGGGACAGGGCTAAGTACTTAGTTTTACACTCTACAGAGGTTGTGCACTTTCACCATTGTACCCATTCAACCCAAGGTATCCTTTACACACCATTTGTGATAAGGAAAGGAGAGAATGAGACGAGATCTTTCAGAAGCATTTTCCCTCCCACTCTGGCTTGACCCGTTCCACCTAACATCCCCCTACATCTGCTTGTCAAGCCGTAGAGAGTCCACGCAACATAATTGATCAAGCCAGAGCCCATATGGCAATGGCTGCACTGGAAGCAATCGTCACTCGGAGTTCTTCAGATTCCTCTGTTCCTGGGTGGCCATTCACAAGTGTACATACTCCAGGAACCATAGACATGGACCGGAGCAGCCACTCAACATAAACCATACAACCACTTACCACCCAGGTGTTTCATTCTTAACTTAGTAGAATTTAGATTTTTACAAAACAACATTTGCATAGCATCAATAATTCTACTAAGTATTGCATAGGAACCTAGACACAGGAATAAGGGATTCTACACAGGTTGAGCATAGCAACACATGCATATAAAAATACACTAAGTAATGCATATAGAAATAATAGGAAGTTTATGAGGTGTGCCACTTGCCTTTGAATGTTGTCGTTGTTCACAACTCTTTTCAACGATACTCGGGACTCTCCGTTCAATCTAACAGTATAGAAAAGCAACAATACAACAATCAACAGCAAGCACAACTCCACAATGCATACAAACACATACTAGATGAATAAATAAGTTTTATAAAACTTTCTAAGGAAAATATGTTTATACATGATGTGCAAAATATTCCTAAGGGTAGAAATGCTTTTTCAAGCCATGGAAATCTTTTAAGTTTATGCAAGGCAATTAGGTGGGTCAAGAATGACTAAGGACTAAGGTCTTAAGTTGGATAAACATACTTTGTTTTGTATCTTCTTGAAACAAGCACTCTAATGGCTTAGCCATGATGTGCAAAATACTTAGAGAAAAATACTAAGTCATTTGTTCAAGATGATCAACAATTATTATCAACTCTTTGTAAATTGGACATTCACTATAGTGAGAGAGACAGACACCCGGCCAGCCACTTAAATTGTGGAACAGGTCTCATGTACGTGGACATGTAAGGTTTGTTTCCAGGCCGCTTCATCCCACTATGCTGCTAGGATCCAACAACTTCAAGATGATAACATCATGATCAAAATTTGTTTAAGTTTAAAAGACAAGATTAGGAAAGAGGGAAAAGATAGAAAGAAAGATGTAGTTGTCCTCCAGGCTTCATCTCCAGACTTGTAACTTTCTTCTGGATGATGTCTTGATTGAGTTCTTGGTAGTCTTGATGAATCTTCAGACTTGATGATTCTTGTATCCTCGAGGCTGGTCTTTGATTTACTTAGTCTTCATGAAGTCTAATAGAAGAAGAAGGAAGAAGAAAGAGGAAGAACGACTTAGAAAGTATTTATGGTTGGTCTTCATGAACTTCTTCTTGATTTTCTTCTAAGTGTTTCTTCTCCTTGAAGATACTTCTGAAGTCTTGCTTTGGCTAAGTCCTTCGTTGGTCTTCCAGCTCCATGTTGAAAATTACTAAGTGTCTTAAGTGTATAGCACTTTTCTCAAAATACTAAGTTTGAAAATAATCCTAACTTAGAGAAAATGGGGAGGAGTTTTCCTTATGGAAACTATAACTATAAAATATGCTATGCATGAAATGAAATTTTTAAATCACAAGAAGCATAAAAATAACTTTTGTGATTTCTCTATAAATATGCATGAATTTATAAATGCAATTTAATTAATTTCTGATTTTGGAAAATATAATAAAAGGAATAATTATAAGATTAAAGTTTCCTATGACTAAATTTTTATTACAAAATTTTATAATTAGTGTTAATAGACAGAGAGCATTTAATTAAATCTATTGCAATTGGATTTAATCAAAAATAATGTTTCTATTAAAAGTTATTCCAAAATTAGTCAAACTATTCAAATTAAACACACCACTATGAAATCATTAAACAATTACTCAAAAATATTTTATAGCAGTAGCATTAATTTACAAATATTCTAAAGTTTCTAAAACATATTTATTTGCAATTTTTGGATTTATGGATTTAAAGTTATTACAAATATACTCAATTTCCCAATTTGAATTTTGAATATTTTATACTAAGTCAAATTTGAATATTGTCAGATCCAAAATATTCTACATGTCAAGAGCTTTCCAAATATATAAAACTTATTAAATTTGGAGTTGTGGTTAAAAAGTTGTGAGAGATCTAAGTGACAGGGGCTTTTCTGTAAAACTGCCAAATTAATTTAAATCTGGAAAATTGTTTTCCACGTCAGCGCTGACTGGACGCTGACGTGGCCGCTGACTGGATCCGCTGACGTGGATAAGTGTTTTGATCTCGGCCATAGGATTTAGATCTAACGGATCACATTGGCCCCTACCGATTCGCTAACCAGATCTAATCTGGGCCGCAGAGAACAGATCGGACGGCTGGGATCGGTTGATCATACCGTGGCGGCGCGCTCCTCGCCGGAGACGACGATGACGGCGGCGCTGGCGTCTGTCGAGGACGGGGCCGGTGCTGCGGAGCTTCCCCGGACGAACGGAGGCTACGGCAGCGTGCAGCTCGTCATGGCGAAGTGGATGGTAGCGACGGTGTCGAGTCGTTCCTCCTGGCGCGGCCGGGAGCGGCGGAAGAGTGCGGCGGCGCTCCGGTGAAATCGGGTCGAGCTCGGTCTCGTCGTTCTGGCGCCTAACAAATCACGGGAAAATTCAGTGAGTTGCGCACGGACGAAACAAGGGAGATGGGACAGAGGAGAGAGCACGAGGTGGTCTTCATTCACCGGAACTCGAGGAAATCACCGGCGGCAATGGCGATCTCCGGCGATGCAATCAGACGGCCTGGGGGCGTTCTGAGCTAGGGTTTGAGAGGGGAAAAGTGGCGGAGGAGGAGGGCTACTTATAGACGCACCCGGGAGCAACAACCCGCGCACGGATCGCTCGGATTTGAAACGGATCGGAGATGAAAATCTCGGGAGAAATTCCCGGACGGAGGTTAGAGACGATGACGTCATCGCTGACGTCATCCCGTTATTTTCTTTTTGTTTTATTCCAATTTATTCATATCTTTTGATTTATTTGTCCAAATGAGGTCAAACAAATTTCTAAAAATTTGTAATAATATTATCTTTCTGTTAAACCAAGTGTGGGAGTGTTTTGAACACTTTTCAAAAATAATAAATTCGAAATATTGATTAAATGTAAAATTGACACTTTATGTTTAATTTAAAACTAGGGTTTAATTAATTTTAATTTTGGCTAAATAAATTATATGAAATACCCATATTCAATTATGTTTGAATTTAAGTTATTTAAACTCATTTTCAAATTCTAAATTCATTTTTGGCTTTGGTATAATTATTAATGATATAACACAACTATATGAAAATGGAAAAGAGAAGATATAATGTATTCATTTTTAATTGAAAATAATTTGTGCAACATTATATTTTATAATATGATAATGCATTTGAAACTTCATAACAACTTTGGACAAGACCTTTGTTTTAATTTTATTCTTATTTAGAATCTATTAATCATTTCATGCTTTGAAAAATAGATGAAATTCATTTAAGCAAATGAAATGTTTATTTGGCTAATTAATTAATTTAAATTCTATGAAGTTTTAAAGTTATACACTATAGGCTTATAATTTCCAAACTATATTTTGAACATAGTTAAAGGAATGAAAACCATTTAGTAATTCTATAACCTTTTGAATAATCTTGTAATTATGAATAGATATGGCCAAGTGGTTTAATTCAAATACTTATAAAGAAACTAATTTATTTAAAATAAAATGAATTGTAGTTTGTAAAATATTTGTCAAATTATATTTTAAGGTTTTTGAAACCCAGTGGATAATAAAATGTTTAAACTGTGACATTTAAAATATTAAACTCCATTTTGAAGTCTTTCTTAGTTGGTTTCCTTATACATTTAATATTTTATTTTTAATAAAAGAAAAGTTTTAAATTTTAGTGATTTATAAAATGTTGGGATGTTACAATCGCGTGGCTGAGCGCCGAGCTGGAGAAAGCCAGAACGACCTCTGTGGACTTGACGGCGTGCTTTTTGGATGCCACCTAGAAACAGAAGGAGACCTTGGACCAATCCGAGGAGCGCGCCCATGCTGCCGAGACGGAATTGGCCCTTCTCCGGTCGAAGCAAGACGCCTGGCTTAGCGAGCTTACCGGCCTCAACCGGGACATGAACAGTGAGTATACCGAGTTCTCTTTCTCCGTCTTCCTATTTGGCCGACATTGCCTCATGGCTTGTCCATGTGATAGTTCTTCTTTCTCAAGGACACTTTGAGCATTCCCGAGAAGCCGCCACCCTTGCCATCGCTGCCGCCCGGGAGAAGAGGGCCGGGAAGGGTCCGGTTTCGGACGCATGGGATATCGATGATCATCTCATCGCCCTGAAGGCCCGGATAGTCCCTCTCCGGACGATTGGCACCGGGCTCCTTAGCGCGGCAGTTCATGCGCATGGTGCGCTGTGGCCAGGTGCATCCGGCAAGCCCTCGGTCACCGAGTTGGCCACTGCTCTCCAGGATGCCGGCAATCGGCTTGATGCTTGGAAACGGTCCGCAGCCCGGGCTGGCGACGACCAAGTCCTGCAGCATGTCTTGAGCTGGTACGAGAAACTCGATCTCGAGGTTATCCAGAGGCTGCGCACCAACTCGGAGTGGTACACCGATCCGGCGAAGATCCTGCAGCGCCAGGAGGCCGTGCACCGCCTCGCGAGATGGGCCGATCCCGATTCGTTTGTCACAAGCCTCGCTGAATGTTGGGGATATATCAACTAGGGGTATAACCAACATGGATCAATCCGGCTAGTCCAGGGTGGCCCAAGGGTGGTAAGGCCGAAGCCTGCCGGGCGGCCCAGATAGCTGACGTACAAGGAAGTAGGCGGACGGTCCAAGGAAGGCGGAAGGCCGAAGCCCATCAAGCCACCAAGCCCAAGACGGAAGGCGACAATTAAGCCGGCTAGGTCTAGGACTCTGTTTACTTGCCGGACAAGTACTTGCCTTGTACCCTGGGGTCTGGCCGCGTATATAAGCCGGCCACCAGGGAGCCTTTAGGGCAGACGCTTCAATACGCATCATACACATTGTAACCTGTTCACGGCTATTGCCTCATAGTGAATTATAGCAGCACGTAGGATCTTGCCACCGCTGTGGGATTCGAAGTTGGGTAAACTCGCCGTGTTCAATCCCGTCCTCGATGACACCAACCTTCTTCCCCACAATCCATACGTAGGCTAGAGGACCCCCGTCTCCTATCAATTATGCCGATACTACGACAGTTGGCGCCCACCGTGGGGCATAAGGTTCCTGGCGTCACGTTCCAGGCGGGAACACTTGGCGGCGTTGGCAAGCAGATCGTCGTCGGTCGCGTCACAAGATATGGCGGCCACAGCTACGTCAACTCGGATGAGTCCTGGCTCCCGGCGGACGACTACCTTATCGGATGCGCAATCGTACCGATCGGAGGGATCGACGTCTTCATCGGGTATACGCCAGAGGCGTACGGCCTACCGTGTTTCTACAACCCCACCCACCAACCCGTCGACCAAGAAGTCGACCGACAAGATGGATCTGAATCCGCCTTCTCCCAGGAGTCGGCCGAATCTGATTTCCACTACGTCGGAGTTGTCGGACTGGGATCAGGCTCCCAGCCGGAAAACAACGATCCTGAGTCAATCCTCCCTGCTCTCTAGGAGGATGCGATGTCAGATGCCGGATCCAGATCTACCGTTCAAGTCAACGTAGACTCTGACTCTGATGATGATGGTAGTCTCTTCGAAGAGAAGATGAAAACCCGCTTTTCCAGTGGTAATCCGGCTCCTTCAGAGGGCACAGCGGATACTGACATGCCTGACAAGCTGGCTATGATGGTTGTTGTCGGTCACGAGACAACCCCAGTTACTTCGGAGGCGCAAAACAAGCCGGCGGAAGATGCCGGCGACACCACTGCCGGCCAACTCATTGAAAGTTCCGACAAGGTGCGCGTAAAGAAGAAAACTGGTCTCGAGAAAGGCGGCAGCAGCAAACCCACGGATTTGCTCTCCGTCATCAAAGAAGTAGACGAGATCATGAATACTCCGGTGAATAAAGACACCCCACTTGACGAAGTGGAAGAGCTTAGGCTTAACATGCTTAAGCACTCTGACTTCCTGCGAAAAAGAGAGGAGCACGTTGAGAGCCTTGCGAAGAAGATCGAGAAAGAACAGGAGAAGATGTCGGCCAAAACAAGCCGGCAACTCTTCGAGGAGAAAAGGTCATCAAAAAACCGCCGTGGCAAAGAGCCGCCAACGCAAGCAACGACAGTGGCTCAAGATCTCGGGTTCGACTGGCGTACGGCACCACAGCGCGTGGACAGAAGGGGAGATGTTGTCTTCTGCACCCCCGTCCTCAACGCGGCCGCCGCGCTAGATACCCTGGACGACAACACTTATACGGCGGAAGAAAAGCTGGCCAATGCAAGACACTTCGTGAGCAAGGCCCTAGAACAACAGGCTCGCGCTGATTCCTACGGCCACATGGCGGATGCTCGCGGGGGAGACCTAGAGTCTAAGTCAGGAAAGTGCAAAGCTGCACCTGGCGCCGACCCCGAAGGCCCATCTGGCTCCAGTAGCCATGGCGACAAAAGGAAGACAACGCCACCTCCAAAGAAGACGCCACCGCCAAAGCCAAGGCGGGACGAGAATTCAAGGACAGGAAGCAGAGGAGACCTGCCACCTCCATCCCAGCCAAGACGCGACAACGGCGGTAGCCGGAACAACAGGCCGCCGCCTAGGAAAGATGTCGGCAACGACCCTCCCAGGAGAGGTCGAAGCCGGTCTCCGCAGCGTAGCACCGGCAGCAAGAAAAGAGGGGAGGCAGAAGGACCCAGGCGCAGCATAAGCCGGGCAGCGCAGGACGAGCCGGACGAAAACAGAGGCGCACGGCAGCTCGATCCAAAAGACGCACGACACCTCCTACAAGACATAGCAAGAGGAAAGGAGCCACTATACTCTGGACCAAAGTGCTTCGGTGACGCCATCCGCAGAGAGCCGTTCCCTAAGGACATGACATCAGTGTCAAAAAACGGTTCTAGGTACAACGGCCTCGTTAAGCCGGACTCATGGCTATCCTATTACGCCATGGCCGTAGAAATTGCCGGCGGGAGCAGCTATATTGCCGTCCGCTACCTACCTCTCATGTTGGAAGGCACGGCAAGAGCTTGGATCGACAACCTTCCTGAAAAGTCCATCCATAGCTGGTACGACATGGAAAAGGTTTTCTCCCAGCACTGCCAAGGAACATACAAGCGTCCAAATACCTACACGGATTTGCAACGCTGTATCCAAAAGCCGGACGAAACCAAGACAGATTTTGTCAGCCGTTGGATATCCGAAAAAGCCAACTGTCATGGTGTTTCGGACGCACAGGCTATCCATGCCTTCTACACGGGCCTACAGAAGAAGTCCTTGCTCCGTCATAGGCTCGTCCGCGAGCAAATCACGAACCTTGGTGAGATGCTCAACCTAGCCGCCCAATACGCGGCGGCGGATGACGACGCCCGGGACGATGACCCAGACGTCAACATCATACCAAAGCGGAACAACAAGCGCAAGCAGGCGGCAGATGACAAAGCCGGACCTTCCAACGAGGTAGCCGTAGCATTCCAAGGGAATGCCGATAAAAAGAAGTGGAAAAATAAGAAAGATGGTCGCGACGCCGGCTCAGGGCCTAAGGCGGCGCGAATCACTTATGAACAGGCAAAACTTTTGCCATGTCCCATCCACGCCTCACTTGGCAAGGTCAACCATATGCTTGGCGAGTGCCGTTTCATGGACGACTTCAAAAAGGACCCCACAGTCGGCTGGAAGTCAAAGAAGTCAAAGAAGAACGACAAGAAAGACAACAAGGAGGATGAGGATGACGACGACATGTCTATCTCAAGCGAAGATGACGCAGCCGCCAAGAAAAAGAAGCCATATCCGAAGGTCAAAGAATCTCTTGTGTGCTTTGTCGGAACGCCTTCGGCTAAGGCGGATAAGGCGGAAATGCGCGAACTCAACGCGACAATGCCGGACGTCCCTCAGTATTTGAACTGGTCGGAAGCAACGATCACTTGCGACCGGTCCGACCACCCTGATCACGTTCCTCACCCAGGTAAGTACGCCCTTGTCGTCGATCCCATTGTCGACAACTTCAGACTCACAAAGGTACTTATGGATGGCGGCAGCAGCCTCAACATCCTGTACTATGACACACTAAGCCGCATGAACCTATCAGAGGATCAGCTGGACCACAGCAACCTCACTTTTCATGGCATAGTGCCCGGCAGGCAAGCAAAGTCAATGGGGAGCATTAGGCTGAAGGTAACTTTCGGACCAAAAGAGAACTACCGCTCAGAGTTCCTCCGGTTCGAAGTTGTCCCCTTCAAAAGCGCCTATCATGCAATCTTCGGACGACCGGCTTTCGCCAAGTTCATGGCAAGGCCGTGCTACATATACAGCAAGCTTAAAATGCCGGGGGAGAACGGAACCATCACGATTTCCGGCAACTTCAAGAAAGCCAAGGAGTGCGAGCGTGGCATGGCCGCCTTCGCAGAAGCCGTCATCCACAAGGAAGAACTCGCGCTGCTCGGGGCGGATTCAGACAACTCCATGCCAAGGACAAAGATTGATGTCAAGAAGACCTTCGAAGCTTCAGAAGACACCAAAAAGGCGGACCTCATCCCAGGTGACAAGTCTAAGCAAGTTGTCATCGGCTCCAACCTTGACAGCAAATAGGAAGGCGCGCTCGTCGAGTTCCTCCGTGAGAATCGTGACATCTTTGCATGGTCGCCTTCCGACATGCCTGGGGTACCGAGGGAACTTGCCGAGCACTCACTCAACGTCATAAAAGGATCCAAGCCGGTGAAGCAAGCAACAAGACGATTTGGAGATGAGAGACGCAAGGCTATAGGAGAGGAGATAAATAGGCTGAAGGCCGCCAATTTCATAAAAGAGGTTGTACACACCGATTGGGTGGCAAATCCCGTACTTGTTCCAAAGAAGAATAAAGAGCTGAGGATGTGTATTGACTATACCGGTGTTAACAAGTGCTGCCCAAAGGATCCCTTTGCGCTGCCTAGAATTGACCAAGTCGTAGACTCCACAGCAGGCTCCGAGCTGCTTTGTTTTCTGGACGCCTACTCAGGATACCACCAAATCAAGATGAGAGAGTCAGATCAGCTGAAAACATCTTTCACCACTCCATACGGCACTTTCTGCTACATTACGATGTCTTTTGGCCTGAAGAATGCAGGGGCGACATACCAGCGATGTATGCAAAATTGTCTGCACGAACAAATCGGCCGCAATGTTCACGTCTACGTAGACGACATCGCGGTGATGTCAAAAAAGAAGGCAGATCTCCTAGAGGATTTGGAAGAAACGTTTCAGAATCTCCGGAGGTATCAGATGAAACTCAATCCCGCCAAGTGCGTTTTCGGCGTTCCAGCCGGCAAACTGCTCGGGTTTATCGTCTCAGAACGAGGGATCGAGGTTAATCCCGAGAAGATCAAGGCCATCCAAAACATATCCAGACCCACTTGTCTGAAGGACGTACAACGCCTAGCCGGATCGGCGGCAGCCGTCAGTCGTTTCATAAGCCGCCTAGGGGAAAAGGCAATGCCTCTCTACCGGCTATTGAAGAAGTCCGACAACTTTGAGTGGACAGCAGAGGCAGATGCCGCCTTACAACAACTTAAGGAGGCCTTCATATCTGCTCCGATATTGGCAGCACCTCGATCACAGGAACCAATGCTGCTGTACATCGCGGCAACAGGAGTTGTTGTCAGCGTTGTCTTGGCTGTGGAAAGAAAGGAGAACGAAGCCGCGACGTGTGAGCAACGACCGGTCTACTTCATCAGTGAAGTATTCTCCGCCTCCAAGCAGAGGTATCCGCATTACCAAAAGCTGGCTTATGGTGTATTCTTCGCCGCCAGAAAACTTAGGCATTACTTCCAGGAACACACAGTGACAGTAGTCAGAAGGCACCGTTGGGAGACATAATCAACAATGCAGAGGCAACAGGTCGAGTTGCCAAATGGGGCATCGAGCTTGCCGCCTTTGATATAGTCTATAAACCATGGACCGCCATTAAGTCTAAAGCGCTTGCAGATTTTGTCGCCGACTGGACAAAAGCCATGGAGGAAACGACACTCCCCGAATCAGAATATTGGGTCATGCACTTTGACGGATCAAAGATGCTAAAAGGCTCGGGGGCTGGAGTCGTTCTACGCACGCCTAAAGGTGACAAACTTAGCTACGTGTTGCAAATCCACTTCACAGCAACCAACAACGTTGCCGAGTATGAAGCTTTGCTTCATGGGTTACACGTGGCAAACGACCTAGGCGTCAAAAGAATCCTCTATTATGGCGACTCAGATTTGGTCGAGAAGCAAGTAAGCGGAACATGGAATGCGAAAAGCGCAACAATGGCGGCTTACAGAGCCAAAGTTGACGAATTTGCAAAAAACTTCGCGGGCTACGAAGTCCGACATGTTCCAAGAGCTGAGAACGAGGCGGCAGACACACTTGCAAGACTAGGGTTGGAACGCAAAAAGGTACCAAAAGATATTTTCCTGGAACATTTGCACAAGCCATCCATTAAAGGCGCCGATTTGATGGACCCCGATGCAGAAGAACCGGTAGAAGCGGCAAGCCTCGCTGTCTACTTGACACAGCCGGATTGGACAGTCCCATATCTCGATTTTCTAATCGACAGAAAGTTGTCGGAGGACGATGAGGTGCTAAAAAGGCAGATCATAAGGCGAGCCAAGGCATTCACGATAATAAAAGGCGAGCTATATAAGCGAAGCACGTGCGGCATCTATCAGCGGTGCATACAGCCGGAAGAAGGCCGGGAAATTCTGAAGGACATACATATTGACACCTGCGGGCATCATGCTTCCGCCATGCCCATTGTATCCAAAGCTTTCCGCCAAGGCTTCTACTGGCTTACCGTCAAAGAAGACGCCGAGAACATCGTAAAGACATGCAAAGGCTGCCAGTTGTACGCTCATCAACCTCACTTGCCGGCACAGGAACTGAGGACGATTCCAATCACCTGGCCGTTCGTGGTCTGGGGCTTAGACATGGTGGGTCCCTTCAAGAAGGCGCGTGGTGGGTACACCCACCTATTGGTCGCTGTCGACAAGTTCACCAAATGGGTCGAGGCTAAACCGATCAGCAAACTTGACGCACGAACAGCCACCAATTTCCTCTGGGGAACTATCTCTCGGTTTGGAGTTCCACACAGCATTATCACTGATAATGGCAGCAACCTGTCTCAAGGCGACATAGAAGAATACTGCAGCGATCTGGGTATCCGGCTTGATTTGGCATCCGTGTCACACCCTCAATCCAATGGACAAGTAGAGCGTACAAACGGCCTAGTCTTATCAGGACTTAAGCCTCGTCTCGAAGCTCCATTACACAGGGCAGCCGGCGCTTGGGCAGATGAGTTACAGTCGGTACTATGGAGTTTGCACACAACGCCAAACAGGTCTACCGGCTACACTCCTTTCTTCTTAGTATATGGCGCTGAGGCGGTGCTACCTACCGACATGAAATACGATTCCCCAAGAGTTCAAGCCTACATCGAGAAAGACGTAGAAGGTGCAAGACAGGATAGCCTAGACCTGCTAGACGAAGAAAGAGACGTTGCTCTACATCGCTCCGCCTTGTACCAGCAACAAATTCGCCGCTATCATAGCCGGAGAGTGCGGCAGCGAAGCTTCAGAACAGGTGACCTGGTTCTCCGCCTAATTCAAGACAGAAAAGGTTTGCACAAGTTATCCCCGCCATGGAAGGACCGTTTATAGTCACAAAGGCGATGCTCAATGGTTCCTACTACCTGGCCGACATCCGCGACGAAGACGAAAAGAAAATGCGCAAGAAGGCGGCAGGAAAAAGGGGAACCAAGCGCAAAAAAGGCATTGACGATCCGTTCGAACAAACAAAACGGCCTTGGAATATTGAGCAGCTACGTCCTTTCTACACTTAGCAATTTATAATTGTAATAAGTTAAATATGATTATGAAATAAAAGTCTATGGTTCCTCATCTGTGTTGAGAAGCATGTCATCTTTTGTCTTTTCTTGCAATCATATTTCCCCTATGTATCTAAGTTACCTATCTTTCTAGCTCCGTGCAAAGGTTCAAACTGGTAGATACTTGCAGCTTTCGAGCCAACCCAAAGCAAAAATAAACTTTTTTGCGCCGCCTAATTCTTTTACCTCTGATTACTTATATGTGGTTCGCCTAGTAGTATGTCTTTGACACCAACATGTTGGCTTTGGTCTCTGATTCTAAACGCATGGTTTAGCCCTGGTTGTTTCAGCTAAAGTTACCGGCTGAGGTTTCGTCAACATACAAAAAGTCAAACATATAAGTCAGGGTAAAATTAAGGCGGGCCATATAAATAAAGACAAAATAAAACTTGTCAGCTAGTTTCCGCCTAGCAAAGCAACAACAAAAGTACATACAAATATTACAAGTCAAAGTTGCATTGTTTCAGGGGCCGACAAATAAGGCTAAAAGGAGGCAAGGACAGAAAGCTATGGCTCGGGGGAGCGTCTACATCAGGCTTGGGGGCTGACAACTTCAGCCCCGGAACTATCACTCCCCTCCGCCTCGGCCGCGCCGGCAGCTCCAGCTTCCCCTCCGGCAGGCACAAGATGGCGCCGGTAGAAGATTGAAGTGTCCACCATATCGGCAACACGCGTGGCGTAGCCGGCAACGCTGTCTAGAACAGCGGCCGGCTCAACCTCGCTGCCGTCTTCATATGTAGACGGCATGCCTTCGGTGACGGCTTCTATCTCCGCCTCAGGGTAGTGCGCCATGAATAACCCAAGTGCGGTCTTGGCACCACCCCGCGCCGCCGACTTCAGCGAGCTCTTATGCAGCTTGGTCGCCTGCTCCAAGATAGCGGGCACGTCGCTGAATTCGGTCGGTTCCTGGCTGCCGGAGGAGGTGAAGAACTTGGCGGCAAACCGTTTGGACGCTGCCAAAGTCTCGGTGATCAGTTCGCCTAGACGCGCAAGGCGATCCAGGCGGGGGCTGACAACCTTGTCGTCGCCTAAACCGGCGGGAACTGTATCAAAAATAAAGCCATCAGTTTGGTTCAGGCTAAGCAAAATGGCAACGTCAAATAAGGAGTGAGAAATTACCAAGGGCCGAGTTATGGAAAACGGACAGCTCAATCATATGAGTTGCCAACGCATCCTCAGCAGTTTGGGCGCGAGAAGTCTGCTTGGAGATTTCCTCGGCAGCCGTCTTCTCCGCCTCCGCCAACTTCTTGCGCAGGCTTTCTAGCTCACCAGTGAGCTGGCTAGATTCCTGCGCAAATTTGAGCTGCTGGGCCTCCATCTCCTTCTGGTGAGCCTCCTTCATCGCCAAGTTGGCGGCCGCCAAATCGGAAGCTTCATTCATAAGAGCTTGCATATCAGTGGACGCCTTCAGTATATCCTGGGCGTGGTCTAGCAGTTCTACAAATATGGATTCGCTAACTAAATGATTGACGGCAAAATAAGTCGAAAATATAGCTGAAGGCAAGGAGGATCAACCCTACCTTCATCTTTTTGCGGGCCACCTCCAACTCGGCAATCCGCAGGTCCTTAGCCTCGCACTCCTTCTTCAGGTCGCGGCAGCGCCGGTTTATCTCGACTCGGGAGGAGACAAGCTCAACATTGGCGGACACAAGGCCCTGCAGGACAAAACAAAGGCATAAAACATATTGTCGAATAACCACTAAGCTGGCAGTCAATTTATTTTTGACCTGCCATCTAAGTACTCGGGGGAAAGACTATGTATATGCCGGAGTGGTAAAAACTTACAGACAGGTCGCCCTCCAAGTCGGCGAAGGCCTGGGAGGCGAAGTTGGCAAAAGCCAAAGTTGACTCCTTGGCCTCCTTAAAGGTGGACCAAGGGTCCCTGACTTTGCCGCCTCCCGCAGTCGGGGCTGCCCTCTGGGACCCGCCGGCAGTCGCCACCAGCAACCCTTCCTTGGCGGTGCGCGATTGAGCGGCTTCATCGGCCGTAGCCTCAGCCAAAAGTATGGGAGTCTTGGGTGCGCGGTCGGTGGAGGAGGCCCTTGGCGGAGCGCCAGAAGCCGGAGCCGGGGGCTGACGATGAGCATCGCCCATAAAGTTGCCGGCTTGGGGCTGAGGAGTTGGCGGCACGGTAGCCGGCGAGCTGCCTTGAGGCCGCTTGCCTTTGCCAAGAAGCCTGGTCGTCAACCGGGAAGTGGCGACCCTTACCCTATCAATAAAAAGCAAGCACAGTCAATTGGGTGCCAGTATTGAAGAAGTTTGTCGTCTATTAAAGGCAGAATTGAGTACCTTCGGGGGATGTTAATCCCCGCGTTCTCGCCAAGGTTGGCGAGAGCCGGCTCGGTAGCCGATGCGATCCGTTTCTTCCTCTCGGCAATTACCGTAGAGGAAGCGGCGTCGGATGCCTTGCGCTTCTTCGTCTTCCCGGCTTCCGACTCGTAGAAGTCGGGAGCCAGGTCATCCTCCCCCAAGTCGGAGAGCTGAAAAAGAAGACAAGTTTAATGGAGCTCAAGTTTAGCCGGCGAAGCTATCAACAAGGGGCAAGGAACAAGATATCTACCTCGAGGGGAGGGTTGTCGTGGGTGTGCATGGGCACGCCCTCCACCGCCTTCACCAGCCCCGCCTTGACGAGGCTGCGGAGCCGGAACGCAAGGTCGGCAACCGGCAACCTCTCTTTGCTTACACGGAGAGAGGCTGTGGCAGTAGGCGAATACTGACACATTTTGTGCGGGCTGTACCGCAGGTGGGGGTCTGCCGGCCGAGCTAGCAGATGACGGTGTCGACCCCATCCAGCAGAGGGGGAGCCATCGTCCGTGTGAGGAATTCAATCCGCCTTTGAAAAGGCGGAGTTCCTCCGTCAGCTTGGGCACGACCTCGTCCCAGCATGGCCGGGGCATAGGTGGCGCGTTGACGAATTCCGGGATGCCAAATTGGCGGCCCGGAGCTGCCATATCTTGGCAGTAGAAGAATGTGGAGGTCCAGCCCTTGACGGATTCAAGGTATGGTATCTTAGGATACCATTGGCGGCCCTGGCGGCAGTTGAAGGTGACACTGCCGCAGGTTGCCAGCCCGCCGTCCGACACAGTCTGTCGCCGGCAACGGAAGCAATATCTGAAGAAGTCTAGACTAGGCCTAATACCTAGGTAGCCTTCAAACAGAGTTGTGAAGCCGGCTAGGACTAAGATGCTATTGGGTGCTATGTTGTGGGGCTGGAGCCCATAGTGATCTAAAACCTCGCTAAAGAAGGCGGAAGGCGGCAGCGCCATTCCCCTAACTAAGTGGGAGTTGAGGATTACCCGCTCCCCGGCTCTCGGAGCCGGGACAACGTCTCCGAAGGCGGCCCTCCATCGGCAATCTTCCCGAGTGGGGAGGTAGCCGACGGCCTCAAAGTCTTGGAGGGCGTCTTCGTCGACTATGCAGGGAAGCCAGTAGCGGGACCCGAGGTCCACCGCTTCCTCTTCCTCATCGACGGGAGCGCCTCCCGCCGTCGTCGCCGCGGTGGTCGGTGGAGGAGCCGAGGAGACCGCCGCTGGCGCGCGCGCGGTAGAAATCCGAGGGGCGACGGTGGCGACATTGCCCGTCGCCGCCGTCGCGGGACGGGATATCGCGCCGCCCATCGCTGCCGCGGGCGCGGTTTCGGTCGCCGGACCACTCGACGTCGTGGAAGGAAGGTCTTGGCCGGTGGACATCGCCGCGCGCGGAGGTCGTCGGAGGAGATGTGCTCACCGGAGTTCGCTCGGAAGCAAGAAGCGGAGAAGTGGAAGGGCAAGAGGGCACGGAGAGCAAAGGCAGGGTGGTTACCTATTTATAGGGCAAGGCGTTGCTCCCTGTGCAACGGCACTTTTAGTCGGACACGTGTCCAGCATCCGTTGCAGCGCATGATCGCACGATCTCCACGCCTCCTCTTTTCCCGCAATTTGTGATCATGGCGAGATTCCCGCCTAGGCCGTTTTCAAACTGTCGTGAGCCGGCTAAGTGGAATCCGTCAAGAAATGCTCGGCAAGATTGCAGAGTAGCCATCTTTTCCCATGTTGGATAAAGGCGGCCGCATGTCAATATCAAGACGCGCATGCCTCGTTGATTTTCAGAATGGTTCAAGTCCTGCAGCCGCCAACTTTGGCAGATGAAGAATCAAGAAGAAGCCGGCGCCTGGAGAACTTCAACCTTTCTGGGGGCTAATGTTGGGGATATATCAACTAGGGGTATAACCAACATGGATCAATCCGGCTAGTCCAGGGTGGCCCAATGGTGGTAAGGCCGAAGCCTGCCGGGCGGCCCAGATAGCTGACGTACAAGGAAGAAGGCGGACGGCCCAAGGAAGGCGGAAGGCCGAAGCCCATCAAGCCACCATGCCCAAGACGGAAGGCGGCAACTAAGCCGGCTAGGTTTAGGACTCTGTTTACTTGTCGGACAAGTACTTGCCTTGTACCCTGGGGTCTGGCCGCCTATATAAGCCGGCCACCAGGGAGCCTTTAGGGCAGACGCTTCAGTACGCATCATACACATTGTAACCTGTTCACGGCTATTGCCTCATAGTGAATTATAGCAGCACGTAGGATCTCGCCACCGTTGTGGGATCGGAAGCTGGGTAAACTCGCCGTGTTCAATCCCGTCCTCGACGACACCAACCTTCTTCCCCACAATCCATATGCAGGCTAGAGGACCCCCGTCTCCTATCAATTATGCCGATACTACGACACTGAATCCGACTCCGAGTCAGATTATGGCGATACTTGTGATGCGGAGGATGCGGGGAACGCGGACGTCGAGACCCCGGATGCCGATGTCGAGGAGGAAGTCAGCGATGCAGGTGCGGCCACCGAGATCGTCATCGACAAAGATGCCGCCAAACTTCCCCCGCCCGAGATCCCGCTGCCCGAGACGGTAGTCTCCGCGCCGAGTACTGCTGCCAGTGCCGAGGAGATCGTCACCGCGCCACCCGTTGCGGACCAAGCCGAGAGCCGACTTCTCCGGTGTTGCCTTGAATGCCTCGAGTCTACCCTGACATACTTCTTAGGCTTTGTCTGAAAACACTGCTGTTTAAACATTAAATCACCGGGATGCCGGGTGCAAATATAATATACTTTTAAGCCGTATGCCATGCTAGTCAACTTTTGTTTTTAAAAATTACAAGATATGTTGGTTTATTCCGCCACGAGTCCCCGGGTTCATTTTCATGTTTACCATAGTTAGGTGATTTCTGCTCTTGTCTACCATACCGGCGTTCGACAGTCGAGTCATGAAACCCCGTTCACGGTATACATTACGTACAAATGTCCGAGTTCTAGTTGCAAAATTTCCGACATAACAAGCACAAACCAAAAAACCAGGTTAGTAAGACGCATATGCCGGAACAATTCCTATACCAAGTCCCCGAGTTTGTTTTCGTGTTCACCATACTTGATGTTCATTGCTCTTGACTACCATTTCGGCGTTCGTCAGTCGAGTCACAAGATTATATCACATGGCATACATTACTTTAACTTTGAAACCGAGTTCAGAATGTTTCCGGCATATACCAAACACAAATAAATACAAGGCAGTCCCCGAGATCCTCCCTGGGTTGCCGACATGCATAAAACAGGTAAACGACACGACTAAATAGGAACGAAAATAGGTAGTCCCCGGGTCTCTCCCTAGGATACCGTCATGCAATTTAGAACAAATAAACAATTTGAGCAAGGCAGTCCCCGAGTAACATCTCGGGGTGCCGACATTTCATTGATAGAGTCCGAGATACATACATTGCGCCCTTTAAGTGTAAAAGGGACGTAGCAAGGCTACATTCCATGGCCGCTTGGTTTCCTCACCAGCTTTGTCCATTACACCTTTTCTAGCTTCCTGTGCATCTACAAGGTAATAAGAATCATAGTGCAACGCCTTGCTCACGACAAAAGGCCCCTCCCATGGAGGTGAAAGCTTATGCATCCCAGCGGTGCGCTGTATCAGACTTAGCACCAGATCCCCTTCCCGGAATACTCGGGGATGCACCTTCCGGCTATGATAGCGACGGAGGTTCTGCTGATAAATTGCGGAACGAGACAATGCCAATTCTCTTGCCTCCTCGAGCAAGTCAACATCGTTCTCCCGGGCTTTTTTTGCCTCCGTCTCGGTGAACATTGTTACCCTTGGTGCATCATACTGGATGTCGGTAGGCAGCACTGCCTCGGCACCATACACCATGAAGAATGGTGTATACCCGGTAGATCTATTGGGTGTAGTCTGGAGACCCCACAGTACTGCCGGTATCTCGTCTATCCAACATTCCGGAGTTCTCAATAGCGGCTCGATTAGGCGAGCCTTGATGTCGGCTAACACCAAGGCATTTGCTATCTCGACTTGCCTTGCTTCCGTGTGGACTACCGAGGCCACGTCCAACCGGATTCTTTTCTCCGCACAGAATCCACAGCAAAGTTAGTGCCATTATCCGTGATGATGTTGTGCGGGTAGCCATATCTCAGAATGATATCTTTCAAGAATTGAACCGAGGTGTGCCCATTGCACTTCCGGATCGTCTTGACTTCTATCCACTTGGTGAACTTGTCCACCATCACCAGCATGTTTGTCATATTGCCTCTTGTCGTTTTAAATTGTCCCACCATGTCCAATCACTAAACGGAAAATGGCCAAGTGATAGGGATGGTTTTCAGTGCTGATGTCGGCAGATGTATCTTGTGGGAAAACCTCTGGCACCCTCCACACTTTTGGACAATGTCCTCTGTTTGTTGCAAGGTTGTTAGCCAATAGAACCCATGTCGGAATACTTTTGCCACCAGTGCCCGAGATGAGGCATGGTGTCCACACTCTCCCTGATGTATCTCCAGCAGCATTTCTTGGCCTTCCTCTGGCTCCACGCACCTCTGAAGCAACTCGGTGACACTTCTCTTGTACAGCTCTTGATTGATGATGTTGTAGGCCTTGGATCTTCGTAGTACTTGTCGGGCTTCTACCTCGTTCCCCGGAAGGGTGCCATCCGATATGTATGCCATGATGGGCTGTGCCCAACCCGGGACAAGCCGTACCCGGAACACGGGAACATCTATGTCCATTTGCTCAGCCGACATCACCTCAGCATACATGCCATGTGTAGTCTCCGAGTTCTGGGGTGCAGTCCCCGGGTTCCGTGCAGTACTCCCGACGTCTACCTCCATAGGTATGGCCTCTGATCCAGGTTCCTTGAGGATGAAGATGGATTCCGACTCGGGTGAGCACTGAATAGATGGCTTCCTCATATGTTCCAGAGCAATGTCGGGTGGAATGGCATCCCGGGACAACCCATCTTGGATAATACATCCGCTGCTTCATTTTCCCCTCTTGGTATGTGCTTGAACTCGCAGCCTTCAAAAAATCCGGATATTTTTTATACATGGAACCGATATGAGGCCATGTTGGCGTCAATTGCATCCCAGTTTCCCGACACATGCTGCACCACCAGGTCGGAATCACCAAAGCACTCTATTCGGCGGATACCGATCTCCTTGGCGACATTGAGTCCATGCACCAATGCTTCGTACTCGGCCACATTTTTAGATGCCCGGAAGTGAATTTGCAACACATATTTCAGCACATCTTGCTTCGGTGAGGTGAGGACGACCCCGACACCCGATCCGATCTTGGCCTTGGAACCATCGAAATGCATCTTCCAAAAATTGAAGTCGGGAAGTGGAGGTTCATACTGCATCTCGGCCCAGTCCACCAAGAAGTCCGGCAGTGCCTGCGACTTAATGGCGTCGCGTCTCTTGTATGTCGGAGCATACGGAGACAACTGGATGGCCCATTTGGCAATTCGGCCACTTGCATCCTTACAGCCGATGATCTCGGCCAGGGGAGCTTCACATACTACCGTGATCGGGTGCTCTTGGAAATAGTGTTTGAGTTTGGTAACCGCCAAGTACACCCCATATGCCATCTTATGGTAGTGCGGGTAGTTCTGTTTGGATGTTGAGATCACCTCGCTCAGATAGTACACTGGTCTCTGTATCAGCTTGTCCCCTTCTTCTCTTTCCACCACGATGGCCACACTTACTACCCGGTTAGTGGCAGCGATGTAGAGCAGCATAGGTTCCTTGTGCATTGGAGATGACAATACTGGTGTTGTTGAGAGCATCTTCTTTAAATCATTAAACGCCGCATCAGCTTGCGGGGTCCATACAAAAGTTTTGCTCTTTTTCATCAACTGATACAAGGGCAAGGCTTTCTCCCCTAGTCGGCTCACGAACCGACTTAGGGGTGCCAGGCAGCCCGTGAACACTTGCACATCTTTGAGACGTGTCGGTAATTTCATGCTCTCGATCGCACGTATCTTACCCGGATTAACCTCAATTCCCCGGCTTGATATTAGGAAGCCGAGTAACTCGCCTGCCGGAACACCGAATGTACACTTATCCGGGTTCAACCTCATCCGGAATTTTCTTAAGTTTCTAAATGTTTCCCTCAGATCATCGACAGCGGTGGGCGCCAACTGTCGTGGTGGTATCACGGCAGATGCCATGGGATGGCTAATGTGTGGGGCCGATAGACGCTGGTGGATCCGGGGAGGGCTAGCGAGCTAAGAAGCTCACACGGTAGGAAATGCCGAAACACTCAAGAACACCGAAGAACACACTCAAACATCTACAAAACCCAAAAAAAATGCACGAAGGCAAGTCCACACACACGATATACCCAGGTTCGGGGCTCTCGTGAGGAGGTAAGACCCCTACTCATGCCTTTCCTCTCAATATATATATATATATATATATATATATATATATATATAGGTAAAATGGTTTCTACCCTCAAAGGTAACTACCCCACGTCTCATATACCAACTTACGGAAGTACTTTCACTACTTTGTCATAATTTATCGGTTTGAGTATGTTCGTATACTATATCTAAGATACCCAAAAACAACTTTAATGAAAAAATTGCAAATGGCCTAATATTTTACACTATATACTCGAAATATCGTTATATATGCATATAAAAGAGAAGTATGTAGAAGTTTTCTACATACTACTAAAAAAAGTATCTATAGTACTGAAATAGCATTATATACTCCATACTACATGATACATACCTCATGTTATGATAGATACTCCATACATTGTGTGAAACACACGTGGGGTAGTTACCTTCGAGGGTAGTATGAATATGTCCTATATATATATATATATATATATATATATATATATATATATGTCACAGGATCTACAACATGCTCCTCGAGCTGTTTCGGTGATGAACCGGATGAACTAGAGAGGGTGAGGAAGTAAATTCAGTAGGAGTAAATGAGTCTATAGTTTTGGCACCCAAGTTGGTCGTCCCTCCACAGGAGGAGTTATGGCGCCTTTTATAGAGTTCCTGCCGGGAGGGCCGGAAACCCTAATCCGGCTTGGGCCCACCGGCCAAGGCTAACGGTTATGTCGACACCGGCTAGTGCGACCTAGCCGCTGTGCTATCCGGCATAGCCATGCCGTCATCATCCCGGCAAGGACTGCAGGCGTCGTCCTGGATCATCATTGTCCCCTTGTCAGAGACAAGACATGTCTTCGTCCATGCCTAGTAGCCTTTTCCGGATTGCCGGGGTAGGCATGTCTGATCTTGTCGTAGCGTCATCATACCGGCTGACACGCTCCCGTGTCAGGCGGGAGGTGACAACACTTCCGTGCCAGGAGGGACAGGACTTCCCCCGCGCTAGGCGGAAAGCCTCTACCTGCTCCTTGACTCTTGCCCGAAATGTCCCATGTCGGTTTCTCACTCCGGTACCACCAGAGAGCCGTCCTGCGCATCGGATACAACCAAGCGGAGCTAAGGTAGGTTAGTCGGTTAAGATCATACCGGGGTGCCTACCCGGGCAACCGGGTTCTCCTGTACACGAGATAATGCCGGAAGATCCCGACATACTACGAAGCCGGACGATCCTTCCGGTCAGTACCGAATTCCACCTAGAGCCCGGATAGCGACTTAAGAGGAGTATCTCTAGGCCTAGCATCCCGAAGATGTCTTAGGCTCTCACCAAAGACATCTTCGAGAAGCTAGTTCTTAGAGGAACTCTCCGCTGGTGCTTATGCCGCTCTGGGGGTTTGGGGGTCTATTTATAGTCTCCACCGATGACCCTTGCGGCCCCTAGGAGGCACTCTAACCCTGACAACCAGCCAAAGGTCAAGTTGCCCCTTCAGCACACCGAAGGACAACTCTTTGCCACTCCAAAAGGTCAACTCCTGTAGTCATATTGCTGATTTAGACCGGGTTCTGCCCTACCCCGGGGGCAGCCCCCCCGACACTAGTGCAAGTGGGAGACTGAAGGAGATATGCCCTAGAGGCAAAGAAATATATAGTATTTATTGCATTATCTCATAAGTATATAATATGTTTTTGTATCATGCCATAACTGTATTAATTGGAATTGTTAATACACGTGTGATACATAGACAATACAGAGTCCCTAGTAAGCCTCTATCTAAACTAGTTCATTGGGCAACTGTTGATCGAGATTTTCCGATCATGAACAAAGACGTCGGTTGACAATGAGGTCATCTTATTGGTTGAATAAGGTGATGGACATACGCATCAAAGTATTGCAATTAGATCGTATTACGATGTTCATCATTTGCAATAGGAAGTAATATGATAGCTTATTCCTTAGACAGTGAGATCGTGTTTATTGCTGCTCGGTGCATCAAACGTTGTGTCTTATATTGCATGACAATAAAGGTGTCTATCTTGTGTATCTCGAAAGAGTATGTTGAGACATATGGATCAAGAGCGGGATTTGTTCATTCATGTAATGGAAAGATACTCTGGGCCCACTCGGTGAGATTACGTCTATATAGCTGTGCAGCTTATGACTAGGTCATGGAGACGTAATATCACTGGCGAGTTATTAACCTTTGTCGGTAACGAGATACAACAGGGCATCGGATGTCTACGATCATATCTTGGACAATGTATTATTGTAGAAACAAAGGGAATGAATATCATGTTTATGGTTCAACGACGATATTCGTAGAATGCAGAGGGACCCTTACAAGCATCCAGGTCTCCCTGGTGGTCATTGGCGAGCGAGGGGTCTCGATCATGTCTGGAGTATTCTCGAACCGTAGAATAACAAGACTTAAGGTCTTAACGACACTTGGAGATAGTTTTGGAATTATATAGAAGTGAATGGAGAGAGAGAAATAATCCGGAAAGGGTTCCGGTGGTTCCGGAAGGTATTCCGGGATGGTCTGAAATGCTTCCGGGAATGTCCGAAAGATGTTCGGGTGGTCCGGAAAATGTTTCGGGGTCATGGGAGATTAAATAATATGTAAATATATTAATTATGAATTAGTTATATTTTATATTAATTTAATATTAATTAAAAGAAGGAAAAAGTGGGCAGCCCACCTAAATGGGCCAAGAGAGGCCCATGTGGGGGAGCCGCACCAAAGAAGGAAAGGGGGGAGCCTAAGTCCAATTCGGACTAGCCCTTGGCCGGCCGAACCCCCCTCCCCCTCCTTTTTCCTTGCTTTTGGTTAGTCCCGCATGGGGGAGCTAGGGAGTTTGCACACCCCCTCCCCCTTTATATAGCAAGGCATATTAATTGCATTAAATACATCTAAAATACAATTAATGTTGTATATGTCGGCCTGAGTTAATTCTCCGCCCGCTTTGCTTTCTCTCTCCCACCAAGCTATACCGTTGGGCATCCCTGCCCTGCGGGATTCCAGAAAAGTTCTACTCATGCGATCTCAGTTGGTCTGAGTGACCAGGGGTTGTTGTTAAGCTCCGTATGCCTGTGAGTACTCGGAGGCGCCACATTTGAGGTGCTTGGGCGACGTCATCTCGCCACCGCCACAGCCCTGCCTCCGGCGCCATCCCCTCCGCTAGGCGCTCCCCATCGACGCCAGATCTTCGTCGACATCGCTGATTCATCGTCTACTTCGTCGCGCCAAGTTCTCCGCGACCTTCAGGTCGGCTACGTCGGCTTCATCGGCAACGCTTGTGCGGGAGCGTAATCCCCGCTATTCGGTCTACAAGAGGTATGTGACCAGTTCCGCCACCGTTATCGCATGTACTAGATAGATAGATCCTGGCTAGTTTGGTGTTCGAAAGTTAGAAAATTTATTGTTTTCTGCCTCGGAACCCCTTCAACTAGTGGTTATATCACAGAAATATTGGGAATTTTAGAAAATCTTACCTCTTTCGATGAATAGTCATGGTGACTATTTTGATCGTTTTTACGAAAAAAATGAAATAAAATGATAGTCACCTCAAAAAAGGATATCATTTGGCATGGGGTCCTTATATGTGTACTAGTTGATATGAAAAATGATAAACTTGATTTTTGGAAAAAAAAATTCAAAAACAATTTCACAAAAAAGTGCATCATCTATAAAAGTCTATAAATTTCAAGCTAAATGATCAAGTTATGGACATTTCCACGGCATAGTCTGGGATAAAGATCTCATATTCCACAAATAAGTGAATCTTGGTATAGGAAACAGTCATGCCGAAGGGATTCTTCAAATTATTTTCATAAATATCATTTTAAATTTTTTCAGTGCAAAAAATGACTTTCTTGTGAACCAAATACAATTATGATGCAAAATGGTGAAGGGGATCGTAGGCAGAAAACAAAATTTCCTAGCAACGATATCCTTAAACTAGCCAAGATCTATACTATGCAGATATAGAAGTACAACAGAGATCAGAATACATACCCTCGTGGACCGAATAGCCTGGATTACGCTCCCGCACAAGCGTTGACGACGAAGACGACGTAGCCGACCTCTAGGTCGCGAAGAACTCGGCGCGGCGAAGACGACAAAGATGACCTCGAGGTCGGGTGGAGGAAGTAGGCCTCCGAGCACCGCTAGCACAGCCCCTCGCAGGGCGTTACACACATTCGGTGGAGACGACGACCTCCAAAGCTCCAGTCCAGGACGAGCAGCGGAAGCCTTTGACCAACACACCAGCAGTGCGGCAGCGGGCTATGGTGGAGAGATCCCCTCATCTTCCTCAGCGCAACTCTGACAAAGGAAATCATAAAATCGAGGAGAAATAAGAGAACTAATTGGTGAATTAAATGGCCAGGGGTGCCCCTTCTTATATAGGCTCCCGGGGGGAGCCAACCTTGCCAGCCAGGCAATGTGGGACTATCCCACATGCCTGGTTCAGCCAAGGCTGGTGGGCCACCTAGGCCAGCCAAGCCCCCCCCCCCCCCCCACCGAATTCCCTTGAGGGTTTCCCACCCCCCCCCCCCCCCCCCTATGGGCCTTCTTTCCACCAGAATGCCCATTTAGGGAAATCAGCCTAAATAAATTCGAAAAAAAAAATATTTAATCATATTTAAACATTAATTACACTAATTAATATCAAACATATTATATATAATTTAGTCTAGCTCCGAAAACTATTTCGTCGCTGCCTGATCTCCATCGGACCATTCCTGGGACGTTCCCGGTGATCTCCTTCCTTTCCGCTTGTCTTGTTGAAACCCCTTAAGTGTGTTACCCTAGCATATACTCTTTTTGCTGATCAAGGACGATCACAATGTCTGGCAATCTCGTCATATATTTGATCCCGCCGAGATATCTTTGCAAGGTAGATAATTTTCTCTTCAAAATTGCCACATCTCTTTTTGGGAGATGTTGGAATTTCCCCATATTTTCTTCTGCTCTTAAGTCTCTAAATTGAGAAAGTCTAGTTTTCGCAATCGAGGTTCGATATAATAACATGCATGATAGAGACTCCTCTCCGATCAATGACAAACTCGTAGGCCTGGACCCCATGAATCAATCCCTGTGGTATAACGAATGACTTTCATCTATCAAACCTGGACGTCGAGTCTTAAACCTTTTGCCATAACGATACTTAGTGTGTCCGAGTATCGTTCATAGATATCTCCATACCTAGTTGACCTCGTTACCGACAACACTATATTCTACTCGTCTATGATATTATGTCAGCTGGTGACCTAGTCACATGTTTGCAAACTCATTTGACATAATCTCACCGAGTGGGCCCTAGAGTATCTATCCGGCTATACGGACTGACAAATCCCGCTCTTGACCCCTCGTCTCAACTATTCCCTTCCGATACCCAAAAGTATCACCTATCATTGTCACACTATATAAGATATGACGTTTGGTGCGATCAAAGTATGTTCCAGGAATAACAATAAGAGGTAATCTCACGGTCGAAGGCATAATGACTACGTCCTACAAATTATGGGTAAGTCATACCCCATGATCTTTCCACCTAACGACATGACTTCATTGCCGACCGGCGCCATGCCCCATGATCGGAAAACCTCGATCATCAATGGCGCAACGAAATTAATCTTAGTAGAGCCTACGAGGGACCTGGTTGTTTATCTACCACACGTGTATTAATGTTTTCCGCTTAATACAGTTATAGCATGGTCTAAAACATATAATGAATAATTGGAATATACCCAATAAACTATGTTTATTAAGTGCCTCTACGGCATATTCCTTTCAGTGTCCCACTTGCACTAGAGTAACACTTAATCTAGTTTACAACTTGGTAAAAGCTCAACACCCATAGCATCTTGGTGCCTACTCATCTCGTGGAAGAGGAATACAGTCAACAGATCTCACACATTGAGACTTATATGTGTTTTGCAACACTTATATGTCACCTAGTTTGACATCATCCCGTATCTTACGATGATAGTGAAATATGTCCCAGTGGATGGAGTGAGATAGTCCAATCACACTTGCTACTTATGAAGTTGTCATATATTTCTATACCTACGTAGATTATGCGACAGTGCATTCATATGCGACTTCGCAAACTAACCATGCCTTTCTTCAAAACAAAGGACATCTCCTATATAAGATTTCTAGTCGTATGAGTCAGTCTCACAACTTGCATCATCGTAACCGTTTTTCGGCAAGTTGTCTTTCCACTCTTACCCTTTACTAGAAAACACATCTTCAGTTCTCACAGACACTGAAGAATACACTTAACGTTTGTTCATTGATCCGCACAAGGATCACTCTAGAACCCGTTCTTCAACCAAGAACTTGGGTCACACCAAGTCGAGCTTTCAGTCTGATAGAATCTATGTCTGATTCATAGAGGATGTCGAACATCATTTTTCTATTACTGAAAATGCCAAGATAAACTTAATATTTTACCTAGTCATACAAGTAAGAACAATCTTCTTCGCTTGTTCTATTCTAAAACACTTCAGAATCTTATCTTAGGAAATATTCCGACCTAGTGTTATTCAGCCCCTTACGATCTATACAATTATAGATTGGATGCCTAATACTCCTAACTTCATTCAAAGAAAATTTAATCACTTAAATAATCCTTTATATTTTACTAGAGGATATGTATCATTCTCAATATGTCGTTACATATAAAATCATGAATGACTCCTAGCTCCCACTCAAATATGCCTTCCGCATATAAGATCAAGGAAAACTACTTAGCTCCCACTCAAATATGCCTTCCGCATATAAGATGAAGAGAAGCTACTTTGCTCCCACTCACTTTTTTGCAAATGCAAGTTTCTTTAACTATTTTGTACAATTCCATAATCATTTGATCACATTATCAAAGTGAAGATTCTAGCTCCGATATGCTTGCTTCAGCCCATGAATGGACAACTGAAGTTTACATACATGGTTAGCATCCTCAGGATCACCAAAACATTATTGTACTGATTACAACTCTTTCTTAATGACACTATTAAGAAACATGGTTTCCTTATCCATCTATCAATTTCTCATTCAAAATTATTGTAATTGCTAAAGAACCCAAAATAGATTTAGGCTTCGCCACTTGAGACAAAATCTCGTTGTGCTCAACTTTTGAATCTGTCGGAACTGTTTCCCGACAAACTGATCCTTATCACTGTCTACTCTCTCATAAAATTCCATATTCTATTAACAGCCTATATGCCATTAAGAAGATCTCCCAAGTCATTACCTGGTAATCGTACATGGATTTTATCTCGGATCATATATAACTCATAGCCATTTCTCGGACTTAGGTCTACCATCTCTTCTTTGTAGTCCGTAGGTCTGTCATATTCCATTAACATGACCTTCATAACAACATTGTCGTAACACATAGTGTGGAACACAACCTCGTAGGCCTACGTTCTTAGTATGAGAACTTCTTTCAAGTTGTGGAGCATGACACCGAAAACACTTTCAGTTGCGCCACTCTGATGTCTGGAGAGAAAGTTCATCAAATTTTGCTTGCTCTGCTTTCTTTCCCACTTATACCCTTAGATAAGAAACTATTTCTTTCGCAAGGTATATTCCGGCAACGATTTTGCCTATGTCGTGAGACATGTACCCAACTAACTCTTTAGGTATGGTACACTACAAAGATTAATCCATTTTAGGTTTGATCACATCGAAACACTAAATTGCTGAAACGACAATCTAGGCTAAAAGCCATGCCATAACTCATATGGTATTGTCTCCATGGATTTAAATGGTTTCCCTATTATCTAACGTGAATGTTACGTTTCTACCATATGACTCTAATGATCACAATAATTTGATAAGAGATGTATCTAGCACACACTATCCGATAGGGTGCTATTACTGAAGGGGGTCGTGTGCAGAAAACAAAAAAATTCCTACCAACGATATCCTAAAAGCATGCCAAGATCTATTCTATGCAGATATAGTAGTACGGACGGAGATCGGAATACGTACCCTTGTAGACCGAAAGCGGGGATTACGTTCCCGCACAAACGTTGTCGATGAAGACCGACGAAGCCGACCTCAAGGTCGTGTAGAGGAAGCAGACCTCCGAGTACCGCTAGCGCAGCACCTCGCAGGGCGTCACACATGTACGGTGGAGACGACGGCCTTCGAAGCTCCAGTCCAGGACGAGCAGCGGAAGACTTGGACCGGAACACCAGCAGCGCGGCAGCGGGCTATGGTGGAAGAGACCCCCTCCTCTGCTCGGCGCGGCTCCGACAAGGGAACCACGAGATCGAGAGAGAAATTGGGAATTAATTGGTGAATTAAAAGGCCAGGGGTGCCCCTTCTTATATAGGCTCCTAGGGGGGAGCCAACCTCCTCACCAGGCAATGTGGGACTATCCCCACATGCCTGGTGCGGCTAGGGAGGGTGCGCTGGCCCCCTTAGTGGGCCCTTGGCCCACTTGGGCCGGGGCCCTCAGGCTCCCACCGAATCCCCAAGGGGATTTTCCCCCTCTTGGGTCTTCTTTCGTCCAGAAGGCCCATTTAGAGAAATCAGCCTAAATAAATTCGAAAATAAATATATAAAATCATATTTTCATATTAATTACACTAATTAATATCAAACATAATATATATAATTTTTCCTAGCTCCGAAAACTCTTTCGGTGCTGTCCGATCTCCATCGGACCCCTCCCGGGACGCTCCCGGTGATCTCTTTCCTTTCCGGTTGTCTTGTCGAAACCCCTTAAGTGTGTTACCCTAGCGGTTCGATATAATAACAGGTATGACCAGGACTCCTCTATGATCAACGACTAACTCGTAGGCCTGGACCCCATGAATTAATCCCTGTGATATAACGAATGACTTTCATCTATCAAACCTGAACGCAAAGTCTTAAATCTTTTGCCATAGCGATACTTAGCATGTCCGAGCGTCGTTCCATAGATATCTCCATACCTAATCTCGACCTCGTTACCGACAACGCTATCTTCTACTCGTCCATGATCTCACGTCTCCGTGACCTAGTCACATGCTTGCAAGCTCTTTAGACATGATGTCACCGAGTGGGCCCGAGAGTATCTATCCTGCTATGCGGACTGGCAAGTCCCGCTCTTGACCCCTCGTCTCAACTACTCCTTTCCGATACCCAAAAGTATCACCGTTATTGTCATACTATATAAGATACGACGTTTGGTGCGATCAAAGTATCTTCCAGGAATAACAATAAGAGTTGATCTCACGGTCAAAGGCGTAACGACTACGTCCTCCAAATCTGGGTATGTCCATCACATCGTTCTCCAACGATATGACTCCCATTGCCGACCGGCGCCATGTGAAAGGAAAGACGTCGCCTAGAGGGGGGGTGAATAGGCGAGGAACACTTTTTACAATTTAGGCTTGATAAATGCGGAATAAAACTTAGTGTTTAACTTATCAATGACACAACCTAAATATACTAGGTTCCCCTATGTGCACCAACAACTTAAGCTATGCAAGACAAACAACAAAGGGATAGCAAGGTAAAGAACTTCAAGCACGATGGCTATCACAAAGTAAAGTGCATAAGTAAAGAGCTCGGGTATATGGATAACCGAGGCACGCGGAGACGATGATGTATTCCCGAGTTCCACCACAAAAGGTGTACGTCTCGTTGGAGAGGTGTGAGCAACCACAACAGGTTTGCTCAACGCCACAAAGGCCTAACCTTCTTCTCCGATGAACTCGACCACAAAGGTCCGAGTCCACCTTCCACTATGAACTCCTTTGGGGCGGAGAACAATCACGTACAACAACCTTGGGGCACACACCCACAACCGAATTGGGGGCTCCCAAATGACCACAAGAGGTCTTGACCACAAAGGTCCCAACTAGCCACAAAGGCCTTGACCACAAAAGGTCCTATGCCACAAAGGCGGCCACTAAGGCGTCTAGGGTCCAAGACCCAAGAGTAACAAGCTCACGAATTTCACCACCACGAATCCTCGTGGAGGGCTCAAACCGATGCAAGATGCAATGGCAAGAACACACAAAGTGCTCAAGTCCTTCACTCTCAAATTCCAACAAAGCAACAAATGCTTATGGGGGAATAAGAGAGGAAGAACCAAGAAACCACAAAGGAGACAAATTCTACACTCCTAAATCCCACCACAAGCAACTAATGCTTATGGGGGGATAAGAGAGAGCAAGAACAAAGGGGGAGAACCACAAAGGAACTCAAAGATCTAGATCCACTATGTTCCCCTCACTTAGAGGAGAGATGGATTGGTAGAATTGTAGATCTAGATCTCCTCTCTCTTTTTCCTCAAAGATGTGCAAGAATCATGGGAGGATTTGAGAGGGGGCAAGCTTTCCCAAGGTCAACAATGGCAAGAGAGAGAGGGGAAAGTCGTCTGCTCAAGGAAGAAGAAGGGGAGGGGTATTTATAGCCCCTCCCTGATTTCTAGCCGTTGGGAATCTCCAGTCCGGAAATTTCCGGACTGAGGGCCGGAGATTTCCGGACCCCGGAAATCTCCGGTAGGAATTCCGACCCGAGCTGAGAAAAGATCAGTGCTGAAAGCAAATAAGACTTGGCGAAAAACTGCAACTTGTGACCGGAAATATCCGAACCAGGGCCGGAGATTTCCGGACCCCGGAAATCTCCGGTAGAAAATCCGATGGAAAACTGAACTGAGTCAGTACGCAATTGAGTTCTGGACTTAGCAAAAATCTTCCGTCGCTCGGAGATCTCCGGACTGGGGCTCGGAAATCTCCGAGCACCGGAAATCACCGAGCAAGGTCCGGACATTTCCGACCCTTAGAAAAACTGCAGAAACAACAAAACTGAAATATCTTTTGCAAATAAAATCCGAATGATTTGAGACCAACTCCGTTGGAAAGGCACTGACAAGGAGAGGGCTACCAAAACATGTGAAGGTGTGGAAATATTGCAAACCATAAATAGAGCAAAGTCCCCACACATGTGAAGGTGTGGAACTTTCCTCAAGGTTGAACCGGTAATATTTCCACACCGAAAACGCAACAAGTTTTCCAAACTAAAACCGTTTTCGAAGAACTTGGTCTTGTTATGAAGATCACGACAAGAACCAAAAACCAAAAAGGAGAAAAGCCAAATAAGAACCAAGAAAGATGATATGCCAAGCATGCAAAGGTTTGAGCTCTCCACAAAGATACGATCAAGTTACTCACTCGAGAGCCCCTCTTGATAGTACGCATATCTATCCTATAGCCCTATCAAGATCATACATTTGCCTTGAGCAATCCACTTGAGCTAGATGATGACGATCTTGATCTCTTCAAGTGTACCACCTTTCTTGATTGCGCTTGCTAGCACATGCTTGATGAAGACTCCTCCATATACTCCCCCATACTCCATTATGGGAGAGTCTCGCTTAGCTTCTTCTTCATGTCTCCGGCAGCTTCTCTTGTCTTGCACTAGTCAACCTTGATGACGATCATGGCATGACATCATCCTCCATGAGCTATATAAATTGATCTTCTTGTTGCAATCCCATGGAAGATACCATCTTTCTTCATATAGGTGATGCCTTGACAACTTCAAGCCATACTAGCAATATGCTCAAAACACACATTCGTCCTTAGGGATTGTCATTAATTACCAAAACCATACATGAGGGCACATGCCCTTTCACCATGCCCCATGACCGGGAAAACTCGATCATCAATCGCGCAACGAAACTAGTCTTAGTAGAGGCTACTAGGGACCTGGTTGTTTACGTATCACACCCGTATTAATGTTTCCGCTTAATACGGTTCTAGCATGACACAAAAACCTATTATGAACAAACGAGATATGATAAAGAATACACTTTATTAATTGCCTCTAGGTCATATCTCCTTCAATTACGACTTCCTATCATATCATAACACTATGGTGTTCCATGCGACGTAATTTGTGAAACTCTTCTCACAATTCTTCCAATGATGTGCCAACATTATAACTCAAATCTATATTTCCTCGATTTGTATCGCAGGAATTTGATTTTCTTGTTGAATTTATTTCCTACTTCATTCTGAACTTGTTTGATCAAATCAAAATTTCTAGACTAACATTCACTGAGTGGATATCCATATATCTACTCGGAATATTCATGAAGTCTATGAAATAAAGACTTCCACCATACGTTAAAGTACTTCATTGATTAACATACACCCATGTGCACGATTCTCAACAAGTTATACTCAAAACATTCAGTGAAGTTCACGAAATAAAGGTCTCCACTACCCGTCAATTACTTCATTGATCCACATACATCTTGGGTTAATTATCAGGCTGTCCCTCAGTTGTGGCATAGACCTCAGTTTTTTCCCTAGTCGCAAATCGTGCTCAGTTTTGCCCCTACTCTGTGCACAAGGATTCATTCCGTCACTCCAGCCGTCTCCGTTAGCCTTTCTTATATGTGGGACCCAGAAGACAACTGCTTTTTTTTACATTCAGAAGACAAGCGTTGGTTGTGGAACCCATAAGAGTACCGTTGGCGCGTCTTGTGGGACCCAGTCGTTGACCGTTCGCTGGCGACGGCGTGTGCTGTAAAAGAGGCGGAGCGCGTCCACGGAGCTCGCAGCGGTAAGCACGAATCAGCCAGGGGGTTTGGAATTGGAGGCGGGCACGCACTGAGGTTGTCGGCGACTCCTTTTGGTAGTAAGCAGTTCGGCGCGGGCAACCGATTGGGCGGTGTCGACGGGGAGCGTCGCCGACAGGAAGATCGACGTGGATGGCGTGGCCGTATGCTACAACTCAAGTGGCCGTGCGCGTAGGATCTGAGATCCCCTACGGCTCCGTCCGGTCGCGAATCGAGGTCAATGTCTACCTCTATCTCTCGCGCGACGTCGCGGATCGAGATTCCGGCGTGCATGGAGATGCCGATCTTCGTCTGTCCGCGGTGTCAGGCGGACGTTGTTCGAGGATTTCGCACACAAGGAAGAACAGTAATCGGCCGTTCTACGTGTGCAAGGCTAATGTTGCTAGCTGTGAACTGGTGGCATCTATTGTGACTTGTGTTGTGTCCTTCTGAACTTGAGTCTATTTTGTCAACTTTCCGAGTATTTGGACTTGTGTTACGTGATATTTTGTTACTTATGCTTTATATTATTGATATGTATGTCTCCTTTAATTGTTCTGGGTGTGCAGTGATCTATTGATGGATTTGATATGTATGTCTCCTTCAAATGCAGGGATTTTAATAAAAACTGAAATATTATGGTAAAATTCAGGTTCATCGCCCAGCAAGGCACTCGGTGAAGAGACATCACCGAGCGTGGCACTCGGCGAAGATGTTCTCAGGTGACCATTTCGTCCACGTTTGCCGACCGCTGGCGACCGCACGACACTCGGCGAAGCCCAGACTCGGCGAACATGACCATTTGGTCCACGTTTACCGAGCCCCTGGCGAGCACGCGGCACTCGGCGAAGACCATACTCGCCGAACCTATGACCCGGCGAAGGAAGCACTCGGCGAACAACAAACTTGGTGAAATGTGGTCTGGCACTCGGCGAAGAACATACTCGGCGAACGTGTATCTCGGTGAAGGAAGCACTCGGCGAACGACTGCTCGGCGAAATGCTTTGCCGAGCCCACCTCCGTGGACACGTGTCGCATGATAGTCAGCCGTGTCTTCGCCGAGTGTGGTCTTTGTAAACTCGGCGAAGACCTGACACATGACTGACACACATCTGACGAGGGACGGACTGGATCGCCTTTTCTTCGCCGAGTTAGGTCTAAAAACACTCGACGAACGCTTCGCCGAGCCTCCCGTGAAAAAGCACTCGGCGAAGCCGCTTCGGTGAGGCGAATTGTGCCGAGTCTATTTCGGTGAGACCCAGACTCGGCGAAGACTTCGCCGAGCCTTTTGACCACTCGGCAAAGACTCATTTTCCCGTAGTGAAAATCCATATAAGAAAATGGGCGATACCTCGTTTGGCTTGTCAGATGCAACTTTGTAAGAAAAAAAGACCAAAATCGTTGCACAATGTCGCTCGTCTATTCGCAACAAAAACCACACAAGTTTGTGGCATGTCGGATAAATGTACTATGAAGCACCAAAAAAACAAAAAAAAAACTTTTCCATACTACCTACCATCCATGGCAGCCCAAGTTTTCTCAATTTTACCTCGTCGATCGAAATCCAACTAGTTGGATCCTTATCGGTGGTAGATCCAGCGACCATGGACTCATTTCGCCAAGTTTATCATCTATTTTGAACTTGACATGTCATATCTATAGCTCCACGTTGTGACGGGATGTTTGGGTTGTCGGAAGGAAGAAGTTTCAATTGTGTTGAGGAGCTCGGGCTTGTGAGTTATAGAGTTGCTCACACGTGGAAAAGGGAGAAGGCAGGGCATGCAAGAGAGTGAAATCACGCTCCGCTCGAACAAAAAGAAAGAAATGTACGAGCCACAAGAGTGACTTGCTTTTCAATGGCCGGAACAATTCAAAATGCATATGCAACATGCAAGTCGTCCAATGGCCGGATAAACTTATCATTGTCCATAAAAAAATCACATTGCTCTGCTTTTCTTTCACTTTCATACGAATCAAAGATGCCTTTCAAGGACCTTTCAGTATAAGGTGTCTAATATTTACAAAATGTGGAATCAAGCTAGAATGAGCAAAACTGATTGTGTTTTTTCTTTCTAAATATCATCTCACCCTACCACATGCTGGCAAAATTCCACATCCGAACAAAGCTGATGGCACTATAGGCCGGCCCGTCAGAGGCAACTTTGAGACAGTTGCTTATATGGGCTCGTTTTACAGCCCCATATGGACGCCCCTCTTCTACTACCGGGCCTCCTTTTGTCTGGGAATCAGGAAGCAAGATTAATTTTGCACTTCATTTTTGTGGGAGAACTGCTGTTATTGATTCCTCCGCGCGGTGGCACTGTCATACACCCACTGATCGGAGACGAGGAGGAGGTGGTCTCCGTCCCTGACGAGCCTCACGTCCTCGACCTCGGCTCCGTCGCCCGTCAACACCCTCGTCGGCACGAACCCGAACCTGTTCCCCCCGAGCTCGAGCAGCTGCCGCATCGTCTCCGGCACGAACACCAGAAGTCTCCTCTCGCCCCCTCTCTGCTCAGGACACGAGACGGTCACCCTGATGTTCGATCTCTCGTCCCGCTCGCTGTGGTGGCGGTGAAAACTCCGACCGCCGCCGCCACCTCCAGCATCGTGTCGGTTCCCATGGAACGACGAGGAGATGACGCCGAAGAGGGAGTTACGGAAACTGGTCATACGCTGCGGCGTGCTGCGCGCCGACGAGGAGTACGAGTTACGGCTGCCTTGCCGCTTCGGCGACGGCGAAGACCCGACGCTGCCTCTGGGCGGCAGGCCGCCCCTCGCCATCGACGCGCTCCTGAACTTCGGGACCAGCGGAGTCGCCGCCGCCGAGAGCTTCAGATCCCCTCGCGCTCCCTGGCCCTGGTGCTGGTGCGACGCGAGCAGTTGCTGTATGTCAGTGTGGCCGTGCCGGTCGGCCATGGCCTTTGGTGTCACCCCGCGGTCGTCCTCCCTGTTGGCGTCGGCACCGTGCCCCAGTAGGATCTTGACCATCCGGACGTTGCCGTCCTGGACAGCGCGGTGCAGCGCGGTGGTGCCGTCGCTGCAGCACGCAGCGGTCACGTCCCCGCCGCACCGGACGATCTCCTCGAGCAGCGCGGCGTCGTCCTCCTCGACAGCGACGCGCGCGTACATGCAAGCATCGCCCGCCGACAGGTCCGCGCCGGCCTCTGCCAGCAGCAGTGCCGCGGGCTTGTGCCGCCTGCTCAAGGCTTCCCACAAAGGCACTCTTCCTTCCGGGTCTGCACGTCAATACCAAACAATAAAAAAACCAAACTTTAACTTTAAAATCCAATTGTTCTAGGAAATTATGAAGATGGTGAAAATTATTTTAAATTGAAAATCTACAGATGTATTGTGAATTCAAAATTGCACATACCTCTGGGATTTGGATCGGCGCCATTCTCTAGCAGAAGTCTGACACACTGCTCACTCCCATTCGAAGCTGCTATATGCTGTTAAAAAATCACACCCCAAATTTCAGGTTCAGAGAGAGAAATGTTTCGAACCATGCATATTGGACGAACAAATTAACTAAGAATATGCAACGCAGTGATTGCACAACGAACCCACCAACCATCGTCATCGTTGGTTGTGCTTTACGATTCACGATAGTCAGAAGAATTTCAACGGTGCGAACCCACCAACAATCATCACTGTTGGCGCAGGAACTTTCGACGGTGACGATGGTTGTTGGGTTCACATGTAGTTATGAAGTTGAATTTTCGAAGAATATGTCATGGATTACCAGCGATGTACGGCCGTTGTTGTCCGTTTCATTGGGGTCCAGGCCGCACTTTAGGAGCTGATGCATCACGAACTCGTCTCCTCTGGATGCTGCAAAGCAGAGTGTGATTGGCAGATCAAGCTGGCCTCTGGCCAGCATGTGCTCGATCTCATTGGCAACTCCGGCAATCACGCCGTCGTCCTTCTTCTCCTTGAGGTACTGCATCGTCAAATTGCGATGAGCCCAATAAATCTCTACCCTCTGTTGATGCTGGGAGCATTGTAAGAGGACTGGCCTGAATAAGGTTGTTCATGATTATGGTGCCATCCTCGACATTGGACTGGACAATCCTGAGCAAGTCGGTGCGGTCCAGGCGCAGAAGCTGGCACAGGGATTTCGTTCTGGCCGTGAAGAGCTGAGGCCTGTAGCACAGGACAGCGATCTCGCCGACGACGTCACCAGACCTTGCATTGCCGGCCAGCTGCACATACACATTGCAGCAAATGTTTGCTTACTCATTGTCCTGTCAAAGAGGTCAAGAAAAAGGAGCAGAACAAATAAAGGACTTGCCTGCTCAGCACCATTCTGGATTTCTAGCAACTCCTGAAAATGCACACCTTACATGGATCAGCAACAGCCTCTTTGTTGTGGGTTTTTGGGACAACAAATTTGGTTTGAAACAAAATTTGGGACCAAAGGTGATTGAAAAGAGTGTCTCTTCTTTTTTACCACAATACCAGTCACAACAATGTAGAAATCCGTGGGGGTTTCGTTCTGCAGTATGATGTCCTCTCTCGGCGCGAAGTACTCAGCAGTCATCTCAGACACCTTCACAAGCAATTGCAACATACTAATGAAGAGGAGAAGAAAAAACCCAATAAATGAATCATAAATTCATAATGCATGAGAGAGTATGAACATAATGTGAATGGATTATTACCAGCTGAAAGATGAGGTCATTGGAGACCCCCTGGAAGAGGTAGACGTTCTGGACGATACCGAAGAAGAGGTGGTGTGAGATGCTGGACCTGATGGCTTTGGGCAGCGCCTCCAACGTCTCTTGCTGCTGCAGCCCCTCTGAGTCCGTCCTGAATTTCAGGCTGAGATGAGAGACCATCTGCTCCTGCAGCCGCTCTGGCAGCTGGTGCCGCACCGCGAAGCTCGTCGCCGCCTGGATCGTGTCCCTCTGCAATTCAACCAAACCATATGATAGGTCAGATTCAAACGTGACTCTATTAATAATTATGCAAAGTGGTCTCTTGTATGATCATACGTATTTTCTTGTGCGGCTGGTGCCGTGGACGACGAGGTTGGTCATGTTTCCGATGAGGTATGCGGTGAGGCCGAGGTTGAAGAGCATGTAGAAGGTGGTGAAGAGCATCTCCCTGGAGTTGACGGCGTGCATGTCGCCGTAGCCGACGGTGGTGAGGGTGGTGATGGACCAGTACATTGACGCCACGTAACGGTTCCAGATGCTCTCGGTGTGGAAGTCGGGCATGGAGGTGTAGATCCAAGTGTTGGCCGGGTTCGGGTACCGATCGGCTAGGAGGTAGTAGAAGCAGCCGGCGCAGTGCACGGCGAAGAGCGTGACGGCGACGAGCTTTAAGCATCGGACCCAGAAGTAGCTGAACTTCCTGTCCTTCTCCATGGTAGAAAAGAGGGCGCCAACGCGGCGGAGTCTCCAGAGGCGGAGCATGCCGAAGAAGCCGTAGGACCGAAGGTCGGTCGGGAGGATCCGGCGGGAGAGCTCTGTGGGCACGGTGGAGGCGACGTCAAGGACAAACCCCGTGGTGACGTAGCGCCAGGCGATCTTGCCGGGGTCGTCGACGAGCAGGAAGGTCTTCTTGTCGGCATAGGCGACGAAGAAGGTGAGGACTATGTCAACGGCGAAGAAAGCGTTGACGACGTTGTCGGCGATGGCCAGCGGGCCGTGCGGGTTCTGGAGGAAACCGAACTCGAAGGGGGAGACCCAGGCGGAGTAGAGGACGAGGATCACGAGGGAGTGCTCCCAGAAGAGGTAGCAATGGTTGTAGGGGGCGACGACATAGCGGCGGACGCGGTGGCGACGGCTGCTGTGCGCTCCCAGCGACGGGAGGATCCCCGTCATGATGCTGAACGGCTTGCCGCCGCCACCGTCGCCGCCGCTCGACAGGTCCCCACCGCCCCTGCCCCACGGCGAGCACCCCGTCGCCATCGATCGTGCCTGTCCTGTGACCAATCGCTGCGATCGGCTGCGGTCACGTACGTCGGCGGCGCCGGTAGCCTTTGCATGCGACGGCGATCGAGGGGACGCCTTTTTTCCGTCACGACGGCGGATCGCGCGGGCGCTCGATCGTTTGCCCGTGTGGATGCGATGTGCTATCCGCAGGGCGCATTGCTTTATTTAGGCACGCAGATCAGTGGACAGTGGAGAGTGTCAGTTGCTCACTCGCGAACGGCGGATCGGTCTCACCAAGGACACCGCCTTGGCAACTTCTCCCGGTTTTGGCCTTGCCGCCAACCACGCCGCGTCGCCTCGTCCCTCCCGCCCCGCACCGCCGCAGCCACAGACGCGCCCCAAGGGCCAGCGCCGGTCGTAGGCCGGAGGAGTGGAGGCCGGCAAAGCTTGGGCTCGCACGGCGCGATGAAGACGGGAGGGAGGGCTGGCCCCGTGACAAGGACGAGCCGCCGCCTTCCTCTTCTTCTTGACCGCCCAAACACACCCAGGTGCACGGGCTTCTCTGCACCTCCTCAGGTAGGAAAGGGAGCGTGAGCTCCCTATTCTCCTCCTCTGAGACCTGGGCCGCCTGCCAGAATCCACTCCTGATGTTCTCATTCACCTGCATCTATTTCCGGATAGGCTATATATGTACAAATTGAATGTCTTATGAGACCTTGTGGGTACCGGGAGAAAGGAGACGACTTTGTGGAGGAGGAGGTCCGGTGGGACGCTGATGCGGTCGATTCCGTCGTCGGGGCGCAGCAGAGGGTGGCGGCTTGGGGAGGTAGGAGTAGAAGAAGCTGAGAAGGGAATCACCGTAGGGCTCGTTGAGGGTCAGCCCGGGATGCATCGCCGGGGTCCTCTCGTCGCACTCCCCATTGGCGTTGCCTGCCCGGAACTGGTACTCCAGGGGGGCCGCACCGCCGCGTGGAGGAACATGACTTATACCCTATTAAAAAACATGACTTCGAAACTCTCAGAAAAAACTTGGAATCTTTGATTTGTTTCCTTGTTATAAGGTCTCCCGAGAATCATACTTATTTGAGAACAGATCCAACCATTTACGGAATAGTTTTTGGTAACGGTGGTGATTTGCTTCCCGGTCAAACGGGGCGGTGATCTGCTTCCAATAATAAGAGTACAAAATAACATTTTTTTGTAAAGGTGATTTGCTTCCAACAATAGAAATACAAAATATAGCAGAGCAATAACTTTTAATCACCTTTATTTTCTGATACTTTGTTGCATTTTTTGTGGTTGTTTATAGTTGTGTAAGGCAAAAATTTCCATCTGCTCAGGAGAATACTGTTTTTAGTTGTAAGCTAATACAAGTAGTGCTATGTGCTGCAATGCAAGTGTTTTTAAGGCATATACATTGATTGATAAGACGGTTTTATTTTTAAATCCACAATTTAATATAATATTATGGTAGTAAAACATTATTGTATAGTGTGTTCTTTTGTTTTATCGCTAATAACAAGATATCCCAAATATAAGTTGAGAGAGAATTAGTACTACTATTTTACATCTCTCCGTTATGAGGAGCCAAACATTTTTCGTTTCTCTCTCCTCCAACTCACTAATCAAAGATTGTGGTTGTTTTCTTATCCGTTTGTGCACTTGAAAATTGTGGTTCAAAGTACAAAAAAACCCTCAATCTGTGTGTTTTAGACCAAAATATAAAAAAATGTAATAGTTAATTCTTGAGAAGATTTCCAAAAAATTATGACTCATTCTCTACCTCTTTTGAAGCAGTTCCAACGCTTGGAATTAGCAAGGGCGAAGAAGAGCAGATCATTATTGTGCCTCTTTTAGTTTTGTCATGTCGCCTCATGATACAAAGTTCTTCCTCTGGTTGATGTTGGTAAGAATAATTAGCTTGTCAACATGTTTCGGTTTCAAAAATGAGATCCGACGCATGATGGCCTTACAATAACTCTTGAATGATCCACAAGTTCAATGTCGTATTGAATTCTCGGGATGGAGCATCGCATCGTGTTACGGAAAACTCTTTTATCGAACTGTTAACATTCAGAACCGATGCTCTTGGAGACTAGTTTTTTCTATTTTTTATTTGTAGAGGGATTTTTCCCTAGCTCAAAATTCTGTACATAACCCTCTATTATCTAATTAATTGTATGGTGGATTTGACCGCTTTAAACTTCAAAAAAAGAATCGATGCTGTCCAGCTAGGAGTAAAAAAAAAGGCTACCATGCTCCATTCCGTGAAACGGCTCGGACGATACGAAGCTCATCACCATGACTGAAATCAAAGCAGGTCAATATAATTTTTAAGAATTTTGATCCATTTTATAAAATAAATTTAAAAAAGAGTCATATTAGACAAATTTGCCTCTGGTTGGCCTGCAGCGTCGTCGCGTAGCACGACAGCGACGACAGGTACAGTACCTTGGAGCTGACCAACGTAGAGGGAGGGAATGGGCGTTTCGATCGGCGTTCCATCACTCCGTGACAGAGAGATTAAAGATCGGTCCTTGCGCTGCGTGTGGACTATTGAAGGAGAGTGCCATCACGAGATGGGCTCCGATGGCGAAACGCTGCGCACGCCGTGGCCAAGGTGCTGTGAAGCAACGGCGAGCAGTGATATGTGAAGTAGTACGCATTCTACTGTTGCTTTCGATATAGTATCAGCGTAGAATCAGGGTTTGATTAAATATCTTCGGCCATACTTCTCGTAACACCGGAAAAGCTATCTTTCCCCAGCGAGAACATTCCTTCAAGTTATCCATGCTTTAGTACGGAGTACTTTTCAGAAATTATTAGTTAGCACTTAGATTTGGGACTACTCTCCGCCTAGCTGCACTAACCTTAGCATTCATCCAACAACATTTACGCTGGGGTTTAACTGCGATAACATAAAGATTCTTTCTTGGCATTCTCACTGATATAAAAGGAGAGAGGTGGCCAATTTATAAGAAAAGCTAGTCAAAACCCGATACAGGGCGTTGAAAGATTCATGCCATTTTGCTATGAGAAGCTGCGCTTCCAATTTTCATTCTTGGGAAACATACACAAAAACATATTATTTGCATGGAGTCCTCTTATGTGTACTAGTTGATATGTAAATATAAACATGGTTTTATTTTACATATTTTGTAGAAATCTTCACAAAATAAACTATCGTGTATGAACATTCATGACTTTTAAGCTAAATGACCAAGATCATGGGCATATCCGTGACATAGATCATGTTAATATGACCATATTTGACACATGTGTATCTTGCCATGCCAAACAATCAGAAGGAGTTTCTAATTTTTGTAAAAAAAAATCATTTCTATATAACAAAAAAATGTTTAATTGTGTGAACAAGTGTACATATATAATATGGTGCAAAATGACACATATCCCTAATTTTGTATAGAAGGTATACTATATTAGAGGGATGATACCCAAATAGCTTAATTTTCTAGTTTTATAATGTTTTAGCTAAATATTTAGTATTCCTCAATAACTAGAGAAAGAAGTATTCATGTTCGAAATTTCGAAACCAATCCTACAATCCAAAATTCGCCATACTGATATATCCCATTCTTATAAAAAAAAATCCTTTGTTCCAAGAGAGACCTAAATGCATGAGAGTGAATTGTGATATCTTCTATTTTTCTACCCACAATAAGAAAAATGATGAACCCAAACAGTATTATTTTCGCTAGATTTTGTCAGGAATCCAAGCTGGTGACAGCACAGCACGTACTGCTACTGTGAAGAGTGAAGACTGAAGACAAAAGACAGTAGTAGTAGCTTTCCTACTCGGTTCAGGCTACCAATTCGCCGACAGCGACGGTTGCCACTCCCAACGGCATTTTAAAAACACGCGCCAAAAAATGGCTCCATCCCATGCCGTCGTGCCCGCGCTATAACTTCCTTCGTCGTCTCCGGGAAACCAGGCCTTCCATCCATCCACTCTTCCCTCCCGTCTTCTCCTCTCATCTCCTCCTATTCTTCTCTCCTCATTCCACCCCCTCTTCCCCGCCCACCACCACCGCGGGGCTCTCCGGCGCACCCTCTCGTGCCTCGGGGACCCCGATCGATCATATCATTTTTTTCCCGGATGCCCACGGTTGTAATTCGTACCTGAATTCTCAGCGGTCGCAGCGCCGCTAGCTAGCTCACGTGATTTGCAAGAGAAACCAAGAAAATGGCGAGCGGCATGAAGGTGGCGCTGCAGCGGCAGGTGTCGTCGGGGTCGCTGAAGCAGGGCCCGGGCGGCGAGCTCCGGCGCCAGTCGTCCATGGAGGGCTCGCCCCGAACGGGCCGGGCGGCGAGCCGGTTCCTGTTCGGGCGGCAGTCGTCCATGGACCCGAACCGGCGCCGCGGCCGGAGCCAGAGCCCCGTCGGCGCCGCCCACGCGGAGCAGCTGCAGGAGCTCACCCTGCCGGACAACCTCGACGCCACCATGCATCTGCTCTTCCTCGCCTGCCACGGCGACGCGGCCGGCGTCGAGGCGCTGCTCCGCGCCGGCGTCGACGTCAACAGCATCAACCTCGACGGACGCACCGCGCTGCACATCGCCGCATGCGAGGGCCAGCGCGACGTCGTCGAGGTGCTGCTCGACTGGCAGGCCAACGTCGACGCCCGCGACCGATGGGGCAGCACGGTCAGTAATCCTCAAAATATCCCTTCACTCGAATGTTTTCTTCTTTGCCACCTCGTCAGATGATCAATCGTCAGTCTCATTGGTTTCTCTGAATTCTGATCATGTACGTATAGGCTGTGGCCGATGCCAAGTGTTACGGCCACTCGGACGTCTACGATGCTCTGAAATCTCATGGTGCAAAGATCCCGGTATATATGTTTCTATCACACATCAACTTTTCTCTTTAATTTGATTCATGAAATTGTGCTTCATGTGCATGCTGGTCTCTGATCGTCTGTAATTAATCTGCAGAGGAACAGGAGGACGCCGATGATGGCGTCGACCCCTGGGGAGATACCGGAGTACGAGCTGAACCCCGGCGAGCTCCAGTTCCGAAAAGGGGATGAAGTGCTCAAGGTACAACCTATTTTCTCTGTTGGGTTCAAGAATAAAATGAAAAAGGGAGATCATCAAATAAAGGGGGGACTGAATGCATACACGTCGAACAGGGCACATACCAAGTTGCGAAATGGAACGGCACCAAGGTTTCGGTCAAAATCGTCGACAGAGAAAGCTACTGCGATCAGGAAGCAGTGTAAGATGGAGATCTTACAATGCTCAATTCTTAACTCCAAAATGACTTTATCTAACAGCAGCATGTCCTGTTTATTTTCATTTGTTACAGCAACTCTTTCAGGCATGAGCTGACGGTGTTTGAGAAGGTCCGGCACCCGAACGTTGTGCAGTTTATCGGAGCCGTCACCCAGAACGTACCTATGATGATTGTGTCCGAATACCATCCAAATGTAATAAGGCCATCATGCTGTCAGAATAAAAATCTGACTATACCATTAACTCGATAGCTTCTTAGATTCATATATTCTCATACGATGGACTAATTCATGCAGTATTCTTCAGGCTGATTTGGGAACCTACATTCGTAGGAAAGGAAAGCTGCATGGTCAGAAGGCGCTAAGATATGCCCTTGATATTGCCAGGTATATCTACCTCCCGATCCCAACACATAAGATTAATAACTGAAAACTGTTTAAAAAAAACGGGATTCGCATCGGTGCTAACGGTTTTTCTTCACATCGCCGCTACCTTTGATGTTCAGGGGCATGACTTATCTGCATCAGTGCAAACCAGACCCCATCATTCACTGCGAGCTAAAGCCAAAGTAAGATGAGGAAATGAAGCAACTTGGCAATTTCTGTTGTGTCGCTGCATTCTCTTGGAATGATAAATATACTTGCATATTCGGATGCAAATTTTTATACGGTTGAGCCCTACTTTACTATTCGAATCTTGGTAAGGTGCCAGAAATATCTTGCTGGATAATGGAGGCCTAATGAAGGTTGGTGGATTCGGCCTGATGAGGCTGTCCAAGATCGCTCCCGGCAAGGTGAAACTGATGAACTACGAGGCCGTCGTCGACAGCTTCAGTAAGACACTCTCAGTCAGTATAACATCAAAATGAGAACCACTCAGACAACGATACTTTGTTGACTAAATTAGTTATACTCTTGTGTCACCCTTAGGCTACTACACTGCGCCCGAGGTGTTCAAAAATGAAGTGTTCGACATGAGCGTCGACGTATACGCGTTCGGCTTTATCCTATACGAGGTCAGTGTTCTCAACTTTCTGTTCCACATGCAGTTACTGTGCAGTGTGCACAAAGGAGAGAACACTAGCTTGGTTTCAGACCTGAAAAATTGTGCCTACGATCAATTCAAAGACCATGTGGTGTGATGTTATCTTCAGATGGTTGAAGGACTACCCAATATTGATTCAAGCCACGCTACTCGGCCTCGGGGCGAGGGAATGCGGCCGTCACTGAAGAACAGGATGAAGGGATTTCCCCCTGACTTGAAAGCGTGAGTTTTGAAGCTGAATTTTAGCGCAAAAAAAAAAGTTTTGAAGCTGAATTTTAGTGCTGCGAGTTTCGTTACTTCAAACACACTAACCATTTAGTTGGTTATCTTCCTCTACCATCCCCTGGGTGTCTGTGTGCAGACTGGTCGAGGAATGCTGGGACAGCCAGCCGATTGGGCGGCCGACGTTTTCAGAGATCATCATCCGGCTGGACAAGATCGAAGCCCAGTGCGCCAAGCAAGGCCACTGGAAGGAGTCTCTGAAGCTCTGGTCCGTATCCCAGCGACTTAGACTCAAAATCAAAAGAAATGAAAGAGTCCATAGTCACTGAACACTACTGAACGGTATTAGTAATACCCAGAAATTAACGATCACTGAAACTTTTTCTCTCTTGAATTTTCCCGGCAGGAAATGACACACGGGTCGTCTCTGTGTAACGCGTCGCTCCTCTCTGGCATCTGGGTACTGATCTGATCGAGATGGAGGGATCGCCATATCCACGAGCCATGGATGTCTAGTGCATACATACTGTAAAAGATGTCGAGTTAAATTATATGAGATGATACAAACACGTTTACGTTTTCTTTTTTTTGCGGCTTCTGCTGCATTGTGAAACAGAGAGTGATGAACACAAAGATGATTTTCCGCTACCATGTTTTGGCGATTCAATTATTTTTTGGACGAAAATGCAGTCAGACCTGCTATTTCATTGAATAGTAGAAGAAGAGTACAAGCGTATAGGAAACAACTGAAGATTTAACATCTCTTTACAAATTACACAGCATCGTGAAAGGAGCAACAAGATCAGTCAGGTTCACGGGGCCGTTGTATCAGATTTAGGACGCGCTGGCGGCCAGCAGCATGCCATAGCGTTGCATCCTCAATGATCCTAGCATAGATGTTCAGCAGGTTGGAGGCCAAAGACTGGAAAATCTGAGCATTCCGCTCTTTCCATAACGTCCACCAGACCAACTGAACCAAGGATGTCCAGTCTTTGCGTCGATTCTTGGGGATAAGCTGTTGTGTCTCCTTCATCCAAGCAGCCAGCGACAGGTCGTGCTGCGGCAGCAGGCAAGGCGGCAGATTAGCTTGCTGGAGCACCTTGCACCACAGCTGCATAGCCATGGGACATGTGTTCAGAATGTGAACTGCAGACTCTGGCGATGACACACATAGCGGGCAAACTTCATTGTGGGGCCATCCTCGTCGTGCCAAGACGTCAGACGTGAGGCATCGTCCTTGTATGGCAAGCCAGGCAAAAATTCGACATCGAACCGGCGCATCGCTGCGCCAGACAGTGTCCTGGAAATCCGTCTTGATCGAACCCTCAAACTGGACTGCATAAGCAGAGGAGGCAGTGTATACACCATCCTCTGTCAAGCGCCAGGATATCGTGTCCGGTGTTCCGGGCTGAAGCTGTGTGTTCTGAACAAGGGCCCATAGCTGCACCGCCTGCACAAGGGCTGCCGGTGTGAGGTCAGCTTTGAGGTGTCTCGTCCAACAGTTTCCATCGAGAGCTTGCGCCACCGTGATCTTTTTGCGAGTGCAAAGGCAGAAGAGGTCCGGCATCAGGGAGTTGAAGCTTACACTGTTTAGCCAAGGATCAGTCCAGAACATACATCTCGTCCCATCTCCGAGCTGAAACTTTGTGGACGCATTGAAAAGTTGGCGCACTTTGTTGTCGATAGGCATCGGCAGACCTTGCCAAGGCTTATCCGGCTCTGTCCATGTTTGCCACAACCATCTAACTCGCAGGGCAATCCCTTGGGCTTGCAAGTCAGATATACCCAAGCCCCCATATTGTACCGGTCGACAAACAACTTTCCAGTTCACGAGGCATTTGCCTCCGGAAGCGATCTCGTCCTGCGCCCATAGAAAACCTCGGCGAAGCTTATTGACAGCTTTTGTGACCCAGGCTTGCTGTGCAAAAGCAATCATCTGATAGACCGTCATGGATGAGAGGACATGCTTGACAAGTGTTAACCGAGCATCAATGGCAAAATGGCCCGTCTTCCATCCCTTGACCTTGCCCCCAAGTTTGTCAATAGTCGGCTGAAGGTCTGCCTTCCGTAAGCGTCGGTCCGACAGCGGCATCCCCAAGTAAGTACAAGGGAATTGTGCAATAGGGCACCCGAAGATAGCAGCCAGCATTGTAACATCAATCCCCTGGCATTGTATAGGGATGATGGAACTTTTTGCATGATTTGTGAGGAGGACTGATGCATTTCCAAAAATCTGTAGAATATTCTTGATGACCAGTATGTCCTCTTTGTTCGGCGCACAAAATAGCACGACATCGTCAGCATATAGCGAGATCGTGTTGTGTATCTGATGGCGGCCAAATTGATGCAGCAGCCCTCCGTTGTCTGCAGCCAACACACATCTGGCGAGTAAGTCAATGACGATATCAAAAAGCAAAGGCGAGAGAGGGTCACCCTGCCGCAGTCCCCTGTGATGGAAAATGCGATCAGTAAGGAAGCCATTGACCAGGATTTTTGAAGATGAGGTGCTCAGCAGGACAGCTAGCAGGTTGCGCCAACGTATGCCAAATCCTCGTGCCTGAAGGACCTCGAGCAAAATGTCGTGGTGGTGTCACGGCAGATGCCATAGGATGGCTAATTTGTGGGGCCGATGGACGTTGGTGGATCCGGGGAGGGATAGCGAGCTGAAGAACTCACACGGGGAGGATCTCGGTAGAACCGAGATCTCCCAAGAACAGGAAATAAGAACAGAGTACAAGGAGGAAGATCTAACAAATACAAACAAATGCACGAAGGCACAAAGCACACACACGATATACCCAGGTTCAGGGCCCTCGTGAGGAGGTAACACCCCTACTCCTGCCTTTCCTCTCTATATCTTGGTGGTGCAAAGACTACAACTTGCTACAAGATCTGTCAAAGGACGAAGAACAAAGAACTAGATGAACTCAAGGTGAAGAGGAATAACTGCTCTAAGAGTAAATGTGACTATAGCTTTGGCTCTGAAGTTGGTCTCTCTCTCTCAGGAGCAGTTATGGCGCCTTTTATAGAGGTCCGGCCGGGAGGGCCGGAAACCCTAATTTGGCTTGGCCCCACCGGACAGGCCTAGCCGGGATGTCGTCACCGGCTAGTGCGACCTAGTCGCCGGGCTATCCGGCGTAGCCCCTTCGTCATCATCTCGTTACGGACGGCAGGCGCTGTCCTGCATCATCATTGTCCCCTTGTCAGAGACAAGACATGTCTTTGCCCATCCCGGATAGCCTTTTCCGGATTGCCGGGCTAGGCATGTCAGGTCTTGTCGTACCACGGTCGTACCGGCTGACGCGCTCCCGTGTCAGGCGGGAGGTGACCATGCTTCCGTGTCAGGCGGGAGGTGACCATGCTTCCGTGTCAGGCGGAACGGTACTTCCCCCCGCGATAGACGGGAAAGCCTGCTCTAGACCGTTGACGGCCTACCGGGAGCCCTCTCGCCGGCTACCTCCTCGCTTGCCACTATGAGCCTCTTCTGCATAAGATCAAGATCGACATATACATCCCGGTTAGCACTTACCCGGACTACCTATCCGGTAAAGCCGAGTACACCATCATCCGGGAACCTCCTCGGTGTCCTAGGTCCGGGATCCTTTCCGGAGATGTCCGAACTCATCTCAGGATGAGTAACTCTAGGCCTAGCCTCCCGAAGATGTCTTAGCCTATCAGCAAAGACATCTTCGAGAAGCTAGTTCTTAGAGGAACCACCCGCTCATGCTTGTGCTGCGATTGTGAGGGTCGGGGGTGCCTATTTATAGCTGCCAGAGGTGACTCCTGCGGCTGCCAGGAGGCACTTTGCCCTCTTCCAGTGCCCAAGGGTCAAGCTGCCCTTTCGGCATACCAGGAGGTGTTCTTTGCTGTCGCCAAAGGTCAAGCACTGTTGATATTTATTATAATATACCGGGATCTGCCCCTACCCGGGGGGCAGCCCCCCGACACTAGTCCCCGAAGCTGGTGCTGCACAGCGACCCCGGATGATGTGCGGGATCAGATTTAATAACAACCATCTTCCGAGAACATATGACACCATCCTTTTATTCCATGCCGAGGTCGATTCATCCCGAGATCTTCTCACCGAGATGGTCTTAACCGGGAGGCGAAGCCTGCGACCGGGTAGCACCATCTCAGCAAATCTTGACCGTTGATCTCCCGATGAATTCGAGACAGCGAGCCAGGGCCCACCCGACGTCCCGTCTGCGCAGAGGCGCACTCGAGTGCTTCTGCGCACGCACGGTGTCGCTTGGGTTCCCGCGCCGGGAGCCGCATCCGATCCGGAATCGAACCGTTGGGGCCGTGTGGCCCTCGGTGTGGCCGGATCGAGCGCTCCGGATAGTGCCACGTGGCTCGCGGCACAAAATAGATCCCACCCACGATCGTGGAGATCGTGGGCGGGAAAATCGGAAACCGCTCCGGAATCCCCCCCATAAATAGGGGACCGGAACGGTCTCCTTCACTTCTTCTTCTTCGCTCTTCTTCTCCTTCACCGTCTCGAGCTCGTCGCCGCCGCTGCGCTCGTCGCCCGCACGACGTCTCGCTCGCCGTTCGCCGGAGCTCGCACCCCGCCGTCCCTCTCACACGCCGTCGATCTCCTCCATCGGTGAGTTGCTCTTCTCCGCTCCGATGCCTTTCTCCGGTAGAGTAACCTCCCGACGCCGGCCGTGCCATAGCACGAGCACGGTTGCGCCGCCGCCGGTGAACACATTCGAGCGGCGCGCGCGAGGTGCACGGCGATGAACCACCGTGGCGCTAGGATGCATATTGGTCACCCGTATTCGTACCTCGTTTGAGTTTAGCGCGAGCCATTTTTCCTCCCTTTGTTTTGATTATTTAGCAGATGACAGATCTTGCTTCCCACCAACTCGGTAGTGTTTAGCAGTTTGTGCCCCGACATCCTCGTTTCCGATAGACTAACTCCGACTAACCGCCGCTGCGTCTGCAGAGTAGCCCGGATACCCCTGCATACTTCTCCGACATGGGTGAAGAACGTGCTCGGGGGTGCTGGGATGGGTCCGAGACGAAGCAGTCGGATCTTGACTGGCTGTATCGGACTCACCGGATTCCTCCGGAAGTCGAGAGCCGTCTACCGGGAGAGGAGGTTGCACCGGAACCCCAACCCGGGGAATTCGTGGTATTCCTATCGCACTTCAAGCACGGGTTTGGGCTTCCGGCTAGCCCCTTCTTCCGCGACTTCCTCGACACGTACGACGTCCAACCTCACCATCTTCCCGCCAACGCCATCATGATGCTCTCGGTCTTCACCACCTACGCGGAGGCGTATCTCGGCATATGGCCATTTGTGGATCTCTGGGCCAAGTATTTCATCCTTCGCCGCCAAGTCATCCCCAATCCGGATCAGAAGATAAAGGACTTAGTCGATTGCGGAGCGGCCACCATCATCCCTCGCGCGGACTCCGGATTCCCCATAGTCAAGGGACTAGAGTCCTGCCGGAAATGGCAGCGCAGCTTCTTCTACGTGAAGAACCGGGAGCCCTCGGGAGATGGTCCGGGATCCTCGAACCCGGACTTCATCAATCTGCCGGAATTCGTCATGGGTCCTCCGCGCGAATTCCGTCGCTGGAAGCATCTTCCCGACAATGACGAGATCAAATACATGCACGATGTTCTGCACGTGCTAACTCAGAAGATGACCGGGGATGATCTCTTGCGGTGCTCCATTGTTCGCCGGGTCTGCCCTCTCCAAAACCGAGTGCACAAGATGTGCCACATGTCCGGGAACTTCGACCCCACTAGGACCAGTATCCTTGGGCTAAACCACGGGGGGGTCGTCCGTCGTGTCCGAGCTATTGCCCGGACGGAGATGACGGAGGACTACATTTGGGGGGTCCTTGGGGGATGTCGAAGAAGACCATGCGACCAGGTGCTTATGTCAGTCTTTCGTGCCTTCGCCTTCGTGCATGCGCTCACCTGGACACCGACACGGCCTAACTTGTTTGCGCAGTTGTTCGAGCGTCAACACGAAGAATACGCCGTCCACGTCAACGGGAATTACACGTCGGACTTCCCGAAACCGGACGTGATGCCGAGAGAGGATCCCGACGGCGAGGACCACCTCGCCATCCCTTTCGTCAAGGCCCCGGGTAATCCTTCAACTCCAGAGGCAGTTTTCATTTCTTCGGATGATGAGGATGAGATTGACTGCGAGATTCTCGATGTTATTGATGCTCTCCCTTTGAATTGGGCTTCAGCTGTGGTTCCGAAACCGACAACCGGGACCAAACGTGCCGAGAGCCGGAAGCGCGCGGCTTCCGACACCGAGGGGGCCGAAACCTCCGGCAACCCCCCAAGAAGAGTAAACCGAGCAAACAGACGACCGAGAAGCCTCCTCGGCGCCGGCAGAGGGGTCCTCCCCTTGTGGATTCCGGGTACGTCTTTCTTGCCTCATGTTTTTTGACTTTGTTTTCTCCACAACTTTTACTAAGACATTTCCTTTCAGTGACGCGCTCGAGCTCCCGACACCTGTTGTTCCCCCTCCTCCGGGAACTCGGACTCCCAGCTTGGCTCGGGCCTCTCCTTCACCTCTTCGCCCTTCTGCTCGAGGAAGTGAAGCCGCCGCCTACGGTGCCGCACCGGCAAGCGTCGCGACCTCGGATGCACCTCCGGTGATCGACGAGATCGCGGTGCAGGCCACGACCACCTCGGGAGAGATTCTTCTTCCGGATAGCCCGCGCCGGGTTCCCGGGCTGGAGGCAGAGATCGTTAGCCCTCGCCGGCAACCTGCGGCAAGTGGCCCCTCTCGGCCAGTCGCGACCAAGACCCTCCCGGAGAAGCAGCCTACAGCCTCCTCCCGACCAGTAGATCAAGTTCCCAAGTCTCGCAGCAAAACTGCTGGGCAGAAAACACCTTCTGCTCCGACCGCAGCTGCCCCGACATCCTCGGCCCGCGACTTGGTGCTGCGCCCGGGTACGTCTTCATTTTTACCACCGCCTCCTGCCGAGACCCCTACTGCAGCCTTGCGGACGTTGCGAGCAACGGTCAGCTCCTTTGTATCTTCAGGATCCCGGGTCATTGCTGCCACCCGCGCTGCTGGCGGCTCCGGCATTCGGGTTGTTGATGACTTCAACAAGGCCTGGCTTGCCGCCGACGCTTCCGAGACTGCAGGGGACTTGCACGCTGCAGGCCCGAGCCGCAGCGCTCAAGCCCTGCATGCTCTCCAAGTGGCCGCACTGGATGTTACCCGGGTGACTGAGGTAAGCTTGTTCTCCTTTATTGAAAAATACTTGTTCCTTCCATCGCCACTAGTCCCCGAGATTGGTGCTTAGTGCTCTAGATTCCACCGAATAGCAGATCACTAGGTTCCAATCTTAGAGAAAAAATCCAGGACTCGGACACCGAGTCCCCGAGATCCTCCCAACCGGATAGGTTGCTTCAAAATTTGCTCCACCACTAGTCCCCGAGATTGGTGCTTAGTGCTCTAGATTCCACCGAATAGCAGATCACTAGGTTCCAATCTTAGAGAAAAAATCCAGGACTCGGACACCGAGTCCCCGAGATCCTCCCAACCGGATTCCTTATATCTTTTCCCGACTAACTTCTTCTCTGTCTTGATTTCAGGAGTGCAACCATAAACGCCGCGACATCTTCAACCGGGTTCTTGCTGACCTTGGGCAGTCCAAGAAATCCGAGGAGCGCCTCCGGGAGGAGCGAGACGCGGCACGTAAGGTCTCGGTGGACCAGAAGACTGCTCTCGGCACCGCGCAATCCAAGATCGCGCGGCTGAACGGCGAGCTCGGAAAGGCCCAGGCTGCTATTGCCGAGATGAAGACGCGCTTCATCGAAGCAGAAAGAGACCCTGGACCAGTCCGAGGAGCGCGCGCACACTGCCGAGACTGAGCTTGCTCTTCTCCGTTCCCGGTATGATACTTGGCTCTCGGAGCTCACAGTATTAAACCGGGATCTGAACAGTAAGTAATCCGACAACCCTCTTCTCCTGTTACTTCCTTTATTTGTTGTTGCTTTTCTTGTGACTTAGTCGTTTTGACAGCTCTTCTTTTTAAAGGAGAGTTCGAGCACTCCCGCGAGGCTGCCGCCAAAGCTGTTGCCGCCGCCCGAGAGAAGCGTGCCGGGAAGGGTCCCTTCTCGGATGCCTGGGACATTGAGGATCACCTCACCGCCCTGAAGGCCCGGATAGTACCTCTCCGGTCTATCGGGACGGAGCTCCTCAGCGCCGCGATCCACGTCCACGGCGCACTGTGGCCGAGCATCCGCGGGAAGCTCTCGATTCCGGAGCTCTCGCGCGCACTCCTGGGTGCCGGGAGTCGCATCCACGCTTGGAAGCGCTCCGGTGCGCGGGCTGGTGCGGACCAGGTCTTGACCCAAGTACTTAGCTGGTACGAAGGTCTTGATCTGGCAGCGATCCTGCGCCTACGGACGGTGTCGCCTTGGGTCAACAATCCGGAAAGGATCCAGCAGCGGCAAGAGGTGGCGCACCGCATTGCCAAGTGGGCCAGCATCCGTGCCTTCACCGCCAGCACCGTTTCTTCAGAGTCTGAATCAGATAACGAGGACTCCGAAGGAGATGATGCCGCTTCCGGCGAGGCGGAAGACGAGGTCCCGGAGGAAGATGACGCTGCATCCGGTGGTGCGCCCGAAAAGGTGGTTCCTCGGGACGCTGCGACTCCGCCAAGATCCGAGGCCCCCGAGACCGAGGTGCGTCCCGACGTCCCGAGTAGCGCCGCCGGAACCGAAGCCGAAGTTGCTCCCGCTGCTGCTGGTGCTGCTGCTCCCGAGGTCGTTGCTCCCGAGGTCGTTGCTCCCGAAGTCGCCGTCGAGAAGCCTACTTCCCCTACTGCTTAAAACACTTAAGTAGCAAATTCGTTAAATCCCCGGGATGCCGGGTGCAAGATGTATCGTACACTTATGTTATTTCTGTTTCACCGTGAACTATTTATTCGAACAATTTATGTCAATGTACTCAGCTTTTAGTTCCCGAATTGCCTTTCATGTTTACCGTACTTAGGTAATTTCTGCTCTTGTCTACCATTTCGGCGTTCGACAGTCGAGTCACAAAACTCCACATACGGCATACATTACTTAAAACAATCCGAGTTCCTACTAACCGAATTCCCGACATAAAAAACAACTAAGTTAGTAAAAACAAGCATGCCGGATAAGTTCCTGCTCCAAGTCCCCGAGACCATTTTCGTGTTCCCCACCTTCCCTCTCTTTGCTCTTGACTACCATTTCGGCGTTCGTCAGTCGAGTCACAAGATGATTTCACATGACATACATTACTTTGACTTTGAGAATCGGATTCGGAACTTTCCCGGCATGCACACAGTAAAATATAAGATAGCTATCCGGCAGTCCCCGGGTTCCTTCCCGGGATGCCGGTAGAAAACAGTAAATGAACTTGACAAAAATAACAAGATATGCACGTAACCAGGCAGTCCTCGGGTTCCTCCCGGGGTGCCTTAGTTTCATTGATATTTGAGAATTGAAATACAACATACACTGAGCCCTTTACGTGTAAAAGGGGCGAAGTAGAGCTACATTCCATGGACGCTTGGTTTCCTCACCGGATTTGTCCATTATACCTTTCCTAGCCTCTTGTGCATCTACAAGGTAATAAGAATTATTGTGCAATGCTCTGCTTATCACAAAAGGCCCCTCCCACGGAGGTGATAGTTTATGCATTCCGGCCGTGCGTTGGATGAGCCTCAGCATCAGATCTCCCTCCCGGAACACCCTCGGGTGCACTTTCCGGCTATGATAGCGACGGAGGTTCTGTTGATAAATTGCCGACCGAGACAGTGCCAACTCTCTTGCCTCTTCGAGTAAATCTACATCATCTTCTCGGGCCTCCTTTGCCTCGGTTTCGGTGAACATTGTCACTCTCGGGGAATCATACTGTTTGTCGGTTGGGAGTACTGCTTCAGCACCGTATACCATGAAGAATGGCGTGTATCCGGTAGATCTATTCGGTGTAGTCCGGAGCCCCCATAGTACTGCCGGTAATTCCTCTATCCAGCATCCCGGAGTTATCAATAGTGGTTCGATCAAACGAGCCTTGATGCCGGCCAAGACCAAGGCATTTGCCCTTTCGACTTGCCCATTTGCTTCCGGGTGTGCGACTGATGCTACATCCAGCCGGATTCCCTTCTCAGCACAAAATCGAGCGAATTTCCCCACAGCAAAGTTTGTTCCATTATCTGTGATAATGCTGTGTGGGTATCCGTATCTCAAGATAATGTCTTTCAGGAATTGCACAGCGGTGTGTCCATCGCACTTCCGGATTGGCTTGACCTCTATCCACTTTGTGAATTTGTCCACCATGACAAGTATGTGTGTCATATTGCCCTTTGCCGGCTTGAATTGCCCGACCATGTCCAAACACCATACTGCGAATGGCCAAGTGATGGGGATTGTTTTCAGCGCTCACGCCGGCATGTGTATCCGGTGAGCAAATCTCTGGCATCCCCCACACTTCCGGACAATATCTTCTGCTTGCTGCAATGCAGTGGGCCAGTAGAACCCATGCCGGAACGCCTTTGCCACCAGGGCCCGGGATGATGCATGATGTCCGCACTCCCCTTGATGTATTTCCACCAGCATCTCTTGTCCTTCTGCCGGTTCCACACATCTCTGGAGTACCTCGGTGACACTTCTCTTGTACAACTCTTGATTGATGACAGTGTATGCCTTTGATCTTCGCAATATTTGCCGGGCTTCCACTTCATTCTCCGGGAGAGTTCCCTCCAAGATGTAAGCCATAATGGGATGTGCCCAATCCGGGACAGGTCGCACCGGGAACGCGGGAGCGTCTATGTCCATTGGTTCTGCCGACATCACCTCTATCATCATCTGTCTTTGCCTCTCTGAGCACTGGGAGGCAGTCCCCGGGTTCGATGTTATGCTCCCGACATCTACTTCCATGGGTACCGCATCTGAACCAGGCTCCTTGGGGATGAATATGGAATCTGATTCGGGTGATGGCTGTATAGATGGCTTCCTCAAATGTTCCAGGGCTATCCCGGGTGGGATGGCATCCCGGGATGACCCTAGCTTAGACAAGACATCCGCTGCTTCGTTTTCTCCTCTGGGTATGTGCTTGAACTCGCATCCTTAAAAAAATCCGGAAATTTTCTGCACATGAAATCTGTATAAAGCCATGTTTGCATCTAGGGCATCCCAATTTCCCGACACCTGTTGCACCACGAGGTCGGAGTCACCGAAACACTCTATCCGGCGGATGCCGATTTCCTTGGCGACGTTTAATCCATGAACCAAAGCCTCATACTCCGCGACATTGTTGGATGCCCGAAAATGGATCTGCAGCACATACCTCAATACATCTTGCTTTGGGGAAGTGAGGACCACTCCGGCACCCAATCCGATCTTAGCCTTTGAGCCATCAAAATGCATCCTCCAGAAATTGTAATCCGGCATCGGAGGTTCATACTGCATCTTGGCCCAGTCTACCAAAAAGTCCGGCAGCGCCTGTGACTTGATGGCATCTCGTCTCTCGTATGCCGGAGCGTACGGAGACAACTGGATGGCCCATTTGGCTACCCGGCCGCTAGCATCCTTGCAACCGATGATGTCGGCGAGAGGAGCTTCGCATACCACAGTGATCGGGTGTTCCTGAAAGTAGTGCTTGAGCTTGGTTACCGCCATGTACACCCCATATGCCATCTTCTGGTAGTGCGGGTAGTTCTGCTTGGATTCCGAGATCACCTCACTGAGGTAATACACCGGTCTCTGTATCAGCTTGCCCCCTTCTTCCCTTTCTACTACCATTGCCACACTGACTACCCGGTTGGTTGCGGCAATATACAGCAGCATAGGTTCCTTGGGTAACGGGGATGCCAACACAGGTGTTGTTGAGAGCATTCTCTTAAGATCATTGAACGCCGCATCAGCTTGCGGGGTCCAGACAAATGTCTTGCTCTTCTTCATCAGTTGATATAGGGGCAAGGCCTTCTCCCCAAGTCGGCTCACAAACCGACTTAGGGACGCCAGACACCCGGTAAACTTCTGCACATCCTTGAGACGCACTGGCAACTTCATGCTCTCAATAGCATGAATTTTACCCGGGTTGACATCGATTCCCCGACTTGAGATGAGGAAACCGAGTACCTTCCCTGCTGGCACACCAAATGTGCACTTATCCGGGTTCAACCTCATCCGGAATCTTCTCAGGTTCTTAAATGTTTCACTCAGATCATCTATTAATGAGGCTTTTTCTTTAGTTTTTATGACTATGTCATCGACATAGACCTCGGCATTTCGGCCTATCTGGTCATGCAAGCATTTCTGCATGCATCTTTGGTATGTAGCACCAGCATTTCTCAACCCGAAAGTCATAACACGATAGCAATAAGCCCCATAAGGGGTAATGAAAGCAGTTTTTAATTGATCATCCGGATTCAAAGGTATCTGGTGAAAACCAGAATAAGCATCTAGAAAAGTTAAAAGCTCACTCCCGACAGTGGAGTCTATCACTTGATCTATCCGGGGCAGCGGAAAGGGATCTTTCGGGCATGCCTTGTTGAGGTTGGTGAAGTCGATGCACATGCGCCACACCTTAAGCAGGAGGGGATCATCTTTCTTCTTCTCCACCAGGACCGGATTCGAAATCCAATCCGGGTGCAGCACCTCCATGATGAATCCGGCGGCCAGCAGTATAGCCAGATGCTCCATGACAGCAGCTCTTCTCTCATCGGAGAGGCGCCTAGTTGGTTGCTTCACCGGCTTCGCATCCGGTCGAACAAACAGACAGTGCCCAGCCAACTCCCTCGGGACGCCTTGCAGATCGTCACTCGACCACGCAAAGGCATCCCGATTCTCACGGAGGAAGTCGACGAGCTCGCCTTCCTATTTGCTGTCCAGGTTGCTGCCAATGATAACTTGGCGCTCCGGGTTGCTGGGGTCCACGCACACCTTCTTGGTCTCCTTTGGGGGCTGAAATGATGCCCCCTGCTCCGGGTTCACCATCCCGGGCATCCCGAGTTGGGAGGTCTTGGCCATCGCCACCACCTGCTGGATCCTCTTCTTCTCTTCCGCGATCACCAGGGACTCCGCTAAGCACGACCCCGCTGAGGCACACTCCATGGAGCGCTTGTGGTCTCCCGAGATGGTGATTACGCCGTTAGGTCCCGGCATCTTCATCTTGAGGTAGCCCACATGAGTTGAGATCATGAATTTGGCGAGGGCCGGTCTGCCGATCAGTGCATGATACGGGCTCTCGAGGTCCACGACCTCGAACTCCAAGCTCTCGGTTCGGCCGTTCTCCCGAGTTCCGAATAGCACCTCCACCCAAATCTTTCCCATGGGCGAGCAAGAGACTCCGGGCACGATGCCATGGAAGGTTGTCTCGGTGGGCAGAAGGGTGTTCATGGATACTCCCAGCTTCAGCATCGTGTCCTTGTACATGATGTTGATGGCACTGCCATTGTCGATCAGGACCCGGCTGAAGCGGACATTGAGGTTAGGTCCGACAAAGGTTGGGTCCACCACTAAGGCATACACTCCCGGCTTGGGCATAACCCGGGGGTGATCCTTCCGGCTCCAGGTGATCTCCATCTCGGACCAGTGCAAGAATTTGGGCACCGCCGGGATCACAGCATTCACCTCCAGGGCACGCTGCCGGACACTCTTTCGGTCAGCGGGCTCGGTCACGAAGACCACATAGCTCTGATGTGCCTCCCGGTAGTTGCTCTGCTGGTGTCCGGCTTGGTTAGCGTTGTCGTTCCGGGTATGCACCACATTCACTGGGCGAGGTGGGGGTCCTCTCGGAGGAGGGGGAAGTCGAACTGCATTGGCCCCCGATGTCGGAGGAGGGTGTCTCGGGATGTTGGGCCGAGATGCCGGAGCATTCTGCCGAACAGCTCCCGAGCTGCCTTCCTGCAACGTGCGCTGATACCAGCTGCACTGCCGAGTAAAGTGGTTCGCGGGCTTGTTGGCCTCCAGAGTGTGGTAGCAGCATGGCTTATTCAGCATTTCTTCATACGTCAGGGGCTTCTTTTGTTCCACCCAAGTCTTCTGCACCTCCTGACTCTGACCCCAAGCCGGGCCACTTGTCTTCTGACGCTGGCTGTTGCCGGCATCCTCCTGCTCCCGGGTCACTGCTGCGACGTGCTGCGCGACATGGTGGTACTCGGGCTGATTCCTCTTGTGGCCGAATTCCTGGCGATCATGGCTCCTTCTCGGTCCCGAACGCTGAGGTCCCGCATTCCTCCTGTTGGAGTCTCCGACATCCACCAGGGGTTGCATGGGATCTCCAAGCGTATAGGTGTCGGCGATGCGCATGGTTTCTGCCAAGGTTGTTGGCATCTTTCTCTGCAATTTCTGCCACAGCATAGAGCCATGCCGGCATCCTTGTGCAAACCAGGAGATGGCCTGTGCCTCCACCACTCCTTCGCAAGAGTTGCGAATATTGCTCCACCGGGTAAGGTACTCCCGGTCAGTCTCATTGCTCCTCTGCCTACAAATGGCGAGTTGCTGAGGCCTGTTGGGCCTCTTGTACGTGCTGGTGAAGTTGCTGATGAACGCCTCTTCAAAGTCTAACCAGCAGTCTATACTGCCAGCTCTCAGATTGTTCAACCAGATCCGGGCTGGTCCTTCCAACATCTGCGGTACGTAGCGTACCGCCCATCGTCTGTTTCCACCGGCTATGCTTACTGCAGTTACATAGTCGGTCAGCCAGTCCTCCGGCTTCTTGCTACCGTCATAGGTCTTGGCACCTCTGTTGAGCTGAAAGTTACGAACAGGAGGTTCCCGCATGATCCGAGGTCCAAAGCAGGCAGGTCCCGGAGGTCCTTGCTCTTCCACCAACTCGGATTGGTGAATCCGGTCGAGGCGGAATCTGGCGTCTGCCGGGTTCAGCTGCCTGGTTCCTATCCGAGATCCCAAAGGGTTCTCGTCTGGCTGGTATCCGAGCTGCTGCAACCTCGAGTTGCCATCATTGAGCCTGTCTTGTGCAGGGACCAGGGCCTGCTGGGGAACGGAGACGACCTCCCTCTGCGGGTTTCCCTGATCGTGAGGAGGATTCCGAGGCGGATTACCACGGCCAACCGGGTTATTGTTTCCTACACCTCGGTTGCCATCCCCACGGGTACTTCCCGCCTGTCCTGAGTTACGCTGTCCGGCCTGCCCGGCTTGCTGGATACCGGCGAAGGCCCGGATCATAGGTCTGTAGCTGCTTGTTCTTTCCGGTACCTCGACTCCGGCTCCGGCTCTTGCTCTTGCTCTTGCTTCTGCTCGGATGCGGGGAAGAGGCCTCCCCATCCGACCTCTGGCTGTCGGGTCTGGCTGAGTGCACCTGGGATCCTGCCCCGGGGATCTTCTTCTTGAAGGCTTGGTTCTGCCGGTTGGCCTCAATCACCAACTCGTTGACCCTCTCCTGCTGCTTGCGCAGAGCTTCGCCGGATAGCCCCACCAACTCGGCCATGGCGGCTTCGGCGGCCCTAAGGGTTTTCGCCGGTGAGCTGTACACCGGCTTCCCCGCAGAAACCCGACTTCCGGTGTTACTGGTGGTCGCTCCACCAGCCAACTCCTCATTCACCAATCTTCCTTTCTTGCGCAGATCTGCAATGCGCTTGTCCCGGGAGTCTATCTTAGGGAATCCGTGAGCTGCGTTGTACTCCCGGAGGCTAGCGCTGAGCTCGCGGCGGATCTCGGCGATCTCCTGCGCCTCAGCGAGTAGCAATTTCCGCTGCTCCTCTAGCTCTGCCGAAGTAGACTGGGCATCTGCCCCGGTGGCTACCGGTACGGCCAACTTAGCCACGAGTCCCGAGAGGGGATCCGGACGGCGTCGCGGGTGAGATGACTGCGGATCACCATCCCGGGCCGTAGGCCTCTCCAGCGGGGGTTTGGCCAAACGTGGGTGGCCGTCGGTATCGCCGTCAGCATCTTGATACTCCTCCTCGGTTGCCCCGACCATCATCACTGCGACGGAACTCGGGGAGCGACCGGCACGCAGACCCCGAGCTGCGCAGAGCATGGGAGGGTCCTCAGCTTCCAGGACTACGTCTGGGTAGCTACAGACAACCTCGGTGGCCACGTAGGTGGTGAAACCACCGAAATCGATGAGACACCCGTTCACCGGAAACGGCTTGTTCCGGAAGCACCCAGCATTGTCGCAGACGAAGTCCATCTCCCCTAGCCTTACGACTAAGCCAGAAAGAACCCGAACGCCGAAACGAACGGGGGAGCCCGTCCGGATGTGTACACCAGCCAACGCCTCTGTCAGCCCCACGGTGGGCGCCAACTGTCGTGGTGGTGTCACGGCAGATGCCATAGGATGGCTAATTTGTGGGGCCGATGGACGTTGGCGGATCCGGGGAGGGATAGCGAGCTGAAGAACTCACACGGGGAGGATCCCGGTAGAACCGAGATCTCCCAAGAACAGGAAATAAGAACAGAGTGCAAGGAGGAAGATCTAACAAATACAAACAAATGCACGAAGGCACAAAGCACACACACGATATACCCAGGTTCAGGGCCCTCGTGAGGAGGTAACACCCCTACTCCTGCCTTTCCTCTCTATATCTTGGTGGTGCAAAGACTACAACTTGCTACAAGATCTGTCAAAGGATGAAGAACAAAGAACTAGATGAACTCAAGGTGAAGAGGAATAACTGCTCTAAGAGTAAATGTGACTATAGCTTTGGCTCTGAAGTTGGTCTCTCTCTCTCAGGAGCAGTTATGGCGCCTTTTATAGAGGTCCAGCCGGGAGGGCCGGAAACCCTAATTTGGCTTGGCCCCACCGGACAGGCCTAGCCGGGATGTCGTCACCGGCTAGTGCGACCTAGTCGCCGGGCTATCCGGCGTAGCCCCTTCGTCATCATCTCGTTACGGACGGCAGGCGCCGTCCTGCATCATCATTGTCCCCTTGTCAGAGACAAGACATGTCTTTGCCCATCCCGGATAGCCTTTTCCGGATTGCCGGGCTAGGCATGTCAGGTCTTGTCGTACCACGGTCGTACCGGCTGACGCGCTCCCGTGTCAGGCGGGAGGTGACCATGCTTCCGTGTCAGGCGGGAGGTGACCATGCTTCCGTGTCAGGCGGAACGGTACTTCCCCCCGTGAACGGTACTTCCGGAGATGTCCGAACTCATCTCAGGATGAGTAACTCTAGGCCTAGCCTCCCGAAGATGTCTTAGCCCATCAGCAAAGACATCTTCGAGAAGCTAGTTCTTAGAGGAACCACCCGCTCATGCTTGTGCTGCGATTGTGAGGGTCGGGGGTGCCTATTTATAGCTGCCAGAGGTGACTCCTGCGGCTGCCAGGAGGCACTTTGCCCTCTTCCAGTGCCCAAGGGTCAAGCTGCCCTTTCGGCATACCAGGAGGTGTTCTTTGCTGTCGCCAAAGGTCAAGCACTGTTGATATTTATTATAATATACCGGGATCTGCCCCTACCCGGGGGGCAGCCCCCCGACACAAAAACTCCCAGGATACAGTGTCAAATGCCTTCTGGATGTCGAGTTTCAAAAGAAGAGAAGGGGTTTTTGTCTGTCGAAAGAATTTTGCCTGGCCTTGCACGTAGTTGAAATTATCATGTATAGATCGCTGCTTAATGAATGCATTCTGACAGGGCAAGATCATCTCCTTCATCTTCGGGATGAGACGTCGAGCTAAAATCTTAGTGACTAGCTTCGCAAAGAAGCACACCAGGCTGATGGGGCGAAAATCCTTGGGGCTGGAGGCCTCTGGGCTTTTAGGTAACAGAATCAGCGTGGCATCATTGAGCAAATGGAGCTGGTCAGAGCAGGAGCACTCAATGGCCTTGATAGCCCGCATAATATCAACAGAGATGGTGCTCCAGGTTGACTTGAAGAAAAGTGCAGTAAAGCCGTCCGGCCCCGGCGCTTTATCTGAGCTGATCTCCATCAGCGCAGCGCGAGCCTCAGCAGTGTCAATTGGCAGGTCAAGGTCAGAGAGATCGGTGGCAGGCACTCCTAAAAGCTCGAAATTGAGGGAATGTGCCCTATCAGCCTTGGCACCAATCATACCGTCAAAATATTTCCAAATCGCACCCTCCTTGTCTTCCTGCTCCGTATAAGAAACTCCGTCGAGCTCGATGCGATGGATGTAGCTTTTCCTTTTGCGCGCGTTGGCCCTGGAGTGAAAAAACCTCGAATTGGAGTCCCCCTCCCTCAGCCAACAAATTATTGATCTTTGTCTCCACATTGAGCGTTGGATGGCCGCGATACCAAGGTTGTTCACCTTTAACATTGCCCGAAATCTCCTTTCATCGGCAGTTAACTGTCTGCGGTCCATAGCTACATCTAGCTTGAAGATTAGCTCACTTGTGATGGCAGCCCGAAGGGCCATATCTGAAGTGAAATTGGTGCTCCATTTCTTAAGGGCACGGGCCGTGCCAACCAGTTTGGTGTGCAGGTTTCTGAATGCATTTGTCATAGTTGGACAGGACAACCAAGCCTTGGCGACCACCTCCTGAAAATCGTCCCGTGCGGCCCAGTGGTTCTCAAATCTGAAGTGGCGAGCATGCTTGTGGCTTAAGTTGCAGGTTAGGAGCATCGGACAATGTTCAGACATGTCGCTAGAAAGGGCTTGCAGCATACAGCTCGGGAAATTGACATCCCATGCGTCATTGTACAATACCCTGTCTAGCTTGACCATGGTGGCACCAGCCTGCTCGTTACTCCATGTGTACCTGCGTCCAGCTAGATACAGGTCCTTGAGTTGCAGGTCGTTGATGAAGCTTTGAAAGGCTGCCATTGTTCGTCTGTTGAAATTGCTATTGTTCTTGTCAGAAGCTTGGGCAATCAGATTATAATCCCCAGCGATAATGCACGACACAGCAGGTTGCAGGCAAGACTGGGCATAGGCTTTTAGATCTTGGAGAAAGTCCAACTTCTGCTGAGTTTCTTGGGGGCCATACACAGATAGGATACTAACAGGAGTCTGGGAGTGAGTCATGAGTCCTTGCACAACAATAAAAGAGGGAGTAATGTGTTGGCTAGCAACCAGGAAATCTGCTCCCTTCCAAGCAACCAAGATTCCGCCGCGTGTGCCATCCGCCGGCGCGTAAATGAAGTCAGTGAAGTCTGAACCACAACATTCACGCACAATGGCCAGATTGACAAACTGTAGTTTAGATTCTTGCAAACACACAAACACAACATTGAAACACTGAATTACCCCGGCAACAACAATTCTACGAGCGGGGTTGTTCAACCCCCTCACATTCCAGACAAGAATGTTGAAATTCATGGGGGAACTGTGCCGACAGTGGAGCTTGATACCGTAGCAGGCTTGGCACCAATCTTCTTCTTCTTGATCCTTTTCCCCTTTGCCCCCCTCACAATAGCAGTGAGGGCATCCATGCCACTAGATGATAAGGGCGAGTCGAAGGCCGAATTGTAGCGGTTGAGTAGGTCCTCATCTGTCCCGTCCCAGTCTTCCCCCTTCTCAGCAAGCGCAAGGCCGCGCTTGGAAATGATTAGGCGTCGGGCTTGCTTCATTGTTTGGTTGCCCCCACCGGTGTAGGACAGCTTCTTCTGCAGGCGGTGGCTGCGGCGGGTGGTGGTGGCTGGAGAGCGCTTGGATGCGGTGGGAGATCGCTTGGATGCACATGTCTGCCCTCGGCGTCGCGGAGGCGCAGCAGGCATGAGAGGCGTGGGTATTGGCGTCTGGAACTGCTGGAGAAGAGAGAGGCCACTGATCCCCAACGCCTCAGGGGCCCAGCTCACATTACCAACAAGCCCAGCCTGAGCTCTCTGGCTACTCAGTGGAGTCGCCGCGAACCCCACCTGGCCCAACGCCGAGTGAAGCCCATCAGGCCCACTTGGGCCGCGGCCGTCCGTGGGTTCTCCATCCGACAGGTCCATCATGGGCGTTCTCTGCTCCTGCAGCTGTCGCTGGCCCCCCGAACCCAAAATGTCGCCCTGCGTCGTTTGCAGAAAAACCGGTGTTTCCGATCTGCTTGTCTGCACTAGCCAATTCTGCGGGTTGACCACGGGTGAGGGCAGTTCCTCCGCAGGGTGCAGCTTTGTCGGGGTAGCCATCGTCATGTGGGCCGCGGACCTTGCGGCACCCTTGGTAACGGCGGCGACATCTTCCGTTGGGGAGCCATGAGCAGGAAGGCTAGCGTCCCCGTCTTCCGTGACCGCCCCGTTTGGGTGCCCGCCACTGGCAGCCCTACCAGTAGCAACAGCGAGCCAACCGGCATCAGGTTGCGCCGCTGGCCGCCGCCGCTGCGCCACCCCGGACGATGCTGGCCTAACGCGGAGCCTTGTGAGGCTGTTTCCAGGCGCTGATGCAAAACATCATCGGCCACGCCATTAGCCCAGGGGTGCATCATGTCTTCCGGGTCTAGGTTCCCATCGTCGCCGTCCGGATCGCTGCTCCCCCGCCGTCCGCGCCCCGGCGGCGCCTGTCGGATGACAGAAGAGCAATCCAAGTGCACGAGCGTAGTGGTGCGCAACAACAGTGGTGGATCATCAGCCGAGGCGAGGCCGGCCGGCATGTCCACCCGTGGCTCGTGGACATCAATGTCAACTTCGGTTGGTACGGCCTCAAGGTTCTCCACCCACGCCTCCACAACGTAGTACGAAAGGTCCGCCTTGGCGGCGCTCTCGACGGCCACCGTGTGACTGAGGCACCGTGGAAGCACACGCTGGATGGTGGCCAGCGCCAATAGCTGTGGCGCCACCCGCTCGATATAAAGCCTGACGTTGAAGCGGTAGCGGTGCAGTGTGGCGAAGGTGAGTCGCGACCAGCGCTTGATGAGCAACGGCGCACCCCGGAAGTGGCACACGGACTGCGTCGCGACGTGCTCCGCCCAGCGCCGCTCCGTGAACCGCACGAAGAACGCCCCTGCATGCAGCAGCGAGACGTGGAAAGAGCCAGCGGGGAGCGCGGGGAAGTCCGTCAGTAGCCCTTCTGAAATGTTGCCAGGGACGAGCCGGGGGCAGCTCCCGGCCACCGTGACAACCAGCGCCGTTGCGCGCAAGAGCATCTCCTCGTCGTGCATGTCCTGAGTGTGCTCCAGCACCACCCTTGTGCGGAGCGGGCGGCGGGTGAACATGGCGTCGTCGGAGGTGGCGGAGAGGCGCGCAGCCATCACATCGGGGGAGCTTGTGAGCGGCGGCTGAGGCGTGGGGCTTCTGACCAGGTTCCCGGCAGCGGGGCTTAGCCTGGTGTGGACTGGCTGGCGAGGCGCCCCTGGATGAGCTGGTGGGTAGACGAGGCGCGATCGCACGGCCGGCTTGGAAGGCAGCGGCGGGAAAGGGACACAGGGGAGGTGGCGGTTTGGGCAGTTGCGGGTGGAATGGCCGGAGATCTTGCAGTGTAAGCACCTGGTGCGATTGGTGCAGGAGATGACGCGATGCTCACAGTCGAAGCAGCGGTAGCACCGGCCGAAGAGGACCTCCTTAAAGGCAGCTGCAGCACGGGGCGGCGGCGGCGGCTGCTCGTCATTAACAGCAGAGTCCAGGAGAGGCAAAGGAGCGGGTTGCCTCCCGCGCTCTCTCTGCACCACTTGCCATTCCGGCGAAACCCGCTGCTCATCATGGTGCACCGCATCAGGTCTGACAATGATGCTGCGGACCGTCGGGTGGGCGGATGTCTCAGGCGCCACAGGGGCAGGCGAATGCGGGGGTGGGGAGGGCGGGCGAGCAGCCATAGCTGCGTAGGAGGAAGGAGTGGCACTGGCATCCGGCATTGGAGGCGATGGAGTTGGGGAAACATGAGATCCAGACGAAGCGGCCGAAAAGCAGATTCTTCCACTCGAGCTGGGCGAGATGGAGGGCGAGCGCAGCAGGGTCGCCATGGGACTTTGGTGGGCGTGAGAGGCATCTCGGCCGCGCCGTGGCCGAGATGGCCACCGGCGGCGCAGGGGAGAGCGAGAGTGGGAGCTAGCTCAGAGTACTCCGCGGTTGCAATTGGTACAGACAAAAAACATGAAGGTGCCATGTGGATTGTCTGAATTTTAAGATGACCTATGCAAATTTATTCACACCCTGTTAAAGAGGGGAGAATAGCAATCCTGTAAAAAGAAGGGTCTGTTCAACAAACACAAAAGGGAGAATAAGTGTACGCTTTCCTTTTTAAAAAACAAGGTAAACCTATTTGCTCATTTTCATTAATTAAGTGAGAGGTTAAAATAGATCTTGTTTGGCAAAATCATCCAAGTGAAACAATTTCATTTTGGAGGGGCCCAATTATCCCACACAAGTACACAACCACTCTTATCGTTGTTGTCGGTGCGCCCTCAGTCTGACGAAGCCGCATAGATGCCGGATCCCATCAAGAAGTTGGATATCATAGACCATCATCCAAATCGAGACAAAATTCAGTATAGTTGATGAATATTTGAACCCCCGCCATATTGTTGATGTGGTTCACCTAGAGCATAATTGGTATAGAATTTCGTTTACAAATATAGGATACACATTATTTTTCAGCGGAACTACTTTTTTTTGAGTTTTTTTAGAACTGGCTACTTTTTTTACTCCATGTGATCCAGAGTAAGTGTCGTTGGAAAAGAGCTGCTCATGTTCAACGTCCCACACCAGTCCCGACAAACAATGTTGCTGAATCGGAGGTAGTAGTAGATGTTTTTAGTTGAAGTGATATTTTTTTTTATGGATCCATGGCCGGTGCCGGTGGTTCTTCAGTACGTGGGCCTTTGGGACTGAGCGATTCCACTTGAGCCACCGCTTTCCCTGAAAGAAAGAAGAAAAAAAAGGAACTTGCGCCACCGCTCTTGGCCTCTGGCGCTCTCTGCAGCTTCCACGCCGTCACCCACCGCCACTTCGCATCCCTTGTCCTAGCACCTCACGCCCTTCCCATCCCGCCTCATCGTCTTCAAGCTGCTCCCGCCGCCGGCGCAGCGAGCCCAGCCACCCCCTCCGCGCGCCAACCAAGGTAAGCTGAAATGACGCCCTTGGTTCCGCATTTGAAATTTGGGGGCGTCAGGCTTGTAGTCGTGTGCTGTACAACTTGCAAGCGTAAACGGGTCCGGTGGGGCTAGACTGTCGTAGCATGAAAGTGTGATTGTTGAAATTATCAAGGAATTTTCCCGTGATGCGGGATGATCCAAATACTGTAGAAGGGGGGCGGTTGGAGTTGTTATCGTTCACTAATTAGAACACCCCAGGGATATCGTTTTAATTTCTGTTCATTTAATTTTGGAAACTCGGGAAATCGAAGCAGTTCAGGTTTCAGAGTGACTTGTCTTACTAGTAGTAGCATATTTCAAACTGTTTGTATTTCTGCAAGTTCCTGCGGTCATATAGTTTCTATGTCCTGTACCTTTTGTCTGAAAAATGCATCGGTCTGAATCATCTGGCGTATGCTCAAAATTGCCCTGCCAGAAATTTGCACATTTTGTCAGTTGACATGTGAATACAGTTAGAATGCTGGGACTCATGATCCATGTCCATGTGAATCATCTGAATTTTCCTTTTTTTTTTGCAGTTAGTCGATCATTCTCAATCTTGCAAAATGGGCTCAAAAGCGATCATTCGAGGAAGAAACTTTATCAACGGGAGATTGAGATGCCACAAGAACCATATAGCTGTTACCATCAATCCTAGCATTCTTGGTTATGAAGGGCTGTTTGGTGATGGCATTTCAGATGATGATCATTCAGGCGAGTCGGTTTCAGATCACACAACCAAAGGAGCTGGCTTGGGAATTTTAGCTAAATCTCAGCTGTTACCTCCCTTAATTGGTTGTGATTCTAGAACAGGAAGGTCCAAAGTTACTTTACCATCGAGATCTAGTTATATGTGGCAGACTCTTCGGTTTGCAAGCACCAGTGCAGCAAGAAGACCTGAGTTTGACAGTGGCAATGAACACGAGGATGGTCAAGATAGACAGCAGGATAAACAAGCACTAATCAAAGACCTTGTGGACTCTAAAGCAGATCTACGCCTTGACAATGCCAACTCTAAAACGAAAAACCAAGAACAGTCGCCTACGCAAGAAAAATCTTTTGCAATTACCCGTCAGATTAGTCATGCGACGAAAGTAGTTACTTCCACGATCAGGTGACCAAACATCTAACTGGTTTTGTCTTATTCACTGAGTTACTGAATATTGTTAATTATGAAGGATTACTTGTTCTTATGGATGATTGGGATCTTAATTTCAGTCACAAAAAGGACAAGTTCTTTTCAGCCTTGCAGCACTATTGGCTTGGCTTGCGACTGCTGGGGCTGGATGTTAGGATTTCGTCCAGATTAATGCTGAAGATAGCCAAGGGGAAAAAACTCTTAAGACGAGAGAGGAACCAGCTAACCCGCACAACTGCAGACATATTCAAGCTGGTCCCATTTTCAGTTTTTGTCGTAGTCCCTTTCATGGAATTATGTTTACCTGTGTTTCTAAGGCTGTTCCCAAACATGCAACCGTCTACATTCAAGGAGAAAATGAAAGAAAAGGTATGTGGAGTATGCCGTCTATCCTATAAGGCTATAACTGATGTTTTTTAAATATAAATTATGGTACCACAAATGAAATAACGGACCTGATGGAAGTGTAGGTAGTTAATGTGTAGTATCTGGGAAGAACCCTTAGTCATTTTGATTTATAGCAATGGGATAGATAATAGCTACTTTCATTTATTCAAATGAGAAATCCTGTTTATGTTATGTATTTTTTGAATTAAGATCATGCTTTTCTGAATAAACACAGTCCTGCTTTCGTATCTTTTTTCCGTGACCAATGGTAGGAAGCACTAAAAAGGAAACTCAAAGCGAGGATGGAATATGCCAAGTTTCTTCAGGACATTGTGAAGGAAATGGCAAAAGAAGTGAAACATACATGTGGTGGAGAGATTAAGCAGAGGGCAGAGGATATTGATCAGTTTATTAAGAAAGTATGAGAGTTTCTCATATATCTATTTACTGACTCCTGTTTACTGAATTATTATTCAGCGTGATTTAGATCACTCGGTATTTATGTGAGTGTTCCATGGGCAGGTAAGGACTGGTGTTTATGTGGATAATGGTGATATATTGGGTTTTGCAAAGTTATTCAGTGATGAACTGACCTTGCAGAATATGAGCAGGTTATCTATATTAATGCTTTCCATTTGTGCCTTTTCTCTTAATGTTTCCTGAAACGTAGGCCATGTTAAAACCTTACAGGTCAAGTTTAGTAAATATGTGCAAGTATATGGGCATCCAGCCATATGGGACAAATAGTTATTTGCGCTTTATGCTCAGAAGAAAACTAAAATGGTGAGTGTTTCTGTACTTCACATGACATGGTGTGTCTTTTATAGCTAGAATAATAAAATGGAAGGATATAACAAAACATGAGATCAAGTTTATAGTAGCATGTTTGTGCCTGATCTCTTGAGTACTTATGCAACTCGGTATGACAGATTCTGAAGTCAACGCAAGCATATTGAAACATCAGGATAGTAATGTGGAAATTTGGTAGATATCATAAATAAATACTAAATTCGAACAAATTATAATTGTATAGCAGATGTTGGACTAAAACTTTGTGTGAACTGTTGAAGTAGTTGACCTCAAGAAACAATCCCTATCAGGTTGCGAACATGATATTTATTGTCTTTCATGTTTCTTAATGCTATGTACTATTTCAGATAGATGTCATTCCTCTTCTCATCCGAACATTCTCATCTTTTTTCTAACTCAGTTCATGCACTAATATTTTTGAAAAAAGTAAACCATCGGAGGCTGATTTAGGTGCTGATTTGTCTGTCTTTCTGGGCAGTATAAAAGACGACGACGTGTTAATACAGAGAGAAGGTGTAGCCTCTCTCTCAGAACATGAACTCCGTCAGGCCTGTAGGGAGCGAGGCCACCTTGCTTTGCTCACAGTAGAGGAGATGCAGGAAGAGGTAATCTCACAATTTCTGTTGCCATTTTTTCTTCAGTAATTGTTAGTAATTGTTTTCAGTCAATTTATGTAGCCATGTCCAGCCTCTGATCGTTTTGGCAGCTCGATATCACTTGAGAACAATTTATTTTTTTACTTCTTGTAAGGTATATTTTTTACCTTGTTCTGTCTTTGCTCAGCTGCAAGATTGGTTGGACTTGTCGTTACATTGTGAGGTTCCATCTTCTCTCCTTATACTATCTAGGTGACTGGAATCTTCTCATCTATTTATTTATCACTCTAAATATTTCCCATGTAACAAATCTATTATTAATTTTGTAAAGCACACAGTTCCCCTCTGATTGTTATGTAATTTCTGTAGAGCCTTCACACTTTCTGGCAAGATGAAGCCTGGTGATGTTGCAGCTACACTATCGTCCCTACCTAATAACATATTGGGTTGTGTGTGTATTAGCTTGCCATCTGAAGATGCTCTTTCGGCTAGGAAGTGGAGGTTAGAGTTCTTGAAAATGCAGGATAAGCTTATCGAGGTAATCCAGGTCACCAAATATTCCTTTGCGAGTAACACTACTTTGACTTTAGTTAACCATTATATTATATATATATATAAGGCATCTCAGCTTATCCTTTTACGTGTCCATTTATGCCCACTACTTGATAAATTTACTATATTTGTTGCTCTTATGCAGTCTGTTCTCTGGCAGATTTTTTGCTTGAAAAGTTAGAAGTTTCTTTGCACATGTTACAGGAAGAAGAAAATGAACAAGAGGCGGGTATGATGAAGTTGGAAGGCGAGGACGGGGCGCTCAACAAACTCAATGTAAAGGAAGCTGGGGGTCTAGCAAGAAAGAGAATGTTGGAGAAACAGAAAGAGCTTTGCAAAATCAGTCAGGCACTAGCTCTTTTGTCTTCTGTATCGGTAAAATTTCAATATACTATATGTTTGCAGATGTCTTAACTTACTTGCGACAAACTCGATAACTACTGAAAATTTTGTTTGTTGATTTATTTCCCTTGCAGTCAGTTAGCAAGGAACGTCAAGAATTCCTAAACATTGTGAACAAAGAGGTAAACTCAATGCGATCATCTTATCCGCAATAGAATTAAGCAGTTGCGTTCAGTCCACTAAGTTGGAGAAAATTACAAAAAACCACCAC